>OZ012735.1:356262856-357631307 GCA_963859935.3 Lathyrus sativus
CATCTGTTAAACAAACACGCATCGAACCCAAAAGCCGACTCAATCCTTAATTGAGAAGAACATCTGAGGTCGCCATCAAACATCTGTGAAACAAACAGGCATCGAACCCGAAGGTCGGCTCAACTTGAAGTTGAGAAGAACAACTGACCTCATCGTCTGGCATCTGTTAAACAAACAGGCATCTAACCCAAAGGCCGGCTCAACACGAAGTCGAGAGGAACATCTGACCTCGCCGTCAGGCATCTGTTAAACAAAAAGGTGTGGAACGCGAAGGCCGGCTCAACTTGAAGTTGAGTAGAACATCTGACCTCACCGTCAGGCATCTGTTAAACAAACAGGCATCGAACCCTAAGGGCGGCCTAACCCGAAGTTGATAAGAACATCTGAATTCACCGTCAGGCATCTGTTAAACAAACAGGCATCGAACCCGAAGGTCGGCTCAACCCGAAGTTGATAACAACATCTGACCTCGCCGTCAGGCATCTCTTAAACAAAGAGGCATCGAACCCAAAGGGCGGCTCAACCCGAAGTTGATAAGAACATCTGACTTTGATGTCAAACATCTGTTAAACAAACAAGCATCGAACCCGAAGACCGGCTCAACACGAAGTTGAGAGGAACATCTGACCTCTCCGTTAGGCATCTGTTAAACAAACAGGCATCAAACCTGAAGGCCGGCTCAACACGAAGTTGAGAGGAACATCTGACCTCGCTGTCAGGCATCTGTTAAACAAACAGGCATTGAACCTGAAGGTCGGCTCAACATGAAGTCGAGAGGAACATTTGACTTCACTGTCAAGCATCTGTTAAACAAACAGGCATCGAATCCGAAGGCCGACTCAACCCGAAGTTGAGAAGAACATCTGACCTCACCGTCAGGCATCTGTTAAACAAACAGGCATCAAACCCGAAGGGCGGCTCAACCCGAAGTTGAGAAGAACATTTGACCGCTCCGCTAGGCATCTGTTAAACAAACAGGCATCGAACCCGACGACCGACTCAATCCTTAATTGAGAAGAACATCTGAGCTTGCCATCAAACATCTGTTAAACAAACAGGCATCAAACCCGAAGGTCGGCACAACTTGAAGTTGAGAACAACATCTGACCTCACCGTCAGGCATCTCTTAAACAAACAGGCATCTAACCCGAAGGCCGGCTCAACACGAAGTTGAGAGGAACATCTGACCTCACTGTCAGGCATTTGTTAAACAAAAAGGTGTGGAACCCGAAGGCCGGCTCAACCCGAAGTTGAGAAGAACATCTGACCTCCCCGTCAGGCATCTGTTAAACAAACAGGCATCAAACCCGAAAGCCGTCTCAACCCTTAGTTGAGAAAAACATCTGACCTCGCCGTCAAACATCTGTTAAATAAACAGGCATCGAACACGAAGGGTGGCTCAAGCCGAAGTTGATAAGAACATCTGACCTCCCCGTCAGGCATCTGTTAAACAAACAGGCATCGAACCCGAAGGCCGGCTCAACACGAAGTTGAGAGGAACATCTAACATCGACGTCAGGCATCTGTTAAATAAACAGGAATTAAATCCGAAGGCCAGCTTAACCCGAAGTTGAGAGGAACATCTGACTTCACTGTCAAGCATCTGTTAAACAGACAGGCATCAAATCCGAAGGCCGACTCAACCCGAAGTTGAAAAGAACATCTGACCTCAACGTCACGCATCTGTTACAAAAACAGGCATCGAACCCGAAGGGCGGCTTAACCCGAAGTTGATAAGAACATCTGACCTCGCCGTCAGGCATCTCTTAAACAAACAGGCATCGAACCGGAAGGCCGTCTCAACACGAAGTTGAGAGGAACATCTGACCTCGCCGTCAAGCATCTCTTAAACAAACAGGCATCGAACCCGAAGGGCGGCTCAACCTGAAGTTGATAAGAACATCTGACTTCGCCGTCAGGCATCGAACCCGAAGGCCGGCTCAACCCGAAGTTGATAAGAACATCTGACCTCGCCGTCAGGCATCTGTTAAACAAACAGGCATCGAACCCGAAGGCTGGCTCAATACGAAGTTGAGAGGAACATCTGACCTCGCCGTCAGGCATCTCTTAAACAAAGAGGCATCGAACCTGAAGATCGGCTAAACATGAAGTTGAGAGGAACATTTGACTTCACTGTCAAGCATCTGTTAAACAAACAGGCATCAAATCCGAAGGCCGACTCAACCCAAAGTTGAGAAGAACATCTGACCTCACCGTCAGGCATCTGTTAAACAAACAGGCATCAATCCCAAAGGGCGGCTCAACCCGAAGTTGAGAAGAACATCTGACCTCTCCGCCAGGCATCTGTTAAACAAACAGGCATCGAACCCGAAGGCCGACTCAATCCTTAATTCAGAAGAACATCTGACCTCGCCGTCAAACATCTGTTAAACAAACAGGCATCGAACCCGAAGGGCGGCTCAACCCGAAGTTGATAAGAACATCTGACCTCACCATCAGGCATCTGTTAAACAAACAGGCATCGAACCCGAAGGCCGGCTCAACCCAAAGTTGATAAGAACATCTGACCTCGCTGTCAGGCATCTGTTAAACAAACAGGCATCGAACCCGAAGGCTGGCTCAATACGAAGTTGAGAGGAACATCTGACCTCGCCGTCAGGCATCTGTTAAACAAACAGGCATTGAACCTGAAGGTCGGCACAACATGAAGTTGAGAGTAACATTTGACTTCACTGTCAAGCATCTGTTAAACAAACAGGCATCAAATCCGAAGGCCGACTCAACCCGAAGTTGAGAAGAACATCTGACCTCACCGTCAGGCATCTGTTAAACAAATAGGCATCAAACCCAAAGGGCGGCTCAACTCGAAATTGAGAAGAACATCTGACCTCTCTGCCAGGCATCTGTTAAACAAACATGCATCAAACCCGAAGGCCGACTCAATCCTTAATTGAGAAGAACATCTGACCTCGCCGTTAAACATCTGTTAAACAAACAGGCATCGAACCCGAAGGTCGGCTCAACTTGAAGTTGAGAAGAACATCTGACCTCACCGTCAGGCATCTCTTAAACAAACAGGCATCTAACCCGAAGGCCGGCTCAACACGAAGTTGAGAGGAACATCTGACCTCACTGTCAGGCATTTGTTAAACAAAAAGGTGTGGAACCCGAAGGCCGGCTCAACCCGAAGTTGAGAAGAACATCTGACCTCCCCGTCAGGCATCTGTTAAACAAACAGGCATCAAACCCGAAAGCCGTCTCAACCCTTAGTTGAGAAAAACATCTGACCTCGCCGTCAAACATCTGTTAAATAAACAGGCATCGAACACGAAGGGTGGCTCAAGCCGAAGTTGATAAGAACATCTGACCTCCCCGTCAGGCATCTGTTAAACAAACAGGCATCGAACCCGAAGGCCGGCTCAACACGAAGTTGAGAGGAACATCTAACATCGACGTCAGGCATCTGTTAAATAAACAGGAATTAAATCCGAAGGCCAGCTTAACCCGAAGTTGAGAGGAACATCTGACTTCACTGTCAAGCATCTGTTAAACAGACAGGCATCAAATCCGAAGGCCGACTCAACCCGAAGTTGAAAAGAACATCTGACCTCAACGTCACGCATCTGTTACAAAAACAGGCATCGAACCCGAAGGGCGGCTTAACCCGAAGTTGATAAGAACATCTGACCTCGCCGTCAGGCATCTCTTAAACAAACAGGCATCGAACCGGAAGGCCGTCTCAACACGAAGTTGAGAGGAACATCTGACCTCGCCGTCATGCATCTCTTAAACAAACAGGCATCGAACCCGAAGGGCGGCTCAACCTGAAGTTGATAAGAACATCTGACTTCGCCGTCAGGCATCGAACCCGAAGGCCGGCTCAACCCGAAGTTGATAAGAACATCTGACCTCGCCGTCAGGCATCTGTTAAACAAACAGGCATCGAACCCGAAGGCTGGCTCAATACGGAGTTGAGAGGAACATCTGACCTCGCCGTCAGGCATCTCTTAAACAAAGAGGCATCGAACCTGAAGATCGGCTAAACATGAAGTTGAGAGGAACATTTGACTTCACTGTCAAGCATCTGTTAAACAAACAGGCATCAAATCCGAAGGCCGACTCAACCCAAAGTTGAGAAGAACATCTGACCTCACCGTCAGGCATCTGTTAAACAAACAGGCATCAATCCCAAAGGGCGGCTCAACCCGAAGTTGAGAAGAACATCTGACCTCTCCGCCAGGCATCTGTTAAACAAACAGGCATCGAACCCGAAGGCCGACTCAATCCTTAATTCAGAAGAACATCTGACCTCGCCGTCAAACATCTGTTAAACAAACAGGCATCGAACCCGAAGGGCGGCTCAACCCGAAGTTGATAAGAACATCTGACCTCACCATCAGGCATCTGTTAAACAAACAGGCATCGAACCCGAAGGCCGGCTCAACCCAAAGTTGATAAGAACATCTGACCTCGCTGTCAGGCATCTGTTAAACAAACAGGCATCGAACCCGAAGGCTGGCTCAATACGAAGTTGAGAGGAACATCTGACCTCGCCGTCAGGCATCTGTTAAACAAACAGGCATTGAACCTGAAGGTCGGCACAACATGAAGTTGAGAGTAACATTTGACTTCACTGTCAAGCATCTGTTAAACAAACAGGCATCAAATCCGAAGGCCGACTCAACCCGAAGTTGAGAAGAACATCTGACCTCACCGTCAGGCATCTGTTAAACAAATAGGCATCAAACCCAAAGGGCGGCTCAACTCGAAATTGAGAAGAACATCTGACCTCTCTGCCAGGCATCTGTTAAACAAACATGCATCAAACCCGAAGGCCGACTCAATCCTTAATTGAGAAGAACATCTGACCTCGCCGTCAAACATCTGTTAAACAAACAGGCATCGAACCCGAAGGTCGGCTCAACTTGAAGTTGAGAAGAACATCTGACCTCACCGCCAGGCATCTGTTAAACAAACAAGCATCTAACCTGAAGGCCGGCTCAACACGAAGTTGAGAGGAACATCTGACCTTGTCGTCAGGCATCTGTTAAACAAAAAGGTGTGGAACCCGAAGGCCGGCTCAACCCGAAGTTGAGAAGAACATCTGACCTCCCCGTCAAGCATCTGTTAAACAAACATGCATCAAACATGAAGGCCGTCTCAACCCCTATTTGAGAAAAACATCTGACCTCGCCGTCAAACATCTGTTAAATAAACAGGCATCGAACACGAAGGGTGGCTCAAGCCGAAGTTGATAAGAACATCTGACCTCCCCGTCAGGCATCTGTTAAACAAACAGGCATCGAACCCGAAGGCCGGCTCAACACGAAGTTGAGAGGAACATCTAACATCGACGTCAGGCATCTGTTAAATAAACAGGAATTAAATCCGAAGGCCAGCTTAACCCGAAGTTGAGAGGAACATCTGACTTCACTGTCAAGCATCTGTTAAACAGACAGGCATCAAATCCGAAGGCCGACTCAACCCGAAGTTGAAAAGAACATCTGACCTCAACGTCACGCATCTGTTACAAAAACAGGCATCGAACCCGAAGGGCGGCTTAACCCGAAGTTGATAAGAACATCTGACCTCGCCGTCAGGCATCTCTTAAACAAACAGGCATCGAACCGGAAGGCCGTCTCAACACGAAGTTGAGAGGAACATCTGACCTCGCCGTCAAGCATCTCTTAAACAAACAGGCATCGAACCCGAAGGGCGGCTCAACCTGAAGTTGATAAGAACATCTGACTTCGCCGTCAGGCATCGAACCCGAAGGCCGGCTCAACCCGAAGTTGATAAGAACATCTGACCTCGCCGTCAGGCATCTGTTAAACAAACAGGCATCGAACCCGAAGGCTGGCTCAATACGAAGTTGAGAGGAACATCTGACCTCGCCGTCAGGCATCTCTTAAACAAAGAGGCATCGAACCTGAAGATCGGCTAAACATGAAGTTGAGAGGAACATTTGACTTCACTGTCAAGCATCTGTTAAACAAACAGGCATCAAATCCGAAGGCCGACTCAACCCAAAGTTGAGAAGAACATCTGACCTCACCGTCAGGCATCTGTTAAACAAACAGGCATCAATCCCAAAGGGCGGCTCAACCCGAAGTTGAGAAGAACATCTGACCTCTCCGCCAGGCATCTGTTAAACAAACAGGCATCGAACCCGAAGGCCGACTCAATCCTTAATTCAGAAGAACATCTGACCTCGCCGTCAAACATCTGTTAAACAAACAGGCATCGAACCCGAAGGGCGGCTCAACCCGAAGTTGATAAGAACATCTGACCTCACCATCAGGCATCTGTTAAACAAACAGGCATCGAACCCGAAGGCCGGCTCAACCCAAAGTTGATAAGAACATCTGACCTCGCTGTCAGGCATCTGTTAAACAAACAGGCATCGAACCCGAAGGCTGGCTCAATACGAAGTTGAGAGGAACATCTGACCTCGCCGTCAGGCATCTGTTAAACAAACAGGCATTGAACCTGAAGGTCGGCACAACATGAAGTTGAGAGTAACATTTGACTTCACTGTCAAGCATCTGTTAAACAAACAGGCATCAAATCCGAAGGCCGACTCAACCCGAAGTTGAGAAGAACATCTGACCTCACCGTCAGGCATCTGTTAAACAAATAGGCATCAAACCCAAAGGGCGGCTCAACTCGAAATTGAGAAGAACATCTGACCTCTCTGCCAGGCATCTGTTAAACAAACATGCATCAAACCCGAAGGCCGACTCAATCCTTAATTGAGAAGAACATCTGACCTCGCCGTCAAACATCTGTTAAACAAACAGGCATCGAACCCGAAGGTCGGCTCAACTTGAAGTTGAGAAGAACATCTGACCTCACCGCCAGGCATCTGTTAAACAAACAAGCATCTAACCTGAAGGCCGGCTCAACACGAAGTTGAGAGGAACATCTGACCTTGTCGTCAGGCATCTGTTAAACAAAAAGGTGTGGAACCCGAAGGCCGGCTCAACCCGAAGTTGAGAAGAACATCTGACCTCCCCGTCAAGCATCTGTTAAACAAACATGCATCAAACATGAAGGCCGTCTCAACCCCTATTTGAGAAGAACATCTGACCTCGCCGTCAAACATCTGTTAAACAAACAGGCATCGAACCCGAAGGGCGGCTCAACCCGAAGTTGATAAGAACATCTGACCTCCCCGTCAGGCATCTGTTAAACAAACAGGCATCGAACCCAAAGGGCGGCTCGACCCGAAGTTGATAAGAACATCTGACCTCCCCGTCAGGCATCTGTTAAACAAACAAGCATCGAACCCGAAGGCCGGCTCAACACGAAGTTGAGAGGAACATCTGACATCGACGTCAGGCATCTGCTAAACAAACAGGCATTGAACCTGAAGGTCGGCTCAACATGAAGTTGAGAGTAACATTTGACTTCACTATCAAGCATCTGTTAAACAAACAAGCATCAAATTCGAAGGTCGGCTCAACCCGAAGTTGAGAAGAACATCTGACCTCACCATCAGGCATCTGTTAAACAAATAGGCATCAAACCCAAAGGGCGGCTCAACTCAATGTTGAGAAGAACATCTGACCTCTCTGCCAGGCATCTGTTAAACAAACAGGCATCAAACCCGAAGGCCGACTAGATCCTTAATTCAGAAGAACATCTGACCTCGCCATCAAACATCTGTTAAACAAACAGGCATCGAACCTGAAGGTCGGCTCAACTTGAAATTGAGAAGAACATCTGACCTCACCGTCAGGCATCTGTTAAAAAAACAGGCATCTAACCCGAAGGCCGGCTCAACACGAAGTTGAGAGGAACATCTGACATCTCCGTCAGGCATCTGTTAAACAAACAGGCATCAAACCTGAAGGCCGGCTCAACACGAAGTTGAGAGGAACATCTGACCTCGCCGTCAAGCATCTCTTAAACAAGCAGGTATCGAACCCGAAGGGCGGCTCAACCCGAAGTTGAAAAGAACATCTGACTTCACCGTCAGGCATCTGTTAAACAAACAGGCATCGAACCCAAAGGGCGGCTCAACCCGAAGTTGATAAGAACATCTGACCTCCCCGTCAGGCATCTGTTAAACAAACAGGCATCGAACCCGAAGGCCGGCTCAACACGAAGTTGAGAGGAACGTCTGACATCGACGTCAGGCATCTGCTAAACAAACAGGCATTGAACCTGAAGGTCGGCTCAACATGAAGTTGAGAGTAACATTTGACTTCACTGTCAAGCATCTGTTAAACAAACAGGCATCAAATTCGAAGGCCGGCTCAACCCGAAGTTGAGAAGAACATCTGACCTAACCATCAGGCATATGTTAAACAAACAGGCATCAAACCCAAAGGGCGGTTCAACCCGAAGTTTAGAAGAACATCTGACCTCTCCGCCAGACATCTATTAAACAAACAGGCATCGAACCCGAAGGCCGACTCAATCCTTAATTGAGAAGAACATCTGAGCTCGCCATCAAACATCTGTTAAACAAACAGGCATCGAACCCGAAGGTCGGCTCAACTTGAAGTTGAGAAGAACATCTGACCTCACCGTCAGGCATCTGTTAAACAAACAGGCATCTAACCCTAAGGCCGGCTCAACACGAAGTTGAGAGGAACATCTGACCTCTCCGTCAGGCATCTGTTAAACAAACAGGCATCAAACCTGAAGGCCGGCACAACACGAAGTTGAGAGGAACATCTGACCTCGCCGTTAGGCATCTATTAAACAAACAGGCATTGAACCTGAAGGCCGGCTCAACACGAAATTGAGTGGAACATCTGACATCGACTTCAAGCATCTGTTAAATAAACAGGAATTAAATCCGAAGGCCGGCTTAACCCGAAGTTGAGAGGAACATCTGACTTCACTGTCAAGCATCTGTTAAACAAACAGGCATCAAATCCGAAGGCCGACTCAACCCGAAGTTGAAAAGAACATCTGACCTCAACGTCACGCATATGTTACAAAAACAGGCATCTAACCCGAAGGGCGGCTCAACCCGAAGTTCATAAGAACATCTGACCTCGCCGTCAAGGATCTCTTAAACAAACAGACATCGAACCGGAAGGCCGTCTCAACACGAAGTTGAGAGGAACATCTGACCTCGCCGTCAAGCATCTCTTAAACAAGCAGGCATCGAACCCGAAGGGCGGCTCAACCCGAAGTTGATAAGAACATCTGACTTCACCGTCAGGCATCTGTTAAACAAACAGGCATCGAACCCGAAGGCCGGCTCAACCCAAAGTTGATAAGAACATCTGACCTCGCTGTCAGGCATCTGTTAAACAAATAGGCATCGAACCCGAAGGCTGGCTCAACACGAAGTTGAGAGGAACATCTGACCTCGCCGTCAGGCATCTCTTAAACAAAGAGGCATCGAACCTGAAGATCGGCTCAACATGAAGTTGAGAGGAACATTTGCCTTCACTGTCAAGCATCTGTTAAACAAACAGGCATCAAATCCGAAGGCCGGCTCAACCCGAAGTTGAGAAGAACATCTGACCTCACCGTCAGGCATCTGTTAAACAAACAGGCATCAAACCCAAAGGGCGGCTCAACCCGAAGTTTAGAAGAACATCTGACCTCTCCGCCAGACATCTATTAAACAAACAGGCATCGAACCCGAAGGCCGACTCAATCCTTAATTGAGAAGAACATATGAGCTTGCCATCAAACATCTGTTAAACAAACAGGCATCGAACCCGAAGGTCGGCTCAACTTGAAGTTGAGAAGAACATCTGACCTCACCGTCAGGCATCTGTTAAACAAACAGGCATCTAACCCGAAGGCCGGCTCAACACGAAGTTGAGAGGAACATCTGACCTCTCCGTCAGGCATCTGTTAAACAAACAGGGATCAAACCTGAAGGTCGGCACAACACGAAGTCGAGAGGAACATCTGACCTCGCCGTTAGGCATCTATTAAACAAACAGGCATTGAACCTGAAGGTCGGCTCAACATGAAGTTGAGAGGAACATTTGACTTCACTGTCAAGCATCTGTTAAATAAACAGGTATCAAATCCGAAGGCCGACTCAACCCGAAGTTGAGAAGAACATCTGACCTCACCGTCAGGCATCTGTTAAACAAACAGGCATCAAACCCGAAGGGCGGCTCAACCCGAAGTGAGAAGAACATCTGACCTCTCCGCCAGGCATCTGTTAAACAAACAGGCATCGAACCCGAAGGCCGACTCAATCCTTAATTGAGAAGAACATCTGACCTCGCCATCAAACATCTGTTAAACAAACAGGCATCTAACTCGAAGGTCGACTCAACTTGAAGTTGAGAAGAACATCTGACCTCATCGTCAGGCATCTCTTAAACAAACAGGCATCTAACCCGAAGGCCGGCTCAACACGAAGTTGAGAGGAACATCTGACCTCGCCGTCAGGCATCTGTTAAACAAAAAGGTGTGGAACCCAATGGCCGGCTCAACCCGAAGTTGAGAAGAACATATGACCTCCTTGTCGGGCATCTGTTAAATAAACAGGCATCAAACCCGAAAGCCGTCTCAACCCTTAGTTGAGAAGAACATCTGACCTCGTCGTGAAACATCTGTTAAACAAACAGGCATCGAACCCGAAGGGCGGCTCAACCCGAAGTTGATAAGAACATCTGACCTCCCCGTCAGGCATCTGTTAAACAAACAGGCATCGAACCCGAAGGCCGGCTCAACACGAAGTTGAGAGGAACATCTGACATCGACGTCAGGCATCTGCTAAACAAACAGGCATTGAACCTGAAGGTCGGCTCAACATGAAGTTGAGAGTAACATTTGACTTCACTGTCAAGCATCTGTTAAACAAACAGGCATCAAATTCTAAGGCCGGCTCAACCCGAAGTTGAGAAGAACATCTGACCTCACCATCAGGCATCTGTTAAACAAACAGGCATCAAACCCAAAGGGCGGCTAAACTCAAAGTTGAGAAGAACATCTGACCTCTTTGCCAGGCATCTGTTAAACAAACAGGCATCAAACCCGAAGGCCGACTCAATCCTTAATTGAGAAGAACATCTAACCTCGTCGTCAAACATCTGTTAAACAAACAGGCATCAAACCCGAAGGTCGGCTCAACTTGAAGTTGAGAAGAACATCTGACCTCACCGTCAGGCATCTGTTAAACAAACAGGCATCTAACCCGAAGGGCGGCTCAACACGAAGTTGAGAGGAACATCTGACCTTCCGTCAGGCATCTCTTAAACAAAAAGGTGTGGAACCCGAAGGCCGACTCAACCCGAAGTTGAGAAGAACATCTGACCTCCCCGTCAGGCATCTGTTAAACAAACAGGCATCAAACCTGAAGGCCGTCTCAACCCCTATTTGAGAAGAACATCTGACCTCGCCGTCAAACATCTGTTAAACAAACAGGCATCGAACCCGAAAGGAGGCTCGACCCGAAGTTGATAAGAACATCTGACCTCCCCTTCAGGCATCTATTAAACAAATAGGCATCGAACCCAAAGGGCGGCTCAACCCGAAGTTGATAAGAACATCTTACCTCCCCGTTAGGCATCTGTTAAACAAACAAGCATCGAACCCGAAGGCCGGCTCAACACGAAGTTGAGAAGAACATCTGACATCGACTTCAAGCATCTATTAAATAAACAGGAATTAAATCCGAAGGCCGGCTTAACCCGAAGTTGAGAGGAACATCTGACTTCACTGTCAAGTATCTGTTAAACAAACAGGCATCAAATCCGAAGGCCGACTCAACCCGAAGTTGAAAAGAACATCTGACCTCAACGTCACGCATCTGTTACAAAAACAGGCATCGAACCCGAAGGTCGGCTCAACCCGAAGTTGATAAGAACATCTGACCTCGCCGTCAGGCATCTCTTAAACAAACAGGCATCGAACCGGAAGGCCGTCTCAACACGAAGTTGAGAGGAACATCTGACCTCGCCGTCAAGCATCTCTTAAACAAACAGGCATCGAACCCGAAGGGCGGCTCAACCCGAAGTTGATAAGAACATATGACTTCGCCGTCAGGCATCTGTTGAACAAACAGGCATCGAACCCGAAGGACGGCTCAACCCGAAGTTGATAAGAACATCTGACCTCGCCGTCAGGCATCTGTTAAACAAACAGGCATCGAACCCGAAGGCTGGCTCAACACGAAGTTGAGAGGAACATCTGACCTCCCCTTCAGGCATCTGTTAAACAAAGAGGCATCGAACTTGAAGATCGGCTCAACATGAAGTTGAGAGGAACATTTTACTTCACTGTCAAGCATCTGTTAAACAAACAGGCATCAAATCCGAAGGCCTGCTCAATCCGAAGTTGAGAAGAACATCTGACCTCGCCGTCAGGCATCTGTTAAACAAACAGGCATCAAACCCAAAGGGCGCATCAACCCGACGTTGAGAAGAACATTTGACCTCTCCGCCAGGCATCTGTTAAACAAACAGGCATCGAACCCGAAGGCCGACTCAATCCTTAATTCAGAAGAACATCTGACCTCGCCATCAAACATATGTTAAACAAACAGGCATCGAACCCGAAGGTCGGCTCAACTTCAAGTTGAGAAGAACATCTGACCTCACCGTCAGGCCTCTGTTAAACAAACAGACATCTAACCCGAAGGCCGGCTCAACACGAAGTTGAGAGGAACATCTGACCTCTCCGTCAGGCATCTGTTAAACAAACAGGCATCAAACCTGAAGGCCGGCTCAACACGAAGTTGAGAGGAACATCTGACCTCGCCGTCAAGCATCTCTTAAACAAACAAGCATTGAACCTGAAGGTCGGCTCAACATGAAGTTGAGAGGAACATTTGACTTCACTGTCAAGCATCTGTTAAACAAACAGGCATCAAATCCGAAGGCCGGCTCAACCCGAAGTTGAGAAGAACACCTGACCTCACCGTCAGGCATCTGTTAAACAAACAGGCATAAAACCCGAAGGGCGGCTCAACCCGAAGTTAAGAAGAACATCTGACCTCTCCGCCAGGCATCTATTAAACAAACAAGCATCGAACCCGAACGCCGACTCAATCCTTAATTGAGAAGAACATCTGACCTCGCCATCAAACATCTGTTAAACAAACAGGCATCGAACCTGAAGGTCGGCTCAACTTGAAGTTAAGAAGAACATCTGACCTCACCGTCAGGCATCTATTAAACAAACAGGCATCTAACCCGAAGGCCGGCTCAACACGAAGTTGAGAGGAACATCTGACCTCGCCGTCAGGCATCTGTTAAACAAAAAGGTGTGGAACCCGAAGGACGGCTCAACCCGAAGTTGAGAAGAACATCTGACCTCCTTGTCAGGCATCTGTTAAACAAACAGGCATCAAACCCGAAAGCCGTCTCAACCCTTAGTTGAGAAGAGCATCTGACCTCGCCGTCAAACATATGTTAAACAAACAGGCATCGAACCCGAAGGGCGGCTCAACCCAAAGTTGATAAGAACATCTGACCTCCCCGTCAGGCATCTGTTAAACAAACAGGCATCGAACTCGAAGGCCGGCTCAACACGAAGTTGAGAGGAACATCTGACATCGACGTCAGGCATCTATTAAATAAACATGCATTAAATTCGAAGGCCGGCTTAACCTGAAGTTGAGAGGAACATCTGAATTCACTGTCAAGCATCTGTTAAACAAACAGGCATCAAATCCGAAGGCCGATTCAACCCAAAGTTGAAAAGAACATCTGACCTCAACGTCAGGCATCTGTTAAAAAAACAGGCATCGATCCCGAAGGGATGCTCAATCCAAACTTGATAAGAACATCTGACCTCTCCGTCAGGCATCTCTTAAACAAACAGGCATCGAACCCGAAGGGCGGCTCAACCCGAAGTTGATAAGAACATCTGACTTCACCATCAGGCATCTGTTAAATAAACAGGCATCAAACCCGAAGGCCGGCTCAACCCGAAGTTGATAAGAATATCTGACCTCGCCGTCAGGCATCTGTTAAACAAACAAGCATCGAACCCGAAGGCCGGCTCAACACAAAGTTGAGAGGAACATCTGACCTCTCCGTCAGGCATCTGTTAAACAAACAGGCATCAAACCTGAAGGCCGGCTCAACACGAAGTTGAGAGGAACATCTGACCTCGCCGTCAAGCATCTCTTAAACAAGTAGGCATCAAATCCGAAGGTCGGCTCAACCCGAAGTTGAGAAGAACATTTGACCTCACCATCAGGCATCTGTTAAACAAACAGGCAACAAACCCAAAGGGCGGCTCAACTCGAAGTTGAGAAGAACATATGACCTCTCCGCCAGGCATCTGTTAAACAAACAGGCATCGAACCCGAAGGCCGACTCAATCCTTAATTGAGAAGAACATTTGACCTCGCCATCAAACATCTGTTAAACAAACAGGCATCGAACCCGAAGGTCGGCTCAACTTGAAGTTGAGAAGAACATCTGACCTCACCGTCAGGCATCTGTTAAACAAACAGGCATCTAACCAAAAGGCCGGCTCAACACGAAGTTGAGAGGAACATCTGACCTCTCCGTCAGGCATCTGTTAAACAAATAGGCATCAAACCTGAAGGCCGACACAACACGAAGTTGAGAGGAACATCTGACCTCGCCGTTAGGCATCTATTAAACAAACAGGCATTGAACCTGAAGTTCGGCTCAACATGAAGTTGAGAGGAACATTTCACTTCACTGTCAAGCATCTGTTAAACAAACAGGCACCAAATCTGAAGGCCGGCTCAACCCGAAGTTGAGAAGAACATCTGACCTCACCGTCAGGCATCTGTTAAAAAACAGGCATCAAACCCGAAGGGCGGCTCAACCCAAAGTGAGAAGAACATCTGACCTCTCCGCCAGGCATCTGTTAAACAAACAGGCATCGAACCCGAAGGCCGACTCAATCCTTAATTGAGAAGAACATCTGACCTCGCCATCAAACATCTGTTAAATAAACAGGCATCGAACCCGAAGGTTGGCTCAACTTGAAGTTGAGAAGAACATCTGACCTCACCGTCAGGCATCTCTTAAACAAACAGGCATCTAACCCGAAGGTCGGCTCAACACGAAGTTGAGAGGAACATCTGACCTCGCCGTCAGGCATCTGTTAAACAAAAAGGTGTGGAACCCGAAGGACGGCTCAACCCGAAGTTGAGAAGAACATCTGACCTCCTTGTCAGGCATTTGTTAAACAAACAGGCATCAAACCCGAAAGCCGTCTCAACCCTTAGTTGAGAAGAGCATCTGACCTCGCCGTCAAACATATGTTAAACAAACAGGCATCGAACCCGAAGGGCGGCTCAACCCAAAGTTGATAAGAACATCTGACCTCCCCGTCAGGCATCTGTTAAACAAACAGGCATCGAACCCGACGGCCGACTCAACACGAAGTTGAGAGGAACATCTGACATCGACGTCAGGCATCTATTAAATAAACAGGCATTAAATTCGAAGGCCGGCTTAACCTGAAGTTGAGAGGAACATCTGACTTCACTGTCAAGCATCTGTTAAACAAACAGGCATCAAATCCGAAGGCCGATTCAACCCGAAATTGAAAAGAACATCTGACCTCAACGTCAGGCATCTGTTAAAAAAACAGGCATCGATCCCGAAGGGCGGCTCAATCCGAACTTGATAAGAACATCTGACCTCGCCGTCAGGCATCTCTTAAACAAACAGGCATCGAACCCGAAGGGCGGCTCAACCCGAAGTTGATAAGAACATCTGACTTCACCGTCAGGCATCTGTTAAATAAACAGGCATCAAACCCGAAGGCCGGCTCAACCAGAAGTTGATAAGAATATCTGACCTCGCCGTCAGGCATCTGTTAAACAAACATGCATCGAACCCGAAGGCCGGCTCAACACAAAGTTGAGAGGAACATCTGACCTCGCCGTCAGGCATCTGTTAAACAAACAGGCATTGAACCTGAAGGCGGCTCAACATGAAGTTGAGAGTAACATTTGACTTCACTGTCAAGCATCTGTTAAACAAACAGGCATCAAATCCGAAGGTCGGCTTAACCCGAAGTTGAGAAGAACATCTGACCTCACCATCAGGCGTCTGTTAAACAAACAGGCATCAAACCCAAAGGGCGGCTCAACTCGAAGTTGAGAACAACATCTGACCTCTCCGCCAGGCATCTGTTAAACAAACACGCATCGAACCCGAAGGCCGACTCAATCCTTAATTGAGAAGAACATCTGAGCTCGCCATCAAACATCTGTTAAACAAACAGGCATCGAACCCGAAGGTCGGCTCAACTTGAAGTTGAGAAGAACATCTGACCTTACCGTCAGGCATCTGTTAAACAAACAGGCATCTAACCCGAAGGCCGGCTCAACACGAAGTTGAGAGGAACATCTGACCTCTCCGTCAGGCATCTGTTAAACAAACAAGCATCAAACCTGAAGGCCGGCACAACACGAAGTTGAGAGGAACATCTGACCTCGCCGTTAGGCATCTATTAAACAAACAGGCATTGAACCTGAAGGTCGGCTCAACATGAAGTTGAGAGGAACATTTCACTTCACTGTCAAGCATCTGTTAAACAAACAGGCATCAAATCCGAAGGCCGGCTCAACCTGAAGTTGAGAAGAACATCTGACCTCACTGTCACGCATTTGTTAAACAAACAGGCGTCAAACCCGAAGGGCGGCTCAACCCGAAGTGAGAAGAACATCTGACCTCTCCGCCAGGCATCTGTTAAACAAACAGCCATCGAACCCGAACGCCGACTCAATCCTTAATTGAGAAGAACATCTGACCTCGCCATCAAACATCTGTTAAACAAACAGGCATCGAACCTGAAGGTCGGCTCAACTTGAAGTTAAGAAGAACATCTGACCTCACCGTCAGGCATCTATTAAACAAACAGGCATCTAACCCGAAGGCCGGCTCAACACGAAGTTGAGAGGAACATCTGACCTCGCCGTCAGGCATCTGTTAAACAAAAAGGTGTGGAACCCGAAGGACGGCTCAACCCGAAGTTGAGAAGAACATCTGACCTCCTTGTCAGGCATCTGTTAAACAAACAGGCATCAAACCCGAAAGCCGTCTCAACCCTTAGTTGAGAAGAGCATCTGACCTCGCCGTCAAACATATGTTAAACAAACAGGCATCGAACCCGAAGGGCGGCTCAACCCAAAGTTGATAAGAACATCTGACCTCCCCGTCAGGCATCTGTTAAACAAACAGGCATCGAACTCGAAGGCCGGCTCAACACGAAGTTGAGAGGAACATCTGACATCGACGTCAGGCATCTATTAAATAAACATGCATTAAATTCGAAGGCCGGCTTAACCTGAAGTTGAGAGGAACATCTGAATTCACTGTCAAGCATCTGTTAAACAAACAGGCATCAAATCCGAAGGCCGATTCAACCCAAAGTTGAAAAGAACATTTGACCTCAACGTCAGGCATCTGTTAAAAAAACAGGCATCGATCCCGAAGGGATGCTCAATCCAAACTTGATAAGAACATCTGACCTCTCCGTCAGGCATCTCTTAAAGAAACAGGCATCGAACCCGAAGGGCGGCTCAACCCGAAGTTGATAAGAACATCTGACTTCACCATCAGGCATCTGTTAAATAAACAGGCATCAAACCCGAAGGCCGGCTCAACCCGAAGTTGATAAGAATATCTGACCTCGCCGTCAGGCATCTGTTAAACAAACAAGCATCGAACCCGAAGGCCGGCTCAACACAAAGTTGAGAGGAACATCTGACCTCGCTGTCAGGCATTTGTTAAACAAACAGGCATTGAACCTGAAGGTCGGCTCAACATGAAGTTGAGAGTAACATTTGACTTCACTGTCAAGCATCTCTTAAACAAGTAGGCATCAAATCCGAAGGTCGGCTCAACCCGAAGTTGAGAAGAACATTTGACCTCACCATCAGGCATCTGTTAAACAAACAGGCAACAAACCCAAAGGGCGGCTCAACTCGAAGTTGAGAAGAACATATGACCTCTCCGCCAGGCATCTGTTAAACAAACAGGCATCGAACCCGAAGGCCGACTCAATCCTTAATTGAGAAGAACATTTGACCTCGCCATCAAACATCTGTTAAACAAACAGGCATCGAACCCGAAGGTCGGCTCAACTTGAAGTTGAGAAGAACATCTGACCTCACCGTCAGGCATCTGTTAAACAAACAGGCATCTAACCAAAAGGCCGGCTCAACACGAAGTTGAGAGGAACATCTGACCTCTCCGTCAGGCATCTGTTAAACAAATAGGCATCAAACCTGAAGGCCGACACAACACGAAGTTGAGAGGAACATCTGACCTCGCCGTTAGGCATCTATTAAACAAACAGGCATTGAACCTGAAGTTCGGCTCAACATGAAGTTGAGAGGAACATTTCACTTCACTGTCAAGCATCTGTTAAACAAACAGGCACCAAATCTGAAGGCCGGCTCAACCCGAAGTTGAGAAGAACATCTGACCTCACCGTCAGGCATCTGTTAAAAAACAGGCATCAAACCCGAAGGGCGGCTCAACCCGAAGTGAGAAGAACATCTGACCTCTCCGCCAGGCATCTGTTAAACAAACAGGCATCGAACCCGAAGGCCGACTCAATCCTTAATTGAGAAGAACATCTGACCTCGCCATCAAACATCTGTTAAATAAACAGGCATCGAACCCGAAGGTCGGCTCAACTTGAAGTTGAGAAGAACATCTGACCTCACCGTCAGGCATCTCTTAAACAAACAGGCATCTAACCCGAAGGTCGGCTCAACACGAAGTTGAGAGGAACATCTGACCTCGCCGTCAGGCATCTGTTAAACAAAAAGGTGTGGAACCCGAAGGACGGCTCAACCCGAAGTTGAGAAGAACATCTGACCTCCTTGTCAGGCATTTGTTAAACAAACAGGCATCAAACCCGAAAGCCGTCTCAACCCTTAGTTGAGAAGAGCATCTGACCTCGCCGTCAAACATATGTTAAACAAACAGGCATCGAACCCGAAGGGCGGCTCAACCCAAAGTTGATAAGAACATCTGACCTCCCCGTCAGGCATCTGTTAAACAAACAGGCATCGAACCCGACGACCGACTCAACACGAAGTTGAGAGGAACATCTGACATCGACGTCAGGCATCTATTAAATAAACAGGCATTAAATTCGAAGGCCGGCTTAACCTGAAGTTGAGAGGAACATCTGACTTCACTGTCAAGCATCTGTTAAACAAACAGGCATCAAATCCGAAGGCCGATTCAACCCGAAATTGAAAAGAACATCTGACCTCAACGTCAGGCATCTGTTAAAAAAACAGGCATCGATCCCGAAGGGCGGCTCAATCCGAACTTGATAAGAACATCTGACCTCGCCGTCAGGCATCTCTTAAACAAACAGGCATCGAACCCGAAGGGCGGCTCAACCCGAAGTTGATAAGAACATCTGACTTCACCGTCAGGCATCTGTTAAATAAACAGGCATCAAACCCGAAGGCCGGCTCAACCAGAAGTTGATAAGAATATCTGACCTCGCCGTCAGGCATCTGTTAAACAAACATGCATCGAACCCGAAGGCCGGCTCAACACAAAGTTGAGAGGAACATCTGACCTCGCCGTCAGGCATCTGTTAAACAAACAGGCATTGAACCTGAAGGCGGCTCAACATGAAGTTGAGAGTAACATTTGACTTCACTGTCAAGCATCTGTTAAACAAACAGGCATCAAATCCGAAGGTCGGCTTAACCCGAAGTTGAGAAGAACATCTGACCTCACCATCAGGCGTCTGTTAAACAAACAGGCATCAAACCCAAAGGGCGGCTCAACTCGAAGTTGAGAACAACATCTGACCTCTCCGCCAGGCATCTGTTAAACAAACACGCATCGAACCCGAAGGCCGACTCAATCCTTAATTGAGAAGAACATCTGAGCTCGCCATCAAACATCTGTTAAACAAACAGGCATCGAACCCGAAGGTCGGCTCAACTTGAAGTTGAGAAGAACATCTGACCTTACCGTCAGGCATCTGTTAAACAAACAGGCATCTAACCCGAAGGCCGGCTCAACACGAAGTTGAGAGGAACATCTGACCTCTCCGTCAGGCATCTGTTAAACAAACAAGCATCAAACCTGAAGGCCGGCACAACACGAAGTTGAGAGGAACATCTGACCTCGCCGTTAGGCATCTATTAAACAAACAGGCATTGAACCTGAAGGTCGGCTCAACATGAAGTTGAGAGGAACATTTCACTTCACTGTCAAGCATCTGTTAAACAAACAGGCATCAAATCCGAAGGCCGGCTCAACCTGAAGTTGAGAAGAACATCTGACCTCACTGTCACGCATTTGTTAAACAAACAGGCGTCAAACCCGAAGGGCGGCTCAACCCGAAGTGAGAAGAACATCTGACCTCTCCGCCAGGCATCTGTTAAACAAACAGGCATCGAACCCGAAGGCCGACTCAATCCTTAATTGAGAAGAACATCTAACCTCGCCATCAAACATCTGTTAAACAAACAGGCATCGAACCCGAAGGTCGACTCAACTTGAAGTTGAGAAGAACATTTGACCTCATCGTCAGGCATTTCTTAAACAAAAAGGCATCTAACCCGAAGGTCGGCTCAACACGAAGTTGAGAGGAACATCTGACCTCGCCGTCAGGCATCTGTTAAACAAAAAGGTGTGGAACCCAAAGGCCGGCTCAACCCGAAGTTGAGAAGAACATCTGACCTCCTTGTCGGGCATCTGTTAAATAAACAGGCATCAAACCTGAAAGCCGTCTCAACCCTTAGTTGAGAAGAACATCTGACCTCGCCGTGAAACATCTGTTAAACAAACAGGCATCCAACCCGAAGGGCGGCTCAACCCGAAGTTGATAAGAACATCTGACCTCCCCGTCAGGCATCTGTTAAACAAACAGGCATCGAACCCGAAGCCCGGCTCAACACAAAGTTGAGAGGAACATCTGACATCGACGTCAGGCATCTGCTAAACAAACAGGCATTGAACCTGAAGGTCGGCTCAACATGAAGTTGAGAGTAACATTTGACTTCACTGTCAAGCATCTGTTAAACAAACAGGCATCAAATTCGAAGGTCGGCTCAACCCGAAGTTGAGAAGAACATCTGACCTCCCCATCAGGTATCTGTTAAACAAACAGGCATCAAACCCAAAGGGCAGATCAACTCAAAGTTGAGAAGAACATCTGACCTCTCTGCCAGGCATCTGTTAAACAAACAGGCATCAAACCCGAAGGCCGACTCAATCCTTAATTGAGAAGAACATCTAACCTCGCCGTCAAACATCTGTTAAACAAACAGGCATCGAACCCGAAGGTCGGCTCAACTTGAAGTTGAGAAGAACATCTGACCTCACCGCCAGGCATCTGTTAAACAAACAAGCATTGAACCCGAAGGCCGGCTCAACACGAAGTTGAGAGGAACATCTGACCTCGCCGTCAGGCATCTGTTAAACAAAAAGGTGTGGAACCCGAAGGTCGGCTCATCCCGAAGTTGAGAAGAACATCTGACCTCCCCGTCAGGCATTTGTTAAACAAACAGGCATCAAACCTGAAGGCCGTCTCAACCCTTATTTGAGAAGAACATCTGACCTCGCCGTCAAACATCTGTTAAACAAACAGGCATCGAACCCGAAAGGAGGCTCAACCCGAACTTGATAAGAACATCTGACCTCCCCTTCAGGCATCTGTTAAACAAACAGGCATCGAACCCAAAGGGCGGCTCAACCCAAAGTTGATAAGAACATCTGACCTCCCCGTCAGGCATCTGTTAAACAAACAAGCATCGAACCCGAAGGCTGGTTCAACACGAAGTTGAGAAGAACATCTGACATCGACTTCAAGCATCTGTTAAATAAACAGGAGTTAAATCCGAAGGCCGGCTTAACCCGAAGTTGAGAGGAACATCTGACTTCACTGTCAAGCATCTGTTAAGCAAACAGGCATCAAATCCGAAGGCCGACTCAACCCGAAGTTGAAAAGAACATCTGACCTTAACGTCACGTATCTGTTACAAAAACAGGCATCGAACCCGAAGGGCAGATCAACCCGAAGTTGATAAGAACATCTGACCTCGCCGTCAGGCATCTCTTAAACAAACAGGCATCGAACCGGAAGGCCGTCTCAACACGAAGTTGAGAGGAACATCTGACCTCGCCGTCAAGCATCTCTTAAACAAACAGGCATCGACCCCGAAGGGCGGCTCAACCCGAAGTTGATAAGAACATCTGACTTCGCCGTCAGGCATCTGTTGAACAAATAGGCATCGAACCCGAAGGCCGACTCAACCCGAAGTTGATAAGAACATCTGACCTCGCCGTTAGGCATCTGTTAAACAAACAGGCATCGAACCCGAAGGCTGGCACAACACGAAGTTGAGAGGGACATCTGACCTCGCCGTCAGGCATCTCTTAAACAAAGAGGCATCGAACCTGAAGATCGGCTCAACATGAAGTTGAGAAGAACATTTGACTTCACTGTCAAGCATCTGTTAAACAAACAGGCATCAAATCCGAAGGCCTGCTTAACCCGAAGTTGAGAAGAACATCTGACCTTACCGTCAGGCATCTGTTAAACAAACAGGCATCAAACCCAAAGGGCGGCTCAACCCGAAGTTGAGAAGAACATCTGACCTCTTCGCCAGACATCTGTTAAACAAACAGGCATCGAACCCGAAGGCCGACTCAATCCTTAATTCAGAAGAACATCTGACCTCGCCATCAAACATCTGTTAAACAAACAGGCATCGAACCCGAAGGTCGGCTCAAATTGAAGTTGAGAAGAACATCTGACCTCACCGTCAGGCATCTGTTAAATAAACAGGCATCTAACCCGAAGGCCGGCTCAACACGAAGTTGAGAGGAACATCTGACCTCTCCGTCAGGCATCTGTTAAACAAACAGGCATCAAACCTGAAGGCCGGCTCAACACGAAGTTGAGAGGAACATCTGACCTCGCCGTTAGGCATCTGTTAAACAAACAGGCATTGAACCTGAAGGTCGGCTCAACATGAACTTGAGAGGAACATTTGACTTCACTGTTAAGCATCTGTTAAACAAACAGGCATAAAATCCGAAGGCTGGCTCAACCCGAAGTCGAGAAGAACACCTGACCTCACCGTCAGGCATCTGTTAAACAAACAAGCATCAAACCCGAAGGGCGGCTCAACCCGAAGTTGAGAAGAACATGTGACCTCTCCGCCAGGCATCTATTAAACAAACAGGCATCGAACCCGAAGGCCGACTCAATCCTTAATTGAGAAGAACATCTGACCTCGCCATCAAACATCTGTTAAACAAACAGGCATCGAACCCGAAGGTCGGCTCAACTTGAAGTTGAGAAGAACATCTGACCTCACCGTCAGGCATCTCTTAAACAAACGGGCATCTAACCCGAAGGTCGGCTCAACACGAAGTTGAGAGGAACATCTGACCTCGCTGTCAGGCATCTGTTAAACAAAAAGGTGTGGAACCCGAAGGACGGCTCAACCCGAAGTTGAGAAGAACATCTGACCTCCTTGTCAGGCATCTGTTAAACAAACAAGCATCAAACCCGAAAGCCGTCTCAACCCTTAGTTGAGAAGAGCATCTGACCTCGCCGTCAAACATATGTTAAACAAACAGGCATCGAAACCGAAGGGCGGCTCAACCCAAAGTTGATAAGAACATCTGACCTCCCCGTCAGGCATCTCTTAAACAAACAGGCATCGAACCCGAAGGCCGGCTCAACACGAATTTGAGAGGAACATCTGACATCGACGTCAGGCATCTATTAAATAAACAGGCATTAAATTCGAAGGTCGGCTTAACCTGAAGTTGAGAGGAACGTCTGACTTCACTGTCAAGCATCTGTTAAACAAACAGGCATCAAATCCGAAGATCGATTCAACCCGAAGTTGAAAAGAACATCTGACCTCAACGTCAGGCATCTGTTAAAAAAACAGGCATCGATCCCGAAGGGCGGCTCAATCTGAACTTGATAAGAACATCTGACCTAGCCGTCAGGCCTCTCTTAAACAAACAGGCATGGAACCCGAAGGGCGGCTCAACCCGAAGTTGATTAGAACATCTGACTTCAACGTCAGGCATCTGTTAAATAAACATGCATCAAACCCGATGGCCGGCTCAACCCGAAGTTGATAAGAATATCTGACCTCGCCGTCAGGCATCTGTTAAACAAACAGGCATCGAACCCAAAGGCCGCCTCAACAAGAAGTTGAGAGGAACATCTGACCTCGCCGTCAGGCATCTGTTAAACAAACAGGCATTGAACCTGAAGGTCGGCTCAACATGAAGTTGAGAGTAACATTTGACTTCACTGTCAAGCATCTGTTAAACAAACAAGCATCAAATCCGAAGGTCGGCTCAACCCGAAGTTGAGAAGAACATCTGACCTCACCATCAGGCATCTGTTAAACAAACAGGCATCAAACCCAAAGGGCGGCTCAACTCGAAGTTGAGAAGAACATCTGACCTCTCCGCCACGCATCTGTTAAACAAACAGGCATCGAACCCGAAGGCCGACTCAATCCTTAATTGAGAAGAACATATGACCTCGCCGTCAAACATCTGTCAAACAAACAGGCATCGAACCCGAAGGTCGGCTCAACTTGAAGTTGAGAAGAACATCTGACCTCACCGCCAGGCATCTGTTAAACAAACAAGCATCTAACCAGAAGGCCGACTCAACACGAAGTTGAGAGGAACATCTGACCTCGCCGTCAGGCATTTATTAAACAAAAAGGTGTGGAACCCGAAGGCCGGCTCAACCCGAAGTTGAGAAGAACATCTGACCTCCCCTTCAGGCTTCTGTTAAACAAACAGGCATCAAACCTGAAGGCCGTCTCAACCCCTATTTGAGAATAACATCTTACCTCGCCGTCAAACATCTGTTAAACAAACAGGCATCGAACCCGAAGGGCGGCTCAACCCGAAGTTGATAAGAACATCTGACCTCCCCGCCAGGCATCTGTTAAACAAACAAGCATCGAACCCGAAGGCCGGCTCAACATGAAGTTGAGAGGAACATCTGACATCGACTTCAAGCATCTGTTAAATAAACAGGAATTAAATCCGAAGGCCAGTTTAACCCGAAGTTGAGGGGAACATCTGACTTCACTGTCAAGCATCTGTTAAATAAAAAGGCATCAAATCCGAAGGCCGACTCAACCCGAAGTTGAAAAGAACATCTGACCTCAACGTCACGCATCTGTTACAAAAACAGGCATCTAACCCGAAGGACGGCTCAACCCGAAGTTGATAAGAACATCTGACCTCGCCGTCAGGCATCTCTTAAACAAACAGGCATCGAACCGGAAGGCCGTCTCAACACGAAGTTGAGAGGAACATCTGACCTCGCCGTCAAGCATCTCTTAAACAAGCAGGCATCGAACCCGAAGGGCGGCTCAACCCGAAGTTGATAAGAACATCTGACTTCACCGTTTGGCATCTGTTAAAAAAACAGGCATCGAACCTGAAGGCCGGCTCAACCCGAAGTTGATAAGAACATCTGACCTCGCCGTCAGGCATCTGTTAAACAAACAGGCATCGAACCCGAAGGCTGGCTCAACACGAAGTTGAGAGGAACATCTGACCTCGCCGTCAGGCATCTCTTAAACAAAGAAGCATCAAACCTGAAGATCGGCTCAACATGAAGTTGAGAGGAACATTTGACTTCACTGTCAAGCATCTGTTAAACAAACAGGCATCAAATCCGAAGGCCGGCTCAACCCGAAGTTGAGAAAAACATCTGACCTCACTGTCAGGCATATGTTAAACAAACAAGCATCAAACCCAAAGGGCGGCTCAACTCAAAGTTGAGAAGAACATCTGACCTCTCCGCCAGGCATCTGTTAAACAAACACGCATCGAACCCGAAGGCCGACTCAATCCTTAATTGAGAAGAACATCTGACCTCTCCATCAAACTTCTGTTAAACAAACAGGCATCGTACCCGAAGGTCGGCTCAACTTGAAGTTGAGAAGAACATCTGACCTCACCGTCAGGCATCTGTTAAACAAACAGGCATCTAACCCGAAGGCCGGCTCAACACGAAGTTGAGAGGAACATCTGACCTCTCCGTCAGGCATCTGTTAAACAAACAGGCATCAAACCTGAAGGCCGGCTCAACACGAAGTTGAGAGGAACATCTGACCTCGCCGTTAGGCATCTGTTAAACAAACAGGCATTGAACCTGAAGGTTGGCTCAACATGAAGTTGAGAGGAACATTTGGCTTCACTGTCAAGCATCTGTTAAACAAACAGGCATCAAATCCGAAGGCCGGCTCAAACCGAAGTTGAGAAGAACACATGACCTCACTGTCAAGCATCTGTTAAACAAACAGGCATCAAACTCGAAGGGCGGCTCAACCCGAAGTTGAGAAGAACCTCTGACCTCTCCGCCAGGCATCTGTTAAACAAACAGGCATCGAACCCGAAGGCCGACTCAATCCTTAATTGAGAAGAACATCTGACCTCTCCATCAAACATCTGTTAAACAAACAGGCATCGAACCCGAAGGTCGGCTCAACTTGAAGTTGAGAAGAACATCTGACCTCACCGTCAGGCATCTCTTAAACAAACAGGCATCTAACCCGAAGTTCGGCACAACACGAAGTTGAGAGGAACATCTGACCTCGCCGTCAGGCATCTGTTAAACAAAAAGGTGTGGAACCCGAAGGCCGGCTCAACCCGAAGTTGAGAAGAACATCTGACCTCCTTGTCAGGCATCTGTTAAACAAACAGGCATCAAACCCGAAAGCCGTCTCAACCCTTAGTTGAGAAGAGCATCTGACCTCGCCGTCAAACATATGTTAAACAAACAGGCATCGAACCCGAAGGGCGGCTCAACCCAAAGTTGATAAGAAAATCTGACCTCCCCGTCAGGCATCTGTTAAACAAACAGGCATCGAACCCGAAGGCCGGCTCAACACGAAGTAGACAGGAACATCTGACATCAATGTCAGGCATCTATTAAATAAACAGGCATTAAATTCGAAGGCCGGCTTAACCTGAAGTTGAGAGGAACATCTGACTTCACTGTCAAGCATCTGTTAAACAAACAGGCATCAAATCCGAAGGCCGATTCAACCCGAAGTTGAAAAGAACATCTGACCTCAACGTCAGGCATCTGTTAAAAAAGCAGGCATCGATCCTGAAGGGCGGCTCAATCCGAACTTGGTAAGAACATCTGACCTCACCGTCAGGCATCTCTTAAACAAACAGGCATCGAACCCGAAGGGCGGCTCAACCCGAAGTTGATAAGAACATCTGACTTCACCGTCAGGCATCTGTTAAATAAACAGGCATCAAACCCGAAGGCCGGCTCAACCCGAAGTTGATAAGAATATCTGACCTCGCCGTCAGGCATCTGTTAAACAAACAGGCATCGAACCCGAAGGTCGGCTCAACACAAAGTTGAGAGGAACATCTGACCTCGCCGTCAGGCATCTGTTAAACAAACAGGCATTGAACCTGAAGGTCGGCTCAACATGAAGTTGAGAGTAACATTTGACTTCACTGTCAAGCATATGTTAAACAAACAGGCATCAAATCTGAAGGCCGGCTCAACCCGAAGTTGAGAAGAACATCTGACCTCACTGTCAGGCATCTGTTAAACAAACACGCATCAAACCCAAAGGGCGGCTCAACTCGAAGTTGAGAAGAACATCTGACCTCTCCGCCAGGCATCTGTTAAACAAACAGGCATCGAACCCGAAGGCCAACTCAATCCTTAATTAAGAAGAACATCTGACCTCGCCGTCAAACATCTGTTAAACAAACAGGCATCGAACCCGAAGGTCGGCTGAACTTGAAGTTGAGAAGAACATCTGACCTCACCTCCAGGCATCTGTTAAACAAACAGGCATCTAACCCGAAGGCCGGCTCAACACGAAGTTGAGAGGAACATCTGACCTCGCCGTCAGGAATCTATTAAACAAAAAGGTGTAGAACCCGAAGGCCGGCTCAACCCGAAGTTGAGAAGAACATCTGACCTCCCCGTCAGGCATCTGTTAAACAAATAGGCATCAAACCTGAAGGCCGTCTCAACCCCTATTTGAGAAGAACATCTGACCTCGCCGTCAAACATCTGTTAAACAAACAGGCATCAAACCCGAAGAGCGGCTCAACCCGAAGTTGATAAGAACATTTGACCACCCCGTCAGGCATCTGTTAAACAAACAAGCATCGAACCCAAAGGCCGGCTCAACACGAAGTTGAACGGAACATCTGACATCGACTTCAAGCATCTGTTAAATAAACAGGAATTAAATCCGAAGGCCGGCTTAACCCGAATTTGAGAGGAACATCTGACTTCACTGTCAAGCATCTGTTAAATAAACAGGCATCAAATCCGAAGGCCGACTCAACCCGAAGTTGAAAAGAACATCTGACCTCAACGTCACGCATCTGTTACAAAAACAGGCATCTAACCCGAAGGCCCGCTCAACCCGAAGTTGATAAGAACATCTGACCTCGCCGTCAGGCATATCTTAAACAAACAAGCATCGAACCGGAAGGCCGTCTCAACACGAAGTTGAGAGGAACATCTGACCTCGCCGTCAAGCATCTCTTAAACAAGCAGGCATCGAACCCGAAGGGTGGCTTAACCCGAAGTTGATAAGAACATCTGACTTCACCGTCAGGCATCTGTTAAAAAAACAGGCATCGAACCCGAAGGCCGGCTCAACCCGAAGTTGATAAGAACATCTGACCTCGCCATCAGGCATCTGTTAAACAAACAGGCATCGAACCCGAACGCTGGCTCAACACGAAGTTTAGAGGAACATCTGACCTCGCCGTCAGGCATCTCTTAAACAAAGAGGCATCAAACCTGAAGATCGGCTCAACATGAAGTTGAGAGGAACATTTGACTTCACTGTCAAGCATCTGTTCAACAAACAGGCATCAAATCCGAAGGCCGACTCAACCCGAAGTTGAGAAGAACATCTGACCTCACTATAAGGCATCTGTTAAACAAACAGGCATCAAACCCAAAGGGCGGCTCAACTCGAAGTTGAGAAGAACATCTGACCTCTCCGCCAGGCATCTGTTAAACAAACAGGCATCGAACCCGAAGGCCGACTCAATCCTTAATTGAGAAGAACATCTGACCTCGCCATCAAACATCTGTTAAACAAACAGGCATCGAACCCGAAGGTCGGCTCAACTGGAAGTTGAGAAGAACATCTGACCTCACCGTGAGGCATCTGTTAAACAAACATGCATCTAACCCGAAGGCCGGCTCAACACGAAGTTGAGAGGAACATCTGACCTCTCCGTCAGGCATCTGTTAAACAAACAGGCATCAAACCTGAAGGTCGGCTCAACACGAAGTTGAGAGGAACATCTGACCCCGCCGTTAGGCATCTGTTAAACAAACAGGCATTGAACCTAAAGGTCAGCTCAACATGAAGTTGAGAGGAATATTTGACTTCACTGTCAAGCATCTGTTAAACAAACAGGCATAAAAACCGAAGTCCGGCTCAACCCGAAGATGAGAAGAACATCTGACCTCACCGTCAGGCATCTGTTAAACAAACAGGCATCAAACCCGAAGGGCGGCTCAACCCGAAGTTGAGAATAACATCTGACCTCTCCGCCAGGCATCTGTTAAACAAACATGCATCGAACCCGAAGGCCGACTCAATCCTTAATTGAGAAGAACATCTGACCTCGCCATCAAACATCTGTTAAACAAACAGGCATCGAACCCGAAGGTCGGCTCAACTTGAAGTTGAGAAGAACATCTGACCTCACCGTTAGGCATATCTTAAACAAACAGGCATCTAACCCGAAGGCCGGCTCAACACGAAGTTGAGAGGAACATCTGACCTCGCCGTCAGGCATCTGTTAAACAAAAAGGTGTGGAACCCGAAGGCCGACTCAACCCGAAGTTGAGAAGAACATCTGACCTCCTTGTCGGGCATCTGTTAAACAAACAGGAATCAAACCCTAAAGTCGTCTCAACCCTTAGTTGAGAAGAACATCTGACCTCGCCGTCAATCATCTATTAAACAAACAGGCATCGAACCCGAAGGGCAGCTCAACCTGAAGTTGATAAGAACATCTGACCTCCCCGTCAGGCATCTGTTAAACAAACAGGCATCGAACCCGAAGGCCGGCGCAACACGAAGTTGAGAGGAATATCTGACATCGACGTCAGGCATCTATTAAATAAACAGGCATTAAATCCAAAGGCCGGCTTAACCTGAAGTTGAGAGGAACATCTCACTTCACTGTCAAGCATCTGTTAAACAAACAGGCATAAAATCCGAAGGCCGATTCAACCTGAAGTTGAAAAGAACATCTGACATCAAGTCAGGCATCTGTTAAAAAAACATGCATCGATCCCGAAGGGCGGCTCAACCCGAAGTTGAAAAGAACATCTGACCTCGCAGTCAGGCATCTCTTAAACAAACAGGCATCGAACCCGAAGGACGAATCAACACGAAGTTGAGAGGAACATCTGACCTGGCCGTCAGGCATCTCTTAAAGAAACAGGCATCGAACCTGAAGGCCGGCTCAACCCGAAGTTGATAAGAACATCTGACTTCGCCGTCAGGCATCTGTTAAACAAACAGGCATCAAACCCGAAGGACGGCGCAAGATGAAGTTGATAAGAACATATGACCTCACCGTCAGGCATCTTTTAAACAAACAGGCATCGAACTCGAAGGCCGACTCGACACGAAGTTGAGAGGAACATCTGACCTCGCCGTCAGGCATCTGTTAAACAAACAGGCATTGAACCTGAAGGTCGGCTCAACATGAAGTCGAGAGTAACATTTGACTTCACTGTCAAGCATCTGTTAAACAAATAGGCATCAAATCCGAAGGCCGGCTCAACCCGAAGTTGAGAAGAACATCATACCTCACCCTCAGGCATATGTTAAACAAACAGGCATCAAACCCAAAGGGAGGCTCAACCCGAAGTTGAGAAGAACATCTGACCTCTCCGCCAAGCATCTGTTAATTAAACAGGCATCGAACCCGAAGGCCGACTCAATCCTTAATTGAGAAGAACATCTGACCTCGCCTTCAAACATCTGTTAAACAAACAGGCATCGAACCCGAAGGTCGGCTCAACTTGAAGTTGAGAAGAACATCTGACCTCACCGTCAGGCATCTGTTAAACAAACAAGCATCTAACCCGAAGGCCGGCTCAACACGAAGTTGAGAGGAACATCTGACCTCGCCGTCAGGCATCTGTTAAACAAAAAGGTGTGGAACCCGAACGCTGGCTCAACCCGAAGTTGAGAAGAACATCTGACCTCCCCGTCAGGTATCTGTTAAACAAACAGGCATCAAACCTGAAGGTCGTCTCAACCCTTAGTTGAGAAGAACATCTGACCTCGCCGTCAAACATCTGTTAAACAAACAGGCATCGAACCCGAAGGGCGGCTCAACCAGAAGTTGATAAGAACATCTGAGATTGACTTCAGGCATCTGTTAAATAAATAGGCATTAAATCCGAAGGCTGGCTCAACACGAAGTTGAGAGGAACATCTGACATCGACTTCAGGCATCTGTTAAATAAACAGGCATTAAATCCGAAGGCCGGCTTAACCCGAAGCTGTGAGGAACATCTGACTTCACTGTCAAGCATCTGTTAAACTAACAGGCTTCGAATCCGAAGGCCGACTCAACCCGAAGTTGAAAAAAACATCTGACCTCAACTCCAGGCATCTGTTACAGAAACAGGCATCGAACCCGAAGGTCGGCTCAACCCGAAGTTGATAAGAACATTTGACCTCGCTGTCAGGAATCTGTTAAACAAACAGGCATCGAACCCGAAGGCCGGCTCAACACGAAGTTGAGAGGAACATCTGACCTCTCCGTCAGGCATCTGTTAAACAAACAGGCATCGAACCTGAAGGTAGGCTCAACATGAAGTTTAGAGGAACATTTGACTTCACTATCAAGCATCTGTTAAACAAACAGGCATCAAATCCGAAGGCCGGCTCAACTCGAAGTTGAGAGGAATATCTGACCTCACCGTCAGGCAACTGTTAACCAAATAGGCATCGAACCCGAAGGGCGGCTCAACCTGAAGTTGATAAGAACATTAGACCTCTCCGCGAGACATCTGTTAAACAAACAGGCATCGAACCCGAAGGCCGACTCAACCCGAAGTTGAGAAGAACATTTGACCTCGCCGTTAGGCATCTGTTAAACAAACAAGCATCAAACCCGAAGGCCATCTCAATCCTTAATTGAGAAGAACATCCGACTTCACTGTCAAGCATCTGTTAAACAAACAGGCATCAAATCCGAAGGCCGACTCAACCCGTAGTTGAAAAGAATGTCAGGCATCTGTTAAACAAACAGGCATCGAACCCGAAGGGCGGCCCTACCCGAAGTTGATAAGAACATCTGACTTCCCCTTTAGGCATCTATTAAAAAGACAGGCATCGAACCCGAAGGCCGGTTCAACCTGAAGTTGATAAGAACATCTGACCCCTCCGTCAGGCATCTATTAAACAAACAGGCATCGAACTCGAAGGCCGGCTCAACACGAAGTTGAGAGGAACATATGACCTCGCTGTCAGACATCTCTTAAACAAAGAGGCATCGAACCTGAAGGTCGGCTCAACATGAAGTTGAGAGGAACATTTGACTTCACAGTCAAGCATCTGTTAAATAAACAGGCATCAAATCCGAAGGCCGGCTCAACCCGAAGTTGAGAAGAACATCTGACCTCACCGTCAGGCATCTGTTAAACAAACAGGCATCAAACCCAAAGGGCGGCTCAACCCGAAGTAGAGAAGAACATCTGACCTCTCCGCCAGGCATCTGTTAAACAAACAGGCATCGAACCCGAAGGCCGACTCAATCCTTAATTGAGAAGAACATCTGACCTCGCCATCAAACATCTGTTAAACAAACAGGCATCGAACCCGAAGGTCGGCTCAACTTGAAGTTGAGAAGAACATTTGACCTCACCGTCAGGCATCTGTTAAACAAACAGGCATCTAACCCGAAGGCCGGCTCAACACGAAGTTTAGTGGAACATCTGACCACACCTTTTTGCTTAACAAATGCCTGACGGCGAGGTCAAATGTTCTTCTAAACTTCGGGTTGAGTCAGCCTTTGGGTTCGATGCCTGTTTGTTTAACAGATGCCTGGCGACTAGGTCAGATGTTCCTCTCAACTTCGGGTTGAGCTGGCCTTCGGGTTCGATTCCTGTTTGTTTAACTAATGCCTGACAGGGAGGTCGGATGTTCTTCTCAACTTCGGGTTGAGTCAGCCATCAAATTCGATGCCTGTTTATTTAACAAATGCCTGACAGCAAGGTCAGATGTTCTTCTCAACTTCGTGTTGTGCCGGCCTTCGGGTTCGATGCGTGTTTGTTTAACTAATGCCTGATGGGAAGGTCATATGTTCCACTAAACTTCAAGTTGAGCAGGCCTTCGAGTTCGATGCCTATTTGTTTAACAGATGTTTGACAGCAAGGTCAGATGTTCTTCTCAATTAAAGATTGAGACGGCCTTCGGGTTCGATGCCTGTTTGTTTGATAGATGCCTGACGGCGAAGTCAAATGTTCTTCTCAACTTCGGGTTGAGCCGGCCTTTGAGTTTGATGCCTTTTTGTTTAATAGATGCCTAACGGTGAGGTCTAATGTTCTAATCAACTTCGGGTTGAGCCGCCCTTCGGGTTCAATGCCTGTTTGTTTAACAGATGTCTGATGGTGAGGTCAGACGTTCTTCTCAGCTTCGGGTTGAGCCGACTTTCGGATTTGGTGTCTGTTTGTTTAACAGATGCTTGACAGTAATGTCAAATGTTCCTCTCAACTTCATGTTAAGCCGACCTTCGGGTTCGATGAATGTTTGTCTAACAGATGCCTGACGGCGAGGTCAGATGTTCCTCTCAACTTTATGTTGAGCCGGCCTTCGGGTTCGATGCCTGTTTGTTTAAATGATGCCTGACAGTGAGGTCAGATGTTCTTATCAACTTCGGGTTGAGCCGCCCTTCGGGTTCGATGCCTGTTTGTTTAACAGATGCCTGACGGTGAGGTAAGATGTTCTTCTCATCTTCGGGTTGATTCAGCCTTCGGATTTGATGCTTGTTTGTTTAACAGATGCTTGACAGCGAAGTCAAATGTTCCTCTCAACTTCATGTTGAGCCGAACTTCGGGTTCAATGCCCGTTTCTTTAACAGATGCCTGATAGCGAGGTCAGATGTTCCTCTCAACTTCGTGTTGATCCGTCCTTCGGGTTCGATGCTAGTTTGTTTAACATATGCCTGACGGCGAGGTCAGATGTTCTTATCAACTTCGGGTAGAGCCGCCTTACGGGTTCGATGCTTGTTTGTTTAACAGATGCCTGACGGTGAGGTCAGATTTTGTTCTCAACTTCGGGTTGAGCCTTCCTTCGGATTTGATTCCTATTTGTTTAACAGATGCTTGACAGTTAAGTCAAATGTTCTTCTCAACTTCATGTTGAGCCGACCTTCAGGTTCGATGCCTGTTTGTTTAACAGATGCCTAACGGCGAGGTCAGATGTTCCTCTCAACTTTGTTTTGAGCCGACCTTCAGGTTCGATACCTGTTTGTTTAACAGATGCCTGACGGCGAGGTCAGATGTTCTTCTCAACTTCGTGTTGTACCGACCTTCGGGTTCGATGCCTGTTTGTTTAAATAATGCCTGACGGAGAGGTCAGATGTTCCTCTCAACTTCAAGATGAGTCGGCCTTCGGGTTCGATACCTGTTTGTTTAACAGATGTTTGACGGCGAGGTCAGATGTTCTTCTCAACTAAGGGTTGAGACGACATTCGGGTTTGATGCATGTTTGTTTAACAGAAGTTTGACGGGGAGGTCAATGTTCTTCTCAATTAAAGATTGAGACGGCCTTCGGGTTCGATGCTTGTTTGTTTAACAGATGCCTGACGGCGAGGTCAAATGTTCTTCTCAACATCGGGTTGAGCCGGCCTTCGGGTTCGACGCCTTTTTGTTTAATAGATTCCTGGCGGTAAGGTCTAATGTTCTTATCAACTTCGGGTTAAGCCGCCCTTCGGGTTCGATGCCTGTTTTTTTAACAGATGCCTGACGGTGAGGTCAGATGTTCTTCTTAACTTCGGGTTGAGTCGGCCTTCAAATTTGATGCTTGTTTGTTTAACAAATGTTTGACAGTGAAGTCAAATGTTCCTCTCAACTTCATGTTGAGCTGACCTTCGGGTTCGTTCCCTGTTTGTTTAACAGATGCCTGACGGCGAGGTCAAATGTTCTTATGAACTTCGGGTTGAGTCGGCCTTTGGGTTCGATGCCTGTTTGTTTAACAGATGCCTGGCGGCTAGGTCAGATGTTCTTCTCAACTTCGGGTTGAGCCGGCCTTCGGGTTCGATTCTTATTTGTTTAACTAATGCCTGACAGTAAGGTCGGATGTTCTTCTAAACTTCGGGTTGAGTCGGCCATTAAATTGGATGCTTGTTTGTTTAACAAATGCCTAACAGCGAGGTAAGATGTTCTTCTCAACTTCGTGTTGTGCCGGCCTTCGGGTTCGATGCCTGTTTGTTTAACTAATGCCTGATGGGGAGGTCAGATGTTCCTCTAAATTTAAAGTTGAGCAGGCCTTCGAGTTCGATGCCTATTTGTTTAATAGATGTTTGACGGTGAGGTCAGATGTTCTTCTCAATTAAAGATTGAGACGGCCTTCGGGTTCGATGCCTGTTTTTTTGATAGATGCCTGACGGCGAGGTCAAATGTTCTTCTCAACTTCGGGTTGAGCCGACCTTCGGGTTCGATGCCTTTTTGTTTAATAGATGCCTGACTGTGAGGTCTAATGTTCTTATAAACATCGGGTTGAGCCGCCCATCGGGTTCGATGCCTGTTTGTTCAACAGATGCCTGACGGTGAGGTCAGATGTTCTTCTCAACTTCGGGTTGAGCCGACTTTCGAATTTGGTACCTGTTTGTTTAATAGATGCTTTACAATAATGTCAAATGTTCCTCTCAACTTCATGTTATGCCGACCTTCGGGTTCGATGCCTGTTTGTTTAACAGTTGCCTGACGACGAGGTCAGATGTTCCTCTCAACTTTGTGTTGAGCCGGCCTTCGGGTTCGATGCCTGTTTGTTTAAATGACGCCTGACGGCGAGGTCAGATGTTCTCCTAAACTAAGGGTTGAGACGGCCTTCGGATTTGATGCCTGTTTGTTTAACAGATGCGTGACGGCGAGGTCAGATGTTCTTCTCAACTTCGGGTTGAGCCGGCCTTCAGGTTCCACACCTTTTTGTTTAACAGATGCCGGACGGCGAGGTCAGATGTTCTTCTCAACTTCGGGTTGAGTCGGCCTTTGGGTTCGATGCCTGTTTGTTTAACAGATGCCTGGCGGCTAGGTCAGATGTTCTTCTCAACTTCGGGTTGAGCCGGCCTTCGGGTTCGATTCCTATTTGTTTAACTAATGCCTGACAGTAATGTCAGATGTTTTTCTAAACTTCGGGTTGAGTCGGCCATCAAATTGGATGCTTGTTTGTTTAACAAATGCCTAACAGCGAGGTTAGATGTTCTTCTCAACTTCGTGTTGTGCCGGCCTTCGGGTTCGATGCCTGTTTGTTTAACTAATGCTTGATGGGGAGGTTAGATGTTCCTCTTAACTTCAAGTTGAGCAGACCTTCAAGTTCGATGCCTATTTCTTTAACAGAAGTTTGACGGTGAGGTCAGATGTTCTTCTCAATTAAATATTGAGACGGCCTTCAGGTTCGATGCTTGTTTGTTTAACAGATGCCTGACGGCGAGGTCAAATGTTCTTCTCAACATCGGGTTGAGCCGGCCTTCAGTTTCGACGCCTTTTTGTTTAATAGATGCCTGGCGGTAAGGTCTAATGTTCTTATCAACTTCGGGTTAAGCCGCCCTTCGGGTTCGATGCCTGTTTATTTAACAGATGCCTGACGGTGAGGTCAGATGTTCTTCTTAACTTCGGGTTGAGCCGGCCTTCAAATTTGATGCCTGTTTGTTTAACAAATGTTTGACAGTGAAGTCAAATGTTCCTCTCAACTTCATGTTGAGCCGACCTTCGGGTTCATTGCATGTTTGTTTAGCAGATGCCTGACGGCGAGGCCAAATGTTCCTCTCAACTTCGTGTTGAGCCAACCTTTTGGTTCGATGCCTGTTTGTTTAACAGATGACTGACGGCGAGGTCAGATATTCTTATCAACTCCGGGTTGAGTCGGCCTTTGGGTTCGATGCCTGTTTGTTTAACAGATGCCTGGCGGCTAGGTCAGAAGTTCTTCTCAACTTCGGGTTGAGCCGGCCCTCGGGTTCAATTCTTATTTGTTTAACTAATTCCTGACAGTAAGGTCGGATGTTCTTCTAAACTTCGGGTTGAGTCGGCCATTAAATTGGATGCTTGTTTGTTTAACAAATGCCTAACAGCGAGGTAAGATGTTCTTCTCAACTTCGTGTTGTGCCGGCCTTCGGGTTCGATGTCTGTTTGTTTAACTAATGCCTGATGGGGAGGTCAGATGTTCCTCTAAATTTAAAGTTGAGCAGGCCTTCGAGTTCGATGCCTAGTTGTTTAATAGATGTTTGACGACAAGGTCAGATGTTCTTCTCAATTAAATATTGAGACGGCCTTCGGGTTCGATGCCTGTTTGTTTGATAGATGCCTGACGGCGAGGTCAAATGTTCTTCTCAACTTCGGGTTGAGCCGACCTTCGGGTTCGATGCCTTTTTGTTTAATAGATGCCTGACTGTGAGGTCTAATGTTCTTATAAACATCGGGTTGAGCCGCCCATCGGGTTCGATGCTTGTTTGTTCAACAGATGCCTGACGGTGAGGTCAGATGTTCTTCTCAACTTCGGGTTGAGCCGACTTTCGAATTTGGTACCTGTTTGTTTAATAGATGCTTTACAATAATGTCAAATGTTCCTCTCAAGTTCATGTTATGCCGACCTTCGGGTTCGATGCCTGTTTGTTTAACAGTTGCCTGACGGCGAGGTTAGATGTTCCTCTCAACTTTGTGTTGAGCCGGCCTTCGGGTTCGATGCCTGTTTGTTTAAATGACGCCTGACGGCGAGGTCAGATGTTCTCCTCAACTAAGGGTTGAGACGGCCTTCGGGTTTGATGCCTGTTTGTTTAACAGATGCCTGACGGCGAGGTCAGATGTTCTTCTCAACTTCGGGTTGAGCCGGCCTTCAGGTTCCACACCTTTTTGTTTAACAGATGACTGACGGCGAGGTCAGATATTCTTATCAACTCCGGGTTGAGTCGGCCTTTGGGTTCGATGCCTGTTTGTTTAACAGATGCCTGGCGGCTAGGTCAGATGTTCTTCTCAACTTCGGGTTGAGCCGGCCCTCGGGTTCAGTTCTTATTTGTTTAACTAATGCCTGACAGTAAGGTCGGATGTTCTTCTAAACTTCGGGTTGAGTCGGCCATCAAATTAGAAGCTTGTTTGTTTAACAAATGCCTAACAGCGAGGTCAGATGTTCTTCTCAACTTCGTGTTGTGCCGGCCTTCGGGTTCGATGCCTGTTTGTTTAACTAATGCCTGATGGGGAGGTCAGATGTTCCTCTAAATTTAAAGTTGAGCAGGCCTTCGATTTCGATGCCTATTTGTTTAATAGATGTTTGACGGCAAGGTCAGATGTTTTTCTCAATTAAAGATTGAGACGGCCTTCGGGTTCGATGCCTGTTTGTTTGATAGATGCCTGACGGCAAGGTCAAATGTTCTTCTTAACTTCGGGTTGAGCCGACCTTTGGGTTCGATGCCTTTTTGTTTAATAGATGCCTGACTGTAAGGTCTAATGTTCTTATAAACATCGGGTTGAGCCGCCCATCGGGTTCGATGCCTGTTTGTTTAACAGATGCCTGACGGTGAGGTCAAATGTTCTTCTTAACTTCGGGTTTAGTCGGCCTTCAAATTTGATGCCTGTTTGTTTAACAAATGTTTGACAGTGAAGTCAAATGTTCCTCTCAACTTCATGTTGAGCCGACCTTCGGGTTCATTGCCTGTTTGTTTAACAGATGCCTGACGGCGAGGCCAAATGTTCCTCTCAACTTCGTGTTGAGCCAACCTTTGGGTTCGATGCCTGTTTGTTTAACAGATGACTGACGGCGAGGTCAGATATTCTTATCAACTCCGGGTTGAGTCGGCCTTTGGGTTCGATGCCTGTTTGTTTAACAGATGCCTGGCGGCTAGGTCAGATGTTCTTCTCAACTTCGGGTTGAGCCGGCCCTCGGGTTCAGTTCTTATTTGTTTAACTAATGCCTGACAGTAAGGTCGGATGTTCTTCTAAACTTCGGGTTGAGTCGGCCATCAAATTAGATGCTTGTTTGTTTAACAAATGCCTAACAGCGAGGTCAGATGTTCTTCTCAACTTCGTGTTGTGCCGGCCTTCGGGTTCGATGCCTGTTTGTTTAACTAATGCCTGATGGGGAGGTCAGATGTTCCTCTAAATTTAAAGTTGAGCAGGCCTTCGAGTTCGATGCCTATTTGTTTAATAGATGTTTGACGGCAAGGTCAGATGTTTTTCTCAATTAAAGATTGAGACGGCCTTCGGGTTCGATGCCTGTTTGTTTGATAGATGCCTGACGGCGAGGTCAAATGTTCTTCTTAACTTCGGGTTGAGCCGGCCTTCGGGTTCGATGCCTATTTGTTTAAATGATGCCTGACGGCGAGGTCAGATGTTGTTATCAACTTCGGGTTGAGCCGCCCTTCGGGTTCGATGCTTGTTTGTTTAACCGATGCCTGACGGTGAGGTCAGATGTTCTTCTCATCTTCGGGTTGAGTCGGCTTTCGGATTTGAGGCCTGTTTGTTTAACAGATGCTTGACAGCAAAGTCAAATGTTCCTCTCAACTTCATGTTGAGCCGACCTTCGGGTTCGATGCCCGTTTGTTTAACAGATGCCAGACGGCGAAGTCAGATTTTCCTCTCAACTTCGTGTTGAGTCGTCCTTCGCGTTCGATGACAATTTGTTTAACATATGCCTGACGACGAGGTCAGATGTTCTTTTCAACTTCGGGCTGAGCCGTCCTACGTGTTCGATGCTTGTTTGTTTAACAGATGCCTGACGGTGAGGTCAGATGTTCTTCTCAACTTCGGGTTGAGCCTTCCTTCGGATTTGATTCCTGTTTGTTTAACAGATGCTTGAAAGTGAAGTCAAATGTTCCTCTCAACATCATGTTGACCCGACCTTTGGGTTTGATGCCTGATTGTTTAACAGATGCCTAACAGCAAAGTCAGATGTTCCTCTCAACTTCGTGTTGAGCCGACCTTCAAGTTCGATGCCTATTTGTTTAACAGATGCCTGATGGCGAGGTCAGATATTCTTCTCAACTTTGTGTTGTGCCGACCTTCGGGTTTGATGCCTGTTTGTTTAACTAATGCCTGACGGGGAGGTCAGATGTTCCTCTCAATTTCAAGGTGAGTCGACCTTCGGGTTCGATACCTGTTTGTTTAGCAGATGTTTGACAGCGAGGTCAGATGTTCTCCTCAACTAAGGGTTGAGACGGCCTTCGGGTTTGATGCCTGTTTGTTTAACAGATGCCTGACGGCGAGGTCAGATGTTCTTCTCAACTTCGGGTTGAGCCGGCCTTCAGGTTCCACACCATTTTGTTTAACAGATGCCGGACGACGAGGTCAGATGTTCTTCTCAACTTCGGGTTGAGTCGGCCTTTGGGTTCGATGCCTGTTTGTTTAACAGATGTCTGGCGGCTAGGTCAGATGTTCTTCTCAACTTCGGGTTGAGCCGGCCTTCGGGTTCGATTCCTATTTGTTTAACTAATGCCTGACAGTAAGGTCGGATGTTCTTCTAAACTTCGGGTTGAGTCGGCCATCAAATTGGATGCTTGTTTGTTTAACAAATGCCTAACAGCGAGGTCAGATGTTCTTCTCAACTTCGTGTTGTGCCGGCCTTCGGGTTCGATGCCTGTTTGTTTAACTAATGCCTGATGGGGAGGTCAGATGTTCCTCTTAACTTCAAGTTGAGCAGGCCTTCAAGTTCGATGCCTATTTGTTTAACAGATGTTTGACGGCGAGGTCAGATGTTCTTCTCAATTAAATATTGAGACGGCCTTCGGGTTCGATGCTTTTTTGTTTAACAGATGCCTGACGGCGAGGTCAAATGTTCTTCTCAACATCGGGTTGAGCCGGCCTTCGGGTTCGACGCCTTTTTGTTTAATAGATGCCTGACGGTAAGGTCTAATGTTCTTATCAACTTCGGGTTAAGCCGCCCTTCGGGTTCGATGCCTGTTTGTTTAACAGATGCCTGACGGTGAGGTTAGATGTTCTTCTAAACTTCGGGTGAGCCGGCCTTCGGATTTGATGCTTGTTTCTTTAACCGATGCTTGACAGTGAAGTCAAATGTTCCTCTCAACTTCATGTTGAGCCGACCTTCGGGTTCGGTGCCTGTTTGTTTAACAGATGCCTGACTGTGAGGTCAGATGTTCCTCTCAACTTCGTGTTGAGCCGGCCTTCGGGTCCGATGCCTGTTTCTTTAACATATGCCTGACAGCGAGGTCAGATGTTCTTATCATCTTCGGGTTGAGCCGCCCTACGGGTTCGATGCTTGTTTGTTTAGCAGATGCCTGACGGTGAGGTCAGATGTTCTTCTCAACTTCGGGTTGAGCCGGCATTCGGATTTGATTCCTGTTTGTTTAACAGATGCTTGACAAAGAATTCAAATGTTCCTCTCAACTTCATGTTGAGCCGACCTTCGAATTCGATGCCTGTTTGTTTAACAGATGCCTAACGGCGAGGTCAGATGTTCCTCTAGACTTCGTGTTGAGTCGGCCTTCTTGTTTGTTGCCTGTTTGTTTAACAGATGCCTGACAGCGAGGTCCGATGTTCTTCTCAACTTTGTGTTGTGCCGACCTTCGGGTTCGATGCCTGTTTGTTTAACTAATGCCTGACGGGGAGATCGGATGTTCCTCTCAACTTCAAGGTGAGCCGGCCTTCAGGTTCGATACCTGTTTGTTTAACAGATGTTTGACGGCGAGGTCAGATGTTCTTCTCAACTACTGGTCGAGTCAGCCTTTGGGTTCGATGCGTGTTTGTTTAACAGATGCCTGGCGACTAAGTCAGATAATCTTCTCAACTTCGGGTTGAGCCGGCCTTCGGGTTCGATTCTTATTTGTTTAACTAATGCCTCACAGCGAGGTCGGATGTTCTTCTCAACTTTGGGTTGAGTCGGCCATCAAATTCGATGCCTATTTATTTAACAAATTCCTGACAGCGAGGTCAGATGTTCTTCTCAACTTCGTGTTGTGCCGTCCTTCGGGTTCGATGCCTGTTTGTTTAATTAATTCCTGTTGAGGAGGTCAGGTGTTCCTCTCAACTTCAAGTTGAGTCGGCCTTCGGGTTCAATGCCTGTTTGTTTACCAGATGTTTGACGGCGAGGTCAGATGTTCTTCTAAATTAAGGATTGAGACGGCCTTCGGGTTCGATGGCTGTTTGTTTAGCAGATGCCTGACGGCGAGGTCAAATGTTCTTCTCAACTTCGGGTTGAGCCGGCCTTCGGGTTCGATGCCTTTTTCTTTAATAGATGCCTGAGGGTAAGGTCTAATGTTCTTATCAACTTCGGGTTTAGGCGCCCTTCGGGTTCGATGCCTGTTTGTTTAACAGATGCCAGACGGTGAGGTCAAATGTTCTTCTCAACTTTGGGTTGAGCCGGCCTTCGGATTTAATGCCTGTTTGTTTAAAAGATGTTTGACAGTGATGTCAAATGTTCCTCTCAACTTCATGTTGAGCCGACCTTCCGGTTCATTGCCCGTTTGTTTAACAGGTGTCTGACAGCGAGGTCAGATGTTCCTCTCAACTTCGCTTTGAGCCGGCCTTCGGGTTCGATGCCTGTTTGTTTAACAGATGCCTGACGGCGAGGTCAGATTTTCTTATCAACTTCGGGTTGAGCCGCCCTTCGGGATCGATGCCTGTTTGTTTAACAAAAACCTGACGGTAAGGTCAGACGTTCTTCTCAATTTCGGGTTGAAACGGCCTTCGGGTTAGACACCTTTTTGTTTAACAGATGCCTGACAGTGAGGTCAGATGTTCTTCTCAACTTCGGGTTGAGTCGGCCTTTGGGTTCGATGCATGTTTGTTTAACAGATGCCTGACGGTGAGGTTAGATGTTCTTCTCAACTTCGGGTTGAGCTGGATTTCGGATTTGGTTCCTGTTTGTTTAACAGATGCTTGAAAGGGAAGTCAAATGTTGATCTCAACTTCATGTTAAGCCGACCTTCGAGTTCGATGCTCGTTTGTTTAACAGATGCCTGACGGCAAGGTCAGATGTTCCTCTCAACGTCGTGTTGAGCCGGCCTTCGGGTTCGATGCCTGTTTGTTTAACAGATGCCTGACGGCAAGGTCATATGTTCTTATCAACTTCGGGTTGAGCCGCCCTACGCGTTCGATGCTTGTTTGTTTAACAGATGCCTGACAGTGAGGTTAGATGTTCTTCTCAACTTCGGGTTGAGCCGACCTTCAGATTTGATTCCTGTTTGTTTAACAGATGCTTGACAGTGAAGTCAAATGTTCCTCTTAACTTCATGTTGAGCCGACCTTCGGGTTCAATGCCTGTTTGTTTAACAGATGCCTAACGGCGAGGTCAGATGTTCCTCTCAACTTCTTGTTTAGCCGGCCTTCAGTTCGATGCCTCTTTGATTAAGAGATGCCTGACAGCGAGGTCAAATGTTCTTCTCAACTTCGAGTTGTGCCGACCTTCGGGTTCGATGCCTGTTTGTTTAACTAATGCCTGACGGGGAGATCAGATGTTCCTCTCAACTTCAAGGTGAGCCGGACTTCGGGTTCGATACCTGTTTGTTTAATAGATGTTTGACGGCGAGGTCAGAAGTTCTTTTCAACTAAGGTTTGAGACGTCCATCAGGTTTGATGCCTGTTTGTTTAACGGATGTCTGACAGCGAGGTCTGATGTTCTTCTCAATTTCGGGTTGAGTTGGCCTTTGGGTTCAATGCGTGTTTGTTTAACAGATTCCTGGCGGCTAAGTCATATAATCTTCTCAACTTCGGGTTGAGCCGGCCTTCGGGTTCGATTCCTATTTGTTTAACTAATTCCTGACAGCGAGTCGGATGTTCTTCTCAACTTTGGGTTGAGTTGGCCATCAAGTTCGATGCCTGTTTGTTTAACAAATTCCTGACAACGAGGTCAGATGTTCTTCTCAACTTCGTGTTATGCCGTCCTTCGGGTTCGATGTCTGTTTGTTTAACTAAATCCTGATGGGGAGGTCAGATGTTCCTCTCAACTTCAAGTTGATTCGGCCTTCGGGTTCAATGCCTGTTTGTTTAAAAGATGTTTGACGGCGAGGTCAGATGTTCTTCTCAATTAAGGATTGAGACGCCTTCGGGTTCGATGCCTGTTTGTTTAACAGATGCCTGACGGCGAGGTCAAATGTTCTTCTCAACTTCGGGTTGAGCCGGCCTTCGGGTTCGATGCCTTTTTGTTTAATAGATGCCTGAGGGTGAGGTCTAATGTTCTTATCAACTTTGGGTTGAGGCACCCTTCGGGTTCGTTGCCTGTTTGTTTAACAGATGCCTGACGGTGAGGTCAGATGTTCTTCTCAACTTCGGGTTGAGCCGCCCTTCGGAATTGATGCCTGTTTGTTTAACAGATGCTTGACAGTGAAGTCAAATGTTCCTCTCAACTTCATGTTGAGCCAACCTTCGGGTTCGATGCCCGTTTGTTTAACAGATGCCTGAAAGCGAGGTCAGATGTTCCTCTCAACTTCGTGTTGAGCCGGCCTTCGGGTTCGATGCCTGTTTGTTTAACAGATGCCTGACGGCGAGGTCATATTTTCTTATCAACTTCGGGTTGAGCCGCCCTTCGGGTTCGATACCTGTTTGTTTAACAAAAACCTGACGGTAAGGTCAGATGTTCTTCTCAACTTCGGGTTGAGCCGGCCTTCAGGTTCCACACCTTTTTTTTTAACAGATGCCTGACAGCGAGGTCAGATGTTCTTCTCAACTTTGGGTTGAGTCGACCTTTGGGTTCGATGCCTGTTTGTTTAATAGATGCCTGACTGTGAGGTCAGATGTTCTTCTCAACTTCGGGTTGAGTCGGCTTTCGGATTTTGTGCCTGTTTGTATAACAGATGCTTGAAAGGGAAGTCAAATGTTGCTCTCAACTTCATGTTGAGCCGACCTTCGGGTTCGATGCCGTTTGTTTAACAGATGCCTGACGGCGAGGTCAGATGTTCGTCTCAACTTTTTGTTGAGCTGGCGTTCGGGTTCGATGCCTGTTTGTTTAACAGATGCTTGACGGCAAGGTCATATGTTCTTATCAACTTCGGGTTGAGCAGCCCTACGGGTTCAACGCTTGTTTGTTTAACAGATGCCTGATAGTGAGGTCGGATGTTCTTCTCAACTTCGGGTTGAGCCGACTTTCGGATTAGATTCCTGTTCGTTTAACAGATGCTTGACAGTGAAGTCAAATGTTCCTCTCAACTTCATGTTGAGCCGACCTTCGGGTTCAATGCATGTTTGTTTAACAGATGCCTAACGGCGAGGTCAGATGTTTCTCTCAACTTCGTGTTGAGCCGGCCTTCAGGTTCGATGCCTCTTTGTTTAAGAGATGCCTGACAGCGAGGTCAGATGTTCTTCTCAACTTCGTGTTGTGCCGTCCTTCGGGTTTGATGCCTGTTTGTTTAACGAATGCCTGACGGGGAGGTCAGATGTTCCTATCAACTTCAAGGTGAGCCGGCCTTCGGGTCTGATACCAGTTTGTTTAACAGAAGTTTGACGGCCAGGTCAGATGTTCTTCTCAACTAAGGGTTGAGACGGACTTCGAGTTTGATGCCTGTTTGTTTAACAGATGCCTGACGGCCAGGTCAAATGTTCTTCTCAACTTCGGGTTGAGCCGGCCTTCGGGTTCCACATCTTTTTGTTTAACAGATGCCTGACAGCGAGGTCAGATGTTCTTCTCAACTTCGGGTTGAGTCCGCCTTGGGGTTCGATGCCTGTTTGTTTAACAGATGCCTTGCGGCTAGGTCAGATGTTCTTCTCAACTTCGGGTTGAGCCGACCTTCGGGTTCGATTCCTGTTTGTTTAACTAATGCCTGACAGATAGGTCGGATGTTCTTCTCAACTTCGGGTTAAGTCGGCCATCAGATTTGATGCCTGTTTGTTTAACAAATGCCGGACAGCAAGGTCAGATGTTCTTCCCAACTTCGTGTTGTGTCGGCCTTCGGGTTCGATGCCTGTTTGTTTAACTAATGCCTGATGGGGAGGCCAGATGTTCCTCTCAACTTCAAGTTAAGGAGGCCTTCAAGTTCGATGCCTATTTGTTTAACAGATGTTTGACAGCGAGGTCAGATGTTCTTCTCAATTAAAGATTGAGACGACCTTCGGGTTCGATGCCTGTTTCTTTTAACAGATGCCCGACGGCGAGGTCAGATGTTCTTCTCAATTAAAGATTGAGACGACCTTCGGGTTCGATACCTTTTTGTTTAAGAGATGCCTGACGGTGAGGTCTAATGTTCTTATCAACTTCGGGTTGAGCCGCCCTTCGGGTTCGATACCTGTTTGTTTAACAGATGCCTAAGGGTAAGGTCAGATGTTCTTCTCAACTTTGGGTTGAGCCGGACTTCGGATTTTAGGCCTGTTTGTTTAACAGATGCTTGACAGTAATGTCAAATGTTCCTGTCAACTTCATGTTGAGCCGACCTTTGGGTTCGATGCCTGTTTGTTTAACAGATGCCTGACGGTGAGGTCAGATGTTCCTTTAAACTTCGTGTTGAGCCGACCTTCGGGTTCGATGCCTGTTTGTTTAAATGATGCCTGACGGAGAGGTTAGATGTTCTTTATCAACTTCGGGTTGAGCCGGCCTTCGGGTTCCACATCTTTTTGTTTAACAGATGCTTGACAGCAAGGTCAGATGTTCTTCTCAACTTCGGGTTGAGTCAGCCTTTGGGTTCGATGCCTGTTTGTTTAACAGATGCCTTGCGGCTAGGTCAGATGTTCTTCTGAACTTCGGGTTGAGCCGACCTTCGGGTTCGATTCCTGTTTGTTTAACTAATGCGTGATAGCAAGGTCTGATGTTCTTCTCAACTTCGGGTTGAGTCGGCCATCAAATTCGATGCCTGTTTGTTTAACAAATGTCGGACAGCAAGGTCAGATGTTTTTCTCAACTTCGTGTTGTGCCGGCCTTCGGGTTCGATGCCTGTTTGTTTAACTAATGCCTGATGGGGAGGTCAGATGTTCCTCTCAACTTCAAGTTGAGCAGGCCTTCGAGTTCGATGCCTATTTGTTTAACAGATGTTTGACGGCGAGGTCAGATGTTCTTCTCAATTAAAGATTGAGACGGCCTTCAGGTTCGATGCCTGTTTGTTTAACAGATGCCTAACGGCGAGGTTAAATGATCTTCTCAACTTCGGGTTGAGCCGACCTTCGGGTTCGATGCCTTTTTGTTTAAGAGATGCCTGACGGTGAGGTCTATTGTTCTTTTCAACTTCGGGTTGAGCCGCCCTTCGGGTTCGATGCCTTCTTGTTTAACAGATGCCTGACGGTAAGGTCAGATGTTCATCTCAACTTTGGGTTGAGCCGGCCTTCGGATTTGATGCATGTTTGTTTAACAGATGCATGACGGTAATGTCAAATGTTCCTCTCAACTTCATGTTGAGCCGAACTTCGGGTTCGATGCCTGTTTGTTTAACAGATGCCTGACAGTGAGGTCAGATGTTCCTCTCAACTTCGTGTTGAGCCGGCCTTCGGGTTCGATGCCTGTTTGTTTAAATGATGCCTGACAGCGAGGTCAGATGTTCTTATCAACTTCAGGTTGAGCTGCCTGTTGCACCCCAAAATTTGACCAACATCTCTTCACCTAGCTTATGTTTCATTTCATTCACATTAGCATTATCATTTGCATTTCATTTACATGTATGCAGGAGATCAAGAGGTATGACTACCAATCAAGAGCTACACAAGACTACGAAGCTAGCCAAGAAGGTTATTCAAGTGTGCAAAGGTTGATATCTTTGTCAGAGGAGTCAGAAGGTCCTCAGAGAGAGTGGAGGAAACTAAAAGGGTGTCTCCTAACTTGAGAGATATGGGAGCTCCTCAGACGATTCTGAAGCCATGAATGTGGACTTGAAGCCTTGAGAGAGCTTATGAGATATCTTGAAAGCCACCATGAAGCCTAGATAGGTCATTATACAAGATTAAGAAGACTCAGCCATGAGTGGTATAATTAGGGTTTGACTGGGTAAACCCTAGGTCAACTGATGATTTGGAGAGGGTTGAGACCTAATCCAAGGGCCATGTGATCATGGATTGATGCATTGAGATGTTATAAGGATTATTCCAAGGTTAACTCATCATGATTGAAAATTTTGAGAAGTTTCAAGCTAGGGTTTCTAAGGCTTGACAGTGTAAAATCCCCTAGCTTGACCCCTATCTTCAAGGCAGTTTATCTCAAGATGTGATGGTCATCTCATCTTTCCCCCAACATGAATGTTGTAGAGCTTGGTCTTAGATTTAATTTGAGTACTATAAGTCCTTGATAGGATTTGTAGAGCTCAAGTTATGACTTTGACAAGTTACAGGTCATCTGAGGTATGTGAATCTGGGGTCTTGAAAGTCACCCAACTTGCATCAAACGTTTGCCCAAGAAGGATGATTCCTATGAACTTTTGGTAAACATGAATGTTGTTCCTTATATTCTTATATTTCTAGAGAGTACTAGAAGTCCTTGATAGGATTTGTAGAACTCAAGTTATGGCTTTGACAAGTCAAGGGCATTTTGGTCATTTGGAGATTATAGGTCATTGCAAGCATAAGGCCATAACTCCTATTTCCAAGCTTCAAATGGAAAAATCTTCAACATCAAACTTGCTTAAAATGATGTTTTAAGGATAGTAAGGAGGTCATGAGATGTTGAAAAGGCTTGTAGCTCAAAGTTGCAAAAATGACCTAAAATAAGGGCATAAGTTAAATAAACCAAAGTTGGAAATTGATATTTTCAACCTACACATCCAAACCATGGCATGTAATATATCATTTTTACTCTAGAAAACATTTTAGAAACAATGGTTTAGCCACACTTGCTTGCATATTGAGTAACATGTGCATAACTTTAAATTGAGGCATGGGCAAGGTACTTGGAAAGCTAAACCCTTCCAAAATGTCACTAGGGGAGAAATTGAAGGAGATTGAGATGAATTTCAAGCTGCAAACAGAATTGAGCATGGCATGATAAGTGATTCAAAATCTCATGACATGAGATGTGTAAAATCTCATTGGAAGGATCTAGAGGGTTCTAGATCATCCAAACTTCATCTATATATTGAGTAGAATGGATCCATGGCAGAGGTTGGTGATCATTGAAGGTTTGAGCATAGTTTGAGATTGAGTTTTTATAGCTTGCAAGTGCAATCGGTTTCACCAAATTCCTCAATTTCCTTCCATTTTCATGATTGATTCCTCTTCCATGAGTTTCAAGGATTGATTCCAGACCATTTCCAAGAAGAATTGGTGGCTAGATCATGTGGGAGCAAGTGATTTTCAGCACCTGCAACTCAGCATCGTGTTTCAAGATTGAATCCCTTTCCATTGAATCTTTTGCATACAGAAGCAAGAAGGAGGTTCAGTGATCGTGTCCAGAAGATTTGAGGTCTTGAAGAGAAGATTTGGTGCATCTGTTATTCAAGAATTTCCAGGTTGGTAATCTTCTTCCTATAGCATGATTTAGGTAGAACTAGGTTTAATTAAGGTGCTAGATTAGTTGTAGAATGGCCTAGGAGGGATTCCAGATGGTTAATTGCTGAATTAGAGACAAAATACGAAGATCACCATTTTCGGTTGAGATTGGGAGATGTTGATTCTTGGGGTTTCATAGGAAACTATGGGCATGATTGAGTTCGTGGCAAGATTTGGAGTGTGTTTCATGTTTTGACCTCTTGGATTGGAGGCCTCTAGGAAGAACTAGGGTTGAAGGGGACGACCGGAGCTCCACTGGCGGTGGCCGGAGCTGGGCGCGAAGTTTAGACGTTTGAAATGAAGAAGATGAAGTTCTCACCATTGGATGATGGATTGACCACTGACTGGGAGAAGATCCAAGGGCCACGTTTTAATTCTGAGTTGTGAAGGGTTTCTGAAGGAAACGCTGCGTTTCATTTATTTGGTGCTTTAAGCTTAGTAATCTGAATGTTATCCACACCCCCCAGCGAGCCCAATCCATGTTTTTAACTGAAAATGTTTACTACCTGCACCGTGTGTTTGGTTATTTCATTTGATTTTCATTTAATTTCCATTTAATTCATGGTTTTTGTAAAATTCATAATAAATTGAATATTAATCCAATCAAACCCATTCTTTTTAATATTAATCATGATTGAGTCTATTATTTTTTAGAGAAAAAATATTTTCATTTCATATAATTTTTGATTTAATTGGAATTTTGTATTTTAATTGATATTAAAATGGAAATGTTTGATGCACATTTTTGTGGAATTTTGTTTGATCTCATGGTGATGATTCTTGGCTTACTTTTTTGTGTGTGATTAGGTTAGACATGTATGATCCCATAGAATTTTTCTCACATTTTTGTGATGAAAATAGGTGTGCTTTCTAGATTGATGTTTAGATGCTTCCTTTTTAGGGTTTTAGGTTGATGCCTTAGAATATAGGATTTAGTTCTAGGTCCAATTTGATGGTTTGATCTTTGAAACTAATGTGATAGAGTCATGATTGACCTAGGTTCCCATAGTAATTTTTGTAAGATTTTACAATTGATTTTAGTATTTTAGTTAGGACTAACTTTAGTACTAGGTTTTAGGTGATCCTAACTTACTAATTCAACTAGTTTAACTCATCTAGTTCCCTTAGATTAGGGTTTGTGCTTGGTTTGCCTTTGGTTGAAGTTGAGGACAAGTTGAAGACAAGAGGAGGATGCTTGAAGTTGCTTGAAGTTGCTTGGAGCTTTGGATTTGCTTGAGCCTGAAGGTGTCTGATGAAGATTAGGAGATAGGACATAGGGAGAGCCTTGTAGTTAGGATGATTTCTTTCACAAATATGGAAAGCATCTTGTGCTTCCATTCCTCCCAGTGACTAAAAGTCCTTCTCAGATATTATCTCTCCTTTGGAGGGATGAGTGGCTTTATCTGGGAAGTAGAACTTTGAGGGAACCAGTCTCTCATAATGATGAACCCTTACAGGCTTCCTTTGGTTGTCAATAAGCTGTTTATCATTTCCACTCATTCTGTTAAATCAATGGTATTCTGGTTTGAGTATCTTGAAAGATGTTGGTCTTGAGTTTGAAGATGAGGACTTCATTGAAGAGTGTGGAAGAGGATGTTTCCTTGAGCATTGCCATTGTAGCTGAAGCTTGAAGAGCAAGAAGAGCAAGATGATACTTGAAGACCCAAGGGAGATTGAGTGATGAGATGAGGCTTGAAAGAAAAGTGAATAGTGAAAGTGACACTTCCATGTGATTGAAGACTACTCTGAGAAGCTGAAGCTTGTAGGTGAAAAGAAGCTAGTTGATACTGGTGAAGCAAAGAGAGCTGAAGCTTGAAGACTGAGTTGATACTTACTTGAGGATTCAGTTGAGATTGAGTGTAGAGCTGAGGCTTGAGGACTAAAGGATAAGTTGACACTTGCATTGAGGCATTGAGGACCTGAAGGAATCAAGTTGATGCTTGTAGTTAAGAGTGAAGCCTGAAGGTGGAATTGACTGGAAAGCTGAAGCTTGAAGAAGAAGATTAAGCTGACACTTATGTTGATGGGTTGAAACCTGGAGAAGCAAATTGATATTTGTCATGAAAGATGATAGCCTTGAAAGGTGATTGAAGTCTGAAGACTGGGTTGCTGTCAGAAGAGCTGAAGCTTGGAGTGGGAAGAGAGGGGTTGATCTGTCTGCTTTCTTGTCTGTTTTCTTTTCTGTGCTGATGTGTTTTGTTTGACTTACTTGATTCATTAGAATAAGTCCATGATTAGACTAACTTTAATTAGGAGCATGATTGCACTAGAGGTTGAGTTGCTCCCTCTGCTTGTATTTTTACTGTATGGCTTTACTTGCGGGTATTCGGTAGAGCCCAGCTCCCTTGCCCATGTGGTTTACTTTGCTTGTCAGCATTTTGTTTTCTTCTGTATGATTACAGTCTCTTACATTTTGATTGATAGCATGTCATTTCCTGTATGATTGCAGTTACTCATATCTGGCTTAAGGTTGAGATGAGCTTGTGGAGGCTGCTGCCCCACACACATTTCCTCCCTCACTTGCATTGCATGCATTTTGCTGTTTACTGTTTACTGTTTATCTATTTACTGTTTAAGCTGATGCTTTATCTGTGTCTGTTTATCATTGATATGATCCCTTAGGACTCCCACTTCCTTTGATAAGGAAGTGAGGATAGAACTTTAGGTTGAAACCTATGCATGATAACTTCTAGGAGTTCCCTGTGTCAAACCTCAACTATAGGATGAATCCTTGGCATGATAACACTAGGACTTGATAGTCTCCCTTTAGTTGAGCCTGTTCTCTTCTCATCTCAAACAGCTTAAAATACAGTAATCATGAATGATTTCTTTCGTACGTTACGAGCCTTAAGCTATCTGAGAAAGGATTGTTGGAGAGCTTCTTTTCAACAGTCTGGATGTTTAGCATGGTACCCTTTGGGTGACATTTGACGCATTCACTCTCATGTCATAGTCTTTAGTGCGATTGAAATTGCAAACACCCTAAAAAACAGTTCTTCCGTAAAAGACAGAAAACAAACTTCAAACCTTTTTGCCCCGTGGGCCCATAAGTCGAAGGAAGCTTTTTCTGAAGAAAAGAGTGTCGTTAACTCTCAGTTCTACCGCAAACGGTAACGCCTAAGTCTCCAAGGGTCGAGCTACGTACATCCAACTACTGGAACTGTTTGTTAACCCTACTCGATAAAACAGATGAATCTGAAACCCCGTAATCCGTATTATCCCGAACTACGTAAGCTCTGATCTCTCAAGCCTGTTGAGAGTACGTAGGCACAATACTGATGTATTGGCGAGCCACCTTCCCCGTAACCCGTAGCTAGTCGAACTACGTTGACTCTGATTTATCATTCTCTGATGAGAATACGTAGGCATAAAGCGCGACGCTTTGCCGAGTCATTTTCTTTTCTTTTCAGACCAGCCTTGATAGGTAGATAGATAAAACCAACCCGTCATATAAACACAACAAGCATGGATCCCATCGAGTACGATGGATGTGAGGGGTGCTAATACCTTCCCCTTGCGTAACCGACTCCCGAACCCAGACAATGGTTGCGACGACCTTGTCTTATACCTTTTCGTCAGGTTTTTCCGATCGTTTCCTTTCCTGTTCCGAGGGATAAATAACGAAAGGTGGCGACTCTTCTGTTTTGCCGGCACCTTATTTTCGCGGAAGCGACAGCTGGCGACTCTGCTGGGGACTTGATAGTTTCCTGGGATCCAACGTCCCGTATGCGAGTCAGTTTGGGGATCCGACGTCCCCTGCGAGAGTCAATCCTAGCGCTTGTATGATTACTTGTTGGGTTGTGTTTATTTATCGCATCTTTATTTCCCGCACTTTATTTTCAGTATGATATGATTATCTGTGCTGTTGTGGGAGGGGCATTCTGATGAGTGAGAAGCCAGACCCAGGCTTGAGTGTACTTAGCATTAGTTGTGGAAATTAGTGGGCGCGTGCTTGCTTAGCAGGCACTAGTGTCTCATGAAATCCACGCTCAGACGAGGTTCTCCCGGTTGACTTCTTTTTCAACCCTTTGGGTTGAGGGGGTTGTTGGTTTGGAGGATTGTCGACTCTGGGGACCGATCATTTGGAATTCAGCCGAGTGAGGCCGCTTCATGAGCTGGTGATGCCACACCTCCTGGGTATCGTATCACCCCTCTTGAATGTCTGTGACGCTGATGACCGCATAGGATGCCGAACTTGAGTCAGTTTAGGTCCATACCTGTGAGCAGGGTTGGGTTTGTTGCAGGAAACTTTGACCTTCAGACTACCTGGTTTTCTTGATAGTGAATCAGTTCTGTTGGTACCGGAGGTTCTCATCATCAGATATATGATTGTTCTTGACAGAGAAGAGTTGTGGTCCTGTATCAGAGGACCTTATCTTCAGAGATGTGTATTTTCTCTTGACAGAGCAGGTTTATGATTGGGATCTGAGGATCTCATCTGCAGATGTATGTTTGTTCTTGACAGAGCAGAGTTTTGGGTCCTGTATCAGAGGTCCTTTATCAGATATTTGTTCTTGATAGAGCAGAGTTTTGGTCCTGCATCAGAGGTCCTTATTATTAGATGTGTGTTCTTGATAGAGCAGATTTGTGGTCCGATACCAGGGTTTTCTTATTGTCAGAGATAGTGGTTGTTCTTGATAGAGCAGGATTATGGTTTTGTTGATGCATAATCTCCACAACACCATTGCCTTGATCTCCTGCTGCATGATTGCATTTTACATTGCTTTGCATACTCATTTGCATTTCATTAACGTGTGTCTGTGTTGCAGGTACCGTTTTCCCCGATCCAGGATTTCTTGCCTCCTATTGTATTGTTATGGGTTCTCTGAGGAAGACCGTGGCTTACATGCTCCCTGCCCCTGATGTGGTTCAGCTGACTGGTTTGATTACTTTAGCAGATGATTCTGTGAGAGATGAGTTCAGAAAATCTTACGGCAAATTGCTCAGCTTGGTTCGTAAACCTTCTGCGTTCGAGTTGAATGGGATGCACGCTCTGCTGCTGTTCTACGATCCTCCGTTGAGATGCTTTACCTTCCAGGATTTCATTCTCGCACCCACACTGGAGGAATATGCTGATTTGTTAGGTGTGCCTATCAAGAGGCAGATGCCTTTTGTTCATATGGATACTAAGCCTGATCTGGCTAGTCTAGCTCCGTCACTTCATCTGGATGCCTCCGAGTTGGTATTGTCTAGTTGGAACAAGGTTTCCGGTTTCTCCTTGCAGTTCTTAGTGGGTAAGGCTCAACAGTGCGCCAAAGACGGATGTTGGGTCGTGTTCAACGCCATTCTCGCTCTGTGCATATATGGCATCATTTTGTTCCCCAATATGCCTGATTTTGTAGACTTCGACACCTTTCGCATCTTTGCTTCAGGGAATCCAGTCCCTACCTTGATAGGAGATGTCTACCATTATATCCACTACAAAAACGTGAACAGAAGGGGCAAGAATATCTCATGCTGTGTGCCCTTGCTTTATAAATGGCTTGATAGTCATCTACCCAAGAGGGGTCCCTTTGTTTCGTCTGCAGCCACAGCTGAGTGGTCCGAGCATTTGATGAGTCTATCTGCAGAGGATATTGACTGGTTTAACAGAGATAGATTGGGTACCGAGATTATCTTCAGCTGCAGCGGGTTTCCGAACGTGCCTTTGATAGGCAGGAAGGGCTGTATAAACTATAATCCGTCTTTGCTGGTCTGACAGTTCGCGTATGCTTTGGGAGCTCCGCCGAAGGATGAAGAGGTGCAGGAATCTCTGTACCTCACTGGTCTTCTAGAGGGGGATCAGTTATCTAAGCTTCAGCGCGCTTGGAATGATATCAGTAAGAGGGGAAAACCATTGCTAGGGAGAAGTAATAATCAAGCCTACCCTCCGTATATGGCGTGGATCAGAGCCAGAGCAGATGCTATAGGGATGCCGTTTCCTCCTGCCAAGCCAGAAAGCCCTCCAGTGATTGAAGAGCCCACCACCGTGCCCATTCAGCAACATAATTAGGTGTTAGCTGAGCGAGATGAATTGAAGAGGGCAAATGAAGAACTGGAGAAAGAATTGGCTCAGCTCCGAAGTGAGAGAAACGAAGCCATTTATTCCTTCAAGAGGCAGACAGAGCTGGTGAACCAGCTAGGTACAGACTTGACTAAGCAGATAGCCGAGCGCGAGCGCATGGGTCAAGACTTCAAAGCTGTTAACGACGTACTGGCTACGAAGAAGCAGCACTTGGACAAAGCATATCGGAGGATATCCAAGTTCAACCAGCACTGGAAGGCCTCCCTAGCCACCAGGAAAGAGCGGGAGGATAAGCTGACGCAACAGATTTCCAAGCTGAAAGCCCAGGTGAAGGCTAGTGAGAAGAGGTTTGATGAAGAAACCACTCGCAGATATGCCGCTAAAGGCCAGCTCAACAGGGCTCCCGCTAACCTGAAGGAGCGCAAACTGACGTTTGAATCCAAGAAACGGAAGCTAGAAGATTGTTTTGGCGAAGGAGCATGGAAAGATTCGGTCGAAGGTCTTCAATACACCATTGTGCAGAGGGAGCTGCTCGTCGAAGGGTTGCTCACTCTGCCTAATCATCCAGAAACGAAGGTGTTGTTAGAAGAATATCGCGTCCGTGGCCGTGCTTGACTGTTTGTATTCCTTTTGTTTTGATCATTGTTGTATGCTGACCATCACCGGGCTTGTTGGCTGAGGTCACGCTGTTGATTCGTCTTGTACTCGCTGATGTGGTGTACTGCCTGATGGGCTTTCTTTATATATGAGATTGTTGTTTCCATGACGAGACTCGGACTTCTTATTATCAGCACCGACACTCAGGCACTAGGATCGGGGGAGATCCTCCTAACGCACAGACACACGTTTGCATTTGCATAACGAGCACTTTGTCGTTTTTCCTAACCCATTTGTATTTCCAGGTTGTTTCAGGTTGTTCCAGGATTGATCAGAGACCTATTCACCGCTATCCGACCAGAGCTAATCAAACCAGGATCATGGAGCAAGTGCAAACTGATGTTCAGGAACTCCGCGAAAGAATGGATCGCTTTATGGAGCTCATGCAAGCGGTCGCCAATGGCCAGGATCAACTCAGAACCTTGGTCCAGCCTCTGATTTCAAGGGTCGATAGTAATGGGGTACTCCATGGTGGGACCGTGCCTACTCCTCCACCAGTTGAAACTCCGCAGAATGGCGTCCCCGTGACCGGGGGAAATGGCAGTGCCAACTGCAATGTGATAGCAAACATGGGACTCAATGGCAATACGACGGGCGTCGGTATTGGGAGTCTGGAAGCTAATGTCAATGTTGGGCTGGGCAACGGCAATGCAGGTGTTAGGAATCTGTTTGGGCCTCAGCCATGGCTAGAAGACCGTCAAGACGATGTGTTCTCTCAGAGAGGTGCTGAAGGGGAGTTGACTGCTGAAGCACGTCTAAGGTTCAAGGCACTCGAGGATAAGATGAGAAATATCGAGAACCAGAACACCCTGGGCGTTGATATGTCCAAGTTGGGACTGATTGCTGATTTCAAGGTGCCTCCCAAGTTCAAGGTACCTGACTTTGAGAAGTATAAGGGGACCACTTGCCCTCGCGTCCACCTGAGATCGTATTACAGGAAAATGTCCGCTCATTCTGAGGACGAGAAGTTGCTGATGCACTTCTTTCAAGACAGTCTTTCCGGGCCATCCCTCGAATGGTACATGAGTCTTGAGCCTACCAGTGTGCGCACGTGGAAAGACCTTGCTGAAGCATTTGTGCACCACTACCAATACAACAGCGACTTGGCCCCGAACCGAGTCCAACTGCAGAATCTGTCGCAAAGGAACAACGAAGGGTTTAAGGAATACGCCCAGCGGTGGCGTGAGTTGGCAGCCAGGGTTCAGCCGCCGATGGTTGAACGTGAGCTCGTGCAGATGTTCGTAGCCACCCTCCCAGGGGTTTACTATGAGAAATTGGTCAACGACATGTCTGGAACCTTCTCAGATCTCATTATCACGGGTGAGCACATCGAAAATGGGATCAAACTCGGGAAAATTCAAGGTGAGGCGTCCTCAACTGGAGGAGGCGGAAAGAAACCTTATAGTGGCAAAAGACGAGAAGGAGAAATGAGCGCTGTGACCAACGCTCGAAGGAAGGGTAAAGGCCCTCACCAACAGGTGGCCAGCATAACTATCCCGGCAGTTCAACTGCCACAACAGCAGCAGCAGCAGCAACAGCCGAATCAACAGGGGTACAGAAAGTATCAGAATCGGGCACCTCTGTCGAGCCGTCACCTCGAGACACCGCCCATGTCTTACGCGCAACTATTACAGACTTTGCTTCAGCTACAGTTGATCCAGAAGAGGACCTTGGCTCCCTTGACAGGGGCACCTCCGATAGGTTATGACGCGAATGCAACTTGTGAGTTTCACTCAGGGGCACCAGGCCACACAATAGAGAACTGCAAAGCCTTCAAGCACAAGGTGCAGGACATGGTGGACGCTAAGATCATCAACTTTTCCGATAATGTGCCAAATGTCACGAAAAACCCTATGCCGAATCATAGGGGAGGTGGAGTAAACGCCATTATCGAAGACGAGAGTTTGGATTTGTTGACTGACGTCAGAGATCTGAAGACGCCGCTTAGCTTCGTTAAAGCTAATTTGATGAAAAGGGGTTTCTTTCCAGGATGCGGAGAGTTGTGTATGGGCTGTGCTACTAGTCCTGATGGATGTGAACAGCTGATAGAAGGAATTCAAAGTCTGATGACTGAAGGGATTTTACAGTTTAGCCGGATGGCCGAAAGCGGACCAGGAGAGGTAGTGCTGAAGCAAGATGATGAGGTCACCACCATCACCATCCCTCGCCAGACGATAACTATTTCTGCACCCAGGCCGCCCATGATTACCATCACCAAAGCCGGGCCAATACCGTTCGAAAGCACTAATGTTGTCCCATGGCATTATGGGGCTGAAGTCTACTGCAACGGACAGAAGTTGGAGCTAGAACCGTTTGGGTCGTCTGTGGAAAACCTTGCGAGAATCAGTGGTATTACTCGCAGCGGAAGAGTGTTTGCACCACCTGAGGTCGTGGCAGACAAGGCGGTCAGAGCCGAGGCAACTGATAAAGGTAAAAGTAAAGTCGTTGAAGAGATCCTGCAGGGGGCAGACAAAGACTTACTCGTTAAAGATGCCGAGGAGTTTATGCGGTTGATTAAAAAGAGTGACTACAAGATTATGGATCATCTCCATCAGACACCCTCGAAGATTTCCATCCTGAACCTGTTGCTGTGTTCTGAAGCACACCGCAACGCGCTGCTGAAGGTGCTGAACGCCGCATATGTACCGCAGGAAATATCGGTAAACCAGCTAGAAGAGGTCGTAGCCCACATGAATGCTGGAAATGGGTTAGGGTTCACTGACCTAGAGCTGACGCCGAAAGGGAGGAACCACAATAGCGCCCTGCACATCTCGATAGAGTATAGGGGAACGATTATGTCACATGTGCTGGTAGACACAGGGTCGTCGCTGAATGTTCTTCCGAAGAAGGCATTAATGAAGTTAGATACTCGTGGAGTGATTTGCACACCCAGTCATCTGGTTGTGAAGGCGTTTGATGGAACTAAACGCCATGTTTCCGGGGAGGTGACCCTGCCAATCCAAGTCGGGCCGGAAACATTCGATGCGGTCTTTTACATTATAGACATCATGCCTGCCTACAACTGTCTCTTGGGCCGGCCGTGGATCCATGCTGCTGGAGCCGTGACCTCCACGTTGCACCAGAAACTCAAATATGCTGTCGGAGGTAGCATCGTGACCGTTTGTGGCGAGGAAGACATAATGGTGAGCCATTTGTCGTCCTTCAAGTATGTTGAAATGGATGGGGAAATCCATGAAACTCTATGCCAAGCGTTCGAAGCTGTCAAAGTGAAGGACGTAGCTTCTATAGTCACTGAAAAGCCAGAGATGACTCTCTCTTCATTCAAGGAAGCCCGGGCCGTTGTCCAAGCCGGATCTACCCCAGGCTGGGGGCGAATTTTGGAGATACCTAACAAGCAGGATAAGTTTGGGTTGGGATATTCTCCTGGAGCTGAAGCTTCTTCTTCTAGCAGTGCGTCGCGAGGTAAAGGGCCGATCCAGCTTACCAGTGGCGGGGTGATATTTGAAAGCGTCAACACGGTGTCTGAAGACAGCGGAGATAGCGACTGTGACCTCGACTCTTGGATCCATCCAAGCAAGCCAGGCGAGGGCCTCAACAATTGGTCCGTCAAGGATATCATCCAGATGACAAGCGAAGAGTAATGATTTACTTTTTCCAATCATTGTACAACCCTATGTCTTACCCGGGGCATAGAGGTTTTATTGTCAGGGCCTTGTTGGATTATGTACATGCATTTTTTCAATAAATCAAAGGCGTTTTCTTCGTATTCAAATATTGTGATCTCTGTTATTCCTGTTTTATATTTGTTTTGAAAAACAATAAAATGGCAATGGGGTTTGTGCTAACCTGCATATCCTTGTTTTAAGCTTAACCCTTGTTATTGCAGGATCCACATAACAGATGACATCGACTCTGGACCTTCTACGGCTCACTTCGACTTCGATTGCCCGATCTATCAAGCTGAAGAAGAGATTGATGAAGACGAAGACCTTCCTGAAGAGTTGGCCCGCTTGTTGAAACAAGAAGAGAAAATTATTCTGCCTCATGAAGAGGAGATTGAGATCGTGAATCTGGGTTCTGAAGAACTCGTCAGAAAATGTCAGGATAGGTGGCTGCATTGCAGAGTGATGTCAGGCAAAGATTGGTCGAGATGCTAAGAGAGTATAGTGACGTCTTTGCTTGGTCATACGAAGATATGCCCGGACTTGACACTGACATCATGGTCCACCACTTGCCGTTGCGAGAAGATTGCCCTCCCATTAAGCAGAAGCTTAGGAGGACGAGACCAGATATGGCCGTTAAGATCAAAGAAGAAGTGCAAAAGCAGCTTGATGCTGGCTTCTTAGCGGTCACTACGTACCCTCCGTGGGTCGCCAACATAGTGCCTGTACCGAAGAAGGACGGTAAGGTGCGAATGTGCGTCGATTATCGGGATTTGAATAGGGCGAGCCCTAAAGATGATTTCCCGTTGCCTCATATTGATGTGTTGGTCGACAATACAGCCCAGTTCTCCGTGTTTTCGTTCATGGATGGCTTCTCCGGTTACAATCAGATCAAGATGGCGCCGGAGGACATGGAGAAAACTACGTTTATCACTCCCTGGGGAACATTTTGCTATAAGGTAATGCCTTTCGGTCTGAAGAACGCAGGGGCCACTTACCAACGAGCAATGGTAACGTTGTTTCATGACATGATTCATCATGAGATTGAAGTCTATGTTGATGACATGATTGTGAAGTCCCAAACGGAGGAGGGACATCTGGTCAATTTGCTTAAGCTTTTTGAGAGGCTTAGGAAGTTCAGGTTGAGGCTGAATCCTAACAAATGTACTTTCGGAGTACGGTCCGGAAAGTTACTGGGGTTTATCGTGAGTAAAAGAGGCATCGAGGTTGATCCTGCGAAGATTAAAGCGATACAAGAAATGCCAGTGCCAAAAATAGAAAAGGAAGTTCGTGGTTTCTTGGGCAGAATAAACTACATTGCAAGGTTTATCTCTCAGCTCACAGCCACATGTGAACCGATGTTCAAGCTGTTAAAGAAAGATCAGGCGATTATCTGGAATGAGGATTGCCAGAAGGCATTCGAAAAGATAAAGCAGTATCTGCAGGAACCTCCAATCTTGATACCCCTAGTGGCTGGACGGCCTCTAATCATGTACTTGACAGTTCTTGAGAATAGTATAGGGTGTGTTCTCGGTCAGCACGACGAGACGGGTAGAAAGGAGCATGCTATTTACTACTTGAGTAAAAAGTTCACAGACTGTGAATCTCGTTACTCGATGCTGGAGAAGACGTGTTGTGCACTAGCTTGGGCTGCCAAATGTTTACGACAGTACATGCTCACCCACACAACCATGCTAATTTCGAAGATGGATCCGATCAAGTACGTCTTCAAGAAGCAAGCGCTTTCGGGCAGGATTGCCAGATGGCAAATGGTGTTGACGGAATATGACATTCAGTATGTTTCCCAGAAGGCCATTAAGGGAAGCGTATTGTCTGAGTACCTTGCCGAACAGCCGATCGAAGATTACCAACCGATGAAATTTGAATTCCCTGATGAGGATATCATGTTTCTCAAAGCGAAAGATTGCGATGAACCGTTGCCCGACGAGGGGCCAGATAGGAAATCCCAGTGGAAATTGATATTTGACGGGGCGGTTAATTCTTATGGAAGTGGCATTGGGGTGATCATCACAACTCCTCACGGATCCCACATCCCGTTCACTGCGAGACTGACGTTTCCAGTCACCAATAATGAAGCGGAGTACGAAGCATGCATCATGGATCTAGAAGAGGCAATTGATTTGAGAATCAAGAACCTAGACGTATACGGTGACTCGGCGCTTGTGATCAACCAGATTAAAGGGGAGTGGGAGACTCGTCAATCGAATTTGGTGCCGTACATGAATTATGCCAGAAGGCTACTTCCGTTCTTTGATCGAGTGGAACTCCATCATGTGCCCAGGGCCGAAAATCAGATGGCTGATGCCTTAGCCACGTTGGCTTCGATGTATAAAGTCAATTTTTGGAATGAAGCTCCAAGAATTGTCCTTTCTCGTCTTGATAGACCTGCATTCGTCTTTGCGATCGAGGAAGCCTCCGACGGCAAGCCATGGTTCCATGATATCCAGACCTTCCTTATGACTAAGGAGTATCCTGCGGGAGCGTCAACCTAGGATAAGAAGACTCTGAGGAGGCTATCTGGAAATTTTTATCTCAATCCCGATGGAGTTTTGTATAAAAGAAACCACAATCTCGTGCTACTCAGATGTGTAGATGAGAAAGAAGCGAGTATGCTCATGGAAGAGGTCCATGAAGGCACATTTGGTACGCACGCCGGCGGGCATGCCATGACAAGAAAGATCCTGAGAGCAAGATACTACTGGATGACGATGGAATCGGATTGCTTTAAATTCGCGAAAAGGTGTCATAAATGCCAGATTTATGCTCATAAATGCCGCCGTGCCCGTTAAATGTCATGTCCTCCCCATGGCCGTTCTCCATGTGGGGCATCGACATGATAGGCAAGATCGAGCCCACTGCGTCTAACGGTCATCGCTTCATTCTAGTAGTTATCGACTACTTCACCAAGTGGGTGGAGGCAGCCTCGTATGCTAATGTGACCAAGCAGGTGGTGGCTAAGTTCGTAAAGAGGGATATCATCTGTCGTTACGGAATTCCCGAACGGATCATTACTGATAATGGTTCGAATCTGAATAACAAGACGATGAAGGAGCTGTGCCAGAGTTTCAAGATTGAACACCACAACTCATCTCCTTACCGGCCGAAGATGAATGGCGTCGTTGAAGCGGCCAATAAGAACATCAAGAAGATTGTTCAGAAGATAGTTGTGACCTACAAGGATTGGCACGAGATGTTGCCCTTCGCATTGCACGGTTATCGTACAACGGTACGTACGTTAACCGGGGCAACTCCTTTCTCCTTGGTGTACGGTATGGAAGATGTCCTACCATTAGAAGTGGAGATCCCTTCTTTACGAGTTTTGGTTGATGTGAAACTCGACGAGGCAGAATGAATTAAGAACCGACTGAACCAACTCAGCCTGATGGACGAGAAGAGGTTGGCATCGATTGCGCATGGTTGTCTGTACCAAAGCCGAATGAAGAAAGCTTATGATAAGAAGGTGCGTCCTAGAAGCTTTCAGACGGGTGATCTCGTCCTGAAGAAGATTCTTCCTCCATACTCCGATCACCGGGGCAAGTGGACTCCCAATTACGAAGGTCCGTACATCGTCAGCAAGGTATTCTCGGGAGGAGCTTTGTTGTTATCCACGATGGATGGTGAAGATTTTGCATCCCCGGTGAACGCGGACGCAGTTAAAAAATACTTTGCTTAAAAGAGACCCGCTGGAAAGAAAAAGAATATCCAGGCAAAAATGGGGCATCCCGGCGAACCATAAAAAAGGGGAAAAAAAGGTTCGGGCAAAAATTAGGGATATAAAGAAAAGAATGTACACCTGCAAAGTCGAAAACCTGGATGGGCGACTTTAGCAAAAAAGGGTATCCCGGTGAATCGAAAACCCGCAAAGGGTGGTTCACGCAAAAGTTAGGGATTTGAAAAAGCAAATGACTGCGTTCCGCGTGTGGACTTTCATTGTTTAGTGGTTTGGAAGACCTGAGGGCCGTTTATCTGAATCAATCTCTTCTGAAGCTGAAACGTCGGAGAAGTATCGAAGCCGAGTGGGTCATAGAGGGATCAACTCATGGTGTTCGTCTACACCTCGTTGCCGACATTTGTATATACTGATGTATATTTATGTTTTATTTTTGCGCGGCTTCCTCATTCCAGGAGCTTGCATCTGTTGTAAAACATTTTTACCCATTCAGGGGTTCGTTATCAATAAAATGTATACTATTCAGCGATTTCGTTTGTCTGTTTAGCATTTATCTGTTTTGTTTGCGAAAAAAGAACGCCGATGTTTTTGACAAAATGCGCATACATAAACTTACTAGCCTAGGCCACTGATTGTTGAAACAATGAATTACTCGAACATTGTCACAAGATGATAACCTTGATAGGTCCCTTTGAGAAGGGTATCTTTTCTGTTCGTTTATGTTATTGCAGGTGTAGCATATACCAGACAGTCCGCCGTATGCGTCCCCAGGCAGGATGACTCCTTCTTCTCCAGCAAAGTTCAGCATCCTCTCCCCGCAGAGTCTGAACGCGAGATCGTAAGGCATTGATATGTCTCCCCAGGTGGAGAAGATTCTCTCCCCAATCAGATGTATCCTGAAGGAACGACATCTCCCCAACTGAGTCATACGCTGAAGTATCCAGCAATTGATAGTTCCAGACTGAAGTCTCCAGCGGAATTAGGATTCCCCACAGAGTCGTACTCTCCCCTGTAAGCAGGACGATTCCTTCTTCCCCAGCCAAGTTTGCAGAACCCCAAGAGAGCCGAGTCCTTGGAAGTCGTTCGGGCCATGATTGGTTTTCCCCAGTAGAGTGTTGAATAGCTGATGCCGTATTCCCCCGCCGGAGTCGTTGTCTCCAGGGGGTTGGCCGTGAAGGTCGTGCAGTTTATTTCCGCGATTGACATCGCTTTCCTCAGCAGGTCCAGGTTCTCGTAGAGCTTCGTTCCCCTGCAGCAGTCAACTGAAGTTTGTTTCCCCCCCATGCGGAGTCCTATTGAGATTAGCGTGACTTCTTCTCCTCGGCAGGATGATTCCTTCCTCCACCAGAGTGGTTCTTTCTCCTTGACAGGAAGATTCTCTCGTCAGCATTTATTTTGCTGACGGGGCTGTAGCATTTTGCATGATTGCATAACATTTTGCATGATTGCATAACATTTTGCATGAGTGCATAGCATTTCCACCGTGTGGAGCATTGCGCCATTGTCAAAGCATATACATATGAAACATGAGCTAGGTCGTTGTCGTTCTTGTTTCGCAGATGTTCCTCCGCAGAATGGTTTGCTCAAGATGATTCTTGAATTCCCCAGCGAAGTTGATTGCTTAAGACGATTCTTAAAATCCCCAGTGAAGTCGCCAGAGTTGGTTGCTCAAGTTGACGCTTGGAGTCCCCGGCAGAGTGTTTGCTCAGGATGAGTCCTGAAATCTCCAGCATAGTTATTGGTTCAGGATGATTCTTGAAGTCCCCGCGAAGTTATTTGTTCAAGAAGTCCTCAGCAGAGATGATTCACCCAGAACGATTTCTGGATCCCCGAAGCAGAGTTACTTGATAGTTCTCCAGAATCCCTAGCGAAGATGTGTCATCCCCAGCACGTTTCTGAACAGCGAAGTTGAAACTTCCCTCGAGGACTTGATGATTGAAGTCCAACCGTATTAACAAAGCAGTTCTCTCAGCTGAAGCAGAGTGCCTGATGGCAGGAGTTTGGATATCCCCAATCGGTTCATGATTGACCGAGAATTCTACTTCCGGCTTACTGATGAAGTCCAGCTGATGCTCGAAAGTCTTCTTTGAATGCCCGATGGCATGATTAACTTGATTGTTGACCGGATGAGTCCCAAGGAATCTTGATGCCCGACGGCATGATCGACCATTTACTACCGGTTATCGTGTGACCAATTCCCCAACCAGTAGTCGTGCAGCTAATATTTCAGTGTTCGAAGATTTGTTCTCATCAGAGTACCGTGTACTTGTGCAGTTGGCAAACTTCCGGGTTTGTCGGTATTCAACCGTCTCGCACCTTGATTGGTTGAGAGCCGTTCGCTTCTCACCCAGTCAGGTCCAAGCCGTTTGAATAGGGGCGGCTGTTGCACCCCAAAATTTGACTAACATCTCTTCACCTAGCTTATGTTTCATTTCATTCACATTAGCATTATCATTTGCATTTCATTGACATGTATGAAGGAGATCAAGAGGTATAACTACCAATCAAGAGCTACACAAGACTATGAAGCTAGCCAAGAAGGTTATTCAAGTGTTCAAAGGTTGATATCTTTGTCAGAGGAGTCAGAAGGTCCTCAGAGAGAATGGAGGAAACTAAAAGGGTGTCTTCTAACTTGAGAGTTATGGGAGCTCCTCAGATGATTCTGAAGCCATGAATGTGGACTTGAAGCCTTGAGAGAGCTTATGAGATATCTTGAAAGCCATCATGAAGCCTAGATAGGTCATTGTACAAGATTAAGAAGACTCAGCCATGAGTGGTATAATTAGGGTTTGACTGGGTCAACCCTAGGTCAACTGATGATTTGGAGAGGGTTGAGACCTAATCCAAGGGCCATGTGATCATGGATTGATGCATTGAGATGTTATAAGGATGATTCCAAGGTCAACTCATCATGATTGAAGAGTTTGAGAAGTTTCAAGCTAGGGTTTCTAAGTCTTGATAGTGTAAAATCCCCTAGCTTGACCCCTATCTTCAAGGAAGTTTATCTCAAGATGTGATGGTCATCTCATCTTTCCCCCAACATGAATGTTGTATAGCTTGGTCTTAGCTTTAATTTGAGTACTAGAAGTCCTTGATAGGATTTGTAGAGCTCAAGTTATGACTTTGACAAGTTACAGGTCATCTGAGGTATGTGAATCTGGGGTCTTGAAAGTCACCCCACTTGCATCAAACTTTTGCCTGAGAAGGATGATTCCTATGAACTTTTGGTCAACATGAATGTTGTTCCTTATCTTCTTAGATTTCTAGATAGTACTAAAAGTCCTTGATAGGATTTGTAGAACTCAAGTTATGGCTTTGACAAGTCAAGGGCATTTTGGTCATTTGGAGATTACAGGTCATTGCAAGCATAAGGCCATAACTCCTATTTCCAAGCTTCAAATGGAAAAATATTCAACATAAAACTTGCTTAAAATGATGTTTTAAGGCTGGTAAGGAGGTCATGAGATGTTGAAAAGGCTTGTAGCTCAAAGTTGCAAAAATGACCTAAAATAAGGGCATAAGTTAAATAAACCAAAGTTGGAAATTGATATTTTCAACCTACACATCCAAACCATGGCATGTAATATATCATTTTGACTCTAGAAAACATTTTAGAGACAATGGTTTAGCCACATTTTTGATTTGAGATTCAATTCATGGACTTGCTTTGAAAAGCACTTACTTGCATATTGAGTAACATGTGCATAACTTAAAATTGAGGCATGGGCAAGGAACTTGGCAAGCTAAACCCTTCCAAAATGTCACTAGGGGAGAAATTGAAGGAGATTGAGATGAATTTCAAGCTGCAAACAGAATTGAGCATGGCATGATAAGTGATTCAAAATCTCATGACATGAGATGTGTAAAATCTCATTGGAAGGATCTAGAGGGTTCTAGATCATCCAAACTTCATCTATATATTGAGTAGAATGGATCCATGGCAGAGGTTGGTGATCATTGAAGGTTTGAGCATAGTTTGAGATTGAGTTTTCATAGCTTGCAAGTGCAATCGGTTTCACCAAATTCCTCCATTTCCTTCCATTTTCTTGATTGATTCTTCTTCCATGAGTTTCAAGGATTGATTCCAGACCATTTCCAAGAAGAATTGGTGGCTAGATCATGTGGGAGCAAGTGATTTTCAGCACCTGCAACTCAGCATCGTGTTTCAAGATTGAAGCCCTTTCCATTGAATCTTTTGCATACAGAAGCAAGAAGGAGGTTCAGTGATCGTGTCCAGAAGATTTGAGGGCTTGAAGAGAAGATTTGGTGCATCTGTTATTCAAGAATTTCCAGGTTGGTAATCTTCTTCCTATAGCATGATTTAGGTAGAACTAGGTTGAATTAAGGTGCTAGATTAGTTGTAGAATGGCCTAGGAGGGATTCCAGATGGTTAATTGCTGAATTAGAGACAAAATAGGAAGATCACCATTTTCTGTTGAGATTGGGAGATGTTGATTCTTGGGGTTTCAGAGGAAACTATGGGCATGATTGAGTTTGTGGCAAGATTTGGAGTGTGTTTCATGTTTTGACCTCTTGGATTGGAGGCCTCTAGGAAGAACTAGGGTTGAAGGGGACGACCGGTGCTCCACCGGCGGTGGCCGGAGCTAGGCGCGAAGTTCAGACGTTTGAAATGAAGAAGATGAAGTTCTCACCATTGGATGATGGATTGACCATTGACTGGGAGAAGATCCAAGGGCCATGTTTTAATTCTGAGTTGTGAAGGGTTTCTGAAGGAAACACTGCGTTTCATTTATTTGGTGCTTTGGGCTTAGTAATCTGAATGGTATCCACACCCCCAGCGAGCCCAATCCATGTTTTTAACTGAAAATGTTTACTTCCTGCACCGTGTGTTTGGTTATTTCATTTGATTTTCATTTAATTTCTATTTAATTCATGGTTTTTGTAAAATTCATAATAAATTGAATATTAATCCAATCAAACCCATTCTTTTTGCATATTAATCATGATTGAGTCTATTATTTTTTAGAGAAAAAATACTTTCATTTCATATAATTTCTGATTTTATTGGAATTTTGTATTTTAATTGATATTAAAATGGTAATGTTTGATGCACATTTTTGTGGAATTTTGTTTGATCTCACGGTGATGATTCTTGGCTTAATTTTTTGTGTGTGATTAGGTTACACATGTATGATCCCATAGAATTTTTCTCAAATTTTTGTGATGAAAATAGGTGTGCTTTCTAGATTGATGTTTAGATGCTTCCTTTTTAGGGTTTTAGGTTGATGCCTTAGAATGTAGGATTTAGTTCTAGGTCCAATTTGATGGTTTGATCTTTGAAACTAATGTGATAGAGTCATGATTGACCTAGGTTCCCATAGTAATTTTTGTAAGATTTTACAATTGATTTTAGTATTTTAGTTAGGACTAACTTTAGTACTAGGTTTTAGGTGATCCTAACTTACTAATTCAACTAGTTTAACTCATCTAGTTCCCTTAGATAAGGGTTTGTGCTTGGTTTGCCTTTGGTTGAAGTTGAGGACAAGTTGAAGACAAGAGGAGGATGCTTGAAGTTGCTTGAAGGTGCTTGGAGCTTTGGATTTGCTTGAGCCTGAAGGTGTCTGATGAAGATTAGGAGATAGGACATAGGGAGAGCCTTGTAGTTAGGATGATTTCTTTCACAAATATGGAAAGCATCTTGTGCTTCCATTCCTCCCAATGACTAAAAGTCCTTCTCAGATATTCACATCTCTCCTTTGGAGGGATGAGTGGCTTTATCTGGGAAGTAGAACTTTGAGGGAACCAGTCTCTCATAATGATGAACCCTTACAGGCTTCCTTTGGTTGTCAATAAGCTCTTTATCATTTCCACTCATTCTGTTAAATCAATGGTCTTCTGGTTTGAGTATATTGAAAGATGTTGGTCTTGAGTTTGAAGATGAGGACTTCATTGAAGAGTGTGGAAGAGGATGTTTCCTTGAGCATTGCCATTGTAGCTGAAGCTTGAAGAGCAAGAAGAGCAAGATGATACTTGAAGACCCAAGGGAGATTGAGTGATGAGCTGAGGCTTGAAAGAAAAGTGAATAGTGAAGGTGACACTTCCATGTGATTGAAGACTACTCTGAGAAGCTGAAGCTTGTAGGTGAAGAGAAGCTAGTTGATACTGGTGAAGCAAAGAGAGCTGAAGCTTGAAGACTGAGTTGATACTTACTTGAGGATTCAGTTGAGATTGAGTGTAGAGCTGAGGCTTGAGGACTAAAGGATACGTTGACACTTGCATTGAGGCATTGAGGACCTGAAGGAATCAAGTTGATGCTTGTAGTTAAGAGTGAAGCCTGAAGGTGGAATTGACTGGAAAGCTGAAGCTTGAAGAAGAAGATTAAGCTGACACTTATGTTGATGGGATGAAACCTGGAGAAGCAAATTGATATTTATCATGAAAGATGATAGCCTTGAAAGGTGATTGAAGTCTGAAGACTGGGTTGCTGTCAGAAGAGCTGAAGCTTGGAGTGGGAAGAGAGGGGTTGATCCGTCTGCTTTCTTGTCTGTTTTCTTTTCTGTGCTGATGTGTTTTGTTTGACTTGCTTGATGCATTAGAATAATTCCATGATTAGACTAACTTTAATTAGGAGCATGATTGCACTAGAGGTTGAGTTGCTCCCTCTGCTTGTATTTTTACTGTATGGCTTTGCTTGCGGGTATTCGGTAGAGCCCAGCTCCCTTGCCCATATGGTTTACTTTGCTTGTCAGCATTTTGTTTTCTTCTGTATGATTACAGTCTCTTACGTTTTGCTTGATAGCATGTCATTTCCTGTATGATTGCAGTTACTCATATCTGGCTTGAGGTTGAGATGAGCTTGTGGAGGCTGCTGCCCCACACACATTTCCTCCCTCACTTGCATTGCATGCATTTTGCTGTTTACTGTTTACTGTTTATCTGTTTACTGTTTAAGTTGATGCTTTATCTGTGTCTGTTTATCATTGATATGATCCCTTAGGACTCCCACTTCCTTTGATAAGGAAGTGAGGATAGAACTTTAGGTTGAAACCTATGCATGATAACTTCTAGGAGTTCCCTGTGTCAAACCTCAACTATAGGATGAATCCTTGGTATGATAACACTAGGACTTGATAGTCTCCCTTTAGTTGAGCCTGTTCTCTTCTCATCTCAAACAGCTTAAAATACAGTAATCATGAATGATTTCTTTCGTACGTTACGAGCCTTAAGCTATTTGAGAAAGGATTGTTGGAGAGCTTCTTTTCAACAGTCTGGATGTTTAGCATGGTACCCTTTGGGTGACATGCGACGCATTCACTCTCAGGTCATAGTCTTTAGTGCGATTGAAATTGCAAACACCCTAAAAAACAGTTCTTCCGTAAAAGACAGAAAACGAACTTCAAACCTTTTTGCCCCGTGGGCCCATAAGTCGAAGGAAGCTTTTTCTGAAGAAAAGAGTGTCGTTAACTCTCAGTTCTACCGCAAACGGTAACGCCTAAGTCTCCAAGGGTCGAGCTGCGTACATCCAACTGCTGGAACTGTTTGTTAACCCTGTTGCACCCTAAAATTTGACCAACTTGTTTTACTTGATTTATGTTTTCATAGCTTTATCATTTGCATAGTAGATCATATACATAGTTCATTCATTTGCATAGCATAGCATGGGCAAGCCATCCAACAAGGGATCAGGTGCCAGTTTCATCTCAAGAAGCATATCCAAAAGGTTCTTATTCAAGTTCAAGCCTATTCAAGTCACCAAGAAAGAAGGTGAAGCTTTGAGAAGTTAATAGATCAAGCAGTAGATCTATATCCTATCTGGGGAGTATTTGAAGATCATCAAAGAGGTTGTGAGCTATGAAATGAGGCATGGAATGTGTGTAGACATCATGGAGGACCTAGAGGGTCATTTTGAAAGTAAGACAAGTTATTGGTGTGGTTACAAGAGCTACAGTTGAAGACAGTCAACTAGGGTTTCATCTGGGTCAACCCTAGGTCTAATGCTTGATTGAAGGGCATAAAGGCTTATTTGAAGGATGTGGGATCCATCATTTGATATGTGGATATAGATATGGTGTGGTGCCAAGGAGAAATCAAAAGAAATCAAGAAGAAGAGAAGTTTCTAAATTAGGGTTTCTGTGTAAAATCCCCTGATTTAGGTCAAACTTCCAAGCAAAATAATTCAAAATACAAGTCTCAAATGGATCTTTGTCCAACATAAAACTTGTAGAGCATATCAAGACCTTTAATTTGAGTGGTGGAAGTCATCAAGGAGATTTATAGAACTCAAGTTATGGTTCTTGCAAGTTACAGGTCATATGAGGACACTGAAATTTATCTGTGAAAGTTACTTGACTTCCAAGCAACTTTTTCCCCACAAGGAGTTGTCAAATGGATTTTTGGTAAACATGAAAGTTGTTCCTCATGATCTTAGCTTTCTAGAAAGGTATGGTATGCCTAATTCTGATTTGTGGAACTCTACTTATGATCTTGACAAGCCAGGGGTATTTTGGGAAAGTAAGATTATAGGTCATTTCAAGCATATGCCTAAAACTCCTACTTGCAAACTTCAAATGAAAAAATGTTCAACATAAAACTTGCTCAAAATAATGTTTTGAGTCTAGGTAGGAGGTCATGATAGTTTGGAAATGCATGGAACTCAAAATGATAAAATTGACCAAATATGGAAGGTAAAAGTCCATTTTCAAGTGACCAAATTGGGGATTTTTGATCCAAAGGAAAAATGCATCATATGACCTATCAAACTGAATGGAAAACACATTTTGAGATCATTAGCATCATTAGATTTTTCATTTGGGGTCAAGAAATTGGACTTGTCATTAGTTGCTTGTAAATGAAGTTACACTTGCCAAATGAACAAGGGATCAAAGCACAAGCTAGCAAGCCATTCCCACACATCTCATTTCTCATTTGGAGAGAAATTCAAGCCTTATTCATGTGCTGTAACAGATCAAACTCCAACTGGCTTTTTGAACTCATTAAAGGATAATATCATGACATGAGATTGGCAATTTCTCATTAGATCCTTCCAGTCACTTCCAGAAGTTTCCAACATTGTCTATAAATGATTTAGAATGGATCAGGATCAAGGGTTGGCCATTTTTGAGAGTGAGAAGAAAGAGTGAGATCAAATTTTCTTCATTGCAAGTTACTTTCGAATTCTCCAATTTCTTCACAATCAATCCAATCTTTTGATCCTATTCAGTTCCTTTGGTGTTTCTGAGGGTGTATCAATCAGAATCTGAGAGAATTCAAGCTTGGATCGTGTTCTTGATCTCCCACTTTTCCACCTGCAACTTGAAATCTGATTCAGAAAATCAAGCACTTCCAAGGAGATTGGTTGCATACAGAAGCAAAATAAGATCATACTGAAGGAATCTGGAGAAGGACAAGCCTTGATTTGGAGGTTTTCACTATCTGTTTCACTCATCTTCACAGGTTAGTAAAATTCAAACTCTGGCTCGATTTAGGAGTAGTTAACATGAATCTTTAGGTTAGAAGTATAGTATGTGGTTAGGTGGATCTTTCTGGAAAGTTTGAAGCAGTTTGGTGATGATTGATATAGTGACCTAATTTCTGTTTCAACCAAGAACATGATGGATATGGAGTTATAATCTTAGTTCTATGGTTAGGCATGATCAGTGTTGAATAAGGAAGAGATTGGGACATTTAATTTGATGATTGGTGATGATTGATTTTCTGATCAATTTTGGAGGGAGATTCGTGTTTAGGGTTAGAGAATGTGTTAATGAATTCCAAGGCCATAGATAAACTCAGGGTGAAAAATGGAGCATGTTAGGGTTTTATTTTGTGAGTTTTGATCAAGAATTGATGAAGTTCGTGTGAGGATCAGGTTGAGTTTATGAGCACTCATCAATGGAGTTGGCTCCAATTCCATTTTCAAATGAGGAAGACGATCTATTATCCATTGGATTCGAATTAGACTTTGACCAAAAAAGCCATCGTGTGGCCATCATCGCGTCCCAGGTTGTGAAGGATTTGCTGAGAATCAAAGCACAGTCGTTTCATTTAATTGAAGCATTGGGCTTAAGTTTGTTTTCGCTGTTCCCACCCCCAGTAGACAAGCCCACTAGATTGCACTTGATTTACTTGCTTCCTGCACCAACTTTTTTTTTCTATTTTCTTTGATTTTCTTTTCATTTTCTGAAGTGATAATGGGCCTAAGGCGCTTTGATACGCACACCCCCCAGTTGGGCCCAGCTAATTCACATGTTGTAAATAGTTGCTATCTGCACCAGCTTTTATCATTTTAATTCATTTTCTTCATTTTTCTTTGCAACTTTATAAAATCATAGAAAATTGGAAAATGATCATTTTGACCTGGGAATTTTTGCTACATGTTAATAATGATTTCAAGAAAATTGTGCATAAATAAAAATATTATTTTAGGTATTTTCTTTATTTTTGTGAATATTTTACATTTAGTTGTTTTTTTCATTGAATTTAGTTTGTACATAATTTTGTATATTTTTGTTTAGATAGTTCCCCTTAATTTTTTAGGCCATTCTTTTTAGGGCAACTAGATACAAACATTAGGTACCCCTGGATTTTATTCCATAATTTTTAGGATTACTTTTAGGTAGTTTTGATTAGATGATATTAAGATGGTTAGATTAGGGTTTATACACAACATAGGTGCACTTGAACATTTTATTTTGGGTTTTTTAGATTGAATTAGAGTATGGGACCTATGGGGTATGTAGGGTAGATATAGTATTTCCCTTAAAATTAATATTAGACTTGTAAATATTATATTACTATTTTTAGTATATTTTACAATTGTGTGATTGTTTGGTTTGCCCATTTTTGGGGTTTATTTTGTTGTGTGGGCTTTTTGGGCTTTTGCTTGGGGTGTGGGCTTAGTTAGAGCTTGTGGAGCTTGGCAAGGATTAAAGATGAAGATTGAAGATCGAAATCGAAGCTTGATGAAGATTGCTTGGCTTGCTTGGAGTTGTTTGAAGACCATAGGACATAGGGTATATGTAGAGCCTTAGAATAGAAATTTTCTTCATAAACATGGAGGGTTTCTTTTGCCTCCATTCTTCTCAATGATTAAAAGTCTCTCCTTAATACTCACATCCCTCCTTTGGAAGGATTAGTGACTGTATCTGGGAGACAGAACTTTGAGAGAAACAGTCTGTATTATGTTAACTATCTGTAGGCCACCTTTGGTGTTCAACAGACTGTTTAACATTCAAAATCCTCTTATAACCATTTCTCTGTTGGAGAGTTTGCTTTGAAGAATCCCTTGAAGATTGAGGATGAAGTACATTGCCTTGAAGACTGTTAGAAGAAGGAGCTGGTGCTGTTAGAGCTGTGCAACTATTTGAAGTAGGACTTACTGCTGCTTAGCTGTTTAATGTTGTCTACTGTCTAGGGTTTCTACTTGTTGTAGCTTGCTGTTTTTCTTGAAGATTGGATGCTTATTTGAAGCTTGTAGATGGATGAAGACCTTGCTTGAAGGTGTTGGTGACTTATCAGATTTTGCTGCTTAGAGCTGTTGGTGCTGTTTAGAGCTGTTGATGTATTGTTTGAGTTTCTTGACTGTATTGTTTGTTAATTTTCCCCATAGGGTTGAAGTGAAGTTGTTTCACTTTGCCCATTGTTTTCTAGGTTCGAGGTTGAGTGGGACTCCCTTGCCTCACTTGTACTGCTGCATTCATGCATTTTACTGCTTTACTGTATATATGTTGTTTCTTTTCCGTTTATTCCCTTAGGATCTCTATTTCTCTCTGCGCAAGAGAGAAATATGACAGACATTAGGCTCTCATCCATGCATGCCAACACTAGGGTAGATTTTGATCCCCTTTTCAACCGTAGGTTTTAGAGTTGCTGTTTCTCTTCTCATCTCAAAACAATCATAAAAATACAATAAAAGGATAAACATCAATAAAAAACAGTTCTTGCGTAAAAGACTGTAGACCAATCAAAAAACGTCATTTTTGTCTGCTTGGACCCATAATCAGGAGAAAACCTTTTTCAGAAGGATAAAAACAATCAAGCCAGACTTGTATCGTACGTGGCCCGAACTACGTTTGCTCTGATCTTTCATGCTGTATGAAAGTACGTAGGCATAGGATGCGATATCCTAGCGAGCAACCTTCCCCTCCTTTCCCGTAGGTAGGCGAACTACGTTGACTCTGATTTCTCGTTCTAGACGGGAATACGTAGGCATAAAGTGCGATACTTTTCCGAGTCATTTTATTTTCTTTTAACCCTTGACCTGTAGAATAGATAGAATAACAATCCGTACTAGAAAACAAGCGTGGATCCCGTCGAGTACGACGGACGTAAGGGGTGCTAATACCTTCCCCTTGCGTAACCGACTCCCGAATCCAGGATTTGGTTGCGATGACCATTCCTTTCCCGTCTTTGCGGTAGGTTTACTCTGAGCATTTCCTTTCCCTTCGTTGGGATAAATAACGCACGGTGGCGACTCTTCTGTTCAGCCAGCGCCGATTTTCGCAGTAGCGACAACTGGCGACTCTGCTGGGGAATGTCCTTCGGTTCCCTACACGAGTCAATCCTAGTGCTTGTTTTCCCGTCGTGGATTTTGTATGGATTTACGTTTCTGTATTTTACATTCAGCATTATATTATTGTTATTATTGCTGTGGGTATGATGGGGCTCTATGATTGAGAGATAAGTCGGACCTGGGCTTGAGTGCACCTAGAATTAGAGTGGAAATTAGTGGGCGCGTGCTTGCTTTGCAGGCACTAGTGTCTCATGAAATCCACGCTCGGACGAGGTTCTTCTGGTTGACTTCTTTTTCAACCCTTTGGGTAGAGGGGGTTGTTGGTTAGTTGGATTGTCGACTCCGGGGACCGATCATTTGGAAGTTGGCTAAGTGAGGCCTCTTCAGGACATGATGATGCCACACCTTCTGGGTATCGTATCATCAGTCTTGAAAGTCTATGACACCGACGACCGCATAGGATGCCATACCTTGTGTCAGTTATTAGGACACCTACCTGTGAGAGGGGTTGGGACGTGCAGGTAACTTGACCTCCAGATTACCGATTTTCTTGATTGAGATTCAGTGGTATTTGAGGACAGTGTTATTAGGTCTGTCAGAGACCAGGTTGGAGCATTGTGGATGGTCTTGAGCAGTTTGTGGGGCTATTTGAGGCCAATGTTGTGGATTGAATTTCTCAGCCAGGGGCACGTGATCCCTTGTTGCATTGCTTGCATATTGCATTGTTTGCATCATCATGTGCATATCATTAACGTGTGTCTGTGCTGCAGGTGCATTTTCATACTTCCCGATTCTAGTGCTCCGGACTTCCATCTGTTATTATGAGTACTTTGAGGAAGACTGTTGCGTACAAGTTGCCTAGTCCCGATGTTTCTTCTCTACTTGGTTTGATATCTCTAGCTAATGATGAGGTGAAGAGAAGCTTCAGGAAGAGTTATGGGAAACTGCTCAGGCTGGTTTATAAACCATCCATATATGAGCTGAATGGGTTATACACATTGATGCAGTTCTATGATCCCCCTCTGAGGTGTTTTACTTTCCCTGACTTCATTCTGGCTCCGACCATGGAGGAATATGCTGAGATATTGGAGTTGACTATTCAGAACAAGGTGCCCTTCATTCATATGGGTGCTGAGCCCAAGCTGGAGGATTTGGCTGTTGCATTGCACTTAGACTCCTCAGAACTGCTGTTAACCTCGTGGAATGGAGTTTCTGGTTTTTCTCTCAAGTTCTTAGTTGGGAAAGCACAAGAGTACGCCAAGAGTGGTTGTTGGGTTGTGTTTAATGCTATCCTTGCTTTGTGTATCTATGGCATTGTACTGTTCCCTAATATGCCTGACTTCGTTGATTTGGATGCATTCCATATATTTGCTTCAAGCAATCCTGTGCCCACCCTGATTGGAGATTTCTATCACTCACTGCATTATAAGAATGGGAATAGGAGGGGCAAGAACGTCTCTTGTTGTGTGCCTTTGCTGTATATGTGGTTTGAGAGTCACCTGCCCAAGAAGGGTGTTTTTGCTGAGTCTGTAGATACGATGGATTGGTCTGAGCATCTGATGGGACTTTCTTCAGAAGATGTTGTCTGGTTTGACAGAGCTTTATTGGGATCTGAGATTATCTACAGCTGCGCCGGGTATCCTAATGTTCCTCTGATTGGGAGGAAGGGGTGCATTAACTACAATCCATCATTATTGATCAGGCAATTCGGTTATGCTTTGAAAAGCCCGCCAAATGAGGAAGAAATACAGGAATCTCTGTATTTCACCGGTGACCTGAGTGGGGAATTATTGGCCAAGCTTCAGCACGCTTGGAATCATATTTGCAGAAGAGGAAAACCATCGCTAGGCAAGAATGATTGTCAAGCCTATATGCCATACAAGGTGTGGATTCAGGAGAGGGTAAGACAGGTACATATGCCTTTTCCAGCAGTATCACGTCATGTTCCCATTCCAGTGGAGGAACCAACTACTGTGGCTATTGAGGTCTATGAGCGGGTTGTGAAAGAAAAAGAAGACTTGATAAAGATCAATGAAGAGCTAGAGAAGGAATTGGCTCAGATGCGGAGTGAGAAAAACAAAGCTGTGTATTCCTTCCAACAGCAGACTGAGTTAGTAAACAGGATAGGTGCTGAACTGACAGAAGAGAAAAAGAAGCGTGAACGCCTGGGAAAAGAATTCAGAAGCTCTCATGATATGTTAGAGTCCAAGAAGAAGTCACTCGATGCCGCCTACCGGGAAATCTCTTCGTGCAACAAAACGTGGAATGCTACGCTAACCAACAACAAAAAGAGGGAAGACAAATTGAAGCAGCAAATTTCTGAACTCGAAGGTCAGTTGAAGGCTAGCAAGAGAAAGTATGAAGAGGAGGTTATGGCCAGATATAGTCTTCAGAACTCATTGAACAAAGCCATCGAGTGCAATAAGGAGGCTGTGTCTCAGAAACGGAAGTTAGAGGATCGCTTCGGAGAAGGGGCACAGGAGGAATCTGCTGGTGATTTACGACGTGTTCTCAAGCGAAGAGATCTACTTGTCGAGGGTTTGCTTACTCAACCAAGGGAGGTTTGGTTCAAAATATCCCAAGATTACTTCATGTTGAAGAAATCTCCCTAGCAAGCACCTCAATCAATTTCTCTATAAAAGGAGAGCTCTTTCACTTCATTAGATACACAACTCATCTGATAAAAACCATAGAGAAGTTCTGTAATTACATTTTCCACATCTTGCACCAAATCTCCAAAATCACAAGATTCATGAAAACACCAAAAATGGTCATGAAGTGAAATTTGCTCAAAATCATTTCTACCCTTTCAAACACCCCAACAACCCTCCATACACCCTCTAAATATCATATGGGAGGTGTCTAGTCCTTTGAACCACCAAGAAAACTCAAAAATCAAAAAGTCAATCTCATACCTAGCTTACTTTGACCAAAAGCCATAAAAATCACCAAAGTGAGTTCTAATACTTTCCTTGAGGTTGTGATCACTTGGACACCTCACATATAGCATATCTCAACTGTCAAGACCCTTAGCAACCATTGGAGACTCATAGTTTTCATGTTGGCATCATAAGTGGTTGTTTACTTAAGTTTGAAGCAAGGTGCAAAAGCAAAGAGTTGAATTAAAGACCTCTGGTTTTCTCAACTGATTTAGCTTGCTCAGAAGGATCCTCAGCAGGTATGTAATCGATCTCCACTAGCTTTTGTATCATTTTCATGGTTTTGGCATTTTTGAGCATTTTTGATGCATTTTAAAGTGATGAAGCACTTGATGATTCATGGTATTTGATTCTTGATGAGTGATAATATTGTTGTGATTACCATATTTGTTTGGCCTCAAGTTATTGCTGGTGTATACATGTGGTAAGTAAGCATATTGCTTGAGGTTCTTAAAACCTTTTAGCAGCTAGGAGGATGATGCTCCACTGATTTTGTAAAGCTGCCACAGTAGAGCAGTTTGAGAGCAATGCTAGTGATTTTTGTTTGTCTTGCTGTAACTTGCTTGTTCAGGACATAGGAAAACTGTCTATGTTTGCAATTCATGAAAAATGTGCTTTCAAAATCATGATATGCTTCACTTCAGGACCTTAGAGTAAAAGTTCATGACATGTTTTGTTTCAAAACTTTTTATTTGAGAAAGGGTGGGTTTAATTGTTAAGCATCCATACTGCTGTGTTGGAAATTTGCTTTTAATAAGATGATTCATTTTGCTGCCAGCAGAGCAGTTGTTAACATGAACATATCCAAGATGATCTTTGCTTTTCTTGCTGCTCAAGATACTTTGATCGTTAAATAAACAAACCTGTAACAGCATCATAACCTTCATGTCAAAACTGCTTTAGGACACTAGAATGATCATAAGTGTCTATCTATTCATGTTCTGTTCTTGTATTGACATTAACCTCAAATGCTAATTGTTGTTTGATGAGCTTTCATCTATGTTTCTGAGCTGCATTTCACCCATTCTCATGTTTGACATGTTGTTTGAATCTTTGTTTTGAACTGAATCATCTCATCCTTTGAAAATATGCCTACTGCTCAAACTTGCATTTCATGAATTTTTCTATTCACAAACCCTTTGCCAACTGTTTTCAAGTCTCAGAACTCTTTGTCATCATGTATGTTTCATATGTGTATACCTGGTATGTTGGATATTTGCTTTGAATTTGATCTATACCACATCATGCTAGCTGCACCTACACACTTTGAAATTTCATAAATCACACATCAAGCCACAACTTGCCTTTTTTGCACAAACTCAATTTTTATTGAAACCACTTCACACACACCTCACATTAGTTCATTATAACATGCTTGAACTCTCATTTCATCAAAAAATCAATCAACCATAGAAGTTCACTTTCAAAGTACAAAGTTGGCATCACACATCCACACACTTGTCACTTCTTACACCAGTTTCTTTTTTCACCAAAAACACTCCACATACACCTCATATTATTCAAATATAACATGTTAGAACACTTGTTTGAGTTGGAAATACACTGCATCACAAATTCACTCATGAGTTGCTTCTTGCCTCCACATGCTTGCATATCATATACCAGAGTTTGAATCAATGATTTTCCTTGCAAGCTTTGTGTTATAACAGTATAATGTGATCATTTTTAACATGCTTGTATGAACCAAACTACTGAAAAACCTCATGAGCACCAACTTGTAATGATATTGCTGTTAAGATGATGCTGGTGTGATTTCATGTGGTGATTTAGTGACAATGTAAGCTTGTTAACATGGTTGTCCTTTTGGTCTAGATTTACCAATCCATTATACCTGGCTGTTGTCATTTAATTGTCAAAAACTTGGTCATGAGGTGATTTTCAAATTAAAGGAATTTGTTGGAATTAATAATAATAACCAAGACTGTTTTTGAAAATTAAGTTGTCAACTCATGCTTTGCCAAGATTTTGCACCTCATTGTAAAAGCTGGTGACTGTCAGCTGATACCAACTGTTTGGCTGTTGTTGTCTTCAAAATCCTTGAAACACACTTGTTGTGTTGAAAACTTCTTGACATGTTTTAAGACATTTGATTGATTTTGTTGATCATGTTTGGATTATGGTCAAGCCATGCTTACCTTGGCAATGCCTATACCAGTTCCTGTTCTGCTGCCCTGTGGTTAGATTTAATACTGAATTTCAGTCCACACCATATTTGCTTGAGACATGAGCCATTTTCAATTCTGCTGGTCTGTGACTGACCCCTACAGTGTGTACTTATCTGTTGGCATGATCTTAACTTGAGTACAATATTTCCTTGTTATGAATACACAGTTTGTGCTTTGGTTTTCAAGTAAGTTTTTTTTTTATCAAAGAAACAAACACCATGTGAACTCAGGCTAGGGTTGTGGTGTAGAGCCAGTCTGGATGCTTTCTTTGCTATCCATTGGACCTCTAAGTAATCTGCCATTACCATGAGGTTTGCATTTAGGCACTCAGAACTTATCTAGGATCAGCTCAACTTTGCCTCTAATTCAATTTAGCTTGGTTGGATGGTTGTATTGTCATGCAAGTTGTGAAGGAATTGCTAGGTACTGTGTTTACAGCAGTAAAACATTAAACCTCAAAAACTGATTTCACCAATATAACAGTGTCCACTCCTTTGATTTATTCAAGAGCTGATACTTTTGAATTCAATCTTTGAGTAACTTTTCCCAAGGCCTGTGCAGACCTGTATTAGTCTTAAATTCACACTTTTGATTTACTTGTAGGCATGTGGAAACCTCAGCAATAATATAGGACTCATAGGTTAGGTGTAATCTGCTGTTAGGATACTTGTTTTAATTCTGTTGCATTATGAATGTTGGTAGGATCATGGACATGCCCCACATATTGAAACAATTGGGAGATCATTTTTGATTCTAACATTGCAAAGCAAGTTGTGATCTTTCATACATGTTTGATAATGCATTTAAGAGATGTGTGTATGTTTTGCTTTGTCCAAGACTGTTTTGACATTTTGGGTTGGACACTTGAAAATACACTTAAGCACTTAAACACACTTTTTCCACAACTGTAGGTTGTTTATCTCAATTTCTGTTGGAAACCACTCAACAACATAGTTAGAATATGTGTGTGTGTGTGTTTGCATTGGTCTTAACTTGGCTGGAGTATGAGTTACCTTTGAAAATGCATGTTTCCAAAGCATATTTGCAACTCATGTGTCAGATTTTGCTTTAATGAGATTTTGAACCTCAAGTCTGTTGGGACCACTTGTATGTGGTATTTAGAGTGTGTGCCTACCCTTCTCTTGATGCAAGCATGTTTGAATTGAACTCTAGCCTTGAAAATGCATTTCAAAGCATTACACTAGCATGAACATGACATATTACATTTCTGTTGTTTTTTTAATCATACCAACTGTTGGAATCTCTCATATTCATCATATGTGATAGGCCTATATGATTATCTTGCATTGAAATCCTTTACATCAAAAACTCACTCTTAAAGTGACCACTTTCATCACAAGGTAGAACACCACAAACCAATTTTTGCAGGGATTCATTTTGAGTTGATTTGTGTGCCATGACAGTTTAATATAATCATTCTTAATATGTTTGCATGAGCCAGATCCTTGAACATCTCATGAACACAGATCTGCACCACATAATGCATGATCACTCACAATAGGCACTTTGAGAGCCAAGCTTCCACATACCTGTTCCAGTACTTTCTTTTCCACATGTACACACTCATAATCATGCTTGAAATGTGTTCACAATATTACTTTGGTCTGGTTTGCTTTTGAACATGAGATCCCTACTGTCATGCATTATTTATCTTTGTTCATTTGCAATTTAAGTGTGATTGTTCATAACTCTTTGATTCTGGCCATGAGAATGTTTTTGTTTGTTTGAACATCACCTAGCTGTCATGTCTATATGCTTTGTGTGGATTTAATATGGCTGTACAAGTTGGTTCATGTCATTTTGCAAATTTTGAACATAAACAAACATCCTATCGGGTTTTCCAGTAGAAAAATAATTTTCAAAAACCAACACCACCATCCTCTTCCTCATGATTTTCTACCCCAAAAGCATATAAAGTTTGTAGAAAAAGTCCAAAAATTGAGGAAGATATGACCATTTTGCAAATCCATAGAAACCATAGTTTTGCCCAGCCATGAATGAAGATATACATCATATATTTATTGTTTCACATTTGTTAATGGATGTATGGCCGCCCCAGCGGTTGAAACTTGCGCGCGTATGGTACTTGGCATGGGTTCGATCCTTGGTGATAACCCTTGTTGCCACTTTTTTTCATTTTTCACATGAAACTTCAAAAACTCATAACTCTCTCACTTTTTATCATTTTTCACTCACTCTTTTTTCATTATGTTTGTTTTAATGTGTACTTTCATGCCATGTAATTATTTCCCATGTTTGATTATTTTTCCACCATGTTTGATTATGTGCGATCCGCGCGTTAACAGTACTAACCCTAATCGGTTGCAGATGAAAGTTAAAAGGGTTCCACTTGTTTTTCTTTGTGAAATTTGATTGTTATCATACCTATACATGTTTGTCAACATGCTAGGATTTTTACTTTGAATTATTATCATGTTTACCTCATCTGTTTGTTAACTGTGCTCCAGGTGCGAACTGTCGTCACAGTTCTCGTATTAAGCCATCTGCTTTGATTGTCCTCATTGCTTTTCATCTTTAATCTTTTTCATTGGTTGCCACCATGATTTCTCTTGTATAATATTTGTATTTTATTTTATCCCCAAGTGATGAAGCTTGTTAGCTTTCGTCCAGTTGCCGATTATCTGTCCCTCCAAAGGAAGGTCTGTCCACTTGACTGTCAATGTCTTGGATCAAGCTCTTTACTTTCCCTTTGACTTTGTTAAGTCACCTTACCCTAATTTAGAATCCTTTAGACTTTGCTTAAAGTCTAAGAAACCCACCCATACTAGGAGTGTTCTTCAACTAGAACCCTAGGAAAGAGTTCGTCAACTCTGTGTAAGAATCATCGTCATGACTTCTTACTTCCCCTTCAACTTAGATTGGGGAGTTTTGTCAAACTCCACACAAACATTGTCATGTTTGTTCCCCTTTGAACTTTGATCATCATCAAGTGTTCTTTCCCCTTGTGAGGTGAACTACGATTGCTCTGATTCTATCCTAGTCAGGATACGTAGGCAGAAGGTGCGATGCCTTTGCGAGCAAACTTAGAAAACCACTTAGGCCTTTTTATTTATTTTATCTCAATTCCCAATCCTTAAACCATAGCACAATTCACAAACATAGCAATTAATTAAACAAAAGGTTCCTGTAGAGTACTACAGATATTTAGGGTGCTAATACCTTCCCTAGATATAACCAACCCCCGAATCCCCGAATCTCTTAAGCGTTGTCGTTACATCGCGCAAAAGGTTCTTTCTTTCTTTAGACCTATCCTTTGGATAAATTAAAGTCCGGTTGTAAAAAGAAATATGGTTCAAGTTAATTAATAGCTTGATATCAAATTTTCATCGCAACAGAAATGGCGACTTCACTGGGGACATTGCTTTTGCTTTTATTTTGAGGGTTCAACCTATTCTGTTTAACTAATTGCTATCTGTGAATACTTGTATATATTTGTGCTCTGTTGGTTTGGGAAACTTGAAATGGTGAGACAACACTACACCCGTGCTCGAGCATACTTATGATAGGAAGGTGATATATTCAAGAAGGCTTATAGGGAGTAGATTCCCGACCAAGCTGACTTGAGAAAATCACCGCTCAGTGGAGGCCCTTTTTGAGAGCTAGTATTGTTGATCGAGTATTCGTGAAAATAATGCTACTTTCTACATAGCTGCCCATGACACTGAGGACCTTTAGATACCTCTTCCCCCACTATGGCTTTATTAGGATGTGGTGCGATAACTATAAGGAAGTAATTCCAATGTAGTTGATACGCGATACTACACTTGGACGAGGCTCTCTTGAGAATATTATCGACCACCAAGTATTTGGGAAATTGATAATATCCAAAAGATGGGTCGAGGACTCCAGGAACTCTTTTAGAACCTTGTTCTGCAGTTGTGGGAACCTTAGTACATACCTTTGGGGAGGGTAGACCTTGACTCCTGGCTCATATTCTCCCAACCAAAAACCTTGTCTGTTTACTTGTGTAAATCTGTGAATATGTGATTACCTGTGTTTGTGCATTCATGCATCCATAAACAACATGTCATAAAAGTTTTATGGAACTCAGAGTCGTTTACTTATAAAATATCAGGAACATCATGGACAATGGAAAAAAGAAAACTATAAAGTACACTTACAAAAGCCCTAATGTAGATGAGATTGAAAGGTTGAGCACTCTGATCACAGATGTAAAAGGGTTCAAAAGCAGGTACGGGAATTTGTTGTCTCTACTGAAAATGAGGAAGAAAATGGATTTGGGACTCCTTTCCACATTACTCCAGTTCTATGACCCACTTTATCACTGCTTCACATTTCCGGACTATCAGTTAGTGCCGACACTTGAAGAGTATTCCTGTCTGATTGGGTTACCCATCCTTGATGCATCTCCTTTTCCCGTCATGGAGAAGGACCCTAAAGAGGAAGAGATTGCTAAAGTCACCCGTATCGGGTTGGTAGACATTCAGAAGAACATGGTTACTAAAGGAGGGATCTTTGGGCTGACTGCAAAATTCTTGATTGGGAAGGCTCAGTATTATGCCGATCACTTGAGTATGGATGCTTTTGAGGCTATTCTAGCCTTGCTTATTTATGAGATCTTTCTTTTTCCGAGCTTTGACAACTTTGTGGATCTCAATGCCATCAAAATATTCTTAAAGAAGAACCCAGTACCTACTCTACTAGCTGATACTTACCACTTTGTTCATATAAGAAATCTTCACAAAGGAGGAATGATCGTCTGTTGTGTTCCGTTGTTGTATAAATGGTTTGTTTCTCATCTACCCAAAGCCCATACTTTTTGGAAAAAAGGATGGTGGTCTGAAAAGATTATGGCTCTTACTCACTCCGATATTGACTGGTACAACCGTAGTTACGATGGAATCAAAATCATTGATAGTTGTGGAAGCTTCGGGAATATACCACTCCTTGGTACAAATGGGGAAATCAACTATAACCCTGTGATTGCTCGTCGACAATTTGGTTATCCGCTGAAAGACAAACCTTGCAGTGCTCACGTAGAAGGTATTTTCTTCATAGGAGTTTCAGAATTAAAAGATGAAATTCTCAAAGCATGGGGGCATATACACAGGAAAGGAAAAGAGGACTTGGGAAGACCTAACTGCATCTCTTTTGAACCTTATCTCCAATGGGTTCGAAAGAGGGCCATTCAGTTAAAAATGCCTTATCCTCCACAAAAGCCTATGGTCTTAATAGAAGAACAGCCGTTGATTTTCATGTCTGAGGAAGAGAAGCTGAAGATTGCTCTGAGGAAGTCACAGCAGACTGAGGTATCCTGGAAGTACAAATATCAGGTGGCTATGGAAGATAACGAGGAACTCCGCAAACAAATTCAATTGAAGGAAGAGGAAGCAGTTGCAAGCAAGAAAAGGAAGGCCCAGGAAGATGCATTTTATTCCAACCATCAATCAACTCCTTGGAAGGCTATGGTAGACAAACTTATCCTTGAGAAAGCGCGGGTGGAAGAAGAGCTCAGAAGAATCAAGAAGAGAGAGGATTTTCTTTTAGAGCATATTGAGATGTAATGTTAGTGCTTTTATAAGACGTGCTAAAATATTTTGTAATACCCCTTTGAAAAATCAATGAAATGAAAGGATATTTTGGTAAATTTGAGTTCCATAAAACTTTTGCATTTACAGTTGCATTCTTGTTATTTAAACATTCAAGGAACTAAAATATTGTTTTGCAGATATTATAAGATGGATTCTGGAAAGAAAGAAGAGGTTGTGTTCCGAAGACCAAGATTGGAGAACTTGAAGAAACTGGTAAGTTTAGTAGAAGACCCCCGAGGCATTCAGAGAAAGACATGGGAATATGCTGTCATTACTGGAAGTTCAAGTGTATGAAGAGATGTTATCTGCACTCGTGCAATTCTATGATTCAACCTATCATTGTTTCACGTTTCCAGATTATCAGTTGCTACCAACTTTGGAAGAGTATTCCGCCCTAATGGGAGTAGGTGTTACTCCTAGCTCATTTTCTGGAAGGGAGGGGACTCCTAATGAAAGAGCAATTGCAGAGGCCGCGTATTTGGAGTTGGACGAAGCGCGATCTCATATGGGTGCTAAGGGAGGATTGTATGGATTTTCAGCTATGTTCCTATATGAAAAAGCTCAGAGCTATGCCTTGTCACAAAATACCGAAGCATTTGAAGCCATCCTGATTTTACTTATTTACGGACTGTTCCTGTTCCCAACTGCTAGTGATTTTGTGGACGCAGATGCGATCAATCTCTTCTTGATCAAAAATCTTGTACCTACCTTGCTGGCCGACACTTATTTTACCCTCCACCGAAGGAACCGTTATGGGGTTGGACGAATTGAATGTTGCACCGTTCTCCTGCACAAGTGGTTTATTTCACACTTGTCAGAAATTCCAGCCATTTGGGATAAGCAAAATGGACTCTCATGGACAGAAAAGCTGCTATTGCTCAAACATTCAGACATTAAATGGTATGATCCTATGTATGGAGGAATTACCATGATCCAAAGATGTGGAGATTTCCCGAATGTACCCCTCATCAGCGTCAATGGTTGCATCAGCTATAATCATATTCTGGCTCGTCGACAGTTGGGGCACCCCCTGGAAGATGAACTAGATCCAGACTGTTTGAGAAAATTTTACTTGGAGGAAAGGAAGAATCCCGCTTATAGGGCTCGAATTGCGTATGCTTGGCGTTATGTCCACACAAGGGGAGTAACTGCCCTAGGCCCCCACGACACTACTGTTTCAGAATCTTACCTATCATGGGTAAGAGAAGCGGCAATGAAGATGTTCTATACTCGCTTTGAGCCTGACTCGCCCAAGCCTACTCTTGTAGAAGAGTTGAAAGCTGCCTTGGCAAAAGCTGAGAAAGAAGGGAAAATGTGGAGAGATAAGTATTTCAAGGCTATGCAAGAGAAAGAAGAACTTCAAGAAGTGGTGTATCAAAGTGGAAGAAAGAATCAGTCTGAAGATGAAGGACCATCCAGTCAAAGGATCTAGAATCTGTTGTTGTTGTTTTTCGTATTTTGTAGAAGCTTGTATTTCCATTTCCCGTTTGATGTTGTAAACTCTCCAGATGTTATCAATGAAGATTTGTCTGTTTTTCCTATTTTATTGTTATAATATTTGCAAATAAAGCTTTTATTCCCTTGAATGTTTAAAATATGCATTTTGCATGTCTGCATTTCATAAGCATTGCATATGCATGTTCCTGAGTCGAGTCTCATCCCTCTGTCTTGTCAGCAGAATCACACTGGGACCTCGCCATCAGTACAACACACGAGCCCAAGCTTGCTTAAGGATGGAAGAACAGAACTTAGATGTGGACAGAATCGACAATGAACTCGGAGAGCTCCGAGGAGGCATGGGACAGATCAGGGAAGCCTTACAAGTCATTCGTGCAATGTTGGACACTCGAGCCACCGTTGTCTCTGAAATCACTACAGATCCAATCCCGACGGCTGTTACTATTGCAAATATGCCAACCTATGGGTTACCTCCAGGCTTTGTACCTCCACCAAGAGTCACTCAGCAGACAATTTCCCTAGGGGGAGAAGTTCCTCAGGCAATTCCTACATATACTCCAGCTGCTGTACAGATTCAGGCACGCCCTGTGTTCCACAATCCTCCACCAGTATACGAAGGTCTTGAGGGGTATGAAGAGGAGAATGAATCACATGAGAAGTTAAGGGAAAGTGTTGAAACTATAGGGAGAAAGATCCGAGCAATGGAAGGAAACGATACCTTTGGCACTGACGCCAGAGAAATGTGTTTGGTATCTGGACTAGTAATACCGCCAAAGTTCAAAATCCCAAATTTCGATCAGTACTCAGGAGCTACTTGTCCATGAACTCACTTAATTATGTACTATAGAAGAATGGCAGCACACGTCGAAGACGACAAGTTAATGATCCATTGCTTCCAATACAGTCTGAAAGGAGCTCCAGCAAAATGGTATCTAAGTCTAGATCAGTCAAGAATCCACAGTTTTCAAGATTTGGCTGATGCATTCATGAAACATTACAAATATAATATGGATATGGTGCCTGACCGAAGGCAGCTGTTGAGCATGTCCCAGAAAAGCACAGAATCATTCAAAGAGTACGCTCAGCGGTGGAGAGAAACAGCGTCCCAGGTAGAACCACCTCTAAGTGAGAAAGAACTGACAGACTGGTTTGTTGACACAGTGAGACCAGAATTCTATGAGAAAATGATCAGCAGTATGTCTGCAAGTTTTTCAGACATTGTGGCCGTGGGAGTGAGGGTAGAATTAGGAATGAAAAGTGGAAAGGTAGCCAGCAGCTCCAGCAGTTCTAACAACAGCAGTATTAAGAAAGTCAGCAGTGGGTTTCACAAGAAGAAAGAAGGTGAAACAAATGCCGTAATGGGAAGAAGAAATCGTACCGTGAGACCTCCATATCAGCAATATCAGCCGCCTCAACAAAGTTTCATCCAGCCAATCCAACCTAACTATGTCCAACAGTTTCATCAACAAAGACCCATGTACCCGGTACAGTATGCCCCTCAGCAATATGTGGCAGCTGTGACCCCAACATTCAACCATTCTATTTCAAATTATCAACCAGGGCGACCAGCGCCCATGTATCAGCAAATCCAACAAGGGCATCAACGAGCGCCCAACGCTCCGCCCTTTCAACAAAATCAGCAACAGCGGGTGCCACAGCCCAGACAACAATATCAGAACCGGAGGCCGACCATAAAACCTCCACTCCCACAGATACCAATGACGTATACTGAGTTATATCCATATTTGGTCCATCAGGGGTTGATCACGACAAGACCGCTTAATCCGGATACCACATCTCCACATTATAACCCAAATGCCCATTGTGCTTTCCATGAAGGTGCTGCCGGCCATGACTTAGAAGGATGCTTTGCCTTAAAACATCTGGTAAGAGAGTTGATGGAGAAGAAAATCCTGTCCTTTGATGATGCACCACCTAACGTCAAAAGTAACCCACTGCCAAACCATGGAGGGGTTAATGCCATTGAAAAGTCAGATGAAGAGATAATTAATGATGTGTCAAAGATCAGAACGCCATTGAAGACATTGCATGATAAGCTGACAGAAGCAGGGTTGTTGGGAAGTGTTCATAACAAATGTGAAAAATGTACTGTTAGTTCCAGTGGATGTAATGTGATGCAGGAAGATATACAAAGATTGATAAATGAAGGGATGTTACAAGTATGTGGTAAGGTAAGGAAAGAAGAGGTTTCTGTAATAGAGCCAGTTTTCGACCTGTCCAGGAAAAGAGAGAAAGTTCCAGTGTTTAACAGGGGTGCCAGGCCAGTTTTCAACAGAGCTGCTATTGGTCAACCGCGACCAATCGTAGTTCAAAAACCAAGACCGTTCCATTACGACAATACAAAAGTTGTTCCATGGAAGTACGATGTGACCGTGGTAGACAAAGAAACGAGAAAGGTTGTTCAGACAGATAATCAGAAAGATGTGACCAACATTGCCGGCACTAGCAAGATGACCCGCAGCGGTCAGATCTATCAGCCAAAAGAATCAGTAGCTATTCCAAAAGAAGTTATTCCTGCTGTGATAATCAAAGAAAAAGAAGCCCCAAGCGCAGAAGAAGAAAATGATGAATTTTTGAGGATTATCCGAAGAAGTGATTACAAAGTGATAGATCAGCTTCATCAGACGCCATCAAAAATATCAATCTTGTCACTCTTGATAAATTCTCCAGCTCACAGGGAAGCATTACAGAAAGTATTGAGACAAGCACACGTAACCAAGGATATTTCACTCGGGCAGTTTGATTCAGTAGTGGCTAACATCACGGCGTGCAATACTTTAAGTTTCAGCGATGCTGAGTTACCGAAGGAAAAATGTGATCACAATCGTGCATTACACATATCCATCAAATGCCAAGAAGATACTTTGGCACGAGTACTGGTCGACACAGGATCCTCGTTAAACGTGTTACCCGCAAGGTCACTCGCCAGATTAGCATATGTTGGGGCAGAGATGAAGCCAACCTCATTAATTGTAAAAGCTTTTGATGGTTCGAGGAGAACGGTCATCGGAGAAGTAGAATTACCGATTTTGGTGGGACCCCATGAATTCAACATTGTATTTCAGGTGATGGACATAAATCCAGCTTATAGCTGCCTACTGGGATGTCCCTGGATCCATGAAGCAGGGGCGGTAACTTCTACCCTGCACCAAAGAATGAAGTTTGTGGTAAATGATAAGCTGGTAATTGTTCATGGTGAAGGGGAATTAATGGTCAGTAATCTTTCATCGTTCCGGTACATTGAAGCAGAAGAGGACGCGCTAGAGACATCATTCCAAGCACTAGAAATAGCAAACGCAGTGATAATAGAGGAGACGGTGGCAAAAAGTGGTCCAACTTTCGCATCAGCTCAAAGCGCCAAAGCTACGCTGGAAGAAGGAACTCCCGCGGGATGGGGAGAAGTCATTGAGGTAAAGCCGAAGATGAACCGCCAGGGGTTGGGTTACAAACCAGCTCAAGGTGAAGAACCGATGCATGACAACAGCTGGCCAAAGGCTATTCAAGAAATATTTATCAGTGGCGGTTTTCAAATCAACGCCGTGGAAGGAAATCTTGAAAGTGAAGACATATGACAACTAGTGTATCATGACGAAGCTACTCTGAACAACTGGGAGGCTATCGAAGTTCCTGTAGTTTTTCCCGAGTTAAAGTAATTTGTTGTTTTCTTTCTTTGTTATTTTAAAATCTCCATAGCCGTGCCCAAGGCTATAGGAATGTTTTGTAAGGGCCCCATACTTTCAAAGAAATGTCAATGAGAATGGACTATTTTGTTAAAAATCCTTATGTTGTTTCTTTACCGTCTTTTTTGCTTTTACTTTGAAAGAAAAATGGCAATACAAAAAACCAAAACAAAAACAATTTTCTCTTTCTCTGTATGTGTTGCATTTGTTGATTGTGTGTTTTAATAAAGTAAACCCTTCAAACATGCAGTGATGACCATAACCCCATTGAATCCTGTAACCTCGCATTCCCTCCAGACATGGATTCCCCAATATACCAAGCCAAAGACGAGGATGAAGATTTTGAAATCCCTGAGGAACTGGTAAGATGGGCACAGTCTGAGTACACCGAGTTTCAGCCGCACAAGGAACATTTGGAGGTCATTAATCTTGGCACAGAAGGAGACAAAAAAGAAGTCAAAATCGGGGCAGCCCTAGGGGCAGAAGTAAAACAGCAGTTAAAGGAACTCTTAAGAGAATACGTAGATGTGTTTGCTTGGTCTTATCAGGATATGCCTGGTTTGGATACAGACATAGTGGTTCACAAGTTACCACTCCGACCTGAATGCCCGCCGGTTAAACAGAAACTCAGAAGAACCAGACCCGACATGGCTCTTAAGATCAGAGATGAGGTAAAAAAGCAGATTGATGCAGGCTTCCTTGCAGTGTCCAAATATCCAGAATGGGTAGCCAACATTGTTCCTGTACCAAAGAAAGATGGAAAGGTAAGGATGTGTGTGGATTATCGAGATTTAAACAAAGCCAGTCCAAAAGACGACTTCCCTTTACCACATATTGATACTTTGGTAGATAATACAGCTCGGTTTGCAGTGTTTTCCTTTATGGACGGTTTCTCTGGTTACAATCAAATCAAAATGGATCCTAACGACATGGAAAAAACAACCTTCATCACTCCGTGGGGGACGTATTGTTATAAAGTAATGTCGTTCGGTCTAAAGAATGCAGGCGCAACTTATCAAAGAGCTATGGTGGCTTTGTTCCACGACATGATGCACAAAGAAATAGAAGTATATGTGGATGACATGATCGCCAAGTCTCAAAATGAAGAAAACCATCTAGAACATTTGTTGAAGTTATTCAAAAGACTCCGGAAATATCAGTTGAGATTGAATCCCGCAAAGTGCACTTTCGGAGTCAGATCAGGAAAATTACTCGGTTTTATTGTCAGCCACAAGGGGATTGAAGTGGATCCAGACAAAGTCCGTGCCATTCAAGACATGCCAGCTCCGCAGACCGAAAATCAGGTCAGAAGTTTTCTTGGAAGGTTGAATTACATATCCAGGTTCATTTCCAATATGACCCCTACCTGTGAACCGATCTTCAAGTTGTTACGAAAGGATCAAACAGTTGTATGGAATTCGGATTGTCAAACAGCGTTCGATAAAATCAAAGGTTATCTCCAAGAACCTCCAATTTTGATACCACCTGTTCCGGGAAAGCCTCTCTTTATGTATTTGACAGTACTTGAAAATTCAATGGGTTGTGTTCTGGGCCAGCAAGACGAATCCAGACGGAAAGAACATGCCATTTATTATCTGAGCAAGAAATTTACTGATTGTGAAAGCAGATACTCACTCCTAGAAAAGACTTGTTGTGCTTTAGCATGGGCCGCTAAGCGTTTGAGGCAGTATATGATTTGTCACACCACTTTATTGATCTCGAAAATGGATCCAATAAAGTACATCTTTGAGAAACCTGCACAAACCTGAAGACTCGCCCGGTGGCATATGCTACTATCAGAATATGATATTCAATATGTGGCTCAGAAATCTATCAAGGGCAGTGTGTTATCAGAATATCTTGCAGATCAACCTGTCGAAGATTATGAACCTCTGAAGCTTGATTTTCCGGATGAAGATATCATGTTAGTAAAATATTGTGAAGAAACAAGTTCTGACAAAGGTCAACAGACAGATGTTGGGTGGAAGATGATGTTCGACGGTTCCTCCAATTATAGCGGACATGGCGTAGGTGCAGTCTTAATGAATCCTGAAGGTGGTCACACTCCGTTTACAGCCAGACTAGACTTTGATTGTACAAACAACATTGCTGAATACGAAGCATGTATCCTTGGTCTCGAAGCAGCCATTGATCTCCAGATCAAAAATCTCGAAGTCAGTGGAGACTCAACTTTGGTTATCTACCAAGTCACGGGTGAATGGGAGACAAGACATGAAAACCTGATCCCTTACAGAGCTTATATCGTTGAAACAATCAAGTATTTTGATGAAATCACCTTTAAACATGTTCCAAGAGCAGAGAATCACATCGCCGACGCCTTAGCCATGCTGGCCTCAATGTGGAAAACTAGAGATGTCAATGATGGCACACTTATCAAAATTGAACGCAAGACAGAGCCTGCTTACTGTCAAATGATCGAAGAAGAAACCGATGGCAAACCCTGGTATCACGATATAAAGAATTATCTGTTGAAACAAGAATATCCCGCAGATGCTACAACACTTGACAAGAAAACACTGAGACGATTAGCATCCAAATTCTTCCTCAGCAATGGTGTACTTTACAAAAGAAATCATGATGTGGTCTTACTCAGATGTGTTGACAAAAGAGAAGCGGACTTGTTAATGAAAGATGTTCATGAAGGAATGTTTGGTACTCACGCCAACGGATATGCCATGTCCAAAAAGATCTTGAGAGCTGGTTATTATTGGTTAACTTTAGAAACCGACTGCATTCAGTATGCCAGAAAATGTCACAAATGTCAGATCTACGCAGACAAAATGCATGTGCCTCCAACACTGTTGAATGTACTGTCTTCACCATGGCCTTTCTCTATGTGGGGGATTGACATGATTGGGGCAATTGAGCCAAAAGCTTCAAATGGACACCGTTTCATTCTGGTTGCCATCGACTATTTCACAAAATGAGTTGAAGCTGCATCCTACACCAATGTTACACGTCAAGTGGTGGCTCGTTTCATTAAAAAGGAGATCATCTGTCGTTACAGGATCCCAAGCAGAATTATAACAGACAACGGTACCAATCTGAACAACAAAGTTATGAAAGAATTATGTGATGACTTCAAAATCGAACACCACAACTCTTCCCCTTACCGTCCAAAGATGAATGGAGCTGTGGAAGCTGCAAATAAAAACATCAAGAAGATCTTGCAGAAAATGGTTAAAACCTACAAAGATTGGCATGAAATGCTGTCGTTTGCCCTGCACGGATACAGAACCTCCGTCCGCACTTCCACAGGGGCAACTCCCTTTTCTCTGGTATATGGAATGGACACAGTTCTTCCCATCGAGGTCGAGATACCATCCCTCAGGGTCATCATGGAAACCAAGTTAGAAGAGGCAGAATGGATTAAAGAAAGATTTGATCAGCTGAATCTCATCAATGAAAAGCGCATGTCTGCGATGTGTCACGGCCAGGTGTATCAAAAAAGAATCAAGAGAGCGTTCGACAAAAAGGTCTGTATCAGAGAGTTCCGCGAAGGAGAACTTGTGCTCAAAAAGATCTTACCAGTTAACAAAGACGCAAGAGGGAAGTGGATGCCTAATTATGATGGCCCCTTTATTGTGAAGACAGTATTCTCCGGAGGTTCACTGATCCTTACTACCATGGACGGAGAACAACTCACACACCCGATAAACTCTGACGCAGTTCGGAAATATTACGCCTAAAAAGTACCCGATAAACCGGAAAATCCAAAAGAACGGTTTATGCAAAAGTTAGGGTAAAAAAAAAAAGAGAAGAAAAGAAAAAAAAAGAAAAGAAATAAAAAAGCTCGCTAAGTTGAAAACTCGAAAGGGAGGCTTAGGCAAAAATGAGCGTCCCGGTGGATTGAAAACCCGAAAGGGCGATCCAGGCAAAAATTAGGGACAAAGGCGTTTCGCTGCATCAGACGAAGTCATCAACACTGTAGACTCAACAAAGATTCATCTCAACAGCTCTCGTCAGAAGCAAGGATCTTGGAGAATTCTAGTCTTTAGGGATAGTTAGGTCACAGGATTCAATGTAACCTTATCCACTTTTTCCATTTTACTTGTAAAAATTTCCATGGAATATTGTCATTGGCAAGATTTCATCCTTTAAATAAAATCAGCCTTTTGAGCCTTTCTTTCTTGTGCAAATTATCAGTTCCTTATTTTCTTTGTTATGCAAAATACCGTTCGTTAGTCAACGATTGTTTTTGAAAGCATTAAAGTCCAAATTTTTGAAAATAACTTGGAAAGATTTTACAAAATGTTTTAACTTGTGGAAAGACTCGAGGAAAATCATACTTCCCCGAAACTTCAGGGTAGCAGGAGTCTTGATACACAGTCAGAATTTACATTCCCCAATGAAATGCTAGCAAGTTGGGCGACGAAGAGTCCTTTGGCCATGTATGGTTATCAAGATTGAAGATTATCCCTCAGGATTTCTTATGATGATATGAAGGTTCTTTCCCCAGCGAAGTATTTCTGGATATCTGTTTGAATTCACCTCAGCATAATCTACCTACAGGCTCTATTCCCTAGTAGATCTTCGAGTTTATTTCCCAAGTCTACGTACACCCCTCATCATGGGATCAGTGTGATTCGTTGGTTCCCCGAGTCGGTGACATCTATCAATCCCCGCAAAGTCTAAGTTATTACTCACTTCATTTCCAAGTATAAGCCCAGTCGTAACTGGCATTTTGTTCAAACCAATTGTTGTTGATATTCATTTGGTCGTCACCATCCATGTCCTTTTAAAGCCCAGTCGTCATTGGCATTGTCTAAATCTAATCGTCATTGGTATCTCGTTAGTCGTCACTAACAAATCCACGTATAGGTCCAGTCGTCACTGACACTAAATAAAAGTCCAATTGTCATTGGCGCCTCTTGGTTTGGTTGTTACCAACCTTTCCCCGGGGAATCCAGTCGTCACTAGTATTGTTCCAATTGTTATTGGTATCTTGTTAGTTGTTACTAACTCTCCCCATGAAGTCCAGTCGTCACTGGCACTGCCTAAATCCAATCGTCATTGGTATCTTGAGGTTTTAACCAATTTTTCCCTTTGAAACCCAGTCGTAACTGGTATCATCATCTAGAGTCCAATCGTTATTGGAATCTGTTTCGTTTGGTCGTTACCAGCACCCTAGCTAAGATCTAGTAATCACTAGCATCCTCGTAACCAATTGTCATTGGTATTCCCCAACATGGTCGTCACCAATCACCATTAAAAGACCAGTCGTCACTGGCACTACTTGGAATTCTGGTCGTTACCAATTTCCCTAAGACGTTTCTTGATTACCAGCACTGTGTGAACTGGTTGTAGAAGCTGAGGATATATCCCCAGTGATCCATGTTCCCAGTCAAGTCCCGGAGATCTGGTCGTCATTAGTGTCCTCCGTGTGTGATTAGTCTTGTTTCTAGTCCATTCCTGAAGATCCCATTTGAACTCTTCGCTATAGGAAGTTCCTCATCTGATCATCCCCAGTGAGGTTGTATCCAGTCTTTCGCTTCCCCGGTGAATCCTGATTCTCTTTTCCCAATGGAATTAATTTTCCATTTCCCCAGTAAAAGTATATCCTTTCCCCCAGTGGAAGTCAATTCTTCTCCCCGGTGGGTTACCTCTGTTCCAATAATATTGTCATCTTTATTGGATTTGTCTCTTCCCCATATCAAGTTTCCCTGCTTACGCTATCAGTCATGTCTGAACTGTTAATTCAGTTTTTCAGTACGAGTCCCCAGTGTCGAGTCCTTGTATTTGTCATTGTTTGTTTTACTGTTTCTTTTATTATTATCGTTGCGTCTATGTTGTTTGCATTCAAGCATCATAAAGCATCATTTAGAGTGCATGGAATATCATAACTTGTCCTTTAGCATGACATCGGATCTAAGGGACAAAATTTTCGGTTATCTATATTTAAATACCTTTCACTGCGATTTAACGAAGATTGTCATCTCTCGTTCCCCATCTAGTGAAGATATTTAAATAGGGGCAACTGTTGTACCCCAAATTTTGACCCCTTAGATTCCCATTATCATTTTAGAAGCATGATCATGAATTATCTAACCCTAAATCAGTGCAAGTCCATTATTGTCAAGCTACAGAGGAATCAGGGTTTTCGCATCGACAAATTCAAAACAACCAAGGAATGATCAACCAATGATTTGGGCCAATCCAATCATGGAATGAAATCAAAGATAATATAAAAGTCAAATGAGAAGTCAATTTGAAGAAATCATTTCAGAATCAAGAACAGTGCAGTCAGGAGGCCCAGATTAGGGTTTTTTAACTAGTGAAAAGTCAACTGTGGTTTGACTTTGATGTTGGAAGATGTTTTAATGGTGGGATTGAGGTCCATGAAGTTCATATAGCTTATTAAAGACCATTCAAGAAGTATCAAAGTCTCAGGATATCCAGAATGTCAACAGGCGACTCAATCGGCACCGATCGATCGTACGGTTGACCAAAAAGTCAACTCCTCAAATTTTGAGAATTGGGATCCAAGTTGTGAATCAAAGTTGTTTCTTATGTCATAATGGACTTGCATATCAATTTTCATGATCATTGGATCAAGGATGAGAGAGTAATCGAGAAATCGGGAAATTAGGGTTTTGAAAAGGGCTAGACCATAACTCCTTAACCACACATCCAATTGAGTTGGATCAAATCTCATTTGGAAGCTCTTGACAAGTCCTACAAAGGTACCATACTAGTCCACAACCAGAAAATGCATACTTTTTGAGATAGAAGCAAAAACATTCCTAGAAGGGAAAATAACTTAGAAAATTTCTAAGTTATTTTCACTTTAAAAGCTTGTGTGCAGCCAACTTTGAGGGGGTTTTTCACCTAGTTCCAATTGGAGTTTGATTCCTTGACAAAAATGAATGTTTTAGAGCTATGTGAGGGCTTTCTAAATTGTACTAGAACATATCAAAAGGAATTATGAGCAGAAAGTTACATAGGTGCAAAGTTGGAGGTTTCACATGTTAAGTCCCACATTGGCTGAATTTTCAAGATTGATTTCTTTCACCAAATTTGCCAAATTTTCTTGATCTAACTTATTGTATCTGATGCATGAGATGTATGTAACATGATACAAGAAAGAATTATGCAGAATACCACAAAATCAAAGCTTGAAGTTCATTGCCTTGCAAGTAGAGCAAGTTGGCAAGTTGAACTTTCCAAGCATGAGGTGGAAAGTAAAAAGCTGTACCAGCCCCTTCCCTATGATCCTAGCCTGCTACAAACATCAGAAAACCATCAAAGAACATGGGCAAGTTGTATTTGCATCAGAATTAGGTGGAAAACCCTTCAAGGGAGGTTTGGTTCAAAATATCCCAAGATTACTTCATGTTGAAGAAATCTCCCTAGCAAGCACCTCAATCACTTTCTCTATAAAAGGAGAGCTCTTTCACTTCATTAGATACACAATTCATCTGATAAAAACCATAGAGAAGTTCTGTAATTACATTTTCCACATCTTGCACCAAATCTCCAAAATCACAAGATTCATGAAAACACCAAAAATGGTCATGAAGTGAAATTTGCTCAAAATCATTTCTACCCTTTCAAACACCCCAACAACCCTCCATACACCCTCTAAATATCATATGGGAGGTGTCTAGTCCTTTGAACCACCAAGAAAACTCAAAAATCAAAAAGTCAATCTCATACCTAGCTTACTTTGACCAAAAGCCATAAAAATCACCAAAGTGAGTTCTAATACTTTCCTTGAGGTTGTGATCACTTGGACACCTCACATATAGCATATCTCAACTGTCAAGACCCTTAGCAACCATTGGAGACTCATAGTTTTCATGTTGGCATCATAAGTGGTTGTTTACTTAAGTTTGAAGCAAGGTGCAAAAGCAAAGAGTTGAATTAAAGACCTCTGGTTTTCTCAACTGATTTAGCTTGCTCAGAAGGATCCTCAGCAGGTATGTAATCGATCTTCACTAGCTTTTGTATCATTTTCATGGTTTTGGCATTTTTGAGCATTTTTGATGCATTTTAAAGTGATGAAGCACTTGATGATTCATGGTATTTGATTCTTGATGAGTGATAATATTGTTGTGATTACCATATTTGTTTGGCCTCAAGTTATTGCTGGTGTATACATGTGGTAAGTAAGCATATTGCTTGAGGTTCTTAAAACCTTTTAGCAGCTAGGAGGATGATGCTCCACTGATTTTATAAAGCTGCCACAGTAGAGCAGTTTGAGAGCAATGCTAGTGTTTTTTGTTTGTCTTGCTGTAACTTGCTTGTTCAGGACATAGGAAAACTGTCTATGTTTGCAATTCATGAAAAATGTGCTTTCAGAATCATGATATGCTTCACTTCAGGACCTTAGAGTAAAAGTTCATGACATGTTTTGTTTCACAACTTTTTATTTGAGAAAGGGTGGGTTTAATTGCTAAGCATCCATACTGCTGTGTTGGAAATTTGCTTTTAATAAGATGATTCATTTTGCTGCCAGCAGAGCAGTTGTTAACATGAACATATCCAAGATGATCTTTGCTTTTCTTGCTGCTCAAGATACTTTGATCGTTAAATAAACAAACCTGTAACAGCATCATAGCCTTCATGTCAAAACTGCTTTAGGACACTAGAATGATCATAAGTGTCTATCTATTCATGTTCTGTTCTTGTATTGACATTAACCTCAAATGCTAATTGCTGTTTGGTGAGCTTTCATCTATGTTTCTAAGCTGCATTTCACCCATTCTCATGTTTGACATGTTGTTTGAATCTTTGTTTTGAACTGAATCATCTCATCCTTTGAAAATATGCCTACTGCTCAAACTTGCATTTCATGAATTTTTCTATTCACAAACCCTTTGCCAACTGTTTTCAAGTCTCAGAACTCTTTGTCATCATGTATGTTTCATATGTGTATACCTGGTATGTTGGATATTTGCTTTGAATTTGATCTGTACCACATCATGCTTGCTGCACCTACACACTTTGAAATTTCATAAATCACACATCAAGCCACAACTTGCCTTTTTTGCACAAACTCAATTTTCATTGAAACCACTTCACACACACCTCACATTAGTTCATTATAACATGCTTGAACTCTCATTTCATCAAAAAATCAATCAACCATAGAAGTTCACTTTCAAAGTACAAAGTTGGCATCACACATCCACACACTTGTCACTTTTTACACCAGTTTCTTTTTTCACTAAAAACACTCCACATACACCTCATATTATTCAAATATAACATGTTAGAACACTTGTTTGAGTTGGAAATACACTGCATCACAAATTCACTCATGAGTTGCTTCTTGCCTCCACATGCTTGCACATCACATACCAGATTTTGAATCAATGATTTTCCTTGCAAGCTTTGTGTTATAACAGTATAATGTGATCATTTTTAACATGCTTGTATGAACCAAACTACTGAAAAACCTCATGAGCACCAACTTGTAATGATATTGCTGTTAAGATGATGCTGGTGTGATTTCATGTGGTGATTTAGTGACAATGTAAGCTTGTTAACATGGTTGTCCTTTTGGTCTAGATTTACCAATCCATTATACCTGGATGTTATCATTTAATTGTCAAAAACTTGGTCATGAGGTGATTTTCAAATTAAAGGAATTTGTTGGAATTAATAATAATAACCAAGACTGTTTTTGAAAATTAAGTTGTCAACTCATGCTTTGCCAAGATTTTGCACCTCATTGTAAAAGCTGGTGACTGTCAGCTGATACCAACTGTTTGGTTGTTGCTGTCTTCAAAATCCTTGAAACACACCTGTTGTGTTGAAAACTTCTTGACATGTTTTAAGACCTGTATTCAAGAGCTTGTTAACATGGTTGTCCACTCCTTTGATTTATTCAAGAGCTGATACTTTTGAATTCAATCTTTGAGTAACTTTTCCCAAGGCCTGTGCAGACCTGTATTAGTCTTAAATTCACACTTTTGATTTACTTGTAGGCATGTGGAAACCTCATCAATAATATAGGACTCATAGGTTAGGTGTAATCTGCTGTTAGGGTACTTGTTTTAATTCTGTTGCATTATGAATGTTGGTAGGATCATGGACATGCCCCACATATTGAAACAATTGGGAGATCATTTTTGATTCTAACATTGCAAAGCAAGTTGTGATCTTTCATACATGTTTGATAATGCATTTAAGAGATGTGTGTATGTTTTGCTTTGTCCAAGACTGTTTTGACATTTTGGGTTGGACACTTGAAAATACACTTAAGCACTTAAACACACTTTTTCCACAACTGTAGGTTGTTTATCTCAATTTCTGTTGGAAACCACTCAACAACATAGTTAGAATATGTGTGTGTGTGTGTGTGTTTGCATTGGTCTTAACTTGGCTGGAGTATGAGTTACCTTTGAAAATGCATGTTTCCAAAGCATATTTGCAACTCATGTGTCAGATTTTGCTTTAATGAGATTTTGAACCTTAAGTCTGTTGGGACCACTTGTATGTGGTATTTAGAGTGTGTGCCTACCCTTCTCTTGATCCAAGCATGTTTGAATTGAACTCTAGCCTTGAAAATGCATTTCAAAGCATTACACTAGCATGAACATGACATATTACATTTCTGTTGTTTTTTTAATCATACCAATTGTTGGAATCTCTCATATTCATCATATGTGATAGGCCTATATGATTATCTTGCATTGAAATCCTTTACATCAAAAACTCACTCTTAAAGTGACCACTTTCATCACAAGGTAGAACACCACAAACCAATTTTTGCAGGGATTCATTTTGAGTTGATTTGTGTGCCATGACAGTTTAATATAATCATTCTTAATATGTTTGCATGAGCCAGATCCTTGAACATCTCATGAACACAGATCTGCACCACATAATGCATGATCACTCACAATAGGCACTTTGAGAGCCAAGCTTCCACATACCTGTTCCAGTACTTTCTTTTCCACATGTACACACTCATAATCATGCTTGAAATGTGTTCACAATATTACTTTGGTCTGGTTTGCTTTTGAACATGAGATCCCTACTGTCATGCATTATTTATCTTTGTTCATTTGCAATTTAAGTGTGATTGTTCATAACTCTTTGATTCTGGCCATGAGAATGTTTTTGTTTGTTTGAACATCACCTAGCTGTCATGTCTATATGCTTTGTGTGGATTTAATATGGCTGTACAAGTTGGTTCATGTCATTTTGCAAATTTTGAACATAAACAAACATCCTATCGGGTTTTCCAGTAGAAAAATAATTTTCAAAAACCAACACCACCATCCTCTTCCTCATGATTTTCTACCCCAAAAGCATATAAAGTTTATAGAAAAAGTCCAAAAATTGAGGAAGATATGACCATTTTGCAAATCCATAGAAACCATAGTTTTGCCCAGCCATGAATGAAGATATACATCATATATTTATTGTTTCACATTTGTTAATGGATGCATGGCCGCTCCAGCGGTTGAAACTTGCGCGCGTATGGTACTTGGCATGGGTTCGATCCTTGGTGATAACCCTTGTTGCCACTTTTTTTCATTTTTCACATGAAACTTCAAAAAATCATAACTCTCTCACTTTTTATCATTTTTCACTCATTCTTTTTTCATTATGTTTGTTTTAATGTGTACTTTCATGCCATGTAATTATTTCCCATGTTTGATTATTTTTCCACCATGTTTGATTATGTGCGATCCGCGCGTTAACAGTACTAACCCTAATCGGTTGCAGATGAAAGTTAAAAGGGTTCCACTTGTTTTTCTTTGTGAAATTTGATTGTTATCATACCTATACATGTTTGTCAACATGCTAGGATTTTTACTTTGAATTATTATCATGTTTACCTCATCTGTTTGTTAACTGTGCTCCAGGTGCGAACTGTCATCACAGTTCTCGTATTAAGCCATCCGCTTTGATTGTCCTCATTGCTTTTCATCTTTAATCTTTTTCATTGGTTGCCACCATGATTTCTCTTGTATAATATTTGTATTTTATTTTATCCCCAAGTGATGAAGCTTGTTAGCTTTCGTCTAGTTGCCGATTATCTGTCCCTCCAAAGGAAGGTCTGTCCACTTGACTGTCAATGTCTTGGATCAAGCTCTTTACTTTCCCTTTGACTTTGTTAAGTCACCTTACCCTAATTTAGAAGCCTTTAGACTTTGCTTGAAGTCTAAGAAACCCACCCATACTAGGAGTGTTCTTCAACTAGAACCCTAGGAAAGAGTTCGTCAACTCTGTGTAAGAATCATCGTCATGACTTCTTACTTCCCCTTCAACTTAGATTAGGAAGTTTTGTCAAACTCCACACAAACATTGTCATGTTTGTTCCCCTTTGAACTTTGATCATCATCAAGTGTTCTTTCCCCTTGTGAGGTGAACTACGATTGCTCTGATTCTATCCTAGTCAGGATACGTAGGCAGAAGGTGCGATGCCTTTGCGAGCAAACTTAGAAAACCACTTAGGCCTTTTTATTTATTTTATCTCAATTCCCAATCCTTAAACCATAGCACAATTCACAAACTTATCAATTAATTAAACAAAAGGTTCCTGTAGAGTACTACAAATATTTAGGGTGCTAATACCTTCCCTAGATATAACCAACCCCCGAATCCCCGAATCTCTTAAGCGTTGTCGTTACATCGCGCAAAAGGTTCTTTCTTTCTTTAGACCTATCCTTTGGATAAATTAAAGTCCGGTTGTAAAAAGAAATATGGTTCAAGTTAAATAATAGCTTGATATCAAATTTTCACCGCAACACATCCCGAGACTAAGAGGTTATTGGAGGAGTACCAGGCGTATGGTTGCACTTGACTATTTCATGTATTGATGTGTATGCTTTATTTGCATTGTGCTGGCCATCACCAGGATTGTTGGTTGAGGTCATGCCTTCTTATTGTACGCTCATTGGTATTGTATTCCTGACTTGATGGGTTTCTCTGTAATGTATGAGATGTTTTCTATGATTGGGTTCCGAACTTCTTATTGTTGTCACTGTCACCACACTGACACATTAGCACTAGAATTGGGGAGTGATATTCCCTAATGCACAGACACATGTTGCATTTGCATACACATTCATATTGCATTACAGGTGATTATTGAACTGTATCTCATTTCCTGTATTCTCCAGGTTTTTCCAGGATTGAAAGTCAACGTCCTCACCGATACTCTACTCGTACCAACTGCAAAAGAGTTATGGACCAGATGTAGAGCGAGATGCAGGAAATGCGTGAGAAGCTGGCGCTGTTCATGCAGACGATGGAGACAATTGTGAAGGGACAGGAAAACTTGCAAACTCTGGTGCAACCATTGCTAGCGAGAAATGTCGGGAATGGACACGAAGACCACAATTCTGTACGTGTCGACACTATTCATGGGGATGGTACTCCTACATCGGTAGCTCCACCTGTGGCGAATATACCTGCTGTGAATATGAACAATGGCACTGGCGCCGGGAACGGTAATACAGGGATCGGTAATGAGACTGTCATTAACAACGTTGGACTCGGAGATGCCAATCTGGGCGGTGATAATATTGGAGGTAATGGCTTCGGTAACAACGAATTTGGCTACAACGACCAGGGGTTTGATTATGTTAACCAGGATGGGAAGTTTGGCTTCAACGCTCAGGGTTTCAGACATGATGGATTTGGTAATGCTAATCAAGGCTATGGTGGACTCGGTAACGGAAATGGTGTTGGAATGATGTCTTTTGGACCTGCCGGGGTCGCTCAAGGGTATGGTAACAGGGGACGGGGCCCTGTGATGAATCAGACTAGATTTGGTCATAACAATGGGTATGATGGATACGGAAATGGGAACGGTAATTGGATAGAAGACCAACAAGAAGATGCTTTCTCTGGTGGAGGTTTTGAAGGTCCTGTAGACAACACTCAGCGAATCAAGATGCTCGAGGAGCAGATGAAAGGTGTCGTGAATCAAAGTGATGTTGGTTTAGATATGACCACAATGGGTTTGGTGCCTGGCCTGAGGGTACCGCTGAAGTTTAAAGCTCCCACATTTGACAAATATAAGGGAGATACCTGTCCGAAGGTGCATGTGCGGTCATACTATAGAAGGATGTCGGCTTATTTGAACGATGAAAGAATGCTGATGCATTTCTTTCAAGACAGCTTGTCTGGTCCTTCCCTTGAATGGTACATGGGATTGGAGCCTGCTCAGATAAAGACTTGGAAGCAACTGGCTGAAGCGTTTGTAGCTCATTATAAGTACAATAGTAACCTGGCACCGAACAGGGTCCAGCTACAGGGGTTGTCGCAGAGGAAAGATGAGAGTTTCAAAGAGTATGCGCAAAGGTGGCGCGACATGGCTGCAAGGGTTCATCCGCCTTTGGTTGAGAAGGAGATGAATGATATGTTCATAGGAACGTTCACTGGTATGTTTTATTATAAGTTGTTTCCCGCTTCTTTGGGCAGTTTCTCGGATCTAATCTTGATGGGCGAGAAGGTTGAAAGTAATATTAAAATGGGGAGATTCCAAGCTGAGGAATCTACTCCAGTTGGCAGTAACAAAAGAGCTTTTGGTGGTCGCCGTCAGGGTGACACAAGTGCAGTATTCGGGGGCCGAGGCCGAGGCCGGGGCAGAGAACGGAATCAGTACAATCATCCGTAACAGGTGGCAAGCGTCACAATTCCATTTCATCAACAACCCATACCACTACAGCAGATACCACCACAGCAGCAACAGCAACAACAACAGCAGCAGAGGCCAAATCAGGGACAGAGGAGATTTCCTAACACGAGGCCGAAAAGAGTATTTGATATACCTCCTTATACGTATGCAGAGTTACTCCAAACATTACTGGGTTTGAATTTGGTGGAAAAGAGGACTATGGCACCAATGACGGGCACTCCTCCGTTTGGTTTTGATACGAATAAGCACTGCGAGTTCCACTCCGGGGCTCCTGGCCATGACATAGAGACCTGCCACGCATTCAAGCATGTGGTGCAAGATCTGTTGGATAGCAAGGCCATAAATTTTGGACAAGCAGGTCCGAACATAGTACAACAGCCCATGCCCAACCATGGGGCAAATGCTATTTTGACTGAGGAGGGTTTGAACATAATCATGAATGTTGATGAACTAAAAACACCGCTGGGTGAAATAAAGAGTAGGTTATTGAAAGAAGGTGTGTATCCGGGCTGCGATGAGTTTTGTCTAGAGTGTTGGACCCAAGCTGGGGGTTGTGCTGAATTGAAGAAGGGTATTCAGACCTTGATAGATGAAGGCACGTTGCAATTCGACAGAACGACAGTTGAGAAACCTGCAGAAGTATTAGCTGATGAGCAAAGTGATGTAGCTACAGTGACAATTCCCCGAAAAATGATAACTATAACGGCGCCATCTAGAAGATCGACGATCACTATCACAAAGGCAGGGCCAACACCTTATGAGAGCACTAAGGCAGTACCCTGGACTTATGGGCTGGAACCGTATTGTGATGGGGAGAAAATCGATATCAGTAAACAGCCAGCTGGGGTTTGGACAATGTCATCGGGACTGGAGGGATGACGAGGAGCGGGAGAATTTTTATATCGCCTGAGGTAGAGGCTGAACGAATGGCAAAAGGTAAAGGAAAAATGAATGAGGATGCCCCTGTGCAGAGGAATGAAAAAGAAACATCACTGAAAGATGTAGAAGAGTTTATGCGCCTTATCCGTAAGAGTGACTATAAGATTGTTGAGCACCTTCAACAAACGCCGTCGAAGATATCCATATTGTCGTTGTTATTGTGTTCCGAAGCCCATAGGAATGCGTTATTGAAAATCCTGGACACGTCGTTCGTACCCCAAGATGTTTCTGTGAATCAGTTGGAAGGGGTGATGGCGCACGTGAATGCAGGCCATAGTTTGGGATTTACGAATTTTGATTTGACCCCGAGGGGAAGAGAGCATAACATGGCGTTGCACGTCTCAGTTGAATGCAGGGGCACAGTCATGTCCCACGTGCTGGTAGATACCGGGTCTTCCTTGAACGTGCTACCAAAGAAATCAATGATGAAATTGGACATCAGGGGGATCATTTGTACGCCTAGTGGCTTGGTGGTCAGGGCATTTGATGGTACACGAAGGTCAGTCTTTGGATCTATAACGTTACCTCTGCAGGTGGGGCCGGAGATTTTCGAAACTGAATTTTACATTATGGACATCCAGCCAGCATATAGCTGTCTTCTTGGACGACCATGGATCCATGGTGCTGGGGCAGTCACATCTACCTTGCACCAAAAGCTAAAGTACATGGTGGGGGACAGTGTGGTTACAGTTTGTGGGGAGGAGGATATATTGGTCAGCCATTTGTCGTCATTCAAGTATGTAGAATTCGACGGCGAGATTCATGAGACACCCTGTCAAGCCTTTGAAGGGTTGCGCATTAAAGACAAAGTTCCAGGGCTGAGTAAGGCATCAGAGGTGGCAGTATCGTCATACAAAGAGGCTCAGGCTCTAGTGAAGACTGGTGAGACCAAGGGCTGGGGCAAGGGTCTGGATATCCCCGTGAAGATGGACAGATTTGGGCTAGGGTATCAACCTTCATCATCAACGCCTGCTGCAGGGGCACCCCGTTTCAAAGGACCAATAACAATCACGGCTAGCGGAGTATATCACGAGACCATCAACGCTGTTTCAGATTCCGAAGAAGGAGACAACGACTGCGACATGGACGCCTGGGTTCAGCCGAGCGTGCCAGGACAAGGGTTGTGCAACTGGTCTATTCAGGAGACTGTTCCTGTGACCACCAAACAGTAATACTTTGTTTTCTTAATTGTTGAACGATCTGGTGTCCTACCCGGGGCATCGTGATTTTGCTTAGGGTCGTTCTGTTATGTACATTGCACTGTTTAATCGTTAAATCAAAAGGCATTTTTCATGTACAAATATTGTGATCTTTGTTTTTTCCTGTTTTTATTTTTTACAATAAAATGGCAACGTGGCTATTCACTTTATACACATTTTGAAGCATTTAACCATTCCTTTTGCAGGATAACATTTTCAGATGACATCACTGATCCTCCTATGACTCACTTCGACTTTGAGCACCCGGTATTTCAGGCCGAAGAAGAGATTGTTGAAGATGGCGAGGTTCCAGAAGAATTAACCTGGTTGTTAAAACAAGAAGAACGAATCATTCTGCCTCATTAGGAGGTTATCGAAATCGTCAATCTGGGGTCGGAAGGGGTTGAGAGGAATATCCGTATAGGGGCCGCGCTGCAGAGCGATGTCAAGCGAGAGTTGATTGAAATGCTCAGAGAGTATAGTGATGTATTCACTTGGTCGTACGAAGACATGCCTGGATTGGATACAGATATGGTTATGCACCATTTACCGCTAAAAGAAGAATGCTCACCGGTTAAACAGAAGCTTCGCAGAACTAGACCTGATATGACAGTGAAGATCAAGGAGGAGGTTCAAAAGCAGTGGGATGCTGGTTTCCTAGCTGTTACAAAATATCCCTCATGGGTCGCTAATATTGTGCCAGTACCAAAGAAAGACGGTAAAGTGAGAATGTGCATAGATTACCGTGATTTGAACAGAGCGAGCCCGAAAGATGACTTTCCACTTCCTCACATCGATGTGCTGGTCGACAACACCGCTCAATTCTCCATATTATCCTTCATGGACGGCTTCTCGGGCTATAATCAGATTAAAATGGCGCCAGAAGACATGGAGAAGACTACCTTCATTACGCCTTGGGGAACATTTTGCTACAAAGTGATGCCCTTCGGATTGAAGAATGTTGGGGCAACGTATCAGCGTGCAATGGCGACTCTCTTTCATGACATGATGCATAAAGAGATTGAAGTATATGTAGACGATATGATTGTCAAATCCCAAACGGAGGAAGAACATTTGGTCAATCTGCTGAAATTATTCAAAAGGCTTAGGAAGTTCAGGTTGAGACTGAACCCTAACAAGTGCACCTTCGGGGTGAGATCGGGTAAACTGCTGGGGTTTATCGTGAGTGAAAAAGGAATAGAGGTTGATCCTGCAAAAATAAAAGCCATACAAGAGATGCCGACGCCTAAAACAGAAAAAGAGGTGCGCGGGTTTTTAGGGAGGTTGAACTACATCGCTCGGTTCATATCTCACCTAATAGCAATGTGTGAGCCGCTATTCAAGTTGTTGAAAAAAGACCAGGCTGTGACATGGAATGAAAATTGTCAAAAGGCGTTCGATAAAATAAAACAGTATTTGTAGGAACCTCCTATTTTGATACCTCTAGTGGCAGGTAGACCCTTGATTATGTATTTGACGGTTCTTGAGGGGAGTATGGGTTGTGTTCTCGGTCAACATGACGAGACAGGGCGTAAAGAGCATGTGATATACTACTTGAGTAAGAAGTTTACTGACTGTGAATCTCGATACTCAATGCTCGAAAAAAATTGTTGCGCGCTAGCCTGGGCCGCCAAGCGTTTGAGGCAGTACATGCTGAATCATACCACCATGCTCATCTCGAAGATGGATCCTATCAAATACGTATTTGAAAAGCAGGCTTTATCCGGGAGAATTGCATGATGGCAGATGGTTTTAACTGAATACGAAATCCAGTATGTTTCGCAGAAGGCGATAAAGGGGAGTGTATTATCTGAGTATTTGGCAGAGCAGCCTACTGAGGATTACCAGTCGATGAAGTTTGATTTTCCTGACGAGGATATCATGTACTTAAAAATGAAGGGCTGTGATGAACCGTTGTTAGACGAAGGGCCAGAGTCGGGTTCGAAGTGGCAGTTGATATTCGATGGAGCTGTGAATTCCTACGGTAGCGGAATAGGGGAAATCATCATGGGGCTTGAAGAAGCCATTGATTTGCGAATCAAAAATCTGGATGTATATGGAGACTCAGCTCTAGTGGTGAATCAAATAAAAGGAGAATGGGAGACACGTCAGCCTAATTTGATACCGTACATGAATTATGCAAGGAGATTGTTGCCTTTCTTTGACAAGGTTGAATTGCATCATGTGCCGCGAGCAGAAAATCAGATGGCTGACGCACTGGCCATGTTGTCTTCCATGTATAAAGTCAACTTCTGGAATGAGGCTCCTAGAATTATTATCTCTCGGCTTGACAGACCCGCTTTCGTATTTGCCATTGACGAAGCATTTGATGATAAACCCTGGTATTTTGACATCCAGAATTTCCTGAAGAACAAGGAGTATCCGGCTGGGACATCCAGTCATGATCAGAAGACTCTCAGGAGATTGGCTGGTAATTTCTATCTGAATCCGGATGGTGTCCTGTACAAGAGAAACCACGACTTGGTGCTGCTACGTTGTGTAGACGAGAAAGAGGCGAAGTTGCTTATGGAGGAAATACATGAGGGAACATTTGGTACACATGCTGGTGGGCATGCTATGACGAGGAAGCTACTGCGGGCAGGTTATTACTGGCTAACTATGGAAACTGACTATTTCAAGTTTGCGAAGAGGTGTCATAAGTTCCAGATCTATGCGGATAAGATCCATGTGCCTCCGAGTCCTCTGAACGTGATGTCGTCACCGTGGCCGTTCTCGATGTGGGGAATTGATATGATTGGAAAGATTGAGCCGATGGCATCTAACGGACATCGTTTCATTTTGGTAGCAATTGATTATTTTACCAAGTGGGTGGAAGCAGCATCATATGCAAATGTGACCAAGCAGGTGGTAGCCAGGTTTATCAAACGAGATATCATTTGCAGATATGGAATCCTCGAGTGGATTATTACCGACAACGGTTCGAACTTAAATAACAAGATGATGAAGGAGTTGTGCCAGAGTTTCAAGATCGAACATCACAACTCTTCTCCTTATCGATCCAAGATGAATGGCGTTGTTGAAGCGACCAATAAGAACATAAAGAAGATTGTTCAGAAGATGGTGGTGACTTATAAGGACTGGCATGAGATGCTACCTTTCGCTTTGCACGGTTATCGTACGACGGTACGCACATCGACCGGGGCAACCCCGTTCTCGTTGGTATACAGAATGGAAGCAGTGTTACCACTGGAAGTTGAGATTCCTTCCCTGAGGGTATTACAAGATGTTCAACTCGACGAGGCAGAATGGGTGAAAGACAGATTGAACCAGCTGAGTTTAATGGATGAGAAGAGGCTAGCTTCTCTAGCATACGGTCGTTTGTACCAGAGCCGAATGAAGAAAGCGTATGATAAGAAGATACATCCTCGGAGCTTTCAGATGGGCGACCTTGTGCTGAAAAGGATTCTCCCGCCACAGGTTGATCACAAGGGCAAATGGACCCCCAACTACGAAGGGCCATACGTTGTCAGAAAAGTCTTTTCAGGAAGAGCTTTGTTGTTTTCCACCATGGACGGTGAAGACTTTACGTCGCCTGTGAATTCGGACGCAGTTAAAAAATACTTTGCTTGAAATTGACCCGCTGGACAAAAAAAAAAGAGAGAGTCCAGGCAAAAATGGGGCATCCTGGCGAACCAAAAACAGAATAAAAGGTTTGGGCAAAAATTAGGGATAAACTCGAAAAGATGAACACCCGCGAAGTTGAAAACCTACACTGGGCGGCTTCGGCAAAAAAGGGTATCCCGGTGAACTGAAAACCCGCAAAGGGCGGTTCACGCAAAAGTTAGGGATTTGAAAAGCAAATGGCTGCAGTCCGAATTTAATACTAAGGTGCACATTGGTGCGGGAGAATATACTTGAGAGTTTGATTATCAGATACAATCTCTTCAGAAGTTTGAATACCGGGAAAGCGCCAGAGTCAGGCGAGTCATAGGAGGATCAGCTCATGATGTTCGTCTGCATCACGTTGCCGACATATGTGCAAATTTGAGTTGTCACTGTATTTATGCTCCCTGTGCATACTTGTATATTTGTTGTGCGTAACTTCCTCTTTTCAGGAGTTACATCCTGTGTACAAAACTCTGCCCATTCAGGGGACCCATTAATAAAACATGTTATTCAATATTTGATGCTTGTTCTTTACTGTTTTGTATGTGAAAAGCGCCAATGTTTAATAAAACTAGCAAGTGCATAACGTTGCTGGCCCTTGCCAATAATTGCTAAAACTGCGAATTGACTGAAAAAGATGTCACTAACGCTAACCTGAATATATTTGGTTGTATAGACTTGTCTTGTCCCATTTGTGGCGTTGCAGGGTTCTTAACCATACGAAGTGGACGATCATAAGATTGCAGTCCTAACCAGAGGCTCGTAACGAAAAGACTTGATCATTATGTGAAGTGAACCCCCATGCAGGTCGTACTTCATTTCCCGAAGTTGAGATAACAATGTTCTTTACTGAAGAAGGATCAATTTCCCCCGGCTAGTCGCAGCTTATCCGAAGGATACTCTCCACAGGATGTCTATCCTCAGTCCCGAGTTTGTAAACTGTAGCCAGATGGTTTACTTTTCCCAGCAGGGTCGTTTACCCTCGGCAGAGTTTGATAACTTTAAAGGTTGTGAGCTGTATTCAGTGTGGTGTTCCCCAAAAGGATTCCCTATCCCGAGCAGAGTTGTTTAGCCTCAGAAGACTAATATTTCCAAACTTGTGAGCTGTACCCAGACAGTCTACTCTTCCCAGTAGAGATTCCCTTCCCAGTAGGGTCATTTATTCTCCCCCAACAGAGACAGTTGATTTTCCCCAAGAGAGTCGTTTCGTCCCCAGCGGAGTTCTCTCTTTTCAGCAAGTGTCTTCTTTCCTCCCGGTGGAAATCAAAGGTTAAAACTCTCCCCGACACAGTTGGTTGTGTGTCCTGGCATTTATTTTGCCGAAATACTTTGTGATACCCGTTCACTCCCCAACAGGGTGATATTTGTCCTCGACGGCCAAGATTTAGGAAGCAAGCTTGTTAGAGCTATCCCAGCAGTTCGAGCCTGCATTTGCATCGGCATATAGTGTCATATTTGCATCCACCAAACAAAAAACGCGTAGCATTTCCATGTTGTATGGAGCATTACGCCATTGTCAAACATACGCATTTTGAAACATAGATCAGGTTGGTTGACTTTTCGCTTTCAGGGGTGCTTTCTCAATAGGAGTATGGAGTTCTAAAGCTCAGATATTACCAGACAATCGAGGTCTCACCGGGAGACATGTGACGATGTGATTCAGTTTATTATTTTCCCACAGAGTTGCCAATTGAGGCGTTATTGTATCCGGCCAGTGGAATGTTTTCTCTAAGATTTGGTGATGCGGCAGCGTTTCAGGTTTCCATAAAATCTAAGTTCAGAAGTAGCCACTTGTTATCAAGACGAGTGTTTGACAGTTGTTTTCGGAATATCCCCAGCAGAGTTAGTTAATGCAAAGAATAGGCAAAGAAGCTATGTCTGAGAAAATTTTCCTGCGTGATGGGCAGAAGTAATTTTCCTGTGTGATGGGCATAAGTAATTTTCCTGTGTGATGGGCAGAAGTGTAATTTTCCTGTGTGATGGGCAGAAGTGTAATTTTCCTGTGTGATGGGCAGAAGTGTAATTTTCCTGTGTGATGGGCAGAAGTGTAATTTTCCTGTGTGATGGGCAAAAGTGTAATTTTCCTGTGTGATGGGCAGAAGTGTATTTTCCTGCGTGATGGGCAGAAGTGTAATTTTCCTGTGTGATGGGCAGAAGTGTATTTTCCTGTGTGATGGGCAGAAGAAAATTTTCCTGTGATGTAAACAGAATAGTGTTCCCGTATTGGATAGGCGGATGAAGTGCTACTAAATCGATGCATGTTTCACGTGAGAGATAGGCGGATGAACTCCTCAGCATCTAAACGGATGATTTCCCCGTAAGGAACATAGTATGTGTCCCATGATAAGACAAAATTGCATTCTTATATACGACAAAAGTACTTCTCCCAGTGAAGTCAATAAGTTTATTCTGATATTGACAAGATAGTGTTGAAATCATATTTGTAGATAGTGTTCCCCAAGTAGTGGTGCAGTTTATTTTTGGCAGTTGGCAAATTTCCGGGGTTTATTGGTATTCAACCGTCTCGTACCTCGATTGTCTGAAGGCTCCGGGCGTTTCACCCAGTCGGGTCCAAGCCGTTTGAATAGGGGCAGCTGTTGCACCCTAAAATTTGACCAACTTGTTTTACTTGATTTATGTTTTCATAGCTTTATCATTTACATAGTAGATCATATACATAGTTCATTCATTTGCATAGCATAGCATGGGCAAGCCATCCAACAAGGGATCAGGTGCCAGTTTCATCTCAAGAAGCATATCCAAAAGGTTCTTATTCAAGTTCAAGCCTATTCAAGTCACCAAGAAAGAAGGTGAAGCTTTGAGAAGTTAATAGATCAAGCAGTAGATCTATATCCTATCTGGGGAGTATTTGAAGATCATCAAAGAGGTTGTGAGCTATGAACTGAGGCATGGAATATGTGTAGACATCATGGAGGACCTATAGGGTCATTTTGAAAGTAAGACAAGTTATTGGTGTGGTTACAAGAGCTACAGTTGAAGACAATCAACTAGGGTTTCATTTGGGTCAACCCTAGGTCTAATGCTTGATTGAAGGGCATCAAGGCCTATTTGAAGGATGTGGGATCCATCATTTGATATGTGGATATAGATATGGTGTGGTGCCAAGGAGAAATCAAAATAAATCAAGAAGAAGAGAAGTTTCTAAATTAGGGTTTCTGTGTAAAATCCCCTGATTTAGGTCAAACTTCCAAGCACAATAATTCAAAATACAAGTCTCAAATGGATCTTTGGCCAACATTAAACTTGTAGAGCATCTCAAGACCTTTAATTTGAGTTGTGGAAGTCATCAAGGAGATTTATAGAACTCAAGTTATGGTTCTTGCAAGTTACAGGTCATCTGAGGACACTGAAATTTATCTGTGAAAGTTACTTGACTTCCAAGCAACGTTTTCCCCACAAGGAGTTGTTAAATGGATTTTTGGTAAACATGAAATTTGTTCCTCATGATCTTAGCTTTCATTAAAGGTATGGTATGCCTCATTCTGATTTGTGGAACTCTACTTATGATCTTGACAAGCCAGGGGTATTTTGGGAAAGTAAGATTATAGGTCATTTCAAGCATATGCCTAAAACTCCTACTTGCAAACTTCAAATGAAAAAATGTTCAACATCAAACTTGCTCAAAATGATGTTTTGAGTCTAGGTAAGAGGTCATGATAGTTTGGAAATGCATGGAACTCAAAATGATAAAATTGACCAAATATGGAAGGTAAAAGTCCATTTTCAAGTGACCAAATTGGGGATTTTTTATCCAAAGGCAAAATGCATCATATGACCTATCAAACTGAATGGAAAACACACTTTGAGATCATTAGCATCATTAGATTTTTCATTTGGGGTCAAGAAATTGGACTTGTCATTAGTTGCTTGTAAATGAAGTTACACTTGCCAAATGAACAAGGGATCAAAGCACAAGCTAGCAAGCCATTCCCACACATCTCATTTCTCATTTGGAGAGAAATTCAAGCCTTATTCATGTGCTATAACAGACCAAACTCCAACTGGCTTTTTGAACTCATTAAAGGATAATATCATGACATGAGATTGGCAATTTCTCATTAGATCCTTCCAGTCACTTCCAGAAGTTTCCAGCATTGTCTATAAATGATTTAGAATGGATCAGGATCAAGGGTTGGCCATTTTTGAGAGAGAGAAGAAAGAGTGAGATCAAATTTTCTTCATTGCAAGTTACTTTCGAATTCTCCAATTTCTACACAATCAATCCAATCTTTTGATCCTATTCAGTTCCTTTGGTGTTTCTGAGGGTGTATCAATCAGAATCTGAGAGAATTCAAGCTTGGATCGTGTTCTTGATCTCCCACTTTTCCACCTGCAACTTGAAATCTGATTCAGAAAATCAAGCACTTTCAAGGAGATTGGTTGCATACAGAAGCAAGATAAGATCATATTGAAGGAATCTGGAGAAGGACAAGCCTTGATTTGGAGGTTTTCACTATCTGTTTCACTCATCTTCACAGGTTAGTAAAATTCAAACTCTGGCTCGATTTAGGAGTAGTTAACATGAATCTTTAGGTTAGAAGTATAGTATGTGGTTAGGTGGATCTTTCTGGAAAGTTTGAAGCAATTTGGTGATGATTGATATAGTGACCTAATTTCTATTTCAACCAAGAACATGATGGATATGGAGTTATAATCTTAGTTCTATGGTTAGGCATGATCAGTGTTGAATAAGGAAGAGATTGGGACATTTAATTTGATGATTGGTGATGATTGATTTTCTGATCAATTTTGGAGGGAGATTCGTGTTTAGGGTTAGAGAATGTGTTAATGAATTCCAAGGCCATAGATAAACTCAGGGTGAAAATGGAGCATGTTAGGGTTTTATTTTGTGAGTTTTGATCAAGAATTGATGAAGTTCGTGTGAGGATCAGGTTGAGTTTATGAGCACTCATCAATGGAGTTGGCTCCAATTCCATTTTCAAATGAGGAAGACGATCTACTATCCATTGGATCCGAATTAGACTTTGACCAAAAAAGCCATCGTGTGGCCATCATCGCGTCCCAGGTTGTGAAGGATTTGCTGAGAATCAAAGCACAGTCGTTTCATTTGATTGAAGCATTGGGCTTAAGTTTGTTTTCGCTGTTCCCACCCCCAGTAGACAAGCCCACTAGATTGCACTTGATTTACTTGCTTCCTGCACCAACTTTTTTTTTTCTATTTTCTTTGATTTTCTTTTCATTTTCTGAAGTGATAATGGGCCTAAGGCGCTTTGATACGCGCACCCCCAGTTGGGCCCAGCTAATTCACATGTTGTAAATAGTTGCTATCTGCACCAGCTTTTATCATTTTAATTCATTTTAATTCATTTTCTTCATTTTTCTTTGCAACTTTATAAAATCATAGAAAATTGGAAAATGATCATTTTGACCTGGGAATTTTTGCTACATGTTAATAATGATTTCAAGAAAATTGTGCATAAATAAAGATATTATTTTAGGTATTTTCTTTATTTTTGTGAATATTTTACATTTAGTTGTTTTTTTCATTGAATTTAGTTTGTACATAATTTTGTATATTTTTGTTTAGATAGTTCCCCTTAATTTTTTAGGCCATTCTTTTTAGGGAAACTAGATACAAACATTAGGTACCCCTGTATTTTATTCCATAATTTTTAGGATTACTTTTAGGTAGTTTTGATTAGATGATATTAAGATGGTTAGATTAGGGTTTATACACAACATAGGTGCACTTGAACATTTTATTTTAGGTTTTTTAGATTGAATTAGAGTATGGGACCTATGGAGTATGTAGGGTAGATATAGTATTTCCCTTAAAATTAATATTAGACTTGTAAATATTATATTACTATTTTTAGTATATTTTACAATTGTGTGATTGTTTGGTTTGCCCATTTTTGGGGTTTATTTTGTTGTGTGGGCTTTTTGGGCTTTTGCTTGGGGTGTGGACTTAGTTAGAGCTTGTGGAGCTTGGCAAGGATTAAAGATGAAGATTGAAGATCGAAATCGAAGCTTGATGAAGATTGCTTGGCTTGCTTGGAGTTGTTTGAAGACCATAGGACATAGGGTATAGGTAGAGCCTTAGAATAGAAATTTTCTTCATAAACATGGAGGGTTTCTTTTGCCTCCATTCTTCTCAATGATTAAAAGTCTCTCCTTAATACTCACATCCCTCCTTTGGAAGGATTAGTGACTGTATCTGGGAGATAGAACTTTGAGAGAAACAGTCTGTATTATGTTAACTTTCTGTAGGCCACCTTTGGTGTTCAACAGACTGTTTAACATTCAAAATCCTCTTATAACCATTTCTCTGTTGGAGAGTGTTGCACCCTAAAATTTGCCCAACCTTATTCACTTGGTTTATGTTTCAATGTCATTAGCATTTACATATAGAGTCATGTACATAGCCTATTCATCTGCATAGCATAAGCATAGCAAGTCATACAACAGGGGACCAATCATTATTCTCATCTCCAGAGACCTATCAAGAGGTTATTATCCAAATTCAATATCATTCAAGTCTTCAGAGAGAATTTGAAAGTTGGGAAGTCAATGGATCAGGCATTGCATCCATCTCCTATCTAAGGGTCTCTGAGGATCAACAGGAAGGTATGAGCTGTGAATTGAAGGCATGGGGAGTATCTAGACATCTTGGGAGACTTAGAAAGTCATTTGGAGAAGGATACAAGTCATTGGTGTAGTCACAAGAATGGCAGTTGAAGACAGTCAACTAGGGTTTCATCTGGGTCAACCCTGGGTCAACCCTAGGTCAAAGGACTGATTGAAAGGCATTAAGGGCTATTGGAGAGATGTGGGGTTCATCATTTGACATATAGAAGAGGATATGGTGATATGCCAAGAAGAAATCAAGAGAAATCAAGGAGAAGAGGAGTTTCTAAATTAGGGTTTCTATGTAAAATCCCCTAGTTTAGGTCAAATTTCCAAGCAAGATAAGTCAAAATGCAAGCTTCAAATGGATCCTTGGCCAACATGAAACTTGTAGAGGATCTCAATACCTTTAATTTGAGTGGTGGAAGACATTAAGGAGATTTATAGAACTCAAGTTATGGTCCTTGCAAGTTACAGGTCATCTGAGGTATCTGAACTTTTGTCTCTGAAAGTGACTTGACTTCCAAGCTATTTTTACCCCTCAAGGAGATTTCAAATGAATTTCTGGTCAACATAAGAGTTGTTCCTCATTGTCTTAGATTTCTATAATGGTATAGTATGCATTCATATGATTTGTGGAACTCTACTTATGGTCTTGGCAAGCAAAGGGTATTTTGGTCATTTGAGTATTACAGGTCATTTCAACCCATGCCCAAAACTCATACAAGGGAGCTTCAAATGAAAAACTTCCCAACATCAAAGTTTCTGAGAATGCAATTTTAAGTCTAGAAAAGAAGTCATGAAAGCTTGGAAATGCATAGAATGAGACTTGCCCAAAGTTGGTGAGAAATGACCTAAAAAAGGCATATAAGTTGAAAAAGTTGAAATAAAAAAATGGTTTGAGAGATCTACAAATCCAATATGGGTCATCCAATATACCAAATTGATTCCCAACATCATTTTAAAGACATTGGTTCAGCCACATTTTTTAGTTTAGGCTTAAAAATTGGACTTCCTTTGTAAAGTTGTTTCTTGCATCATAAGGCAACATGGTAAAACTTAACACAAGGCAAGGAAAAGCTTGGTTTTGCATACATAAACTCCCAATATCTCATGAAAGGAGATTTTAACTCAAATTTACCCAAGGTGCAAGCATGATATGAGATGATTCAAGATACCATCAAATGATAAATTCATGAAAGTTCCACAAGTTTCTAGATCCCTCTAGGACCAATCTAGAAGCTTCTCATTCTGTTAATCCTCACCTACATAAGGAAATGAAGCCATTTGTGCATTGGTTGGTGATTCTTTGAGCTTGCAAACATTACTTTGATTCCTTCACTCCCATTTGCATTTTCCCTTCAAACTCCATTGAAGCTTCATCAATCATCTCAATTTCTGTTATCATCATCATCCACCATTATCATGGAGTAATTGGCAAAGGAAATTGAAGGGAATTCGTGGCTGGTTAGGGTAATCCAAGTTTTCACTCCAACTTGCATGAAGAGGGGGATAAGGTGATTCAAGAGGATTGAGCAACAATCATTGCAAACAGTAGAAAGCACACCATTGGAGGAGCATCTAGAAGCAATTACAAGCCTTGAATCCATCTCTAGCATCACTCACCATCATCATTTAACAGGTTGGTGTTCATCATCGAACCTCCCTATTTATGTACTTTCTGTTGGATTTCTAGGTGTAGAAGTAGCATGTTAGGTTAGGTGATCATTTTCTGAAACTTAGAGGAGATTCTATGAGGTTTCGTGGCAGGGTACCATTTCTTTAATTTCCAAGAACAACCCGTGTATGGAGGTTTAATGATTATGATATAGCATAGAATGATGAGGGTAGCATATAGAACAAGATTAGATCATTAGGGTTGAGTTATATTAAGGTTGATACCAGAAGAAAATGGTGGAATCCTGGTCTTGAAGCTTTCTGTTTGGAGGATGCACGATGGTTTAAGGAAAACTACACGCATGGCTGTGTTCCTGGTGATCAGTAGATCGTTTTTGGCGTTGGAATTTTGAGTTTTCATTAAGAATTGAGGGAGCACGAGCTTGGAGAAGAATCATGCATGGGTGCTGTTTTACTGAAACCCTAATGGGAATTTGGGGAAGAAGGGTTAGCTGCCGTTGGATCGTTATGTTTAGTTGACCCTTTAATCCAATCTAACGGTTGTGATTCAAATGAGAAACGGAGGGAAGACTGGAAGCTGCAACACAGCGTTTAGTTAAGTGAATAACTCTGGGCCTCAGCAAACTTCGCTATCCACACCCCCTTTTGGATAGGCCCAATGATTTAGGCATGATTTTGTTGCTATTGGCACCGAAGGTTTCCCCTTTTTTCTGGTAATTTCCATTTGAATTTTTGCTGAAGCACATGGGCCTTACTCTTTATTCTATTCGCACCCCATCTTCTGGCCCACATGGATAAAACAACTAGAACGCCACTGCTATTCTCACCTCCTCCCTCTATTTCTCTTTATTTCATTTTTTTAATTCTTTTCATTTTCATGCATTTTCCAAAAATCATAATAAATCATAAATTTCATATTTTCAATTGATTCTTTTTGCATTAATTTCTACAAGATGTCTAGAAAATTATAAAAAATAAAAATTGCATTTTATTTTTTATTTGATATTTTTCCCATATTTTCCAAATAAATGCATATTTTAGGTGTTTCATTTCATACATGATTTTGATAATTTTTGTTCTACTAGTTGCTTTAATATTTTTAACCCATTCTTTTTAGGTTGATTAGTAGACATTGTTAGCTTGTACATGCGATTTAGTTCCCATTTTTAGGACATAATTTTAGGTGTTTAGTTTAGGTGTGAATAACATGAATAAAATTAGGGTTTTAAATCAACTTAGGTGAGATAGTTTAATTCTTTTAGGAAATTTTCATTTGATTTTTGGGGTATGGACTATAGGGGTTATGGGTATAGGATAGATTCCCTTAGAAGTCACTAGGATTCCCCTACTGCTATTAGTATATTGCTGTCTATATTTGATTGATTGGTGTGGGGTGCCCTCTGGGGATTATTGTTTGTCTGTGTGGGTATTGGGATTGTCTGGGGATTGGGGAAGCTGAAGACTTGTGATGTTGAAGCCATTGGAGATCCAGAGCTTGAAGACCAGCTTCCAGAGGTTGGAGAGGAGATTCCTGCTAGCAGCTGTTGAGGAGATTAGGGTTTAGGAGCTAGGCAGAGCTCTAGATTAGAAAGCTTGATTCTTAAACATGGAAGGTTTTGACTGCCTCCATTCCTCTCTGTGATACAGAGTCTCCCTAAGACACTCACCCCCTTCCCTTGGAAGGCTTGGTGCTACTGTCTAAGGGATAGAACTCTTGAGAGAAAATATCTTATGTGTTAGTAGCAGTTGGTTTGCCACCCTTGGTAGTCAACTAATTGCTTAGCACCCAATCCACTCTGGTGATTGATCCCTCAGCTTGGAGGATGAGACCTGAAGAAAAGCCATTGCAGATGGAAAATTGATGATCAGGACATTGCTGGGAGGCTGTGGAGATAGGGATTGATGCTTGCTGAAGCTTGTTGCTGTCTGGAGAGGACTTGGAGATAGGGGTTGATGCAGAGCTGCTGTGGCTGTTTATTTATCTGCTATATTTCATTTCTGATGTATTGTTTGGTTTTCCTGGCTGTATTGTTTGCTGTTTACCCTGCCGGGTTGAAAGTGAATCCTGTTCACTTTTGCCTATTGTTTTCTAGGTTCGAGGTTGAGTGGGACTCCCTTGCCTCGCTTGTATTGCTGCATCCATGCATTTTACCGCTTTACTGTATATATCTGATATTGTTTCTGTTTCAGTCTATCCCCTTAGGATCTCTGTTTCTCTCTGTGCAGGAGAGGAGCATGATAGACTCTAGGTCCTAACCCATGCATGATAACATTAGGGTAGTTTGATTTCCTTCGCAACCGTAGGGTATAGTTCTGTCTCTTCTTCCCCCAAAACAAACAGAAAAACACCATAAAGATTTCAAACACAATAAAAGACACTTCTTCCGTAAAAGAATGTGAACTCATCAAAACGTCAGTTTTTGTCCGCTGGGACTGTTAATCAAAAAAACCTTTTTCAGAAGGAATAAAATCAACCAAGACAAGCTCGTGTCGTACGTGGCCCGAACTACGTTTGCTCTGATCTTTCATGCTGTATGAAAGTACGTAGGCATAGGATGCGATATCCTAGCGAGCAACCTTCCCCTCCTTTCCCGTAGGTAGGCGAACTACGTTGACTCTGATTTCTCATTCCAGACGGGAATACGTAGGCATAAAGTGCGATACTTTGCCGAGTCGTTTTCTTTTCTTTTTAACCCTTGACCTGTAGAATAGATAGAATAACAATCCATACCCGAAAACAAGCGTGGATCCCGTCGAGTACGACGGACGTGAGGGGTGCTAATACCTTCCCCTTGCGTAACCGACTCCCGAATCCAGGTTTTGGTTGCGACGACCATACCTTTCCCGTGTTGTGGGAGGTTTACTCTGAGCGTTTCCTTTCCCTTCCGTGGGATAAATAACGCACGGTGGCAACTCTTCTGTCCAGCCGGCGCCGATTTTCGCAGTAGCGACAGCTGGCGACTCTGCTGGGGACCCAACGTCCCCTGGCTGTTAAGGACTGCGATAGTTCTTATGCATTTGGGATCCAACGTCCCTTAAGAGAGTCAATCCTAACGCTTGTTTTCCCGTCGAGGATTTTGTATGGATTTACATTTCTGACCTTTATTTTCAGCATTATATATATTGATTATTATTGTTGTATTTTGGGGTGTGACGGGTGTTCTGATACTGAGTGAGAAGCCGGACCTGGGCTTGAGTGCACCTAGAATTAGAGTAGAGATTAGTTGGCGCCCGCTTGCTTTGCTTGCCTTGGTGTCCCGCGAAATCTACACTCAGACGAGGTTCCTCTGGTTGGCCTCCTACCCCTTCCTTTGGTTGGCGTGGGTTGCTGGTTAGTTGAATTGTCGACTCTGGGGACTGATCATTTGGAAGTTGGCTAAGTGAGGCCTCTTCAGGATTTGATGATGCCACTCCTTCTGGGAATCGTATCATCAACCCTGAAAGTCTGTGACGCCGACTACCACATAGGATGCCATACCATTGTCAGTTACTAGGACATCCACCTGTGAGAGGGTTTGGGGATATGCAGGTAACTAGACCTTCAGATACCGGTTATTTCTTGATCAGAGATCCTGGGTATTTATGAGTTATGAGGTCTGTCAGAGACCATTTTGGAGATGTGTTATGAGGTCTGTCAGAGACCAGTTGAGGAGTTCTGAGGTCTGTCAGGGACCTATTTGAGTTATGATTTGAGGTCTATCAGAGACCAGCCAGAGTTATGCTATGGGTCTGTCAGAGACCATTGTTAGATCTTTGTGTTAGGTCTATCTGAGACCAGGGTTTGATGACTTCTAGAGAATCTATCTGAGACTTCTTGATATGGTTCAGGCTATTCAGCTGTGGCAGTTGATCCCTGTTGCATGTTGCTTGCATTACATTTGTTTGCATACTCATCATCATTGCATCCCACTAACGGGTGTCTGTGCTGCAGGTGCATTTGCATTTCCCTAGTTCTAGTGTCCGGATTTCTGAGTAATTGATCATGGCCAGCCTAAGAAGGACAGTTGCTTACAAATTGCCTACTCCCGATGTTGTTCCCCTGCTTGGGTTGATCTCTCTGGCTGATGAGGATGTTCGTAGGAGCTTCAGAATGAGCTATGGAAGACTATTGAGGTTGGTGCTCAAACCTACGGAGATAGAGCTAGATGGGCTGTACGCTTTGATGCAATTCTATGATCCCGCACTGAGATGTTTTACATTTGCTGATTTCATTATGGGGCCTACCATTAAGGAGTATGTGGAGTTTACTGAGTTACCCGTGCAGAACCAGGTTCCATTCATTCATTCTGGCATTAAGCTCAAGCCGGAAGACTTGGCGAAAGCTTTGCATGTGGATGCTTCTGAACTGTTGACTACTGTTTCCCGTGGAGTTCCAGGCTTCTCACTCCAGTTCTTGATCGGTAAAGCTCAGGAGTACGCTAAAAGCGGGTGCTGGATTGCCTTCAATGCTGTGCTGGCTCTGTGCATTTACGGCATAATATTATTTCACAATGTACCGGATTTTGTGGACTTCGATGCCTTCTACTTGTTTGCCGCTGGTAATCCTGTACCAACCTTGCTCGGAGATTTCTACCACTCACTGCATTACAAGAATGAGAAGGGAAGAGGAAAGAATGTTCATTTCTGTGTACCATTGCTGGATATGTGGTTTAAAAGCCACCTTCCCATGAAGGGGTCTTTTGTGAAGAGTGCAACCACAGCTAGCTGGTCAGAGCGCCTGATGAGGCTATCTTCCGAAGACGTTGAATGGTTTGATCGAGACTTGCTAGGATCTGAGCTTATATTCAGTTGTTCTGGGTACCCTAATGTTCCGTTGATGGGAAGAAAGGGGTGTATCAATTACAACCCTTCTTTGTTCGTCCGTCAGTTCGGATATGCGCTGAAGAACCCGCCAAAGGAGGAAGAAGTACAGGAATCTCTGTACTTCACCGGAGATTTGAAGGGGGAGTTATTGGCCAAGTTGCAGCATGCCTGGACGCGTATTAACCGAAGAGGGAAGCCGTTGTTAGGGAAGAATGACTGTCAGGCCTATACACCTTACAAAGTTTGGATTCAGGAGAGAGCAAGTCAGTTGCGGATGCCATTTCCAGATGCACCAGTTCTTGTTCCTATTCCGGTAGCTGAGCCAACTACTGTTTCTAGGGAGGCCTACGAGCAAGTTGTGAAGGAAAAAGAAGCCTTGATGAAGATCAACGAAGGGTTAGAGCAGGAGCTAGCCCAGGTACGCAGTGAGAAAAACAAGGTCGTGTATGCTTTCCAACAGCAGATTGAGCTAATGAACAGGTTAGGGGCTGAGTTGACTGAGGAAAAGAAGAAGCGCGAACGTCTGGGGCAAGAGTTCAGAAGCTCCCATGACATGCTTGAATCCAAGAAGAAAACGCTTGACATCGCTCACCGAGAGATCTCTTCTTGCAACAAGACCTGGAATGCCACACTCACCAACAATAAGAAGAGGGAAGATAAGTTGAAGCAGCAAATTTCCGACCTCGAAGAGCAGTTGAAGTCCAGCATCAAGAAGTGTGAAGAAGAAGTGATGACCCGGTATAGTCTCCAGAATGCACTAAACAAGGCCATCAAAGGCAGAGATGAAGCTGTGTCTCAGAAGCGTAAACTAGAGGATCGCTTCGGAGAGGGGGCATGGGAAGAAACTGCTGAAGACGTGCGACGTGTTCTTAAGAAAAGAAACCAACTTGTTGAAGGGCTGCTTGATCGACCAAGTCATCCGGAGACCAAGAAGCTGCTAGAAGAGTACCAGACTTACGGGAGGATTTGATCATTTCATGTAGTAACTTGTATGCTTTATTTGCATAGTGCTGACCATCACTAGGATTGTTGGTTGAGGTCATGCCTTCTTATTGTACTCAGTGATATTGTATTCTTGGCTTATTAGTTTCTCAGCAATATATGAGGCTTTCTGTGATTCAATCCCGATCTCTGTATTTCTAGCACTGTCACTGCACCGGCACCTTCACACTAGAATCGGGGAATGAATTTCCCTAATGCACAGACACACATTGCATTGCATTCATATTCATATTGCATTACAGGTAATCTTTGGATGGTGTCTTATTTCCTGCTCTGTAACAGGTATTTTCAGGATTGCAGATCAGCACCCGCACCGCTATTCCACTCGCACCAACTGTCGAAGAATCATGGATCAAATGCAGAACGAGATGCAAGATGTGCGCGAGAAGCTAGCTCTCTTTATGCAGACCATGGAAGCTATTGCAAAAGGTCAGGAGAATTTGCAAGCCATGGTCCAACCTCTGTTGGCCCGAAATGCTGGTCACGGTAACGAGGATCATCAGTCTGTGCGAGTCGATACTGTTCATGGAGATGGCACTCCCACGCCAGTGGCTCCACCTGTAGTCAATATACCTGCCGCTAATGTCAACAACGCTACCGCTGCTGGGAACGGTAACGTCGGAGGTGGGAACGAGACTGCTGACCATAACGTTGGGCTTGGTGATGTCAACTTGGGTGATAATATGGGAGGCAACGACTTTGTCAATACTGGATTCGGGTTCAACGATCAGGGATTCGATAACGCTGGGAAATATGGTTTCAATGCTCAAGGCTTTGGGCAAGATGGTTATGGTGTGGCCAATCAGGGTTACGGAGGTTTCGGAAATGGAAACGGCGCTGGGTTAGTGGCTTTCGGGCCTGCTGGAGGCGTTCAGGGATACGGCAACAGAGGCCGAGGTCCGGGGATGAATCAGATTAGAGCTGGCCGCAATAATGGATATGATGGGTATGGAGCTGGGAATGGTATGTGGCAAGAAGATCAGCAGGAGGACGCTTTCTCCGGCGGAGGTTTCGAAGGGCCGATGGATGACTCCCAGAAGATCAGAATGCTGGAAGAGCAGATGAGGGGGGTCCTGAACCAAAGTGCTGTGGGCTTGGACATGGCGACAATGGGTCTGGTACCTGGCTTGAGGGTGCCAATCAAATTCAAAGCTCCTGCGTTTGATAAGTATAAAGGGGACACATGTCCGAAAGTGCATGTGCGGGCTTATTACAGAAAGATGTCTGCATATTCAACTGATGAGAGAATGCTAATGCATTTCTTTCAAGATAGTTTGTCAGGCCCTTCCCTAGAGTGGTATATGGGGTTGGAGCCAACCAATATCAAGACATGGAAGCAATTAGCAGAGGCATTTGTAGCTCACTACAAGTATAACAGCGACTTGGCACCCAACCGGGTCCAATTGACAGGGCTGTCGCAGAAGAAGGGTGAGAGCTTTAAAGAGTACGCGCAAAGGTGGCGCGACATGGCTGCCAGGGTCCGTCCTCCTTTAGAAGACAAGGAAATGAATGACATGTTCGTCGGCACATTCACAGGCTTGTTTCATGACATGTTGTTTCATACATCTTTGGCCAGTTTCTCAGATTTGATTCTGATGGGAGAAAAGATTGAACGTAACATTAAACAAGGAAAATTCCAAGTCGAGGAATCAACTGCATCTGGCAGTAATAGGAAGGCTTTTGGTGGGCGCCGTCAGGGCGAGGCAAGCGCAGTATTTGGAGGCCGAGGCAGGGGACGAAACCAATATCATCAGCCGCAGTAGGTGGCGAGTGTTACTATTCCATATCAGCAACAACCACAACAACCGTTTCAGCAGCAGCCAATGCAACAACAACACCAGCAGCAGCAACCGCCTCAGCAGGGTGCGCAGCAGGCTCAGCGAAGATTCCAGGGTGGTAAACCGAGAAGAGTGTTTGAGAAGCCTCCCTCAACATATGCAGATTTGTTGCAGACATTGTTGGGTTTGAACCTGGTAGAGAAGAGAACTTTGGCACCGATAACGGGAACTCCTCCGTATGGTTATGACGCAAGCAGGCACTGTGAGTTCCATTCTGGGGCTCCGGTCCATGATGTAGAGGGTTGCCATGCTTTTAAGCACGTTGTGCAGGATCTTTTGGACAATAAGACTATCAATTTCGGAACGGCAGGTCCGAATATAGTGCAGAAACCCATGCCTAATCATGGGGCAAACGCCATTCTGACTGAGGAAGGGTTGAATCTGATCATGAATGTCGATGATTTAAAGACGCCGCTGAGCGAGATAAAAAGTAGATTGTTTCTAGGGGGTGTTTATCCAGGATGTGACGAGTATTGCTTAGAATGCTGGACCCTAGCTGGGGGGTGTGATGATTTGAAGAAAGGCATCCAGGCTTTAATTGATGGAGGCACATTGCAGTTTGACCGAGCAGCAACTGAAGAGCCTGCAGAGGCATTACCAGACAAACAAAGTGATGTGGCCACTGTAACGATTCCTCGAAAGACAATCACTATTGCAGCACCGGTCCAGCGACCACCGATCACCATAACTAAGGCCGGACCAATCCCGTACGAGAACACAAAAGCAGTCCCATGGTCCTATGGGTTGGAGGTGTATTGTGACGGGATAAAGATTGATGTTAATAAGCAGCCAGCCGAGACTATGGACAATGTTGTTGGTTCAGGGGGTATGACAAGGAGTGGTAGGATCTTTATATCACCTGAAGTGGAGGCCGAAAGGCTAGTGAAAGGAAAAGGGAAGATGGCTGAGAATGTCCCAGTGCAGGCAAGCGACAAAGAAGCGGCATCGAAAGACGTAGAAGAGTTCATGCGCTTGATTCGAAAAAGTGATTATAAGATTGTGGAGCATCTGCAACAGACGCCGTCCAAAATATCTATCCTGTCATTACTGTTGTGTTCTGAAGCTCACAGAAATGCTTTGTTGAAAGTCCTGGATACTTCTTTTGTACCCCAGGACGTCTCTGTAAATCAGCTGGAAGGAGTGTTGGCACATGTGAACGCAGGCCACAGCTTGGGCTTTACCGACTTCGATTTGACCCCGAAAGGGAGAGATCACAATATGGCGCTGCACATATCTGTCGAGTGTAGAGGATCAGTAATGTCGCATGTATTGGTCGACACCGGGTCGTCTCTAAATGTGCTACCCAAGAAGGCGATGATGAAGCTAGATGTCAGAGGGATCTTGTGCACGCCCAGTGACTTGGTAGTCAGAGCATTTGATGGCACGCGAAGAACATTCTTTGGATCGATAACATTGCCTCTGCAGGTGGGGCCGGAGGTGTTTGCGACTGAGTTTTATATCATGGATATACAGCCTGCATATAGCTGCTTGCTCGGAAGACCTTGGATCCATGGGGCTGGGGCAGTCACGTCTACCCTGCATCAGAAGTTGAAATATATGGTCGGAGACAGCGTAGTCACCGTATGCGGAGAAGAAGACATCCTGGTCAGCCATCTGTCGTCATTTAAATATGTGGAAGTCGACGGAGAGATCCACGAAACACCTTGCCAGGCATTTGAAGGTTTGCGTATTAAGGACAAAGGTCTTGGGCTGAGCAAAGTATCGGAGATAGCCGTCTCGTCGTATAAAGAAGCTCAAGCTCTGGTGGAGGCAGGAGAAGCAAAGGGCTGGGGCAAAGTGCTGGATATCCCTGTAAAGATGGACCGATTCGGGCTGGGGTACCAACCGTCGTCGTCAACACCTGCTGTGGGGGCACCCCGTTTCAGAGGGCCAATAACCATCTCTGCCAGTGGAGTATGTCATGAAACCATCAATGCTGCTTCGGAGTCTGACGAAGGAGACAACGACTGTGATATGGATGCCTGGATTCAGCCAAGCACGCCAGGACAAGGACTGTGCAACTGGTCTATTCAGGAGCTTGTTCCTGTGACTCTTAAACAGTAATGCTTTGCTTTATTAATTGTTGAATAATCTGATGTCTTGCCCAGGGCATCGTGATTTGCTTAGGGCTGTGTTGTTATGAACATTGCGTGTTAATCATTAAATAAATGGCGTTTTTTCATGTGCAAATACTGTAATCTCTGTCTTTCTTGTTTTGTATTTTTCAATAAAATGGCAACGTGGTTATTCGCTTTATACGCATTTTTAAGCACTTAACCATTCCTTTTGCAGGATAGCATTTTCAGATGACATCCTTGAACCACCTATGACTCGTCCCGACTTCGAGCACCCGGTATTTCAGGCCGAAGAAGAGATTGCAGAAGATAGCGACGTTCCTGAAGAACTGTCTTGGTTGGTGAAGCAAGAGGAAAGAGCCATTCTGCCTCACGACGAGGTCATCGAAATTATCAACTTGGGGTCGGAAGGGGTTGAGAAGAATATTCGTATCGGAGCCCCACTACAGAGTGATATCAAGCGAAGACTGGTTGAAATGCTCTGAGAGTATAGTGATGTATTCGCTTGGTCGTATGAAGATATGCCAGGGCTCGATACAGATATGGTTGTGCACCGTCTGCCACTGAAAGAAGAATGCCCGCCAGTCAAACAAAAGCTTCGCAGAACTCGACCAGATATGGCGGTGAAGATCAAAGAGGAAGTTCAAAAACAGTGGGACGCTGGTTTCCTGGCTGTGACAAAATATCCCTCATGGGTTGCTAACATCGTACCAGTGCCAAAGAAAGACGGCAAGGTTCGAATGTGCGTGGATTATAGATATTTGAATAAAGCAAGCCCAAAAGACGATTTTCCACTTCCTCATATTGACGTGCTAGTTGATAATACCGCTCAATACTCCGTATTCTCCTTCATGGATGGCTTTTCAGGCTATAATCAGATTAAAATGGCGCCAGAGGATATGGAGAAGACCACTTTCATAACGCCTTGGGGAACATTTTGCTACAAAGTGATGCCCTTTGGTTTGAAAAATGCTGGGGCAACATATCAGCGGGCTATGACGACTCTTTTCCATGATATGATGCATAAAGAGATCGAAGTTTATGTTGACGATATGATTGCCAAATCCCAGACGGAGGAAGAGCATCTGGTAAATCTGCTGAAGCTATTTAAAAGGCTTAGGAAATTCAGGCTGAGACTGAACCCTAACAAATGCACCTTCGGGGTAAGATCGGGTAAACTGCTGGGGTTTATCGTAAGCGAAAGAGGAATAGAGGTCGATCCTGCTAAAATAAAAGCGATCCAAGAAATGCCAAAGCCTAAAACAGAGAAAGAGGTGCGCGGGTTTTTAGGGAGGTTGAACTACCTCGCTCGGTTCATATCTCACCTAACGGCCACGTGTGAACCATTATTCAAGCTGTTGAAGAAAGATCGAGCTGTAACGTGGAATGAAAACTGTCAAAAGGCGTTCGATAAAATAAAGCAGTATTTGCAGGAGCCTCCTATTTTGATACCCCCAGTGGCAGGGAGACCCTTGATCATGTATTTGACGGTTCTGGAAGGAAGCATGGGTTGTGTTCTCGGTCAGCACGACGAGACAGGAAGAAAAGAGCATGCGATATACTATTTGAGTAAGAAATTTACAAATTGTGAATCTCGATACTCAATGCTGGAGAAAACTTGTTGCGCGCTAGCCTGGGCCGCCAAGCGTCTGAGGCAATACATGCTGAATCATACAACCATGCTCATCTCGAAGATGGATCCTATCAAATATGTATTCGAAAAGCAGGCGTTGTCAGGGAGAATTGCCCGTTGGCAGATGGTCTTGACTGAATATGACATCCAATACGTCTCGCAAAAGGCTATAAAGGGGAGTGTGCTGTCTGAGTATTTGGCTGAGCAGCCTATTGAAGATTACCAATCGATGAGGTTTGATTTTCCTGACGAGGATATCATGTACCTAAAGATGAAAGATTGTGAAGAGCCGTTGCCAGACGAAGGGCCAGAGTTGGGTTCCAAATGGAAGATGATATTTGACGGAGCTGTGAATGCTTACGGTAGCGGAATAAGGGCAATCATTACTACGCCACACGGGTCGCATATCCCGTTTACTGCCCGATTGACCTTTGCCGTTACCAATAATGAGGCCGAATACGAAGCTTGTATAATGGGGCTTGAAGAAGCCATTGATTTGCGAATCAAGAATCTGGACGTATACGGAGACTCAGCTCTGGTAGTGAATCAGATAAAAGGGGAATGGGAGACACGTCAGCCCAATTTGATACATTACATGAATTATGCAAGGAGATTGTTGCCTTTCTTTGACAAGGTTGAATTGCATCATGTACCGAGAGCAGAAAATCAGATGGCTGACGCCCTAGCCACTTTGTCTTCCATGTACAAAGTCAATTTCTGGAACGAGGCTCCCCGAATCATTATCTCTCGGCTTGACAGACCAGCTTACGTATTTTCCATTGATGAAGCATCCGATGACAAACTGTGGTATTTTGATATCCTTAATTTCCTGAAGAATAAAGAGTATCCGGATGGGGCATCCAGTCAAGATCAGAAGACTCTCAGGAGATTAGCGGGCAATTTCTATTTGAATCCGGATGGCGTCTTATACAGAAGAAACCACGACTTGGTGCTGTTGCGTTGCGTGGACGAGAAAGAGGCCAAGATGCTCATGGAGGAAATACATGAAGGTACCTTTGGTACGCATGCGGGAGGGCATGCTATGACGAGGAAACTGCTGCGGGCAGGTTATTTTTGGCTGACTATGGAAACTGATTGTTTCAAGTTCGCGAGGAAGTGCCACAAGTGCCAAATCTATGCTGATAAGATCCATGTGCCTCCGAGTCCTCTGAATGTAATGTCATCGCCATGGCCATTCTCGATGTGGGGAATCGATATGATTGGAAAGATCGAGCCGACAGCTTCTAATGGGCATCGGTTCATTCTAGTAGCAATCGATTACTTCACCAAGTGGGTGGAAGCGGCGTCTTATGCAAATGTAACGAAGCAAGTGGTGGCCAGATTCATCAAGAGAGATATCATTTGCCGATATGGGATTCCCGAGCGGATAATCACGGACAACGGTTCAAATCTGAACAACAAAATGATGAAGGAGCTCTGTCAGAATTTTAAGATCGAACATCACAACTCCTCCCCTTACCGACCCAAGATGAATGGCGCTGTCGAAGCGGCTAATAAGAATATCAAGAAAATCGTTCAGAAGATGGTGGTGACCTATAAGGATTGGCATGAGATGCTACCTTTCGCTTTGCACGGTTATCGTACGACGGTACGCACATCAACCGGGGCAACCCCGTTCTCGTTAGTATACGGAATGGAAGCGGTATTACCATTGGAAGTTGAGATCCCTTCTCTGAGGGTATTGCGAGACGTACAGCTAGACGAGGCAGAATGGGTGAAAGACAGGTTGAACCAATTGAGTTTGATGGATGAGAAGAAGCTAGCGTCTCTAGCATATGGTCGTTTGTACCAAAGCCGAATGAAGAAAGCATATGATAAGAAGATACATCCGCGAAGCTTTCAGACGGGCGACCTTGTGCTGAAAAGGATTCTCCCGCCGCAGGCAGATCACAGGGGCAAGTGGACCCCCAACTACGAAGGGCCATACGTTGTCAGGAAAGTCTTTTCAGGAGGAGCTTTATTGTTGTCCACCATGGACGGTGAAGACTTCACGTCACCTGTGAATTCGGATGCAGTTAAAAAATCCTTTGCTTAAAATTGACCCGCTGGACAAAAAAAAAAGAGAGTCCAGGCAAAAATGGGGCATCCTGGCGAACCAAAAACAGAATGAAAGGTTCGGGCAAAAGTTAGGGATAAAACTGAAAAAATGTACACCCGCGAAGTTGAAAACCTACACTGGGCGGCTTCGGCAAAAAAGGGTATCCCGGTGAACTGAAAACCCGTAAAGGGCGGTTCACGCAAAAGTTAGGGATTTGAAAAGCAAATGACTGCGGTCCGAATTTGACATTGCAATGAGCATCAGTGCGAGAGAATACCTGAGGGGTCGATTATCAGATACAACCGCTTCGGAAGTATGGATACCGGGAAAACATTAGAGTCGGATGAGTCATAGGAGGATCAGTTCGTGGTGTTCGTCTGCATCCCGTTGCCGACATGTGTACAAAATTTAATTTGTCAAAGTATTTATGCTTCTTGTGCATACTGGTGTATTTGCTTTGCGTAACTTCCTCATTTCAGGAGTTACATCCCGTGTACAAAACTCCGCCCATTCAGGGGCCCAATCAATAAAATATGTTATTCAGTATTTGATGTTGGTTCTTTACTGTTTTGTGCATGATAAAACGCCTAAGTTTATTGAAACTAGCATGTGTATGACATCACTGGCCCTTGCCAACAAGTGCTAAAGCTTTGAATTAACTGAAAATGACGTCACTGACCTTAATCGATTTGGTTGCATAGGCTTGTCTTGTCTTGTTTGTGTTGTTGCAGGTTTCATAGCCGTACGAAGAAGACGATCAAAAGATTGCAATAACGAAGGACTCGTCCCCCACGCAGATCATGCACGTTCTTCCTGAAGAAGGATCGAACTCCCCAGCTAGTCGTAGCCTATCCAGAAAGGCATGCTCCAACAAAGAAATTTATTCCCAGCAGAGTTGGCGATTCCACGTTTGTAGGCTGTGTTCAGACAGCATGATGTCCCCAGAGGATTCCCCATCTCAAGCAGAGCGGTTTAGCCGTAGAAGATTAATATTTGTGAGCTGTATTCAGGCAGTTTACCTTTCCCCGCAGGGTCATTTACTCTCCCCTAGTGGAGTCAGTTGATTTTCCCAAGAGAATCATCTCATCCCCAGCGGAGTTCTCTTTCCAACCAGTATCTTCATTCCTCCTAGTGGAATTCGAAGATTAAGACTCTCCCCGGAAGAGTGGGTGTGGGTCTTGGCATTTATTTTGTCAGAATACTGTGTGATATCCGTTCACTCTCCAGCAGAAGTTCAATCATACCAGGCGCATCTGCTATTCTCTAGCAAGGTTATATTCCCCAGCAGGGCGTTACTTCAACGAGGTATTTGGTTTAAGTTCCCCGTTTCCCAGCTGAGCCGACTTCACTCTTCCAGCATTTATTTTGCTGGAATAAGTCTGTAGCATCTGGCTATCCCCAGCGGAGTCGGCATCATCTTCAGCATTTATTTTGCTGAAGCAGTTCCTGTATCTCGACAGTTCAAGTCTGCATTTGCATTGGCATATAGTGTCATACTCGCATCTATCGAATGAAAAAGCGTAGCATTTCCATGTCGAATGGAGCAGTGCATCATTGTCAAGCGCATATCTTTTGAAACATAAACCAGGATGGCTAACCTTTTGTTTCAGGTATTGTTTCTCTTGCAGGTAGAGAGAGCCCTCGCTCAGGTGAATCAATAAAACATTCAAGATCTCGACGTGAGACATTCAACGAAGTGTCAGCTTTGGCACTACTCCCCACAGAGTCAGCAGGATAAGTTTCTTTTTGTCCCTAAGCAAAGTTACTTATTTTCCCGCCAGGGTTCTTGTTGAAGTTTCCCTAGTTCAACCAGCGGATTGTTTCCTTCAAAGTTGTTGTTACGTCAGCATTGAAAGGTTTCATGAACCAGAATTTCAGAGGCTACCGCCAGTTATCAGAACAGGCATCCGGTAGTTTGGTGTCCAAATATCCCCAGTAGAGTCAGCCCCAAAGTTGTTGTAAAGTCAGTGATAAGAAGTTTGCGGACCAATGGAAGGATGAGTCCTAACGTGGACAATCCTATCAACGAGTTTCTTCGGGCTAGAGAAGTGGTGTCCTAACATGGACAGATTTATTTCCCCCGGGCTGATGGGAGGTGCTAGTCCTAACGTGGACAGGTTCGATTTCTCAGAATTGATGGAATGTGGAGTCCTAACGTGGACATTTCTTCCAGTTTGACGGTATGTGTTAGTCCTGACGTGGACAGCTTCGAGTTCTCGGTATTGGTTGAGTGTAGGGTCCTGGCGTGGACAAGTTTATCCTTCTCCGTGTCGTGGGCAAAGTATGAGTCCTGACGAGGACACAGTCTTATTTCCCCAGCAAGTCAAAGACGCGCAAGTCCTGACGTGGGCAAGTTTATTTCTTCAGCTGGTTGAAATATGATTCCTTATGTGGACAGATTGAGATTGTATTCTTTACGTGGAAAGATTGGGGTTCTTACGTGGACAGATTCAAATCAAGATTGATTCCTTACATGGAAAGAGGCTTGTATTCCTGACGTGGAAAGAAAGAGTGTATTCCTGACGTGGAAGGGTTTAGTCCTGACGTGGACAGATTCAAAAGAAGACGTATTCCTTACGTGGAAGAGTTTGACGAAGTAGAAGTTCATTCCTTACGTGGAAAGGTGAGTCCTGATATGGACGGTGTTATTCCTAACGTGGAACGGTTATTCCTTACGTGGAAAGACGAGTAATCCCCAGCACTATCGCTGATGGATCAGTGGATTGCCATAATAGTCAGATTCAGCTGATGAATGTCGTTACCCAAGCAGTGGTGCCATTTATTTCTGCGGTTGGCAAATTTCTGGGTTCTTAGTATTCAACCGTCTCGTACCGCGAATGTCTGAAGGCTCCGGGCTCTTCACCCAATCGGGTCCAAGTCGCTTGAATAGGGGCAGCTGTTGCACCCTAAAATTTGCCCAACCTTATTCACTTGGTTTATGTTTCAATGTCATTAGCATTTACATATAGAGTCATGTACATAGCCTATTCATCTGCATAGCATAAGCATAGCAAGTCATACAACAGGGGACCAATCATTATTCTCATCTCCAGAGACCTATCAAGAGGTTATTATCCAAATTCAATATCATTCAAGTCTTCAGAGAGAATTTGAAAGCTGGGAAGTCAATGGATCAGGCATTGCATCCATCTCCTATCTGAGGGTCTCTGAGGATCAACAGGAAGGTATGAGCTGTGAATTGAAGGCATGGGGAGTATCTAGACATCTTGGGAGACTTAGAAAGTCATTTGGAGAAGGAGACAAGTCATTGGTGTAGTCACAAGAATGGCAGTTGAAGACAGTCAACTAGGGTTTCATCTGGGTCAACCCTGGGTCAACCCTAGGTCAAAGGACTGATTGAAAGGCATTAAGGGCTATTGGAGAGATGTGGGGTTCATAATTTGACATATAGAAGAGGATATGGTGATATGCCAAGAAGAAATCAAGAGAAATCAAGGAGAAGAGGAGTTTCTAAATTAGGGTTTCTATGTAAAATCCCCTAGTTTAGGTCAAATTTCCAAGCAAGATAAGTCAAAATGCAAGCTTCAAATGGATCCTTGGCCAACATGAAACTTGTATAGGATCTCAATACCTTTAATTTTAGTGGTGGAAGACATTAAGGAGATTTATAGAACTCAAGTTATGGTCCTTGCAAGTTACAGGTCATCTGAGGTATCTGAACTTTTGTCTGTGAAAGTGACTTGACTTCCAAGCTATTTTTACCCCTCAAGGAGATTTCAAATGAATTTCTGGTCAACATAAGAGTTGTTCCTCATTGTCTTAGATATCTAGAATGGTATAGTATGCCTTCATATGATTTGTGGAACTCTACTTATGGTCTTGGCAAGCAAAGGGTATTTTGGTCATTTGAGAATTACAGGTCATTTCAACCCATGCCCAAAACTCATACAAGGGAGCTTCAAATGAAAAACTTCCCAACATCAAAGTTGCTCAGAATGCCATTTTAAGTCTAGAAAAGAAGTCATGAAAGCTTGGAAATGCATAAAATGAGACTTGCCCAAAGTTGGTGAGAAATGACCTAAAAAAGGCATATAAGTTGAAAAAGTTGAAATAAAAAAATGGTTTGAGAGATCTACAAATCCAATATGGGTCATCCAATATACCAAATTGATTCCCAACATCATTTTAAAGACATTGGTTCAGCCACATTTTTGAGTTTAGGCTTAAAAATTGGACTTCCTTTGTAAAGTTGTTTCTTGCATCATAAGGCAACATGGTAAAACTTAACACAAGGCAAGGAAAAGCTTGGTTTTGCATACATAAACTCCCAATATCTCATGAAAGGATATTTTAACTCAAATTTACCCAAGGTGCAAGCATGATATGAGATGATTCAAGATACCATCAAATGATAAATTCATGAAAGTTCCACAAGTTTTTAGATCCCTCTAGGACCAATCTAGAAGCTTCTCATTCTGTTAATCCTCACCTACATAAGGAAATGAAGCCATTTGTGCATTGGTTGGTGATTCTTTGAGCTTGCAAACATTAATTTGATTCCTTCACTCCCATTTGCATTTTCCCTTCAAACTCCATTGAAGCTTCATCAATCATCTCAATTTCTGTTATCATCATCATCCACCATTATCATGGAGTAATTGGCAAAGGAAATTGAAGGGAATTCGTGGCTGGTTAGGGTAATCCAAGTTTTCACTCCAACTTGCATGAAGAGGGGGATAAGGTGATTCAAGAGGATTGAGCAACAATCATTGCAAACAGTAGAAAGCACACCATTGGAGGAGCATCTAGAAGCAATTACAAGCCTTGAATCCATCTCTAGCATCACTCACCATCATCATTTAACAGGTTGGTGTTCATCATCGAACCTCCCTATTTATGTACTTTCTGTTGGATTTCTAGGTGTAGAAGTAGCATGTTAGGTTAGGTGATCATTTTCTGAAACTTAGAGGAGATTCTATGAGGTTTCGTGGCAGGGTACCATTTCTTTAATTTCCAAGAACAACCCGTGTATGGAGGTTTAATGATTATGATATAGCATAGAATGATGAGGGTAGCATATAGAACAAGATTAGATCATTAGGGTTGAGTTATATTAAGGTTGATACCAGAAGAAAATGGTGGAATCCTGGTCTTGAAGCTTTCTGTTTGGAGGATGCACGATGATTTAAGGAAAACTACACGCATGGCTGTGTTCCTGGTGATCAGTAGATCGTTTTTGGCGTTGGAATTTTGAGTTTTCATTAAGAATTGAGGGAGCACGAGCTTGGAGAAGAATCATGCATGGGTGCTGTTTTACTGAAACCCTAATGGGAATTTGGGGAAGAAGGGTTAGCTGCCGTTGGATCGTTATGTTTAGTTGACCCTTTAATCCAATCTAACGGCTGTGATTCAAATGAGAAACGGAGGGAAGACTGGAAGCTGCAACGCAGCGTTTAGTTAAGTGAATAACTCTGGGCCTCAGCAAACTTCGCTATCCACACCCCCTTTTGGATAGGCCCAATGATTTAGGCATGATTTTGTTGCTATTGGCACCGAAGGTTTCCCCTTTTTTCTGGTAATTTCCATTTGAATTTTTGCTGAAGCGCATGGGCCTTACTCTTTATTCTATTCGCACCCCATCTTCTGGCCCACATGGATAAAACAACTAGAACGCCACTGCTATTCTCACCTCCTCCCTCTATTTCTCTTTATTTCATTTTTTTAATTTCTTTTCATTTTCATGCATTTTCCAAAAATCATAATAAATCATGAATTTCATATTTTCAATTGATTCTTTTTGCATTAATTTCTACAAGATGTCTAGAAAATTATAAAAAATAAAAATTGCATTTTATTTTTTATTTGATATTTTTCCCATATTTTCCAAATAAATGCATATTTTAGGTGTTTCATTTCATACATGATTTTGATAATTTTTGTTCTACTAGTTGCTTTAATATTTTTAACCCATTCTTTTTAGGTTGATTAGTAGACATTGTTAGCTTGTACATGCAATTTAGTTCCCATTTTTAGGACATAATTTTAGGTGTTTAGTTTAGGTGTGAATAACATGAATAAAATTAGGGTTTTAAATCAACTTAGGTGAGATAGTTTAATTCTTTTAGGAAATTTTCATTTGATTTTTGGGGTATGGACTATAGGGGTTATGGGTATAAGATAGATCCCCTTAGAAGTCACTAGGATTCCCCTACTGCTATTAGTATATTGCTGTCTATATTTGATTGATTGGTGTGGGGTGCCCTCTGGGGATTATTGTTTGTCTGTGTGGGTATTGGGATTGTCTGGGGATTGGGGAAGCTGAAGACTTGTGATGTTGAAGCCATTGGAGATCCAGAGCTTGAAGACCAGCTTCCAGAGGTTGGAGAGGAGATTCCTGCTAGCAGCTGTTGAGGAGATTAGGGTTTAAGAGCTAGGTAGAGCTCTAGATTAGAAAGCTTGATTCTCAAACATGGAAGGTTTTGACTGCCTCCATTCCTCTCTGTGATACAGAGTCTCCCTAAGACACTCACCCCCTTCCCTTGGAAGGCTTGGTGCTACTGTCTAAGGGATAGAACTCTTGAGAGAAAATATCTTATGTGTTAGTAGCAGTTGGTTTGCCACCCTTGGTAGTCAACTAATTGCTTAGCACCCAATCCACTCTGGTGATTGATCCCTCAGCTTGGAGGATGAGACCTGAAGAAAAGCCATTGCAGATGGAAAATTGATGATCAGGACATTGCTGGGAGGCTGTGGAGATAGGGATTGATGCTTGCTGAAGCTTGTTGCTGTCTGGAGAGGACTTGGAGATAGGGGTTGATGCAGAGCTGCTGTGGCTGTTTATTTATCTGCTATATTTCATTTCTAATGTATTGTTTGGTTTTCTTGGCTGTATTGTTTGTTGTTTACCCTGCCGGGTTCAAAGTGAATCCTGTTCACTTTTGCCTATTGTTTTCTAGGTTCGAGGTTGAGTGGGACTCCCTTGCCTCGCTTGTATTGCTGCATCCATGCATTTTACCGCTTTACTGTATATATCTGATATTGTTTCTGTTTCAGTCTATCCCCTTAGGATCTCTGTTTCTCTCTGTGCAGGAGAGGAGCATGATAGACTCTAGGTCCTAACCCATGCATGATAACGTCAGTTTTTGTCCGCTGGGACTGTTAATCAGAAAAACCTTTTTCAGAAGGAATAAAATCAACCAAGACAAGCTCGTGTCGTACATGGCCCGAACTACGTTTGCTCTGATCTTTCATGCTGTATGAAAGTACGTAGGCATAAGATGCGATATCCTAGCGAGCAACCTTCCCCTCCTTTCCCGTAGGTAGGCGAACTACGTTGACTCTGATTTCTCATTCCAGACGGGAATACGTAGGCATAAAGTGCGATACTTTGCCGAGTCGTTTTCTTTTCTTTTTAACCCTTGACCTGTAGAATAGATAGAATAACAATCCATACCCGAAAACAAGCGTGGATCCCGTCGAGTACGACGGACGTGAGGGGTGCTAATACCTTCCCCTTGCGTAACCGACTCCCGAATCCAGGTTTTGGTTGCGACGACCATACCTTTCCCGTGTTGTGGGAGGTTTACTCTGAGCGTTTCCTTTCCCTTCCGTGGGATAAATAACACACGGTGGCAACTCTTCTGTCCAGCCGGCGCCGATTTTCGCAGTAGCGACAGAGAGTTTGCTTTGAAGAATCCCTTGAAGATTTAGGATGAAGTACATTGCCTTGAAGACTGTTAGACGAAGGAGATGGTGCTGTTAGAGTTGTGCAACTGTTTGAAGTAGGACTTACTGCTGCTTAGCTGTTTGATGCTGTCTACTGTCTAGGGTTTCTACTTGTTGTAGCTTGCTGTTTTTCTTGAAGATTGGATGCTTATTTGAAGCTTGTAGATGGATGAAGACCTTGCTTGAAGGTGTTGGTGACTTATCAGATTTTGCTGCTTAGAGCTGTTGGTGCTGTTTAGAGCTGTTGATGTATTGTTTGAGTTTCTTGACTGTATTGTTTGTTAATTTTCCCCATAGGGTTGAAGTGAAGTTGTTTCACTTTGCCCATTGTTTTCTAGGTTCGAGGTTGAGTGGGACTCCCTTGCCTCGCTTGTACTGCTGCATTCATGCATTTTACTGCTTTACTGTATATATGCTGTTTCTTTTCCGTTTATTCCCTTAGGATCTCTGTTTCTCTCTGCGCAAGAGAGAAATATGACAGACATTAGGCTCTCATCCATGCATGCCAACACTAGGGTAGATTTTGATCCCCTTTTCAACCGTAGGTTTTAGAGTTGTTGTTTCTCTTCTCATCTCAAAACAATCATAAAAATACAATAAAAGGATAAACATCAATAAAAAAAACAATTCTTGCGTAAAAGACTGTAAACCAATCAAAAAACGTCATTTTTGTCCGCTTGGACCCATAATCAGGAGAAAACCTTTTTCAGAAGGATAAAAACAATCAAGCCAGACTTGTGTCGTACGTGGCCCAAACTATGTTTGCTCTGATCTTTCATGCTGTATGAAAGTACGTAGGCATAGGATGCGATATCCTAGCGAGCAACCTTCCCCTCCTTTCCCGTAGGTAGGCGAACTACGTTGACTCTGATTTCTCGTTCCAGACGGGAATACGTAGGCATAAAGTGCGATACTTTCCCGAGTCATTTTATTTTCTTTTAACCCTTGACCTGTAGAATAGATAGAATAACAATCCGTACTAGAAAACAAGCGTGGATCCGGTCGAGTACGACGGACGTGAGGGGTGCTAATACCTTCCCCTTGCGTAACCGACTCCCGAATCCAGGATTTGGTTGCGATGACCATTCTTTTCCCGTCTTTGCGGTAGGTTTACTCTGAGCGTTTCCTTTCCCTCCGTTGGGATAAATAACGCACAGTGGCGACTCTTCTGTTCAGCCGACGCCGATTTTTGCAGTAGCGACAAACCCTACTCGATAAAACAGATGAATCTGAAACCCCGTAATCCGTATTATCCCGAACTACGTAAGCTCTGATCTCTCAAGCCTGTTGAGAGTACGTAGGCACAATACTGATGTATTGGCGAGCCACCTTCCCCGTAACCCGTAGCTAGTCGAACTACGTTAACTTTGATTTCTCATTCTCTGATGAGAATACGTAGGCATAAAGCGCAACGCTTTGCCGAGTCATTTTCTTTTCTTTTCAGACCAGCCTCGATAGGTAGATAGATAGAACCAACCCGTCATATAAACACAACAAGCGTGGATCCCATTGAGTACGATGGACGTGAGGGGTGCTAATACCTTCCCCTTGCGTAACCGACTCCCAAACTCAGACAATGGTTGCGACGACCTTGTCTTATACCTTTTCGTCAGGTTTTTCCGATCGTTTCCTTTCCCGTTCCGAGGGATAAATAACGAAAGGTGGCGACTCTTCTATTTTGCCGGCACCTTATTTTTGCGGAAGCGACACCGCCCTTCGGGTTCGATGCCTGTTTGTTTAACAGATGCCTGACGGTGAGGTCAGATGTTCTTCTCAATTTCGGGTTGAGACTGTCGCTACTGCGAAAATCGGCGCCGGCTATGACAGAAGAGTCGCCACCGTGCGTTATTTATCCCAAATGGGGGAAAGGAAACACTCAGAGTAAACATAACGCAAAACGGGAAAGGAATGGTCATCGCAACCAAACCCCTGGATTCGGGAGTCGATTACGAAAGGGGAAGGTATTAGCACCCCTCACGTCCATCGTACTCGACGGGATCCACGCTTGTTTTCTGGTACGGATTGTTACTCTATCTACACTAAAGGTCAAGGGACAAAAGTAAAGAAAAGAGAAAAGAGACTTGATAGAGTTTCGCCGCTCTATGCCTACGTATTCCCTCGTGCAATGGGAAAGTCAGAGTCTACGTAGTTCGGCTAACTACGGATGAAGGTGGGAAGGTTACTCGCTAGGATACGGCATCCTATGCCTACGTACTTTCATACAGCATGAAAGATCAGAGCAAACGTAGTTCGGGCTACGGGAGACACAAGCTTGTCTAACTGTTTTTTATTACCTTATGAAAGGGTTTTTCTTGATTAAGAGTCCAAGCGGACAAAAATGACACTTTGATGTTTGTTTGAATCTTTTACAAAAGAAGTGTTTTTTAGTTTGTTTGCAATCTATGACACACTAGAGACTATGATTTGAGAGTGACTACGTCGCGTGTCAACCAAAGGGTGCCGTACTAAGCAGCCAGACCACTGGAAAGAAGCTCTCCAGCAACCCTTTCTCAAATAGCTTAAGGCTCGTAACGTACGACATCGATTAACCTTATTACTGTATTTTTGAGTTGTTTTGAGATAAGAAGAGAAAGAAGCTCTAAAAAGCCTAGGGTTGAAAAGGGAATAAAAAGTAACCTAATGTTGTCATGCATGGATAAGAATCCTAATGTCTGTCATAATTCCCTCCTGCACAGAGGAAATCAGAGATCCTAGGGGATAAACAGAAAAGAAAGCAAGCAAATACAGTAAAATGCATGCAATGCAGCAATACAAGCGAGGCAAGGGAGTCCTGCTCTACCTCGAACCTGGGAAAACAACAGGCAAAGTGAATCAACATTCACTTCAAACCTTAAGGGGGCAAGCTATCCAAGCCAACAAACAATACAGAAAAACTAAAATAAAACAGAGGAGGCAGCCCAAGCAGCAGCATCAAACTCCCACAGTTGACAGCACAAGCAGCAGCTCTGACAACAACAGTTGATTAAACAGCAAAAAGTTGACAGCAACAACCTTCATCTTCATGAATAGCCCCAACAAACAAACTTCAACAAGCTTCTATCTTCACACTCAACATACTTCAACAAGCTTTAACAAACACCTAGCTTCAACCAGCAAACAACTTCATCAAGCAAGCAGCTTCAACAAGCAAACAGCTTCAACAAGCAACTGGCTTCAACAAGCAACACTCCTAGCTTCAACAAGCTTCTAGCTTCAACAAGCACAAACTTCATTCTCAACAAGCTTCAACAAGCAACCTCCAAAGGGGAATCAATTAACAAGATCAAGTTGAAATGTTAAGTAACTTAATGACAACCAAAGGAAGCCACTAAGAACTTAACATTATAAGAGAATGGCATCCTCAAAGTTCTACTCTTAAAGAATTACATTCATCCCTCCAAAGGAGAGATGTGACTTCCTTAAGAGGACTTTATGTCATTGGATTGAATGGAGATGAACAATATACTCCATGTTTGAAGAAACAAGCAAAACTAGTCTAATGCTCTTCCTAAAACCCTAGTTTCCCTAAGCTCCTGACAAGCACCCACAAGATGAGAAGTTCTTCATGTCCATACTCTTTCAATCTCTCCAAAGCATATTCAAGTTATCTTCATGTTCATCCAAAAGCAAAGGCACCACCACTTAAGTCTAATGGGAACTATTGGGTTAAACTAGTCAAGTTAGTATGTTAGAAACACCTAGAAGTTAGTCCTAAAACTAAATCTAATTAAAATACCAAAAATGATTGTAAAATCCTATAAAAATTCTAAAGGTTCCCAAACCTCCTAAGAATATCTCCATACAAAAACCAGGGGGTTAATCAATCATTAAATCCTAAAACTATGCCCTAAACCTAAGGGTACAATCTTAAAACCCTAAATCTACACCACTTAAAGTTTAATGTTCAAAACAGCCTATATTTATCTCAAAAAAATATGAGAAAATTGCTAAAGGTACATGCATCTCTAAGATAACTAACCCAAAAAGAATCACCTAAAAATTATACACCAAACACCCATACTAAAATCAACAAGATCATGTATCAAACATATTCAAAATAAAACCAATTAAACTTCCAAAAATGCAATTAAAAAATAAAATGCATGAATTAATAAAATTCTAACCCTATTAAATTCTAGACTCTTTAAGGAGTCAGGGGAAAAAAATATAACCTAAAAATGTTAATTTTCCTAATTATGGTGAATTAATTTCTAACCTATATGCTAAATGTGAAAAGAAGGAAAAAACAATGAAAATAAAGAAATCAGCGTGCCAAATAGCAATTGATCTACATTATAATCTAGACATGGGCCCAGCAGGGGGTGTTAATATCAATTGTCTTATTAAGCCCAAAACGAAAATAAGAAAATCATGGAAATTGTAAAAAGCTTGTGGCAAATAGCAAGACTTCTACGTTCATATTCCCTCATGGGCCTAAAGCAGGGTGTGAAGAGCAAGCAATGACTAAGGCCCATCCAATTACTATTAAGTGAAACGGTGAGTTTCAATCTAAACTCAACTCTTCAGAAATTGAAACGAAATCCTGGCCGTGAATCCATGTTCTCAGTCAAAGTCAAGCTAGCATCCAACGGTTATTGTTCATCTTCTCCAAATGTTTAAAAATGGGAGGGAAATTTGGGACGGTGGCCTGAGCTGCAGCGCCACCGTCGTCTCCGGTGATGGCCAAGCAAAACGTCATTAATCCACAAAACTTAACATCCAATCCTACTCGTTTTCATCCCCTAAACATGAATATAACCTCAAAATTCACTGATTCTACCTCTATCTTCAAAACCGATACAAGTTTCAGAAAACCACCCAATCTTGATGGTCACGATTCTTGCAATTATTGGTCTTAATCTCATCTACACCTCTCAGGCTTCAAAACTAACTGTCTAAACACCATTGAAACCTCACGAATCAAGAGTTATTCTTCTCAACAGAAATTGGCATCACACCTAAAGTGTCTCTAATTGCTCAATTCTTGTGCTAGAATCCAACTAGGCATCATCAATAACCTAACCGCATATCAAATTCTAATCAATTTCCTATGAATTATGCTAAAACTTGAAAGATGCATACCTGGTGTAAATGGATGAATAAAGTAGGTTTTGCTTCAATTCAGCCTCTAATCTCTTCCAGATTCGTTCAACAACTCCTTCTGAAGCTTCTCCAATCAACAATTTGCCTTGAATTCACCTTGATTCCCAAAACCGATTCTTGATGCAATGATGAAATTTTCAGTTGCTCTCTCTCGATTCTCTCCAATCCTGCCCCAAAAAACCATCTGAATGCATTGTATTGGTTATATAGAGTTGGTTAGAACACTCTAGAAACTTCTGTAACTGCCCAAAGGAGAAATTGAATTTCTCTTGCAACCTGAAAATCTCATATGTGCAGCTCGTGTTTTGCTCTGTTCTTAGCCTTGATTTTGCTTGAATTTCTCCTCTTATGACATTTAGAATTGAATGGGATGTGTAGCTCCTTGTTTCTGATCCAAAGGCAATGAATTGGTTATGTTACTTCCACCTTAAGTCACAAAATGGAAATGAGTGAAAATGACCCCAAATGCAAAATGTGCCAATGCCATCATTCTTAGAATGGTATTTCTGATAAAAATGACCTATAATATGAGCTTGTTTGGCCACATATCAATAAATTCCATTTTTTGGCCTTTTAATGACTTTAATTTCCTCCTTTTTAAGCCATTTCAAGTGAATTTGTGTTCCAAGCCAATCCAAACTCTCATGACCACTTGGTTACACCCAAAACATCATTTTGTACAAGTTCCATGTTGGAAAATTTTCTATTTGAAGCTTGCAAGTTGGAGTTATGGACCTATAATCCAAAGTGACCTATAATCTCACTTCCCCCAAAATACCCCTGGCTTGCAAAGATCATAACTTGAGTTCTACAAATCCTATCAAGGACTTCTAGTACTCTATGGAAATCTAAGAGGATAAGGAACAACATTCATGTTGACCAAAAGTCCATTTGAAAACTCCTTGAAGGGAAAAAGTTGCTTGGAAGTCAAGTGACTTTCACAGATAAATTTCATAGTCATCTGATGACCTGTAACTTGTCTGGACCATAACCTGAGTTCTATAAATCCTCTTGAGGACTTCTAGTACTCAAATTAAAGTTATTGAGATGCTATACAAGTTTCATGTTGGCCAAAGATCCATTTGAAACTTGTATTTTGATTTATATGGCTTTGAAGTTAGGCACTAAACAGGGGATTTTACACTGAAACCCTAATTTAGCAACTCCCCACATTCTTGATTCTTCTTTGCTTGATCTTGGCACAACACCACACATGTATCAACATACCAATCCATGAACCCCATGACCTCAATGTAGGCTTTGATGCTCTTCAATTACTCAATTGACCTAAGATTGACCCAGATGAAACCCTAGTTGACTGCACCTCAACTGTGGCTCTTACACTTGAATCAATGACTTGACTTAGCTCCAGTATGGCCCTCTAGGCATTCCATGAGATCCATACACACCTCAAATTCACATTCCATGTTTCACATCCCACTGATGATTCTCAATATTCCTCAAGATAGGAGCAAAACCGACATGTAGGCACTCAAACTTCTCAAGACTTCAAATCATTTCTTGATGGCCTGGATGACTTCTCATACTTGGATAAGACCTCTTGCTAGGCTCTTTTGATAAGAATCACACTTGATCCCCTGTTGGATGCATGCTATGCTATGATATGCCAATGATTGAACTATGTACATGATGTAACTATGCAAATGACAATGCAATGAAACATAAACCAGGTAAGAAAAGGTTGAGCAAATTTTGGGGTGCAACAGCTGCCCCTATTCAAACGGCTTGGACTCGACTGGGTGAAGAGAGAACGACCTTCAAACAATCGAGGTACGAGACGGTTGAATACCAGGAAACCCGGAAAGTTTCCAACTGCGGAAATAAACTGCACTGCTTGGGGAGTAACATCCCCTATCTGAATCCGGTTGTTACGGCAACAACTGATCCAACGTCTGATAATAATTCTTATTTCAACTTCAACCACCTATGTAACGCCACAAGTACTGAACAATTTTTGCAAAAACACCTCTGTCCATAACTGGACTAACCTTGTCAACACAAGAAGAGAAACAAATTCGTCAACACGAATAGAGATTCTGTCGTCACAGGAGTAACCTTGTCCGCATCTGGACCCAAATTTCGTCAAATCACAAATAAATACAAATCTGTCCACGTCAGGACTCACATTTCGTCAACTCGAAGAAATCTCAACAACACAGGAATAGAACTTTGTCCACGTTAGGACGCTTGTTTCGTCAACACGAAGAAATCCCCTCAACAAGAGCAAAACTTTGTCCACGTTAGGACGCACACTTCGTCAACACGAAGAAATCCCATCATAAACTTGTCCACGTTAGGACTCAAATTTCGTCAACCCGAAGAAATCCTATCGTCATAGGAATAAAACTTGTCCTCATCAGGACTCCACATTCCGTCAACATGGAGAAATCCTATCATCATAGGAATAAAACTTGTCCTCATCAGGACTCCACATTCCGTCAACACGGAGAAATCCTATCATCATAGGAATAAAACTTGTCCTCATCAGGACTCCACATTCCGTCAACACGGAGAAATCCTATCATCATAGGAATAAAACTTGTCCTCATCAGGACTCCACATTTCGTCAACACGGAGAAATCCCGGCGACTTTGCTGGGGATGAGTTGTCCGCATCTCGTCAACACGAGGAGATCCTATCAACATAGGCAATAAAATCTTATTTGCGTCTCGTCAACACGAGGAACTCCTATCAACATAGGAATAAATTTTCCACGTCAGGACTCACATCTCGTCAACACGAGGAAATAAACTCGTCACCATGAAGAGAAATAAATTTGTCCACATCAGGATTCGATCTCGTCAACACGAAGAACGGTAAACTTGTCCACGTCAGGACTCGCATCTCGTCAACACGAGGGAAGGTAACTTGATTTGTCCATGTCAGGACTCACATCTCGTCAACACGAGGAAATCCTATCAACATAGGAGTAAATTGTCCACGTCAGGACACCGTTTCATCAACACGAAGAAAGATAAATTTGTCCACGTCAGGACTCGCGCATCTCGTCAACACGAGGAACTATAAACTTGTCCACGTCAGGATGCACATTTTGCCAATACGAAGAAAGATATCTGCTGGGGATAAATGGTCCACGTCAGGACACCATTTCGTCAACACGAAGAGTAATCAATTTGTCCACGTCAGGACTTCACATTCCGTCAACACGGAGAAATCAAATCTGCCCACGTTAGGACTAGCACATCTCGTCAACACGAGGAAATAAATCTGTCCACGTTAGGACGCACACTTCGCCAACACGAAGAAATCCCGTCAATACAGGAATAAATTTTCCATGTCAGGACTCATATCTCGTCAACACGAGGAACTCCTATCAACATAGGCAATAAAATTTTGGCGACTTCCGGGGAAATACTTCTGTCAACCAGTAGGAAAATACATCCGTTTATCCATACGGGAAGATACTCTGAATACAGTTTCCCTGCTTATCTCTGCAGTAGCTGACTCCATTGGTCCCAACCCACAAACCTTTTTGTGCTGACGTTTTAGCGACTTTGAGGAGGACTCTACTGGGGATATTTGGAAACCCAACTGCCGGACGCCTGTTTTGATACCCGGCGGCATCTTCTGAAATTTTGATTCATGAAACCCCTTGACGCTGACGTAACAACAAAATTGAAGAAAATAATCCGCTGGCCGGATAAGAGAAACTTCAACAAGCAACTCTGTGGGGAAAATAGTAAGATGAACCGTATCATCACACGTCTCACGGCGAGACCTCGAATACCTGGTAATAGATCTGAGCTAGAACTCCATACGCCTGCTGAGAAAACACACCTGAAAGCAAAAGGTTAACCAACCTGATTTATGTTTCAAAATGCTTATGTTTGAAAATGGCGTAATGCTCTGTACGGCACGGAAATGCTACGCGTTTGAGTAGATGCAAATATGACGATATATGCAAATGCAAATGCAAGCTCAAGCTGTCGGGGAAACTCTGGTAGTGTTGTCTCAACAACATGAATGCTGAGGATAAAGCCAACTCCGCTGGGGAGAACAAGTATCATAAGGTATTCCGGTAAAATAAATGTCGGAAACACAGTCAACTTTTTCGGGGAGAGATCAAACATCAATTTCCACTAGGAGGAAAGAACAAACACCCTGCTGGTGAACAAACTTAGCTGGGGAAGAAGCGACACTTCTTGGCAAAGCACACTGTCTAGACACAGTTTACACATTCAGAGTTACCACTCCGCTGGGGACCATCATCCCGACGGAGGCAAGACGACCTGTGGGGAGCAAGAAAACCATCCTTCGCGGATATAAGCCTTTCGAACCAACAACTTGGTTAACTAATGCGGGAATCTCCCATGCTGGAGATTGAACGTGCACATCTTCGATTTGCTAAGGAGCGCAACCTCTGCAGGGGACATTGATTTTGACTTGCTGGGGTTAATCCTATGGACGGCTTTCCATGAGGACACTCTCCCGGGGAAAATAATTCCCTCCTTCGGGAAGGGATAAATGTCATTTTAACTCTCTGGAGATAAGTTGCGACTAGCTGAGGAATGACATCAAGTGGAGTCAGGTCTTACGTCAAGCGACCTTGGCTGGGGAATACAATTCCTGACCGTTTGCTCCAAAGGTAAGAACCATGCAAAACACAAACGAGACAAAATAGGCCTATACAACAGAATCTATCCGGGTTAGCATCTGTGACATTACTTCAGTCAATTCAAAGTTTTAGCAATTATTGGCAAGGGCCAGCAAGATTATGTAAGTGCAAGTTTATCAAAAACATCGGCGTCTTTCACAAACAAAACAGTAAAGAACAAGCATCAAGTACTGAATAACATGTTTTATTGATAACAGGCCTCTGAATAGGCAAAGTTTTGTACACTGGATGCAACTCTTGAAAAGAGGAAGTTACGCACAAACACACATACATATATGCACAAGAAGCATAAAGAAAATACAAAACAATATTTGTATACATGTCGGCAACGTGGCACAGACAAACACCATGAGCTGATCCTCCTATGACTCGCCTGACTCCGCGCTTTCCCGGTACTCGATCTTCGAAAGAGATTGTTTTTGGATAAACAGCCCCCAGGTACTCCCAAACCACTAAGCAATGCCGTATCAAATCCGGACCGCAGTCATTTGCTTTTTCAATCCCTAACTTTTGCGTGAACCGCCCTTTGCGGGTTTTCAATTCACCGGGATACCCTTTTTTGCCGAAGTCGCCCTTTTCAGGTTTTCGACTTCGCGGGTGTACATCTTTTCAATTTTATCCCTAACTTTTTCCCGAACCTTTTATTCATTTTTATGGTTCGCCGGGATGCCCCATTTTATCCTGGACTCTCTTTTTACTGTCCAGCGGGTCACTTTCAAGCAAAGTATTTTTTAACTGCGTCCGAATTCACAAGAGATGTAAAGTCCTCACCATCCATGGTGGATAGTAACAAGGCTTCTCCAAAGAAGACTTTTCTGACAACGTAGGGACCTTCGTAATTGGGAGTCCACTTGCCCCTGTGATCTGATTGTGGTGGGAGAATCTTTTTCAAAACAAGATCGCCCGTCTGAAAGCTTCGAGGGCACACCTTCTTGTCGTAAGCTTTCTTCATCCGGCTCTGATACAACCGACCGTATGCTAGAGAAGCCAGTCTCTTCTCATCCATTAAGCTGAGCTGATTCAGTCTATCTTTAATCCATTCTGCCTCGTCGAGTTGGACATCACGTAAAACCCTCAGGGAAGGAATCTTGACCTCCAACGGTAACACCGCCTCCATCCCGTATACTAATGAGAAAGGGGCTTCCCCGGTTGATGTGTGTACCGTCGTACGATAACCGTGCAAAGCGAAAGGTAACATCTCGTGGGATAATCCATCATTTTATTATTCAAATTTGAACCGTTGTCGGTGATAATCCGCTCAGGGATTCCATATCTGCAGATAATATCTCGTTTGATAAATCTGGCTACCACTTGCTTGGTCACATTGGCATATGATGCTGCTTCCACCCATTTGGTGAAGTAATCGATTGCCACCAAAATGAACCGGTGTCCGTTTGATGTCGTAGGCTCAATCTTGCCAATCATGTCAATTCCCCACATCGAGAAAGGCCACGGTGATGACATCACATTTAGAGGGCTTGGAGGCACATGGATTTTGTCCGCATAAATCTGGCATTTATGACACCTCTTTGCAAACTTTCTCGTCATAGCATGCCCACCAGCATGCGTACCAAATGTACCCTCATGTATCTCTTCCATGAGCAACTTCGCCTCTTTCTCATCTACACAGCGTAGCAACACCAAGTCGTGGTTTCTTTTGTATAGGACATCGTCCGGATTCAGATAGAAATTGCCAGCCAATCTCCTGAGAGTCTTCTGATCTTGACTGGATGCTTCAGCCGGATACTCCTTGTTCTTCAGGAAATTCTGGATGTCAAAGTACCAGGGTTTACCATCGGGAGCCTCGTCAATGGCAAATATGAATGCAGGCCTATCAAGCCGAGAGATAACAATCTGGGGAGCCTCGTTCCAGAAGTTAACTTTATACATTGAAGACAATGTTGCCAGGGCGTCAGCCATTTGATTTTCTGCTCGCGGTACGTGATGCAATTCCACCTTGTCAAAGAAAGGCAACAATCTCCTTGCATAGTTCATATAGGTGTTGCACCCCAAAATTTGCCCTCTTTCAAGGCTTGACTCATTTCTTCATTTCTTTCAAATTCAATGACATAAGGGAGGCCCATCATTCCAAATTCAAGGTTCATGAATTCAAGGCTAGATTCAAGAATATTACAAAGAGAAATTTCATGACATTTGCAAGAATGTCACATTTGTTACAAAATCCAAACTCTTGGTAATGCTTAGGAAATTAAGCTATTTCTAGTCTTAATTCAAGTTTCTAAAAATAACTTCATGCCATGGTATCCCCCATGCCTCATCAAGTCCACATGGTCCTTTTTGTGCTTACAAACATGTAAGGAAATATTTAAGAGCTAACTCAATGTTGGAATATCCTAAGATCAAGGCTATGCATACATTCATGGGCAATTTGAATATGGTCCAAAACAGCCCCATGCAAGAAGTGGCAATGTGTATCATATTACAAAATCATTTTATGTCACAAAACCAAGGCTATAAGCTTATGTTGATACATCTACACATCAAAAATCTGAATTTGAAAATGATGTCCAAAATGTCTTGTATTGACTACATGGGTATGTCCAAAACAAATCAACCAACCAATGGGTACAAGGTTGGAAAGCAATATAGAGTGCTGCAGAAGAAATGCAGCAAAAGCAGCATACTAGAAATGGAAAAAGCAAGGCTGCACCAAGAAAGTGGCCATAATTGTTGCCAAGAATGGAAATTCTGAAAGTTGGAGCTTGTGCAAGAGCTATTGCTTTGGTACAGCAGAAAAAGGTGACAGAAAAGTGAGATGAGAAGGGAAGGAGGGCTGTCAACAAAAGGATTGGGTTCATAACACATTCACTAGACATTCATTCTACACACATTGAAAAACCAGAAAAAGAAGAGAGTGAGATAGAACCAAGAGGATCATTGAGAAACAAAACCTTCACAACACAAGGTGAGGAGTGGTGAAGCATATTCAACCAAAACCAAGGAGGACTTGCAAGAAGAATAGAAAGCTCTTCGGTATCCATTTCTTCAAACCTTTCTCCTTTTACTTTTTGCTTTTATATTCATTTCATTTATTCTCTTGTGTGTTGTTGTACTGTATATATCATGTAAGGTCCTAAAAGGGACCAAGAAAACCGTTTTGAAAGAAACCCAAAAAGAAGCAAAAAACAAGAGAAAAGTTTGGATTTTTCTTCTGGTAGCCCAACACGGGCCGTGTCACACGACACGGCTGGCCGTGTTGCATCTCTGTGTGACTTTTCAAAACGCAAAATGCCTAGAACACATGACACAGGCCGTGTCACACAACACGGGCCATGTCACACAACACGGGCCGTGTCACACAACACGGCCACCCGTGTCACACTTCTGTTTGCCCTAAAAAAATCATTTTTCTCCCATACCTTGTGACACGGGCCGTGTCACACAACACGGCCACCCGTGTAACACTTTTGTTTGCCTCAAAAACCCTAAGTTTCCTGGAACTGTGACACGGGCCGTGTCACACAACACGGCCACCCGTGTCAGACCCCTTTTTTTCACGTTTTTTTTTCGACTTTTTACCTCAAAAAAATTTTTCTCAAGGAGTTCGCCGTGCCGTTTTTTTTGTGTTTCGTTTTTTTTTAGCCGATTAACCCGTTGTGTTTGGTATGTTTTTGTGCATATTTATTTTTGGTCATTGTTTTTACCTTTGGTTCTAAAAACTATTTTCAAGAAAACAAACTCTCGATTCTCATCGAGCCATTTTTTTGACCTTGTAAGCCGATTGCCTTGTGCATCGCCATCAATCTTGCTTGCTTCACCTCAAACCTTTTTTTAAACAATTAAACCCTTGACCCAACGTCAAGCGGATTTTCTCAAATAATGGTTAAGCCAACTCGCCATATTTAACAAAAAGATAAAGTTCACTTTGTATTGAACTAAAGAGAGGGGATTAAGTGTAGACTTCTTCCTCTCCGAGTGTCGAGATGCTCACTATAGTGTGGGTGGTTTTGACATTCGTCTTTCAATATGAAGATGTTTTCATCCACACCTTTTTCTCCTAAAAAACCTCGGCCCCGTACCGAGTGCAGTTTCAAAACACTTACAATAAATAAATCGATTCTCTTTGTATTGAACTAAAGAGAGAGGATTGAGTGTAGACTTCTTCCTCTCCGAGTGTTGGGATATTCACTGTAGTGTGGGTGGTCTCGATACTCATCTTTCAATACGAAGACGTGACTTTATCCGCCACCTATCTCCCTCTACAACTTCTTTCCGCAACCTTTGTCACCTAAAAACCTCGGTCCCGTACCGAGCGCATTTTTAAACTCTTTTCATAACAAAACTTGAATGGTCGTGGAGTGGTTAGGCATAGGCCTTCTCCTATCCCGAGTGCTGACGTTTACCGTAGGGTTCTCTGTCGCAAAAGCACTTACCATTTGTCGCTTCCGCGAAAATAAGGTGTCGGCAAAACAGAAGAGTCGCCACCTTTCGTTATTTATCCCTCGGAACAGGAAAGAAAACGATCGTAAAAACCTGACGAAAAAGGTATAAGACAAGGTCATCGCAACCATTGTCTGGGTTCGGGAGTCGGTTACGCAAGGGGAAGGTATTAGCACCCCTCACGTCCGTCGTACTCGACGGGATCCACGCTTGTTGTGTTTACTGGACGAGTTGGTTTTATCTATCTACCTATCAAGGCTGGTCTGAAAAGAAAAGAAAAATGACTCGGCAAAGCGTCACACTTTATGCCTACGTAATCTCATCAGAGAATGAGAAATCAGAGTCAACGTAGTTTGACTAACTACGGGTTACGGGGAAGGTGGCTCGCCAATACGTCAGTATTGTGCCTACGTACTCTCAACAGGCATATGAGATCAGAGCTTACGTAGTTCGGGATAATACGGATTATGGGGATTCAGATTCATCTGTTTTATCGAGTAGGGTTAACAAATAGTTCCAGCAGTTAGGGACAAAGCCTGTTTGCGGTAGAACTAGGAGTTAACGACACTCTTTTCTTCAGAAAAGCTTCCTTTGAATTAAGGGCCCACGGGGCAAAAAGGTTTGAAGTTTGTTTTCTGTCTTTTACGAAAGAACTATTTTTTATGGTTGTTTGCAATTTCAATCGCACTAAAGACTATGACCTGAGAGTGAATGCGTCGCATGTCATCCAAAGGGTACCATACTAAACATCCAGACTGTCGAAAAGAAACTCTCCAACAATCCTTTCTCAGATAGCTTAAGGCTCGTAACGTAGGAAAGAAATCATTCATGATTACTGTATCTTAAGCTGTTTTGAGATGAGAAGAGAGAGGGACAACTAAGGGGAGACTATCAAGTCCTAATGTTGTCATGCCAAGGATTCATCCTATGGTTGAGGTTTGAAACAGAGAACTCTTAGAAGTTATCATGCATAGGTTTCAACCTAAATTTCTAATCATCACTTCCTCATCAAAGGAAGCGAGATTCCTAAGGGATCATGTCAATGGTAAACAGACACATATAAAGCATCAGCTTAAACAGCAAACAGTAAACAACTGTAAAATGCATGCAATGCAAGTGAGGGAGGAAATGTGTGCGGGGCATCAGCCTCCACAAGCTCATCTCAACCTCAATCCAGATATGAATAATTGCCATCATACAGAAGAAATAGCAAGCTATCAAGCAAAATAGAAGTAACTGCAATCATATAGAGGAAGTAACATGCTATCAAGCACACACAAACCACATAGGCAAGGGAGCTGGGCTCTACCGAATACCCGCAAGCAAAGCCATACAGTAAAATACAAGCAGAGGGAGCAACCCAACCTATAGTGCAATCATGATCCTAGATTACATCAGTATAAATATGAACTTATTCTAATGCATCAAGCAAAGCAAACAAGCCACACCACTACAGAAGAGAAAACAGACAAGAGAGAAAGCAGATCAACAGCTCCTACAACTAAACCAACTTAACAGCAGTCCAGTCATCAATCTTCAGCAGCTCTTCAGGGCTACCATCCTTCATGACAAGTATTAACTTGCTTCTCCAGGGATCTGACACATCAAACACAAGTATCAACTTGTTCTCTCTTCTCCAAGCCTCAGCTTTTCAGTCAATCCCACCTTCAGGCTTCACTCCTAACTGCAAGTATCAACTTTATTCCTTCAGGCTCTCAATGCATCAATGTAAGTGTCAACTTATCCTTCAATCTTCAAGCCTCAGCTCTTCACTCAATCTCAATTGAATCCTCTTCATAAGTATCAACTTGTTCTTCTAGCTTCAGCTCCCTTTGCTTCACCAGTATCAACTTGGTCTTCTTCATCTACAAGCTTCAGCTTTTCAGAGTAATCTTCAATCACATGGAAGTGTCAACTTCATTCTTCAATCTTCTTCAAGCAAGGAACTCCATCCTCTAACAAGGGAGAAAGATTCATCTATCAAGAGTAAAGTTGGGATGCTTGGTAGCAGAGTGAAGACCAAAGGTCACCACTGAGCATCCTGTCATCAGAGAAAGGGACCCTCAAAGGTTCTACCAATTTGCAAAGAACCACACATCCTACCAAAGGAGGGATGAGGCCTTTACAAGGGACCTTACATCATAGGGAAGAATGGAATTGATCAACATATTCCATGTTTATGAAGGAAGAGAACTATCTAGAAGCTCTGCCTACAAAACCCTAATCTTAACCTAATCAAAACTACACCACAAGAAGGGAAGATCCTCAAATCCAAGCCTCTTCAAGCAATCCAATGCATCTTCAACTTGTCTTCATCATCATCCAAGAACAATCAAACCACAACCCTAATCTAAGGGAACTAAAGATGTTAATCTAGTTGAGTTAGTGCCTTAGAATCATCTAAAACTAGCACCTAAACTAAAATCAATCAAAAATAGAAAACTATCTTATAAATTTCTACAAAAATTCCTAAGGGATCCTAATTCAATTAAGAATGCCTCATACAAAAACCAGGGACTAAATCACCTATTAAGTCCTAAAATTAAGTCCTAAATCCAAAGGTATCAATCATAAACCCTAAAAATGGAGCTTCTAAAGGTTTCAACCTAAACTACCACCTATGTTCATCACAAAAATGTGAGGAAATTCTATGGGGAGCATGCATATCTATGCTAACAACTCACAAAAAATCAAGATCAAAATCATCATCACATGATCAAACCAAATTCACCAATATGAAGCATCAAACATAACTATTTTAATATCAATTAAAATATGAAAATTCCCATAAAATCAGAAAATGCATGAAATAAAAATATTTTTTATCTAAAAAATACTAGATTCAATCATGAATATAATGCAAAAAGAATGGGGTTAATTGGATCATTTTTAAATTTTATATGATTTAATCATGAACCATGAATAAAATGAAGAAATTAAAGAAAATCAAAATAAAAAGATAAACACGCGGTGCAACTAGCAATGAAAATCAGTTCATATAATGGATTGGGCCATCAGGGGGGTGCAGGTATCAACCTATTCACTAAGCCCAGCATCAGCAACTAAATGAAACGATGCGTTTCATTAACTCAGATCCTTCACAAACTGAAATTAAAACGTGGCCGTTGGATCACTCCTCTAGTCAAAGGTCTCAGCCCCATCCAATGGCTCTAAAGTCATCTTCAACCTTTTGAATCTCTGAACCTCGCGCGCAGCTCCGGCCACCACCGGTGGTACTCCGGTCATCGTCCCTAACCCTAACTCTCTCTAGGATCCTCCATTGCAAGTGGTCTGTACATGAAACTTATCCCAAATTTCCTCACGAATTCATTCATGCCCTTTATTCTCTCTGAAACCTCAAGATTCGCCATAACCAATTCTCAACCGAAAATGGTAACATCCTTAATTGGTCACTAATTCTCAAACTAGCTATCTGAAAACCTTCCTACACCGTTCTACAATACATCTAACATCCTAATTCGTATTGATTCTACCTAATTTATGCTGGAGGAAGAAGTTTACATACCTGTCAATTCTTGATGAACAGATGCACTAAATCTTCAAATCAAGCTCTCCAACCTTCCAGACACGATCAATGGATCATTCCCTTGCTTCTGTATGCACAAGAACCGGTTGAAAACTCCTGAAACTTGAAACCCGATGGTGAGTTGCAGGTGAAAAAATCTGAGCTCAAGAACACCAATCAACCACGAATCCTCTTGATTATGATTTGGAATCAATCCCTAGCATCCATGGAAGAGGTTGCAATCAAGAAAATGGATGGAAAGTGAAGAAATTGGTGAAACCGAATTCAGTTGCAAGCAATGAAATCTCAATCTCAATCTCTTCTCTCTCCTTCAATCATCACCAACCTTTCATCTGAACCTCTTCTACTCAATATATATAACATCTGTGGATGATCTAGAACCCTCTAGATCCTTCTAATGAGAGTTTCAATCTCTCATGTCATGAGAATTTCAACCATATGCCATGGTATGCATAGTTCTATTTGCAGCTTGAAATCCATCCCATTCTCTTCCAATTTCTCCCCTAGTGACATTTTGGAAGTGTTTGGCTTGCAAGGGGCCTTGGTTATGCCTTGATTCTAGGTTTTGCAAATGTTACTTATGATGTAAGTAACTACTTTTCAAAGCAAGTCCACAAATTGAACTTCAAATTAAAATTGTGGCTAAACCAAAGTTCTTAAAATGCCTTTTAGAGTCAAAATGACCTATTACATGCCTTGGTTTGGATGTGTAGATCAAAAGTATCAATTTCCATCTTTGATTTATTTAACTTATACCCTTATTTTAGGTCATTTTTGCAACTTTGAGATACAAGCACTTCCAAAAACTCATGACCTCTTTGCTAGTCTTAAAACATCATTTTGAACAATTTTTATGTTGAACATTTTCCCATTTGAAGCTTGGAAATAGGAGTTATGGCCTTAAGGTTGAAATGACCTGTAATCTCCAAATGACCAAAATGCCCTTGACTTGTCAAAGCCATAACTTGAGTTCTACAAATCCTATAAAGGACTTCTAGTACTCTCTAGAAAGCTAAGCGGATAAGGAACAACATTCATGTTGACCAAAAGTTCATAGGAATCATCCTTATAGGGCAAACGTTTCATGCAAGTTCGGTAACTTTCAAGCTCCCAAATCCACAGACCTCAGATGACCTATAACTTGTCAAAGTCATAACTTGAGTTCTACAAATCCTATCAAGGACTTCTAGTACTCATATTAAAGCTAAGATCAAGCTCTACAACATTCATGTTGGGGGTAAGATGATATGACAAGCACATCTTGAGCTAAAATGCCTTGAAGATAGGGGTCAAACTAGGGGATTTTACACTGTCAAGCCTTAGAAACCCTAGCTTGAAACTTCTCAAACTCTTCAATCATGATGAGTTAACCTTGGAATCATCCTTATAGCATCTCAATTCAACAACCCATGATCACATGGCTCTTGGATTAGGTCTCAACTTCCTCCAAGTCTTCAGTTGACTTAGGATTGACCCAGTCAAACCCTAGCTGCACCACTCATGGCTGAGCCTTCTTAGTCTTGCACAATGACCTGTCTAGGCCTCAAAGTGGTCTTCAACACTTCTCATGAGCTCTCTCAAGACCTAAAGTCCAACCTCATGGCCTCAGAATCATCTGAGGACTTCCCACAACTCTCAAGTTAGGAGACACTCCCTCTTGGTTTCAATCCCTCTCTCTGAGGATCTTTTAACTTCTCTAACAAGGATATCAACCCTTGAACACTTGAATAAGCTTCTTATCTAGCTTCAAGGTCTTGTGTAGCTCTTGATTGGTACTCATACCTCTTGATCTCCTGCATACATGTCAATTAAATGCAAATGATAATGCTAATGTGAATGAAATGAAACATAAGCTAGGTAAAGAAATTTTGGGCAAATTTTGGGGTGCAACACCATTCAAAACCAAAAACACTTTAATAAGAGAATGAAGTTCTCTTTGTATTGAACTAAGGAGAGAGGATTAAGTGTAGACTTCTTCCTCTCCGAGTGTCGAGATGCTCACTGTAGTGTGTGTGGTTTTGATACTCGTCTTTCAATACGAAGACGCTATGTTCGCCACACCCTTTCATAACAAAAACTTTGAGATAAAGAATTGGGTACTACCCGTAGGGGTTACTATCCGAGGACCTACCTCGCCCCTAAAAAACAATTCAACAAATTAAATGTGACATCTTGCCTCGCATGGCGAAAACTTATCTTTCGAAAAGGATATGATACGTTCGTTCTACCGCAAACAGGTAACACCTAAGTCTCCAACGAGCGAGCAGCAATACACCTAACTGCTAGAATGCGTACGATAGCATCATCCATAAAAACATTAACAAATCGTAGGCTGAACTACAGCTGCTCTGATTCTTTACTTCGTTCAAGTAAAGATACGTAGGCACAATGGCCACAATCCTTGCCGAGCACATTCCCCCCATATCTGTAGTTCCCCGAACTACGTCGACTCTGACTTTCTCATATCCGTTGAGAATACGTAGGCCTAGGACCGCGAAGTCCTACCGAGTCCGTTCTTTCTCTTCCTTCCCCTATTATCTCTTTTTTCCCAATTTCTAACCTTCCCCTCTATCCTTTGGAACACTCTTTTATAGCATAATTTTTAAGCAAATAAATCACACACGACAAACAAATGGTTCCCATCAAGTACGATGGATGTGAGGGGTGCTAATACCTTCCCCTTGCATAACCGGCTTCCGAACCCAATCTTGGTTGCGAGACCATCTTGTCCATTCTTTTCTTAAGGTTTTCTCGATATTTTCCTTTCCCCTCATGGGATAAATAAAGTTCGGTGGCGACTCTTCTGTCCTTTTTCTTTTCGCCTTCCCCGTCGTTGCGCGTATTCTTTTGAGTAGCGACAGCTGGCGACTCTGCTAGGGACGCCTAGCAAGCCAAACCTAGTTTGTTTGTTGCATTTGTGCTTTATTTGCTTTTATGTTTTATTTTATTTATTATTGTGTTTCTTTCTAACCTGTTGGGTTTATTGAGATGGTTTGTAAGGATAAAGCTTTCTACCCGAGCTTTCGAGTATACACTAAGATTAGGAGGTGGTTTCTTTCTGATTTGCGAGATGTAGGACTCGTTGAGTTGGATCGAATTCCACCGCTCAGATGAGACCCCGTTGGAAATATTATGTCCTACGTGTAGTCGTAACGGTGTTTTATTTCCGACGTGGGATTCTGTGATTCTGAGGACCTCTTGTAGAACCTTATTCCAAAAGGTTACTAAAACATAACTCTGTGTTCATCCTTTTGAAGGGATTACCGTCTTACGAGTAGTCGTTATGATGGAAAACTTTTGAGGGTTAGTGCATGGGACTTTGTTTAAAAGCCTTTTGGGATGCCCTCTTATAAACCAATAGATCGCCCACCCGTGGTGAGAGATATTTTGTTACAATACCCTGCAGGATCTGTGACTTTGATCCACGTGTTTCCACTCTCATGTGCATCCATAAAGCATTGCATTTCATAACATTGTTGCATATCAAGGGACTTAAGAGACTGTGATTATCATAGGTATTGAAGAACAAGATGAATGACCAAAGGAAAAGAAGTACAAATTCCTTAAAGTTCAGAGAACCGAAGTTGGGACCAATCCAAGATCTTTTGATTGATGTGCCAAAAGCTATCAAAATTAACTTTCAAGGGAAATATGGGAAATTGCTTGACCTTCTCCATTCTGGGGTCGACACATGGGCTTTGTTCGCTATGGTTCAATTTTATGATGCGCCTCTCAGATGCTTCACCTTTCAAGATTATCAGTTGGCTCCTACTCTTGAAGAATATTCCCACCTTTTGAATATCAAGATTAAGGATCAACCTATTTACACCGGCCTGGAAGAAGAGCCAAAGTCTTCTGTCATTGCTCTCACTCTCCGTATGACCGAGGAAGAGGTTAAAGATGGTCTAACCAATAAGGGAGGTACTCAAGGCTTTCCTTTGAGGTTTTTGCTAGATAAAGCCGATCAGTACAAGACCAATGAGGATTGGGAAGGTTTTTGTATTGTAGTTGCTCTAACGATTTATGGGATTGTCCTCTTTCCAAATGTGGACAACTTCATAGACATCACTGCTATCATTCTCTTCATGCAAAAGAATCCTATCCCTACCCTCCTCGCTGATGTTTACCACTCCATTCATTGGAGAAGTGAAAAGAAGACAGGAATGGTCCAATTTTGTTCTCATCTACTGTTCAAATGGTATGCTTCCCACCTACCGAAGAAAGGGCCGTTTGTGGAAAACAAGAAGAAACTGAAATGGTCTCAACGCATTATGTCTCTAGAGGCCAGTGATATTGCTTGGTACTCTCATGAGTATTACGACATGGAGATCATCTTTAGTTGTGGAAATTTCGGTAATGTACCTCTAATCAGTAGGGATGGTTGCATTAACTATAACCCTGTCATGGCGTTGCGTCAGTTAGGCTATGCCATGGAAGATGAGCCCCAAGCAGAGAAGGTTTAGAGTTTCTTTTTGCTAGCCACAACAGACGATCCTGCGTTTGTCAGGAATATTGTTAAAGCGTGGGCCAAGGTTCATATGAAGAGGAGGAAAGAGTTAAAGGCGAAGAACTGTGTGGCTAAGGAGCCCTACAACCGATGGTTGCAAGCTAGAGTGGCCGAAAGGTTGCTTCCATTTCCCTCCGAACCATCCATGAGAGAAGAACCTCCTGCTCCCACTTATGTATCCATGGAGGAGTATGAGAAACTAAAGCTAGTGATAGAAAGGTTGACAAAGGAAAATCAAGACCTTCAGGCTGAGGTTCACCAAGCAAGAGTGGAGAATGGCCAATATAAGAGGAAAGTGGAGTTCGAACAAGACAAAGCGGCTGAGAGTAGCAAGAAGCTGAAGCTAGAAGCAGATCTGAGAGTCAGGTATCAAGAAGGTTTTGAAGGAGCTGATGCATCAGTAAAAGCCCTCCGACAACGCCTAAAGGAAACCAAGGCTTCTTGTGATAAAGCATGGAGATTCTTAGAGTTAGCCTCTGCTGAAAAGAAGAAGACAAGGGAGGAACTTGAGGCCGATATTGATGTCCTTGAAAAGGAGTTAAGGGGTGCCTTAATTCTAGCCGAAAGTGAGCGACAACTCAAAGAAGAAGCATTGAGAGCTTCATATGTCACCTCTGATGTATGGCACAACAAATGCTCAGAATTGAAGACCGCTCAGGAAACAACCACCTTGTGGAAAGACCGTTTCGAGGACCTGCAAAGGAATAGTTCACTATGGTTGAAGAAGGAAGCTCAACTCAACGAACTTTTGGATACGTATGAGGATTCTCTTCGTTATTACCAGCCGACCCTAGACATGTGTCGCGCTAGGTATAACAATCTAGTGGAGCATTGCAACCTTATGATTCGGGATATCCCATGGAGGTTGGAAAACACAATTCAAGACTTAGAAGGAAATGATATTCCTCCTTCCATCCATCACTTTATCCGACTCTGCGACCAAATGGTTAGAAGATTCATGTCCGAGACAAAAAAGCTTGAAGAACGTCTCCGAAAGAAAGATTTTTAGTTCATTCAGTATTTTCTTGTAGCATGAGTTTTTATTTTGCAGCTTATTGAACAATCAGTTGTATTGAATCTTCCCTCAAAATTAATGAAAGTTTGCTTTTTGGCTTAAATTGTGCATTCTTTACTATTCATTTATAGTTCCATAATACCATTGATAATCATAAATCTTGAAAGTCTCTTGAACATCATTCGAGCATTGCATATACCCACGCGTCATTTTTGCATTCCCTGAAACCCGACCTCATACCGCTTGCCATTTCAGAAGAAAAGAAAGAGAAAGAGCAAACTGACTTCTCAACGTTCATACAACACAAGAGGGAACCAACGAAGAGTCATGGATCAAGTACAACAAGAGTTGCAGGAGTTCAGGGAAAAGATGACGCAATTCATGGAAACAATGCAAGGGGTAGCCAATGGGCAGGAACAATTGAGAACTCTGGTTCAACCATTGATAGCTCGAGTGGACGGCAGTGGTGTTTTGCATGGAGGAACTACTGTTATTCCTCCTCCGGCTAATGGTAGCACTTCACAGGCCAATGGTGGTCCAACTGTAGTCAATATTTCGGGTGGAGAAAACCAAGATGGAATTCCCATCCCAGTTGCGGCGGGCACCGTGCCTATTAACAATGGTCCTCAGTGGAGCCAAGATGAGCAAGATGACGTCTTCTCCATGGGAGACCTTGGGGCAGGATTACGATCTGATGCTAATAGAAGGTTCGATGCAATCGAAGAAAAGATGAGGAACATTCTTGAAGGCCAGAATGCTATGGGTCTTGACATGTCCAATCTGGGATTGATTCTGGGACTTAGGATTCCTCCAAAGTTCAAAGTGCCAGATTTCGATAAATACAAAGGAACAACATGTCCAAGGGTGCATCTTTGCTCCTATTTCCGAAGAATGTTTGCATACTCCGATGATTAGAAGTTGCTGATGCACTTCTTTCAAGAAAGCTTGTCAGGTCCATCTTTAGAATGGTATATGGGACTGGAGCCGGTCCATATCAGAAGTTGGAAGGATTTGGCAGAAGCTTTTGTCAAACACTACCAGTATAACAGTGACCTAGCACCGAATCGTGTACAATTACAGAACCTATCGCAAAGGAACAATGAAGGATTCAAGGAGTACGCCCAGAGGTGGCACGAGTTGGCTGCGAGGGTTCAACCTCCAATGGTGGAGAGAGAACTCATCGACTTGTTTATAGCTACACTACCTGGTGTGTATTATGAGAAATTGATAAGCAACATGTCTAGAAGTTTCTCAGATCTGATCATCACAGGCGAGAGAGTAGAAAATGGGATTAAATTGGGTAAAATACAAGCTGGAGAAGGGACCTCATCTGGTGTCAAAGTACCAGGGTTTACCATCGGGAGCCTCGTCAATGGCAAATATGAATGCAGGCCTATCAAGCCGAGAGATAACAATCTGGGGAGCCTCGTTCCAGAAGTTAACTTTATACATTGAAGACAATGTCGCAAGGGCGTCAGCCATTTGATTTTCTGCTCGCGGTACGTGATGCAATTCCACCTTGTCAAATAAAGGCAACAATCTCCTTGCATAGTTCATATAGGGTATCAAATTGGGCTGACGTGTCTCCCATTCTCCTTTAATCTGATTCACCACTAGAGCTGAGTCTCCGTATACATCCAGGTTCTTGATTCTCAAATAAATGGCTTCTTCCAGACCCATGATGCAAGCCTCATATTCAGCCTCATTATTGGTAACGGGAAAGGTCAATCGGGCAGTAAAGGGGATGTGCGACCCATGAGGAGTAGTGATAATTGCACCTATTCCGCTACCATATGAATTAACTGCTCCTTAAAATATCAATTGCCATTTGGAACCCAACTCTGGTCCTTCGTCCAGCAATGGTTCTTCACAATCTTTCATTTTCAGGTACATGATATCCTCGTCAGGAAAATCGAACCTCATCGATTGGTAGCCCTCAACCGGCTGCTCAGCAAGGTACTCTGACAGAATGCTACCTTTAATAGCCTTTTGCGAGACATATTGGATATCATATTCTGTTAACACCATCTGCCATCGGGAAATTCTTCCGGAGAGTGCTTGCTTCTCAAACACATATTTGATTGGATCCATCTTTGAGATTAGCATGGTTGTATGATTCAGCATGTATTGCCTCAAACGTTTGGCGGCCCAGGCTAGCGCACAACACGTCTTCTCGAGCATTGAGTATCTGGACTCACAGTCGGTAAACTTCTTACTCAAATAGTAGATCGCATGCTCTTTACGTTCGGTCTCGTCGGGTTGACCGAGAACACAACCCATACTTTCCTCAAGAACCGTCAAATACATAATCAAAGGTCTCCCGGCCACTGGGGGTATCAAAATAGGAGGTTCCTGCAAGTATTCTTTTATCTTGTCGAACGCCTTTTGACAATTTTCATTCCAGGTCAACACTTGATCCTTTTTCAACAACTTGAATAATGGCTCGCATGTCACAGTTAGGTGAGATATGAACCGAGCAATATAGTTCAACCTCCCTAAAAACCCACACACTTCTTTTTCTGTTTTAGGCGTCGAAATTTCTTGTATAGCTTTTATCTTTGCAGGATCAACCTCTATTCCCTTTTCGCTCACAATAAACCCCAGCAGTTTACCCGATCTCACCCCAAAGGTGCACTTGTTAGGGTTCAGTCTAAACCTGAACTTCCTAAGTCTTTTGAACAGTCTCAGAAGATTAACCAAATGCTCCTCCTCTGTTTGAGATTTGGCAATCATATCATCAACATAAACCTCGATCTCTTTGTGCATCATGTCATGAAAGAGAGTCGTCATAGCACGTTGATATGTTGCCCCAGCATTCTTCAGTCCGAAGGGCATCACTTTATAGCAAAATGTTCCCCAGGGAGTAATGAAGGTAGTCTTCTCCATGTCTTCTGGTGCCATTTTGATCTGATTATAGCCTGAGAAGCCGTCCATGAAGGAGAATACGGAGAACTGAGCAGTGTTATCAACCAGCACATCAATGTGAGGAAGTGGAAAGTCGTCTTTTGGGCTCGCCCTATTCAAATCACGATAGTCTACACACATTCGCACTTTACCGTCTTTCTTCGACACTGGTACTATATTAGCGACCCATGACGGATAAGTTGTAACGGCTAGGAAACCAGCATCCCACTGTTTTTGAACTTCCTCTTTGATTTTCACACCCATGTCTGGTCTGGTTCTTCTGAGTTTCTGCTTAACAGGCGGACATTCCTCTCGCAACGGCAGACGGTGCACAACCATGTCCGTATCCAACCCAGGCATATCCTCGTACGACCAAGCAAATATATCACTATACTCTCGCAGTATCTCAATCAGCCTTTGCTTGATGTCGCTCTGCAGCGCAGCCCCTATATGGATATTTCTCACAACTTCTTCCGACCCCAAGTTGATAATCTCATCTTCCTCCTGATGAGGCATAATGATTCTCTCTTCCTGTTTCAACAAACGAGTCAGCTCCTCTGGCAAGTCGCTATCCTCAACAATCTCTTCCTCTGCTTGGAATACCGGGTGCTCGAAGTCGAAACGGGTCATAGGCGGTTCGTAGAAGATGTCATCTGAAATATTAGTCCTGCAAAGGAAATGGTTAAATGCTTCAAAACGCAAACAAAGCAAATAACCACGTTGCCATTTATTGTTAAAGTAAAAACAAGAAAAACAGGAATCACAATATTTGTATATGAAAAACGCCTTTACTTCATGATTAAAACAGTGCAATACACATAATCAAGTAGCCCTAAGGTAAAATCACTATGCCCCGAGTAGGACATAGGATTATTCAACAATTGACAAAACAAATCATTACTGTTTAAGAGTCACTGGGACAGTTTCCCGGATGAACCAGTTGCAGAGACTTTGTCCTGGCACGCTTGGCTTGATCCACACGTCCATATCGCTGTCACTATCTCCGTCTTCGGCATCGGAAATAGCATTGATTGTCTCAAAGCACACCCCGCTTGGCGTAATCGTTATCGGTCCCTTGAACCTGGGCGCTCCTGAAGATGACGCTGACGACGTCGGTCGATACCCTATCCCAAACTTGTCATTCTTCACAGGAACCTCCAGTACCTGCCCCCAACCTTTAGTCTCACCAGTCTGCACTAAAGCTTGAGCTTCTTTGTAGGATGACATTGCCATATCTGGCATTTTGCTGGGACCCTGAGCTTTGTTTTTAATCCGCAACCCTTCGAAGGCTTGACAAGGTGTCTCGTGTATTTCTCCGTCGACTTCAACATATCTGAACGAAGACAGGTAACAACACTATCACCCACCATGTACTTCAACTTCTAATGCAATGTGGACGTTACAGCCCCTGCAGCGTGGATCCATGGGCGCCCAAGAAGGCAGCTATAAGTTGGATGGATATCCATGATGTAGAATTCGGTATCAAAAATTTCTGGCCCCACCTGAAGCGGTAATGTTATCGACCCAAACACTGATCTTTTCATCCCGTCAAACGCCCTCACAACCAAATCGCTGGGCGTGCAAATAATTCCCCGTATGTCCAATTTCATCATGGCTTTCTTTGGCAATACGTTCAACGATGATCCAGTATCCACCAATACACGCGACATTATGGTGCCCCGACATTCCATCGATATATGCAAAGCCATGTTGTGCTCTCGACCCTTGGGTGTTAGATCAAAATCTGTGAAACCCAGGCTATGTCCAGCATTGACATGTGCCATTATCCCCTCTAACTGATTTACAGAAACTTCTTGAGGCACAAATGACGTATCCAGAATCTTTAGCAAGGCGTTCTGGTGGGCCTCGGAACATAACAACAACGACAAGATAAAAATCTTCGACGGCGTCTGCTGTAGGTGTTCAACAATTTTGTAGTCGCTTTTGCGAATCAGTCTCATGAACTCCTCTACGTCCTTGAGTGACATATCATTTTCTTTCAACTGATTAGGCCCGCTTTCATTTACTTTGGCTTTGCCTTTGGCCAATCTCTCTGCTTCTATTTCAGGTGAGGTAAAGATCCTTCCGCTACGGGTCATGCCCCCCGTTCCAACGACATTATCAACAGCCCCAGCTGGCTGGCTATTCACCACAATCTTTTCACCGTTGCAATATGCTTCTAATCCGTATGTCCACGGGACAGCTTTCGTACTCTCAAAGGGAACAGGCCCTGCTTTGGTAATCGTAATAGTTGGCCGTTGGGTGGGCGCCGTTATCGTTATAGTCTTCCTCGGGATCGTCACCGGTGCAATATCATTCTGCTTATCACATAATGCCTCCACAGGCTTCTCAACCGCAGTTCGATCAAATTGCAAGGTCCCTTCGTCAATCATGGTCTGAATGCCCTGCTTCAAATCAGTACAACCCTCAGGCTGGGTCTAACACTCTAAACAGTATTCGTCACAACCAGGGAATACTCCCCCTCTGAGCAACCTGCTTTTCACCTCACTCAATGGTGTCTTCAGTTCGTTAACATCCATCACCAAGTTCAAATTTTCTTCTGTCAAAATGGCATTTGCCCCGTGATTAGGCATAGGCTATTGTACAATATTGGGCCCCACCTGGCCAAAGTTGATGGCTTTACTGTCCAACAAGTCTTGAACTTTATGCTTGAAAGCATGACAAGATTCTACATCATGTCCGGGCGCCCCGGAATGGAATTCGCGATGCTTATTAGCGTCATACCCATAAGGAAGTACCTGTCCTGTAGGCGGTTCCAATGTTCTTTTCTCGACCAACTTCAACCCCAGCAGTGTCTGAAGAAGCTCTGCATATGTCGAAGGAGGCTTATCAAATACCCTCTTCGGCTTTACATTCTGAAACCTTCTCTGACCCTGATTCTGCCTTTGCTGCTGCTGTGGTTGTTGTTGCTGTTGTTGTGGTTGGATTGGAATAGTAACACTGGCTATTTGTTGAGATTGAATGTACTGATTTTTGCCTCTGCCCCGACCTCTGCCACCAAATATAGCGCTTGTATCACCCTGTCGTCTTCCGCCGAATGCTTTTCTCGCACCCCCAGCTGAAGTAGATTCGCCTGCCTGCATCTTTCCAATTTTAATTCCATTTTCGATCCTTTTTCCCATAAGGATCATATCGGAGAAGCTATCCATCGAAACATTGAGTAACTTGTCATAGTACATTCCTGTAAATGTCCCCACAAACATGTCATTCATCTCCCTTTCAACCAAAGGAGGGTGCACCCAAGCTGCCATATCGCGCCACCGCTGCGCGTACTCTTTGAAACTTTCACCACTTTTCTGCGACAGACTCTGCAACTGAACTCTGTTTGGCGCCAAATCGCTGTTATATTTGTAATGCATAACGAAAGCATCAGCCAACTGCTTCCAGCTTCTAATCTGAGTGGGCTCCATTCCCATGTACCATTCCAATGATGGTCCCAATAAGCTATCCTGAAAGAAATGCATGAGCATCCTTTCATCATTGGAATATGCAGACATCCTTCTATAATAAGAACGTACATGGACCTTTGGGCAGGTATCCCCTTTGTATTTGTCGAATGTTGGAGCCTTGAATTTTAATGGCACCTGTTGCACCCCAAAATTTGACCAACTTCTCTTTACCTAGCTTATGCTTCATTTCATTCACATTAGCATTATCATTTGCATTTCATTGACATGTATGCAGGAGATCAAGAGGTATGAGTACCAATCAAGAGCTACACAAGACTATGAAGCTAGCCAATAGGTTATTCAAGTGTTCAAGGGTTGATATCCTTGTCAGAGAAGTTAAAAGATCCTCAGAGAGAATGGTTGAAACCAAGAGGGTGTGTCTCCTAACTTGAGAGTTGTGGGAGCTCCTCAAATGATTCTGAAACCAGGAATGTGAACTTGAAGCCTTGAGAGAGCTTATGAGATGTCTTGAAAGCCATCATGAGGCCTAGATAGGTCATGGTGCAAGATTAAGAAGCCTCAGCCATGAGTGGTGTAATTAGGGTTTGACTGGGTCAACCCTAGGTCAACTGATGATTTGAACAAGGTTGAGACCTAATTCAAGAGCCATGTGATCATGGATTGATGCATTGAGATGTTATAAGGATGATTCCAAGGTTAACTCATCATGATTGAAGAGTTTGAGAAGTTTCAAGCTAGGGTTTCTTAGGCTTGACAGTGTAAAATCCCCTAGTTTGACCCCTATCTTCAAGGAAGTTTAGCTCAAGATGTGATTGTCATCTCATCTTACCCCCAACATGAATGTTGTAGAGAATGTTCTTAGATTTAATTTGAGTACTAGAAGTCCTTGATAGGATTTGTAGAACTCAAGTTATGACTTTGACAAGTTACAGGTCATCTGAGGTATGTGAATCTGGGGCCTTGAAAGTTACCCCACTTGCATCAAACGTTTGCCCAAGAAGGATGATTCCTATGGACTTTTGGTCAACATGAATGTTGTTCCTTATCTTGTTAGATTTCTATAGAGTACTAGAAGTCCTTGATAGGATTTGTAGAGCTCAAGTTATGGCTTTGACAAGTCAAGGGCATTTTGGTCATTTGGAGATTACAGGTCAGTTCAAGTATAAGGCCATAACTCCTATTTCCAAGCTTCAAATGGAAAAATGTTCAACATCAAACTTGTTAAAAATGATGTTTTAAGGCTAGTAAGAAGGTCACGAGATGATGGAAATGCTTGTAGCTCAAAGTTGCAAAAATGACCTAAAATAAAGGCATAAGTTAAATAAACCAAAGTTGGAAATTGATATTTTCAACCTACACATCCAAACCATGGCATGTAATATATCATTTTGACTCTAGAAAACATTCTAAGAACATTGGTTTAGCCACATTTTTGATTTAAGGTCTAAATTGTGGACTTGCTTTGAAAAGTAATGACTTGCATATTAAGCAACATTTGCAAAACTCAAAATCAAGGCATGAGCAAGGCATTTTGCAAGCTAAACACTTCTAATATCTCAGTTGGGGAGATTTTGGGATGAGAACAAGTTGTTGCACCAAGGGAAACAGAATTGTGCATGTCATGATACATGATTGAAAATCTCATGATATGAGAAGTGGAAAATCTCATTGGAAGGATCTAGAGGATTCTAGATCATCCAAACTTCATCTATTTAAGGAGTAGAGTGGATCCATTGCAGAGGTTCGTGATCACTGAAGGATTGAGCTTAGTTTGAGATTGAAATTTCATAGCTTGCAAGTGCAATCGGTTTCATCAAATTCTCCATTTTCTTTCCATTTTCCTGATTGATACTTCTTCCATGGATGTCAAGGAGTGATTCCAGATCATTTCCAAGAAGAATTGGTGGCTAGATCGTGTATGAGCAAGTGATTTTCAGCACCTGCAACTCACCATCGGGTTTCAAGATTCAAGCACTTTCCATTGGTTCTTTTGCATACAGAAGCAAGAGGAAGATTCATTGATCGTGTCTGCAAGATTGTAGAGCTTGAAGTGGAGGATTAGTGCATCTGTTCAACCAAGATTTTCAGGTTGGTACCTTTCTTCCTATAGCATGATTTAGGTAGAATTAGGTTGAATTAAGGTGCTAGATTGATTGTAGAATGGTGTAGGATGAATTTCAGATAGTTAATTGGAGAGTTAGAGACAAATTAGGTGAATTGCCATTTTCGGTTGAGATTGGGATATGGTGAATCTTGAGGTTTCAGAGGAAACTAAGGGTATGGTTGAACTCGTGGCAAGATTTGGGATAAGATTCATGTTTTGACCATTTGGATTAGAGGCTTCTAGAGAGAACTAGGGTTGAGGAAGATGATCGGAGCTCCACCGGCGGTGGCCGGAGCTGGGCGCGAGTTACAGAGGTTTGAAAAGGTTGAAGATGACTCTGGGACCGTTAGATGAGGGTTTGACTTGGACTTTGAGGCTGATCCAATGGCCACGTTTTAAAGTTGATTTGTGAAGGATTCTGATGAATGAAATGCACCGTTTCATTTATTCAGGCGTTTTGGGCTTAATGAATTAAGCGCTATCCACACCCCCTGATGGCCCAACCCATGATTTTAACTGAGTCTGATTGCTATCCACATCGCGCGTGTATTTCTTTTAATTGGATTTTCTTTATTTTTTTCATTTTATTCATGGTTCTTGTAAAATTCATATAAAATTGAAAATTAATCCAATTAAACCCATTCTTTTTGCATTTTACTCATGATTGAGTCTATTATGTTTTAGAGAAAAAATATTTTCATTTCATGTAATTTCTGATTTAATAGGAATTTTACATTTTAATTGATATTAAAATGGTTATGTTTGATGCATATTTTTGTGGAATTTTGTATGATCTCTTGGTGATGATTTTGAGCCTAATTTTTTGTGTGTGATTAGGTTAGACATGTATGATCCCATAGTATTTTTCTCACATTTTTGTGATGAAAATAGGTGTGCTTTCTAGATTGATATTTAGGTGCTTCCTTTTAGGGTTTAGGTTTGATACCTTGTAGTGTAGAATTTAGTTCTAGGTCTAATTTGATGGTTTGATCTTTGAAATTAATGTGGTAGAGTCATGATTGACATAGGTTCACATAGTAATTTTTGTAGGATTTTACAATTGATTTTAGTATTTTAGTTAGGACTAACTTTAGTACTAGGTTTTAGGTGATCCTAATTTACTAATTCAACTAGTTTAACTTCCTTAGTCCCCTTAGATTAGGGTTTGTGATTGGTTTGTCTTTGGTTGGGATTGAAGACAAGTTGAAGACAAGAAGAGGATGCTTGAAGTTGCTTGAAGTTGCTTGGAGCTTTGGATTTGTTTGTGCCTGAGGGTGTCTGATGAAGATTAGGAGATAGGACATAGGGAGAGCCTTGTAGTTAAAATGATTTCTTTCACAAATATGGAAAGCATCTTGTGCTTCCATTCCTCCCAATGACTAAAAGTCCTTCTCAGATATTCACATACCTCCTTTGGAGGGATGAGTGGCTTTATCTGGGAAGTAGAACTTTGAGGGAACCAGTCTCTCATAATGATGAACCCTTACAGGCTTCCCTTGGTTGTCAATAAGCTGTTTATCATTTTCACTCATCCTGTTAAATCAATTGTCTTCTGGTTTGAGTATCTTGAAATATGTTGGACTTGAGTTTGAAGATGAGGACTTCTTTGAAGAGTGTGGAAGAGGATGATTCTTGGAGCATTGCCATTGCAGCTGAAGCTTGAAGAGCTTGAAGAACAAGTTGACACTTGAAGACCCAAGGGAGATTGAATGAAGAGAGCTGAGGCTTAGAAGATTGAAGGATGAAGTTGACACTTCTAAGTGATTAAAGATTACTCTGAGAAGCTGAGGCTTGTAGATGAAGAAGACCAAGTTGAAACTGGTGAAGCAAAGAAAGCTTGAGAAGCTTGAAGACTGAGTTGATACTTATGAAGAGGATTCAATTGAGATTGAGTGCAAAGCTGAGGCTTGAGGAATAAAGAATGAGTTGATATTTGCATTGATGATTGGAGAGCCTGAAGGAATCAAGTTGATACTTGCAGTTAAGAGTGAAGCCTGAAGGTAGAGTTGACTGAGGAGCTGAAGCTTGGAGAAGAGAGAATAAGTTGATACTTATGTTTGGGTGGATTGAAACCCTAGAGAAACAAGTTGATACTTGCCAGTGAAGATGATAGCCTTGAAGGGTGATTGAAGTATGAAGACTGGTTTGCTGTTAGAAGAGCTGAGGCTTGGAATTAACAGGGAGTTGTTGATCTGCTTTCTTGTCTGTTTTCCTGTATTGCTGATGTGCCTTGTTTGATTTTCTTGATGCATTAGAATAAGTCCATGATTAGACTGACTTTAAACTAGGAGCATGATTGCACTAGAGGTTGAGTTGCTCCCTCTGCTTGTATTGTTACTGTGTGGCATTGCTTGCGGGTATTCGGTAGAGCCCTGCTCCCTTGCCCATGTGGTTTACTTTGCTTGACAGCATTTTATTTTCAGCTGTATGATTGCAGTTTCTCCTATTTTGCTTGATAGCATGTTATTCTTTCTGTATGATTGTAGTTATTCATTCTGGCTTGAGGTTGAGATGAGCTTGTGGAGGCTGCTGCCCCACACACATTTCCTCCCTCACTTGTATTGCATGCATTTTACAGTCGTTTACCGTTTACTGTTTAAGCTGATGCTTTATTTGTTTCTGTTTATCATTGACATGATCCCTTAGGACTCTCACATCCTTTGATAAGGAAGTGATGATAGACCTTTAGGTTGAAACCTATGCATGATAACTTCTAGGAGTTCCCTGTTTCAAACTCCAACTATAGGATGAATCCTTGGCATGACAACAGTAGGACTTGATAGTCTCCCTTTAGTTGAGCCTGCTCTCTTCTCATCTCAAAACAGCTTAAGATACAGTAATCATGAATGATTTCTTTCGTACGTTACGAGCCTTAAGCTATCTGAGAAAGGATTGTTGGAGAGCTTCTTTTCAACAGTCTGGATGTTTAGTATGGCACCCTTTGGGTGACATGCGACGCATTCACTCTCAGGTCATATTCTTTAGTGCGATTGAAATTGCAAACACAATAAAAAACACTTCCTCCGTAAAAGACCGAAAACAAACTTCAAACCTTTTTTCCCCGTGGGCCCATAATTCAAAGGAAAGCTTTTCTGAGGAAAAGAGTGTCGTTAAACTTTAGCGCCAACGCAAACAGGCTTTGTCCCTAACTGCTGGAACTGTTGTTTAACCCTACTCGATAAAACAGATGAATCTGAATCCCCGTAATCCGTATTATCCCGAACTACGTAAGCTCTGATCTTTCAATCCTGTTGAGAGTACGTAGGCACAATACTAACGTATTGGCGAGCCACCTTCCCCGTAACCAGTAGTAGGTCGAACTATGTTGACTCTGATTTCTCATTCTCTGATGAGAATACGTAGGCATAAAGTGCGACGCTTTGCCGAGTCATTTTCTTTTCTTTTTCATCCAGCCTTGATAGGTAGATAGATAAACCAACTCGTCCAGTAAACACAACAAGCGTGGATCCCGTCGAGTACGACGGACGTGAGGGGTGCTAATACCTTCCCCTTGCGTAACCGACTCCCGAACCCAGACAATGGTTGCGACGACCTTGTCTTATACCTTTTCGTCAGGTTTTTCCGATCGTTTCCTTTCCCGCTCCGAGGGATAAATAACGAGAGGTGGCGACTCTTCTGTTTTGCCGGCACCTTATTTTTGCGGAAGCGACAGCTGGCGACTCTGCTGGGGACTTGATAGTTTCCTGGGATACAACGTCCCGTATGCGAGCCAGTTTGGGGATCCGACGTCCCCTGCGAGAGTCAATCCTAGCGCTTGTATGATTACTTGTTAGGTTGTGTTTATTTATCGCATTTTATTTCCCGCACTTTATTTTCAGTATGATATGATTATCTGTGCTGTTATGGGAGGGGCATTCTGATGAGTGAGAAGCCAGACCCAGGCTTGAGTGAACATAGCATTAGTTGTGGAAATTAGTGGGCGCATGCTTGCTTGGCAGGCACTAGTGTCTCATGAAATCCACGCTCAGACGAGGTTCTCCCGGTTGGCTTCTTTTTCAACCCTTTGGGTTGAGGGGGTTGTTGGTTTGGAGGATTGTCGACTCTGGGGACTGATCATTTGTGATTCAGCCGAGTGAGGCCGCATCATGAGCTGGTGATGCCACACCTTCTGGGTATCGTATCACCCCTCTTGAATGTCTGTGACGCTGATGAACGCATAGGATGCCGAACTTGAGTCAGTTTAGGTCCATACCTGTGAGCAGGGTTGGGTTTATTGCAGGAAACTTTGACCTTCAGACTACCTGGTTTTCTTGACAGTGAATCAGTTTTGTTGATATCAGAGGTTCTCATCATCAGACATATGATTGTTCTTGACAGAGTAGAGCTTTGGTCCTGTATTAGAGGACCTTATATTCAGATGAGCATTTGTTCTTGATAGAGCAGGTTTATGATTGGGATCAGAAGATCTTATCAACAGATGTATGATTGTTCTTGACAGAGCAGGTTTATGACTGGGGTCTGAGGATCTCATCATCAGATGTTTGTTCTTGATAGAGCAGAGTTTTGGTCCTGTATCAGAGGTCCTTATCATCAGATGTGTGTTCTTGACAGAGCAGATTTATGGTCCTGTATCAGAGGTCCTTATTATCAGATGTTTGTTCTTGACAGAGTAGATTTATGGTCCTGTGTGTGTGTGTTCTTGACAGAGCAGATTCGTGGTCCGATACCGGGGTTTTCTTAGTATCGATATAGTGGTTGTTCTTGACAGAGCAGGATTATGGTTTTGTTGATGCAGAATCTCCACAACACAGTTGCCTTGATCTCCTGCTGCATGATTGCATTTTACGTTGCTTTGCATACTCATTTGCATTTCATTAACGTGTGTCTGTGTTGCAGGTACCGTTTTCCCCGATCCAGGATTTCTTGCCTCCTATTGTACTGTATGGGTTCTCTGAGGAAGACCGTGGCTTACAAGCTCCCTGCCCCTGATGTGGTTTAGCTGACTGGTTTGATCGCTTTAGCAGATGATTCTGTGAGAGATGAGTTCAGAAAGTCTTACGGTAAATTGCTCAGTTTGGTTCGTAAACCTTCTGCGTTCGAATTGAATGGGTTTCACGTTCTGCTGCAGTTCTACGATCCTCCGTTGAGATGCTTTACTTTCCAGGATTTTGTTCTCGCACCCACGCTGGAGGAATATGCTGATTTGTTAGGTGTGCCTATCAAGAGGCAGATGCCTTTTGTTCATATGGATGCTGAGCCTGATCTGGCTAGTCTAGCTCCTTCACTTCATCTGGATGCCTCCGAGTTGGTATTGTCTAGTTGGAATAAGGTTCCTGGTTTCTCCTTGCAGTTCTTAGTGGGAAAGGCTCGGCAGTGCGCCAAAGACGGATGTTGGGTCGTGTTCAACGCCACTCTCGCTCTGTGCATATATGGCATCATTCTGTTCCCCAATATGCCCGACTTTGTAGACTTCGACGCGTTTCGCATCTTTGCTTCAGGGAATCCAGTCCCTACCTTGATAGGAGATGTCTACCATTCCATCCACTACAAAAACGAGAACAGAAGGGGCAAGAATGTCTCGTGCTGTGTGCCCCTGCTTTATAAATGGCTTGATAGTCATCTACCCAAGAGGGGTCCCTTTGCTTCGTCTGCAGCCACAACTGAGTGGTCTGAGCGTTTGATGAGTCTATCTGCAGAGGATATTGACTGGTTTGACAGAGATAGGTTGGGTACCGAGATTATCTTCAGCTGCAGCGGGTTTCTGAACGTTCCTTTGATAGGGAGGAAGGGCTGTATAAACTATAATCCGTCTTTGCTGGTCCGACAGTTCGCGTATGCTTTGAGAGCTCCGCCGAAGGATGAAGAGGTGCAGGAATCTCTGTACCTCACTGGTCTTCTAGAGGGGGATCTGTTATCGAAGCTTCAGCGCGCCTGGAATGGCGTCAGTAAAAGGGGAAAACTATTGCTGGGAAGGAGCAATAGTCAGGCCTATGCTCCATATGTGACTTGGATCAGAGAGCCAGAGCAGATGCTATAGGGATGGCGTTTCTTCCTGCCAAGCCAGAAAGCCCTCCAATGATTAAAGAGCCTACCACCGTGCCCATTCAGCAGCATAATCAGATGTTAGCTGAGCGAGATGAATTGAAGAAGGCGAATGAAGAATTGGAGAAAGAATTGACTCAGCTCCGAAGCGAGAGAAACGAAGCCGTTCATTCCTTCAAGAGGAAGACCGAGCTGGTGAACCAGTTGGGGACAGATTTGACTAAGCAGATAGCTGAGCGCGAGCGCATGGGTCGAGATTTCAAAGCTGTCAACGATGTACTGGCCACGAAGAAGCAGCACTTAGACGAAGCGTATCGGAGGATATCCAAGTTCAACCAGCACTGGAAGGCCTCCCTAGCCAACAGGAAAGAGCGGGAGGATAAGCTGATGCTACAGATTTCCAAGCCGAAGGCCCAGGTGAAGGCCAGTGAGAAGAGGTTTGATGAAGAAACCGCTCGCAGATACACCGCCGAAGGCCAGCTCAACAGAGCTCTCGCTAATCTGAAGGAGCGCAAACTGACGTTTGAATCTAAGAAACGGAAGTTAGAAGATTGTTTCGGCGAAGGAGCATGGGAAGATTCGGTCGAAGGTCTTCAATACACCATTATGCAGAGAGAGTTACTCGTCGAAGGGTTGCTCACTCGGCCTGATCATCCAGAAATGAAGGGGTTGTTAGAAGAGTTTCGCGCCTGTGGCCGTGCTTAACTATTTGTATTCCTTTTGTGTTGATCATTGTTGTATGCTGACCATCACCAGGCTTGTTGGCTGAGGTCACATTACTGATTCCGCTTGTACTCACTGATGTCGTGTACTGCCTTGATGGGCTTTCTTTATATATGAGATTGTTATTTCCATGATTGGACTCAGACTTCTTATTATCAGCACTGGCACTCAGGCACTAGGATCGGGGGAAATCTCCCTAACGCACAGACACACGTTTGCATTTGCATGAAGCATTTGCATAACGAGCACTTTGTCGTTTTTTCCTAACCCTTTTGTGTTTTCAGGTTGTTTCAGGTTGTTCCAGGATTGATCAGAGACCTATCCACCGCTATCCGACCAGAGCAAGTCAAACCAGAATCATGGAGCAAGTGTAAACTGATGTTCAGGAACTCCGCGAAAGAATGGATCGCTTCATGGAGCTCATGCAAGCGGTCGCCAATGGCGAGGATCAGCTCAGAACCTTGGTCCAGCCTCTGATTTCAAGGGTCGATAGCAATGGCGTACTCCATGGTGGGACTGTTCCAACTCCTCCACCAGTTGAAACTCCTCAGAATGGCGTCCCCGTGACCGGGGGGAATGGCAGTGCCAACGGCAATGTGATAGCTAACATGGGACTCAATGGCAATACGACGGGCGTCGGTAATGAGAGTCTTGAAGCTAATGTCAATGTTGGGCTGGGCAACGGCACTGCAGGTGTTGGAAATCTGTTCGGGCCTCAGCCGTGGTTAGAAGATTGTCAGGATGATGTGTTCTCTCAGAGAGGTGCAGAAGGGGAGCTGACTGCTGAAGCACGTCTAAGGTTCAAGGCACTCGAGGATAAGATGAGGAACATCGAGAACCAGAACACCCTGGGCGTTGATATGTCCAAGTTGGGACTGATTCCGGATTTTAAGGTGCCTCCCAAGTTCAAGGTACCTGACTTTGAAAAGTACAAGGGCACCACTTGCCCTCGCGTCCACCTGAGATCGTATTACAGGAAAATGTCAGCTCATTCTGAGGACGAGAAGTTGCTGATGCACTTCTTTCAGGACAGTCTGTCCGGACCATCCCTCGAATGGTACATGAGTCTGGAGCCTACCAGTGTGCGCACGTGGAAGGACCTTGCTGAAGCATTTGTGCACCACTACCAATACAATAGCGACTTGGCCCCGAACCGGGTCCAACTGCAGAATCTGTCGCAAAGGAACAATGAAGGGTTTAAGGAATACGCCCAGCGATGGCGTGAATTGGCAGCCAGGGTTCAGCCGCCGATGGTTGAACGTGAGCTTGTACAGATGTTCGTAGCCACCCTCCCAGGGGTCTACTATGAGAAATTGGTCAGCGGTATGTCCGGAACCTTCTCAGATCTCATTATCACGGGTGAGCACATCGAAAATGGGATCAAACTGGGGAAAATTCAAGGTGAGTCATCCTCAGCTGAAGGAGGCGGAAAGAAACCTTATGCTGGCAAAAGACAGGAAGGAGAAACAAGCGCTGTGTCCAACGCTCGAAGGAAGGGTAAAGGCCCTCACCAGCAGGTGGCCAGTATAACTATCCCGGCAGTTCAACAGCCACAGCAGCAGCAGCAGCAGCAACCGAATCAACAAGGGTACAGAAAGTATCAGAATCGGACACCTCTGTCGAGCCGTCACCTCGAGACACCGCCCATGTCGTACGCGCAACTATTGCAGACTTTGCTTCAACTACAGTTGATCCAGAAGAGAACTTTGGCTCCCTTGACAGGGGCACCTCCGCCAAGTTATGACGCGAATGCAACTTGTGAGTTTCACTCAGGGGCACCAGGCCACACAATAGAGAATTGCAAAGCCTTCAAGCACAAGGTGCAGGACATGGTGGATGCCAAGATCATCAATTTCTCAGATAATGTGCCAAATGTCACGAAGAACCCCATGTCGAATCATAGGGGAGGTGGAGTAAACGCCATTATCGAAGACGAGAACTTGGATGTGTTGACTGACGTCAGATATCTAAAGACGCCACTTAGCTTCGTTAAAGCTAAGTTGATGAAAAGAGGTTTCTTTCCAGGATGCGGAGATCTGTGTATGGGCTGTGCTACCAGTCCTGATGGATGTGAACAGTTGATAGAGGGAATTCAAAGTCTGATGACTGAAGGGATTTTACAGTTTAGCCGGAGGGCCGAAAGTGGATCAGGAGAGGTAATGCTGAAGCAAGATGATGAGGTTGCCACCATCACCATCCCTCGCCAGACAATAACTATTTCTGCACCCAGGCCGCCTACGATTACCATCACCAAAGCTGGGCCGATACCCTTCGAAAGCACTAATGCTGTCCCATGGCATTATGGGGCTGAAGTCTACTGCAACGGACAGAAGTTGGAGCTAGAACCGTTTGGGTCGTCTGTGGAGAACCTGGCGGGAATCAGTGGTATTACTCGCAGCGGGAGAGTGTTTGCACCACCTAAGGTCGTGGCGGACAAAGCAGACAAAGCTGATGCAACTGATAAAGGTAAAAGTAAAGTCGTTGAAGAGATTCCCCGTGGGGTAGGAAAAGACTTACTTGTTAAAGATGCCGAGGAATTTATGCGGTTGATTAAAAAGAGTGACTACAAGATTGTGGATCATCTCCATCAAACACCCTCAAAGATTTCCATCCTGAACCTGTTGCTGTATTCTGAAGCACACCGCAACGCGCTGCTGAAGGTGTTGAACACCGCATATGTACCGCAGGAAATATTAGTAAATCAGCTAGAAGAGGTCGTAGCCCACATAAATGCTGGAAATGGGTTAGGGTTCACTGACCTAGAGCTGACGCCGAAGGGGAGGAACCACAATAGTGCCCTGCACATCTCTATAGAGTGTAGGGGAACGATCATGTCGCACGTGTTGGTGGACACGGGTTCGTCACTCAATGTTCTTCCGAAGAAGGCATTAATGAAGTTAGATACTCGTGGAGTGATTTGCACACCCAGTGATCTGGTTGTGAAAGCGTTCGATGGAACTAAACGCCATGTTTTCGGGGAGGTGACCCTGCCAATCCAAGTCGGCCCGGAAATGTTCGACGCGATCTTTTACATTATGGATATCATGCCTGCCTACAGCTGTCTCTTGAGCCGGCCATGGATCCATTCGGCGGGTGCCGTGACCTCCACGTTGCACCAAAAACTCAAGTATTCGGTCGGAGGTAGCATCGTGACCGTTTGTGGCGAGGAAGATATAATGGTGAGCCATTTGTCGTCCTTCAAGTATGTTGAGATGGATGGGGAAATCCACGAAACTCTATGCCAAGCGTTCGAAGCTGTTAAAGTCAAGGACGTAGCTCCTGTGGTCACCGAGAAGCCAGAGATGACTCTCTCTTCATTCAAAGAAGCCCGGGCCGTGGTTCAAGCCGGATCTACCCTAGGCTGGGGACGAATTTTGGAGATACCCAACAAGCAAGACAAGTTTGGGTTGGGATATTCTCCTGGAGCTGAAGCTTCTTCTTCTAGCAGTGCGTCTCGAGGTAAAGGGCCGATCCAGTTTACCAGTGGCGGGGTGATTTTTGAAAGCATCAACACGGTGTCTGAAGACAGCGGAGATAGCGACTGTGACCTCGACTCTTGGATCCAGCCAAGCAAGCCAGGCGAGGGCCTTACCAACTGGTCCGTCAAGGATATCATCCAGATGACAAGCGAAGAGTAATGATTTACTTTTTCCAATCATTGTACAACCCTATGTCCTACCCGGGGAATAGTGGTTTTATTGTCAGGGCCTTGTTGGATTATGTACATGCATTTTATCAATAAATCAAAAGGCGTTTTCTTCGTATTCAAATATTGTGATCTCTGTTATTCCTGTTTTACATTTGTTTTGAAAAACAATAAAATGGCAATGGGGTCTGTGCTAACCTGCATATCCTTGTTTTAAGCTTAACCCTTGTTATTGCAGGATCCACATAACAGATGACATCGACTATGGACCTTCTACGGCTCACTTCGACTTTGATTGCCCGATCTATCAAGCCGAAGAAGAGATTGATGAAGACGAAGACCTTCCTGAAGAGTTGGCCCGCTTGTTGAAATAAGAAGAGAAAGTTATTCTGCCTCATGAAGAGGAGATCGAGATCGTGAATTTGGGTTCTGAAGAACTCGTCAGAAACGCCAGGATAGGGGCTGCATTGCAGAGTGATGTCAAGCAGAGATTGGTCGAGATACTGAGAGAGTATAGTGACGTCTTTGCTTGGTCATACGAAGATATGCCCGGACTTGACACTGACATCGTGGTCCACCACTTGCCGTTGCGAGAAGATTGTCCTCCCGTTAAGCAGAAGCTTAGGAGGACGAGACCAGATATGGCCGTTAAGATCAAAGAAGAAGTGCAAAAGCAGCTTGATGCTGGCTTCTTAGCGGTCACTACTTACCCTCCATGGGTCGCCAACATAGTGCCTGTACCGAAGAAGGACGGTAAGGTACGAATGTGCGTCGATTATCGGGATTTGAATAGGGCGAGCCCTAAAGATGATTTCCCGCTGCCTCATATTGATGTGTTGGTCGACAACACAGCTCAATTCTCCATGTTTTCGTTCATGGATGGCTTCTCCGGCTACAACCAGATCAAGATGGCGCCGGAGGACATGGAGAAAACCACGTTTATCACTCCCTGGGGAACATTTTGCTGTAAGGTAATGCCTTTCGATCTGAAGAACGCAGGGGCCACTTACCAACGAGCAATGGTTACTTTGTTTCATGACATGATTCATCATGAGATTGAAGTCTATGTTGATGACATGATTGCGAAGTCCCAAACGGAGGAGGGGCATCTAGTCAACTTGCTGAAGCTTTTTGAGAGGCTTAGGAAGTTCAGGTTGAGGCTGAATCCTAACAAGTGTACTTTCAGAGTACGGTCAGGAAAGTTTCTGGGGTTTATTATGAATGAAAGAGGCATCGAGGTTGATCCTGCGAAGATTAAAGCGATACAAGAAATGCTAGTGCCAAAAACAGAAAAAGAAGTTCGTGGTTTCTTGGGCAGAATAAACTACATTGCAAGGTTTATTTCTCAGCTCACGGCCACGTGTGAACCGATGTTCAAACTATTAAAGAAAGATCAGGCGATTATCTGGAATGAGGATTGCCAGAAGGCATTTGATAAGATGAAACAGTATCTGCAAGAACCTCCGATCTTGATACCCCCAGTGGCTGGACGGCCATTAATCATGTACTTGACAGTTCTTGAGAATAGTATGGGGTGTGTTCTCGGTCAGCACGACGAGACGGGCAGAAAGGAGCATGCCATTTAATACTTGAGTAAAAAGTTCACAGACTGTGAATCTCGCTACTCGATGCTGGAGAAGACGTGTTGTGCACTGGCCTGGGCGGCCAAACGTTTATGACAGTACATGCTCAACCACACCACCATGCTAATTTCGAAGATGGATCCGATCAAGTACGTCTTCGAGAAACAAGCGCTTTCGGGCAGGATTGCCAGATGGCAAATGGTGTTGACGGAATATGACATTCAGTACGTTTCCCAAAAGGCCATCAAGGGTAGCGTATTGTCTGATTACCTGGCCGAACAGCCGATCGAGGATTACCAACCGATGAAATTTGAATTCCCTGATGAGGATATCATGTTTCTCAAAGCGAAGGATTGCGATGAGCCGTTGCCCGACGAGGGGCCAGATAGGAAATCCCAGTGGAAATTGATATTTGACGGGGCGGTTAATTCTTATGGAAGTGGCATTGGGGCGATCCTCACGACTCCTCACGGATCCCACATCCCGTTCACTGCGAGACTGACGTTTCCAGTCACCAACAATGAAGCGGAGTATGAAGCATGCATTATGGGTCTAGAAGAGGCAATTGATTTGAGAATCAAGAACCTAGACGTATATGGTGACTCGGCGCTTGTGATTAACCAGATTAAAGGGGAGTGGGAGACTCGCCAATTGAATTTGGTGCCGTACATGAATTATGCCAGAAGGCTACTTCCGTTCTTTGATCGAGTGGAACTCCATCATGTGCCCAGAGCAGAAAACCAGATGGCTGATGCCTTAGCCACGTTGGCTTCGATGTATAAAGTCAATTTTTGGAATGAAGCTCCAAGAATTGTCCTTTCTCGTCTTGATAGACCTGCATTCGTCTTTGCGATCGAGGAAGCCGCCGACGGCAAGCCATGGATCCATGATATCCAGAACTTCCTTATGACTAAGGAGTATCCTGCAGGAGCATCCACCCAGGATAAGAAGACTCTAAGGAGGCTGTCTGGAAATTTTTATCTCAATCCTGATGGAGTTTTGTATAAAAGAAACCACGATCTCGTGCTACTCAGATGTGTAGATGAGAAAGAGGCGAGTGTGCTCATGGAAGAAGTCCATGAAGGCATGTTTGGTACGCACGCCGGCGGGCATGCTATGACGAGAAAGATCCTGAGAGCAGGATATTACTGGCTGACAATGGAATCAGATTGCTTTAAATTCGCGAAGAGATGTCATAAATGCCAGATTTATGCTGATAAAGTTCATGTGCCGCCGTGCCCGTTGAATGTCATGTCCTCCCCGTGGCCGTTCTCCATGTGGGGCATCGACATGATAGGCAAGATCGAGCCCACTGCATTTAACGGTCATCACTTTATTCTAGTAGCTATCGACTACTTCACCAAGTGGGCGGAGGCAGCCTCATATGTTAATGTGACCAAGCAGGTGGTGGCTAAGTTCATAAAGAGGGACATCATCTGTCGTTACGGAAATCCCGAGCGGATCATTACTGATAATGGTTCGAATCTGAATAACAAGATGATGAAGAAGCTGTGCCAGAGTTTCAAGATTGAACACCACAACTCATCTCCTTACCGGCCGAAGATGAATGGCGTCGTTGAAGTTGCCAATAAGAACATCAAGAAGATTGTACAGAAGATGGTTGTGACCTATAAAGATTGGCACGAGATGTTGCCATTTGCACTGCACGGTTATCGTACAACGGTACGTACATCAACCGGGGCAACTCCTTTCTCATTGGTGTACGGTATGGAAGTTGTCCTACCGTTGGAAGTTGAGATTCCTTCTTTGCGATTTCTGGTTGACGTGAAACTCGACGAGGCAGAATGGATTAAGAACTGACTAAACCAACTCAGCCTGATGGACGAGAAGAGGTTAGCATCGATTGCATATGGTCGTCTGTACCAAATCCGAATGAAGAAAGCTTATGATAAGAAGGTGCGTCCTAGAAGCTTTCAGACGGGTGATCTCGTTCTGAAGAAAACTCTTCCTCCACACCCGATCACCGGGGCAAGTGGACTCCCAATTACGAGGGTCCGTATGTCGTCAGCAAGGATTTCTCGGGAGGAGCTTTGTTGTTATCCACGATGGATGGTGAAGATTTTTCATCCCCGGTGAACGCGGACGTAGTTAAAAAATACTTTGCTTAAAAGTGACCCGCTGGAAAGAAAAAGAGAGTCCAGGAAAAAATGGGGCATCCTGGCGAACCATAAAAAGGAAAAAGGTTCGGGCAAAAATTAGGGATATAAATAGAAAAAATGTACACCCGCAAAGTCGAAAACCCGGATGGGCGACTTTGGCAAAAAAGGGTATCCCGGTGAACTGAAAACCCGCAAAGGGCGGTTCACGCAAAAGTTAGGGATTTGAAAAAGCAAATGACTGCGTTCCGCGTGTGGAATTTCATTGTTTAGTGGTTTGGAAGACCTGAGGGCCGTTTATCTGAATCAATCTCTTCTGAAGCTGAAGCGTCGGAGAAGTATCGAAGTCGAGTGGGTCATAGAAGGATCAACTCATGGTGTTCGTCTACGCCTCGTTGCCGACATTTATATATACTGATGTATATTTATGTTTTATATTTGCGCGGCTTCCTCATTCCAGGAGCTTGCATCTGTTGTAAAACATTTTTACCCATTCAGGGGTTCGTTATTAATAAAATGTATACTATTCAGCAATTCTGTTTGTTTGTTTAGCATTTATTTGTTTTGTTTGCGAAAAAGAACGCCGATGTTTTTGACAAAATGCGCATACATAAACTTACTGGCCTAGGCCACTGATTGTTGAAACAATGAATTACTTGAACATTGTCACAAGATGATAACCTTGATAGTTCCCTTTGAGAAGGGCATCTTGTCTGTTTGTTTGTGTTGGTGCAGGTGTAGCATGTACCAGGCAGTGCGCCGTGCGCATCCCCAAGCAGGATGATTCCTCCTTCTCCAGCAAAGTTCAGCAGCCTCTCCCCGCAGAGTCTGAACCGGAGATCGTCAAGCATTGATATGTTTCCCCAGGCAGAGAAGATTCTCTCCTCAGCCAAGTACATCCTGAAGGAATGTCGTCTCCCCAGCTGAGTCATATACTGAAGTATGCAGCAATTGACAGTTCCAGACTGAAGTCTTCATCGGAATTGAGATTCCCCACACAGTCGTATCTTCCCCCGAAGCAGGATGACTTCTTCTTCTCCAGCCGAGTTTGCAGATACCCAAGAGAGCCGAGTCCTTGGAAGTAGTTGGGACCATAATTGGTTTTCCCCAGTAGAGTGTTGAATAGCTGATGCCGTATTTCCCCACCGGAGTCGTCATCTCTAGGAGTTCTAGCCGTGAAGGCCGTGCAGTTTATTTCCGCGATCGACATCGTTTTCCTCAGCAGGTCTGGGTTCTCGTAGAGTTTCGTTCCCCTGCGGCAGTCAACTGAAGTTTGCTTCCCCCGTGCGGAGTCCGATTGAGATTGGCGTGGCTTCTTCTCCTCGGCAGGATGATTCCTCCTCTCCACCAGAGTGTCTCTTTCTCCTTGACAGGAGGATCCTCCCTTCAGCATTTATTTTGCTGGCGGGGCCGTAGCATTTTGCATGATTGCATATCATTTATCGTAAACGCGTAGCATTTCCACCGTGTGGAGCATTGCGGCATATGCATATTAAACATGAGCTAGGTCGTTGCCATTCTTGTTTTGCAGGTGTCCCTCCGCAGAGTCGCTTGCTCAAGATGATTCTTGAATTCTCCTCCGCAGAGTCGCTTGCCCAAGATGATTCTTGAATTCTCCCTCCGCAAAGTCGTTTGCTTAAGATGATTCTTAAAATCCCCAGTGAAGTCGAAAGATTTGGCTGCTCAAGTTGATGCTTAGAGTCCCCGGCAGAGTGTTTGCTCAGGAAGATTCCTGAAATCTCCAGCAGAGTTATGGGTGCAGGAGGATTCCTGAAGTCCCCACGGAGTTATTTGTTCAAGATGATTCTTGATTTCCTCAGCAGAGATGATTCTCCCAGAATGATTTCTGAAGCCCCGAAGCAGAGTTACTTGATAGTTCTCCAGAATCCCCAGCGGAGGTGCGTCATCCCCAGCAGGTTTCTGAACAGCAAAAGTTGAAACTTCCCTTGAAGACTTGATGATTGAAGTCTGACCGTATTAACGAAGCAGTTCTCCCAGCTGATGCGAAGTGCCTGATGGTAGAAGTTGGATATCCCCCATTTGGTTCATGACTGACCGAGAATTTTATTCCCGACCTACTGATGAAGTCCGGCTGATGCCCAAAAGTTTTCTTCGAACACCCGATGGCATGATTAACTTGATTATTGACCTGATGAGTCCCGAGGAATCTTGATGCCTGACGGCACGATCGACCGTGTATCACCGGTTACCGTGTGACCAATTCCCCAGCTAGTTGCCGTGCAGCTAGTATTTCAGTTTTCGAAGATTCATTCCCATCAGAGTACCGTGTACTTGTGCAGTTGGCAAATTTCCGGGTTTATCGGTATTCAACCGTCTCGCACCTTGATTGGTTGAGAGCCGTTAGCTTCTCACCCAGTCAGGTTCAAGCCGTTTGAATAAGGGCAGCTGTTGCACCCCAAAATTTGACCAACATCTCTTTACCTAGCTTATGCTTCATCTCATTCACATTAGCATTATCATTTGCATTTTATTGACATGTATGCAGGAGATCAAGAGGTATGAGTACCAACCAAGAGCTACACAAGACTATGAAGCTATACAAGAAGGTTATTCAAGTGTTTAAGGGTTGATATCCTTGTTAGAGAAGTTAAAAGATCCTCAGAGAGAATCGTTGAAACCAAGAGGGTGTGTCTCCTAACTTGAGAGTTGTGGGAGCTCCTCAGATGATTCTGAAGCCAGGAATGTGAACTTGAAGCCTTGAGAGAGCTTATGAGATGTCTTGAAAGCCATCATGAGGCCTAGATAGGTCATGGTGCAAGATTAAGAAGCCTCAGCCATGAGTGGTGTAATTAGGGTTTGACTGGGTCAACCCTAGGTCAACTGATGATTTGAACAAGGTTGAGACCTAATTCAAGAGCCATGTGATCATGGATTGATGCATTGATATGTTATAAGGATGATTACAAGGTTAACTCATCATGATTGAAGAGTATTAGAAGTTTCAAGCTAGGGTTTCTAAGGCTTGACAGTGTAAAATCCCCTAGTTTAACCCCTATCTTCAAGGCAGTTTAGCTCAAGATGTGATTGTCATCTCATCTTACCCCCAACATGAATGTTGTAGAGCATGTTCTTAGATTTAATTTGAGTACTAGAAGTCCTTGATAGGATTTTTAGAACTCAAGTTATGATTTTGACAAGTTACAGGTCATCTGAGGTATGTGAATCTGGGGCCTTGAAAGTTACCCCACTTGCATCAAACGTTTGCCCAAGAAGGATGATTCCTATGGAGTTTTGGTAAGCATGAATGTTGTTCATTATCTTCTTATCTTTCTATAGAGTACTAGAAGTCCTTGATAGGATTTGTAGAGCTCAAGTTATGGCTTTGACAAGTCAAGCGCATTTTGGTCATTTGGAGATTACAGGTCATTTCAAGTATAAGGCCATAACTCCTATTTCCAAGCTTCAAATGGAAAAGTGTTCAACATAAAACTTGTTCAAAATGATGTTTTAAGGCTAGTAAGGAGGTCATGAGATGATGGAAATGCTTGTAGCTCAAAGTTACAAAAATGACCTAAAATAAAGGCATAAGTTAAATAAACCAAAGTTGGAAATTGATATTTTCAACCTACACATCCAAACCATGGCATGTAATATATCATTTTGACTCTAGAAAACATTATAAGAACATTGGTTTAGCCACATTTTTGATTTGAGGTCTAAATTGTGGACTTGCTTTGAAAAATAATGACTTGCATATTAAGCAACATTTGCAAAACTCAAAATCAAGGCATGAGCAAGGCTTTTTGTAAGCTAAACACTTCTAATATCTCAGTTGGGGAGATCTTGGGATGAGAACAAGTTGCTGCACCAAGGGAAACAAAATTGTGCATGTCATGATACATGATTGAAAATCTCATGACATGAGAAGTGGAAAATATCATTGGAAGGATCTAGAGGATTCTAGATCATCCAAACTTCATCTATATAAGGAGTAGAGTGGATCTATTGCAGAGGTTGGTGATCATTGAAGGATTGAGCTTAGTTTGAGATTGAAATTTCATAGCTTGTAAGTGCAATCGGTTTCATCAAATTCTCCATTTTCTTTCCATTTTCTTGATTGATACTTCTTCCATGGATGTCAAGGAGTGATTCCAGATCATTTCCAAGAAGAATTGGTGGCTAGATCATGTATGAGCAAGTGATTTTCAGCACCTGCAACTCACCATCGGGTTTCAAGATTCAAGCACTTTCCATTGGTTCTTTTGCATACAGAAGCAAGAGGAAGGTTCATTGATCGTGTCTGCAAGATTGTAGAGCTTGAAGTGGAGGATTAGTGCATCTGTTCAACCAAGATTTTCAGGTTGGTACCTTTCTTCCTATAGCATGATTTAGGTAGAATTAGGTTGAATTAAGGTGCTAGATTGATTGTAGAATGGTGTAGGATGGATTTCAGATAGTTAATTGGAGAGTTAGAGAAAAATTAGGTGAATTGCCATTTTCGGTTGAGATTGGGATATGGTGAATCTTGAGGTTTCAGAGGAAACTAAGGGTATGGTTGAACTCGTGGCATGATTTGGGATAAGATTCATGTTTTGACCATTTGGATTAGAGGCTTCTAGAGAGAACTAGGGTTGAGGAAGATGATCGGAGTTCCACAGGCGGTGGCCAGAGCTGGGCGTGAGTTGCAGAGGTTTGAAAAGGTTGAAGATGACTCTGGGACCGTTAGATGAGGGTTTGACTTGGACTTTGAGGCTGATCGAATGGCCACGTTTTAAAGTTGATTTGTGAAGGATTCTGATGAATGAAATGCACCGTTTCATTTATTCAGGCGTTTTGGGCTTAATGAATTAAGCGCTATCCACACCCCCTGATGGCCCAACCGATGATTTTAACTGAGTCTGATTGCTATCCACACCGCGCGTGTATTTCTTTTAATTGGATTTTCTTTATTTTTTTCATTTTATTCATGGTTCTTGTAAAATTCATATAAAATTGAAAATTAATCCAATTAAACCCATTCTTTTTGAATTTTACTCATGATTGAGTCTATTATTTTTTAGAGAAAAAATATTTTCATTTCATGTAATTTCTGATTTAATGGGAATTTTACATTTTAATTGATATTAAAATGGTTATGTTTGATGCATATTTTTGTGGAATTTTGTATGATCTCTTGGTGATGATTTTGAGCCTAATTTTTTGTGTGTGATGAGGATAGACATGTATGATCCCATAGTATTTTTCTCACATTTTTTGATGAAAATAGGTGTGCTTTCTAGATTGATATTTAGGTGCTTCCTTTTAGGGTTTAGGTTTGATACCTTGTAGTGTAGAATTTAGTTCTAGGTCTAATTTGATGGTTTGATCTTTGAAATTAATGTGGTAGAGTCATGATTGACATAGGTTCCCATAGTAATTTTTGTAGGATTTTACAATTGATTTTAGTATTTTAGTTAGGACTAACTTTAGTACTAGGTTTTAGGTGATCCTAATTTACTAATTCAACTAGTTTAACTTCCTTAGTCCCCTTAGATTAGGGTTTGTGCTTGGTTTGCCTTTGGTTGGGATTGAAGACAAGTTGAAGACAAGAAGAGGATGCTTGAAGTTGCTTGAAGTTACTTGGAGCTTTGGATTTGTTTGTGCCTGAGGGTGTCTGATGAAGATTAGGAGATAGGACATAGGGAGAGCCTTGTAGTTAGAATGATTTCTTTCACAAATATGGAAAGCATCTTGTGCTTCCATTCCTCCCAATGAATAAAAGTACTTCTCAGATATTCACATCCCTCCTTTGGAGGGATGAGTGGCTTTATCTGGGAAGTAGAACTTTGAGGGAACCAGTCTCTCATAATGATGAACCCTTACAGGCTTCCCTTGGTTGTCAATAAGCTGTTTATCATTTCCACTCATCTTGTTAAATCAATTGTCTTCTGGTTTGAGTATCTTGAAAGATGTTGGACTTGAGTTTGAAGATGAGGACTTCTTTGAAGAGTGTGGAAGAGGATGATTCCTGGAGCATTGCCATTGCAGCTGAAGCTTGAAGAGCTTGAAGAACAAGTTGACACTTGAAGACCCAAGGGAGATTGAATGAAGAGAGTTGAGGCTTAGAAGATTGAAGGATGAAGTTGACACTTCTAAGTGATTAAAGATTACTCTGAGAAGCTGAGGCTTGTAGATGAAGAAGACCAAGTTGAAACTGGTGAAGCAAAGAAAGCTTGAGAAGCTTGAAGACTGAGTTGATACTTATGAAGAGGATTCAATTGAGATTGAGTGAAGAGCTGAGGCTTGAGGAATAAAGAATGAGTTGATATTTGTATTGATGATTGGAGAGCCTGAAGGAATCAAGTTGATACTTGCAGTTAAGAGTGAAGCCTGAAGGTAGAGTTGACTGAGGAGCTGAAGCTTGGAGAAGAGAGAATAAGTTGATACTTATGTTTGGGTGGATTGAAACCCTAGAGAAACAAGTTGATACTTGCCAGTGAAGATGATAGCCTTGAAGAGTGATTGAAGTCTGAAGACTGGCTTGCTGTTAGAAGAGCTGAGGCTTGGAATTAACAGGGAGTTGTTGATCTGTTTTCTTGTCTGTTTTCCTGTATTGCTGATGTGCCTTGTTTGATTTGCTTGATGCATTAGAATAAGTCCATGATTAGACTGACTTTAAACTAGGAGCATGATTACACTAGAGGTTGAGTTTCTCCCTCTGCTTGTATTGTTACTGTGTGGCTTTGCTTGCGGGTATTCGGTAGAGCCCTGCTCCCTTGCCCATGTGGTTTACTTTGCTTGACAACATTTTATTTTCAGCTGTATGATTGCAGTTTCTCCTATTTTGCTTGATAGCATGTTATTCTTTCTGTATGATTACAGTTATTCATTCTGGCTTGAGGTTGAGATGAGCTTGTGGAGGCTGCTGCCCCACACACATTTCCTCCCTCACTTGCATTGCATGCATTTTACAGTCGTTTACCGTTTACTGTTTAAGCTGATGCTTTATTTTTTTCTGTTTATCATTGACATGATCCCTTAGGACTCTCACATATTTTGATAAGGAAGTGATGATAGACCTTTAGGTTGAAATCTATGCATGATAACTTCTAGGAGTTCCTTGTTTCAAACTCCAACTATAGGATGAATCCTTGGCATGACAACAGTAGGACTTGATAGTCTCCCTTTAGTTGAGCCTGCTCTCTTCTCATCTCAAAACAGCTTAAGATACAGTAATCATGAATGATTTCTTTTGTACGTTACGAGCCTTAAGCTATCTGAGAAAGGATTGTTGAGGAGCTTCTTTTCAATAGTCTGGATGTTTAGTATGGCACCCTTTGGGTGACATGCGACGCATTCACTCTCAGGTCATAGTCTTTAGTGCGATTGAAATTGCAAACACAATAAAAAAACACTTCTTCCGTAAAAGACCAAAAAAAAACTTCAAACCTTTTTGCCCCGTGGGCCCATAATTCAAAGGAAAGCTTTTCTGAGGAAAAGAGTGTCGTTAAACTTTAGCGCCAACGCAAACAGGCTTTGTCCCTAACTGCTGGAACTGCTGTTTAACCCTACTCGATAAAACAGATGAATCTGAATCCCCGTAATCCGTATTATCCCGAACTACGTAAGCTCTGATCTCTCAAGCCTGTTGAGAGTACGTAGGAACAATACTGACGTATTGGCGAGCCACCTTCCCCGTAACCAGTAGTAGGTCGAACTACGTTGACTCTGATTTCTCATTCTCTGATGAGAATACGTAGGCATAAAGTGCGACGCTTTGCCGAGTCATTTTCTTTTCTTTTTCAGCCAGCCTTGATAGGTAGATAGATAAATCAACTCGTCCAGTAAACACAACAAGCGTGGATCCCGTCGAGTACGACGGACGTGAGGGGTGCTAATACCGTCCCCTTGCGTAACCGACTCCCGAACCCAGACAATGGTTGCGACGACCTTGTCTTATACCTTTTCGTCAGGTTTTTCCGATCGTTTCCTTTCCCGCTCCGAGGGATAAATAACGAGAGGTGGCGACTCTTCTGTTTTGCCGGCACCTTATTTTCGCGGAAGCGACAACACCCTCAGCCCTGGTACCAACCCCATAGAAGTCATATCTAACCTAGCGGAGTTTTGATTAACCACACCTTTCATCTGCTCTTCGAGCATTATGATCCTCTGAACAGGGTCAATGGGGCCCTCAGGTCCCATACCTCTTCCCGAAAAAGCATCGTCCTGGTGATCCACATTCCAGTCATTGCCATACCCATCGTAACCCATGTTACGGCCAAATCCTTGCTGATTGAACATAGGACCCTGTCCTCGGTTTCCGAACCCTTGATTGACCCCAGCAGGTCCAAAACCATTATTGAAAGGAAATGCTCCAGCGCCGTTGTTATTCACATTACCGAATCCACCATTACCGTGGCCATACCCCTGATTGTTGCCGTAACCGTCATTACCAAAGCCTTGATTGTTGAACCCGAAGTTCCCGTCCTGATTGACATTGCCATACCCATTGTTTCCAAAGCCAGCATTGTCACCGAATCCTTGATTGGCATCCCTAGTGTTGCCATTGTTGTTAACAACATGCCCATCACCACCATTCCCAGTATTGCCATTACCAGTGCCAGCACCTGCACCAGTACCAGTGTTTCTATTGACAGTCACAACAGGTGGAGTAACTACCGGTATCTCATCCTCCCGGTGAGGAGTTCCAACAGAATTGTAGTCAGTATTTCCATTTCTGTTTGTCTGCGTCAGCAGCGGCTGTACCAAGGTCTGAAGGCTCTCCTGGCCCTTGGCCATGCTCTCCATAGCTTGTATGAACAGAGTCAGCTTCTCACGGATTTCCTGCATCTCGACTTGAACTTGATCCATTGCATTCTTATAGTTGTTTCTGGTTGAGTAGCGGTGGATTCTTTGGTCGTCAATCCTGAAAAACCTGTGAGATGCAGGAAATAAGATACATATTCAACAAGTAACTGGTGTCGCTACTGCGAAAATCGGCGCCGGCTGAACAGAAGAGTCGCCACCGTGCGTTATTTATCCCACGGGAGGGAAAGGAAACGCTCAGAGTAAACCTCGCACAATACGGGAAAGGCATGGTCGTCGCAACCAAAACCTGGATTCGGGAGTCGGTTACGCAAGGGGAAGGTATTAGCACCCCTCACGTCCGTCGTACTCGACGGGATCCACACTTGTTTTCGGGTATGGATTGTTATTCTATCTACGCTAAAGGTCTGGGGTTAAAAGAAAAGAAAATGAAAATAAAAAATGAAAAATGACTCGGCAAAGTATCGCACTTTATGCCTACGTATTCCCGCCTGGAACGAGAAATCAGAGTCAACGTAGTTCGCCTACCTACGGGAAAGGAGGGGGAGGTTGCTCGCTATGATATCGCATCCTATGCCTACGTACTTTCACACGGCATGAAAGATCAGAGCAAACGTAGTTCGGGCCACGCACGACACCAGTCTGTCTGTTGTTTGTTTTTATTCCTTCTGAAAAAGGTTTTTCTGATTAACAGTCCCGGCGGACAAAAATGACGTCTTGATGAGTTCACATTCCTTTACGGAAGAAGTGTCTTTTATTGTGTTTGAAATCTTTATGATGTTTTTCTGTTTGTTTTGAGGAAGAAAGAGACAGAGCTCTAACCTACGGTTGCGAAGGGAATCAAACTAACCTAATGTTATCATGCATGGGTTAAGACCTAGTGTCTATCATGCTCCTCTCTTGCACAGAGAGAAACAGAGATCCTAAGGGATAAGCAGAAACAGAAACAATAACAGATATAATAAAGCCGTAAAATGCATGGATGCAACAGTACAAGCGAGGCAAGGGAGTCCCACTCAACCTCGAATCTAGAAAACAATAGGCAAAAGTGAACAGACTTCACTTTCAACCCAACAGGGTAACCAGCAAACAATACAGTCCAGAAAACCAATCAATACATCAGCAATAAAATACAACAGCAAAAGAAACAGCCTCAGCAGCTCTGAATCAACATCTGGCTTCAAGTAATCTCCAATCAGCTACAGGCTTCAACAAGCATCAATCTCCATCTTCATGGCCTTCAGGCAAGGGCTTTGATCATCAGTCTTCTATAAGCAATGGATTTTCTTCAAGTTCAAACCTCCAGGATGAGGAATCAGTCACAAGAGTGAAGTGAATGAATGTTAGACAGTTAATTACCTACCAAGGGTGGTTCATCAACTGTTAACATTAAACAGAAAGTTTCCTCTCAAAAGTTCTATCTTTCCAATATATTCACTGATCCTTCCAAAGGAAGGAGGTGGATATTGGAAAGAGACTTTGAATCATAGAGAAAGGATGGATGCAGACAAGGCATTCCATGTTTGAGAAACAAGCTTTCTAATCTAGAGCTCTGCCTAGCTCCTAAACCCTAGTCTCCTCAGCAGCTGCTAGCAATAACTTCCTATTCAACTCTGGCAGTTGACCTTCCATCTCTGAATATCCAATGGTCTTCATCTCCTCAAGTTTTCAGCTCTCCCAAGCCCCAGACAATCCCAATACCCAAGCAAGCAAGCAATAATCCCCAGAGGGCACACCACACCAGTCAATCAGACATACACAGAGTATTAATAGCAGTAGGGGAATCCTGACTTTTCTAAGGGATCTAATAACTACCCATAGCCCCTATAGTCCCATAACTAAACTAGTCAAACCCTAAGTCCTAAGGGAAAAGAATCAAATCTCCTAAGTCATCACCTAAAAACCCTAATTTGTTCATGTTGTTCAAGCCTACATTAAGCACCTAAAATTAATTTCTAAAAATGGGAACTAAATTGTTTCTACAAGTTCAATATCTCATCTAAACAACCTAAAAAGAATGAACAAAAAATATGAAAGCATCTAATAGAACAAAAATTAACAAAATCATGCATGAAATGAAACTATTTAAAATGCTATTTATTTAGAAAATATGGGAAAAATATCAAATAAAAATAAAAATGCAATTTTATTTTTTTATAATTTTCTAGACAGAACCAAGAAAATATAGAAAAAACAACCACTAAAAAAAGAGTTAATTTCCTATTTTATATGATTTTCTAAAGTTACTAGAAATTAAAATGGAATTAAAAACAATTGAAATAATTAAAATGATGGGAGGGGTGAGAATAGCAATCACGCTCAGTTCATATTCCAGTGGGCCAGCAAACGGGGGTGTGAATAGAATTCTGACTAAGCCCATGGTTCAGTTAAAATTAATCAGAAAAATAAAAACAAAGAAGCCAGCGCAGGGGGTGAGAAAAGCAGGATATTCACGTTCAAAGGATTGGGCCTGATAACATGGGGGGTGGGGATATCATTAACACACCTAGGCCCGCCCGTTTCATTAAATGAAACGGTGCGTTTAGGGCTTCTACATCTCTCCCTCCAAATTTCAGAATTAAACTCCAGCCACACGATGGGCTTTGAGTCAATGGTCCAACAAGCAATGGACGATCGCGATTACATCTTCTACCTTCTGCCATGAAAGCTAGGGTTTACACACTCCATGGAAGCCATGCACGTATCATGTTCAAGCTCTCTGTTCTCCCTCTACAGGCCACGGTTCAACTCGATCCAAACATAAAAATCATTCAGAATTTCTCCCTCTACAAGCCTATGGTCATAGTTCATTCTAAAATTCAGTGAATCACTCAAACCGATCGAGACAAGTTCTGGCCACCGTGAAAATACTCTGGTATGCATCATCAAGATTCTCACTCAAACCTGTACTAATCTACTCTATGCCTAATGGTGATTATTCTGATCTATCAAACTAACATTATAATGCACTATGCTACACGTTCTAAGTCCTAACAGTTTCAAGCACCTGCTATGAATTATCACTAAACAGCACCAAACTCATCCTAATTGTTCTACTAACAACCTAGATCACATCTAAACTAATAAAACTATGCTAAACTAACTAAATCAAGCTATGGGAGAGAAATTGAACCTGAATCAAAATCTTGTGGATGATGATGAAATTCGTGGATCTGAGAGCCTTGATGCTTGGATCTGGATCTACTCTTGCTATATTTGATTCTGTATGCAACACCTTGATGAATTTGGCCTTGGATCTTGAGTTCCAATGGAAATTGCAATTTGAATGTTGTTGATGAAAGTGCACAAAATTGATCAATATCCACCAAATCTTTGATTCAATTCTGATCCATGATGATGGTGAAATGTAGGAGGATCAATGTTGATGAGAATTGATGCTGAATTTGTGAGATTGAAGTGAACTTGCAACTTGGAGAATGAGAGAACTTTGGGAAATTTTTGGTGAAAAATGAATCCAACCCTTGCTCAATTCTGATTTCATGAATATATAGTGCTCAAATGAACTTTCTAGAACCATCTTGCAACTTCCCTTGCATTCCAATTTGAATCCATTTTGGTTATGTTTCTTCAAATGCAAGTAACCATGAATAACTTTTCTTTTTCCTTCTAAACTCAAAAAAGTGTTTGAACCATTGTCTTTGAAATGTCTTTTGGACCCAAAATCATATATTGGAAGTCCCCATTTGCATTTATAAACCTCTCAAACCATTTTTCACTTTGACTTTATTTAAGTTATAAGCCATTTTAGTTCAAATTTGACCAATCATGCAACTTCATGTTATGAGCTTTTCCAACAATTTGTGACCTTCTTTCTAGACTCAAAATGTCATTTGGAGCAAGTTTGATGTTGTAAGTTTTTCCATTTGAGGCCTCCTTGTATGAGTTTTGGACATAGGTTAAAATGACCTGTAATTCACAAATGACCAAAATACCCTTTGCTTGCCAAGACCATAAGTTGAGTTCCACACATCATATGAAGGCATGCCACACCATTCTAGAAAGATAAGACAATGAGGAACAATTCCTATGTTGACCAGAAATTCATTTGAAATCTCCTTGAGGGGTAAAACTAGCTTGGAAGTCAAGTCACTTTCACAGACAAAATTTCAGATACCTCAGATGACCTGTAACTTGCAAGGACCATAACTTGAGTTCTATAAATCTCCTTGATGTCTTCCACCACTCAAATTAAAGGTCTTGAGATCCTCTACAAGTTTCATGTTGGCCAAGAAGCCATTTGAAGCTAGAAATTTGACTTATCTTGCTTGGAAATTTGACCTAAACTAGGGGATTTTACACAGAAACCCTAATTTAGAAGCCCCTCTTCTCCTTGATTTCTCTTGAATTCTTCTTGGCATATCTCCATATCCTTCTTTATATGTCCAATGATGAACCCCACATCTCTCCACTAGACTTGAATGCCCCTTAAATCAGTCAATTGACCTAGGGTTGACCCAGATGAAACCCTAGTTGACTGCCTTCAACTATAGCTCTTGTGCTCTCATCAATGACTTGTCTCCTTCTTTAAATGACTTTCTAAGTCTCTCATAATGTATAGATACTCTCCATGCCTTCAACTTACAGCTCACAACCCTCTTGTTGACCCTCAGATACCCTCAGCTAGGAGATGGACTCAAGGCTTGATCTGCTGAACTCTTTGCTTTCAAATTCTTTCCTGATGACTTGAATGAGATTGAATTGGGATAATAACCTCTTGATAGGCTTCTAGAGATGAGAATAATGATTGGTCCCCCTGTTGAATGACTTGCTATGCTTATGCTATGCAGATGATTAGTCTATGTACATGACTCTATATGCAAATGCTAATGACATTGAAACATAAACCAAGTGAATAAGGTTGAGCAAATTTTAGGGTGCAACAGCTGCCCCTATTCAAGCGGCTTGGACCCGATTGGGTGAAGAGCCCGGAGCCTTCAGACATTCGCGGTACGAGACGGTTGAATACTAGGAACCCAGAAATTTGCCAACCGCAGAAATAAACTGCGCCACTGCTTGGGGAACGACATTCATCAGCTGAATTTAACTGTTACGGCAACCCACTGATCTCGTGCGACCGTGCTGGGGATTGTCTTCATCGTTCTGAAGAGGATTCTGTCATAACAGATTGCTTGCTTGTCCAAGTTAGGCCTCTGTCTGTCATCAATACGAAGAAATCTCAACTAAAACCGGTCCACGTTAGGATTCCACTTGCTGTTAACCCAGAACAATCTCGGCAACGCCGCTGGGGATAATTCGTCTGTATTTCCATAACTGAATCGTCCACGTTAGGAATAAAACTCTTTCACGCTAGGAGTAACACCTGTCCACATTAGGAATCATTTCTTCTGTATCTGTCCACGTCAGGACTAACCCTTTCATCTTTCCACGTCAGGAAGCAATCTTCTTTCCACATAAGGAGAACTATATCAATCTGTCCACGTAAGGACTCCAATACCACTTGACATGTCCGCGTCAGGACTCCAATCTTTCCACGTAAGGAATTCAACTTTGGTTCTGAACCTGTCCACGTCAGGACTCGACTTTCCACGTAAGGAGTACATCATTCTTCCACGTCAGGAATCAACTTTTCTTGAATCTGTCCACGTAAGGACCCCAATTTTTCCACGTAAGGAATAAATCTTCTTTTGAGTCTGTCCACATCAGAACTAAACCCCTTCCACGTCAGGAATACACTCTTTCTTTCCACGTTAGGAATACAAACCTCTTTCCACGTAAGGAATGCTATCCGTTTTCCACGCAAGGAAACATAACTTTTCCACATAAGGCAACCAATTCCTTCCAATTTGTCCGCGTCAGGACTACATTTTTCCACGTAAGGAATGCCATCTTAATCTGTCCACGTAAGGACCCCAATTTTTCCACGTAAGGAATAAATCTCTTTCCACGTAAGGAATCCTCTTCTGATATGTCCGCGTAAGGACTACATCGTCCACGTTAGGACCCACTTCTCCACTTTAGGAATAATAATTTCTTTGATTTGTCCACGTCAGGACACTGATCTCGTCTTGATTTGTCCATGTTAGGACTCAGGCGTCTTCGACCCGCTGAGGAAATAAGACTTGTCCACGTCAGGACTCACACGCTTGTCTGATCTGTCCACGTCAGGGCACGAACACAAAGAATAATCACTTTTGTCAACGTCATGACCTCCCATTCCACTAATTTCGAGAACCCGAATCTTGCCCACGTTAGGACTAACACACCTCACCAATCCGGGGAAATAAACCTGTCCACATTAGGACGCCCACTTCTGAAGAAATCCCGTCAATATAGGAATAAATTGTCCACGTCAGGACTTAGTTCTCCAATGATCCTCACCCACAAACTTCTCAGCACCAACGTGACAGCGACTTTGAGGCGGACTCTACTGGGGATGTCTGGAAACCAAACTATCGGACGCCTGCTCTGATAACCGGCGGTGGCCTCTGAAATTCTGACTCATGGAACCCCTAATGACAACTAATTCTGCCTGGGAATAAAGAGAAACTTATCCTGGTAACTCTGTGGGGAATACTGCCGAAACTGATATTATCATTGGATGTCTCATGCCGAGATCTTGAACATTTGGTAATTCATTTGAGCAAGAACTCCCTCTACATGAATTGCTAAAATACAGGAACTGTTTCAGCAAAATAAATGCTGAAGATAATGCCGACTCCGCCGGGGATAGCCAGGTGCTACAGAATTATTCCAGCAAAGTAAATGCTGAAAGGGTGAAGTCAACCCTGCTGGGAAATTGGGAACTCAAACCGAGCACCTTGTTGAGGTAACCCCCCTGCTGGGGAATATAACCTTGCTGGGGAATAGCAGATGTGCATAGTGTGATCGGACTTTCTGCTGGAGAGTGAATTGATATTACACAGTATCCCTGACAAAATAAATGACAGGACCCACCATCAACTCCGCTTTGGAGAGTCTTGATCTTCGAGTTCCGCGGGGATGATAGAACACTTGCTGAACAGAGAACTCCGCTGGGGATAGGATGATTCTCTCGGGGAAAATCCACTGACTCCGCTGGGGGAGAGTGCATGACCCTGCGGGGAAAGATGAACCTGTCTGAATACAGCCTTACGATCTTGGAATCGCCAATTCTATTGAGGACGAATAACTTTGCTGGATAATCCTTTTGCACAAGCTACGACTAGCTGGAGAGTTCTATCCTTCTTCAGGAAGAACATGCATGACCTGCGTGGGGATCAAGTCTTTCGTTATCGCGATCTTTTGATTGCATTCCTCATAGGGCTATGAAACCTGCAACAACACAAACAAGGCAAGACAAGCCTATGCAACCAAATCAACTCAGGTTAGCGACATTATTTTCAGTTAATTCAAAGCTTTAGCAATTGTCGGCAAGGGCCAGTGATGTTATACACGTGCTAGTTTCAGTAAACTTAGGCGATTTATCATGCACAAAACAGTAAAGAATCAGTATCAAGTACTGAATAACATATTTTCATTGATTGGGCCCCTGAATGGGCGGAGTTTTTGTACACGGGATGTAACTCCTGAAAAGAGGAAGCTACGCAAAACAAATATACAGGTATGCAAGTATGCACAAGAAGCATAAATATTGACAACTTAAATTTGTACACATGTCGGCAACGGGATGCAGATGAACACCACGAACTGATCCTCCCATGACTCGCCCGACTCTAATGCTTTCCCGGTATCCCCACTTCTGAAGAGATTGTATCCGATAACTGGCTCCTCAAATATATTCTCCCGCATTGATGCTCATTGAATTCGGACCGCAGTCATTTGCTTTTCAAATCCCTAACTTTTGCGTGAACCGCCCTTTGCGGGTTTTCAATTCACCGGGATACCCTTTTTTGCCGAAGCCGCCCAGTGTAGGTTTTCAACTTCGCGGGTGTACATTTTTTCAATTTTATCCCTAACTTTTGCCCGAACCTTTCATTCTGTTTTTGGTTCGCCAGGATGCCCCATTTTTGCCTGGACTCTCTTTTTCTGTCCAGCGGGTCTATTTTAAGCAAAGTATTTTTTAACTGCGTCCGAATTCACAGGTGACGTGAAGTCTTCTCCGTCCATGGTGGACAACAACAACGCTCCTCCTGAAAAGACCTTACTGACATCGTATGGCCCTTCGTAGTTGGGGGTCCACTTGCCCCTGTGATCTGCTTGCGGCGGGAGAATCCTTTTCAGCACAAGGTCGCCCGTCTGAAAGCTTCGCGGATGTATCTTCTTGTCGTACGCTTTCTTCATTCGGCTCTGGTACAAACGACCGTATGCTAGAGAAGCTAGCCTCTTCTCATCCATCAGACTCAGTTGATTCAACCTGTCTTTCACCCATTCTGCCTCGTCCAGCTGAACGTCTCGCAATACCCTCAGAGAAGGGATCTCAACTTCCAACGGTAATACCGCTTCCATTCCGTATACTAACGAGAACGGGGTTGCCCCGGTTGATGTGCGTACCGTCGTACGATAACCGTGCAAAGCAAAAGGTAGCATTTCATGCCAATCCTTATAGGTCACCACCATTTTCTGGACAATTTTCTTGATATTCTTATTGGCCGCCTCAACAGCGCCATTCATCTTGGGTCGGTAAGGAGAGGAGTTGTGATGTTCGATCTTGAAATTCTGACAGAGCTCCTTCATCATTTTGTTGTTCAGATTTGAACCATTATCCGTGATTATCCGCTCGGGGATCCCATATCGGCAAATGATATCTCTCTTGATGAATCTAGCCACCACTTGCTTCGTTACATTTGCGTAAGACGCCGCTTCCACCCACTTGGTGAAATAATCGATTGCTACTAGGATGAACCGATGCCCATTAGAAGCCGTCGGCTCGATCTTTCCAATCATATCGATTCCCCACATCGAGAATGGCCATGGAGATGACATCACATTTAGAGGACTCGGAGGCACGTGTATCTTGTCAGCATAGATTTGGCACTTGTGGCACTTCCTCGCGAACTTGAAACAATCAGTTTCCATCGTCAGCCAAAAGTAACCTGCCCTCAGCAGCTTTCTCGTCATAGCATGCCCACCAGCATGCGTACCAAAGGTACCTTCGTGAATTTCCTCCATGAGAAGCTTTGCCTCTTTCTCGTCTACACAACGCAACAACACCAAATCGTGGTTTCTTCTGTACAACACGCCATCCGGATTCAAGTAGAAATTACCCGCTAATCTCCTGAGAGTCTTCTGATCTTGACTGGATGCCCCAGCCGGATACTCTTTGTTCTTCAGGAAATTAAGGATATCAAAATACCACGGTTTGTCGTCAGATGCTTCATCGATAGCAAATACATAAGCTGGCCTGTCCAACCGAGAGATAGTGATTTGGGGAGCTTCGTTCCAGAAGTTGACCTTGTACATGGAAGACAAAGTGGCGAGAGCGTCAGCCATTTGATTCTCTGCCCGCGGTACGTGATGCAATTCAACCTTGTCAAAGAAAGGCAACAATCTCCTTGCATAATTCATGTAATGTATCAAATTGGGCTGACGTGTCTCCCATTCCCCTTTTATCTGATTCACTACCAGAGCTGAGTCTCCGTATACATCTAGATGTTTGATTCGCAAATCAATGGCTTCTTCGAGCCCCATTATACAAGCTTCGTATTCGGCCTCATTATTGGTAACGGCAAAGGTCAATCGGGCAGTAAACGGGATGTGCGACCCGTGTGGCGTGGTGATGATTGCCCCTATCCCGCTACCGTAAGCATTCACAGCTCCGTCAAATATCATCTTCCATTTGGACCCCAACTCTGGTCCCTCGTCTGGCAACGGTTCTTCACAATCTTTCATCTTTAGGTACATGATATCCTCGTCAGGAAAATCAAACCTCATCGATTGGTACTCTTCAATAGGCTGCTCCGCCAGATACTCAGACAGCACACTCCCCTTTATAGCCTTTTGCGAGACGTATTGGATATCATATTCAGTCAAGACCATCTGCCAACGGGCAATTCTACCTGACAACGCCTGCTTTTCAAATACATATTTGATAGGATCCATCTTCGAGATGAGCATGGTTGTATGATTCAGCATGTACTGCCTCAAACGCTTGGCGGCCCAGGCTAGCGCGCAACAAGTTTTCTCCAGCATTGAGTATCGAGATTCACAGTCTGTAAATTTCTTACTCAGGTAATAGATCGCATGCTCTTTCCTCCCCGTCTCGTCGTGTTGACCGAGAACACAACCCATGCTTCCCTCAAGAACCGTCAAATACATTATCAAGGGTCTACCTGCCACTGGGGGTATGAAAATAGGAGGCTCCTGCAGATACTTCTTTATTTTATCGAACGCCTTTTGACAATTTTCGTTCCACGTTACAGCTTGATCTTTCTTCAACAGCTTGAATAACGGTTCACACGTGGCCGTTAGGTGAGATATGAACCGGGCAATGTAGTTCAACCTCCCTAGGAACCCGCGCACCTCTTTCTCTGTTTTAGGCGTCGGCATTTCTTGAATTGCTTTTATTTTAGCAGGATCGACCTCTATTCCTCTTTCGCTTACGATAAACCCCAGCAGTTTACCCGATCTCACCCCGAAGGTGCATTTATTAGGGTTCAGCCTCAGCCTGAACTTCCTAAGCCTTTTAAACAACTTCAGCAGATTCACCAGATGCTCTTCCTCCGTCTGGGATTTGGCAATCATATCGTCAACATAAACTTCGATCTCTTTATGCATCATGTCATGGAAAAGAGTCGTCATCGCACGCTGATATGTTGCCCCAGCATTTTTCAAACCAAAGGGCATCACTTTGTAGCAAAATGTTCCCCACGGCGTTATGAAAGTAGTCTTCTCCATATCCTCTGGCGCCATTTTAATTTGATTATAGCCTGAAAAGCCATCCATGAAGGAGAATACAGAGTATTGAGCAGTATTATCAACTAACACGTCAATGTGAGGAAGTGGAAAATCGTCTTTTGGGCTTGCTTTATTCAAATCTCTATAATCCACGCACATCCGAACCTTGCCATCTTTCTTTGGCACTGGTACGATGTTGGCAACCCATGAAGGATACTTCGTCACAGCCAGGAAACCAGCGTCCCACTGTTTCTGCACCTCCTCTTTGATCTTCATTGCCATATCTGGTCGCGTTCTGCGAAGCTTTTGTTTGACCGGCGGGCAATCTTCTTTCAGTGGCAGGCGATGCACGACCATATCCGTATCGAGCCCTGGCATATCCTCATACGACCAAGCGAATACATCACTATACTCTTGGAGCATTTCAACCAGTCTTCGCTTGATATCACTCTGCAGTGCGGCTCCGATACGAATATTCTTCTCAACCCCTTCCGACCCCAAGTTGATAATTTCGATGACCTCATCATGAGGCAGAATGGCTCTTTCCTCTTGCTTTACTAACCAAGATAGTTCTTCAGGAACGTCGCTATCTTCGACAACCTCTTCTTCAGCCTGAAACACCGGGTGCTCAAAGTCTGGACGAGTCATAGGTGGTTCAAGGATGTCATCTGAAAATGTTATCCTGCAAAAGGAATGGTTAAGTGCTTCAAAATGCGTATAAAGCGAATAACCCCGTTGCCATTTTATTGAAAAATACAAAACAAGAAAGACAGGGATTACGGTATTTGCACATGAAAAAACGCCATTTATTTAATGATTAACACGCAATGTTTATAACAACACAACCCTAAGCAAATCCTGATGCCCCGGGCAAGACATCAGATTATTCAACAATTAATAAAGCAAAGCATTACTGTTTAAAAGTCACAGGAACAAGCTCCTGAATAGACCAGTTGCACAGTCCTTGTCCTGGCGTGCTTGGCTGAATCCAGGCATCCATATCACAATCGCTGTCTCCTTCATCAGACTCTGAAGCAGCATTGACAGTTTCATGACACACTCCACTGGCAGAGATGGTAATTGGCTTTCTGAAACGGGGGGCCCCCACGGAAGGAGTTGATGACGACGGTTGGTACCCCAGTCCGAACCGGTCCATCTTCACAGGAATGTCCAGCACTTTGCCCCAGCCCTTGGCTTCTCCTGCTTCCACTAGAGCTTGAGCTTCCTTATACGATGAGACAGCTATCTCTGGCACTTTGCTCGGCCCGGGACCTTTGTCCTTGATGTGCAAACCTTCGAATGCCTGGCAGGGCGTTTCATGGATCTCTCCGTCGACTTCCACATATTTAAATGACGATAGATGGCTGACCAGGATGTCTTCTTCTCCGCACACGGTGACTACGCTGTCTCCGACCATATATTTTAACTTCTGATGTAGGGTGGACGTGACTGCCCCTACTCCATGAATCCAGGGTCTTCCAAGCAAGCAGCTGTACGCAGGCTGTATATCCATGATATAAAACTCCGTTGCAAACACTTCCGGCCCCACTTGCAGAGGCAAGGTAATCGATCCGAAGACTGTTCTCCGCGTGCCGTCAAATGCTCTGACTACCAAATCACTGGGTGTACACAAAATCCCTCGAACATCCAGCTTCATCATCGCCTTCTTGGGCAACACATTCAAAGATGATCCGGTGTCAACCAATACGTGCGACATTACTGATCCTCTACACTCAACAGATACGTGTAATGCCATATTATGATCTCTCCCTTTCGGAGTCAAGTCAAAATCGGTAAAACCCAAGCTGTGGCCTGCATTCACATGTGCCAATACTCCTTCTAGCTGATTTACGGAGACGTCTTGGGGTACAAAAGAAGTGTCCAGGACTTTCAGCAAAGCATTTCTGTGAGCTTCCGAACACAACAGCAATGATAGGATAGATATTTTGGACGGTGTCTGCTGCAGATGCTCCACAATCTTATAATCACTTTTTCGAATTAAGCGCATGAACTCTTCTACATCCTTCGATGCTGCTTCTTTTTCACTTGCCTGCACAGGAACATTTTCAACCACTTTCCCTTTTCCTTTCGCTAGTCTTTCAGCCTCCACTTCAGGAGATATAAAGATCCTGCCACTCCTCGTCATGCCTCCTGAACCAACAACATTATCCACAATCTCCGCTGGCTGTTTGTTAACATCAATCTTTATCCCATCACAATACACCTCTAACCCATATGACCATGGGACTGCTTTCGTGCTCTCGTACGGGATTGGCCCGGCCTTAGTTATGGTGATCGGTGGTCGTTGAGCTGGTGCCGCGATAGTGATCGTCTTCCGAGGAATCGTTACCGTGGCCACATCACTCCGATTATCCACTACTGCCCCTGCAGGCTCGTCAGTTGCCGCTCGATCAAACTGCAATATGCCCTCATCAATTAAAGCCTGAATGCCTTTCTTCAAATCCTCACACCCCCCAGCTAGGGTCCAACAGTCTAAGCAATACTCGTTACATCCTGGGTAAACACCTCCTTGTAACAGTCGGCTCTTTATCTCGCTCAGCGGCGTCTTTAAATCTTCAACATTCATAATAAGATTCAGACCCTCCTCAGTCAGAACGGCGTTAGCCCCATGATTGGGCATGGGTTTCTGGACTATATTCGGACCTGCCGTTCCGAAATTGATAGTCTTGTTGTCTAAGAGATCCTGCACAACGTGCTTAAAAGCATGGCAACCTTCTATATCGTGACCCGGGGCTCCAGAATGAAACTCGCAGTGTCTGTTTGCATCGTAGCCGAACGGGGGAGCTCCCGTTATCGGCGCCAGAGTTCTTTTCTCTACCAGATTCAATCCCAACAATGTCTGCAACAAATCGACATATGTTGAAGGAGGCTTCTCAAACACTCTTCTCGGTTTACTACCCTGGAATCTTCGTTGAGCCTGCTGTGCCCCCTGCTGAGGCTGCTGCTGCTGTGGCATTGGCTGTTGCTGAACCGGTTGTTGCTGCTGGAGTGGTTGTTGTTGGTATGGGATAGTAACACTCGCCACCTGCTGCGGCTGACGATATTGACCTCGTCCCCTGCCTCGGCCTCGGCCTCGGCCTCCAAATACTGCGCTTGCCTCGCCCTGACGGCGCCCACCATAAGCTTTCCTATTACTGCCAGATGCAGTTGATTCCTCGACTTGGAACTTTCCTTGCTTAATGTTACGTTCAATCTTTTCTCCCATTAGAATCAGGTCTGAAAAACTGGCCAGAGACGTATGAAACAGCATATCATGAAACAGCCCTGTGAATGTGCCGACAAACATGTCATTCATTTCCTTATCTTCCACCGGAGGACGGACCCTGGCAGCCATATCGCGCCACCTTTGCGCGTACTCTTTAAAACTCTCCCCCTTCTTCTGCGACAGCCCGACCAACTGGACCCGATTGGGTGCCAAGTCGCTGTTATACTTGTAGTGAGCTACGAACGCCTCCGCCAATTGCTTCCATGTCTTGATATCAGTTGGCTCCAACCCCATGTACCACTCTAGGGAAGGGCCCGACAGACTATCCTGAAAGAAATGCATTAGCATTCTTTCATCAGTGGAGTATGCAGACATCTTTCTGTAATAAGCTCGTACATGCACTTTCGGACATGTGTCTCCTTTATACTTATCGAACGCAGGAGCTTTGAATTTAATTGGCACCCTCAAGCCAGGTACCAAGCCCATGGTTGCCATGTCCAATCCCACAGCACTTTGATTTAAGACTCCCTTCATCTGCTCTTCCAGCATTCTAATCTTTTGGGAATCATCCATCGGCCCCTCAAAACCTCCTCCGGAGAAGGCGTCTTCCTGCTGATCTTCTTGCCACATACCGTTTCCAGCTCCGTACCCATCATATCCATTATTACGTCCAGCTCTGATCTGATTCATCCCCGGACCTCGGCCTCTGTTGCCGTACCCTTGAACACCTCCAGCAGGACCAAAAGCCATAAATCCAGTACCGTTTCCGTTTCCAAAGCCTCCGTAACCCTGATTGACCATACCATAACCATCTTGCCCAAAGCCTTGAGCATTAAAGCCATACTTCCCAGTGTTATCGAATCCCTGATCGTTGAATCCGAATCCAGTATTGACAAAGCCATTGCCTCCTAGATTGTCTCCCAAATTGACATCACCCAGCCCAGCATTATGGACAGCAGTCTCATTCCCAACTCCGACGTTACCATTCACAGCAGCGGTAGCGTTGTTGACATTAGCAGCAGGTGTATTGATTACAGGCGGAGCCACTGGCGTGGGAGTACCGTCTCCATGAGCAGTATCAACCCGTACAGACTGATGATCTTCATTACCATGACCAGCGCTTCGGGCCAACAGAGGCTGGACCATGGCCTGCAAATTCTCCTGCCCTTTCGCTATAGCTTCCATGGTCTGCATGAAGAGGGCGAGCTTCTCGCGCACATCTTGCATCTCGTTCTGCATTTGGTCCATGATTTTTCGACAATTGGAGCGGGTAGAATATCGGTGCGGATGTTGATCTGCAATCCTGTTAAGTACCTGAATCAGAGCAGGAAATAAGACACCATCCAAAGATTACCTGTAATGCAATATGAATATGAATGCAATGCAATGTGTCCGTGCATTAGGGAAGTTCATTCCCCCAGTTCTAGTGCGAAGGTGCCGGTGCAGTGACAGTGCTGACAATAGGAATATCGGAGCTGAATCATAGAAAGCCTCATATATTGCAGGGAGAATCAATAAGCCCAGGGTACAATATCACTGAGAGTACAAAGAAGGCATGACCTCAACCAACAATCCTGGTGATGGTCAGCACTATGCAAATAAAGCATACAAGTTACTACATGAAATGATCAAATCCTCCCAAAAGTCTGGTATTCTTCTAACAACTTCTTGGTCTCCGGATGGCTTGGTCGATCAAGCAGCCCTTCAACAAGCTGGTTTCTCCTCTTAAGGACACGGCGTACGTCTTCAGCAGTTTCTTCCCATGTTGCTTCTCCGAAGCAATCTTCTAACTTTCGCTTCTGAGACACTGCTTCATCTCTGGATTTGATTGCCTTGTTCAGTGCATGCTGGACACTATACCGGGTCATCACTTCCTCCTCACACTTCTTGATGCTAGACTTCAACTTCTCTTCGAGGTCGGAAATTTGCTGCTTCAGCTTATCTTCCCTCTTCTTGTTGTTGGTGAGTGTAGCATTCCAAGTCTTATTGCAAGAAGATATCTCTCGGTGTGCTGCGTCGAGCGCTTTCTTTTTGGCTTCCAGCATGTCATGGGAGCTTCTGAACTCTTGCCCCAGACGTTCACGCTTTTTCTTTTCCTCAGTCAACTCAGCCCCTAACCTGTTTAGCAGCTCGATTTGTTGTTGGAAAGCATATACGGCCTTGTTCTTCTCGCTGCGTGCCTGGGCTAACTCTTGCTCTAACCCTTCATTAATCTTCATCAAGGCTTCTTTTTCTCTCACAACTTGCTCGTACGCCTCCCTAGAAACAGTAGTTGGCTCTTCTGCCGAAATAAGAACGAGGATTGGTGCGTCTGGAAATGGCATCTTCAACTGACTTGCTCTTTCCTGGATCCAAACCCTGTAAGGTTCATAAGCCTGGCAATCGTTCTTACCTAACAGTGGCTTCCCTTTGCGGTTAATACGTGTCCAGGCATGTTGCAACTTGGCTAATAACTCCCCCTTCACGTCACCGGTGAAGTACAAAGATTCCTGTACTTCTTCCTCCTGAGGTGGATTCTTCAGTGCATATCCGAACTGGCGAATGAATAGAGAAGGGTTGTAATTGATACACCCTTTTCTTCCTATCAGCGGCACATTAGGGTACCCAGAACAACTGAAGATGAGCTCAGATCCCAACAGGTCTCGATCAAACCACACAACGTCTTCGGAGTATAGCCTCATCAGGCGCTCTGACCAACTGGCTGAGGTTACACTGTCTGCAAAGGGTCCCTTTATGGGGAGATGACTTTTGAACCACATATTCAATAGAGGAGTACAGCAGTAAACAACTTTTCCCCTTCGGTTTTCGTTCTTGTAGTGCAATGAGTGGTAGAAGTCTCCGATCAGCGTTGGCACTGGGTTGCCTGCAGCAAACAGATAGAAAGCGTCCAGGTCCACAAAGTTGGGCAAGTTAGGAAACAGCACAATTCCATAGATGCATAAAGCCAAAATAGCATTGAAAACCACCCAACAACCGTTCTTGGCGTACTCTTGAGCTTTGCCAACTAAGAAATCAAGAGAGAAACCTGAAACCCCAAGCCAAGAAGTCAATAACAGTTCTGCAGCGTCCATGTGTAAGGCTTTGGCTAAGTCCTCCAACTTGGGCTCAGCAGCAGAGTGAATAAAGGGAACCTTGTTCTGCACGGGAAGCTCGGTAAACTCCACATACTCCTCAATGGTAGGTCCTAGAATGAAGTCAGCAAAAGTAAAGCATCTCAATGCGGGGTCATAGAACTGCATCAAGGTGTATAGCCCGTTCATCTCATCAGCAGTGGGCTTACAGACTAATCTCAGTAATCTCCCATGACTCATTCTGAAGCTTCTCCTAACCTCCTCATCGGCAAGAGATATCAGACCAAGCAAAGAAGTAATATCAGGTGAAGGCAGCTTATACGCAACTGTCTTCCTCAAACTAGCCATAGTCAATACTCAGAAGCCTGGGCACTAGAACTAGGGAAATGCAAATGCACCTGCAGCACAGACACACGTTAATGGGATGCAATGATAATGGGTATGTAAACAATGCAATGCAAGTAACATGCAACAGGGACCAAATGCCGTAGCTGAATAGCCTGAACCCAATCAAGAAAGGTCTCAGATAGACCATCCAGAAGTCGTCAAACCCTGGTCTCAGATAGACCTAAAACAAAGCTCCAATATTGGTCTCTGATAGACCTCACACCATAACTCGCACTGGTCTCTGGTAGACCTCAAATCACATCTCCACTTGGTCTCTGACAGACCTCAGAACACATCTCCAAATGGTCTCTGACAGACCTCATAAGTCTCCATAAATACCCAGGATCTCTGATCGAGAACAAACCGGTATCTGAAGGTCTGGTTACCTGCATAACCCCAAATCCCCTCACAGGTGGGTGGCCCTATAACTGGCAATGGTACGGCATCCTATGCGGTCGTCGGCGTCACAGACTTTCAGGGTTGATGATACGATTCCCAGAAGGAGTGGCATCATCAATTCCTGAAGAGGCCTCACTCAGCCAACTTCCAAATGATCGGTCCCCGGAGTCGACAATTCAGCTGACCAACAACCCCTTCGACCCAAAGGGTAGAAAAAGAAGCCAACCAGAAGAACCTCGTCCGAGTGTAGATTTCATGAGACACTAATGCAAGCAAAGCCGGCACGCGCCCACTACTTTCTACGCTAATTCTAGGTGCACTCAAGCCCAGGTCCGGCTTATCTCTCAATATCAGAACACCCGTCACACCCCAAGATACAGCAATAATAATCAATATACAAAGCTGAAAATACAAGGTTAGAAATATACAATAACTCCATACAAAATCCTCGACGGGAAAACAAGCGCTAGGATTGACTCTCTTAAGGGACGTTGGATCCCAAATGCATAAGAACTATCGCAGTCCTTAGCAGCCAGGGGACGTTGGATCCCCAGCAGAGTCGCCAGCTGTCGCTACTGCGAAAATCGGCGCCGGCTGAACAGAAGAGTCGCCACCGTGCGTTATTTATCCCACGGGAGGGAAAGGAAACGCTCAGAGTAAACCTCGCACAATACGGGAAAGGCATGGTCGTCGCAACCAAAACCTGGATTCGGGAGTCGGTTACGCAAGGGGAAGGTATTAGCACCCCTCACGTCCGTCGTACTCGACGGGATCCACGCTTGTTTTCGGGTATGGATTGTTATTCTATCTACGCTAAAGGTCTGGGGTTAAAAGAAAAGAAAATGAAAATAAAAAATGAAAAATGACTCGGCAAAGTATCGCACTTTATGCCTACGTATTCCCGCCTGGAACGAGAAATCAGAGTCAACGTAGTTCGCCTACCTACGGGAAAGGAGGGGAAGGTTGCTCGCTAGGATATCGCATCCTATGCCTACGTACTTTCACACGGCATGAAAGATCAGAGCAAACGTAGTTCGGGCCACGCACGACACCAGTCTGTCTGTTGTTTGTTTTTATTCCTTCTGAAAAAGGTTTTTCTGATTAACAGTCCCGGCGGACAAAAATGACGTCTTGATGAGTTCACATTCCTTTACGGAAGAAGTGTCTTTTATTGTGTTTGAAATCTTTATGATGTTTTTCTGTTTGTTTTGAGGAAGAAAGAGACAGAGCTCTAACCTACGGTTGCGAAGGGAATCAAACTAACCTAATGTTATCATGCATGGGTTAAGACCTAGTGTCTATCATGCTCCTCTCTTGCACAGAGAGAAACAGAGATCCTAAGGGATAAGCAGAAACAGAAACAATAACAGATATAATAAAGCCGTAAAATGCATGGATGCAACAGTACAAGCGAGGCAAGGGAGTCCCACTCAACCTCGAACCTAGAAAACAATAGGCAAAAGTGAACAGACTTCACTTTCAACCCAACAGGGTAACCAGCAAACAATACAGTCCAGAAAACCAATCAATACATCAGCAATAAAATACAACAGCAAAAGAAACAGCCTCAGCAGCTCTGAATCAACATCTGGCTTCAAGTAATCTCCAATCAGCTACAGGCTTCAACAAGCATCAATCTCCATCTTCATGGCCTTCAGGCAAGGGCTTTGATCATCAGTCTTCTATAAGCAATGGATTTTCTTCAAGTTCAAACCTCCAGGATGAGGAATCAGTCACAAGAGTGAAGTGAATGAATGTTAGACAGTTAATTACCTACCAAGGGTGGTTCATCAACTGTTAACATTAAACAGAAAGTTTCCTCTCAAAAGTTCTATCTTTCCAATATATTCACTGATCCTTCCAAAGGAAGGAGGTGGATATTGGAAAGAGACTTTGAATCATAGAGAAAGGATGGATGCAGACAAGGCATTCCATGTTTGAGAAACAAGCTTTCTAATCTAGAGCTCTGCCTAGCTCCTAAACCCTAGTCTCCTCAGCAGCTGCTAGCAATAACTTCCTATTCAACTCTGGCAGTTGACCTTCCATCTCTGAATATCCAATGGTCTTCATCTCCTCAAGTTTTCAGCTCTCCCAAGCCCCAGACAATCCCAATACCCAAGCAAGCAAGCAATAATCCCCAGAGGGCACACCACACCAGTCAATCAGACATACACAGAGTATTAATAGCAGTAGGGGAATCCTGACTTTTCTAAGGGATCTAATAACTACCCATAGCCCCTATAGTCCCATAACTAAACTAGTCAAACCCTAAGTCCTAAGGGAAAAGAATCAAATCTCCTAAGTCATCACCTAAAAACCCTAATTTGTTCATGTTGTTCAAGCCTACATTAAGCACCTAAAATTAATTTCTAAAAATGGGAACTAAATTGTTTCTACAAGTTCAATATCTCATCTAAACAACCTAAAAAGAATGAACAAAAAATATGAAAGCATCTAATAGAACAAAAATTAACAAAATCATGCATGAAATGAAACTATTTAAAATGCTATTTATTTAGAAAATATGGGAAAAATATCAAATAAAAATAAAAATGCAATTTTATTTTTTTATAATTTTCTAGACAGAACCAAGAAAATATAGAAAAAACAACCACTAAAAAAAGAGTTAATTTCCTATTTTATATGATTTTCTAAAGTTACTAGAAATTAAAATGGAATTAAAAACAATTGAAATAATTAAAATGATGGGAGGGGTGAGAATAGCAATCACGCTCAGTTCATATTCCAGTGGGCCAGCAAACGGGGGTGTGAATAGAATTCTGACTAAGCCCATGGTTCAGTTAAAATTAATCAGAAAAATAAAAACAAAGAAGCCAGCGCAGGGGGTGAGAAAAGCAGGATATTCACGTTCAAAGGATTGGGCCTGATAACATGGGGGGTGGGGATATCATTAACACACCTAGGCCCGCCCGTTTCATTAAATGAAACGGTGCGTTTAGGGCTTCTACATCTCTCCCTCCAAATTTCAGAATTAAACTCCAGCCACACGATGGGCTTTGAGTCAATGGTCCAACAAGCAATGGACGATCGCGATTACATCTTCTACCTTCTGCCATGAAAGCTAGGGTTTACACACTCCATGGAAGCCATGCACGTATCATGTTCAAGCTCTCTGTTCTCCCTCTACAGGCCACGGTTCAACTCGATCCAAACATAAAAATCATTCAGAATTTCTCCCTCTACAAGCCTATGGTCATAGTTCATTCTAAAATTCAGTGAATCACTCAAACCGATCGAGACAAGTTCTGGCCACCATGAAAATACTCTGGTATGCATCATCAAGATTCTCACTCAAACCTGTACTAATCTACTCTATGCCTAATGGTGATTATTTTGATCTATCAAACTAACATTATAATGCACTATGCTACACGTTCTAAGTCCTAACAGTTTCAAGCACCTGCTATGAATTATCACTAAACAGCACCAAACTCATCCTAATTGTTCTACTAACAACCTAGATCACATCTAAACTAATAAAACTATGCTAAACTAACTAAATCAAGCTATGGGAGAGAAATTGAACCTGAATCAAAATCTTGTGGATGATGATGAAATTCGTGGATCTGAGAGCCTTGATGCTTGGATCTGGATCTACTCTTGCTATATTTGATTCTGTATGCAACACCTTGATGAATTTGGCCTTGGATCTTGAGTTCCAATGGAAATTGCAATTTGAATGTTGTTGATGAAAGTGCACGAAATTGATCAATATCCACCAAATCTTTGATTCAATTCTGATCCATGATGATGGTGAAATGTAGGAGGATCAATGTTGATGAGAATTGATGCTGAATTTGTGAGATTGAAGTGAACTTGCAACTTGGAGAATGAGAGAACTTTGGGAAATTTTTGGTGAAAAATGAATCCAACCCTTGCTCAATTCTGATTTCATGAATATATAGTGCTCAAATGAACTTTCTAGAACCATCTTGCAACTTCCCTTGCATTCCAATTTGAATCCATTTTGGTTATGTTTCTTCAAATGCAAGTAACCATGAATAACTTTTCTTTTTCCTTCTAAACTCAAAAAAGTGTTTGAACCATTGTCTTTGAAATGTCTTTTGGACCCAAAATCATATATTGGAAGTCCCCATTTGCATTTATAAACCTCTCAAACCATTTTTCACTTTGACTTTATTTAAGTTATAAGCCATTTTAGTTCAAATTTGACCAATCATGCAACTTCATGTTATGAGCTTTTCCAACAATTTGTGACCTTCTTTCTAGACTCAAAATGTCATTTGGAGCAAGTTTGATGTTGTAAGTTTTTCCATTTGAGGCCTCCTTGTATGAGTTTTGGACATAGGTTAAAATGACCTGTAATTCACAAATGACCAAAATACCCTTTGCTTGCCAAGACCATAAGTTGAGTTCCACACATCATATGAAGGCATGCCACACCATTCTAGAAAGCTAAGACAATGAGGAACAATTCCTATGTTGACCAGAAATTCATTTGAAATCTCCTTGAGGGGTAAAACTAGCTTGGAAGTCAAGTCACTTTCACAGACAAAATTTCAGATACCTCAGATGACCTGTAACTTGCAAGGACCATAACATGAGTTCTATAAATCTCCTTGATGTCTTCCACCACTCAAATTAAAGGTCTTGAGATCCTCTACAAGTTTCATGTTGGCCAAGAAGCCATTTGAAGCTAGCATTTTGACTTATCTTGCTTGGAAATTTGACCTAAACTAGGGGATTTTACACAGAAACCCTAATTTAGAAGCTCCTCTTCTCCTTGATTTCTATTGAATTCTTCTTGGCATATCTCCATATCCTTCTTTATATGTCCAATGATGAACCCCACATCTCTCCACTAGACTTGAATGCCCCTTAAATCAGTCAATTGACCTAGGGTTGACCTAGGGTTGACCCAGATGAAACCCTAGTTGACTGCCTTCAGCTATAGCTCTTGTGCTCTCATCAATGACTTGTCTCCTTCTTTAAATGACTTTCTAAGTCTCTCATAATGTATAGATACTCTCCATGCCTTCAACTTACAGCTCACAACCCTCTTGTTGACCCTCAGATACCCTCAGTTAGGAGATGGACTCAAGGCTTGATCTGCTGAACTCTTTGCTTTCAAATTCTTTCCTGATGACTTGAATGAGATTGAATTGGGATAATAACCTCTTGATAGGCTTCTAGAGATGAGAATAATGATTGGTCCCCCTGTTGAATGACTTGCTATGCTTATGCTATGCAGATGATTAGTCTATGTACATGACTCTATATGCAAATGCTAATGACATTGAAACATAAACCAAGTGAATAAGGTTGAGCAAATTTTAGGGTGCAACAACTGGCAATGCAAAATGAATATGCAAATGCAATGCGTGTCTGTGCGTTAGGGAAATCACCCCCGATTCTAGTGCCAAAGTGCCAGTGCAGTGCCAATGAAGTGATATGATAAGAAGCTGGAATCCACTCATGGAAGAAACATCTCATATATTGCTGAAAAGCCCATCAAGGCAGAAATACAATATCTCTGAGTGTACACAATAACAAGAAGGCATGACCTCAACCAACAAGCCTGGTGATGGTCAGCACAATGCAAATAAAGCATATACAACAGTCAAGTGTTACAATGAGCACGATACTCTTCTAACAACTTCTTGGTCTCTGGATGATCTGGCTGAGTGAGCAACCTTTCGACGAGCAACGCTAACTGCCGTATAGTGAACTGGAGGCCTTCGTTGGAGTTTTCCCAAACTCCCTTGCCAAAACAGTCTTCTAACTTTCTCTTCTTGGCTTCAAAGTTCTGTCTGTGCTCCTTCAGGTTTTTGACAGCTTTGTTCAACGAGGCTTGAATGGAAAAACTACGCACAACTTCTTCCTCAAACTTCCTCTGGCTAGCTTTCAACTGATCCTCCAACTTGGAGATTTGCAACTTCAGCTTATCTTCTCTCTCCTTGTTGTTGGTCAATGTAGCGTTCCAAGTTTTGTTGAACGTAGAGATCTCCAAGTAAGCTATATCAAGTGCTTTCTTCTTAGACTCCAGCATGTCATGAGAGCTCTTGAAATCTATCCCCAAAGGTTCACGCTTCTTTCGTTGTTCAGTCAATTCTGTACCTAACTGATTCACCAGCTCTATTTGTTGTTTGAAGGAGTGTACGACTTAATTTCTTCTGAGTTGCGCTAGCTCTTCTTCCAACTTCTCGTTGGCTTTCATCAGCTCTTCTTTCTCCTTCACAACCTGCTCATATCTCTCAATAGACACAGTAGTTGGCTCCTCAACCACGAGGGGAGCAGGAGGTAATACTGCAGGAAATGGCATCAGTGCCTGCTTTGCCCTATCTTGGATCCAGACTTGGTACGGAGGATAGGCTTGACTATCATTCTTACTCAACAACGGCTTCCCTTTCTTGCAGATGTTATTCCAAGCATGCTGAAGCTTGGATAACAATTCTCCACTCAGATTGCCTGTGAAGTATAGAGATTCCTGCACTTCTTCCTCTTTTGGCGGGCTTCTCAAAGCATATCCGAATTGCCTGATCAACAATGAAGGATTATGGTTAATGCACTCTTTCCTCCCAATCAGAGGAACGTTAGGATATCCTGTGCAGCTGTAGATAATCTCAGATCCCAGTAAATCCCTATCAAACCAGACAACATCTTCTGAAGAAAGCCCCATCAGACGCTCAAACCATTCCACCGTAGCTGCAGACTCAGCAAAGATACCCTTCTTGGGCAGGTGACTATCAAACCACATTTACAACAAAGGCACACAACAAGAGACGTTCTTGCCCCTCCTATTCTCGTTCTTGTAATGTAGAGAGTGATAGAAGTCTCCAATCAGTGTAGGCACAGGATTGCCTGAAGCAAATATATGGAATGCATCCAAATTAACAAAGTTAGGCATATTAGGGAACAATACAATGCCATAGATACACAAAGCAAGGATAGCATTAAACACAATCCAACAGCCGCTCTTGGCATACTCTTGTGCTTTCCCAACCAAGAACTTGAGAGAAAAACCAGAAACTCCATTCCACGAGGTCGACAGCAACTCTGAGGAGTCTAAATGCAAAGCAACAGCCAAATCCTCCAGCTTGGGCTTAGCATCCATATGAATGAAGGGTACCCTGTTCTGAATGGTTAACTCCAAGATCTCAGCATATTCCTCCATGGTCGGAGCCAGAATGAAGTCAGGGAAAGTAAAACACCTCAGCGGGGGATCATAGAACTGCATCAGCGTGTACAATCCGTTCAGCTCATACGTAGTTGGTTTGCAAACCAACCTAAGCAGTTTCCCATAACTCTTCCTGAAGCTTCTCTTCACATCATCATCAACTAAAGACATCAAACCAAGAAAAGAAGAAACATCTGAAGTAGGCAACTTGTAAGCCACAGTCTTCTTCAAAGTATCCATAATAGCAGCAAACAGAAATCCGGGCAACTAGAATCAGAGGGTATGAAATGCACCTGCAGCACAGACACACGTTAATGATATGCAAAATGAGTATGCAACAGGGATCAAGTGATATATTGCTAAAGAGATCCATCCACATCTGTCTCAACAGACTCGTAATACTGCTCAAACCTGGTCTCAACAGACCCATAACAATGCTCCAACCTGGTCTCAACAGACCCATAACACTGTCGTGATAAAGAACCCCAAGTAACCACACATACTGATCCAATATTAAGAAAACCGGGTAGTCTGGAGGTCAAGTTTCCTGCAAGTCCCAATCCCTGTCACAGGTAGGTGTCATATCAACTGACACAAGGTACGACATCCTATGCAGTCATCGGCGTCACAGACTTTCAAGACTGATGATACGATACCCAGAAGGTGTGGCATCATCATGTCCTGAAGAGGCCTCACTTAGCCAACTTCCAATTGATCGGTCCCAAGAGTCGACAATCCAACTAACCAACAACCCTCTCAACCTAAAGGGTTGAAAAAGAAGTCAACCAGAAGAACCTCGTCCGAGCGTGAATTTTGCGGGACACTAGTACATGCAAAGCATGCACGCGCCCACTACTTTCCACAACTAATTCTAGGTGCACTCAAGCCCAGGTCCGGCTTATCTCTCAATCTGAACCCCTGCCCAGCATAACAACAATAATATAATGCTGAAAGTAAATACAGAAAGGTAAATCCATACAAAACCCACGACGGGAAAACAAGCCCTAGGATTGACTCGCATAGGGAACCGTTGGAGTCCCAAGCAGAGTCGCCAGCTGTCGCTACTGCGAAAATCGGCGCCGGCTATAACAGAAGAGTCGCCACCGTGCGTTATTTATCCCAAAGGGGGGAAAGGAAACGCTCAGAGTAAACCTAACGCAAAACGGGAAAGGAATGGTCATCGCAACCAAACCCCTGGATTCGGGAGTCGATTACGCAAGGGGAAGGTATTAGCACCCCTCATGTCCGTCGTACTCGACGGGATCCACGCTTGTTTTCTGGTACGGATTGTTACTCTATCTACACTAAAGGTCAAGGGACAAAAGGAAAGGAAAGAGAAAAGAGACTCGATAGAGTTTCGCCGCTCTATGCCTGCGTATTCCCTCATGCAATGGGAAAGTCAGAGTCTACGTAGTTCGGCTAACTACGGATGAAGGTGGGAAGGTTACTCGCTAGGATACAACATCATATGCCTACGTACTTTCATACAGCATGAAAGATCAGAGAAAACGTAGTTCGGGCTACGGGAGACATAAGCTTTTCTGACTGTTTTTTATTACCTTATGAAAGGGTTTTTCTTGATTAAGAGTCCAAGCGGACAAAAATGACACTTTGATGTTTGTTTGAATCTTTTACGAAAGAAGTGTTTTTTAGTTTGTTTGCAATCTCTGACGCACTAGAGACTATGATTTGAGAGTGACTACGTCGCGTGTCACCCAAAGGGTGCCATACTAAGCAGCCAGACTACTGGAAAGAAGCTCTCCAACAACCCTTTCTCAAATAGCTTAAGGCTCGTAACGTACGACATCGATTAACCTTATTACTGTATTTTTGAGTTGTTTTGAGATAAGAAGAGAAAGAAGCTCTAAAAAGCCTAGGGTTGAAAAGGGAATAAAAACTAACCTAATGTTGTCATGCATGGATAAGAATCCTAATGTCTGTCATAATTCTCTCCAGCACAAAGGAAATCAGAGATCCTAGGGGATAAACAGAAAAGAAAGTAAGCAAATACAGTAAAATGCATGCAATGCAGCAATACAAGCGAGGCAAGAGAGTCCTGCTCTACCTCGAACCTGGGAAAACAACAGGCAAAGTGAATCAACATTAACTTCAAACCTTAAGGGGGCAAGCTGTACAAGCCAACAAACAATACAGAAAAACCAAAATAAAACAGAGGAGGCAGCCCAAGCAGCAACATCAAACTCCCACAGTTGACAGCACAAGCAGCAGCTCTGACAGCAACAGTTGATTAAACAGCAAAAAGTTGACAACAACAACCTTCATCTTCATGAATAGCCCCAACAAACAAACTTCAACAAGCTTCTATCTTCACACTCAACATACTTCAACAAGCTTTAACAAACACCTAGCTTCAACCAGCAAACAACTTCATCAAGCAAGCAGCTTCAACAAGCAAACAGCTTCAACAAGCAACTGGCTTCAACAAGCAACACTCCTAGCTTCAACAAGCTTCTAGCTTCAACAAGCACAAACTTCATTCTCAACAAGTTTTAACAAGCAACCTCCAAAGGGGAATCAATTAACAAGATCAAGTTCAAATGTTAAGTAACTTAATGACAACCAAAGGAAGCCACTAAGAACTTAACATTATAAGAGAATGACATCCTCAAAGTTCTACTCTTAAAGCATGCCATTCATCCCTCCAAAGGAGAGATGTGACTTACTTAAGAGGACTTTATGTCATTGGATTGAATGGAGATGAACAATATACTCCATGTTTGAAGAAACAAGCAAAACTAGTCTAATGCTCTTCCTAAAACCCTAGTTTCCCTAAGCTCCTGACAAGCACCCACAAGATGAGAAGTTCTTCATGTCCATGCTCTTTCAAGCTCTCCAAAGCATCTTCAAGTTGTCTTCATGTTCATCTAAAAGCAAAGGCACCACCACTTAAGTCTAATGAGAACTATTGGGTTAAACTAGTCAAGTTAGTATGTTAGAAACACCTAGAAGTTAGTCCTAAAACTAAATCTAATTAAAATACCAAAAATGATTGTAAAATCCTTTAAAAATTCTAAGGGTTCCCAAAACTCCTAAGAATATATCCATACAAAAATCAGGGGGTTAATCAATCATTAAATCCTAAAACTATGCCCTAAACCTAAGGGTACTATCTTAAAACCCTAAATCTACACCACTTAAAGTTTAATGTTCAAAACAGCCTATATTTATCTCACACAAATATGAGAAAATTGCTAGAGGTACATGCATCTCTAATCTAACTAACCCAAAAAGAATCACCTAAAAATTATACACCAAACACCCATACTAAAATCAACAAGATCATGTATCAAACATATTCAAGATAAAACCAATTAAACTTCCAAAAATGCAATTAAAAAATAAAATGCAAGAATTAATAAAATTCTAACCCTATTAAATTCTAGGCTCTTTAAGGAGTCAGGGGAAAAAAATATAACCTAAAAATGTTAATTTTCCTAATTATGGTGAATTAATTTCTAACCTATATGCTAAATGTGAAAAGAAGGAAAAAACAATGAAAATAAAGAAATCAGCGTGCCAAATAGCAATTGATCTACGTTATAATCCAGACATGGGCCCAGCAGGGGGGTGTTAATATCAATTGTCTTATTAAGCCCAAAACGAAAATAAGAAAATCATGGAAATTGTAAAAAGCTTGTGGCAAATAGCAAGACTTCTACGTTCATATTTCCTCATGGGCCTAAAGCAGGGTGTGAAGAGCAAGCAATGACTAAGGCCCATCCAATTACTATTAAGTGAAACGGTGAGTTTCAATCTAAACTCAACTCTTCAGAAATTGAAACGAAATCCTGGCCGTGAATCCATGTTCTCAGTCAAAGTCAAGCTAGCATCCAACGGTTATTGTTCATCTTCTCCAAATGCTTAAAAATGGGAGGGAGATTTGGGACGGTGGCCTGAGCTACAGCGCCACCGTCGTCTCCGGTGATGGCCAAGCAAAACGTCACTAATCCACAAAACTTAACATCCAATCCTACTCGTTTTCATCCCCTGAACATGAATATAACCTCAAAATTCACTGATTCTACCTCTATCCTCAAAACCGATACAAGTTTCAGAAAACCACCCAATCTTGATGGTCACGATTCTTGCAATTATTGGTCTTAATCTCATCTACACCTCTCAGGCTTCAAAACTAACTCTCTAAACACCATTGAAACCTCACGAATCAATAGTTATTCTTCTCAACAGAAATTGGCATCACACCTAAAGTGTCTCTAATTGCTCAATTCTTGTGCTAGAATCCAAATAGGCATCATCAATAACTTAACCGCATATCAAATTCTAATCAATTTCCTATGAATTATGCTAAAACTTGAAAGATGCATACCTGGTGTAAATGGATGAACAGAGTAGGTTTTGCTTCAATTCAGCCTCTAATCTCTTCCAGATTCGTTCAACAACTCCTTCTGAAGCTTCTCCAATCAACAATTTGCCTTGAATTCACCTTGATTCCCAAAACCGATTCTTGATGCAATGATGAAATTTTCAGTTGCTCTCTCTTGATTCTCTCCAATCCTGGCCCAAAAAACCATCTGAATGCATTGTATTGGTTATATAGAGTTGGTTAGAAGACTTTAGAAACTTTTGTAACTGCCCAAAGGAGAAATTGAATTTCTCTTGCAACTTGAAAATCTCATATGTGCAGCTCGTGTTTTTCTCTGTTCTTGGCCTTGATTTTGCTTGAATTTCTCCTCTTATGACATTTAGAATTGAATGGGATGTGTAGCTCCTTGTTTCTGATCCAAAGGCAATGAATTGGTTATGTTACTTCCACCTTAAGTCACAAAATGGAAATGAGTGAAAATGCCCCAAATGCAAAATGTGCCAATGCCATCATTCTTAGAATGGTATTTCTGATAAAAATGACCTATAATATGAGCTTGTTTGGCCACATATCAATAAATTCCATTTTTTGGCCTTTTAATGACTTTAATTTCCTCCTTTTTAAGCCATTTCAAGTGAATTTGTGTTCCAAGCCAATCCAAACTCTCATGACCACTTGGTTGCACCCAAAACATCATTTTGAAAAAGTTCCATGTTTGACAATTTTCCATTTGAAGCTTGCAAGTTGGAGTTATGGACCTATAATCCAAAGTGACCTATAATCTCACTTCCCCCAAAATACCCCTGGCTTGCAAAGATCATAACTTGAGTTCTACAAATCCTATCAAGGACTTCTAGTACTCTATGGAAAGATAAGAGGATAAGGAACAACATTAATGTTGACCAAAAGTCCATTTGAAAAGTCCTTGAAGGGGAAAAGTTGCTCGGAAGTCAAGTGACTTTCACAGATAAATTTCATAGTCATCTGATGACCTGTAACTTGTCTGGACCATAACTTGAGTTCTATAAATCCTCTTGAGGAATTCTAGTACTAAAATTAAAGGTATTGAGATGCTCTACAAGTTTCATGTTGGCCAAAGAACCATTTGAAGCTTGTATTTGGATTTATGTGGCTTTGAAGTTAGGCACTAAACAGGGGATTTTACACTAAAACCCTAATTTAGCAACTCCCCACATTCTTGATTCTTCTTTGCTTGATCTTGGCACAACACCACACATGTATCAACATACCAATCCATGAACCCCATGACCTCAAAGTAGGCTTTGATGCTCTTCAATTACTCAATTGACCTAGGATTGACCCAGATGAAACCCTAGTTAACTGCACCTCAACTGTGGCTCTTACACTTGAATCAATGACTTGACTTAGCTCCAATATGGCCCTCTAGGCATCCTATGAGATCCATACACACCTCAAATTCACATTCCATTTTTCACATCCCACTGATGATTCTCAATATTCCTCAAGATAGGAGCAAAACCCACATGTAGGCACTCAAACTTCTCAAGACTTCAAATCATTTCTTGATGGCCTGGATGACTTCTCATACTTGGATAAGATCTCTTGCTAGGCTATTTTGATAAGAATCACATTTGATCCCCTGTTGGATGCATGTTATGCTATGATATGCCAATGATTGAATTATGTACATGATGTAACTATGCAAATGACAATGCAATGAAACATAAACCAGGTAAGAAAAGCTTGAGCAAATTTTGGGGTGCAATAGAGACAGCCATCGGGTTCGATGCCTGTTTGTTTAAAAGATGCCTGACGGTGAGGTCAGATGTTCTTCTCAACTTCGGGTTGACCCGGCTTTTGGGTTCGATGCCTGTTTGTTTAACAGATGTTTGACGGTGAGGTCAAATATTCTTCTCAAATAAGGATTGAGACGGCCTTCGGGTTCGATGCCTGTTTGTTTAACAGATGCCTGACAGCGAGGTCAAATGTTCTTCTCAACTTCGGGTTGAGTCGGCCTTCGGGTTCGATGCTTGTTTGTTTAACAGATGCCTGAGAGTGACGTCTGATATTCTTCTCAACTTCGGGTTGAGCCAGCCTTCGGATTTGATGCCTGTTTCTTTAACAGATGCTTGACAGTGAAGTCAAATGTTTCTCTCAAATTCATGTTGATCCAACCTTTGGGTTCGATGCTTGTTTGTTTAATAAATGCCTGACGGCGTGGTCAGATGTTCCTCTCAACTTCGTGTTGAACCGTCCTTGGGTTCGATACCTGTTTGTTTAAATGATGCCTGACAGCGAGGTCAGATGTTCTTATCAACTTCGAGTTGAGCCGCCCTTCGGGTTCGATGCCTGTTTGTTTAACAGATGTCTGATGGTGAGGTCAGATGTTCTTCTCAATTTCGGGTTGAGACAGCCTTCGGGTTCGATGCCTGTTTGTTTAACAGATGTTTGACGGCGAGGTCAAATCTTCTTCTAAACTTCGGGTTGAGCCGACTTTCGGGTTCGATGCCTGTTTGTTTAACAGATGCCTGACCACGAGGTCAGATGTTCCACCCAACTTCGTTTTGAGGTGGCCTTAGGGTTCGATGCCTGTTTGTTTAACAGATGCCTGACGGCGAGGTCAGATGTTCTTATCAACTTCGGGTTCGATGCCTCTTTGCTTAACAAAAAGCTAACGGTGAGGTCAGATGTTCTTCTCAACTTCGGGTTGAGCCGGCTTTCGGATTTGGTTGCTGTTTGTTTAACAGATGCTTGACAGTAATTTCAAATGTTCCTCTCAACTTCATGTTAAGCCGACCTTCGGGTTTGATGCTTGTTTGTTTAACAGATGCCTAACGGCATGGTCAGATGTTCCTCTCAACTTCGTGTTGAGCCAGCCTTTGGGTTCGAAGCCTGTTTGTTTAAATGATGCCTGACGGCAAGGTCAGATATTCTTATCAACTTCGGGTTGAGCCGCCCTTCGAGTTCGATGCCTGTTTATTTAACAGATGCCTGACGGTGACGTCAAATGTTCTTCTCAACTTCGGGTTGAGTCGGCCTTCGAATTTGATGCCTGTTTGTTTAACAGATGCTTGACAGTGAAGTCAAATGTTCCTCTCAACTTCATGTTGAACCGACCTTCGGGTTCGATGCCCGTATGTTTAACAGATGCCTGACGGCGAGGTCAGATGTTCCTCTCAACTTCGTGTTGATCCGTCCTTCGGGTTCGATGCCAGTTTGCTTAACATATGCCTGACGGCGAGGTCAGATGTTCTTATCAACTTCGGGTTGAGCCGCCCTACGGGTTCGATGCTTGTTTTTTTAACAGATGCCTGACGGCGAGTTCAGATGTTCTTCTCAACTTCGTGTTGAGCCGGCCTTCGGGTTCGATGCCTGTTTGTTTAAATGATGCCTTACGGCGAGGTCAGATGTTCCTCTCAACTTCGTGTTGAGCCGGCCTTCGGGTTCGATGCATGTTTGTTTAAATGATGCCTGACGGCGAGGTCAGATGTTCTTATCAACTTCGGGTTAAGCCGCCCTTCGGGTTCGATGCCTGTTTGTTTAACAGATGCCTAACAGTGAGGTAAGATGTTCTTCACAACTTCGGGTTGAGTCGGCCTTCGAATTTGATGCCTGTTTGTTTAACAGATGCTTGAAAGCGAAGTCAAATGTTCCTCTCAACTTCATGTTGAGCAGACCTTCGGGTTCGATGCCCGTTTGTTTAACAGATTCCTGACGGCGAGGTCAGACGTTCCTCTCAACTTCGTGTTGAGCCGTCCTTCGGGTTCGATGCCAGTTTGTTTAACATATGCCTGACGGCGAGGTCAGATGTTCATATCAACTTCGGGTTGAGCCGCCCTACGGGTTTGATGCTTGTTTCTTTAACAGATGCCTGACAGTGAGGTCAGATGTTCTTCTCAACTTCGGGTTGAGCCTGCCTTCAGATTTGATTCCTGTTTGTTTAACAGATGCTTGACGGCGAGGTCAGATGTTCCTCTCAACATTGTGTTGAGCCGGCCTTCAGGTTCGATGCTTGTCTGTTTAAATGATGCCTGACGGCGAGGTCAGATGTTCTTATCAACTTCGGGATGAGCCGCCCTTCGGGTTCGATGCCTGTTTGTTTAACAAATTCTTGACGGTGAGGTCAGATGTTCCTCTCAACTTCGTGTTGAGCCGACCTTCAGGTTCGATGCCTGTTTGTTTAAATGATGCCTGACAGCGAGGTCAGATGTTCTTATCAACTTCGGGTTGAGCCACCCTTCGGGTTCGATGCTTGTTTGTTTAATAGATGCTTGACGGTGAGGTTAGATGTTCTGCTCAATTTCGGGTTGAGACAGCCTTCGGATTTGATGCCTGTTTCTTTAACAGATGCTTGACAGTGAAGTCAAATGTTCCTCTCAACTTCATGTTGATCCAACCTTTGGGTTCGATGCCTGTTTGTTTAACAGATGCCTGACGGCGTGGTCAGATGTTCCTCTCAACTTCGTTTTGAACCGTCCTTGGGTTCGATACCTGTTTGTTTAAATGATGCCTGACGGCGAGATCAGATGTTCTTATCAACTTCGGGTTGAGCCGCCCTTCGGGTTCGATGCCTGTTTGTTTAACAGATGCCTGATGGTGAGGTCAGATGTTCTTCTCAATTTCGGGTTGAGACAGCCTTCGGGTTTGATGCTTGTTTGTTTAACAGATGCCTGACGGCGAGGTCAAATCTTCTTCTAAACTTCGAGTTGAGCCGACTTTCGGGTTCGATGCCTGTTTGTTTAACAGATGCCTGACAGTGAGGTCAGATGTTCCTCCCAACTTCGTGTTGAGCTGGCCTTCGGGTTCGATTCCTGTTTGTTTAACAGATGACTGACGATGATGTCAGATGTTCTTATCAACTTCGGGTTGAGCCGCCCTTCGGGTTCGATGCCTGTTTGTTTAACAAAAACCTAACGGTGAGGTCAGATGTTCTTCTCAACTTCGGGTTGAGCCGGTTTCGGATTTGGTTCCTGTTTGTTTAACAGATGCTTGACAGTAATGTCAAATGTTCCTCTCAACTTCATGTTAAGCCGACCTTCAGGTTCGATGCTTGTTTGTTTAACAGATGCCAAATGGCATGGTCAGATCTTCCTCTCAACTTCGTGTTGAGCCGACCTTCGGGTTCGAAGCCTGTTTGTTTAAATGATGCCTGACGGCGAGGTCAGATGTTCTTATCAACTTCGAGTTGAGCCGCCCTTCGGGTTCGATGCCTGTTTGTTTAACAGATGCCTGACGGTGAGCTCAGATGTTCTTCTCAACTTCGGGCTAAGTCGGCCTTCGAATTTGATGCCTGTTTGTTTAACAGATGCTTGACAGCGAGGTCAAATGTTCCTCTCAACTTCATGTTGAACCGACCTTCGGGTTCGATGCCCGTATGTTTAACAGATGCCTGACGGCGAGGTCAGATGTTCCTCTCAACTTCGTGTTGAGCCGTCCTTCGGGTTCGATTCCAGTTTGCTTAACATATGCCTGTCGGCGAGGTCAGATGTTCTTATCAACTTCGGGTTGAGTCGCCCTACGGGTTCGATGCTTGTTTGTTTAACAGATGCCTGACGGCGAGGTCAGATGTTCTTCTCAACTTCGTGTTGAGCCGGCCTTCGGGTTCGATGCCTGTTTGTTTAAATGATGCCTTACGGCGAGGTCAGATGTTCCTCTCAACTTCGTGTTGAGCCGACCTTCGGGTTCGATGCCTGTTTGTTTAAATGATGCCTGACGGCAAGGTCAGATGTTCTTATCAACTTCGGGTTGAGCTGCCCTTCGGGTTCGATGCCTGTTTGTTTAACAGATGCCTGACAGTGAGGTAAGATGTTCTTCACAACTTTGGGTTGAGTCGGCCTTCGAATTTGATGCCTTTCTGTTTAACAGATGCTTGACAGTGAAGTCAAATGTTCCTCTCAACTTCATGTTGAGCCGACCTTCGGGTTCGATGCCCGTTTGTTTAACAGATTCCTGACGGCGAGGTCAGATGTTCCTCTCAACTTCGTGACGAGCCGTCCTTCGGGTTCGATGCCAGTTTGTTTAACATATGCCTGACGGCGAGGTCAGATGTTCTTATCAACTTCGGGTTGAGCCGCCCTATGGGTTCGATGCTTGTTTGTTTAACAAATGCCTGACAGTGAGGTCAAATGTTCTTCTCAACTTCGGGTTGAGCCTGCCTTCGGATTTGATTCCTGTTTGTTTAACAGATGCTTGACGGCGAGGTCAGATGTTCCTCTCAACATCGTGTTGAGCCGGCCTTCGGGTTCGATGCTTGTCTGTTAAAATGATGCCTGACGGCGAGGTCAGATGTTCTTATCAACTTCGGGATGAGCCGCCCTTCTGGTTCAATGCCTGTTTGTTTAACAGATTTTTGACGGTGAGGTCAGATGTTCCTCTCAACTTCGTGTTGAGCTGGCCTTCGGGTTCGATGCCTGTTTGTTTAAATGATGCCTGACAGCGAGGACAGATGTTCTTATCAACTTCGGGTTGAGTCGCTCTTCGGGTGCGATGCCTGTTTGTTTAACAGATGCCTGACGGTGAGGTCAGATGTTCTGCTCAATTTCGGGTTGAGACAGCCTTCGGGTTCGATGCCTGTTTGTTTAAAAGATGTCTGACAGTGAGGTTAGATGTTCTTCTCAACTTCGGGTTGAGCCGGCTTTTGGGTTCGATGCCTGTTTGTTTTACATATGTTTGACGGCGAGGTCAAATGTTCTTCTCAACTAAGGATTGAGACGGCCTTCGGGTTCGATGCCTTTTTTTTTAACAGATGCCTGACGGCGAGGTCAAATGTTCTTCTCAACTTCGGGTTGAGCCAGCCTTCGGGTTCGATGCCTGTTTGTTTAAATGATGCCTGACGGCAAGGTCAGATGTTCTTATCAACTTCGGGTTGAGCTGCCCTTCGGGTTCGATGCCTGTTTGTTTAACAGATGCCTGACAGTGAGGTAAGATGTTCTTCACAACTTTGGGTTGAGTCGGCCTTCGAATTTGATGCCTTTCTGTTTAACAGATGCTTGACAGTGAAGTCAAATGTTCCTCTCAACTTCATGTTGAGCCAACCTTCGGGTTCGATGCCCGTTTGTTTAACAGATTCCTGACGGCGAGGTCAGATGTTCCTCTCAACTTCGTGACGAGCCGTCCTTCGGGTTCGATGCCAGTTTGTTTAACATATGCCTGACGGCGAGGTCAGATGTTCTTATCAACTTCGGGTTGAGCCGCCCTATGGGTTCGATGCTTGTTTGTTTAACAAATGCCTGACAGTGAGGTCAAATGTTCTTCTCAACTTCGGGTTGAGCCTGCCTTCGGATTTGATTCCTGTTTGTTTAACAGATGCTTGACGGCGAGGTCAGATGTTCCTCTCAACATCGTGTTGAGCCGGCCTTCGGGTTCGATGCTTGTCTGTTAAAATGATGCCTGACGGCGAGGTCAGATGTTCTTATCAACTTCGGGATGAGCCGCCCTTCTGGTTCAATGCCTGTTTGTTTAACAGATTTTTGACGGTGAGGTCAGATGTTCCTCTCAACTTCGTGTTGAGCTGGCCTTCGGGTTCGATGCCTGTTTGTTTAAATGATGCCTGACAGCGAGGACAGATGTTCTTATCAACTTCGGGTTGAGTCGCTCTTCGGGTGCGATGCCTGTTTGTTTAACAGATGCCTGACGGTGAGGTCAGATGTTCTGCTCAATTTCGGGTTGAGACAGCCTTCGGGTTCAATGCCTGTTTGTTTAAAAGATGCCTGACAGTGAGGTTAGATGTTCTTCTCAACTTCGGGTTGAGCCGGCTTTTGGGTTCGATGCCTGTTTGTTTTACATATGTTTGACGGCGTCGTCAAATGTTCTTCTCAACTAAGGATTGAGACGGCCTTCGGGTTCGATGCCTTTTTTTTTAACAGATGCCTGACGGCGAGGTCAAATGTTCTTCTCAACTTCGGGTTGAGCCAGCCTTCGGGTTCGATGCCTGTTTGTTTAACAGATGCCTGACGGTGAGGTCAGATATTCTTCTCAACTTCGGGTTGAGCCGGCCTTCGGATTTGATGCCTGTTTCTTTAACAGATGCTTGACAGTGAAGTCAAATGTTCCTCTCAAATTCATGTTGATCCAACCTTTGGGTTCGATGCCTGTTTGTTTAACAGATGCCTGACGGCGAGGTCAGATGTTCTTATCAACTTCGGGTTGAGCCGCCCTTCGGGTTCGATGCCTGTTTGTTTAATAGATTCCTGACGGAGAGGTCAGATGTTCTTCTCAATTTCGGGTTGAGACAGCCTTCGGGTTCGATGCCTGTTTGTTTAACAGATGCTTGACGGCGGGGTCAAATCTTCTTCTAAACTTCGAGTTAAGCCGACTTTAGGGTTCGATGCCTGTTAGTTTAACAGATGCCTGACGGCAAGGTCAGATGTTCCTCTCAATTTCGTGTTGAGCCGGTCTTCGGGTTCGATGCCTGTTTGTTTAACAGATGCCTGACGGTGAGGTCAGATGTTCTTATCAACTTCGGGTTGAGCCGCCCTTCGGGTTCGATGCCTGTTTGTTTAACAAAAACCTGACGGTGAGGTCAGATGTTCTTCTCAACTTCGGGTTGAGCCGGCTTTCGGATTTGGTTCCTGTTTATTTAACAGATGCTTGACAATAATGTCAAATGTTCCTCTCAACTTCATGTTAAGCCGACCTTCGGGTTCGATGCTTGTTTGTTTAACAGATGCCTGACGGCGAGGTCAGATGTTCCTCTCAACTTCGTGTTGAGCCGGCCTTCGGGTTCAATGCCTGACGGCGAGGTCAGATGTTCTTATCAACTTCGGGTTGAGCCGCCCTTCGGGTTCGATGTCTGTTTGATTAACAGATGCCTGACGGTGAGGTCAGATGTTCTTCTCAACTTCGGGTTGAGTCGGCCTTCGAATTTGATGCCTGTTTGTTTAACAAATGCTTGACAGCGAAGTCAAATGTTCCTCTCAACTTCATGTTGAGCCGACCTTCGGGTTCGATGCCTGTTTGTTTAACAGATGCCTGACAGCGAGGTCAGATGTTCCTCTCAACTTCGTGTTGAGCCGTCCTTCGAGTTCGATGCCAGTTTGTTTAACATATGCCTGACGGCGAGGTCAGATGTTCTTATCAACTTCGGGTTGAGCCGCCCTACGGGTTCGATGCTTGTTTGTTTAACAGATGCCTGACAGTGAGGTCAAACGTTCTTCTCAACTTCGGGTTGAGCCTACCTTCGGATTTGATTCCTGTTTGTTTAACAGATGCTTGACGACGAGGTCAGATGTTCCTCTCATCATCGTGTTGAGCCGGCCTTCGAGTTCGATGCTTGTTTATTTAAATGATGCCTGACGGCGAGGTCATATTTTCTTATCAACTTCAGGATGAGCCGCCCTTCGGGTTCGATGCCTGTTTGTTTAACAGATTCCTGACGGTGAGGTCAGATGTTCTTCTTAACTTCGGGTTGAGCCGGCCTTTGGGTTCGATGCCTGTTTGTTTAACAGATGTTTAACGGTGAGGTCAAATGTTCTTCTCAACTAAGGATTGAGAGGGCCTTCGGGTTCGATGCCTGTTTATTTAACAGATGGCTGACGGCGAGGTCAAATGTTCTTCTCAACTTCGGGTTGAGCCGGCCTTCGGGTTCGATGCCTGTTTGTTTAACAGATGCCTGACAGTGAGGTCATATGTTCTTCTCAACTTTGGGATGAGCCGCCCTTTGGATTTGATGCCTGTTTGTTTAACAGATGCCTGACAATGAGGTCAGATGTTCCTCTCAACTTCATGTTGAGCCGACCTTCGGGTTCGATGCCTGTTTGTTTAACAGATGCCTGACGGCGAGGTCAGATGTTCCTCTTAAATTCGTGTTGAGCCGGCCTTCGGGTTCGATGCTTGTTTGTTTAAATGATGTCTGACGGCGAGGTCAGCTGTTCTTATAAACTTCGGGTTGAGCCGCCCTTCGGGTTCGATGCCTGTTTGTTGAACAGATGCCTGACAGTGAGGTCAGATGTTCCTCTCAATTTCGGGTTGAGAGAGCTTTCGGGTTCGATGCCTGTTTGTTTAACAGATGCCTGACGACGAGGTCAAATGTTCTTCTAAACTTCGGGTTGAGCCGACCTTCGGGTTCGATGCCTGTTTGTTTAACAGATGCCTGAAGGCGAGGTCAGATGTTCTTATCAACTTCGGGTTGAGCCGTCGTTCATGTTTGATGCCAGTTTGTTTAAAAAAAACCTGACGGTGAGGTTAGATGTTCTTCTCAACTTCGGGTTGAGCAGGCCTTCGGATTTGATGCTTGTTTCTTTAACAAATGTTTGACAGTGAAGTCAAATGTTCCTCTCAACTTCATGTGTAGCCGACCTTCGGGTTCGATGCCTGTTTGTTTAACAGATACCTGACGGGCAGGTCAGATGTTCCTCTCAACTTCGTGTTGAGCCGACCATCGGGTTCGATGCCTGTTTGTTTAAATGATGCCTGACGGTGAGGTCAAATGTTCTTATCAACTTCGGGTTGAGCCGCCCTTTGGGTTCGATGTCTATTTGTTTAACAGAAGCCTGACGGTGAGGTCAGATGTTCTTCTCAACTTCGGGTTGAGTCGACCTTCGGGTTCGATGCCTGTTTATTTAACAGATGCCTGTCGACGAGGTGAAATGTTCTTCTAAACTTCGGGTTGAGCCGACCTTCGGGTTCGATGCCTGTTTGTTTAACAGATGCCGGACGACGAGGTCAAATGTTCTTCTAAACTTTGGGTTGAGCCGACCTTCGGGTTCGATGCCTGTTTGTTTCACAGATGCCTGAAGATGAGGTCAGATGTTCTTATCAACTTCTGGTTGAGCCGCCCTACGAGTTCGATGCCTGTTTGTTTAATAGATTCTTGACGCTGAGGTAAGATGATCTTATCAACTTCGGGTTGAGCCTGCCTTCGGATTTGATTCCTGTTTGTTTAACAGATGCTTGACAGTGAAGTCAAATGTTCCTCTCAACTTCATGTTGAGCCGACCTTCGGGTGCGATGCCTGTTTGTTTAACAGATGCCTAACGGCGAGGTCTGATGTTCCATTCAACTTCGTGTTGAGCCGCCCTTCAGGTTCGATGCCTGTTTGTTTAACAGATGCCTGACGGCGAGGTCAGATGTTCTTCTCAACTTCGTGTTGTGCCGACCTTCAGGTTCGAGGCCTGTTTGTTTAACTAATTCCTGACGGGGAGGTCAGATGTTCCTGTCAACTTCAAGGTGAGCCGACCTTCACATTCGATACCTTTTTGTTTAACAGATGTTTGACAGCGAGGTCAGATGTTCTTCTCAACTAAGGGTTGAGACGGCCTTCGGGTTTGATGCCTGTTTGTTTAACAGATGCCTGACAGCAAGGTCAGATGTTCTTCTCAACTTTGGGTTGAGCCAGCCTTCGGGTTCCACACCTTTTTGTTTAACAGATGCCTGATGGCGAGGTCAGATGTTCTTCTCAACTTCGGGTTGAGTCGGCCTTTGGGTTCGATGCTTGTTTGTTTAACAGATGCCTGACGGTAGGTCAAATGTTTTTCTCAACTTCAGGTTGATCCGGCCTTCGGGTTCGATTCTTGTTTGTTTAACTAATGCCTGACAGCGAGGTCGGATATTCTTCTCAACTTCGGGTTGAGTCGGCCATCAAATTCGATGCCTGTTTGTTTAACAAATGCCTTACAGCGAGGTCAGATGTTCTTCTCAACTTCGTGTTGTGCCGGCCTTCGGGTTCGATGCCTATTTGTTTAACTAATGCTTGATGAGGAGGTCAGATGTTCCCCTAAACTTCAAGTTGAGCAGGCCTTCGAGTTCGATGCCTATTTGTTTAACAGATGTCTGACGGCGAGGTCAAATGTTCTTCTCAACTTCGGGTTGAGCCGGCCTTCGGGTTTGATGCCTTTTTGTTTAATAGATGCCTGACGGTGAGGTCTAATGTTCTTATCAACTTCAGGTTGAGCCGCCCTTCGGGTTTGATGCCTGTTTGTTTAACAGATGCCTGACGGTGAGGTCAGATGTCCTTCTAAACTTCGGGTTGAGCCGGCTTTCGGATTTGGTGCCTGTTTGTTTAACAGATGCTTGATAGTAATGTCAAATGTTCCTCTCAACTTCATGTTAAGCCGACCTTCGGGTTTGATGCCTGTTTGTTTAATAGATGCTTGACGGCGAGGTCAGATGTTCCTCTCAACTTTGTGTTGATCCGGCCTTCGGGTTCGATGCCTGTTTGTTTAAATGATGCCTGACGGCGAAGTCAGATGTTCTTATCAACTTTGTGTTGAGCCGCCCTTCCGGTTCGATGCCAGTTTGTTTAACAGATGCCTGACGGTGAGGTCAGATGTTCTTCTCAACTTTGGGTTGAGTCGGCCTTCGGATTTGATGCCTGTTTGTTTAACAGATGTTTGACAGCGAAGTCAAATGTTCCTCTCAACTTCATCTTGAGGCGACCTTCGGGTTCGATGCCCGTTTGTTTAACAGATGCCTGACAGCGAGGTCAGATGTTCCTCTCAACTTCGTGTTGATCCGTCATTCAGGTTCGATGCCAATTTGTTTAACATATGCCTGGCGGCGAGGTCATATGTTCTTATCAACTTCGGGTTGAGTCGCCCTACGGGTTCGATGCTTGTTTGTTTAACAGATGCCTGACGGTGAGGTCAGATGTTCTTCTCAACTTCGGGTTGAGCCTGCCTTCGGATTTGATTCCTGTTTGTTTAACAGATGCTTGACAGTGAAGTCAAATGTTCCTCTCAACTTCATGTTGAGCCGACCTTCGGATTCGATGCCTGTTTGTTTAACATATGCCTAACGACGAGGTTAGATGTTCCTCTCAACTTCGTGTTAAGCCGACCTTCAGGTTCGATGCCTGTTTGTTTAACAAATGCCTGACAGTGAGGTCAGATGTTCTTCTTAACTTCGTGTTGTGCCGACCTTCGGGTTCGATGCCTGTTTGTTTAACTAATGCCTGACAGGGAGGTCAGATGTTCCTCTCAACTTCAAGGTGAGCCGGCCTTCGGGTTCGATACCTGTTTGTTTAAAAGTTGTTTGACGGCGAGGTCAGATGTTCTTCTCTACTTTGGGTTGAGTCGGCCTTTGGGTTCGATGCCTGTTTGTGTAATAGATGTCTGGCGGCTAGGTCAGATGTTCTTCTCAACTTTGGGTTGAGTCGGCCTTCGGGTTCGATTCCTATTTGCTTAACTAATGCGTGACAACGAGGTCGGATGTTCTTCTCTACTTCGGGTTGAGTCGGCCATCAAATTCGATGCCTGTTTGTTTAACAAATGCCTGACAGCGAGGTCAGATGTTCTTCTCAACTTTGTGTTGTGCTGGCCTTCGGGTTCAATGCCTGTTTGTTTAACTAATGCCTGATGGGGAGGTCAGATGTTCCTCTCAACTTCAAGTTAAGCAGGCCTTCGAGTTCGATGCCTATTTGTTTAAAAGATGTTTGACGGCGAGGTCAGATGTTCTTCTCAATTAAAGATTGAGACGATCTTCGGGTTCGATGCCTATTTGTTTAACAGATACCTGACTGCGAGGTCAAATGTTCTTCTCAAATTCGGGTTGAGCCGGCCTTCGGGTTCGATGCCTTTTTGTTTAATAGATGCCTGACGAAGAGGTCTAATGTTCTTATCAACTTCGGGTTGAGCCGCCCTTCAGGTTCGATGCCTGTTTGTTTAACAGATGCCTAACAGTGAGGTCAGATGTTCTTCTCAACCCCGGGTTGAGCCGACCTTCGGACTTGATGCCTGTTTGTTTAACAGATGTTTGACAGTGAAGTTAAATGTTCCTCTCAACTTCATGTTGAGCCGACCTTCGGGTTCCTTGCCTGTTTGTTTAACAGATGCCTGACGGCGAGGTCATATGTTCCTCTCAACTTCGTGTTGAGCCGGCCTTTGGGTTCGATGCCTGTTTGTTTAACAGATGCCTGATGGCGAGGTCAGATGTTCTTATCAACTTCGGTTTGAGCCGCCCATCGGGTTCGATGCCTGTTTGTTTAACAGAAGCCTGACGGTGAGGTCAGATGTTCCTTTCAACTTCATGTTGAGCCGACCTTCGGGTTCAATGCCTGTTTGTTTAACAGATGCATGACGACAAGGTCAGATGGTCCTCTCAACTTCGTGTTGAGCCGGCCTACGGGTTCGATGCCTGTTTGTTTAAATGATGCTTGACGGCGAGGTCAGATGTTCTTATCAACTTCGGGTTGAGCCGCCCTTCGGGTTCGATGCCTGTTTGTTTAACAGATGCCTGACGGTGAGGTCAGATGTTCTTCTCAACTTCGGGTTGAGCCGGCCTTCGGGTTCGATGCCTATTTGTTTAACAGATGTTTGACGGCGAGGTCAAATGTTCTTCTCAATTAAGGATTGAGATGACCTTCGGGTTCGATGCCTGTTTCTTTAAAAGAAGCCTGACGGCAAGGTCAAATGTTCTTCTCAACTTCGGGTTGAGCCAGCCTTCGGGTTCGATGCCTGTTTGTTTAACAGATGCCTGACGGTGAGGTCCGATGTTCTTCTCAACTTTGGGTTGAGCCGGCCTTCGGATTTGATGCATTTTTATTTAACAGATCCTTGATAGTGAAGTCAAATGTTCCTCTCAACTTCATGTTGAGCCGACCTTCGGGTTCGATGCCTGTTTGTTTAACAGATGCCTGACGGCGAGGTCAGATGTTCCTCTCAACTTCGTGTTGACCGGCCTTCGGGTTCGATGCCTGTTTGTTTAAATGATGCCTGACGGCAAGGTCAGATGTTCTTTTCAACTTCGGGTTGAGCCGCCCTTCGGGTTCGATTCCTGTTTGTTTAACAGATGCCTGACGATGAGGTTAGATGTTCTTCTCAACTTCGGGTTGAGCCGGCCTTCGGGTTCGATGCCTATATGTTTAACAGATGTTTGACGGCGAGGTCAAATGTTCTTCTAAATTAAGGATTAAGACGACCTTGGGGTTCGATGCCTGTTTGTTTAACAGATGCCTGACGGCAAGGTCAAACGTTCTTCTCAACTTCGGGTTGAGCCAGCCTTCGGGTTCGATGCCTGTTTGTTTAACAGATGCCTGACAGTGAGGTCAGATGTTCTTCTCAACTTTGGGTTGAGCCGGCCTTCGGATTTGATGCATATTTCTTTAATAGATGCTTGATAGTGAAGTCAAATGTTCCTCTCAACTTCATGTTGAGCCGACCTTCGGGTTCGATGCCTGTTTGTTTAACAGATGCCTGACGGCGAGGTCAGATGTTCCTCTCAACTTCGTGTTGACCAGCCTTCGGGTTCGATGCCTGTTTTTTAAAGGATGCCTGATGGCAAGGTCTGATGTTCTTATCAACTTCGGGTTGAGCCGCCCTTCGGGTTCGATGCCTGTTTGTTTAACAGATGCCTGACGGTGAGGTCAGATGTTCTTCTCAATTTCGGGTTGAGCCGGCCTTCGGGTTCGATGCCTGTTTGTTTAACAGATGTTTGACGGCGAGGTCAAATGTTCTTCTCAACTAAGGATTGAGACGCCCTTCGGGTTCGATGCATGTTTGTTTAACAGATGTCTGACTGCAAGGTCAAATGTTCTTATAAACTTCGGGTTGAGCCGGCCTTCGGGTTCGATGCCTGTTTGTTTAACAGATGCCTGACGGCGAGGTCTAATGTTCTTATCAACTTCCGGTTGAGCCGCCCTTCGAGTTCGATGCCTGTTTGTTTAATAGATGCCTGACGGTAAGGTCAGATGTTCTTCTCAACTTCGGGTTGAGCCGGCCTTCGAATTTGATGCCTGTTTGTTTAACAGATGCTTGACAGTGAAGTCAAATGTTCCTCTCAACTTCATGTTGAGCCGACCTTCGGTTTCGATGCCTGTTTGTTTAACACATGCCTGATGGCGAGGTCAGATGATCCTCTCAACTTCGTGTTAAGCCGGCCTTCGGGTTCGATGCTTGTATGTTTAACAGATGCCTGACGGCGAGGTCATATGTTCTTCTCAACTTCAGGTTGAGCCGGCCTTCGGTATCGATGCCTGTTTCTTTAACAGATGCCTGACGGCGAGGTTAATGTTCTTATCAACTTCGGGTTGAGCCGCCCTACGGGTTCGATGCCTGTTTGTTTAACATATGCCTGACGGTGAGGTCAGATGTTCTTCTCAGCTTCGGGTTGAGTCAGCCTTCGGATTCGATGTCTGGTTGTTTAATAGATGTTTGACAGTGAAGTCAAATGTTCCTCTCAACTTCATGTTGATCCGACCTTCGGGTTCGATGCCTGTTTTTTTAATAGATGCCTGACAGCAAGGTCAAATGTTCCTCTCAAATTCATGTTGAGCCGACCTTCGGGTTCTATGCCTGTTTGTTTAACAGATGCCTGACGGCGAGGTCAGATGTTCCTCTCAACTTCGTGTTGTGCCGGCCTTCGGGTTCGATGCCTGTTTGTTTAAATGATGCCTAACAGCGAGGTCAGATGTTCTTATCAACTTCAGGTTGAGCCGCCCTTCAGGTTCGATCCCTGTTTGCTTAACAGATGCCTGACGGTGAGGTCAGATGTTCTTCTCAACTTCGGGTTGAGCCGGCCTTCGGTATCGATGCCTGTTTCTTTAACAGATGCCTGACGGCGAGGTTAATGTTCTTATCATCTTCGGGTTGAGCTGTCCTATGGGTTCGATGCCTGTTTGTTTAACATATGCCTGACGGTGAGGTCAGATGTTCTTCTCAGCTTCGGGTTGAGTCAGCCTTCGGATTCGATGTCTGTTTGTTTAATAGATATTTGACAGTGAAGTCAAATGTTCCTCTCAACTTCATGTTGAGAGCGACCATCGGGTTCGATGCCTGTTTGTTTAACAGAAGCCTGACGGTGAGGTCAGATGTTCCTTTCAACTTCATGTTGAGCCGACCTTCGGGTTCAATGCCTGTTTGTTTAACAGATGCATGACGGCAAGGTCAGATGTTCCTCTCAACTTCGTGTTGTGCCGGCCTACGGGTTTGATGCCTGTTTGTTTAAATGATGCTTGACGGCGAGGTCAGATGTTCTTATCAACTTCGGGTTGAGCCGGCCTTCGGGTTCGATGCCTGTTTATTTAACAGATGCCTGACGGTGAGGTCAGATGTTCTTCTCAACTTCGGGTTGAGCCGGCCTTCGGGTTCGATGCCTATTTGTTTAACAGATGTTTGACGGCGAGGTCAAATGTTCTTCTCAATTAAGGATTTAGACGACCTTCGGGTTTGATGCCTGTTTGTTTAAAAGATGCCTGACGGCAAGGTCAAATGTTCTTCTCAACTTCGGGTTGAGCCAGCCTTCGGGTTCGATGCTTGTTTGTTTAACAGATGCCTGACGGTGAGGTCAGATGTGCTTCTCAACTTTGGGTTGAGCCGGCCTTCGAATTTGATGCATGTTTCTTTAACAGATCCTTGATAGTGAAGTCAAATGTTCTTCTCAACTTTCATGTTGAGCCGACCTTCGGGTTTGATGCCTGTTTGTTTAACAGATGCCTGACGGCGAGGTCAGATGTTCCTCTCAACTTCGTGTTGACCGGCCTTCGGGTTCGATGCCTGTTTGTTTAAATGATGCCTGACGGCAAGGTCAGATGTTCTTATCAACTTTGGGTTGAGCCGCCCTTCGGGTTCGATGCCTGTTTGTTTAACAGATGCCTGACGGTGAGGTCAGATGTTCTTCTTAACTTCGGGTTGAGCCGGCCTTCGAGTTCGATGCCTATTTGTTTAACATATGTTTGACGGCGAGGTTAAATGTTCTTCTCAATTATGGATTGAGACGACCTTCGGGTTCGATGCTTGTTTGTTTAACAGATGCCTGACGGCAAGGTCAAACGTTCTTCTCAACTTCGGGTTGAGCCAGCCTTCGGGTTCGATGCCTGTTTGTTTAACAGATGCCTGACGGTGAGGTCAGATGTTCTTCTCAACTTTGGGTTGAGCCGGCCTTCGGATTTGATGCATGTTTATTTAACAGATCCTTGATAGTGAAGTCAAATGTTCCTCTCAACTTCATGTTGAGCCGACCTTCGGGTTCGATGCCTGTTTGTTTAACAGATGCCTGACGGCGAGGTCAGATGTTCCTCTCAACTTCGTGTTGACCGGCCTTCGGGTTCGATGCCTGTTTGTTTAAATGATGCCTGACGGCAAGGTCAGATGTTCTTATCAACTTCGGGTTGAGCCGCCCTTCGGGTTCGATGCCTGTTTATTTAACAAATGCCTGACGATGAGGTCAGATGTTCTTCTCAAATTCGGGTTGAGCCTGCCTTCGGGTTCGATGCCTATTTGTTTAACAGATGTTTGACGGCGAGGTCAAATGTTCTTCTCAATTAAGGATTGAGACGACCTTCGGGTTCGATGCATGTTTGTTTAACAGATGTCTGACTGCGAGGTCAAATGTTCTTATAAACTTCGGGTTGAGCCGGCATTCGGGTTCGATGCCTGTTTGTTTAACAGATGCCTGACGGCGAGGTCTAATGTTCTTATCAACTTCCGGTTGAGCCACCCTTCGAGTTTGATGCTTGTTTGTTTAATAGATGCCTGATGGTAAGGTCAGATGTTCTTCTCAACTTCGGGTTGAGCCGGCCTTCGAATTTGATGCCTGTTTGTTTAACAGATGCTTGACAGTGAAGTCAAATGTTCCTCTCAACTTCATGTTGAGCCGACCTTCGGTTTCGATGCCTGTTTGTTTAACACATGCTTGATGGCGAGGTCAGATGATCCTCTCAACTTCGTGTTAAGCCGGCCTTCGGGTTCGATGCTTGTATGTTTAACAGATGCCTGACGGCGAGGTCATATGTTCTTCTCAACTTCAGGTTGAGTCAGCCTTCGGTATCGATGCCTGTTTCTTTAACAGATGCCTGACAGCGAGGTTAATGTTCTTATCAACTTCGGGTTGAGCCGCCCTACGGGTTCGATGCCTGTTTGTTTAACATATGCCTGACGGTGAGGTCAGATGTTCTTCTCAGCTTCGGGTTGAGTCAGCCTTTGGATTCGATGTCTGGTTGTTTAATATATGTTTAACAGTGAAGTCAAATGTTCCTCTCAACTTCATGTTGAGCCGACCTTCGGGTTCGATGCCTGTTTGTTTAATAGATGCCTGACAGCAAGGTCAAATGTTCCTCTCAAATTCATGTTGAGCCGACCTTCGGGTTCTATGCCTGTTTGTTTAACAGATGCTTGACGGCGAGGTCAGATGTTCCTCTCAACTTTGTGTTGTGTTGGCCTTCGGGTTCGATGCCTGTTTGTTTAAATGATGCCTGACAGCGAGGTCAGATGTTCTTATCAACTTCGGGTTGAGCCGCCCTTCGGGTTCGATCCCTGTTTGTTTAACAGATGCCTGACGGTGAGGTAAGATGTTCTTCTCAACTTCGGGTTGAGCCGGCCTTCGGTATCGATGCCTGTTTGTTTAACAGATGCCTGACGGCGAGGTTAATGTTCTTATCATCTTCAGGTTGAGCCGTCCTATGGGTTCATGCCTGTTTGTTTAACATATGCCTGACGATGAGGTCAGATGTTCTTCTCAGCTTCGGGTTGAGTCAGCCTTCGGATTCGATGTCTGTTTGTTTAATAGATATTTGACAGTGAAGTCAAATGTTCCTCTCAACTTCATGTTGAGCCGACCATCGGGTTCGATGCCTGTTTGTTTAACAGAAGCCTGACGGTGAGGTCAGATGTTCCTTTCAACTTCATGTTGAGCCGACCTTCGGGTTCAATGCCTGTGTGTTTAACAGATGCATGACGGCAAGGTCAGATGTTCCTCTCAACTTCGTGTTGTGCCGGCCTACGGGTTCGATGGCTGTTTGTTTAAATGATGCTTGACGGCGAGGTCAGATGTTCTTATCAACTTCGGGTTGAGCCGCCCTTCGGGTTCGATGCCTGTTTATTTAACAGATGCCTGACGGTGAGGTCAGATGTTCTTCTCAACTTCGGGTTGAGCCGGCCTTCGGGTTCGATGCCTATTTGTTTAACAGATGTTTGATGGCGAGGTCAAATGTTCTTCTCAATTAAGGATTTAGACGACCTTCGGGTTTGATGCCTGTTTGTTTAAAAGATGCCTGACGGCAAGGTCAAATGTTCTTCTCAACTTCGGGTTGAGCCAGCCTTCGGGTTCGATGCCTGTTTGTTTAACAGATGCCTGACGGTGAGGTCAGATGTTCTTCTCAACATTGGGTTAAGCCGGCCTTCGGATTTGATGCGTGTTTCTTTAACAGATCCTTGATAGTGAAGTCAAATGTTCTTCTCAACTTTCATTTTGAGCCGACCTTCGGGTTCGATGCCTGTTTGTTTAATAGATGCCTGACGGCGAGGTCAGATGTTCCTCTCAACTTCGTGTTGACCGGCCTTCGGGTTCGATGCCTGTTTGTTTAAATGATGCCTGACGGCAAGGTCAGATGTTCTTATCAACTTCGGGTTGAGCCGCCCTTCGGGTTCGATGCCTGTTTGTTTAACAGATGCCTGACGGTGAGGTCAGATGTTCTTCTTAACTTCGGGTTGAGCCGGCCTTCGAGTTCGATGCCTATTTGTTTAACATATGTTTGACGGCGAGGTCAAATGTTCTTCTCAATTAAGGAATGAGACGACCTTCGGGTTCGATTCTTGTTTGTTTAACAGATGCCTGACGGCAAGGTGAAACGTTCTTCTCAACTTCGGGTTGAGCCAGTTGTTGAACCCCAAAATTTGACCAACAATTATTTATGCATTGAGTGTTTGAAAGTTGATACCTTCATCAGAAAGTTCAAGAGATCCTCAGAGGAGTTGGTTGAAACCAGGGTTGTGTGCTTCATAGCTTGAGAGTTGTGGGTGCTCCTCAGATGATTCTGAGTCTTTAAGAATAAACTTGATGTTTTGAGAAAGCCTATGAGGTGTCTTGATAGCCATCATGAAGTCCAGAGAAGTCATTGTGCAAGGGTTCAGAAGATTCAACCATGAATGGTAGAATTAGGGTTTTGACTGGGTCAACCCTAGATCAGCTGAAGATTTGGAGAAGGTTGAGACCCAATCCAAGGGCCATGAGATCATGGAAGGATGTATGGAGATGTTATAAAGATGATTCCTAGACCAACTCATCAGGATTGAGGAGTTTGAGAAGTTTTGAGTTAGGGTTTCTGAGGATTGTCAGTGAAAAAACCCTAATTTGATCCCTATCTTCCAGGCAGTTTTAGCTCTAGATGTGATTGATATCTCATCTTCCCCATAACATGAATGTTGTAGAGCTTGTTCTTAGCTTTAATTTGAGTTGTGGAAGTCCTTGATAGGAGTTGCAGAGCTCAAGTTATGGTTTGGACAAATTACAGGTCAGCAGAGGTGTGTGAATCTGTGTCCTTGAAAGTCACCCAACTTGCAGACAACTTTTGCCCTAGTAGGATGATTCCTATGATCTCTTGGTCAACATGAATGTTGAAGATCATCTTCTTATCTTTAATTTGAGTGGTAGAAGTCCTTGATAGGATTTGTGGAACTCAACTTATGGTTTGAACAAGACAGGGGTATTTTGGTCATTTAGCAGTTATAGGTCATTTAAAGCAAAGGCCATATCTCCTATTTCCAAGCCTCAAATGGAAAAACTCAAAACATGAAAGTTGTTCAAAATGGCATTTTAAGCCTAGGAAGAAGGTCATGAATTGTTGGAAAAGCTCATAGCATGGAATGACAAAGGTTGGTAAATTTGAACTAAAAATGGCTTATAAGTTAATTCAAGTCAAGTTGGAAATTGGTTTGGGAGGTCTATGATTCCAAAATAGGTCATCCAATATACCATTTTGAATGTAAATGAAATTCTAAAAACTTTGGTTTTAACACATTTTTCATTTGAGGTTCAAAAATGGGATATGCTTTGTAATATTGAAACTTGCATTATAAGGCACCTTTGGAAATTTTAACACAAGGCAAGAAAAAGGCTTGTAATTGCTCATATCTTATCAATATATCTTATGATGAGATTTTAAAGCCAATTTGCAAGGCATAAGGCATGATACATGAGATTTTCAATTTACCATCACATGAAAATCCAAGCTTTTCTAGCACTTTCTAGATGAATCTAGAAGTTTCCAGGGATTATTATAAAAAGGGTGGATCAAAGTGTGATTAGGGGTTGGTCAAGGAGAGAAATCAGTGGAGATAGTGAGGGAGAGATTGCCATTCCAAAGCTTTCTTCAAGATCAAGCAAGAATCGTGTGAGGCACTACAAGCTTTCTTCTTCAAAGCTCTTGCAAACAGAAAGTTTCTCTCCATTATAGGAGTGTTTGGCACCAATTGCAAGCTCTGAAACCACTTCTAACTCCACTCACCATCACCATTTAACAGGTTGGTGTTCTTCCTATATCTCTTTATTTATAGGTCTTCTGTTAGATTTTTAGGCGTAGGATGAATATGTTAGGATAGTAGACCATTCCCTGAGAATTATAGAGCTCTGTATGAAGTTCCACAACAGACCCCATCTTCTTTCAGTTTCAAGAACAGTTCGTGTATGGGGTATTAATGGTCATATTGTGGATTAGAATGGTTAGGGTAGTATAAAGAGCATGATCATGCCATTAAATTTGAGTTTTAGCAAGATTAATTTCAGAGAAATATGGTGGTACCGAGATCTTTAGGCTTGCTGTTTGAGGGATACAAGGTGTTTCAATGAGAACTACTCGTATGGTCTTGTTCATGGTAATCAGTAGATCATCTTTGCTTTTGGAACTTTTGATTTTCATGGTCATGCTAGAGAGAACGAGCAAGAAGAAAAACCATGCATGAAATCGTGCCCTGAAACCCTAGAAATCTATTTGGGGACGATGAACCACAACCGTCAGATCGTGTTATTTAATTTGACTTGTTAGCACAATCTGACGGTCCTTGTTTAAATTTTGAAAACGGAGGGAAACTAGAGATCAAAACGCGGCGTTTAGATTAGCTAGTGAACATGGGCTCAAAAATGAATTGCTTTCCACACACCCACCATCAGGCCCATTTGGTTCAACACGGGAAAACCCTACTTAATGCACCCCCACGCGTTTTTTGTTTTCTAACTTTCTGATTAGAGATTGGGCTTATCCCAAAAACGCTATTCACGCCCCCCACTTCATGACCCATCAAGCATACTAACTGAGGCGTCTTGCTTCTAGCACCCCCCTCCCCTTAATTAATTTCTTTCATTTTTTTAAATTCCTTTAATTTTCTTGCACTTTAATAAATTCCTAAAAAATAGAAAAATGAATATTTTTCAATTCTTGTTTTTTCTATGTGTTCATGAATTTGTCTAGAAAAATATAAATAAATAAAATTTCCATTTTATTTTCTTTTCATATTTTTAGCATATTTTTCATTTTAATAGCTTTTTAATATGTTTAGTTTGGTATCCAATTTTGTAGAATTTATTTTAAGACTTTCCCTTAGGATTTTTAATTCATTCTTTTTGGTGTGATTAGATATTGAATCATAGTTCCCCATAGGATTTAATTCTTGATTTTTAGATTAAAATTTGATTAGTTTAACCAGGTTAGCATTAGGGTATCATAATTAGGGTTTATGTTATGCATAGGAAAGGAAATTCATTTTCTTTAGATAGTTTTGTCTTGATTTTTGGGTAGGGGCATATGTGGATGTTATGGGTAGATGTTGTAGACCCTTGTGAATAATTGTTAGAATTTTCCCTCTTGTTTTAGTATTTTTAGGTATTTTCTGAAGTTGGCTGATGGTTTTGTCTGTTCTGGGGTTATCTGTTTATCTCTGGGGTTTATTTTGGGGAATTTGTTGTGGGGCTTAGTTTGTTTTGAAGATCTTGTTGAAGAGCATGGTGAAGGAGATTGTAGGAAGAGACTCAAAGACCCAGAGCTTGGGGATTATTCCCTGTCTGTGAGGTTTGAGATCCTGAAGTTTGAAGGAAGTTCATGGTACTTTCCTGAGGAAGGCACTATGAATGACTTTCATTCTTTCTTCTCACCTCTTCCCTAAGTATCCAATGATGTTGGAGCCAACTTGTGAGTTTAATTTCTCCTGAGGAGGAATGTAAACTGATCACAGTTGTTGAGCCACATGGGATACAATTCCTAAGTGGAAGCCTCCTAGTACTTTCCTGAGGAAGGTCCTATGGGTCTATTCATTTAGTTCCATTAGTTCATCTAGGATTTCTTAAGTATCCAATGATGTTGGAGCCAACTTGTGAGTTTAATTTCTCCTGAAGAGGAATGTGAACTGATCACATGTTGTTGAGCCACATGGGGTACAATTCCTAAGTGGAAGCCTCCTAGTACTTTCCTGAGGAAGGTCCTATGGGTCTATTCATTTAGTTCCACTAGTTCAGATAGGATTTCCTAAGTATCCAGTGATGTTGGAGCCTGCTTGTGAGTTTAATTTCTCCTGAGGAGGAATGTAAACTGATCACAGTGGTTGAGCCACATAGGATATGATTCCTGAGTATCCACCTCCTAGTGCTTTCCTGAGGAAGACACTATGAGTCTGCTTACTTTGCTCCCTTTCTTTGGTAAGCTTGTTCTGAAGCTTGAAGACTGGGATTGATTTCTTTTGGTTAGGTTTTGCTTTAGGGCTTTGCTTAGATTTGATCAAGATTCTGTGTTAGGGTTAGGATTAGAGAGTAGATGATTCTTTCTCAAGCATGTGTTTTGTTTGCCTGATGGCACTTCATTTCTTTTATCTGCTATTGTTTGATAGCATGTTGTTTACGTTTCAGTATGATTACTGTTATTTCATGACTGGCTTGAGGTCGAGACGAGCTTGTGGAGGCTGAAGCCCCACGCATATTTCCTCCCTCACTTGCATTGCATGCATTTTACTGTTAAGCTGATGCTTTGTCTGTTTTGGTGTATCATTGACATGATCCCTTAGGACTCTCATTTCCTTTGATAAGGATTTGATGATAGACTTTTAGGTTGAAACCTATGCATGACAACATCTAGGAGTTCCCAGTTCAAACCTCAACCATAGGATGAATCCATGGCATGACAACAGTAGGACTTGATAGTCTCCCTCCTAGTTGGGTCTGCTCTCTCCTCATCTCAAAGCAGTTTAAGATACAGTAATCATGAATGATTTCTTTCGTACGTTACGAGCCTTAAGCCATATGATGATGGATGTTTAGTATGGTACCCTTTGGGTGACATGCGACGCATTCACTCTCAGGTCATAGTCTCTAGTGCGGTTGAGATCGCAAACACAATAAAAAAACACTTCTTTCAGGAAATAAACCGTAGTTTCCCGAACTACGTGAGCTCTGATCTCTCAGACCTGTTGAGAGTACGTAGGCACAAGATGGCGAAGTCTTGGCGAGCTACCTTCTCCCACAATCCTTCGTAGGCCGAACTACGTTGACTCTGATTTCTCATTCTCTGATGAGAATACGTAGGCATAAAGTGCGACGCTTTGCCGAGTCACTTTTCTTTTCTTTTTCAGCCAGCCTTGATAGGTAGATAGATTATAACCAACCCGTCCAAGTAAAAAAACCAGCGTGGATCCCGTCGAGTACGACGGACGTGAGGGGTGCTAATACCTTCCCCTTGCGTAACCGACTCCCGAACCCAGACAATGGTTGCGACGACCTTGTCTTACCCTTTTTCGTCAGGTTTTTCCGATCGTTTCCTTTCCCACTCTGAGGGATAAATAACGAAAGGTGGCGACTCTTCTGTCATGCCGGCACCTTATTTTCGCGCAAGCGACACCAGCCTTCGGGTTCGATGCCTGTTTGTTTAACAGATGCCTGACGGTGAGGTCAGATATTCTTCTCAACTTTGGGTTGAGCCGGCCTTCGGATTTGATGCATGTTTATTTAACAGATCCTTGATAGTGAAGTCAAATGTTCCTCTCAACTTCATGTTGAGCCGACCTTCGGGTTCGATGCCTGTTTGTTTAACAGATGCCTGACGGCGAGGTCAGATGTTCCTCTCAACTTCGTGTTGACCGGCCTTCGGGTTCGATGCCTGTTTGTTTAAATGATGCCTGACGGCAAGGTCAGATGTTCTTATCAACTTCGGGTTGAGCCGCCCTTCGGGTTCGATGCCTGTTTATTTAACAAATGCCTGACGATGAGGTCAGATGTTCTTCTCAACTTCGGGTTGAGCCTGCCTTCGGGTTCGATGCCTATTTGTTTAACAGATGTTTGACGGCGAGGTCAAATGTTCTTCTCAATTAAGGATTGAGACGACCTTCGGGTTCGATGCCTGTTTGTTTAACAGATGCCTGACGGCAAGGTCAAACGTTCTTCTCAACTTCCGGTTGAGCCAGCCTTCGGGTTTGATGCCTGTTTGTTTAACATATGCCTGACAGTGAGGTCAGATGTTCTTCTCAACTTTGGGTTGAGCCGGCCTTCGGATTTAATGCATATTTCTTTAATAGATGCTTGATAGTGAAGTCAAATGTTCCTCTCAACTTCATGTTGAGCCGACCTTCAGGTTCGATGCCTGTTTGTTTAACAGATGCCTGACAGCGAGGTCAGATGTTCCTCTCTACTTCGTGTTGACCAGCCTTCGGGTTCGATGCCTATTTTTTAAAGGATGCCTGACGGCAAGGTCAGATGTTCTTATCCACTTCGGGTTGAGCCGCCCTTCGGGTTCGATGCCTGTTTGTTTAACAGATGCCTGACGGTGAGGTCAGATGTTCTTATCAATTTCGGGTTGAGCCGGCCTTCGGGTTCGATGCCTGTTTGTTTAACAGGTGTTTGACGGCGAGGTCAAATGTTCTTCTCAACTAAGGATTGAGACGCCCTTCGGGTTCGATGCATGTTTGTTTAACAGATGTCTGACTGCGAGGTCAAATGTTCTTATAAACTTCGGGTTGAGCCGGCATTCGGGTTCGATGCCTGTTTGTTTAACAGATGCCTGACGGAGAGGTCTAATATTCTTATCAACTTCCGGTTGAGCCGCCCTTCGAGGTCGATGCCTGTTTGTTTAATAGATGCCTGACGGTAAGGTCCGATGTTCTTCTCAACTTCGGGTTGAGCCGGCCTTCGAATTTGATGCCTTTTTGTTTAACAGATGCTTGACAGTGAAGTCAAATGTTCCTCTCAACTTCATGTGGAGCCGACCTTCGGTTTCGATGCCTGTTTGTTTAACACATGCCTGATGGCGAGGTCAGATGATCCTCTCAACTTCGTGTTAAGCCAGCCTTCGGGTTCGATGCTTGTATGTTTAACAGATGCCTGACGGCGAGGTCATATGTTCTTCTCAACTTCAGGTTGAGCCGGCCTTCGGTATCGATGCCTGTTTCTTTAACAGATGCCTGACGGCGAGGTTAATGTTCTTATCAACTTCGGGTTGAGCCGCCCTACGGGTTCGATGCCTGTTTGTTTAACATATGTCTGACGGTGAGGTCAGATGTTCTTCTCAGCTTCGGGTTGAGTCAGCCTTCGGATTCGATGTCTGGTTGTTTAATAGATGTTTGACAGTGAAGTCAAATGTTCCTCTCAACTTCATGTTGAGCCGACCTTCGGGTTCGATGCCTGTTTGTTTAATAGATGCCTGACAGCAAGGTCAAATGTTCCTCTCAAATTCATGTTGATCCGACCTTCGGGTTCTATGCCTGTTTGTTTAACAGATGCCTGACAGCGAGGTCAGATGTTCCTCTCAACTTCGTGTTGTGCCGGCCTTCGGGTTCGATGCCTGTTTGTTTAAATGATGCCTGACAGCGAGGTCAGATGTTCTTATCAACTTCGGGTTGAGCCGCCCTTCGGGTTCGATCCCTATTTGTTTAACAGATGCCTGACGGTGAGGTCAGATGTTCTTCTCAACTTCGGGTTGAGCCGGCCTTCGGTATCGATGCCTGTTTGTTTAACGGATGCCTGACGGCGAGGTTAATGTTCTTATCATCTTCGGGTTGAGCCGTCCTATGGGTTCGATGCCTGTTTGTTTAACATATGGCTGACGGTGAGGTCAGATGTTCTTCTCAGCTTCGGGTTGAGTCAGCCTTCGGATTCAATGTCTGTTTGTTTAATAGATGTTTGACAGTGAAGTCAAATGTTCCTCTCAACTTCATGTTGAGCCGACCATCGGGTTCGATGCCTGTTTGTTTAACAAAAGCCTGACGGTGAGGTCAGATGTTCCTTTCAACTTCATGTTGAGCCGACCTTTGGGTTCAATGCCTGTTTGTTTAACAGATGCATGACGGCAAGGTCAGATGTTCCTCTCATCTTCGTGTTGTGCCGGCCTACGGGTTCGATGCCTGTTTGTTTAAATGATGCTTGACGGCAAGGTCAGATGTTCTTATCAACTTCCGGTTGAGCCGCCCTTCGGGTTCGATGCCTGTTTGTTTAACAGATGCCTGACGGTGAGGTCAGATGTTCTTCTCAACTTCGGGTTGAGCCGGCCTTCGGGTTCGATGCCTATTTGTTTAATAGATGTTTGAAGGCGAGGTCAAATGTTCTTCTCAATTAAGGATTTAGACGACCTTCGGGTTCGATGCCTGTTTGTTTAACAGATGCCTGACGGCAAGGTCAAATGTTCTTCTCAACTTCGGGTTGAGCCAGCCTTCGGGTTCGATGCCTGTTTGTTTAACAGATGCCTGAAGGTGAGGTCATATGTTCTTCTCAACTTTGGGTTGAGCCGGCCTTCGGATTTGATGCATGTTTCTTTAACAGATCCTTGATAGTGAAGTCAAATGTTCTTCTCAACTTCATGTTGAGCCGACCATCGGGTTCGATACCTGTTTGTTTAACAGATGCCTAACGGCGAGGTCAGATGTTCCTCTCAACTTCGTGTTGACCGGCCTTCGGGTTCGATGCCTGTTTGTTTAAATGATGCCTGACGGCAAGGTCAGATGTTCTTATCAACTTCGGGTTGAGCCGCCCTTCGGGTTCGATGCCTGTTTGTTTAATAGATGCCTGACGGTGAGGTCAGATGTTCTTCTCAACTTCGGGTTGAGCCAGCCTTCGAGTTCGATGCCTATTTGTTTAACAGATGTTTGACGGCGAGGTCAAATGTTCTTCTCAATTAAGGATTGAGACAACCTTCGGGTTCGATGCTTGTTTGTTTAACAGATGCCTGACGGCAAGGTCAAACGTTCTTCTCAACTTCGGGTTGAGCCAGCCTTCGGGTTCGATGCCTGTTTGTTTAACAGATGCCTGACGGTGAGGTCAGATGTTCTTCTCAACTTTGGGTTGAGCCGGCCTTCGGATTTGATGCATATTTCTTTAATAAATGCTTGATAGTGAAGTCAAATGTTCCTCTCAACTTCATGTTGAGTCGACCTTCGGGTTCGATGCCTGTTTGTTTAACAGATGCCTGACGGCGAGGTCAGATGTTCCTCTCAACTTCGTGTTGACCGGCCTTCGGGTTTGATGCCTGCTTTTTAAAGGATGCCTGACGGCAAGGTCAAATGTTCTTATCAACTTCGGGTTGAGCCGCCCTTCGAGTTCGATGCCTGTTTGTTTAACAGATGCCTGATGGTGAGGTTAGATGTTCTTCTCAATTTCGGGTTGAGCCGGCCTTCGAGTTCGATGCCTGTTTGTTTAACAGATGTTTGACGACGAGGTCAAATGTTCTTCTCAACTAAGGATTGAGACGCCCTTCGGGTTCGATGCATGTTTGTTTAACAGATGTCTGACTGCGAGGTCAAATTTTCTTATAAACTTCGGGTTGAGTCGGCCTTCGGGTTCGATGCCTGTTTGTTTAACAGATGCCTGACGGCGAGGTCTAATGTTCTTATCAACTTTCGATTGAGCCGCCCATCGATTTCGATGCTTGTTTGTTTAATAGATGCCTGACGGTAAGGTCAAATGTTCTTCTCAACTTCGGGTTGAGTCGGCCTTCGAATTTGATGCCTGTTTGTTTAACAGATGCTTGAGAGTGAAGTCAAATGTTCCTCTCAACTTCATGTTGAGCCGACCTTCGGTTTCGATGCCTGTTTGTTTAATAGATGCCTGACGGCGAGTTCAGATGATCCTCTCAACTTCGTATTAAGCCGGCCTTCGGGTTCGATGCTTGTATGTTTAACAGATGCCTGACGGCGAGGTCATACGTTCTTCTCAACTTCAGGTTGAGCCGGCCTTCGGTATCGATGCCTGTTTGTTTAACAGATGCGTGACGGCGAGGTTAATGTTCTTATCAACTTCGGGTTGAGCCACCCTATGGGTTCGATGCCTGTTTGTTTAACATATGCCTGACGGTGAGGTCAGATGTTCTTCTCAGGTTCGGGTTGAGTTAGCCTTCGGATTCGATGTCTGTTTGTTTAATAGATGTTTGACAGTGAAGTCAAATGTTCCTCTCAACTTCATGTTGAGCCGACCTTCGGGTTCGATGCCTGTTTGTTTAATAGATGCCTGACAGCAAGGTCAAATGTTCCTCTCAAATTCATGTTGAGCCGACCTTCGGGTTCTATGCCTGTTTGTTTAACAGATGCTTGACGGCGAGGTCAGATGTTCCTCTCAACTTCGTGTTGTGCCGGCCTTCGGGTTCGATGCCTGTTTGTTTAAACGATGCCTGACAGCAAGGTCAGATGTTCTTATCCACTTCGGGTTGAGCCTCCCTTCGGGTTCGATCCTTGTTGGTTTAACAGATGCCTGACGGTGAGGTCAGATGTTCTTCTCAACCTCGGGTTGAGCCGGCCTTCGGTATCGATGCCTGTTTGTTTAACAGATGCCTGACGGCGAGGTTAATGTTCTTATCATCTTCGGGTTGAGCCGTCCTATGGGTTCGATGCCTGTTTGTTTAACATATGCTTGACGGTGAGGTCAGATGTTCTTCTCAGCTTCGGGTTGAGTCAGCCTTCGGATTCGATGTCTGTTTGTTTAATAGATGTTTGACAGTGAAGTCAAATGTTCCTCTCAACTTCATGTTGAGCCGACCATCGGGTTCGATGCCTGTTTGTTTAACAGAAGCCTGACGGTGAGGTCAGATGTTCCTTTCAACTTCATGTTGAGCCGACCTTCAGGTTCAATGCCTGTTTGTTTAACAGATGCATGACGGCAAGGTCAGATGTTCCTCTCAACTTCGTGTTGAGCCGGCCTACGGGTTTGATGCCTGTATGTTTAAATGATGCTTGACGGCGAGGTCAGATGTTCTTATCAACTTCGGGTTGAGCCGCCCTACGGGTTCGATGCCTATTTGTTTAACAGATGTTTGACGGCGAGGTCAAATGTTCTTCTCAATTAAGGATTTAGACGTCCTTCGGGTTCGATGCCTGTTTGTTTAACAGATGCCTGAAGGCAAGGTCAAATGTTCTTCTCAACTTCGGGTTGAGCCAGCCTTCGGGTTCGATGCCTGTTTGTTTAACAGATGCCTGACGGTGAGGTCAGATGTTCTTCTCAACTTTGGGTTGAGCCGGCCTTCGGATTTGATGCATGTTTCTTTAACAGATCCTTGATAGTGAAGTCAAATGTTCCTCTCAACTTCATGTTGAGCCGACCTTCGGGTTCGATGCCTGTTTGTTTAACAGATGCCTGACGGCGAGGTCAGATGTTCCTCTCAACTTCGTGTTGACCGGCCTTCGGGTTCGATGCCTGTTTGTTTAAATGATGCCTGAGGGCAAGGTCAGATGTTCTTATGAACTTCGGGTTGAGCCGCCCTTCGGGTTCGATGCCTGTTTGTTTAACAGATGTCTGACGGTGAGGTCAGATGTTCTTCTCAACTTCGGGTTGAGCCGGCCTTCGGGTTCGATGCCTATTTGTTTAATAGATGTTTGACGGCGAGGTCAAATGTTCTTCTCAATTAAGGATTGAGACGACCTTCGGGTTCGATGCCTGTTTGTTTTACAAATGCCTGACGGCAAGGTCAAATGTTCTTCTCAACTTCGGGTTGAGCCAGCCTTCGGGTTTGATGCTTGTTTGTTTAACAGATGCGTGACGGTGAGGTCAGATGTTCTTCTCAACTTTGGGTTGAGCCGGCCTTCGGATTTGATGCATGTTTCTTTAACAGAGGCTTGATATTGAAGTCAAATGTTCCTCTCAACTTCATGTTGAGCCGACCTTCGGGTTCGATGCCTGTTTGTTTAACAGATGCCTGACAGCGAGTTCAGATGTTCCTCTCAACTTCGTGTTGACCGGCCTTCGGGTTCGATGCCTGTTTGTTTAAAGGATGCCTGACGGCAAGGTCAGATGTTCTTATCAACTTCGGGTTGAGCCGCCCTTCAGGTTCGATGCCTGTTTGTTTAACAGATGCCTGACGGTGAGGTCAGATGTTCTTCTCAATTTCGGGTTGAGTCGGCCTTCGGGTTCGATGCCTGTTTGTTTAACAGATGTTTGACGGCGAGGTCAAATGTTCTTTTCAACTAAGGATTGAGACGCCCTTTGGGTTCGATGCATGTTTGTTTAACAGATGTCTGACGGCGAGGTCAAATGTTCTTATAAACTTCGGGTTGAGCCGGCCTTCGAGTTCGATGCCTGTTTGTTTAACAGATGCCTGAAGGCGAGGTCTAATGTTCTTATCAACTTACGGTTGAGCCGCCCTTCGAGTTCGATGCCTGTTTGTTTAACAGATGCCTGACGGTAAGGTCAGATGTTCTTCTCAACTTCGGGTTGAGCCGGCCTTCGGATTTGATTCCTGTTTGTTTAACAGATGCTTGACAGTGAAGTCAAATGTTCCTCTCAACTTCATGTTGAGCCGACCTTCGGGTTCGATGCCTGTTTTTTTAACAGATACCTGACGGCGAGGTCAGATGATCCTCTTAACTTTGTGTTAAGCTGGCCTTCAGGTTCGATGCTTGTACGTTTAACAGATGCCTGGCGGCAAGGTCAGATGTTCTTCTCAACTTCAGGTTGAGCCAGCCTTCGGTATCGATGCCTGTTTGTTTAACAGATGCCTGACGGCGAGGTTAATGTTCTTATCAACTTCAGGTTGAGCCGCCGTACGGGTTCGATGCCTGTTTGTTTAACATATGCCTGACGGTGAGGTTAGATGTTCTTCTCAGCTTCGGGTTGAGTCGTCCTTCGGATTCGATGTCTGTTTGTTTAATAGATGTTTGACAGTGAAGTCAAATGTTCCTCTCAACTTCATGTTGAGCCGACCTTCGGGTTCGATGCCTGTTTGTTTAATAGATGCCTGGCGGCAAGGTCAAATATTCCTCTCAAATTCATGTTGAGCCGACCTTCGGGTTCTATGCCTGTTTGTTTAACAGATGCCTGACGGCGAGGTCAGATGTTCCTCTCAACTTCGTGTTGTGCCGACCTTCGGGTTCGATGCCTATTTGTTTAACATATACTTGACGGTGAGGTCAGATGTTCTTCTCAACTTCAGGTTGAGCCGGCCTTCGGTATCGATGCCTGTTTGTTTAACAGATGCCTGACTGCGAGGTTAATGTTCTTTTAAACTTCAGGTTGAGCCGCCCTACGGGTTCGATTCCTGTTTGTTTAACATATGCCTGACGGTGAGGTCAGATGTTCTTCTTAGCTTCGGGTTGACTCGGCCTTCGGATTCGATGTATCTTTGTTTAATAGATGTTTGACGGTGAAGTCAAATGTTCCTCTCAAATTCATGTTGAGCCGACCTTCGGGTTCTATGCCTGTTTGTTTAACAGATGCCTGACGGCGAGGTTAGATGTTCCTCTCAAATTCGTGTTGTGCCGACCTTCGGGTTCGATGCCTGTTTGTTTAACAGATGCTTGACGGTTAGGTCAGATGTTCTTCTCAACTTCGGGTTGAGCCGGCCTTCAGATTTGATGCCTGTTTGTTTAACAGATGCTTGACAACGAATTCAAATGTTCCTCTCAACTTCATGTTGAACCGACCTTCGGGTTCGATGCCTGTTTGTTTAACAGATGCCTGACGGCGAGGTCAGATGATCCTCTCAACTTCGTGTTAAGCCGGCCTTCGGGTTCGATGCTTGTATGTTTAACAGATGCCTGACGGCGAGGTCAGATGTTCTTCTCAACTTCAGGTTGAGTCGGCCTTCGGTATCGATGCCTGTTTGTTTAACAGATGCCTGACGGCGAGGTTAATGTTCTTATCAATTTCGGGTTGAGCCGCCCTACGGGTTCGATGCTTGTTTGTTTAACATATGCCTAATGGTGAGGTCAGATGTTCTTCTCAGCTTTGTGTTGAGTCGGCCTTCGGATTCGATGTCTGTTTGTTTAATAGATGTTTGACAGTGAAGTCAAATGTTCCTCTCAAATTCATAATGAGCCGACCTTCGGGTTCGATGCCTGTTTGTTTAATAGATGCCTGACGGTAAGGTCAAATGTTCCTCTCAAATTCATGTTGAGCCGACCTTCGGGTTTTATGCCTGTTTGTTTAATAAATGCCTGACGCCGAGGTCAGATGTTCCTCTCAACTTCGTGTTATGCCGGCCTTCGGGTTCGATGCCTGTTTGTTTAACAGATGTCTGACAGTGAGGTCAGATGTTCTTCTCAACTTCGGGTTGAGCCTACCTTAAGATTTGATGCCTGTTTGTTTAATAGATGCTTGACAGTGAAGTCAAATGTTCCTCCTAACTTCATGTTGAGCCGACCTTCGGGTTTGATACCTGTTTGTTTAATAGATGCCTGACAGCAAGGTCAAATGTTCCTCTCAAATTCATGTTGAGCCGACCTTCGGGTTCAATGCCTGTTTGTTTAACAGATGCCTGACGGCGAGGTCAGATGTTCCTCTCAACTTCGTGTTGTGCCGACCTTTGGGTTCGATGCCTGTTTGTTGAACAGATGCTTGACGGTGAGGTCAGATGTTCTTCTCAACTTCAGGTTGAGCCGACCTTCGGTATCGATGCCTGTTTTTTTAACAGATGCCTGGCGGCGAGGTTAATGTGCTTATCAACTTCGGGTTGAGCCGCCCTACGGGTTCGATGCCTGTTTGTTTAACATATGCCTGATGGTGAGGTCAGATGTTCTTCTCAGCTTCGGGTTGAGTCTGCCTTCGGATTCGAAGTATGTTTGTTTAATAGATGTTTGATAGTGAAGTCAAATGTTCCTCTCAACTTCATGTTGAGCCGACCTTCGGGTTAGATGCCTGTTTGTTTAATAGATGCCTGATGGCAAGGTCAAATGTTCCTCTCAAATTCATGTTGAGCCGACCTTCGGGTTCTATGCCTGTTTGTTTAACAGATGCCTGACGACGAGGTCAGATGTTCCTCTCAACTTCGTGTTGTGCCGACCTTCGGGTTCGATGCCTGTTTGTTTAACAGATGCTTGACAGTGAGGTCAGATGTTCTTCTCAACTTCAGGTTGAGCCGGCCTTCGGTATCGATGCCTGTTTGTTTATCAGATGCCTGACGGCGAGGTTAATGTTCTTTTAAACTTCGGGTTGAGCCGCCCTACGGGTTCGATGCCTGTTTGTTTAACATATGCCTGACGCTGAGGTCAGATGTTCTTCTTAGCTTCGGGTTGAGTCGGCCTTCGGATTCGATGTATGTTTGTTTAATAGATGTTTGACGGTGAAGTCAAATGTTCCTCTCAAATTCATGTTGAGCCGACCTTCGGGTTCTATGCCTGTTTGTTTAACAGATGCCTGACGGCGAGGTCAGATGTTCCTCTCAACTTCGTGTTGTGCCGACCTTCGGGTTCGATGCCTGTTTGTTTAACAGATGCTTGACAGTGAGGTCAGATGTTCTTCTCAACTTCGGGTTCATCCGGCCTTCAGATTTGATGCCTGTTTGTTTAACAGATGCTTGACAGCGAAGTCAAATGTTCCTCTCAACTTCATGTTGAGCCGACCTTCGGGTTCGATGCCTGTTTGTTTAACAGATGCCTTACGGCGAGGTCAGATGATCCTCTCAACTTCGTGTTAAGCCGGCCTTCGGGTTCGATGCTTGTATGTTTAAGAGATGCCTGGCGGCGAGGTCAGATGTTCTTCTCAACTTCAGGTTGAGCTGGCCTTCGGTATCGATGCCTGTTTGTTTAACAGATGCCTGACGGCGAGGTTAATGTTCTTATCAATTTCGGGTTGAGCCGCCCTACGGGTTCGATGCTTGTTTGTTTAACATATGCCTGACGGTGAGGTCAGATGTTCTTCTCAGCTTCGGGTTGAGTCGGCCTTCGGATTCGATGTCTGTTTGTTTAATAGATGTTTGACAGTGAAGTCAAATGTTCCTCTCAACTTCATGTTGAGCCGACCTTCGGGTTCGATGCCTGTTTGTTTAATAGATGCCTGACGGTAAGGTCAAATGTTCCTCTCAAATTCATGTTGAGCCGACCTTCGGGTTCTATGCTTGTTTGTTTAATAGATGTCTGACGGTGAGGTCAGATGTTCTTCTCAACTTCAGGTTGAGCCGACCTTCGGTATCGATGCCTGTTTTTTTAACAGATGCCTGGCGGCGAGGTTAATGTGCTTATCAACTTCGGGTTGAGCCGCCCTACGGGTTCGATGCCTGTTTGTTTAACATATGCCTGATGGTGAGGTCAGATGTTCTTCTCAGCTTCGGGTTGAGTCTGCCTTCGGATTCGAAGTATGTTTGTTTAATAGATGTTTGATAGTGAAGTCAAATGTTCCTCTCAACTTCATGTTGAGCCGACCTTCGGGTTAGATGCCTGTTTGTTTAATAGATGCCTGATGGCAAGGTCAAATGTTCCTCTCAAATTCATGTTGAGCCGACCTTCGGGTTCTATGCCTGTTTGTTTAACAGATGCCTGACGACGAGGTCAGATGTTCCTCTCAACTTCGTGTTGTGCCGACCTTCGGGTTCGATGCCTGTTTGTTTAACAGATGCTTGACAGTGAGGTCAGATGTTCTTCTCAACTTCAGGTTGAGCCGGCCTTCGGTATCGATGCCTGTTTGTTTATCAGATGCCTGACGGCGAGGTTAATGTTCTTTTAAACTTCGGGTTGAGCCGCCCTACGGGTTCGATGCCTGTTTGTTTAACATATGCCTGACGCTGAGGTCAGATGTTCTTCTTAGCTTCGGGTTGAGTCGGCCTTCGGATTCGATGTATGTTTGTTTAATAGATGTTTGACGGTGAAGTCAAATGTTCCTCTCAAATTCATGTTGAGCCGACCTTCGGGTTCTATGCCTGTTTGTTTAACAGATGCCTGACGGCGAGGTCAGATGTTCCTCTCAACTTCGTGTTGTGCCGACCTTCGGGTTCGATGCCTGTTTGTTTAACAGATGCTTGACAGTGAGGTCAGATGTTCTTCTCAACTTCGGGTTCATCCGGCCTTCAGATTTGATGCCTGTTTGTTTAACAGATGCTTGACAGCGAAGTCAAATGTTCCTCTCAACTTCATGTTGAGCCGACCTTCGGGTTCGATGCCTGTTTGTTTAACAGATGCCTTACGGCGAGGTCAGATGATCCTCTCAACTTCGTGTTAAGCCGGCCTTCGGGTTCGATGCTTGTATGTTTAAGAGATGCCTGGCGGCGAGGTCAGATGTTCTTCTCAACTTCAGGTTGAGCTGGCCTTCGGTATCGATGCCTGTTTGTTTAACAGATGCCTGACGGCGAGGTTAATGTTCTTATCAATTTCGGGTTGAGCCGCCCTACGGGTTCGATGCTTGTTTGTTTAACATATGCCTGACGGTGAGGTCAGATGTTCTTCTCAGCTTCGGGTTGAGTCGGCCTTCGGATTCGATGTCTGTTTGTTTAATAGATGTTTGACAGTGAAGTCAAATGTTCCTCTCAACTTCATGTTGAGCCGACCTTCGGGTTCGATGCCTGTTTGTTTAATAGATGCCTGACGGTAAGGTCAAATGTTCCTCTCAAATTCATGTTGAGCCGACCTTCGGGTTCTATGCTTGTTTGTTTAATAGATGTCTGACGGTGAGGTCAGATGTTCTTCTCAACTTCGGGTTGAGCCTACCTTCAGATTTGATGCCTGTTTGTTTAATAGATGCTTGACAGTGAAGTCAAATGTTCCTCTCAACTTCATGTTGAGCTGACCTTCGGGTTTGATACCTGTTTGTTTAATAGATGCCTGACAGCAAGGTCAAATGTTCCTCTCAAATTCATGTTGATCCGATCTTCGGGTTCAATGCCTGTTTGTTTAACAGATGCCTGACGGCGAGGTCAGATGTTCCTCTCAACTTCGTGTTGTGCCGACCTTTGGGTTCGATGCCTGTTTGTTTAACAGATGCTTGACGGTGAGGTCAGATGTTCTTCTCAACTTCAGGTTGAGCCGACCTTCGGTATCGATGCCTGTTTTTTTAACAGATGCCTGACGGCGAGGTTAATGTTCTTATCAACTTCGGGTTGAGCCGCCCTACGGGTTCGATGCCTGTTTGTTTAACATATGCCTGACGGTGAGGTCAGATGTTCTTCTCAGCTTCGGGTTGAGTCTGCCTTCGGATTCTATGTATGTTTGTTTAATAGATGTTTGACAGTGAAGTCAAATGTTCCTCTCAAATTCATGTTGAGCCGACCTTCGGGTTCGATGCCTGTGTGTTTAATAGATGCCTCACGGCAAGGTCAAATGTTCCTCTCAAATTCATGTTGAGCCGACCTTCGGGTTCTATGCCTGTTTGTTTAACAGATGCCTGACGGCGAGGTCAGATGTTCCTCTCAACTTCGTGTTGTGCCGGCCTTCGGGTTCGATGCCTGTTTGTTTAACAGATGCCTGACGGTGAGGTCAGATGTTCTTCTCAACTTCGGGTTGAGCCGCCCTTCGGGTTCGATGCCTGTTTGTTTAACAGATTCCTGACGGTGAGGTCAAATGTTCTTCTCAACTTCGGGTTGAGCCGCCCTTCGGGTTCGATGCCTGTTTGTTTAACAGATGCCTGACGGTGAGGTCAGATGTTCTTCTCAACTTCGGGTTGAGCCGGCCTTCGGATTCGATGCCTGTTTGTTTAAATGATGCCTGACGGCGAGGTCAGATGTTCTTATCAACTTCGGGTTGAGCCGCCCTTCGGGTTCAACGCCTATTTATTTAACAGATGCCTGACGGTGAGGTCAGATGTTCTTCTCAACTTCGGGTTGAGCCGGCCTTCGGGTTCGATGCCTGTTTGTTTAACAGATGTTTGACGGGGAGGTCAAATGTTCTTCTCAATTAAGGATTGAGACGACCTTCGGGTTCGATGCCTGTTTGTTTAACAGATGCCTGACGGCAAGGTCAAATGTTCTTCTCAACTTCGGGTTGAGCGGCTTTCGAGTTCGATGCCTGTTTGTTTAACAGATGCCTGACGGTGAGGTCAGATGTTCTTCTCAACTTCGGGTTGAGCCGGCCTTCGGATTTGATGCCTGTTTCTTTAACATATGCTTGATAGTGAAGTCAAATGTTCCTCTCAACTTCATGTTGAGCCGACCTTCGGGTTCGATGCCTGTTTGTTTAACAGAAGCCTGACGGCGAGGTCAGATGTTCCTCTCAACTTCGGGTTGAGCCGGCCTTCGGGATCGATGCCCGTTTGTTTAAATGATGCCTGGCGGCAAGGTCAGATGTTCTTATCAACTTCGGGTTGAGCCGCCCTTCGGGTTCGATGCCTGTTTGTTTAACAGATTCCTGACCGTGAGGTCAGATGTTCTTCTCAATTTCAGGTTCTGCCGGCCTTCGGGTTCGATGCCTGTGATAACGAGAAAACGCATCGATTATATTGCTAGGTTTCATTAACGTTTTATCGCATATTCACCGTTTTAACACTCGATTTCTCGAGTTTTTCTTACCATTTTGCAGGTACATCATTATATGGAGCTAAATCATGAATTAAGAGCAAAAGGAACAAAAGAAACCATAAAGAGATGAAGAAATGAAGAAGCCTGCAAAAGACTGCATAATTTGTTGCAGCCACGGTCGTCACAAGGGTGTCACGACCGTGAAACCCCAATTTGAGCCATCACGACCGTAAGAGAGTGGTCACGACCGTGACACTTAAAAACCACAAGTTACGAACGTGAAGACCTTGTCACGACCGTGACAAGGGTAAAATTAGGTTTTTGACTCAGACTACTTCAAGGCATTACGTGAAGACCACTTCTCCTATTGGCATTACGTGAAGACCATTTCTCCTATTTTGTTGCCACGTTCCTGCATTCCTTCAACAAATTCAGCAAGGCCCATGCAACAAAGGACCAAAAATCCAGCCCATTAAGGATTCTATAAATAGTACAAGTTCTATGAACAAGGGGGGGAGCATTCTTTATTCAAATTCCTGCGGAAGCTCTGCCGAACTGTATTACGAACCAGCCTTTCTATTCCTGCATTATTTTTAGTTTTCTGTTTCGTTTTTATTGTATCCAAACCCGCCATATAACAATTTCCAACATCAGGAAATTGTTATACATTTATTTGTTTCTAAACCTTCAGCATTCGTTTATTTTCAATTTCCGCCAACTCCAAGCTTTCCGGTCTGTGGAAGAAGGAGTCTGCTCGAATATTTGTTAACCAGGTTTTTCATTATATTGCAATTTAATTTAATTATAATGTTTATTTATTTTTCTGCCATGAGTACGTTATTATTAAATTCTCTGTCTCTGTCTGGTTCAACATCGATGAGTAGCTAAACACCTTAGGGCGGTATGTAGTTATGACAAACTTAACCGGTAAAATATAACCATAGGCTGAAAATAATTAATCACTTAACATTCTGGCTGATACTTTTTAATTGAAATAGACCTTTTCGTTACGAGAGTAAGAAAAGAGTATTAGGTTAGGTCAAGACCACGAGAGTGTGAGATTTTAACCAGATAGCTAAAGTTAGGCATTTAAATTAAACACAGCGAGAGCGCTTTAAGATAAATTAGAATTACTTAGTTTCCAAAAATTACCTCTAAACACTTATGGGCTAGCGAGAGCAGGCATAGGGCTTTAGGGATAAGATCTGATATAAGACCACGAGAGTGTGAGTTGAGGGTATTTAAACTGGTAATCTCTACCGAATAGATTAAGTGAACACCTTTATAAGCCTAGGTTAGATTGACCCACCTAAGTTAGTATAATTACATACCGACCGCCTTAATATTACTTTATTAAAAACTTAAATTTAATTCCGCCTTTAATAGTCTTAAAAATCAACAAAAAATCGTGACAACCATTCGCCTTAGCTAAACTAGAAGTTCATCTAGCACTAAGTAACCATAGAATCCCTGTGGATCGATAATCTTAAATATTACTTCGATAGGCTGTGCACTTGCAGTAAGATACCGCTAGACGCATAAGTAGACACGTCTTTAGCCCATCAAGTTTTTGGCGCCGTTGCCGGGGATTCCTTAATTTAGTTACTAGTGCATTTAGGTAGCATTGTCTAGACTAAGGTATCAACTATTTAATTTAATCTAATCTCCGAGTGTATGCCACGTACTCGCTCTAAAAGCGAAGACTTGCAACCTCTAATCCCTGAATCGGAACGCTTCTTACACGTAAGAAGACGTATATTCGATTTCGAAAATAATTACAATATTCCAGATCTTCAATTAGATCCGCCTAAACCAGTCGTAAAATCAAAGGACGCAGAGATGGCTGAAGAACAGACTCATCCACTCAAGTATTACGCTAATCCTTCGCAAGCTGAACCGCATTCAAGCATTGCAGCGCCGGCTATCAACCGAAATGATTTAGAACTAAAACCTTCGTTGATATCAGCCGTGCAACAGAATCAATTCGCCGGAAATCCTACCGAAGATCCGAATCTTCATCTTTCGATCTTTGTGCAATATGCAGATACCGTAAAAGCCAATGGAGTTACCCAAGAAGCTATTAGACTACGTTTATTTCCTTTTTCACTTCGAGACAGAGCAAGAGCTTGGCTTCAATCTCTTCCTTCGAACTCAGTAACTACGTGGGAAGAACTTAAGAGAGTTTTCTTGAATAGGTATTTTCCACCTAGCAAGACAGCTATGCTGAGAGCTCAGATCAACGGATTTAAGCAAAGAGAAAGTGAATCATTATTCGAAGCTTGGGAACGCTATAAGGATCTACTGAGACTTTGTCCACATCATGGATTAATAGAATGGATGGTCGTCCATACCTTCTATAATGGACTCTTGTACAATACAAGAATGACAATTGACGCTGCCGCGGGTGGTGCATTGATGGACAAAGAATATAATGATGCCTATGCACTTATCGAAAGTATGGCTCAAAATCATTACCTTTGGGGAAGCGAGAGAGTCGCAACTGAGAAACCAACAAAGGGAGGTATGTACGAAGTAAGTAGTATGGACCAAGTCAATGCGAAGTTTGACCAACTAAGCCAAAAGATCGATAACTTGGCCATAACACCTACAGCCATCATGGCTGCAGTAACACCTAACTGTGAGTTATGTGGAGTCCCAGGACACGAAGTTTCTGATTGTCAACTATTGGCAGGAACTCCCACTGATCAAGTGAATTATGCTCAAGGAAACCCTTACTCAAACACATACAACCCAGGTTGGAAGAATCATCCGAACTTCTCCTATAAGAATAACAATGCTTATTACGCACCAGGTCAAGCACCAGCTACATCACCAGGATATCAAAAGACTGCTCCTAATATCCCTAGAAAATCGAACCTTGAATTGATGATGGAGAACTTTATAGCTAACCAATCTCAAACAAACAAGGACTTCTTAAACCAAAACATTCACACTAGTGAGCAGATTAAACAATTAGTGAGCAAAGTAGATGCATTAGCTATACATAACAAAATGCTTGAAACTCAGATTTCACAAGTAGCTCAACAACAAGCACCTACTGCTGCACCAGCTGGAGTATTCCCTAGACAACCTCAACCTAACCCGAAAGGACATGCTAACGCTGTAATATTAAGAAGTGGCAAGGAACTTGACGGACCTACCGATCCAAGACTTGACAATCCAGCCATGTACCAAAAACTGGATAAACCGACTGAAGTGGTGAATGATCCAGAAGAAAAGGAAGATGACAATCGAGAGGTAGTGGAGAAAGAACAACCTTATGTGCCTCCACCACCCTATAAACCACCAATTCCGTACCCTCAAAGATTAATAAATTCCAAGACGACGGGTCAATTTAAGAAATTTGTCGAACTTCTGAAACAGTTGAATATTACTATTCCGTTTACAGAAGCAATTACCCAAATACCCTCGTATGCTAAGTTTTTAAAAGAAATCTTATCCAATAAGAAAAAGATAGAGGATAACGGAACAGTTACACTTACTGCCGAGTGTAGCGCCATAATTCAGAATAAAATGCCTCCTAAGCTAAAAGATCCAGGAAGTTTCTCTATACCCTGTGTAATAGGAAAATTCGTCATTGACAAAGCTCTATGCAATTTAGGAGCCAGTATCAGTGTTATGCCCTTAACGATTTGCAAAAGGCTAGACATGGGAAACCTAAGACCAACTAAAATGTCTGTTCAACTAGCCGATCGCTCTGTTAAATATCCTGTAGGCATACTAGAAAACGTCCCAGTACGTATAGGACAATTCTACATCCCTACTGATTTTATAATCATGGACATCTCTGAAGACTCCACTACACCTATCATACTAGGAAGACCATTCTTAGCTACCTCCGGAGCTATAATAGACGTAAAAAGAGGAAAGCTAACCTTTGAAGTAGGTGAAGAGAAAGTTGAATTTATTTTAACACAATTCTTACAATCACCAGCTATAGAGGATACATGCTATCTATTGGACGTAATTGACGAATGTGTAAGAGAAATGGAACTGAAAGAGACCACTTATTCTGAAATAATGAAAATTCAAATCCCTCTGATTTTCGAAGATGATAATTGGCAAAAATCGTATCAGGATGATAGTCTAAGCGAAAGTTTAGCACTTACACCGGATCCCATGCCAAGTAAAGATAAACCTACATTAGGATTAAAAACTTTACCTCATAACCTAAGGTACGAATTCTTAGACGTTGAATGTAAAAGACCAGTTATAGTAAATTCCAGTTTAGGAACTATAGAAACAAAGAAACTTTTAGATGTCTTGAAGAAATATCCAACTGCATTAGGGTATAACATATCTGATCTCAAAGGAATATGTCCTTCAGTTTGTATGCATCGTATTCTGCTAGAAGAAGATTGCAGAACCTCCAGAGAATCTCAAAGAAGAATTAACCCAACCCTTAGCACTGTAGTAAAAGAAGAAGTTAAGAAATTATTAGATGCCGGGATAATATATCCAATCTCTGATAGTGAATGGGTTAGTCCAATACATGTAGTGCCAAAGAAAGGAGGTATCACTGTTGTGAAAAACGCTCAAGGCAAATCGATATCGCAAAGAGTAGTGACGGGATATAGAGTGTGCATAGATTATCGTAAACTAAACAAAGCCACTCGAAAAGATCATTTCCCACTACCTTTCATAGATCAAATGTTAGAACGATTAGCCAAGCATTCTTACTTCTGTTATCTTGACGGTTACTCAGGATTTTTCCAAATCCCTATCCATCCTGATGATCAAGAGAAGACTACATTCACATGTCCTTATGGAACGTTCGCTTATAGGCGAATGCCCTTTGGATTATGCAACGCTCCTGCAACCTTTCAAAGATGTATGATGTCAATCTTCGCAGATTTTATAGATAACATCATGGAAGTGTTCATGGACGACTTCTCTGTATGCGGGCAAAGTTTTGAAGGATGCTTATCAAACTTAGAAATGGTGTTAGAAAGATGTGTAAAAGTAAATCTCGTGCTTAACTGGGAGAAATGTCATTTTATGGTCAACGAAGGAATAGTATTAGGTCATGTAATATCCGACAAGGGAATTGAAGTTGATAAAGCTAAGATTGAAGTAATAAAAGATCTTCAACCCCCTAAAACCGTTCGAGAAATACGAAGCTTTTTAGGACACGCCGGTTTTTACCGACGATTCATCAAAGATTTCTCGAAAATCACTAAACCTCTTACTGGTTTATTAATGAAAGACGCTGAGTTCATATTCAATGAAGATTGTCTTAAAGCATTCGAAACTCTAAAAACAACCCTCATCACCGCACCAATCATGCAACCCCCTGACTGGAGATTACCTTTTGAAATCATGTGCGATGCGAGTGACTATGCTGTAGGCGCAGTTCTGGGCCAGAGAAAGGAAAAGAAACTTCATGCGATTTACTATGCCAGTAGAACCTTAGATTCTGCCTAGATGAACTACGCTACTACAGAAAAAGAATTGTTAGCAGTTGTCTTTGCGCTTGACAAATTCCGTTCTTACCTAGTTGGAGCGAAAATAATCATTTACACAGACCATGCTGCTATCCGATATCTATTAACTAAGAAAGATGCTAAACCAAGACTCTTAAGATGGATTTTACTCTTATAAGAGTTTGATCTAGAAATAAAAGATAAGAAAGGTACTGAGAACGTCGTAGCAGACCATTTATCTAGAATAGAAGGTATTAAACCCGAACAAGTGCCGATTAACGATGATTTTCCGTATGAACAGCTGATAGCACAAATAGGAAGCGACCTAGCTCAGTTAGATATAAATGAACCAGAATCCGTGGAAACAATCCAGACAACTGTAGGACTGCCATGGTACGCTGACATTGTCAACTACCTAGCCGCAGGAGCTCTTCCACCCGATCTAACCTATCAGCAGAAAAAGAAATTCTTTCATAATCTGAAACATTACTATTGGGATGAACCATTATTGTTCAAAAGAGGACCAGATGGAATCTTTCCCCGATGTATTCCCGAAGAAGAAATAGAAGATGTCATTGCTCAATGCCATTCATCTCCTTATGGTGGACATGCAAGCACTTCCAAGACTTGTGCAAAAATCTTGCAAGCCGGCTTATTCTGGCCTAATCTATGGAAGGATGTCCACATCGCTGTTATAAATTGCGATCGGTGTCAACGCACTGGCAATATTTCAAGAAGAGATGAAATGCCTCAAAAAGGAATTTTAGAAGTAGAAATCTTTGACGTCTGGGGAATAGATTTCATGGGACCATTCCCATCATCTTTCGGTAATAATTACATACTCGTAGCTGTCGATTATGTTTCGAAATGGATTGAAGCCATAGCTTCTCCTACAAACGATACACGAGTAGTAATAAAGCTTTTCAAAAATATAATCTTTCCCAGATTTGGTGTGCCTAGACTCGTCATAAGTGACGGTGGCTCGCACTTCATTTCAAACATCTTTGACAAGTTACTATCTAAATATGGAGTAAGACACCGTGTGGCTACACCATATCACCCACAAACAAGTGGACAAGTCGAAGTCTCAAACAGAGAAATTAAATAAATCTTAGAAAAAATTGTCGCCATATCTCGGAAAAATTGGTCATCTAAACTTAATGAAGCTTTATGGGCTTATAGGACCGCTTACAAGACACCCATAGGTACTACACCTTTCAAACTAGTTTATGGAAAATCTTGTCACCTCCCAGTAGAACTAGAACACAAAGCTTATTGGGCGATCAGAACTCTCAATATAAACTATAATGCTGCAGGAGAAAAGCGAATCCTAGACATTAACGAATTAGAAGAATTAAGGTTAGATGCATATGAGAATGCTAAGATATATAAAGAAAGAACTAAGCGATGGCATGATAAACGCCTATCTAGGAAAGAATTTAGTGTGGGAGAAGTTGTACTCCTCTTTAATTCAAGGCTTAGGCTCTTTCCTGGAAAATTAAAATCTAGATGGTCAGGACCCTTTGAAATAACTAAAGTATTCCCGAGTGGAGCAATAGAAATTAAGGGTAGGAATAGTGAACCATTCATAGTAAACGGACAACGTTTAAAACACTATCATAAAGTTGGAAATAGAGATTATGCGAATAATCTAAAGCTTTTAGAATTGTCCACTAATTCCCCTGATTAATCTAAACCTAAGCATTACGTCAGGCTTTGGACGATAAAAACAGCGCTTAGTGGGAGGCAACCCATTTACCTATTTAATTATTTAAACTATTCTTTTCTTTTAGCATATTGTTATTTATCGTTTTACTATTTGTTTAATTGTTTTGTCATTTTATAGTTTTATTTTACATTACTATTATTGCCATTACATTATGCATTTCATTTTCTTATTTTTATCTTAAATCACTTTTTACAGATTTTCTAAAGTCTTTTCCACTGATTTGTTTCCCCCATATTTGCACTGACCATGGCTAACCAACCAATTAACCATATGGAAACCAAATTTAGAGGTAGGAACCAAAGAATGAAGTTTGAAGAGTTATCACAGAGGCAAATGGATTTGACCCTGTACCCGGATGATAAGACTATGGAAACCCTAGGTATACATGATAGTGTCATGTACTTGTTAAACCGACTCGGATGGGAGAATGCATTGATCCAACATAAGTTTGTGACTTACCGCGAGCTCACCCTTGAGTTCCTTAGCTCCTTAATTTACCTACCTGAGCGCGGTTTTGGATTTAGGAAAGGATTTATTAGTTTCCGCCTATTTGGAATAGAATATGACTTTAACCATAAAGAACTAGCTGACTTGTTAGGATTCCCTAGTGGACCATTTGCTTTTACTACCACACAGGTAGAATTGATGGATATGGAGCTAGATTTCTTTTGGGGAACTTTAACCGGAAACTACCACCCTGAACCAAATAACATGAATAATGATGAGATCCATAATCCTGCTCTCCGTTACTTCCATAAATTCCTTGCCCACACCTTCTTTGGAAAAGAAGAAAACATTACCGGAGTTTCTAAAGATGAAATATTTATTATGTCATGTTTCACTAATGGACAGCCTGTTAATGGTGTACCTTTCATGATGCAAACCTTCACCCGTATCCAAGAAGAACCTGAATTACCTATATTAGTAGGAGGTCTTGTAACCATGATTGCTGATGCCATAGGACTTAGGTACCAACTGGACAGGTACAACCGTCTAGGAACAATCCGCCCTATGAATCTTAATTTCTGCTTCAATAGGCATATCATAAGGAATTTAGGACATCCACCTTTTGAGTACCTAATCCAGAACGAAGTAGTAACCCTGTTCACATTGCCTAATCATGCTAGAGTAAGTGTTCACAATAAGGATAATTGGCTTTATGAGTTAAACCCACCTGATTATCCATCTACTCCTGAAACACCTCAGTCTTACAAGATAAAAGATGATATAATAACCGCTGTCGAAACTGACCCTGAGACACCTCCTGGTTACCATGACATTGACCATACTGAAGAAGTACATGAAACCCCTGAAGTGAATCAAGGAAATTATGCTATCAACTTACAAAACATCATGAACACTCTCAATGCTTACCAAACTGACATTAATTTATTTAAAGAAGACATTAAGAGCATGCGATTGGACATTATAGGATTGACTGACATAACCTGCGAACAATTCTATCACTTGAACTCCGCCATCGAAGACTTGAAGAAACACTTTTGAAAATGCTATAAGTGATTTAGTTTATTTTTCTCATTGTTTTCGTTTCTAGTTAGATTTATTTTTCGCAACAATTTCATACCGTAATTTCCGTTTATGTAACTTCATTTTCAATTACTTTATGCAATGCACCTTTAATTCCAAAATTTCTCCATTTTTAGCAATTTATATATTTTTCATTCTATGTACTGTTATGCTTGCATTATTTCATATTATATACAATCTCTCATGCCATGCAAGTTAGTATAGTACTGTGTTGAAATTATATACTATATGGTGTTTATAATTTAATATGAGTGTTAGTGAAGAAAATACATTATTCACTACTAAAAATAAGACATTTGGTTAAATGATTTTACATCAGATTTTTAGATATATGATGTGAAAAATATTTGTTAAAGGATTTTACATCAGATTTATTAACAATATGATGTGAGAAATATTTGATTTAAAGATTTTACATCAGACATATATTTCCACTGATGTAAAAAATAACGCGGTGGCATTGTCGTAAATAATAAGAAATTTTGTTATAAAGGATTTTACATCGGGCCATTTATCCCAACCGATGTAAAAAGTTCTCAATAAAAAATAAATAAAATGGGAGAAACATTTTACATCGGGCCATGTACCCCATCTGATGTAAAAAATAATGCGGTGGCAGTGTCGTAAATAATAACAAATTTTGTTATAAAGGATTTTACATCGGGTTGTTTATCCCAACCGATGTAAAAGTCCTCAATAAATAAATAAATAAAATAGATTAAGATTTTATATCAGGCCAATTTGCCCAACTGATGTAATAAGATTCTAAATAAAAATTTAAATAAAATTGATTAAAAATTTTACATCAGGCCTATTTGCCCATCCGATGTAAAATGTTTCTTAAAATCCCAAAACCCTATCTGAAAACTTAAGATTCTCCAACTCCCAAAAATCTCTTATCATTCTTCTTCTTCGCTTCCACCGTCTTCGTCTCCATTTTTCTTCTTCGCTTCCACCATCATTGTTATTCTTCTTCCTCCGCCGCCACCGTCTACCATTCTTCTTCCTCCGCCGCCACCATCCGTCATTCTTCTTTTTTTTTTCGCCGCCACCCATCCCTTCGCCGAAGATGAGGTGAATCTCTTTTCCGTAAGTTTCTCATCGTATTTTCTCTAATTAATTATTTTCTCTATAGTTTCTCTATATTTATTCAAAATAGGATTGATACTCGTACATGTATATCATAGGACGTTCTTAATTAAAATAATAAATAAAAAATAAAAGATACTGGTGATGCTACTCATAATAAAAAATTTTATTATAAAAGATTTTACATCAGGCCGTTTACCCCAATCGATGTAAAAGTCCTCAATAAATAAATAAATAAAATAGATTAAGTCATTTTAATTAAAAAAATTTTAAGTGATTTATATTTAACTGATAATAATTGCATGATATTTTTATTTTGTAATATAAAAGGATTAAAACAAAAATTTCAATTCTTTAGTATATATCATCTAGATTATATTTTTTTTTAAATTCATATAAAATGTGATCACATGCATTAACTATGAAATTGTATAAAAAATACAGATATTATGAGATGCTTCTTCATATTAATAAAAAATATAGATTAAGTCATTTTACATCGGGTTGTTTATCCCAACCGATGTAAAAAGTTTTTCAATAAAAAAATAAATGGATTAAACGTTTTACATCGGGTCATTTTGCCCAACGGATGTAAAAAGTTTTTCAATAAAAAAATAAATGGATTAAACGTTTTATATCGGGTCATTTTGCCCAACTGATGTAATAAGTTTCTCAATAAAAAATTAAATAAGATTTATTAAACCTTTTACATCAGGCCAATTAGCCCAACTGATGTAATAAGATTCTAAATAAAAATTTAAATAAAATTGATTAAACCTTTTACATCAGGCCTATTTGCCAACCGATAAAAAATGTTTCTTAAAATCCCAAAACCCTATCTGAAAACTTAAGATTCTCCAACTCTCAAAAATCTCTTATCGTTCTTCTTTTTCGCTTCCCCGTCTCTGTCTCCATTTTTCTTCTTTTACGCTTCCACCATCATTGTTTTTCTTCTTCCTCTGCCGCCACCGTCTACCATTCTTCTTCCTCCGCCGCCACCGTCCGTCATTCTTCTTCTTTTTTTCCCGCCGCCACCAATCCTTTTGCGGAAGATGAGGTAAATCCCTTTTACGTAAGTTTCTCATCATATTTTCTCTAATTAATTATTTTCTCTCATCATATTTACATAATGTTGATGAATTAGTTAGCCATATACTGACACAAGAATACAAAAACCAAATATGTTCATCGTGAATACAAAAACCAAATATGTTTATCATGTACTGCTACTTATTTTTAATCCCCAATTTATAAAATACAAAAAATAAATATGTTTATTCAAAATAGGATTGATACTCGTACTCGTACATGTATATCATAGGTTTGATACTGAGACTCACATAAAGACAAACCTATAATATACATACAAACTAGGATTGACACTGGGACTCACATAGAGACAAACGAACATTTCAACTAGATCTGGGAGGAATAACATTTCATGCAGTAAAATTATTTTGGATCTTTCACATGTACATTAGTTATGTATATACATACAACTAGATTGACAATTTGTATTCTCTATTTTATTTCTCAATTATCAGGCCCCAATTGGAGCTCTGATACCAATTTGTTAGAACAGAACTGTAACAATTAATTTGGAATGAAAACTTAAATAGCCTAAGTACAACTGAAAAAATCTTAACATTTAGGAATCCACTACTACTCAGTTCTCCTACAATATAGACCTGACTTATTCAACTAAAGACTTGGTAAACTAAATTATTCAACTACAGACCTTAAAAAAATGAAAAGTTTATAGTCTTCTATTTTATAGACTCAGACTTACCTGTATGTTATTTTTTCACAATTATTAGAACTTCACTTTATTATTTTGATAGTGAAATTCAGACTTGTAATGAAATATTTATTATTAGAACTTCACTTTATTATTTTGGTAATGAAATTCAGACTATTTATCAAAATAGGTTCAGACTTCACTTTATTATTTTGTCATTTCTTCACAATTACTAAAAGTCTTTATAACTTCATTATAACTTCACTCTTATTTTGTCTTTAACTAGTGTTATATAATTGGAGTAATATTATGTAATTTTCCATCCTATACTAACAAATTTTAATTTTTAGATATATTTAAGAATTTACGAATTTAATTTATACATAGACTAGATACATCAACTTAAAATGATTTGTTTCCAATGCAGAATTTATAATATATATGAAATTCTTTAATTTATTTTCTTTTATATATATATATATATATATATATATATATATATATATATATATATATATATATATATATAAGACTATAAACTTCCAATAATAAATGAATATGATGCATGTTTATTTATTTAATTGAAGAAAAGTTGTTTGATGTAACAGGGTAGTAATAATAAAATGGAATTCTGGAATCTTTTTGTTGTTGCATTAATGCCTATTTTTAAGGTTCTGTTGATTACTGTTCTTGGTATTTTCCTTGCACTTGATCGTTTTCATATACTCAGTAACGAAACTTCAAGAAAAAACTTGAATACTGTAAGTTCATTGTTTTTTTATTTATAAAATATTTTATATTTCAAAAGCTCTATTAATATATGAAAAAAATTTCTTATATATATATATATATATATATATATATATATATATATATATATATATATATATATATATATATATATATATATATATATATATATAACACTTGGTAAAGTCAGATTGATTTGAAATAATTTCTTTATGTATATGTGTAGGCTCATTTCACTATTCTAGAATGTGATGATCCAAAGAAGGATCCGTTGAAGGATGAATGGATTAAATATGCGGGAGAGCGATGGAGAGGTTTTAAGACACAACTCACAAAAGAATATATTAGAAATCCCAAAGAAGGTTGCACTCCTGCATATGTCAAGTATAATTATATTAAAGAAGAAACATGGAAGGAGTTTCTGAAGTCTCGAGATACCCCTGAATTTAAGGTTAATAAGCATTATATTAATTTTTTCATGCATAAATTTTTTATTATGTTTAGCGATTAATAACTTTTTAAGTTTATAATAGGAGAAAAGTCAAAAGGGTATGGAAAGTGTGGCTAGAAATGTATACCCACACGTATTATCTCGTGGAGGGTATCGCTTGCTTGAGGAAAAAATGAAAAATGAAAGGAGATCATCGAGAGATGATTCTACAGTAGATGATAATGGTAGTCCATCTCCACCGTCACGCCATGAAGTATGGAAGAGAGCACGACAAAAGAAAGGGGGAGAATACACATCACATTCTACACAAGTTGTTGCTGAGAAGATTGTAAGTAAAATTTGGAAAATACTTCAAGTATCATTATAGTTGTGATTGATAAAAACTATTGAAAATAGTTTTGATTTTTGAATTTTGTAGGATTTTCTAGTTGAGGAAGCTGAAAAGGGTGTCTTTGTTTCGGATGGACCTAACGATATCTTAACAGTAGCCATTGGAACATCTGAGCATGGAGGTCGTGTTCGTGGTGTTGGAAAACACCATAAAATTAGCACTTTTTTTGGAAGGTCGTCTTCACGTCAAAGACAACATATGGATGTACAAGAACAACTAGCGCAATTTTCTTTGGAATTGGAAGCAAAGCTTAGAGCTGATTTTGAGCAAAAGTTGGTCGAAGAGCGTAAGGTGTTGCAACAATCTTTTATGGAGACACTTAGGTCTATGGGTCTCTCGCAAAGCACCGAAAATAAAAAATGCATTGAACAAATGGAAGTTGTCGATGGAAGCGGAAGAGGAAGTTGTTCAGCTGCAAAAGGAAGCACAAAAGAAGTGGAAGACGATGTTCAGAGATTGTTACTCATGGTTCTGAAAATGGGCGACACACACTTGGAATTAAAATTAAGTCATTGTGCAAGTGTCATTAATTTTTATATGTCAGCTAAGTGTATCAGAGAGTTATTGGTGGGTTTTCAATGGCTTGACGTGTCTATTCTGCAAGTTTGGTCCACGTAAGTACATTTTCTTTTTTTTATTACTGTTAATACATATTAATATGTTATATCTCTCATCACTTTGACTCTAATATTTACTTTAAAATTATTCAGGTATATTCATCGTGTATGTATTGATAATTCCACATCGGAAGTATATGGATTTATGGACCCTGCTAGGTGTGTGTATGTTGATAATATGCAAAAAAATGAAGCAGAGGTTAAAAAATACATACAAGATAAGTTACGTGACGAAAACAGAGTGTGTCACTTACTACCATTTATTCATGGGTAAGTTTGTATGAAATTGTGTTTTTTATTTTTTTATTTTTGATAACATAGATATTTGATGTGTTTTTTGTGTTTCCACGCACACGTACAGAGACCATTGGAAATTAATAGTCATTTGTCCAAGAGACAATATTGTGGTCGTCTTTTGTTCACTTCATCGGGAACTTAATCCAACCATGAAGAAAATTGTTACAAAGTAAGTTTATATTTTATGTGAATTTTGTTATAGTATATGTTATATCTCATATACATAAAATTTTACAAAAGTAATTTCATATTTTATGTTGCTCTATATGAATTTTTTTCTGAATTAGTGCTTTCGGGGTTTATCAAATGGCAAATGGAAATAGAAAAAAGGCTACATGGCTCCAACCCAAAGTAAGCGTCATGTAAATTATAATTTTATATTTAATTTTATCATAAGTATTCACTAACTGTGTCATTTATTTTAGACAAGGCGACAACATAACTCTATTGACTGTGGATACTATGTTATGAAAAATATGTTGGATATTGTCTCTGCCAACATAACCGAGTCTTGGTTGCAGGTAAATAAAAATAACTTTACTTTGTTATTTACTTTGCATTTGCAACTTAAGGTGAATTTTCAAAGAATGACTTTATATTGCTATTTACATATTGTAGGTATTTGATGATCCAACAGAATTAACACAAGATGATTTGTATGATTTGCGACTCCGTTGGGCAAAATGTTTCTTTGAGTTATATAAAAATTAAACTTTATATGGTGAGTTATATAGAATTTTCTATGTATACCTAATTTGAGTTTCTTGACTTTGGTATTGTCTGCTGATGTTTATTGTTATTATTATTTATTGTCAGCAAATGTGATTTTGGTGTTCTCTACCGAAGCTAGCTACAACGGATTTCTTGTGGATTGCATGTTGGTATTCAAGTGTGGTAAAGGACTTATAAATGGTTGAATATTGAAGAAAGAATATGTGTACTAGATTAGTACTTTTGTTCCTCAATTAGTACTTTTGTAAATCAATTTCTTGTGGATTGAACAGTTGTATGTATACTAGATTAGTACTTTTGTAAATCAATTTGTTCATGTTGAAGAATATGTGTATCCTAGCTATTTGGTGCAATGAAACTAAAAGGTTAGTTGAAAAAATATAAAAAATTGCATACCAAATAGGGACTAAAATTTGGTATGTGTGATGTTGGAAAAATATGAAAAATTAAGTACCAAAAAAATTACAGGGATTCCATATCGATTCGGATAAAAATTAGTCTAAATATTTAAGAAAAACAACCTACATTTAACATCGGGTGGGTGTGCTTAAAAACCGATGTAAAAACATAAATTTTGAAGACACGTAGCACACCTTTTACATCGGGTCAAAAAGGAAACCGATGTAAAAAAACATACCTATGACACCTTTTACATCGGGTCAAGAAGGCAACCGATGTAAAAAAACACACCTATGACACCTTTTACATCAGTTCTACTGACCAACCGATGTAAAAAATCACCTATGACACATTTTACATCGGTTCCGAATAACAACCGATGTAAAAAGTGCTTTTTTTTATAAAAAAAAATTAATAATAATATATTTCACATCAGTCTTAACTGTCAACTGATGTAGTAGATGTATTTTTTACATCGGTCTATGACCCGATGTAAAATGTCTTTGATTTACTACATCGCTTGGCTTTACATCGCACCCAGACCCGATGTAAAATGTGTTTTTGGCCCGATGTAAAAAGTCATTTCTGCACTAGTGATTATAAAATATGTGAATTAAGTGAGAAAATGTTTTTCTGGAAATTATTCAACGAAGCGTGCCCTCACGGTCGTCATACCCATCTCACGATCGTGACGTGCTTAAATAGCGTGTCACGACCGTCACACCCCTGTCACGACCGTGACAACCCCTATTACAGGAATCGTGAGAAACTCGACTGTTTCTCATCGTGCCTCTTCTTCTTCTTCCTCCATAACTTCCTTAAAACTACCCATTTTCTCCATAACCTCCGTAACCTCCCCATTACCAACATTAACCCCCCATTATCATAACCTATCACATTCTCACTCTCCATTATTTATCCCGAATCAATATTTCTTCATTTTACCATTTTTTCACAAAACATCAAAAATCTTCATTCTTCACTCTAAGCTCTTGCATGCAATGGATTCTATTACTTTTAGAGAAGGTGATGCTGGAGAAACTCAGAGAGAACGTTTTCTCCGATTCCAAAACCGCGGTGTGCAACCTACACGTTACATTGACACTGTCTGTTTGAGGGAACTCAGAATGCTTGCCAGTGTTAAAAGCCTGCTTCAAAAAGTCGGTCTGTGGGATCTTTGCAGTCAACCTCAGCCCACATTCGAACTTCTGACACTGGAGTTCTTAAGCTCATTCAGTTATATCACCGGTACCGGTTCTCAGAGTCATCTCACCGGTGTCGCCAAATTCAGATTGCATGGCCAAGAGTTCAACATTTCGCAAACCAGGATAGCTGAGTTGTTAGGCTTCGATCACGGAACTGAAGCTCACCGTCGCGTGCCCGATAATTTTAGTGAACAAGCTTTCACTCTATGGCACGACTTAACCAACACCCGTGCATCCGCCTTCCAAAGCCTCAACGCTACGCACATCCACAACCCAGCAATCCGCTATTTCCACCGTGTCATATGCAACACCATCTTCGCTCGAGAAAGCAACCATAAGCTCAACTCCAAGGAGCTTCTATTCTTACACTGCGCTCTTAATGACGAGCCGATCAACGCTGCCCCTTTCATGCTTTATCATATCCAGGCCATTGCACACAGAGGCTCCACCCCGTTCTTCATAGGCGGCATTGTCACCACCCTCGCCATTCAGTTGGGGCTTGGTGACTTGGTCGTTAATCAGCCTCACCTAGCCGCAGAATTCCTCACCAAGAGTTATTGCAGGTCCGCTCACCTGATTGCGCAGCGAGAGGATGGCAGGTATAGCCCTGTTGTCAATGGCACCATTTTCCATCATATCATTCTGCCGTCCCGCGACCGCATCGATCCATCCAACCGAGCCAACTGGCTCTTTGTTTTACCTGTTGCTGCCGATCACGTCCCTATTCATGATGATCAGGCAGACCCTCCAGCGGATGAGATGCAGGACGCTATGGATGCAGCTGAGCCTGTCCAGGATATACCAGAGACATCTACCCGACAGCCCCCTGCTCCCGAAATCACACTTGAGGAAGTCCTCCGTGCGATTCATCAGCAGAACCAGATGAACGCCGCACTGGAGCGAAGGCAGAAGGAGCAGTATGATGCTTTACTCAGCACTATTGCAGCAAACCAGGAAGCTACTAATGAGAAGTTTGGAGAAATTTTCAGCGAGCTAGAAGCCCTCCGCATTAGCATCACTGCTGCCTCCGGCACCGGTTCTGATCCTGAAGCGACTCCTTCCAGACGCCGCTCCCGCACCAGAGGCCGAGCCCGCGGTCCTCAGCAGCCATAGTTTTAGTTTGCTTATGTTTGTTTTTCGTTTTTGTCGTTGTACTGTACTTTTACCGCATTTATATCACAACATTGAGGACAATGTCTGATATAGTGTGGGAGAGGTACCTTTCATTTCCGCATTTTCCCTTTTTCGCACTTTTCCATTTCGTTGTATTTTCAATTTCGTTGTATTTCTTTTCGCAAGTTAATGAAATGAGCAAATCTTTGTGCTATTTTCTTTAATTTCGAACTTTCCCCGATTATTTAGCTATACCAGAAAAAATCTTTAATTATTCGCATTACCCGACTTACCTACGGAATCGTAATTAGGAAGCCGAGAACGATTAAACAAGACCAATACAATCTTGACATCTTTGACTCCCTACTTAAGCAATTCCATCCCGATTACCATTACGAGTACACTTTTAGTTTCAGTTCAAAAGTAACCCCTAGTAGTTTATACTAGCAGTCAGCACCGTCTGAACACAAACCACGTGGGGAGCCGATGAATATAAGCGTTTGATGCCTAATAAATAATGATCCTTCATATCTCGATGCAAAATGAAAAGAAATTGCACCAAAGTACACGGTCGCATATAAGAAACGAGAAATATGAGAAGGAGTCCATTGCAAGTTGGTTCAGAGGTACTGGTTCTGAACTCGGTAGGGCGTGCTACGACTCGATCCCCCACAACCTCCAAATCGGATAAAATATGTAGGGTTACCACACTCGTGTACCAGACCCCGTGCTCAAAAAGGATCAAAGTCGCTAACCGGCTACTCCACTACGTGCGTGCTAAGGCAAAGGGCTTAATGTGATTGCGCTAGAATGAAACCGGGGGAAATAAGATCGAAAAACTCCAGGTGAAATCGTAATGTAATTGCCGATTGTTTCGTTTAACGGGAAGTCGACGACATAGCTTGTTGCTCGTGTCATTAGTGTATCGGCAGTGTTCTATCAAAGTACCGGATTATCCGACAAAACGATCCCTCGTACGGTTTGTTATGAGTATGCGTGAATAAAATCTTGTCCGCCGATTTTCAACCGACTATTTGCTTGAGGACAAGCAAAGGTTTAAGTTTGGGGAAGTTTGATAACGAGAAAACGCATCGATTATATTGCTAGGTTTCATTAACGTTTTATCGCATATTCACCGTTTTAACACTCGATTTCTCGAGTTTTTCTTACCATTTTGCAGGTACATCATTATATGGAGCTAAATCATGAATTAAGAGCAAAAGGAACAAAAGAAACCATAAAGAGATGAAGAAATGAAGAAGCCTGCAAAAGACTGCATAATTTGTTGCAGCCACGGTCGTCACAAGGGTGTCACGACCGTGACAAGCCAATTTGAGCCATCACGACCGTAAGAGAGTGGTCACGACCGTGACACTTAAAAACCACAAGTTACGAACGTGAAGACCTTGTCACGACCGTGACAAGGGTAAAATTAGGTTTTTGACTCAGACTACGTCAAGGCATTACGTGAAGACCACTTCTCCTATTGGCATTACGTGAAGACCATTTCTCCTATTTTGTTGCCACGTTCCTGCATTCCTTCAATAAATTCAGCAAGGCCCATTCAACAAAGGACCAAAAATCCAGCCCATTAAGGATTCTATAAATAGTACAAGTTCTATGAACAAGGGGGGAGCATTCTTTATTCAAATTCCTGCGGAAGCTCTGCCGAACTGTATTACGAACCAGCCTTTCTATTCCTGCATTATTTTTAGTTTTCTGTTTCGTTTTTATTGTATCCAAACCCGCCATATAACAATTTCCAACATCAGGAAATTGTTATACATTTATTTGTTTCTAAACCTTCAGCATTCGTTTATTTTCAATTTCCTCCAACTCCAAGCTTTCCGGTCTGTGGAAGAAGGAGTCTGCTCGAATATTTGTTAACCAGGTTTTTCATTATATTGCAATTTAATTTAATTATAATGTTTATTTATTTTTCTGCCATGAGTACGTTATTATTAAATTCTCTATCTCTGTCTGGTTCAACATCGATGAGTAGTTAAACACCTTAGGGCGGTATGTAGTTATGACAAACTTAACCGGTAAAATATAACCATAGGCTGAAAATAATTAATCACTTAACATTCTGGCTGATACTTTTTTATTGAAATAGACCTTTTCGTTACGAGAGTAAGAAAAGAGTATTAGGTTAGGTCAAGACCACGAGAGTGTGAGATTTTAACCAGATAGCTAAAGTTAGGCATTTAAATTAAACACAACGAGAGCGCTTTAAGATAAATTAGAATTACTTAGTTTCCAAAAATTACCTCTAAACACTTATGGGCTAGCGAGAGCAGGCATAGGGCTTTAGGGATAAGATCTGATATAAGACCACGAGAGTGTGAGTTGAGGGTATTTAAACTGGTAATCACTACCGAATAGATTAAGTGAACACCTTTATAAGCCTAGGTTAGATTGACCCACCTAAGTTAGTATAATTACATACCGACCGCCTTAATATTACTTTATTAAAAACTTAAATTTAATTCCGCCTTTAATAGTCTTAAAAATCAACAAAAAATTGTGACAACCATTCGCCTTAGCTAAACTAGAAGTTCATCTAGCACTAAGTAACCATAGAATCCCTGTGGATCGATAATCTTAAATATTACTTCGATAGGCTGTGCACTTGCAGTAAGATACCGCTAGACGCATAAGTAGACACGTCTTTAGCCCATCATGCTCCTCTCAACTTCGTGTCTAGCCGACCTTTGGTTTCGATGCCTGACGGCGAGGTCGGATGTTCTTCTTAACTTCGTGTTGAGCCAGCCTTCGAGTTCGATGCCTGTTTGTTTAACAAATCACTGACGGCGAGGTCAGATGTTCTTCTCAACTACGGGTTGAGCAGGCCTTCGGGTTCGATGTTTGTTTGTTTAACAGATGCTTGACCGCGAGGTCAGATGTTACTCTCAACTTCGTGTCGAGCCGGCCTTCGGGTTCGATGCCTGACGGCGAGGTCAGATGTTCCTCTTAACTTCGTGTTGATTCAGCCTTCGGGTTCGATGCCTATTTGTTTAACAGATTCCTGACGACGAGGTCAGATATTCCTCTCAACTTCGTGTTGAGACGACCTTAGGGATCAATGCGTGTTTGTTTAACAGATGCCTGACAGCGAGTTCATATGTTCTTCTCAACTTCGTGTTGAGCCGGCCTTCGGGTTCGATGCCTGTTTGTTTAACAGATGCCTAACGGTGAGGACAGATGTTCTTATCAACTTCGTGTTGAGCCTCCCTTCGGGTTCGATGCCTGTTTGTTGAAAAGATGCCTCACGGAGAGGTCAGATGTTCCTCTAAACTTCGTGTCAAGCCGGCCTTCGGGTTCGATGCCTGTTTGTTTAACAGTTACCTGATGGCAAGGTCAGATGTTCTTCTCAACTTCAGGTTGAGCCGGGTTTCGGGTTTGATGCCTGTTTCTTTAACAGATGCCTGACGGCGAGGTCAGATGTTCTTCGTAACTTCGGGTTATTCCGACCTTCGGATTCAATGCTTGTTTGTTTAATAGATGCTTGACAGCGAGGTCAGATGTTCTTCTCAACTTCGTGTTGAGCCGACCTTCATATTCGATGCCTGTTTGTTTAACAGATGTCTGACGGCGAGGTCAGATGTTCTTCTCAACTACGTGCTGAGCCGCCCTTCGGGTTCGATGCTTGTTTGTTTAAAATATGCCTCACAGAGAGGTCGGAAGTTCCTCTCAACTTCGTTTTGAGCCGGTCTTCGGGTTCGATTCCTGTTTGTTTAACAGATACCTGATGGCGAGGTCAGATGTTCTTCTCAACTTCAAGTTGAACCGGGTTTCGGGTTCGATGCTTGTTTCTTTAACAGATGCCTAACAGCAAGGTCAGATGTTCTTTATAACTTCGGGTTAAGCCGACCTCCAGATTCGATGCCTATTTGTTTAACAGATGCTTGACAGCGAGGTCAGATGTACCTCTCAACTTCGTGTCTAGCCGGCCTTTGGGTTCGATGCCTGAAGCCGAGGTCACATGTTCTTCTCAACTTCGTGTTGAGCAAGCCTTCGGGTTCGATGCTTGTTTCTTTAATAGATGCCTAACGGTGAGGTCAGATGTTCTTCATAACTTCGGGTTAAGCCGACCTTCGGATTCGATGCCTGTTTGTTTAACAGATGCTTGACAGCGAGGTCAGATGTTCCTCTCAACGTCGTGTCTAGCCGGCCTTCGGGTTCGATGCCTGACGGCGAGGTCAAATGTTCCTCTTAACTTTGTGTTGAGCCGGCCTTCGGGTTCGATGCCTGTTTGTTTAACAGATTCCTGACGACGAGGTCAGATATTCCTCTCAACTTCGTGTTGAGCAGACCTTCGGGATCGATGCATGTTTGTTTAACAGATGCCTGACAGCGAGTTCAGATGTTCTTCTCAACTTCGTGTTGAGCCGGCCTTCAGGTTCAATGCTTGTTTGTTTGACAGATGTCTGACAGCGAGGACAAATGTTCTTCTCAAATTCAGGTTGAGCCGGATTTCGGGTTCGATGCCTTTTTCTTTAACAGATGCCTGACGGCAAGGTCAGACGTTCTTCGTAACTTCTGGTTGAGCCGACCTCCGGATTCGATGCCTATTTGTTTAACAGATTCTTGACAGCGAGGTCAGATGTTCCTCTCAACTTCGTGTCTAGCCGACCTTTGGTTTCGATGCCTGACGGCGAGGTTAGATGTTCTTCTTAACTTCGTGTTGAGCCAGCCTTCGAGTTCGATGCCTGTTTGTTTAACAGATCTCTGACGGCAAGGTCAGATGTTCTTCTCAACTACGGGTTGAGCAGGACTTCGGGTTCGATGTCTGTTTGTTTAACAGATGCTTGACCGCGAGGTCAGATGTTACTCTCAACTTCGTGTCGAGCCGGCCTTTGGGTTCGAGGCCTGACAGCGAGGTCAGATGTTCCACTAAACATCGTGTTGAGTCGGCCTTCGGGTTCGATGCCTATTTGTTTAACAGATTCCTGACGACGAGGTCAGATATTCCTCTCAACTTCGTGTTGAGCCGACCTTTAGGATCAATGCGTGTTTGTTTAACAGATGCCTGACAGCGAGTTCATATGTTCTTCTCAACTTCGTGTTGAGCCGGCCTTCGGGTTCGATGCCTGTTTGTTTAACAGATGCCTAATGGTGAGGACAGATGTTCTTATCAACTTCGTGTTGAGCCGCCCTTCGGGTTCGATGTCTGTTTGTTGAAAAGATGCCTCACGGAGAGGTCAGATGTTCCTCTAAACTTCGTGTCAAGCCGGCCTTCGGGTTCGATGCCTGTTTGTTTAACAGTTACCTGATGGCGAGGTCAGATGTTCTTCTCAACTTCAGGTTGAGCCGGTTTCGGGTTTGATGCCTGTTTCTTTAACAGATGCCTGACGGCGAGGTCAGATGTTCTTCGTAACTTCGGGTTATGCCGACCTCCGGATTCAATGCTTGTTTGTTTAATAGATGCTTGACAGCGAGGTCAGATGTTCTTCTCAACTTCGTGTTGGGTCGGCATTCAGATTCGATGCCTGTTTGTTTAACAGATGTCTGACGGCGAGGTCAGATGTTCTTCTCAACTACGTGTTGAGCCGCCCTTCGGGTTCGATGCTTGTTTGTTTAAAATATGCCTCACGGAGAGGTCGGATGTTCCTCTCAACTTCGTTTTGAGCCAGCCTTCGGGTTCGGTTCTTGTTTGTTTAGCAGATACCTGATGGCGAGGTCATATGTTCTTATCAACTTCAAGTTGAACCGGGTTTCGGGTTCGATGCTTGTTTCTTTAACAGATGCCTAACGGCAAGGTCAGATGTTCTTTATAACTTCGGGTTAAGCCGACCTCCGGATTCGATGCCTATTTGTTTAACAGATGCTTGACAGCGAAGTCAGATGTACCTCTCAACTTCGTGTCTAGCCGGCCTTTGGGTTCGATGCCTGAAGCCGAGGTCACATGTTCTTCTCAACTTCGTGTTGAGCCAGCCTTCGGGTTCAATGCTTGTTTCTTTAATAGATGCCTAACGGTGAGGTCAGATGTTCTTCATAACTTCGGGTTAAGCCGACCTTCGGATTCGATGCCTGTTTGTTTAACAGATGCTTGACAGCGAGGTCAAATGTTCCTCTCAACGTCGTGTCTAGCCGGCCTTCGGGTTTGATGCCTGACGGCGAGGTCAAATGTTCCTCTTAACTTTTTGTTGAGCCGGCCTTCGGGTTCGATGCCTGTTTGTTTAACAGATTCCTGACGACGGGGTCAGATATTCCTCTCAACTTCGTGTTGAGCAGACCTTCGGGATCGATGCATGTTTGTTTAACAGATGCCTGACAGCGAGTTCAGATGTTCTTCTCAACTTCGTGTTGAGCCGGCCTTCAGGTTCAATGCTTGTTTGTTTGACAGATGTCTGACGGCGAGGACAGATGTTCTTCTCAAATTCAGGTTGAGCCGGATTTCGGGTTCGATGCCTTTTTCTTTAACAGATGCCTGACGGCAAGGTCAGACGTTCGTCGTAACTTCTGGTTGAGCCGACCTCCGGATTCGATGCCTATTTGTTTAACAAATTCTTGACAGCGAGGTCAGATGTTCCTCTCAACTTCGTGTCTAGCCGACCTTTGGTTTCGATGCCTGACGGCGAGGTTGGATGTTCTTCTTAACTTCGTGTTGAGCCAGCCTTCGAGTTCGATGCCTGTTTGTTTAACAGATCTCTGACGGCAAGGTCAGATGTTCTTCTCAACTACGGGTTGAGCAGGACTTCGGTTTCGATGTCTGTTTGTTTAACAGATGCTTGACCGCGAGGTCAGATGTTACTCTCAACTTCGTGTCGAGCCGGCCTTTGGGTTCGAGGCCTGACGGCGACGTCAGATGTTCCACTTAACTTCATGTTGAGTCGGCCTTCGGGTTCGATGCCTATTTGTTTAACAGATTCCTGACGACGAGGTCAAATACTCCTCTCAACTTCGTGTTGAGCCGACCTTTGGGATCAATGCGTGTTTGTTTAACAGATGCCTGACAGCGAGTTCATATGTTCTTCTCAACTTCGTGTTGAGCCGGCCTTCGGGTTTGATGCCTGTTTGTTTAACAGATGCCTAATGGTGAGGACAGACGTTCTTATCAACTTCATGTTGAGCCGCCCTTCGGGTTTGATGTCTGTTTGTTGAAAAGATGCCTCACGGAGAGGTCAGATGTTCCTCTAAACTTCGTGTCAAGCCGGCCTTCGGGTTCGATGCCTGTTTGTTTAACAGTTACCTGATGGCGAGGTCAGATGTTCTTCTCAACTTCAGGTTGAGCCGGTTTCGGGTTTGATGCCTGTTTCTTTAACAGATGCCTGACGGCGGGGTCAGATGTTCTTCATAACTTTTGGTTATGCCGACCTCCGGATTCAATGCTTGTTTGTTTAATAGATGCTTGACAGCGAGGTCAGATGTTCTTCTCAACTTCGTGTTGGGCCGGCATTCAGATTCGATGCCTGTTTGTTTAACAGATGTCTGACGGCGAGGTCAGATGTTCTTCTCAACTATGTGCTGAGCCGCCCTTCGGGTTCGATGCTTGTTTGTTTAAAATATGCCTCACGGAGAGGTCGGATGTTCCTCTCAACTTCGTTTTGAGCCGGCCTTCGGGTTCGATTCTTGTTTGTTTAACAGATACCTGATGGCGAGGTCATATGTTCTTCTCAACTTCAAGTTGAACCGGGTTTCGGGTTCGATGCTTGTTTCTTTAACAGATGCCTAACGGCAAGGTCAGATGTTCTTTATAACTTAAGGTTAAGCCGACCTCCGGATTTGATGCATATTTGTTTTACAGATGCTTGACAGCAAGGTCAGATGTACCTCTCAACTTCGTGTCTAGCCGGGCTTTGGGTTCGATGCCTGAAGCCGAGGTCACATGTTCTTCTCAACTTCGTGTTGAGCCAGCCTTCGGGTTCGATGCTTGTTTCTTTAATAGATGCCTAACGGTGAGGTCAGATGTTCATCATAACTTCGGGTTAAGCCGACCTTCGGATTCGATGCCTATTTGTTTAACAGATGCTTGACAGCGAGGTAAGATGTTCCTCTCAACTTCGTGTCTAGCCGGCCTTCGGGTTCGATGCCTGACGGCGAGGTCAAATGTTCCTCTTAACTTTGTGTTGAGCCGGCCTTCGGGTTCGATGCCTGTTTGTTTAACAGATTCCTGACGACGAGGTCAGATATTCCTCTCAACTTCGTGTTGAGCCGACCTTCGGGATCGATGCATGTTTGTTTAACAGATGCCTGACAGCGAGTTCAGATGTTCTTCTCAACTTCGTGTTGAGCCGGCCTTCAGGTTCAATGCTTGTTTGTTTGACAGATGTCTGACGACGAGGACAGATGTTCTTCTCAAATTCAGGTTGAGCCGGATTTCGGGTTCGATGCCTTTTTCTTTAACAGATGCCTGACGGCAAGGTCAGACGTTCTTCGTAACTTCTGGTTGAGCCGACCTTCGGATTCGATGCCTATTTGTTTAACAGATTCTTGACAGCGAGGTCAGATGTTCCTCTCAACTTCGTGTCTAGCCGACCTTTGGTTTCGATGCCTGACGGCGAGGTTGGATGTTCTTCTTAACTTCGTGTTGAGCCAGCCTTCGAGTTCGACGCCTATTTGTTTAACAGATCTCTGACGGCAAGGTCATATGTTCTTCTCAACTATGGGTTGAGCAGGCCTTCGGGTTCGATGTCTGTTTGTTTAACAGATGCTTGACCGCGAGGTTAGATGTTACTCTCAACTTCGTGTCGAGCCGGCCTTCGGGTTCGAGGCCTGACGGCGAGGTCAGATGTTCCTCTTAACTTCGTGTTGAGTCGGCCTTCGGGTTCGATGCCTATTTGGTTAACAGATTCCTGACGACGAGGTCAGATATTCCTCTCAACTTCGTGTTGAGCCGACCTTTGGGATCAATGTGTGTTTGTTTAACAGATGCCTGACAGCGAGTTCATATGTTCTTCTCAACTTCGTGTTGAGCCGGCCTTCGGGTTCGATGCCTGTTTGTTTAACAGATGCCTAATGGTGAGGACAGATGTTCTTATCAACTTCGTGTTGAGCCGCCCTTCGGGTTCGATGTCTGTTTGTTGAAAAGATGCCTCACGGAGAGGTCAGATGTTCCTCTAAACTTCGTGTCAAGCCGGCCTTCGAGTTCGATGCCTGTTTGTTTAACTGTTACCTGATGGCGAGGTCAGATGTTCTTCTCAACTTCAGGTTGAGCCGGGTTTCGGGTTTGATAAATGTTTCTTTAACAGATGCCTGACGGCGAGGTCAGATGTTCTTCCTAACTTCGGGTTATGTCGTCCTCTGGATTCAATGCTTGTTTGTTTAATAGATGCTTGACAGCGAGGTCAGATGTTTTTCTCAACTTCGTGTTGATCCGGCCTTCAAATTCGATGCCTGTTTGTTTAACAGATGTCTGACGGCGAGGTCAGATGTTCTTCCCAACTATGTGCTAAGCCGCCCTTCGGGTTCGATGCTTGTTTGTTTAAAATATGCCTCACGGAGAGGTCGGATGTTCCTCTCAACTTCGTTTTGAGCCGGCCTTCGGGTTCGACTCCTGTTTGTTTAACAGATACCTGATGGCGAGGTCAGATGTTCTTCTCAACTTCAAGTTGAACCGGGTTTCGGGTTCGATGCTTGTTTCTTTAACAGATACCTAACGGCAAGGTTAGATGTTCTTCATAACTTCGGGTTAAGCCGACCTCCGGATTCGATGCCTATTTGTTTAACGGATGCTTGACAGCGAGGTCAGATGTACCTCTCAACTTCGTGTCTAGCCGGCCTTTGGGTTCGATGCCTGACGCCGAGGTCACATGTTCTTCTCAACTTCGTGTTGAGCCAGCCTTCGGGTTCGATGCTTTTTTCTTTAATAGATGCCTAACGGCGAGGTCAGATGTTCTTCATAACTTCGGGTTAAGCCGACCTTCGGATTCGATGCTTGTTTGTTTAACAGATGCTTGACAGCGAGGTCAAATGTTCCTCTCAACTTCGTGTCTAGCCGGCCTTCGGATTCGATGCCTGACGGCGAGGTCAAATGTTCCTCTTACCTTTGTGTTGAGCCGGCCTTCGGGTTTGATTCCTGTTTGTTTAACAGATTCCTGATGACGAGGTCAGATATTCCTCTCAATTTCGTGTTGAGCCGACCTTCGGGATCGATGCCTGTTTGTTTAACAGATGCCTGACAGCGAGTTCAGATGTTCTTCTCAACTTCATGTTGAGCCGGCCTACAGGTTCGATGCTTGTTTGTTTAACAGATGTCTGACGGCGAGGACAGATGTTCTTATCAACTTCGTGTTTAGCCGCCCTTCGGGTTCGATGCCTGTTTGTTTAAAAGATGCCTCACGGAGAGGTCAGATGTTCCTCTCAACTTCGTGTTGAGCCGGCCTTCGGGTTCGATGCCTGTTTTTTAAGCAGATACCTGATGGCGAGGTCAGATGTTCTTCTCAACTTCAGGTTGAGCCGGGTTTCGGGTTCGATGCCTGTTTCTTTAACAGATGCCTGACAGCAAGGTCAGATGTTCTTCATAACTTCGGGTTAAACGACCTCCGGATTCGATGCCTGTTTGTTTAACAGATGCTTGACAGTGAGGTCAGATGTTCCTCTCAACTTCGTGTCTAGCCGGCCTTCGGGTTCGATGCCTGACGGCGAGGTCAAATGTTCCTCTTATCTTTGTGTTGAGCCGGCCTTCAGGTTCGATGCCTGTTTGTTTAACAGATTCCTCACGACGAGGTCAGATATTCCTCTCAACTTCGTGTTGAGCCGACCTTCGGGATCGATGCCTGTTTGTTTAACAGATGCCTGACAGCGAGTTCAGATGTTCTTCTAAACTTCGTGTTGAGTCGGCCTTCAGGTTCAATGCTTGTTTGTTTAACAGATGTCTGACAGCGAGGACAAATGTTCTTATCAACTTCGTGTTGAGCCGCCCTTCGAGTTCGATGCCTGTTTATTTAAAAGATGCCTCACGGAAAGGTCAGATGTTCCTCTCAACTTCGTGTTGATCCGGGCTTCGGGTTTGATTCCTGTTTGTTTAACAGATACCTGATAGCGAGGTCAGATGTTCTTCTCAAATTCAGGTTGAGCCGGATTTCAAGTTCAATGCCTTTTTCTTTAACAGATGCCTGACGGCAAGGTCAGACGTTTTTCGTAACTTCTGGTTGAGCCAACCTCCGGAATCGATGCCTATTTGTTTAACAGATGCTTGACAGCAAGGTCAGATGTTCCTCTCAACTTCGTGTCTAGCCGGCCTTTGGGTTCGATGCCTGACGGCGAGGTCAGATGTTCTTCTTAACTTCGTGTTGAGCCAGCCTTCGAGTTCGATGCCTGTTTGTTTAACAGATCTCTGACGGCGAGGTCAGATGTTCTTCTCAACTACGGGTTGAGCAGGCCTTCGGGTTCGATGTCTCTTTGTTTAATAGATGCTTGACCGCGAGGTCAGATGTTACTCTCAACTTCGTGTCGAGCTGGCCTTCGGGTTCGATGCCTGACAGCGAGGTCAGATGTTCCTCTTAACTTCGTGTTGAGTCGGCATTCGGGTTCGATGGCTGTTTGTTTAACAGATTCCTGATGACTAGGTCAGATATTCCTCTCAACTTCGTGTTGAGCCGACCTTCGGGATCGATGCCTGTTTGTTTAACAGATGTCTGACAGCGAGTTCAGATATTCTTCTAAGCTTCGTGTTGAGCCGGCCTTCGGGTTCGATGCCTGTTTGTTTAACAGATTCCTGACGACGAGGTCGGATATTTCTCTCAACTTCGTGTTGAGCCGACCTTCGGGATCGATGCCTGTTTGTTTAACAGATGCCTGACAGCGAGTTCATATGTTCTTCTCAACTTCGTGTTGAGTCGGCCTTCGGGATCGATGCCTGTTTGTTTAACAGATGCCTAACGGTGAAGACAAATGTTCTTATCAACTTCGTGTTGAGCCGCCCTTCGGATTTGATGCCTGTTTGTTTAAAAGATGCCTCACGGAGAGGTCATATGTTCCTCTAAACTTCGTGTCAAGCCGGCCTTCGGGTTCGATGTCTGTTTGTTTAACAGTTACCTGATGGCGAGGTCAGATGTTCTTCTCAACTTCAGGTTGAGTCAGGTTTCGGGTTTGATGCCTGTTTCTTTAACAGATGCCTGACGACAAGGTCATATGTTCTTCGTAACTTTGGGTTAAGCCGACCTCCGGATTCGATGCTTGTTTGTTTAATAGATGCTTGACAGCGAGGTCAGATGTTTTTCTAAACTTCGTGTTGAGCCGGCCTTCAGATTCGATGCCTGTTTGTTTAACAGATGTCTGACGGCGAGGTCATATGTTCTTCTCAACTACGTGTTGAGCCGCCCTTCGGGTTCGATGCCTGTTTGTTTAAAAGATGCCTCACGGAGAGGTCGGATGTTCCTCTCAACTTCGTGTTGAGCCGGCCTTCGGGTTCGCTTCCTGTTTGTTTAACAGATACCTGATGGCGAGGTCAGATGTTCTTCTCAACTTCAAGTTGAGCCGGGTTTCGGGTTCGATGCTTGTTTATTTAACAGATGGCTGACGGCAAGGTCAGATGTTCTTCATAACTTCGGGTTAAGCCGACATCCAGATTCGATGCCTATTTTTTTAACAAATGCTTGACAGCCAGGTCAGATGTTCCCCTCAACTTCGTGTCTAGCCGGCCTTTGGGTTCGATGCCTGACGGCAAGGTCAGATGTTCTTCTCAACTTCATGTTGAGCCAGCCTTCGAGTTCGATGCCTGTTTGATTAACAGATCTCTGACGGCGAGGTCAGATGTTCTTCTCAACTACGGGTTCAGCAGGCCTTCGGGTTCGATGTCTGTTTGTTTAACAGTTGCTTGACCGCGAGGTCAGATGTTACTCTCAACTTCGTGTCGAGCCAGCCTCTGGGTTCGATGCCTGACGGCGAGGTCAGATGTTCCTCTTAATTTCGTGTTGAGTCGGCCTTCGGGTTCGATGCCTGTTTGTTTAACAGATTCCTGAGGACGAGGTCAAATATTCCTCTCAACTTCGTGTTGAGCCGACCTTCAGGATCGATGCCTGTTTGTTTAACAGATGCATGACAGCGAGTTCAGATATTCTTCTAAACTTCGTGTTGAGCCGGCTTTCGGGTTCGATGCCTGTTTGTTTAACAAATGCCTAACGGTGAGGTCGGATGTTCCTATCAACTTCGTGTTGAGCCGCCCTTCGGGTTCGATGCTTGTTTGTTTAAAAGATGCCTCACGGAGAGGTCAGATGTTCCTCTCAACTTCGTGTTGAGCCGACCTTCGGGTTCGATGCCCGTTTGTTTAACAGATACATGATGGCGAGGTCAGATGTTCTTCTCAACTTTAGGTTGAGTCGGATTTCGGGTTCGATGCCTGTTTCTTTAACTGATGCCTGACGACAAGGTCAAATGTTCTTCGTAACTTCGGGTTGAACCGACCTCCGGATTCGATGCCTGTTTGTTTAACAGATGCTTGACAGCGAGGTCAGATATTCCTCTCAACTTCTTGTCTAGCCGACCTTTGGGTTCGATTCCTGACGGCGAGGTCAGATGTTCTTCTCAACTTCGTGTTGATCCGGCCTTCAGGTTCGATGCCTGTTTGTTTAAAAGATGTCTGACAGTGAGGTCAGATGTTCTTCTCAACTACGTGTTGAGCCGCCCTTCGGTTCGATGCCTATTTGTTTAAAAGATGCCTTACGGAGAGGTCAGATGTTCCTCTCAACTTCGTGTTGAGCCGGCATTCGTGTTCGATTCCTGTTTGTTTAAGAGATGCCTCACGGAGATGCCACAATGTTTCCCACTTGCCGAGTCGGGAATAAGCTTTGTTTAAGAGTTCCTTCTTAGAAGCAAGCACCTTGCTAACACCGTTCAAGGCTACTCCCACTTTTTCCCTCTTGTTGGTCTCTACAGTCAAATCTGAACCTAACCTATTAATCAACTCAATCTGTTCCTTCACAGTGAAGGTAGCTTCATTCTTCTCATGGCGCAACTGGAAGATCTCTTTCTCTAACTTGTCATTGGCTTTCTTCAATTCTTCGTTTTTAGCCAATTATTTGTTATACTTCTCAATCTCTACCGAAGTAGGTACCTCAATCACTGGAAGATACAGAGGTTCCACAGCAAGATATGGCATCAAGGAAATCCTAGCTCTCTCGTGGATCCAAGCCAAATAAGGATCATAAGCTTTGCTATTGCTCTTACCTAACAAAGCTTTCCCTCTCCTATGTATGTTAGCCCATGCATGTCTCAACCTGATCAAAACAGCCTCGTCTAATAAGCCTGTGAGATACAGAGATTCCTGTATCTCAACCTCAATAGGAGCATCTCTCAAGGCATAACCAAACTGTCTCACCAGCAGAGAAGGGTTATAGTTGATACAGCCTTTCCGTCCAATCAAAGGGACATTCGGAAAGCCACTACAACTATATATAATATCAGTGCCAAGCGTGTTCCGATCAAACCAAATGATGCTCTCAGCAGACAGCCCCATCAACCGGGAAGACTAATCCAAAGTATCAACAACATCAACAAAAGGTCCTGTCTTCGGAAGATGTCCCTGGAACCACCTGTACAAAAGAGGAAGACAGCAGGAAGCATTCTTGCCACGACGTTTCTCATTCTTATAGTGAATAGAATGATAAACATCGCCCAAGAGAGTAGGAACTGGATTCTTCGAGGCAAGAATCAAGAAGGCATCTGAGTCAACAAAATCTGGCACATTGGGAAACAAGACAATCCCATAGACGCAGACAGCTAGAATGGCACTGAAAGCAACCCAACATCCACTCTTCGCGCACTGTGTAGCCTTCTCAACCAGGACAGACAGGTGAAAACCATAGGCTCCGTTCAGCTTGACCAACCCTCCAGGGAACTCAGAAGCGTTTAAACTGACAATCTCAGCAAGTGTAGCCAACTCAGGCTAAGCATCAACATGTATAAAGGGCATCTGGTCTAACACAGGAACTCCCAACATAACATAATACTCCTCCAAAGTGGGTGCCAGAATATAGTCGGGGAACAGGAAGCATCTTAGTTGAGGCTCATAAAACTGCATCAAAGTATACACCCCAGTCGTCTCAAATGCTGAAGGTCTGTACAACAAACTAAGAAATCTCCCATAAGATACTCTGAATTCAGCCCTCACTCTCTCATCTGCTAGAGCAACTAATCCCAGCAAGGAACTGATATCTGGAGAATGCAACCGGTAAGCAACTATCCTCTTCATGGACTCCATGTCTGGCCAGAAGATACACTAGAATCAGAGAGGAATGATCACACCTACAACATAAATACACATTAATGAAATGCAAACATGAAAATGCACATGCATATGCAAACAGGAGATCAAGTGCAATGCTGATGAACTGTGCTGCTCTGTACTGAAGCCTGAGAACCATCAAATCTTCGCCTCAAACCAAACCGACCACTCAAAAGAACCCTGTAACCACATCTCACTGACAGAGATAAACCAGGTACTCTGAGGTCAAAGGTTTCCTACAAACAGACCTACCTATCCCTCACAGGTATGTAGTTAACTCGCAGACGAGGTACGACATCCTATGCGGGTTCAACGTCACAGATTTTCAAGAGCGATGATACGATACCCAGAAGGTGTGGCATCATCATCCCTTGAAGCAGCCTCACTTAGCTGAATCCCAATTGATAGGTCCTCAGAGTCGACAATCCTCGGGTCAGACAACTTGTCGAGCCCTAAGGGCCAGGCAAGAAGCATCAAAGAGAATCTCGTCCGAGCGCAGATTTCGTGGCCAGCTGGTGCGAGCTAAGCAAGCAGGCTAACCACTACTCTCTACTTCTAAGTCTATGTGCAAACTCAAGCCCAGGTCCGACTTATCTCTCAATCTAACCCTCTTCCCAGCACAACAACAATAATAGAGTACTGAAAGTAAAGGCAGAAAGGTAAATACATACAAAACCCCCAAACGGGAAAACAAGCGCTAGGATTGACTTGCATAGGGAACCGTTGGAGTCCCCAGCAGAGTCGCCAGCTGTCGCTACTGCGAAAATCGGCGCCGGCTATGACAGAAGAGTCGCCACCGTGCGTTATTTATCCCACAAGAGGGAAAGGAAACGCTCAGAGTAAACCTAACACAAAGAGGGAAAGGAATGGTCATTGCAACCAAATCCTGGATTCAGGAGTCGATTACGCAAGGGGAAGGTATTAGCACCCCTCACGTCCGTCGTACTCGACGGGATCCACGCTTGTTTTCTATCTAAGGGTGCGTTATTCTATCTACTCTACAGGTCTGGGTTAAAAAGAAAAGAAAATGACTCGGCAAAGTATCGCACTTTATGCCTACGTATTCCCGTCTGGAACGAGAAATCAGAGTCAACGTAGTTCGCCTACCTACGGGAAAGGAGGGGAAGGTTGCTCGCCGAGATATCGCATCTCGTGCCTATGTACTTTCATACAGCATGAAAGATCAGAGCAAACGTAGTTCGGGCTACGGAAGACACAAGTTTGTCTGACAGTTTTTTATCTCCTTCTGAAAAGGGTTTTCCTGATTAAGGGTCCAAGCGGACAAAAACAGAATTTGAATGATCGTTTGAGTTTTTTGCGAAAGAAATGTTTTTTAGTCTGTTTGCAACTTGTACTGCACTAAAGACTTGTGACTTGAGAGTGACTACGTTGCATGTCACCCTAAGGGTACCATACTAAGCAGCCAGATGACTGAAGAGTGACCCTCCAGCAACCTTTTCTCAAATAGCTTAAGGCTCGTAGCGTACAACACGCGTTATCCTTATTACTGTGTTTTTGAATTGTTTTGAGATGAGAAGAGAAAGACGCTCTAAAAAGCCTATGGTTGAAAGGGAAACTAACCTAATGTTATCATACATAAGTCAAAACCTAATGTCTATCATAATTTCCTCTTGCACATAGGAAATCAGAGATCCTAGGGGATAAACAGCAAAAGACAGTAAGCAATTACATTAAACAATAAAATGCATGCAATGCATCAATATAAGAGAGGCAAGGGAGAAGAAAATAGGCAAGAGGAGACAAGCTCCACCTCAAACCTAGAGGTAATCAACACAAGCAAACAGACAATACAGAGAAAAACAAAAGACACAGAGGAGGAAGCCCAAGCAGCAGCAACATCTACAGACAACAACTTCAAGCTCTAAACAACACAGTTGAAAAGACAACAAAGTTGACAGCAAAGGCTTCATATTCAAGCAAGCTTCTATCTTCAAGCTTCATCAATCTTCAAGCTCCAACAAGCACACTCCAAGAAGAGGATCAATCATCAAGATCAAGTTATAATGTTAGGGAACTTAATGACAACCAAAGGAAATCACTAAGACCTCAACATTGCAAATGAAAGGTATCCTCAAAGTTCTACTCACTTGGGCATACCACTCATCCCTCCTAAGGAGAGATGGAGATTCCCAAGGAGGAATTTATGTCATTTGATAGAATAGAGGCAAACAATGCACTCCATGTTTGAAGAAAGAATCAAAACTAGGTCTAAGGGACTTCCTAAAACCCTAATTTCCTAAGCTCCTAAGAAACTTCCACAAGAGGAAAAGCCTCCAAATCCAAGCTCCAATCTTCAATCCCAAGCATCTTCAATGAATCCAGAAGCTCCACCAAAAAGAAATCAAGCCTAAACCCATTCCAAGGAAGCCAACCAAACCAAACAAACCAAAGCACTTAAGAGAGGAAACCACAAATACAAGCCATTTGCAAAATACAACTAAAATACAAAACCAAGTTGTAAAATTCTAATTAATTTCCTAGGGGAACATACATGTTTGAACAACCTAGTGTAAAAAGATTGAAGCCTAAATCAACTTCTAAGCTATCTAAACAATTCCTACATTGAGATAGGTCAAAGGAATCCACAAGTTTGGGAGGGCCCTAATCTCAATACCTAAAACAGAATCTAATGTTGTTCTAAAAATACAAGAAAAATGTTAGGGGAACATGAATATCTACCCTAAAACATACTAAAAAATCAAAGCCAAACTCATCACCAATTGGAAGAACTAAATTCAACAAAACAGGTGAGCAATTATGCAAATTTAAAAGAATTAAACAAAATAAGAAAAATCAAATTAAATTGAAAAATGCATGAAATTGTATTTTGTTAATCCCAGAAAATCACAAATTCCATAAGGATCATGAGGATATTTTTAAAATAATTTTTGGATCCAAATTGGAATTAATATGATTTTTTGAATCAACAAACAATTAAAATAAAACAAAATGAAATAAAAAAAATAAAAGCTACGAAATAATGAGAGCCATAGGATCAGTCAACTGGTCAATCCATCCAAGCGCGCTAGTGATGCCACGCCATTTATTTAAACGCAGCGTTTTGAATTAATCTGGAGTCAACAAAATAATAAGTCTCAGCCACACGATCTGGTGATCAGTCAATGGTCCAAAGCTGATCTAATGGCTCTCACATTATCTTCTTCACAAATCCAACTCGCCTGAGTGAGAAACAGAGTGGTGGTTGGTGGTGGCCGGAGAAGACTCCAGTTGTCTTCTCCAGCGAGGGTTCAAGTGCAGACAGCCAAAAATGACAAACTATATACCAATTCAACTCAGTTTTTCACGTACATTCCAAATCTCCACTCAAAATTATCCAATTCTTAACAAGTAAGCAAACACGAATCAAAATTCAGAAATGTCATCAATATCAACTCTCACCAATTGTCAATCTAATGGTACTAAAATGATCCTCACGTTGCACTGATCATCTTGATCTAAACATCTAGCATTAACTCCTCACGAATCAAGAGATTCAGGTCCAAACAGATCTTACATGTCATCTTCAAACATCACCAATTGAGTCCAAATCAAGCCTAAAACGATCTATGTCATGTCTAGATCCTAACCACAAGTCTAAAGCTAACTGAATCATGCTAAATCATGCTGAATTTTGAGAGATGCTAACCTGGTATAGATCTTGAAATAGGTGCAGTTAGAACTCGTGGCTTGCTTCAAAAAGCTCCAGAAACTTTCAATGATCCACAAGGAAGAGATTGCACACCTCAATTTGGCTTGAATTGGCTCCAATCTGAGAATTCGATTTCAAGTTGCAGCTGTGAAATTTCACTTGCTCTTTCTGGTTCTGGCGCGAAATGAGGCTCAACCTTGATCTGAACTCATTCTAATCAATATATAGAAGAGTTTCATGGGCTTTTGCAATGTGTTTGAAGCCCAAATCCGTGTGTCCAATTTTCTGATTTTTCCTTGCAAGTTCATACACCAGTCGTGCCATACAAGCTAGTTTCTTGTTCTAGAAGGTTCTAACACCTTGCAAATTGCATTTGGTGTGAATTTGGATTGATAGAATGACCTGTTATGCATTGTGTGATGATTTGGTCATGTAACTTTCAAGTGAAGCAACCACATGCCAACTCTCAAAATTTGGCTTAAACTCAAAATTCTGGTATTGCCAATGCTCTTAGAATGTGATTTCCAATCAAAAAATGTACTCATTTGCTTGGTTTGAGGCATCTAGCACAAAAAGTCAATTTTCCCTCCTTTACACATTTGAATTTCCCCCTTTTTGAAACCAATTCAAACCAACTCTTGCTATGAGCTCAATCAATCCCTCATGAATTCTTGGCTAGCCTAAAAACCCCATTTGAGCAACTTTCATGTTGAACAAAATTGCATTTGACAAGTGCAAGTTGGAGATTTTGGCCTATGATTGAAAATGACCTATAATCTTACTTTCCCAAAATACCCCTGACTTGTAAACCTCATAACTTGAGTTCTACAAATCAGATGGAGGACTTCTAGTACAATTTAGAAAGCTAAGATCATGAGGAACAACTTTCATGTTGACCAAAAGTTAAGGTGAAACCTCTTTATAGGTCAAAAATAGCCTTGAAGTCAGATGATTTTCACAGACAAATTTCAGAATCATCTGAGGACCTGTAACTTGTCTGGACCATAACTTGAGTTCTATAAATTCAATGGAGGACTTCTACTACTCATATTAAAGGTATTGAGATGCTCTAGAAGTTTCATGTTGGCCAAAGATCCATTTGAAACTTATATCTTGACTTATGTAGCCTTGAAGTTAGGCACTAAACAGGGTAATTTGCATTGAAACCCTAACTTAGCAACTTCCCACACTCTTGATTTTTCTTGATTTGATCTTGGCACAACAACACAAATGTCTTATCACATCATTCCATGAACTCCATGACCTCAAATTAGGCTTTTATACTCTTCAATTGCATAATTTACCTAGGGTTGATCCAGATGAAACCCTAATTGTCTGAACTTCAACTCTTGCATTTGACACAATGACTTGATTTAGCTCCAACATGGCTCTCTAGGCACTCCATGAGCTCTATAAATATCTCATATTCACACCTCATGCTTCACATCCCATTGATAGTCCTCAGTTGATCCTCAAGATAGTATAACATCCACAGGTATGCATTCAAACTTCTCAAGACCTCCCACCACCACCTGATGACTTGGATGACTTCTCAAGTTTGGATAAGATTTTTTGCTAGGATTCTCTTGATAATAATCACACTTGATCCCCTGTTGGAAGAATGATATGCCATGATATGCAAATGATAATGCAATGAAACATAAACCAGGTAAAAGATGTTGAGAAAATTTTGGGGTGCAACAGCTGCCCCTATTTAAACGGCTTGGACCCGACTGGGTGAAGAGCGAACGACCTTCAAACAATCAAGGTAAAAGACGGTTGAATACCAAGAAACCCAGAAATTTGCCAACTGCAGACGCGAACTGCACAAACTATTTGGAGAACAAAATCCACCAAATTATACTCCATCTTTGCTATGAGGTTTGTCACTACGAAAATACAACTTCTCTGCCTATCATAACAATACTTGACTCTGGCAAATCACTATATACAGCATCTCTGTCTATTTACAGCAGCTTATCCTTCAATGCAAACACAACTTCTCTGCCTAATCACAGTATCTTTTTCTAATCACATGACTCCATCACTCAAATGGGTATGAATATCTCTGTTAACAGAATACAATCTTTTCTGACGCTTTTACTGGGGAAATAACTCTACCAACAACACAGGGAATAACTTTGGCGACTTCCACTGAGGAAATAGTTTTATCAACAAATAAGAAATGACTCTGCCAACAACACAGGAACTAACTCCGCCAATAATACAGGAAAATAACTCCATCACCACTACAGGAAATAACTCTGCCAATAACAGGAAAATAACTCTGTCACCACTACGGGAAATAACTCTGTCCGATACAGGAAAATAACTCTGTCACCACTACGAAAAATAACTCTGCCAAATACAGGAAAATAACTCAGTCACCACTACGGGAAATAACTCTGGCGAATACAGGAAAATAACTTCGTCACCACTATGGGAAATAACTCTGTCCGACACAAGAAAATAACTCCGTCACCACTACGGAAAAATAACTCCGTCACCACTACGGAAAATAACTTTGTCCGACACAGGAAAATAACTCCGTCACCACTACGGGAAATAACTCTACCCAATACAGGAAAATAACTCCGTCACCACTACGGGAAAATAACTCTGCCAAATACAGGAAAATAACTCCGCCACCACTACGGGAAATAACTCTGCCAAATACAGGAAAATAACTCTGTCACCACTATGGGAAAATAACTCTGCCAAATACAGGAAAATAACTCCGTCACCACTACGGGAAATAACTTTGTCCGACACAAGAAAATAACTCTGTCACCACTACGGGAAATAACTCTGCCCAATACAGGAAAATAACTCCGTCACCATTACGGGAAAATAACTCTGTCCAACACAGGAAAATAACTCCGTCACCACTACGGGAAATAACTCTGTCCGACACAGGAAAATAACTCTGTCACCACTACGGGAAATAACTCTGCCCAATATAGGAAAATAACTCCGTCACCACTACGGGAAAATAACTATGCCAAATACAGGAAAATAACTCCGTCACCACTACGGGAAATAACTCTGCCAAATATAGGAAAATAACTCTGTCACCACTAAGGGAAAATAACTATGCCAAATACAGGAAAATAACTCCGTCACCACTACGGGAAATAACTCTGCCCAATACAGGAAAATAACTCTGAATACAGCTTCTCTGCCTATCTTTGCAGTAGCTACCTCCATCAATCAAATGGGTAACAAAATACTGGTCCAATCTTTAAACTTTTTAGCGCGGTCATGGCAGCAAATTTGAGAAGGACTCTACTGGGGATTTTCTGAACCCAAACCGCCAGACACGTACTTCGACATAGGCGGAAACTTCCAAAAACAACAATTTTGAAGAAATACTCCGCTGGAAGGGTAAGAGAAACTAATCCAAGCAACTCTCTGGTGAATAAGACAAACATTATCATTACACGTATCACACCGAGACCTTGCCTATCTGGTAATTAATCTGAGCAAGAGCTCCCTCCACCTGCAGGGAAAACAACACTTGAAAACAAAAGGTTAACCAACCTGGCTTATGTTTCAAAATGTGTATGTTTGACAATGGCGTAATGCTCCATTCGACATGGAAATGCTACGCGTTTGGGTAGATGCAAATATGATGATATATGCAAATGCTAATGTAGGCTCAAGCTGCTGAGAGACGCTCTGGTATGAAATGCCTAAGAACAAAACCAACTCTGCTGGGGATGAACGGGTATCACAAAGTATTCTGGCAAAAGAAATGTCGGAAACAACATCCAACTCTGTCGGGGAGAGGTCAGACACTTGGGAAGAAAACATAAAACCCTGCTAGGGAAAGATGTGACCCTTATGGGGGAAGAACTACACTGTCGGGACACAATCCACAAACTCAGAGCTACAAACTCTGCTGAGGACAATCATCCTGACGAAAGAATGACAACCTGCGGGGAAAGGAAATAACCATCCGCCGGGGAGGGGTCCTCTGCAGGGGATATAGATTTTGACCTGCTGGGGATATCCTATGGACAACTTCCATGAGGATACTCTTAAGGAGACATTCCTGGTGATACTCTCTCGGGGAGGACAATTCCACATCTGATAGGAATAAGCGCCGTCTCTATTCTCTGGGGATAAGATACGACTTGCTAAGGAACGACATCAACTGAAGCCAGGCCCTACGTCAAGAGACTTTGGCTGGGGAATACAATTCCTGACTGTTTGCTTCAAAGGTAAGGACCATGCAAAACACAAACGAGACAAAACAAATCTACACAACAAAATCTATCCGAGTTAATATCCGTGACATTCATTCAGTCAATTCGAAGTTTTAACAATTATTGGCAAGGGCCAGCAAGTTTATGTACATGCAAGTTCATTAAAAACATTGGCGTTTTTCACAAACAAAACAGTAAAGAACAAGCATCAAATACTGAATAATATGCTTTATTGATAACAGGCCTGTAAATAGGCAAAATTTTGTACATTGGACGTAACTCCTGAAAAGAGGAAGTTACGCACAAACAAAATATAAATATTACAGAAGCACAAAGAAAATTTGTATACATGTTGGCAACATGGTACAGACGAACACCATGAGCTGATCCTCCTATGACTCGCCTGACTCTGACGCTTTCCCGATACTCGATCTTCGGAAGAGATTGTTTTGGATATACGACCCTCAGGTACTCCCAAACCACTAAGCAACGCAGTATCAAACTCGGACCGCAGTCATTTGCTTTATCAAATCCCTAACTTTTGCGTGAACCGCCCTTTGTGGGTTTTCAATTCACCGGGATACCCTTTTTTGCCGAAGTCGCCCTTTTCAGGTTTTCGAATTCGCGGGTGTACATCTTTTCAATTTTATCCCTAACTTTTGCCCGAACCTTTTATTCCTTTTTTATGGTTCGCCGGGATGCCCCATTTTTGCTTGGACTCTCTTTTTTCCGACCAGCGGGTCACTTTAAGCAAAGTATTTTTTAACTGCGTCCGAATTCACAGGAGACGTAAAGTCCTCACCATCCATTGTGGATAACAACAAGGCTCCTCCAGAGAAAACCTTTCTGACGACATATGGACCCTCGTAGTTGGGAGTCCATTTTCCCCTGTGATTCGATTATGGTGGGAGAATCTTTTTCAACACAAGATCGCCCGTCTGAAAGCTTCGAGGGCATACCTTCTTATCGTAAGCTTTCTTCATCCGGCTCTGATACAACCGACCATATGCGAGAGAATCCAGTCTCTTCTCATCCATTAAACTGAGTTGATTCAGTCTATCTTTTACCCATTCTGCCTCATTAAGTTGGACATCGCGTAAAACCCTCAAAGAAGGAATCTCAACCTCCAATGGTAACACTGCCTCCATGCCATACACCAATGAGAAAAGGGTTGCCCCGGTTGACGTGCGTACCGTCGTACGATAACCGTGCAAAGCGAAAGGCAGCATCTCATGCAAGTCCTTGTAGGTCACAACCATCTTCTGAACAATCTTCTTTATGTTCTTATTGGCTGCTTCGACAGCGCCATTCATCTTGGGCCGATAAGGAGAAGAGTTGTGATGCTCGATCTTGAAATTATGACACAACTCTTTCATCATCTTGTTATTCAAGTTTGAACTGTTGTCGGTGATAATCCGCTCTGGGATTCCATATCTGCAGATAATATCTCTTTTGATAAATCTGGCTACCACTTGTTTGGTGACATTAGCATATGACGCTGCTTCCACCCATTTGGTGAAGTAATCAATAGCTACCAAAATTAACCGGTGTCCGTTTGATGTCGTGGGCTCAATCTTGCCAATCATATCAATTCCCCACATCGAGAAAGGCCACGGTGATGACATAACATTCAAAGGGCTCGGAGGCACATGAATTTTATCCACATAAATTTGACATTTATGACACCGCTTCGCAAACTTGAAGCAATCTGTTTCCATCGTTAGCCAATAGTAACCTGCCCGCAACAGTTTTCTCGTCATTGCATGTCCGCCGGCATGCGTACCAAATGTACCTTCATGGATCTCTTCCATGAGCAACTTAGCCTCTTTCTCGTCCACACATCGCAGCAACACCAAGTCGTGGTTTCTTTTGTACAGGACGCCATCCGGATTCAAATAGAAATTGCCAGCCAATCACCTAAGAGTTTTCTGATCTCGACTGGACGCCCCAGCCGGATACTCTTGGTTCTTCAGGAAATTCTGGATATCGAAATACCACGGTTTGCCATCGGATGTTTCCTCAATGGCGAATATGAAGGCGGGCCTATCAAGGCGAGATATAACAATCCTGGGAGCCTCATTCCAGAAGTTAACTTTATACATTGAAGACAATGTCGCAAGAGCGTCGGCCATCTGATTTTCTGCTCGTGGCACGTGATGCAATTCTACTGTCAAATAAAGGCAATAATCTCCTTGCATAATTCATATAGGGTATCAGATTGGACTGACGCGTCTCCCATTCTCCTTTAATCTGGTTGACCACTAGAGCACAGTCCCCGTATACATCAAGATATTTGATTCTCAAATCAATAGCCTCTTCAAGACCCATGATGCACGCCTCATATTCAGCCTCATTATTGGTAACTGGAAAGGTCAATCTGGCAGTAAAGGGAATGTGCGTCCCTTGAGGAGTAGTAATAATTGCCCCTATTCCACTACCGTAAGAGTTAACAGCGCCATCAAATATTAACTGCCATTTGGAACCCAACTCTGGACCTTCATCAGGCAACGGCTCATCACAATCTTTCATTTTCAAGTACATGATATCCTCGTCAGGAAAATCAAACCTCATTGGTTGGTAATCTTCAATTGGCTGCTCCGTTAGGTATTCTGACAGAACACTACCTTTGATAGCCTTTTAAGAAACATATTGAATATCGTATTCTGTCAGCACCATCTGCCATCGAGCAATCCTCCTGGAGAGTGCTTGCTTTTCAAATACGTATTTGATCGGATCCATCTTTGAAATTAGCATGGTTGTATGGTTTATCATATATTGCCTCAAACGTTTGGAAGCCCAGGCTAGCGCACAACACGTCTTTTCGAGCATTGAGTAACGGGATTCACAATCTGTGAACTTTTTACTCAAGTAGTAAATCGCATGCTCTTTACGTCCAGTCTCGTCATGTTGACCGAGAACACAACCCATACTTTCCTCAAGAACCGTCAAATACATAATCAATGGTCTCCCGGCTACTAGGGGTATCAATATTGGAGGTTCCTGCAAATATTCTTTTATTTTTTCAATCGCCCTTTGACAATCTTCATTCCAGGTCACAGCCTGATTCTTTTTCAACAATTTGAATAATGGCTCGCATGTAGCGGTTAGGTGAGATATGAACCGAGCAATGTAGTTCAACCTCCCTAAAAACCCACGCACTTCTTTTTCTGTTTTAGGCGTTGGCATTTCTTGTATTGCTTTTATCTTAGCAGGATCAACCTCAATTTCTTTTTCGCTCACAATAAACCCCAATAGTTTACCGGATCTCACCCCGAAGGTGCACTTGTTAGGATTCAACCTCAACCTGAATTTCCTAAGCCTCTTGAACAATTTCAGCAAATTAACCAAATGCTCTTCCTCCGTCTGGGATTTGGCAATCATATCATCAACATAAACCTCGATCTCTTTATGCATCATGTCATGAAAGAGCATCGTCATTGCACGTTGATATGTTGCCCCAGCGTTCTTCAAACCAAAGGGCATCACTTTGTAGCAAAATGTTCCCCATGGGGTAATAAAGGTTGTTTTCTCCATGTCTTCTGGCGCCATTTTTATCTGATTATAACCCGAGAAGCCATCCATGAAGGAGAACACGGAGAATTGAGCAGTGTTATTGACCAGCACATCGATATGAGGAAGCGGAAAGTCGTCCTTTGGGCTCGCCCTATTTAAATCACGATAGTCTACGCACATCCGTACCTTACCGTCTTTCTTTGGTACCGGTACTATATTGGCGACCCATGATGGATAAGTTGTAACAGCAAGGAACCCAACATCCCACTGTTTTTGAACTTCCTCCTTAATCTTCACAGACATATCTGGTCTGGTTCTTCTGAGTTTCTGCTTAACAGGCGGACATTCTTCTCGCAATGGCAGACGATGAACAACCATGTCAGTATCCAATCCTGGCATATCCTCATACGACCAAGCAAAGATATCACTATACTCTTGCAACATCTCAATCAGACCTTGCTTGATGTCGCTTTGTAGTGCAGCCCCTATCCGGATGTTCCTGACAATCCCTAAGACCCCACGTTGATAATCTCAATCTCTTCCTGATGAGGCAGAATGATTCTTTCTTCCTGTTTCAACAGTCGAGTCAGCTCTTCTGGCAAGTCGCTATCCTCAACAATCTCTTCCTCAGCTTGAAATACCGGGTGCTCGAAGTCAAAGTGAGTCATAGGAAGTTCGTGTTCGGTGTCATCTGAAATATGAATCCTGCAAAGGAAATGGTTAAATGCTTCAAATGAGTGCAAACAAAGCTCATAACCACGTTGCCATTTATTGTAAAAATAAAAACAAGAACAACAGGGAACACAAAATTTGTATGAGAAAAACGCCTTTATTCAATGATTAAACAGTGCATACACATAAGCAGGTGGCCCTAAAACAAAATCACTATGCCCCGGGTAGGACACAGGATTATACAATAATCAAGAAAAACAAATCATTACTGTTTTGTAGTCACTGGGACAATTTCCCGGATGGACCAGTTGCAGAGACTTTTTCCTGGCACGCTAGGCTTGATCCACGCGTCCATATTGCAATCACTATCTCCGTCTTCAGAGTCGGAAATAGCATTAATCGTCTCAAAGCAGACTCCCTTTGGAGTAATCACCACCGGTCCTTTGAACTTGGGTGCTTTCTGTGAAGAAGATGCTGATGTAGGGTGATACCCCAAACCAAACTTGTCCATCTTGACAGGAATTTTCAGCACTTGACCCCAACCCTTGGTCTCACCAGTCTGAACCAATGCTTGAGCGTCTTTGTACGAAGCCACAACAACCTCTGGCACTTTGCTGGGAACACTGGACTTGTCTTTGATTTGCAACCCTTCGAAGGCTTGGCAGGGCATTTCGTGGATTTCTCCATCTACTTCAACATACTTGAATGATGAGAGATGACTGACCAAGATGTCCTCTTCCCCACAAATAGTAATGATGCCACCACCGACTTCAAACTTAAGCTTTTGATGCAGCGTGGACGTCACAGCCCCTTCAGAGTGTATCCATGGACGCCCAAGTAAACAGCTATAAGCTGGATAATATCCATGATATAAAATTCAGTGTCGAATATTTCCGGCCCGACCTGCAAAGGCAACGTTATCGATCCAAACACCGACCTTCTCGTTCCATCAAACGCCCTCACAACCAAGTCACTTGGCGTGCAAATAATTCCCCGGATATCTATCTTCATCATAGCCTTCTTAGGCAATACATTTAGAGATGATCCGGTATCCACAAGAACGTGCGACATTATGGTGCCCCGGCATTCCACCGATATGTGCAAAGCCATATTATGCTCTCGGCCTCTGGGTGTTAGATCAAAATCAGTGAAACCCAAACTATGTCCAGCATTGACATGCGCCAGTACCCCCTCTAGCTGGTTGACAGAAACCTTCTGAGGTACAAATGACGTGTCCAATATCTTCAACAAAGCATTTCGATGAGCCTCAGCACAAAGCAACAAATATAGGATTGAAATTTTTGAGGGTGTCTGTTGTAAGTGCTCAACAATCTTATAATCGCTCTTGCGAATTAGCCTCATGAACTCTTCTACGTCCTTGAGCGACGTGTCTTTCTCTTTCAACTGGGATGGTCCACTTTCATTCACCTTGGCCTTGCCTTTAGCAATCCTCTCTGCTTCAACTTCAGGTGCGGTGAAGATTCTTCCACTACGGGTCATGCCTCCCATTCCAACAACATTGCCCACTGCCCCTGCCGGCTGGCTATCCACATTAATCTTTTCCCCGTTGCAAAAAGCTTCCAACCCATAATTCCACGAAATGGATTTCGTACTCTCATAAGGAACGGGTCCTGCTTTCGTTATTGTGATAGTTGGCCGCTTGGCGGGCGCCGATATCGTAATAGTCTTCCTTGGGATCGTAACCATTGCAATCTCATCCTGCTTTTCAAACAACGCCTCAACAGGCTTCTCAACAGCAGTCCGATCAAATTGCAAAATCCCCTCATCCATCATGGCTTGGATACCTCTTTTCAAATCAGCGCAACCCTCTGGTTGGGTCCAGCAATCCAGACAATATTTGTCACATCCGGGGAATACACCCCCTTTCAACAATCTGCTTTTAACACAACTCAACGGTGTCTTCAATTCGTTAACATCCATAACCAAGTTCAAACTCTCTTCCATTAGGATAGCATTCACTCCATGATTCGACATGGGTTGTTGTACAATATTGGGACCATCCTGACCAAAGTTAATGGCCTTACTATCAAGCAAATCTTGAACCTTATGTTTGAAAGCATGGCAACCTTCAATATCATGTTCGGGCGCCCCGGAATGAAAATCACAATGTTTACCAGCGTCAAAACCAAATGGAGGAGTTCCCGTCAACGGGGCCATCGTTCTCTTTTCAACCAAATTCAAACCCAACAGCGTTTGAAGAAGTTCGGCATAAGTTGAAGGAGGTGCTTCAAATACTCTCTTTGGCCTACCCTCTTGAATTCTACGCTGAGCAGGGTGCATTCTCTGTTGCTGCGGTTGTTGTTGCCGTTGCTGTTATTATTGTTTTTGCTGAGGTATCGGGATAGTAACACTAGCAATTTGCTGTGGCTGATACTGATTCCTACCTCTTCCACGACCTCGACCACCATATACCGCACTGGCGTCGCCTTGTCTCTTCCCACCAAAGGCTTTCCTTGCACCTCCAGCTGAGGTGGATTCACCTGCCTGAATCTTCCCAATCTTAATTCCGTTTTCAATCTGTTCTCCCTCAGAATCATGTCGGAGAAACTACCCATCGAGACATTAAGCAATTTTTCGTAATACATTCCAGAGAATGTTCCAATAAACATATCAATCAACTCTCTTTCAACCAAAGGGGGATGAAACCTAGCCGCAATATCACGCCAGCGCTGCGCATACTCCTTGAAGCTCTCACCATTTTTCTGAGACAAACTCTGCAGCTGGACCCTGTTTGGCGCCAAGTCACTATTATATTGGTAATGTTTAACAAAAGCATCAACCAATTCTTTCCAGCTTCTAATTTGGGTGGGCTCCAGTCCCATGTACCATTCCAGTGATGGTCCCGATAAACTGTCTTGAAAGAAATGCATAAGCATCTTCTCGTCGTCAGAGTATGCAGACATTCTTCTGTAATAAGAACGTACATGAACTCTAGGGCATGTATCCCCCTTATACTTGTCAAATCTTGGAGCTTTGAATTTCAAAGGCACCCTCAGCCTAGGCACTAGTCCCATGGTAGTCATATCTAACCCAACAAAGTTCTGATTGGCTATCCCTTTGATCTGCTCTTCCAGCATTTTGAACCTCCTATCATTATCAATAGGCCTTTCAAATCCCACGCCTTGTCCGGAGAAGGCATCTTCCTGGCGATCCTCGCCCCAGTTCAGATTCTCATTGCCATATCCCTCGTAACCAGTGTTACGGCCATATCCATGTTGATTGAAAATAGGATCCCGTCCTCTGTTACCGAATCCTTGGTTGACCCCACCTAGTCCATAACCAGTGTTGAAAGGCACCATCCCAGCACCGTTGTTGTTCATGTTACCAAAGCCAGCATCATCGTATCCATACCCTTGATTGTTGTTACCATAGCCATCGTAGCCAAAGCCTTGATTGTTGAAACAAAAATTACCATCATGATTACCAATGCCAAACCCTTGGTTATTGTTTCCAAGACCAGTGTTGTCACCGAACCCTTGATTAGCATCTCCAGCATTGCCAGTATCGTTAACAACATTCCCATCACTATTTCCAGCGTTTCCGGTACCAGTATTACCAATACCAGTGTTACCATTACCAGCACCAGTGCCAGTATTTCCATTGCCATTGCCATCACCGGCACCAACTCCACCACTTGTGGGAACGACCACTGTAGGTATCCCATCCTCCCTGCGAGGAGTTCCAACAGAGTGATAATCAGTATTTCCATTCGCCCGCACCAGCAGCGGTTGCGCCAGAGTCTGGAGATTCTCCTGGCCCTTGACCACAGTTTCCATTGCTTGCATGAAAAGTGCCAACTTCTCACGAATTTCCTGCATCTCGACGTGAACTTGATCCATGATTCTCTTGCAGTTGTTCCTGGTAGAATAACAATGCGTTCTCTGGTTGTCAATCCTGAAAACTGTGAGATGCAGGAAATAAGATACAGATTCAAAAAATACCGGTCATGCAATATGAGTATGCAGATGCAAATGTATAAGTATACTACAGGTTATATTCCCCCCCGATTCTAGTTTCAGAGAGAAGGCCATCACGACAATGGAGTCCCAATCAAGCAAGCAAGGAGTCAGAAAAACCTCATACATAAACAAATGCCAAGAGGCAAAGTACAAAGATACAACTGAATACAGCTGAAAAGACCTCGGCCAACAAGCCTGGCGATGGTCAAAATACAAGTACAGATAACAAAAGCAAGACAAAGATAAATCAAGCCAAATGGTGCGTTCTGACATCTTCCAGTATCCTCAACGTTTCCTAATGACCTAGTCTGGAGATTAGCTCTTGCATCAATAATGCATGTCGCTCAACAGTGGACCTCAGCTTTTTGGCGTCGTCCTTGCAGGTTCCTTCGCCAAAACACTCGTCGAGTCTGCATCTCTTGAAGCCGGCCTTCAATTCACAACCTCTCAGCTCCTTTCCAAGGTCACTCACTCTAAGCTCAACAGCGCTCCTAAGTGATGTCTCTTCAGCAATCTTCGCATCCTGGGCTCTACTTTGCGCTTCTAGCGTGGCAATCTGCTGCTTCAGCTCATCCTCACGCTCCTTCTGCTTGGTAAGCGTGGTATTCCACAATGTTTCCCACTTGCTGAGTCGGGAATAAGCTTTGTTTAAGAGTTCCTTCTTGGAAGCAAGCACCTTGCTAACACCGTTCAAGGCTACTCCCACTTTTTCCCTCTTGTTGGTCTCTTCAGTCAAATATGAACCCAACCTATTAATCAACTCAATCTGTTCCTTCACAGTGAAGGTAGCTTCATTCTTCTCATGGCACAATTGGAAGATCTCTTTCTCTAACTCGTCATTGGCTTTCTTCAATTCTTCGTTTTCAGCCAATAATTTGTTATACTTCTCAATCTCTACCGAAGTAGGTACCTCAATCACTGGAAGATACAGAGGTTCCACAGTAAGATATGGCATCAAGGAAATCCTAGCTCTCTCGTGGATCCAAGCCAAACAAGGATCATAAGCTTTTCTATTGCTCTTACCTAACAAAGCTTTCCCTCTTATATGTATGTTAGCCCATGCATGTCTCAACCTGATCAAAACAGCCTCGTCAAATAAGCCCGTGAGATACAGAGATTCCTGTATCTCAACCTCAATAGGAGCATCTCTCAAGGCATAACCAAACTGTCTCACCAGCAGAGAAGGGTTATAGTTGATACAGCCTTTCCGTCCAATCAAAGGGACATTCGGAAAGCCACTATAACTATATATAATATCAGTGCCAAGCATGCTCTGATCAAACCAAATGATGCTCTCAGCAGACAGCCCCATCAACCGGGAAGACCAATCCAAAGTATCAACAACATCAACAAAAGGTCCTATCTTCGGAAGATGTCCCTGGAACCACCTGTACAAAAGAGGAAGACAACAGGAAACATTCTTGCCACGATGTTTCTCATTCTTATAGAGAATAGAATGATAAACATCGCCCAAGAGAGTAGGAACTAGATTCTTCGAGGCAAGAATCAAGAAGGCATCTGAGTCAACAAAATCTGGCACATTGGGAAACAAGACAATCCCATAGACGCAGACAGCTAGAATGGCACTAAAGGCAACCCAACATCCACTCTTCGCGCACTGTGTAGCCTTCTCAACCAGGACAGACAGGTGAAAACCATAGGCTCCGTTCAGCTTGACCAACCCTCCAGGGAACTCAGAATCGTCTAAACTGACAATCTCAGCAAGTGTAGCCAACTCAGGCTCAACATCAACATGTATAAAGGGCATCTGGTCTAACACAGGAACTCCCAACATAACAGAATACTCCTCTAAAGTGGGTGCCAGAATATAGTCGGGGAACAGGAAGCATCTCAGCTGAGGCTCATAAAACTGCATCAAAGTATACACCCCAGTCGTCTCAAATGCTGAAGGTCTGTACAACAAACTAAGCAATCTCCCATAAGATACTCTGAATTCAGCCCTCACTCTCTCATCTGCTAGAGCAACTAATCCCAGCAAGGAACTGATATCTGGCGAATGCAACCGGTAAGCAACTGTCCTCTTCATGGACTCCATGTCTGGCCAGAAGATACACTAGAATCAGAGAGGAATGATCACACCTGCAACATAAATACACGTTAATGAAATGCAAACATGAAAATGCACATGCATATGAAAATAGGAGATCAAGTGCAATGCTGATGAACTGTGCTGCTCTATACTGAAGCCTGAGAACCATCAAATCTTCGCCTCAAACCAAACCGACCACTCAAAAGAACCCTGTAACCAAATCTCACTGATAGAGATAAACCAGGTACTCTGAGGTCAAAGGTTTCCTGCAAACAGACCTACATATCCCTCACAGGTATGTACTTAACTCGCAGACGAGGTACGGCATCCTATGCGGGTTCAACGTCACAGACTTTCAAGAGCGATGATACGATACCCTGAAGGTGTGGCATCATCATCCCTTGAAGCAGCCTCACTTAGCTGAATCTCAATTGATAGGTCCTCAGAGTCGACAATTCTCGGGTCAGACAACTTGTCGAGCCCTAAGGGCCAGACAAGAAGCATCAAAGAGAATCTCGTCCGAGCGCAGATTTCGTGGCCAGCTGGTGCGAGCTAAGCAAGCAGGCTAACCACTACTCTCTACTTCTAAGTCTATGTGCAAACTCAATCCCAGGTCCGCCTTATCTCTCAATCTAACCCTCTTCCCAGCACAACAACAATAATAGAGTACTGAAAGTAAAGGCAGAAAGGTAAATACATACAAAACCCCTAGACGGGAAAACAAGCGCTTGGATTGACTCGCATAGGGAACCGTTGGAGTCCCCAGCAGAGTCGCCAGTTGTCGCTACTTCGAAAATCGGCGCCGGCTATGACAGAAGAATCGCCACCGTGCATTATTTATCCCACAAGAGGGAAAGGAAACGCTCAGAGTAAACCTAACACAAAGAGGGAAAGGAATGGTCATCGCAACCAAATCCTGGATTCGGGAGTCGGTTACGCAAGGGGAAGGTATTAGGACCCCTCGCGTCCGTCGTACTCGACGGGATCCACGCTTATTTTCTATCTAAGGGTGTGTTATTCTATCTACTCTACAGGTCTGGGTTAAAAAGAAAAGAAAATGACTCGGCAAAGTATCGCACTTTATGCCTACGTATTCCCGTCTGGAACGAGAAATCAGAGTCAACGTAGTTCGCCTACCTACGGGAAAGGAGGGGAAGGTTGCTCGCCGAGATATCGCATCTCGTGCCTACGTACTTTCATATAGCATGAAAGATCAGTGCAAACGTAGTTCGGGCTACGGAAGACACAAGTTTGTCTGACAGTTTTTTATCTCCTTCTGAAAAGGGTTTTCCTGATTAAGGGTCCAAGCGGACAAAAACAGAATTTGAATGATCGTTTGAGTTTTTTGCGAAAGAAATGTTTTTTAGTCTGTTTGCAACTTGTACTGCACTAAAGACTTATGACCTGAGAGTGACTACGTCGCATGTCACCCTAAGGGTACCATACTAAGCAGCCAGATGACTGAAGAGTGACCCTCCAGCGACCTTTTCTCAAATAGCTTAAGGCTCGTAGCGTACAACACGCGTTATCCTTATTACTGTGTTTTTGAATTGTTTTGAGATGAGAAGAGAAAGACGCTCTAAAAAGCCTATGGTTGAAAGGGAAACTAACCTAATGTTATCATGCATGAGTCAAAACCTAATGTCTATCATAATTTCCTCTTGCACAGAGGAAATCAGAGATCCTAGGGGATAAACAGCAAAAGACAGCAAGCAATTACAGTAAACAGTAAAATGCATGCAATGCAGCAATATAATATAGGCAAGGGAGAAGACAATAGGCAAGAGGAGACAAGCTCCACCTCAAACCTAGAGGTAATCAACACAAGCAAACAGACAATACAGAGAAAAACAAAAGACACAGAGGAGGCAACCCAAGCAGCAGCAACTTCTACAGACAGCAACTTCAAGCTCTAAACAACATAGTTGACAAGACAACAAAGTTGACATCAAACGCTTCATCTTCAAGAAAGCTTCTATCTTCAAGCTTCATCAATCTTCAAGCTCCAACAAGCACACTCCAAGAAGAGGATCAATCATCAAGATCAAGTTATAATGTTAGGGAACTTAATGACAACCAAAGGAAATCACTAAGACCTCAACATTGCAAATGAAAGGTATCCTCAAAGTTATACTCACTTGGGCATACCACTCATCCCTCCTAAGGAGAGATGGAGCTTCCCAAGGAGGAATTTATATCATTAGATAGAATAGAGGCAAACAATGCACTCCATGTTTGAAGAAAGAATCAAAACTAGGTCTAAGGCACTTCCTAAAACCCTAATTTCCTAAGCTCCTAAGAAACTTCCACAAGAGGAAAAGCCTCCAACTCCAAGCTCCAATCTTCAATCCCAAGCATCTTCAATGAATCCATAAGCTCCACCAAAAAGAACTCAAGCCTAAACCCACTCCAAGGCAGCCAACCAAACCAAACAAACCAAAGCACTCAAGAGAGGAAACCACAAATACAAGCCATTTGCAAAATACAACTAAAATACAAAACCAAGTTGTAAAATTCTAATTAATTTGCTAGGGGAACATACATGTTTGAACAACCTAGTGTAAAGAGATTGAAGCCTAAATCAACTTCTAAGTTATCTAAACAATTCCTACATTGAGATAGGTCAAAGGAATCCACAAGTTTGGGAGGGTCCTAATCTCAATACCTAAAATAGAACCTAATGTTGTTCTAAAAATCCAAGAAAAATGTTAGGGGAACATGAATATCTACCCTAAAACATACTAAAAAATCAAAGCCAAACTCATCACCAATTGGAAGAACTAAATTCAACAAAACAAGTGAGCAATTATGCAAAATTAAAAGAATTAAACAAAATAAGAAAAATCAAATTAAATTGAAAAATGCATGAAATTGTATTTTGTTAATCCCAGAAAATCACAAATTCCATAAGGATCATGAGGATATTTTTAAAATAATTTTTGGATCCAAATTGGAATTAATATGATTTTTTTAATCAACAAACAATTAAAATAAAACAAAATGAAATAAAAAACAAATAAAAGCTACGAAATAATGAGAGCCATAGGATCAGTCAACTGGTCAATCCATCCAAGCGCGCTGGTGATGCCACGCCATTTATTTAAATGTAGCGTTTTGAATTAATCTAGAGTCAACAAAATAATAAGTCTCAGCCACACGATCTGGTGGTCAGTCAATGGTCCAAGGCTGATCTAACGACTCTCACATTATCTTCTTCACAAATCCAACTCTCCTGAGTGAGAAACAGAGTGGTGGTTGGTGGTGGCCGGAGAAGACTCCGGTTGTCTTCTCCGGCGAGGGTTCAGGTGCAGACAGCCAAAAATGACAAACTATATACCAATTCAACTCAGTTTTTCACGTACATTCCAAATCTCCACTAAAAATTATCCAATTCTTAACAAGTAAGCAAACACGAATCAAAATTCAGAAATGTCATCAATATTAACTCTCACCAATTGTCAATCTAATGGTACTAAAATGATCCTCAAGTTGCACTGATCATCTTGATCTAAACATCTAGCATTAACTCCTCATGAATCAAGAGATTCAGGTCCAAACAGATCTTACATGTCATCTTCAAACATCATCAATTGAGTCCAAATCAAGCCTAAAATGATCTATGTCATGTCTAGATCCTAACCACAAGTCTAAAGCTAACTGAATCATGCTAAATCATGCTGAATTTTGATAGATGCTAACCTGGTATAGATCTTGAAATAGGTGCAGTTAGAACTTGTGGCTTGCTTCAAAAAGCTCCAGAAACTTTCAATGATCCACAAGGAAGAGATTGCACACCTCAATTTGGCTTGAATTAGCTCCAATCTAAGAATTCGATTTCAAGTTGCAGCTGTGAAATTTCACTTGCTCTTTCTGGTTCTGGCGCGAAATGAGGCTCAACCTTGATCTGAACTCATTCTAATCAATATATAGAAGAGTTTCATGGGCTTTTGCAATGTGTTTGAAGCCCAAATCCGTGTGTCCAATTTTCTGATTTTTGCTTGCAAGTTCATTCACCAGTCGTGCCATACAAGCTAGTTTCTTGTTCTAGAAGGTTCTAACACCTTGCAAATTGCATTTGGTGTGAATTTGGATTGATAGAATGGCATGCTATGCATTGTGTGATGATTTGGTCATGTAACTTTCAAGTGAAGCAACCACATGCCAACTCTCAAAATTTGGCTTAAACTCAAAATTCTGGTATTGCCAATGCTCTTAGAATGTGATTTCCAATCAGAAAATGTACTCATTTGCTTGGTTTGAGGCATCTAGCACAAAAAGTCAATTTTCCCTCCTTTACACATTTGAATTTTCCCCTTTTTGAAACCAATTCAAACCAACTCTTGCTATGAGCTCAATCAATCCCTCATGACTTCTTGGCTAGCCTAAAACCCCACTTGAGCAACTTTCATGTTGAACAAAATTGCATTTGACAAGTGCAAGTTGGAGATTTTGGCCTATGATTGAAAATGACCTATAATCTTACTTTCCCAAAATACCCCTGACTTGTAAACCTCATAACTTGAGTTCTACAAATCAGATGGAGGACTTCTGGTACAATTTAGAAAGCTAAGATCATTAGGAACAACTTTCATGTTGACCAAAAGTTCAGGTGAAACCTCCTTCTAGGTCAAAAATAGCCTTGAAGTTAGATGATTTTCACAGACAAATTTCAGAATCATCTGAGGACCTGTAACTTGTCTGGACCATAACTTGAGTTCTATAAATCCAATGGAGGACTTATAGAACTCAAATTAAAGGTATTGCGACGCTCTACAAGTTTCATGTTGGCCAAAGATCCATTTGAAACATATATCTTGACTTATGTAGCCTTGAAGTTAGGCACTAAACAGGGTAATTTGCACTAAAACCCTAATTTAGCAACCTCCCACTCTTGATTCTTCTTGATTTGATCTTGGCACAATACCCCAGATGTCTTATCACATCATTCCATGAACTCCATGACCTCAAAGTAGGCTTTGATACTCTTCAATTGCATAATTGACCTAGGGTTGATCCAGATGAAACCCTAATTGTCTGCACTTCAACTCTTGCATTTGACACAATGACTTGATTTAGCTCCAACATGGCTCTCTAGGCACTCCATGAGCTCTATACATATCTCATATTCACACCTCATGCTTCACATCTCATTGATAGTCCTCAATTGATCCTCAAGATAGTAGAACATCCATAGGTATGCATTCAAACTTCTCAAGACCTCCCACCACCACCTGATGACTTGGATGACTTCTCAAGTTTTGATAAGATTTTTTGCTAGGCTTCTCTTGATAATAATCATACTTGATCCCCTTTTGGATGAACGATATGCCATGATATGAAAATGATAGAACTATGCAAATGATAATGCAATGAAACCTAAAACAGGTAAAAGATGTTGAGCAAATTTTGGGGTGCAACAACGGGTTGAGCCGACCTTCGGGTTCAATGCCTGTTTGTTTAACAGATGCTTGACAGCAAGGTCAGATGTTCCTCTCAACTTCATGTCGAGCCGGCCTTCGGGTTCGATGCCTGACGACGAGGTCAGATGTTCCTCTTAACTTCGTGTTGAGTCGGCCTTCGGGTTCAATGCCTGTTTGTTTAACAGATTTCTAACGACGAGGTCAAATATTGCTCTCAACTTCGTGTTGAGCCGACCTTCAGGATCGATGCCTGTTTGTTTAACAGATGCCTGACAGCGAGTTCATATGTTCTTCTCAACTTCGTGTTGAGCCGGCCTCTAGGTTCGATGCCTGTTTTTTTAAAAGATGCCTCACGGCGAGGTCAGATGTTCCTCTCAACTTCGTGTTGAGCCGGCCTTCAGGTTCGATGCCTGTTTGTTTAACAGATACCTGATGGCGAGGTCAGATGTTCTTCTCAACTTCAGGTTGAGCCGGGTTTCGGGTTCGATGCCTGTTTCTTTAACAGATGCCTGACGGCAAGGTCAAATGTTCTTCTTAACTTCGGGTTGAGCCGACCTCCGGATTTGATGCTTGTTTGTTTAACAGATGCTTGACAGCGAGGTCAGATGTTCCTCTCAACTTCTTGTCTAGCCGACCTTTAGGTTCGATGCCTGACGGCGAGGTCAGATGTTCTTCTCAACTTCGTGTTGAGTCGTCCTTCAGGTTCGATGCCTGTTTGTTTAACAGATGTCGGACAGCGAGGTCATATGTTCTTCTCAACTACGTGTTGAGCCGCCCTTCGGGTTCGATGCCTGTTTGTTTAGAAGATGCCTCACGGAGATGTCGGATGTCCCTCTCAAGTTTGTGTTGAGCCAGCCTTCGTGTTCGATTCCTGTTTGTTTGACAGATATTTGATGGCGAGGTCAGATGTGCTTCTCAACTTCAGGTTGAGCCGGGTTTCGGGTTCGATGCCTGTTTCTTTAACAGATGCCGGATGGTAAGGTCAGATGTTCTTCGTAAGTTCCGATTGAGCATGCTTGATAGCAAGGTCAGATGTTCCTCTCAACTTCGTGTCTAGCCGATCTTTGGGTTCGATGCGTGACAGCGAGGTCAGATGTTCTTCTCAACTTCGTGTTGAGCCAGCCTTCGAGTTCGATGCCTGTTTGTTTAACAGATGTCTGACAGCGAGGTCAGATGTTCTTCTCATCTACGGGTTGAGTCGGCCTTTGGGTTCAATGCCTGTTTGTTTAACAGATGCTTGACAGCAAGGTCAGATGTTCCTCTCTACTTCGTCTCGAGCCGACCTTCGGGTTCGATGCCTGACGGCGAGGTCAAATGTTCCTCTTAACTTCGTGTTGAGCCGGCTTTTGGGTTCGATGCCTGTTTGTTTAACAGATTCCTGACGGCGAGGTCAGATATTCCTCTCAACTTCGTGTTGAGACGACCTTCGGGATCGATCCCTGTTTGTTTAACAGATGCCTGACAGTGAGTTCAGATGTTCTTCTCAACTTTGTGTTGAGCCGGCCTCCGGGTTCGATGCCTGTTTTTTTAAAAGATGCCTCACGGCGAGTTCAGATGTTCTTCTCAAATTCGTATTGAGCCGACCTTCGGGATCGATGCCTGTTTGTTTAACAGATGCCTGACAGCGAATTCAAATGTTCCTCTCAACTTCGTGTTGAACCGGCCTCTGGGTTCGATGCCTGTTTGTTTAACAGATGCCTAACGGTGAGGTCAGATGTTCTTATCAACTTCGTGTTGAGCCGCCCTTCGGGTTCGATGCCTGTTTGTTTAAAAGATGCCTCACGGCGAGGTCAGATGTTCCTCTCAACTTCGTGTTGAGTCGGCCTTCGGGTTTGATGTCTGTTTGTTTAAAAGATGCCTCATGGAGAGGTCGGATGTTCCTCTCAACTTTGTGTTGAGTCGGCCTTCGTGTTCGATTCCTGTTTGTTTAACAGATACCTGATGGAGAGGTCAGATGTTCTTCTCAACTTCAGGTTGAGCCGGGTTTCGGGTTCAATGCCTGTTTCTTTAACAGTTGCCTGACGGCAAGGTCAGATGTTCTTCGTAACTTCCGGTTGAGCCGACCTCTGGATTCGATGCCTGTTTGTTTAACAGATGCTTGACAGCGAGGTCAGATGTTCCTCTCAACTTCGTGTCTAGCCGGCCTTTGGGTTCGATGCTTGACGGCGAGGTCAGATGTTCTTCTCAACTTCAGGTTTAGCCGGGTTTCGGGTTCGATGCCTGTTTCTTTAACAGATGCCTGACGGTAAGGTCAGATGTTCTTCATATGTTCCGGTTGATCCGACCTCCGGATTCGATGCCAATTTCTTTAACAAATGCTTGACTGTGATGTCAGATGTTCCTCTCAACTTCGTGTCGAGCCGGCCTTTGGGTTCGATGCCTGACGGCAAGGTCGGATGTTCTTCTCAACTTCATGTTGAGCCAGCCTTCGAGTTCGATGCCTGTTTCTTTAACAGATGTCTGATAGCGAGGTCAGATGTTCTTCTCAACTACGGGTTGAGCCGGCCTTCGGGTTCGATGCCTGTTTGTTTAACAGATGCTTGACAACGAGGTCAGATGTTCCTCTCAACTTCGTGTCGAGCCGGCCTTCGGGTTCGATGCTTGACGGCGAGGTCAGATGTTCCTCTTAACTTCGTGTTGAGCCGGCCTTCGGGTTCGATGCCTGTTTGTTTAAGATATTCCTGACGGGGAGGTCAGATATTCCTCTAAACTTCGTGTTGAGCCGACCTTCGGGATCGATGCCTATTTGTTTAACAGATGCCTGACAGCGAGTTCAGATGTTCTTCTCAACTTCGTGTTGAGCCGGCCTCCGGGTTCGATGCCTGTTTGTTTAAAAGATGCCTCGCGGCGAGGTCAGATGTTACTCTCAACTTCGTGTTGAGCCGGCCTTCGGGTTCGATGCCCATTTGTTTAACAGATACCTGATGGCGAGGTCAGATGTTCTTCTGAACTTCAGGTTAAGCCGGGTTTCGGGTTCGATGCTTGTTTCTTTAGCAGATGCCTGACGGCAAGGTCAAATGTTCTTCGTAACTTCGGGTTGAGCCGACCTCCGGATTCGATGCCTGTTTGTTTAACAGATGCTTGACACCGAGGTCAGATGTTCCTCTCAACTTCGTGTCTAGCCGGCCTTTGGGTTCGATGCCTGATGGCGAGGTCATATGTTCTTCTTAACTTCGTGTTGAGCCGGCCTTCGGGTTCGATGCCTGTTTGTTTAACAGATGTCTGACGGCGAGGTCAGATGTTCTTCTCAACTTCGTGTCGAGCCGGACTTCCGGTTCGATGCCTGACAGCTAGGTCAGATATTCCTTTTAATTTCGTGTTGAGCCGGCCTTTGGGTTCGATGCTTGTTTGTTTAACAGATGCCTGATAGCGAGTTCAGATGTTCTTCTCAAATTCGTGTTGAGCCGACCTTCGGGATCGATGCCTGTTTGTTTAACAGATGCCTAACAGCGAGTTCAGATGTTCTTCTCAACTTCGTGTTGAGCCGGCCTCCGGGTTCGATGCCTGTTTGTTTAACAGATGCCTAACGGTGAGGTCAGATGTTCTTATCAACTTCATGTTGAGCCGCCCTTCGGGTTCGATGCCTGTTTGTTTAAAAGATGCCTCACGGCGAGGTCAGATGTTCCTCTCAACTTCGTGTTGAGCCGGCCTTCGGGTTCAATGCCTGTTTGTTTAAAAGATGCCTCACGGAGAGTTCGGATGTTCCTCTCAACTTCGTATTGAGCCGACCTTCGTGTTCGAATCCTGTTTGTTTAACAGATACCTGATGGCGAGGTCAGATGTTCTTCTCAACTTCAGATTGAGCCGGGTTTCAGGTTCGATGCTTGTTTCTTTAACAGTTGCCTGACGGCAAGGTCAGATGTTCTTCGTAGCTTCCGGTTGAGCCGACCTCAGGATTCGATGAATGTTTGTTTAACAGATGCTTGACAGCGAGGTCAGAAGTTCCTCTCAACTTCGTGTCTAGCCGGCCTTTGGGTTCGATGCTTGATGGCGAGGTCAGATGTTCTTCTCAACTTCAGGTTGAGTCGGGTTTCGGGTTCGATGCCTGTTTCTTTAAGAGATACCTGACGGTAAGGTCAGATGTTCTTCGTAAGTTCCGATTGAGCCAACCTCCAGATTCGATGCCTATTTCTTTAACAAATGCTTTACAGCGATGTCAGATGTTCCTCTCAACTTCATGTCGAGCCGACCTTTGGGTTCGATGCCTGACAGCAAGGTCAGATGTTCTTCTCAACTTCGTGTTGAGCTAGCCTTCGAGTTCGATGGCTGTTTTTTTAACAGATGTCTGACAGCGAGGTAAGTTGTTCTTCTCAACTACGGGTTGAGCCTGCCTTCGGGTTTGATGCCTGTTTGTTTAACAGATGCTTGACAACAAGGTCAGATGTTCCTCTCAACTTCGTGTCGAGCCAGCTTTCGGGTTCGATGCCTGACGGAGAGGTCAGATGTTCCACTTAACTTCGTGTTGAGCCGGCCTTCGGGTTCGATGCATGTTTGTTTAATAGATTCCTGACGGCGAGGTCAGATATTCCTCTCAACTTCGTGTTGAGCCGACCTTCGGGATCGATGCCTGTTTGTTTAACAGATGCCTGACAGCGAGTTCAGATGTTCTTCTCAACTTCGTGTTGAGCCGGCCTTCAGGTTCGATGCTTGTTTGTTTAACAGATGTCTGACGGCGAGGACAGAAGTTCTTATCAACTTTGTGTTGAGCCGGCCTTCGGGTTCGATGCCTGTTTGTTTAACAGATACCTGATGGCGAGGTCAGATGTTCTTCTCAACTTCAGGTTGAGCTGGGTTTCGGGTTCGATGCTTGTTTCTTTAGCAGAAGCCTGACGGCAAGCTCAAATGTTCTTCGTAACTTCAGGTTGAGCCGTCCTCCGGATTCGATGCCTGTTTGTTTAATAGATGCTTGACAGCGAGGTCAGATTTTCCTCTCAACTTAGTGTCTAGTCGGCCCTTGGGTTCTATGTCTGACAGTAAGGTCAGATGTTATTCTCAACTTCGTGTTGAGCCGCCATCGGGTTCGACGCCTATTTGTTTAAGAGATGTCTGACGGCGAGGTCAGATGTTCGTCTAAACTACGGGTTGAGCCGGCCTTCGGGTTCGATGCCTATTTTTTTAACAGATCTTGACAGCGAGGTCAGATGTTCCTCTCAACTTCGTGTCGAGCCGGACTTCGGGTTCGATGCTTGATGGCGAGGTCAGATGTTCCTCTTAACTTCGTGTTAAGCCAGCATTCTGGTTTGATGCCTGTTTGTTTAACAGATTCCTGACGGCGAGGTCAGATGTTCCTCTTAACTTCGTGTTGAGCCGACCTTCAGGATCGATGCCTGTTTTTTTAACAAATGTCTTACAGCGAGTTCATATGTTCTTCTCAACTTCGTGTTGAGCCGGCCTCCGGGTTCGATGGCTGTTTGTTTAACAGATGCCTAACAGTGAGGTCAGATGTTCTTATCAACTTCATGTTGAGCCGCCCTTCGGGTTCGATGCCTGTTTGTTTAAAAGATGCCTCATAGCGAGGTCAGATGTTCCTCTCAACTTCGTGTTGAGCCGGCCTTCGGGTTCGATGCCCGTTTGTTTAACAGATACCTGATGGCGAGGTCAGATGTTCTTCGTAACTTCAGGTTGAGCCGGGTTCCGGATTCGATGCCTGTTTGTTTAACAGATGCTTGACAGCGAGGTCAGATGTTCCTCTCAACTTCGTGTCTAGCCGGCCTTTGGGTTCGATGCCTGATGGCGAGGTCAGATGTTCTTCTCAACTTTGTGTTGAGCCGGCCTTCGGGTTCGATGCCTGTTTGTTTAACAAATGTCTGACGACGAGGTCAGATGTTCTTCTCAACTACGGGTTGAGCCGGCTTTGGTTTCGTTTCCTGTTTGTTTAACAGATTCTTGACAGCAAGGTCAAATGTTCCTCTCAACTTCGTGTCGAGCCGGACTTCTGGTTTGATGCTTGACAGCGAGGTCAGATATTCCTCTTAACTTCGTGTTGAGCTGGTCTTCGGGTTCGATGCCTGTTTGTTTAATAGATGTCTGACAGCGAGTTCAGATGTTCTTCTCAACTTCGTGCTGAGCCGACCTTCGGGATCGAAGCATGTTTGTTTAACAGATGCCTGACATCGAGTTCAGATGTTCTTCTCAACTTCGTGTTGAGCCGAACTCCGGGTTCGATGCCTGTTTGTTTAACAGATACCTAATGGTGAGGTCGGATGTTCTTATCAACTTCGTGTTGAGCCGACCTTCGGGTTCGATGCCTGTTTGTTTAAAAGATGCCTCACGGGGAGGTCAGATTTTCCTCTCATCTTCGTGTTGAGCCGGCCTTCGGGTTCGATGCCTGTTTGTTTAACAGATGTCTGACAGCGAGGTCATATATTCTTCTCAACTACGTGTTGAGCCTCCCTTCGGGTTCGATGCCAGTTTGTTTAAAAGATGCCTCACGGAGAGGTCAGATGTTCCTCTCAACTTCGTGTTGAGCCGACCTTCAGGATCGATGCCTGTTTGTTTAACAGATGCCTGACATCGACTTTAGATGTTCTTCTCAACTTCGTGTTGAGCCGGCCTCCGGGTTCGATGGCTGTTTGTTTAACAGATGCCTAACGGTGAGGTCAGATGTTCTTATCAACTTCATGTTGAGCCGCCCTTCGGGTTCGATGCCTGTTTGTTTAAAAGATGCCTCATAGCGAGGTCAGATGTTCCTCTCAACTTCGTGTTGAGCCGGCCTTCGGGTTCGATGCCCGTTTGTTTAACAGATACCTGATGGCGAGGTCAGATGTTCTTCGTAACTTCAGGTTGAGCCGGGTTCCGGATTCGATGCCTGTTTGTTTAACAGATGCTTGACAGCGAGGTCAGATGTTCCTCTCAACTTTGTATCTAGCCGGCCTTTGGGTTCGATGCCTGATGGCGAGGTCAGATGTTCTTTTCAACTTCGTGTTGAGCCGGCCTTCGGGTTCGATGCCCGTTTGTTTAACAGATACCTGATGGCGAGGTCAGATGTTCTTCGTAACTTCAGGTTGAGCCGGGTTCCGGATTCGATGCCTGTTTGTTTAACAGATGCTTGACAGCGAGGTCAGATGTTCCTCTCAACTTCGTGTCTAGCCGGCCTTTGGGTTCGATGCCTGATGGCGAGGTCAGATGTTCTTCTCAACTTTGTGTTGAGCCGGCCTTCGGGTTCGATGCCTGTTTGTTTAACAAATGTCTGACGACGAGGTCAGATGTTCTTCTCAACTACGGGTTGAGCCGGCTTTGGTTTCGTTTCCTGTTTGTTTAACAGATTCTTGACAGCAAGGTCAAATGTTCCTCTCAACTTCGTGTCGAGCCGGACTTCTGGTTTGATGCTTGACAGCGAGGTCAGATATTCCTCTTAACTTCGTGTTGAGCTGGTCTTCGGGTTCGATGCCTGTTTGTTTAATAGATGTCTGACAGCGAGTTCAGATGTTCTTCTCAACTTCGTGCTGAGCCGACCTTCGGGATCGAAGCATGTTTGTTTAACAGATGCCTGACATCGAGTTCAGATGTTCTTCTCAACTTCGTGTTGAGCCGAACTCCGGGTTCGATGCCTGTTTGTTTAACAGATACCTAATGGTGAGGTCGGATGTTCTTATCAACTTCGTGTTGAGCCGACCTTCGGGTTCGATGCCTGTTTGTTTAAAAGATGCCTCACGGGGAGGTCAGATTTTCCTCTCATCTTCGTGTTGAGCCGGCCTTCGGGTTCGATGCCTGTTTGTTTAACAGATGTCTGACAGCGAGGTCATATATTCTTCTCAACTACGTGTTGAGCCTCCCTTCGGGTTCGATGCCAGTTTGTTTAAAAGATGCCTCACGGAGAGGTCAGATGTTCCTCTCAACTTCGTGTTGAGCCGACCTTCAGGATCGATGCCTGTTTGTTTAACAGATGCCTGACATCGACTTTAGATGTTCTTCTCAACTTCGTGTTGAGCCGGCCTCCGGGTTCGATGGCTGTTTGTTTAACAGATGCCTAACGGTGAGGTCAGATGTTCTTATCAACTTCATGTTGAGCCGCCCTTCGGGTTCGATGCCTGTTTGTTTAAAAGATGCCTCATAGCGAGGTCAGATGTTCCTCTCAACTTCGTGTTGAGCCGGCCTTCGGGTTCGATGCCCGTTTGTTTAACAGATACCTGATGGCGAGGTCAGATGTTCTTCGTAACTTCAGGTTGAGCCGGGTTCCGGATTCGATGCCTGTTTGTTTAACAGATGCTTGACAGCGAGGTCAGATGTTCCTCTCAACTTTGTATCTAGCCGGCCTTTGGGTTCGATGCCTGATGGCGAGGTCAGATGTTCTTTTCAACTTCGTGTTGAGCCGGCCTTCGGGTTCGATGCCTGTTTGTTTAACAGATGTCTGACGACGAGGTCAGATGTTCTTCTCAACTACGGGTTGAGCCGGCTTCGGGTTCGTTTCCTGTTTGTTTAACAAATTCTTGACAGCAAGGTCAAATGTTCCTCTCAACTTCGTGTCGAGCAGGACTTCTAGTTCGATGCTTGACAGCGAGGTCAGATATTCCTCTTAACTTCGTGTTGAGCTGGTCTTCGGGTTCGATGCCTGTTTGTTTAATAGATGTCTGACAGCGAGTTCATATGTTCTTCTCAACTTCGTGTTGAGCCGACCTTCGGGATCGAAGCATGTTTGTTTAACAGATGCCTGACATCGAGTTCAGATGTTCTTCTCAACTTCGTGTTGAGCCGACCTCCAGGTTCGATGCCTGTTTTGTTTAACAGATACCTAACGGTGAGGTCGGATGTTCTTATCAACTTCGTGTTGAGCCGCCCTTCGGGTTCGATGCCTGTTTGTTTAAAAGATGCCTCACGGGGAGGTCATATGTTCCTCTCATCTTCGTGTTGAGCCGGCCTTCGGGTTCGATGCCTGTTTGTTTAACAGATGTCTCACAGCGAGGTCAGATATTCTTCTCAACTATGTGTTGAGCCTCCCTTCGGGTTCGATGCCTGTTTGTTTAAAAGATGCCTCACGGAGAGGTCAGATGTTCCTCTCAACTTCTTGTTGAGTCGACCTTCGGGATCGATGCCTGTTTGTTTAACAGATGCCTGACATCGACTTCAGATGTTCTTCTCAACTTCGTGTTGAGCCGGCCTCCGGGTTTGACGGCTGTTTGTTTAACAGATGCCTAACGGTGAGGTCAGATGTTCTTATCAACTTCATGTTGAGCCGCCCTTCGGGTTCGATGCCTGTTTGTTTAAAAGATGCCTCATAGCGAGGTCATATGTTCCTCTCAACTTCGTGTTGAGCCGGCCTTCGGGTTCGATGCCCGTTTGTTTAACAGATACCTGATGGCGAGGTCAGATGTTCTTCGTAACTTCAGGTTGAGCCGGGTTCCGGATTTGATGCCTGTTTGTTTAACAGATGCTTGACAGCGAGGTCAGATGTTCCTCTCAACTTCGTGTCTAGCCGGCCTTTGGGTTCGATGCCTGATGGCGAGGTCAGATGTTCTTCTCAACTTCGTGTTGAGCCGGCCTTCGGGATCGAAGCATGTTTGTTTAACAGATGCCTGACATCGAGTTCAGATGTTCTTCTCAACTTCGTGTTGAGCCGACCTCCGGGTTCGATGCCTGTTTGTTTAACAGATACCTAACGGTGAGGTCGGATGTTCTTATCAACTTCGTGTTGAGCCGCCCTTCGGGTTCGATGCCTGTTTGTTTAAAAGATGCCTCACGGGGAGGTCAGATTTTCCTCTCATCTTCGTGTTGAGCCGGCCTTCGGGTTCGATGCCTGTTTGTTTAACAGATGTCTGACAGCAAGGTCATATATTCTTCTCAACTACGTGTTGAGCCTCCCTTCGGGTTCGATGCCAGTTTGTTTAAAAGATGCCTCACAGAGAGGTCAGATGTTCCTCTCAACTTCGTGTTGAGCCGACCTTCAGGATCGATGCCTGTTTGTTTAACAGATGCCTGACATCGACTTTAGATGTTCTTCTCAACTTCGTGTTGAGCCGGCCTCCGGGTTCGATGGCTGTTTGTTTAACAGATGCCTAACGGTGAGGTCAGATGTTCTTATCAACTTCATGTTGAGCCGCCCTTCAGGTTCGATGCCTGTTTGTTTAAAAGATGCCTCATAGCGAGGTCAGATGTTCCTCTCAACTTCGTGTTGAGTCGGCCTTCGGGTTCGATGCCCGTTTGTTTAACAGATACCTGATGGCGAGGTCAGATGTTCTTCGTAACTTCAGGTTGAGCCGGGTTCCGGATTCGATGCCTGTTTTTTTAACAGATGCTTGACAGCGAGGTCAGATGTTCCTCTCAACTTCGTGTCTAGCCGGCCTTTGGGTTCGATGCCTGATGGCGAGGTCAGATGTTCTTCTCAACTTCTTGTTGAGCCGGCCTTCGGGTTCGATGCATGTTTGTTTAACAGATGTCTGACGACGAGGTCAGATGTTCTTCTCAACTACGGGTTGAGCCGACTTCGGATTCGTTTCCTGTTTGTTTAACAGATTCTTGACAGCAAGGTCAAATGTTCCTCTCAACTTCGTGTCGAGCCGGACTTCTGGTTCGATGCTTGACAGCGAGGTCAGATATTCCTCTTAACTTCGTGTTAAGCTGGTCTTCGGGTTCGATGCCTGTTTGTTTAATAGATGTCTGACAGCGAGTTCAGATGTTCTTCTCAACTTCGTGTTGAGCCGACCTTCGGGATCGAAGCATGTTTGTTTAACAGATGCCTGACATCGAGTTTATATGTTCTTCTCAACTTCGTGTTGACCGACCTCCGGGTTCGATGCCTGTTTGTTTAACAGATACCTAACGGTGAGGTCGGATGTTCTTATCAACTTCGTGTTGAGCCGCCCTTCGGGTTCGATGCCTGTTTGTTTAAAAGATGCCTCACGGGGAGGTCAGATGTTCCTCTCATCTTTGTGTTGAGCCGGCCTTCGGGTTCGATGCCTGTTTGTTTAACAGATGTCTGACAGCGAGGTCAGATATTCTTCTCAACTACGTGTTGAGCCCCCCTTCGGGTTCGATGCCTGTTTGTTTAAAAGATGCCTCACGGAGAGGTCAGATGTTCCTCTCAACTTCGTGTTGAGCCGACCTTCGGGATCGATGCCTGTTTGTTTAACAGATGCCTGACATCGACTTCAGATGTTCTTCTCAACTTCGTGTTGAGCCGGCCTCCGGGTTCGATGGCTGTTTGTTTAACAGATGTCTAACGGTGAGGTCAGATGTTCTTATCAACTTCATGTTGAGCCGCCCTTCGGGTTCGATGCCTGTTTGTTTAAAAGATGCCTCATAGCGAGGTCAGATGTTCCTCTCAACTTCGTGTTGAGCCGGCCTTCAGGTTCGATGCCCGTTTGTTTAACAGATACCTGATCGCGAGGTCAGATGTTCTTCGTAACTTCAGGTTGAGCCGGGTTCCGGATTCGATGCCTGTTTGTTTAACAGATGCTTGACAGCGAGGTCAGATGTTCCTCTCAACTTCGTATCTAGCCGGCCTTTGGGTTCGATGCCTGATGGCGAGGTCAGATGTTCTTTTCAACTTCGTGTTGAGCCGGCCTTCGGGTTCGATGCCTGTTTGTTTAACAGATGTCTGACGACGAGGTCAGATGTTCTTCTCAACTACGGGTTGAGCCGGCTTCGGGTTCGTTTCCTGTTTGTTTAACAAATTCTTGACAGCAAGGTCAAATGTTCCTCTCAACTTCGTGTCGAGCAGGACTTCTAGTTCGATGCTTGACAGCGAGGTCAGATATTCCTCTTAACTTCGTGTTGAGCTGGTCTTCGGGTTCGATGCCTGTTTCTTTAATAGATGTCTGACAACGAGTTCAGATGTTCTTCTCAACTTCGTGTTGAGCCGGCCTTCGGGATCGAAGCATGTTTGTTTAACAGATACCTGACATCGAGTTCATATGTTCTTCTCAACTTCGTGTTGAGCCGACCTCCGGGTTCGATGCCTGTTTGTTTAACAGATACCTAACGGTGAGGTCGGATGTTCTTATCAACTTCGTGTTGAGCCGCCCTTCGGGTTCGATGCCTGTTTGTTTAAAAGATGCCTCACGGGGAGGTCAGATGTTCCTCTCATCTTCGTGTTGAGCCGGCCTTCGGGTTCGATGCCTGTTTGTTTAACAGATGTCTGACAGCAAGGTCAGATATTCTTCTCAACTACGTGTTGAGCCTCCCTTCGGGTTCGATGCCTGTTTGTTTAAAAGATGCCTCACGGAGAGGTCAGATGTTCCTCTCAACTTCGTGTTGAGCCGACCTTCGGGATCGATGCCTGTTTGTTTAACAGATGCCTGACATCGACTTCAGATGTTCTTCTCAACTTCGTGTTGAGCCGGCCTCCGGGTTTGACGGCTGTTTGTTTAACAGATGCCTAACGGTGAGGTCAGATGTTCTTATCAACTTCATGTTGAGCCGCCTTTCGGGTTCGATGCCTGTTTGTTTAAAAGATGCCTCATAGCGAGGTCATATGTTCCTCTCAACTTCGTGTTGAGCCGGCCTTCGGGTTCGATGCCCGTTTGTTTAACAGATACCTGATGGCGAGGTCAGATGTTCTTCGTAACTTCAGGTTGAGCCGGGTTCCGGATTCGATGCCTGTTTGTTTAACAGATGCTTGACAGCGAGGTCAGATGTTCCTCTCAACTTCGTGTCTAGCCGGCCTTTGGGTTCGATGCCTGATGGCGAGGTCAGATGTTCTTCTCAACTTCGTGTTGAGCCGGCCTTCGGGATCGAAGCATGTTTGTTTAACAGATGCCTGACATCGAGTTCAGATGTTCTTCTCAACTTCGTGTTGAGCCGACCTCCGGGTTCGATGCCTGTTTGTTTAACAGATACCTAACGGTGAGGTCGGATGTTCTTATCAACTTCGTGTTGAGCCGCCCTTCGGGTTCGATGGCTGTTTGTTTAAAAGATGCCTCACGGGGAGGTCAGATTTTCCTCTCATCTTCGTGTTGAGCCGGCCTTCGGGTTCGATGCCTGTTTGTTTAACAGATGTCTGACAGCGAGGTCATATATTCTTCTCAACTACGTGTTGAGCCTCCCTTCGGGTTCGATGCCAGTTTGTTTAAAAGATGCCTCACGGAGAGGTCAGATGTTCCTCTCAACTTCGTGTTGAGCCGACCTTCAGGATCGATGCCTGTTTGTTTAACAGATGCCTGACATCGACTTTAGATGTTCTTCTCAACTTCGTGTTGAGCCGGCCTCCGGGTTCGATGGCTGTTTGTTTAACAGATGCCTAACGGTGAGGTCAGATGTTCTTATCAACTTCATGTTGAGCCGCCCTTCGGGTTCGATGCCTGTTTGTTTAAAAGATGCCTCATAGCGAGGTCAGATGTTCCTCTCAACTTCGTGTTGAGTCGGCCTTCGGGTTCGATGCCCGTTTGTTTAACAGATACCTGATGGCGAGGTCAGATGTTCTTCGTAACTTCAGGTTGAGCCGGGTTCCGGATTCGATGCCTGTTTTTTTAACAGATGCTTGACAGCGAGGTCAGATGTTCCTCTCAACTTCGTGTCTAGCCGGCCTTTGGGTTCGATGCCTGATGGCGAGGTCAGATGTTCTTCTCAACTTCTTGTTGAGCCGGCCTTCGGGTTCGATGCATGTTTGTTTAACAGATGTCTGACGACGAGGTCAGATGTTCTTCTCAACTACGGGTTGAGCCGGCTTCGGATTCGTTTCCTGTTTGTTTAACAGATTCTTGACAGCAAGGTCAAATGTTCCTCTCAACTTCGTGTCGAGCCGGACTTCTGGTTCGATGCTTGACAGCGAGGTCAGATATTCCTCTTAACTTCATGTTAAGCTGGTCTTCGGGTTCGATGCCTGTTTGTTTAATAGATGTCTGACAGCGAGTTCAGATGTTCTTCTCAACTTCGTGTTGAGCCGACCTTCGGGATCGAAGCATGTTTGTTTAACAGATGCCTGACATCGAGTTCATATGTTCTTCTCAACTTCGTGTTGAGCCGACCTCCGGGTTCGATGCCTGTTTGTTTAACAGATACCTAACGGTGAGGTCGGATGTTCTTATCAACTTCGTGTTGAGCCGCCCTTCGGGTTCGATGCCTGTTTGTTTAAAAGATGCCTCACGGGGAGGTCAGATGTTCCTCTCATCTTTGTGTTGAGCCGGCCTTCGGGTTCGATGCCTGTTTGTTTAACAGATGTCTGACAGCGAGGTCAGATATTCTTCTCAACTACGTGTTGAGCCTCCCTTCGGGTTCGATGCCTGTTTGTTTAAAAGATGCCTCACGGAGAGGTCAGATGTTCCTCTCAACTTCGTGTTGAGCCGACCTTCGGGATCGATGCCTGTTTGTTTAACAGATGCCTGACATCGACTTCAGATGTTCTTCTCAACTTCGTGTTGAGCCGGCCTCCGGGTTCGATGGCTGTTTGTTTAACAGATGTCTAACGGTGAGGTCAGATGTTCTTATCAACTTCATGTTGAGCCGCCCTTCGGGTTCGATGCCTGTTTGTTTAAAAGATGCCTCATAGCGAGGTCAGATGTTCCTCTCAACTTCGTGTTGAGCCGGCCTTCGGGTTCGATGCCCGTTTGTTTAACAGATACCTGATCGCGAGGTCAGATGTTCTTCGTAACTTCAGGTTGAGCCGGGTTCCGGATTCGATGCCTGTTTGTTTAACAGATGCTTGACAGCGAGGTCAGATGTTCCTCTCAACTTCGTATCTAGCCGGCCTTTGGGTTCGATGCCTGATGGCGAGGTCAGATGTTCTTTTCAACTTCGTGTTGAGCCGGCCTTCGGGTTCGATGCCTGTTTGTTTAACAGATGTCTGACGACGAGGTCAGATGTTCTTCTCAACTACGGGTTGAGCCGGCTTCGGGTTCGTTTCCTGTTTGTTTAACAAATTCTTGACAGCAAGGTCAAATGTTCCTCTCAACTTCGTGTCGAGCAGGACTTCTAGTTCGATGCTTGACAGCGAGGTCAGATATTCCTCTTAACTTCGTGTTGAGCTGGTCTTCGGGTTCGATGCCTGTTTCTTTAATAGATGTCTGACAACGAGTTCAGATGTTCTTCTCAACTTCGTGTTGAGCCGGCCTTCGGGATCGAAGCATGTTTGTTTAACAGATGCCTGACATCGAGTTCATATGTTCTTCTCAACTTCGTGTTGAGCCGACCTCCGGGTTCGATGCCTGTTTGTTTAACAGATACCTAACGGTGAGGTCGGATGTTCTTATCAACTTCGTGTTGAGCCGCCCTTCGGGTTCGATGCCTGTTTGTTTAAAAGATGCCTCACGGGGAGGTCAGATGTTCCTCTCATCTTCGTGTTGAGCCGGCCTTCGGGTTCGATGCCTGTTTGTTTAACAGATGTCTGACAGCGAGGTCAGATATTCTTCTCAACTACGTGTTGAGCCTCCCTTCGGGTTCGATGCCTGTTTGTTTAAAAGATGCCTCACGGAGAGGTCAGATGTTCCTCTCAACTTCGTGTTGAGCCGACCTTCGGGATCGATGCCTGTTTGTTTAACAGATGCCTGACATCGACTTCAGATGTTCTTCTCAACTTCGTGTTGAGCCGGCCTCCGGGTTCGATGGCTGTTTGTTTAACAGATGTCTAACGGTGAGGTCAGATGTTCTTATCAACTTCATGTTGAGCCGCCCTTCGGGTTCGATGCCTGTTTGTTTAAAAGATGCCTCATAGCGAGGTCAGATGTTCCTCTCAACTTCGTGTTGAGCCGGCCTTCGGGTTCGATGCCCGTTTGTTTAACAGATACCTGATCGCGAGGTCAGATGTTCTTCGTAACTTCAGGTTGAGCCGGGTTCCGGATTCGATGCCTGTTTGTTTAACAGATGCTTGACAGCGAGGTCAGATGTTCCTCTCAACTTCGTATGTAGCCGGCCTTTGGGTTTGATGCATGATGGCGAGGTCAGATGTTCTTTTCAACTTCGTGTTGAGCCGGCCTTCGGGTTCGATGCCTGTTTGTTTAACAGATGTCTGATGACGAGGTCAGATGTTCTTCTCAACTACGGGTTGAGCCGGCTTCGGGTTCGTTTCCTGTTTGTTTAACAAATTCTTGACAGCAAGGTCAAATGTTCCTCTCAACTTCGTGTCGAGCAGGACTTCTAGTTCGATGCTTGACAGCGAGGTCAGATATTCCTCTTAACTTCGTGTTGAGCTGGTCTTCGGGTTCGATGCCTGTTTGTTTAATAGATGTCTGACAGCGAGTTCAGATGTTCTTCTCAACTTCGTGTTGAGCCGACCTTCGGGATCGAAGCATGTTTGTTTAACAGATGCCTGACATCGAGTTCAGATGTTCTTCTCAACTTCGTGTTGAGCCGACCTCCAGGTTCGATGCCTGTTTTGTTTAACAGATACCTAACGGTGAGGTCGGATGTTCTTATCAACTTCGTGTTGAGCCGCCCTTCGGGTTCGATGCCTGTTTGTTTAAAAGATGCCTCACGGGGAGGTCATATGTTCCTCTCATCTTCGTGTTGAGCCGGCCTTCGGGTTCGATGCCTGTTTGTTTAACAGATGTCTCACAGCGAGGTCAGATATTCTTCTCAACTATGTGTTGAGCCTCCCTTTGGGTTCGATGCCTGTTTGTTTAAAAGATGCCTCACGGAGAGGTCAGATGTTCCTCTCAACTTCTTGTTGAGTCGACCTTCGGGATCGATGCCTGTTTGTTTAACAGATGCCTGACATCGACTTCAGATGTTCTTCTCAACTTCGTGTTGAGCCGGCCTCCGGGTTTGACGGCTGTTTGTTTAACAGATGCCTAACGGTGAGGTCAGATGTTCTTATCAACTTCATGTTGAGCCGCCCTTCGGGTTCGATGCCTGTTTGTTTAAAAGATGCCTCATAGCGAGGTCATATGTTCCTCTCAACTTCGTGTTGAGCCGGCCTTCGGGTTCGATGCCCGTTTGTTTAACAGATACCTGATGGCGAGGTCAGATGTTCTTCGTAACTTCAGGTTGAGCCGGGTTCCGGATTCGATGCCTGTTTGTTTAACAGATGCTTGACAGCGAGGTCAGATGTTCCTCTCAACTTCGTGTCTAGCCGGCCTTTGGGTTCGATGCCTGATGGCGAGGTCAGATGTTCTTCTCAACTTCGTGTTGAGCCGGCCTTCGGGATCGAAGCATGTTTGTTTAACAGATGCCTGACATCGAGTTCAGATGTTCTTCTCAACTTCGTGTTGAGCCGACCTCCGGGTTCGATGCCTGTTTGTTTAACAGATACCTAACGGTGAGGTCGGATGTTCTTATCAACTTCGTGTTGAGCCGCCCTTCGGGTTCGATGCCTGTTTGTTTAAAAGATGCCTCACGGGGAGGTCAGATTTTCCTCTCATCTTCGTGTTGAGCCGGCCTTCGGGTTCGATGCCTGTTTGTTTAACAGATGTCTGACAACGAGGTCATATATTCTTCTCAACTACGTGTTGAGCCTCCCTTCGGGTTCGATGCCAGTTTGTTTAAAAGATGCCTCACGGAGAGGTCAGATGTTCCTCTCAACTTCGTGTTGAGCCGACCTTCAGGATCGATGCCTGTTTGTTTAACAGATGCCTGACATCGACTTTAGATGTTCTTCTCAACTTCGTGTTGAGCCGGCCTCCGGGTTCGATGGCTGTTTGTTTAACAGATGCCTAACGGTGAGGTCAGATGTTCTTATCAACTTCATGTTGAGCCGCCCTTCGGGTTCGATGCCTGTTTGTTTAAAAGATGCCTCATAGCGAGGTCAGATGTTCCTCTCAACTTCGTGTTGAGCCGGCCTTCGGGTTCGATGCCCGTTTGTTTAACAGATACCTGATGGCGAGGTCAGATGTTCTTCGTAACTTCAGGTTGAGCCGGGTTCCGGATTCGATGCCTGTTTTTTTAACAGATGCTTGACAGCGAGGTCAGATGTTCCTCTCAACTTCGTGTCTAGCCGGCCTTTGGGTTCGATGCCTGATGGCGAGGTCAGATGTTCTTCTCAACTTCTTGTTGAGCCGGCCTTCGGGTTCGATGCATGTTTGTTTAACAGATGTCTGACGACGAGGTCAGATGTTCTTCTCAACTACGGGTTGAGCCGGCTTCGGATTCGTTTCCTGTTTGTTTAACAGATTCTTGACAGCAAGGTCAAATGTTCCTCTCAACTTCGTGTCGAGCCGGACTTCTGGTTCGATGCTTGACAGCGAGGTCAGATATTCCTCTTAACTTCGTGTTAAGCTGGTCTTCGGGTTCGATGCCTGTTTGTTTAATAGATGTCTGACAGCGAGTTCAGATGTTCTTCTCAACTTCGTGTTGAGCCGACCTTCGGGATCGAAGCATGTTTGTTTAACAGATGCCTGACATCGAGTTCAGATGTTCTTCTCAACTTCGTGTTGAGCTGACCTCCGGGTTCGATGCCTGTTTGTTTAACAGATACCTAACGGTGAGGTCGGATGTTCTTATCAACTTCGTGTTGAGCCGCCCTTCGGGTTCGATTCCTGTTTGTTTAAAAGATGCCTCACGGGGAGGTCAGATGTTCCTCTCATCTTCGTGTTGAGCCGGCCTTCGGGTTCGATGCCTGTTTGTTTAACAGATGTCTGACAGCGAGGTTAGATATTCTTCTCAACTACGTGTTGAGCCTCCCTTCGGGTTCGATGCCTGTTTGTTTAAAAGATGCCTCACGGAGAGGTCAGATGTTCCTCTCAACTTCGTGTTGAGCCGACCTTCGGGATCGATGCCTGTTTGTTTAACAGATGCCTGACATCGACTTCAGATGTTCTTCTCAACTTCGTGTTGAGCCGGCCTCCGGGTTCGATGGCTGTTTGTTTAACAGATGCCTAACGGTGAGGTCAGATGTTCTTATCAACTTCATGTTGAGCCGCCCTTCGGGTTCGATGCTTGTTTGTTTAAAAGATGCCTCATAGCGAGGTCAGATGTTCCTCTCAACTTCGTGTTGAGCCGGCCTTCGGGTTCGATGCCCGTTTGTTTAACAGATACCTGATGGCGAGGTCAGATGTTCTTCGTAACTTCAGGTTGAGCCGGGTTCCGAATTCGATGCCTGTTTGTTTAATAGATGCTTGACAGCGAGGTCAGATGTTCCTCTCAAATTCGTGTCTAGCCGGCCTTTGGGTTCGATTCCTGATGGCGAGGTCAGATGTTCTTCTCAACTTCGTGTTGAGCCGGCCTTCGGGTTCGATGCCTGTTTGTTTAACAGATGTCTGACGACGAGGTCAGATGTTTTTCTCAACTACGGGTTGAGCCGACTTCGGGTTCGTTTCCTTTTTGTTTAACAGATTCTTGACAGCAAGGTCAAATGTTCCTCTCAACTTCGTGTCGAGCCGGACTTCTGGTTCGATGCTTGATAGCGAGGTCAGATATTCCTCTTAACTTCGTGTTGAGCTGGTCTTCGGGTTCGACGCCTGTTTGTTTAATAGATGTCTGACAGCGAGTTCAGATGTTCTTCTCCACTTCGTGTTGAGCCGACCTTCGGGATCGAAGCATATTTGTTTAACATATGCCTGACATCGAGTTCAGATGTTCTTCTCAACTTCGTGTTGAGCCGACCTCCGGGTTCGATGCCTGTTTGTTTAACAGATACCTAACGGTGAGGTCGGATGTTCTTATCAACTTCGTGTTGAGCCGCCCTTCGGGTTCGATGCCTGTTTGTTTAAAAGATGCCTCACGGGGAGGTCAGATGTTCCTCTCATCTTCGTGTTGAGCCGGCCTTCAGGTTCGATGCCTGTTTGTTTAACAGATGTCTGACAGCGAGGTCAGATATTCTTCTCAACTACGTGTTGAGCCTCCCTTCGGGTTTGATGCCTGTTTGTTTAAAAGATGCCTCACAGAGAGGTCAGATGTTCCTCTCAACTTCGTGTTGAGCCGACCTTCGGGATCGATGCCTGTTTGTTTAACAGATGCCTGACATTGAATTCAGATGTTCTTCTCAACTTCGTGTTGAGCCGGCCTCCGGGTTCGATGGCTGTTTGTTTAACAGATGCCTAACGGTGAGGTCAGGTGTTCTTATCAACTTCATGTTGAGCCGCCCTTCGGGTTCAATGCCTGTTTGTTTAAAAGATGCCTCATAGCGAGGTCAGATGTTCCTCTCAACTTCGTGTTGAGCCGGCCTTCGGGTTCGATGCCCGTTTGTTTAACAGATACCTGATCGCGAGGTCAGATGTTCTTCGTAACTTCAGGTTGAGCCGGGTTCCGGATTCGATGCCTGTTTGTTTAACAGATGCTTGACAGCGAGGTCAGATGTTCCTCTCAACTTCGTGTCTAGCCGGCCTTTGGGTTCGATGCCTGATGGCGAGGTCAGATGTTCTTCTCAACTTCGTGTTGAGCCGGCCTTCGGGTTCGATGCCTGTTTGTTTAACAGATGTCTGACGACGAGGTCAGATGTTCTTCTCAACTACGGGTTAAGCCGGCTTCGGGTTCGTTTCCTGTTTGTTTAACAGATTCTTGACAGCAAGGTCAAATGTTCCTCTCAACTTCGTGTCGAGCCGAACTTGTGGTTCGATGCTTGACAGCGAGGTCAGATATTCCTCTTAACTTCGTGTTGAGCTGGTCTTCGGGTTCGATGCCTGTTTATTTAATAGATGTCTGACAGCGAGTTCAGATGTTCTTCTCCACTTCGTGTTGAGCCGACCTTCGGGATCGAAGCATGTTTGTTTAACAGATGCCTGACATCGAGTTCAGATGTTCTTCTCAACTTCGTGTTGAGCCGACCTCCGGGTTCGATGCCTGTTTGTTTAACAGATACCTAACAGTGAGGTCGGATGTTCTTATCAACTTCGTGTTGAGCCGCCCTTCGGGTTCGATGCCTGTTTGTTTAAAAGATGCCTCACGGGGAGGTCAGATGTTCCTCTCATCTTCGTGTTGAGCCGGCCTTCGGGTTTGATGCCTGTTTGTTTAACAGATGTCTGACAGCGAGGTCAGATATTCTTCTCAACTACGTTTTGAGCCTCCCTTCGGGTTCGATGCCTGTTTGTTTAAAAGATGCCTCACGAAGAGGTCAGATGTTCCTCTCAACTTCGTGTTGAGCCTACCTTCGGGATCAATGCCTGTTTGTTTAACAGATGCCTGACATCGACTTCAGATGTTCTTCTCAACTTCGTGTTGAGCCGGCCTCCGGGTTCGATGGTTGTTTGTTTAACAGATGCCTAACAGTGAGGTCAGGTGTTCTTATCAACTTCATGTTGAGCCGCCCTTTGGGTTCGATGCCTGTTTGTTTAAAAGATGCCTCATAGCAAGGTCAGATGTTCCTCTCAACTTCGTGTTGAGCTGGCCTTCGGGTTCGATGCCCGTTTGTTTAACAGATACCTGATGGCGAGGTCAGATGTTCTTCGTAACTTCAGGTTGAGCCGGGTTCCGGATTCGATGCCTGTTTGTTTAACAGATGCTTGACAGCGAGGTCAGATTTTCCTCTCAACTTCGTGTCTAGCCGGCCTTTGGGTTCGATGCCTGATAGCGAGGTCAGATGTTCTTCTTAACTTCGTGTTGAGCCGGCCTTCGGGGTCGATGCCTGTTTGTTTAACAGATGTCTGACGACGAGGTCAGATGTTCTTCTCAACTACGGGTTGAACCGACTTCGGGTTCGATTCCTGTTTGTTTAACAGATTCTTGACAGCAAGGTCAAATGTTCATCTCAACTTCCTGTCGAGCCGGACTTCTGGTTCGATGCCTGACAGCGAGGTCAGATATTCCTCTTAACTTCGTGTTGAGCCAACCTTCGGGTTCGATGCCTGTTTGTTTAATAGATGCCTGACAGCGAGTTCAGATGTTCTTCTCAACTTCGTGTTGAGCCGACCTTCGGGATCGAAGCCTGTTTGTTTAACTGATGCCTAACGGTGAAGTCAGATGTTCTTATCAACTTCGTGTTGAGCCGCCCTTCGGGTTCGATGCCTGTTTGTTTAAAAGATCCCTCACTACGAGATCATATGTTCCTCTCAACTTCGTGTTGAGCCAGCCTTCAGGTTCGATGCCTGTTTGTTTAACAGATGTCTGACGGCGAGGTCAGATATTCTTCTCAACTACGTGTTGAGCTTTCTTTCGGGTTCGATGCCTGTTTGTTTAAAAGATGCCTCACGAAGAGGTCAGATGTTCCTCTCAAATTCGTGTTGAGCCAGCCTTTGGGTTCGATGCCTGTTTGTTTAACAGATACCTGATGGCGAGGTAAGATGTTCTTCTCAACTTCAGGTTGAGCCGGGTTTCGGGTTTGATTCATGTTTCTTTAACAGATGCCTGATGGCAAGGTCAGACGTTCTTGGTAACTTTGGGTTGAGCCGACCTCCGAATTTGATGCCTGTTTGTTTAACAGATGCTTGACAGCGAGGTCAGATTTTCCTCTCAACTTCGTGTCTAGCCGACCTTTAGGTTCGATGCCTGACAGCGAGGTCAGATGTTCTTCTCAACTTAGTGTTGAGCCGGCCTTCGGGTTCGATGCCTGTTTGTTTAAGAGATGTCTGACAGTGAGGTCAGATGTTTGTCTAAACTATAGGTTGAGCCGGCCTTCGGGTTTGATGCATGTTTGTTTAACAGATGCTTGATAGCGAGGTCCGATGTTCCTCTCAACTTTGTGTAGAGCCATCCTTCAGGTTCGATGCCTGACAGCGAGGTCAGATGTTCCTCTTAACTTCGTGTTGAGCCGGCCTTTAGGTTCGATGCCTGTTTGATTAACAGATTCCTGATGGCGAGGTCAGATATTCCTCTCAACTTCGTTTTGAGCCGACCTTCGGGATCAATGCCTGTTTGTTTAACAGATGCCTGACAGGGAGTTCAGATGTTCTTCCTAACTTCGTGTTGAGCCGGCCTCCGGGTTCGATGGCTGTTTGTTTAACAGATGCCTAACAGTGAGGTCAGGTGTTCTTATCAACTTCATGTTGAGCCGCCCTTTGGGTTCGATGCCTGTTTGTTTAAAAGATGCCTCATAGCAAGGTCAGATGTTCCTCTCAACTTCGTGTTCGATGCCCGTTTGTTTAACAGATACCTGATGGCGAGGTCAGATGTTCTTCGTAACTTCAGGTTGAGCCGGGTTCCGGATTCGATGCCTGTTTGTTTAACAGATGCTTGACAGCGAGGTCAGATTTTCCTCTCAACTTCGTGTCTAGCCGGCCTTTGGGTTCGATGCCTGATGGCGAGGTCAGATGTTCTTCTTAACTTCGTGTTGAGCCGGCCTTCGGGGTCGATGCCTGTTTGTTTAACAGATGTCTGACGACGAGGTCAGATGTTCTTCTCAACTACAGGTTGAGCCGGCCTTCGGGTTCAATGTCTGTTTGTTTAACAGATGCTTGACAGCAAGGTCAAATGTTCCTCTCAACTTCGTGTCGAGCCGGACTTCTGGTTCGATGCTTGACAGCGAGGTCAGATGTTCCTCTTAACTTCGTGTTGAGCCGGCCTTCGGGTTCGATGCCTGTTTGTTTAACAGATTCCTGACGGCGAGGTCAGATATTCCTCTCAACTTCGTGTTGAGCCGACCATCAGGCTCGATGCCTGCTTGATTAACAGATGCCTAACGATGAGGTCAGATGTTCTTATCAACTTCGTGTTGAGCCGCCCTTCGGGTTCGATGCCTGTTTGTTTAAAAGATGCCTCACAGAGAGGTCAGATGTTCCTCTCAACTTCGTGTTGAGCCAGCCTTCGGGTTCGATGCCTGTTTGTTTAACAGATACCTGATGGCGAGGTAAGATGTTCTTCTCAACTTCAGGTTAAGCCGGGTTTCGGGGTTGATTCCTGTTTCTTTAACAGATGCCTGACGGCAAGGTCAGATGTTCTTCGTAACTTCGAGTTGAGCCGACCTTCGGATTCGATGCCTGTTTGTATAACATATGCTTGACAACGAGTTCAGATTTTCCTCTCAACTTCGTGTCTATCCGGCCTTTAGGTTCGATGCCTGACAGCGAGGTCAGATGTTCTTCTTAACTTCGTGTTGAGCCGGCATTCGGGTTCGATGCCTGTTTGTTTAAGAGATGTCTGACGGCGAGGTCAGATGATCGTCTAAACTACGGGTTAAGCTGGCCTTCAGGTTTGATGCCTGTTTTTTTAACAGATGCTTGACAGCGAAATCCGATGTTCCTCTCAACTTTATGTCGGGCCGACCTTCGGGTTCGATGCCTGACGGCGAGGTCAGATGTTCCTCTGAACTTCGTGTTGAACCGGCCTTCGGGTTCGATGCCTGTTTGTTTAATAGATTCCTGACGGCGAGGTCAGATATTCCTCTCAACCTCATTTTGAGCCGACCTTCGGGATCGATGCCTGTTTGTTTAACAGATGCCTGACAGCGAGTTCAAATGTTCTTCTCACCTTCGTGTTGAGCCGGCCTCCGGGTTCGATGCCTGTTTGTTTAAAAGATGCCTAACGGTGAGGACAGATGTTCTTATCAACTTCGTGTTGAGCCGCCCTTCGGGTTCGATGCCTGTTTGTTTAAAAGATGCCTCACGGTGATGTCAGATGTTCCTCCCAACTTCGTGTTGAGCCGACCTTCGGGTTCTACGTCTGTTTGTTTAACAGATGTCTGACGACGAGGTCAGGTATTCTTCTCAACTTCAGGTTGAGTCGGGATTCGGGTTCGATGCCTGTTTCCTAAACACTTGCCTGATGGCAAGGTCAGATGTTCTTCATTACTTCGGGTTGAGCCGACCTCCGGATTCGATGCCTGTTTTTTTAACAGATGCTTGACAACAAGGTTAGATGTTCCTCTCAACTTCGTGTCTAGCCGGCCTTTGGGTTCGATGCCTGATGGAGAGGTCAGATGTTCTTCTCAACTTCGTGTTGAGCCGGCCTTCGGGTTCGATGCCTGTTTGTTTAACAGATGTCTGACAGCGAGGTCAGATGTTCTACTCAACTACGGGTTGAGCCGGCCTTCAGGTTCATTCCTGTTTGTTTAACAGATGCTTGACAGCAAGGTCAAATGTTCCTCTCAACTTCGTGTCGAGCCGGACTTCTGGTTCGATGCCTGACAGCGAGGTCAGATGTTCCTCTTAACTTTGTGTTGAGCCGGCCTTCGGGTTCGATGCCTGTTTGTTTAACAGATTCCTGACGGCGAGGTCAGATATTCCTCTCAACTTCGTGTTGAGCCGACCTTCAGGATCAATGCCTGTTTGTTTAACAGATGCCTAACGGTGAGGTCAGATGTTCTTATCAACTTCGTGTTGAGCCGCCCTTCGGGTTCGATGCGTATTTGTTTAAAAGATGCCTCACGGCGAGGTCAGATGTTCCTCTCAACTTCGTGTTGAGCCGGCCTTCAGGTTCGATGCTTGTTTGTTTAACGGATATCTGACGGCGAGGTCAGATATTCTTCTCAACTACGTGTTGAGCCTCCCTTCGGGTTCGAAGCCTGTTTGTTTAAAAGATGCCTCATGGAGAGGTCAGATGTTCCTCTCAACTTCGTTTTGAGCCAGCCTTCGGGTTCGATGCCTGTTTGTTTAACAGATACCTGATGGCGAGGTAAGATATTCTTTTCAACTTCAGGTTGAGCCGGGTTTCGGGTTTGATTCCTTTTTCTTTAACAGATGCCTGACGGCAAGGTCAGATGTTCTTCGTAACTTCGAGTTGAGCCGACCTCCGGACTCGATGCCGGTTTGTTTAACAGATGCTTGACAACAAGGTCAGATTTTCCTCTCAACTTCGTGTCTAGCCGGCCTTTAGGTTCGATGCCTGACAGCGAGGTCAGATGTTCTTCTCAACTTCGTGTTGAGCCGGCCTTCGGGTTCGATGCCTGTTTGTTTAAGAGATGTCTGAGGGCGAGGTCAGATGTTCGTCTAAACTACGGGTTGAGCTGGCCTTTGGGTTCGATGCCTGTTTGTTTAACAGATGCTTGACAGCGAGGTCCGATGTTCCTCTAAACTTCGTGTCGAGCCGGCCTTCGGGTTCGATGCCTGACGGCGAGGTCAGATGTTCCTCTCAACTTCGTGTTGAGTCGGCCTTCAGGTTCGATGCCTGTTTGCTTAACAGATTCGTGATGGCGAGTTCAGATGTTCTTCTCAACTTCGTGTTGAGGACAGATATTTTTATCAACTTCGTGTTGAGCCGCCCTTCGGGTTCGATGCCTGTTTGTTTAAAAGATGCCTCACGGCGATGTCAGATGTTCCTCCCAACTTCGTGTTGAGCCGGCCTTCGGGTTCGATGCCTGTGTGTTTAACAGATGTCTGACGACGAGGTCAGATATTCTTCTCAACTTCAGGTTGAGCCGGGATTCGGGTTCGATGCCTGTTTCTTTAACACTTGCCTGATGGCAAGGTCAGATGTTCTTCATTACTTCGGGTTGAGCCGACCTCCGAATTCGATGTATGTTTGTTTAACAGATGCTTGACAGCAAGGTCAGATGTTCCTCTCAATTTCGTGTCTAGTCGGCCTTTGGGTTCGATGCCTGATGGAGAGGTCAGATGTTCTTCTCAACTTCGTGTTGAGCCGGCCCTCGGGTTCGATGCCTGTTTGTTTAACAGATGTCTGACGGCGAGGTCAAATGTTCTTCTCAACTACGGGTTGAGCCGGCCTTCGGGTTCAATGCCTGTTTGTTTAACAGATGCTTGACAGCGAGGTCAAATGTTCCACTCAACTTCGTGTCGAGCCGGACTTCTGGTTCGATGCCTGACAACAAGGTCAGATGTTCCTCTTAACTTCGTGTTGAGCCGGCCTTCGGGTTCGATGCCTGTTTGTTTAACAGATTCCTGACGGCGAGGTCAGATATTCCTCTCAACTTCATGTTGAGCCGACCTTCAGGATCGATGCCTGTTTGTTTAACAGATGTCTGACAGCGAGTTCAGATGTTCTTCTAAACTTCGTGTTGAGCCGGCCTCCGGGTTCGATGCCTGTTTGTTTACGAGATGCCTAACAGTGAGGTCAGATGTTCTTCATTACTTCGGGTTGAGCCGACCTCCGGATTCGATGTATGTTTGTTTAACATATGCTTGACAGCGAGGTCAGATGTTCCTCTCAATTTCGTGTCTAGTATGCCTTTGGGTTCGATGCCTGATGGCGAGGTCAGATGTTCCTCCCAACTTCGTGTTGAGCCGGCCTTCGGGTTCGATGCCTGTTTGTTTAACAGATACCTGATGGCAAGGTCAGATGTTCTTCTCAACTTCGTGTTGAGCCGGCCTTCGGGTTCGATGCCTGTATGTTTAACAGATGCCTGACGGCGATATCAGATGTTCTTCTCAACTACGTGTTGAGCCGCCCTTCGGGTTTGATGCCTATCTGTTTAAAAGATGCCTCACGGAGAGGTCAGATGTTCCTCTCAACTTCGTGTATAGCCGGCCTTTGGGTTCGATGCCTGTTTGTTTAAGAGATACCTGATGGCGAGGTCAGATGTTCTTCTCATCTTCAGGTTGAGCTGGGTTTCTGTTTCGATGCCTGTTTTTTTAACAAATGCCTGACTGCAAGGTCAGATGTTCTTCGTAACTTCGGGTTGAGCCGACCTCCAGATTTGATGCTTGTTTGTTTAACAGATGCTTGACAGCGAGGTCAGATGTTCCTCTCAACTTCGTGTCTAGACGGCTTTTGGGTTCTATGCAGGTCAGATGTTCTTCTCAACTTCGTGTTGAGCCGGCCTTTGAGTTCGATCCCTGTTTGTTTAACAGATGTCTGACGGAGAGGTCAGATGTTCTTATTAACTACGGGTTGAGCCGGCCTTCAAGTTCGATGCCTGTTTGTTCAACAGATGCTTGACAAAGAGGTCTGATGTTCCCCTAAACTTCGTGTTGAGCCGGCCTTCGGGTTCGATGCATGACAGCGAGGTCAGATGTTCCTCTTAACTTCGTGTTGAGCCGGCCTTCGGGTTCGATGGTTGTTTGTTTAACAAATTCCTGACGGCGAGGTCAGATATTCCTCTCAACTTCGTATTGAGCCGAACTTCGGGATCGATGCCTGTTTGTTTAACAGATGCCTGATAGTGAGTTCAGATGTTCTTCTCAACTTCGTGTTGAGCCGTCCTCCGGGTTCGATGCCTGTTTGTTTAACAGATGCCTAATGGTGAGGACAGATGTTCTTATCAACTTCGTGTTGAGCCGCCCTTTGGGTTCGATGCCTGTTTATTTAAAAGATGCCTCACGGATTTGTCATATGTTCTTCTCAACTTCGTGTTGAGCCGGCCTTCGGGTTCGATGCCATTTTGTTTAACAAATACTTGACGTCGAGGTCAGATGTTCTTCTCAGCTTCAGGTTGAGCCGAGTTTCAGGTTCGATGCTTGTTTCTTTAACAGATGCCTGATGGCAAGGTCAGATGTTCTTCGTTACTTCGGGTTGAGCCGCCCTCCGGATTAGATGCCTGTTTATTTAACAGATGCTTGACAGCGAGGTCAGATGTTCCTCTCAATTTCGTGTCTAGCCGACCTTTGGGTTCGATGCCTGACGGCGAGGTCAGATGTTCTTCTCAACTTCGTGTTAAGCTGGCCTTCGGGTTCAATGTCTGTTTGTTTAACAGATGTCTGACGGCGAGGTCAGATGTTCTTCTCAACTACGGGTTGAGCCGACCTTTGGGTTCGATGCCTGTTTGTTTAATAGATGCTTGACAGCGAGGTCAAATGTTCCTCTCAACTTCATGTCGAGCCGGCCTTCTGGTTCGATGTCTGACGGCAAGGTCAGACGTTCCTCTTAACTTCGTGTTGAGCCGACCTTTGGCATCGATGCCTGTTTCTTTAACAGATGCCTGACAGCGAGTTCATATGGTCTTCTAAACTTCGTGTTGAGACGACCTCCGTGTTTGATGCCTGTTTGTTTAACAGATGCCTAACAGTGAGGTCAGATGTTCTTATCAACTTTGTGGTGAGCTGCCCTTCGGGTTAGATGCATGTTTGTTTAAAAGATGCCTCACGGCGAGGTCAGATGTTCCTCTCAACTTCGTGTTGAGCCGGCATTCGGGTTCCATGCCTGTTTGTTTAACAAATACCTGATGGCAAGGTCAGATGTTCTTCCAAACTTCAGGTTGAGCCGGGTTTCGGGATCGATGCCTGTTTCATTAACAGATGCTTGACAGCAAGGTAAGATGTTCTTCGTAACTACGGGTTGAGCCGACCTCCGGATTTGATGCCTGTTTGTTTAACAGATGCTTCACCGTGAGGTCAGATGTTCCTCTCAACTTCGTGTCTAGTCGGCCTTTGGGTTCGATGCCTGACGGCAAGGTCAGATGTTCTTAGAAACTACGGGTTGAGCCGACCTCCGGATTCGATGCCTGTTTGTTTAACAGATGATTGACAGTGAGGTCAGATGTTCCTCTCAACTTCGTGTCTAGCCGGCCTTTGGGTTCGATGCCTGACGGCGAGGTTAGATGTTCTTCTTAACTTCACGTTGAGCCGACCTTTGGGTTCGATGCCTGTTTGTTTAACAGATTCCTGACGGTGAGGTCAGATATTCCTCTCAACTTCGTTTTGAGCCGGCCTTAAGGTTTGATGCCTGTTTGTTTAACAGATGCTTGACAGCAAGGTCAAATGTTCCTCTCAAATTCGTGTCGAGCCGGCCTCCGGGTTCGATGCCGGTTTGTTTAAAAGATGCCTCACGGCGATGTCAGATGTTCCTCTCAACTTCGTGTTGAGCCGGCCTTCGGGTTCGATGCTTGTTTGTTTAACAGGTGTCTGACGACGAGGTCAGATATTCTTCTCAACTTCAAGTTGAGCTAGGTTTCGGGTTCGATGCATGTTTCTTTAACAGATGCCTGATGGAAAGGTCAGATGTTCTTCGTAACTTCGGGTTGAGACGACCTCCGGATTCAATGCCTGTTTGTTTAATAGATGCTTGACAGCGAGGTCAGATGTTCCTCTCAACTTCATGTCTAGCCGGCCTTCTGGTTCGATGCCTGATGGCAAGGTCAGATGTTATTCTCAACTTCGTGTTGAACTGGCCTTCGGGTTCGATGCCTGTTTGTTTAACAGATGTCTGACGGCGAGGTCAGATGTTATTCTCAACTACGGGTTGAGCCGGCCTTCGAGTTCGATGCCTGTTTGTTTAACAGATGCTTGACAGCGAGGTCAGATGTTCCTCTAAACTTCGTGTCGAGCCGGCCTTCGGGTTCGGTGCATGACAGCAAGGTCAGATGTTCCTCTTAACTTCGTGTTGAGCCGGCCTTCGGGTTTGATGCCTGTTTGTTTAATAGATTCCTAACGGCAAGGTCAGATATTCCTCTCAACTTCGTGTTTAGCCGACCTTCAGGATCGATGCCTGTTTGTTTAACAGCTGCCTGACAGCGAGTTCAGATGTTCTTCTAAACTTCGTGTTGAAGCGGCCTCCGGGTTCGATGCCTGTTTTTTTATCAGATACCTAACGGTGAGGACAGATGTTCTTAGGAACTTCGTGTTGAGCCGCCCTTCGGGTTCGATGCCTGTTTGTTTAAAAGATGCCTGACGGCGAGGTCAGATGTTCCTCTCAACTTCGTGTTGAGCCGGCCATCGGGTTCGATGCCTGTTTGTTTAATAGATACCTGACGTCGAGGTCAGATGTTCTTTTCAACTTCAGGTTGAGCCGGGTTTCGGGTTCGATGACTGTTTCTCTTACAGATGCCTGATGCCAAGGTCAGATGTTCTTCGTTACTTCGGGTTGAGCAGGCCTCCGGATTCGATGCGTGTTTGTTTAACAGATGCTTGACATCGAGGTCAGATGTTCCTCTCAACTTCGTGTCTAGCCGGCCTTTGGGTTCGATGCTTGACGGCGAGGTCAGATGTTCTTCTCAACTTCGTGTTGAGCCGGCCTTTGGGTTCGATGCCTGTTTGTTTAACAGATGTCTGACGGCGAGGTCAGATATTTTTCTCAACTACGGGTTGAGCCGACTTTCAGGTTCGATGCCTGTTTGTTTAACAGATGCTTGACAACGAGGTCAAATGTTCCTCTCAACTTCGTGTCGAGCCGGCCTTCTGGTTCGATGCCTGACAGCGAGGTCAGATGTTCCTCTTAACTTCGTGTTGAGCCGACCTTCGGCATCGATGCCTGTTTGTTTAACATATGCCTGTTAGCGAGTTCAGATGTTCTTCTCAACTTCGTGTTAAGCCGGCCTCCGTGTTTGATGCCTGTTTATTTAATAGATGCCTAACGGTGAGGTCAGATGTTCTTATCAACTTCGTGTTGAGCCTCCCTTCGGGTTAAATGCCTGTTTGTTTAAAAGATGCCTCACGGCGAGGTCAGATGTTCCTCTCAACTTCTTGTTGAGCTGGCCTTCGGGTTCGATGCCTGTTTGTTTAACAGATACCTGATGGCGAGGTCAGATGTTCTTCTCAACTCAGGTTGAGCCGGGTTTCGGGTTTGATGCATGTTCTTTAACAGATGCCTGACGGCAAGGTCAGATAATCTTCGTAACTTCGGGTTGAGCCGACCTCCAGATTCGATGCCTGTTTGTTTAACAGATGCTTGACAGCGAGGTCAGATGTTCCTCTCAACTTCGAGTCTAGCTGGCCTTTGGGTTCGATGCCTGACGGCGAGGTCAGATGTTCTTCTCTACTTCGTGTTGAGCCGGCCTTCGGGTTCGTTGCCTGTTTGTTTAATAGATGTCTGACGGCGAGGTTAGATATTCTTCCCAACTACGTGTTGAGCCGCCCTTCGGGTTCGATGCATGTTTGTTTAAAAGATGCCTCAAAGAGAGGTCAGATGTTCCTCTCAACTTTGTGTTGAGCCGGCCTTCGGGTTCAATGACTGTTTGTTTAACAGATACCTGATGGCGAGGTCAGATGTTCTTCTCAACTTCAGTTTGTGCCGGGTTTCGGGATCGATGCTCGTTTCTTTAACAGATGCCTGACGGCTAGGTCAGATGTTCTTCATAACTTCAGATTGAGCCGACCTTCGGGTTCGATGCCTGTTTGTTTAACAGATGCTTGACAGCGAGGTCAGATGTTCGTCTCAACTTCGTGTCGAGTCGGCCTTCGGGTTCGATGCATGATGGCGAGGTCAGATGTTCCTCTTAAATTCGTGTTGAGCCAGGCTTCGGGTTCGATGCCTGTTTGTTTAACAGATTCCTGACGGCGAGGTAAGATATTCCTCTCAACTTCGTGTTGAGCCGAACATCGGGATCGATGCCTGTTTGTTTAACAGATACCTGACAGTGAGTGCAGATGTTCTTCTCAACTTCGTGTTGAGCCGGCCTCCGGGTTCGATGCTTGTTTGTTTAACAGATGCCTAACGGTGAAGACAGATGTCCTTATCAACTTCGTGTTGAGCCGCCCTTCGGGTTCGATGCCTGTTTATTTAAAAGATGCCTCACGGCGATGTCAGATGTTCTTCTCAACTTCGTGTTGAGCTGGCCTTTGGGTTCGATGCCTGTTTGTTTAACAGATACCTGACGGCGAGGTCAAATGTTCTTCTCAACTTCAGGTTGTGTCGGGTGTTGCACCCCAAAATTTGCTCAACTTTTCTTTACCCTGCTTGTGTTTCATTTCATTCACATTAGCATTATCATTTGCATTTCATTGACATGTATGCAGGAGATCAAGAGGTATGATTACCAATCAAGAGCTACACAAGACTATGAAGCTAGCTAAGAAGGTTATTCAAGTGTTCAAGGGTTGATATCCTTGTCAGAGAAGTTAAAGGATTCTCAGAGTGAGTGGTTGAAACCAAGGTTGTGTGCCTCCTAACTTGAGAGTTGTGGGAGCTCCTCAGATGATTCTGAAGCCAAGAATGTGGAATTAAAGCCTTGAGAGAGCTTATGAGATGTCTTGAAAGCCATCATGAAGCCTAGACAGGTCATTGTGCAAGATTAAGAAGACTCAGCCATGAGTGGTGCAATTAGGGTTTGACTGGGTCAACGCTAAGTCAACTGAAGACTTGGAGGAAGTTGAGACCTAATCCAAGAGCCATGTGATCATGGATTGATGCATTGAGATGTTATAAGGATGATTCCAAGGTTAACTCATCATGATTGAAGAGTTTGAGAAGTTTCAAGCTAGGGTTTCTAAGGCTTGACAGTGTAAAATCCCCTAGTTTGACCCCTATCTTTAAGGAAATTTATCTCAAGATGTGATTGCCATCTCATCTTGTCCCCAACATGAATGTTGTAGAGATTGATCTTAGCTTTAATTTAAGTGCTATAAGTCCTTGATAGGATTTATAGAACTCAAGTTATGACTTTGACAAGTTACAGGTCATCTGAGGTATGTGAATTTGGGGGCTTGAAAGTTGCCCAACTTGTATGAAACGTTTGCCCTAGAAGGAGGATTCCTATGAACTTTCGGTCAACATGAATGTTGTTCCTTATCCTCTTAGATTTCTAGAGAGTACTAGAAGTCCTTGATAGGATTTGTAGAACTCAAGTTATGGCTTTGACAAGTCAAGGGGTTTTTTGGTCATTTGGAGATTATAGGTCATTTCAAGCATAAGGCCATAACTCCTATTTCCAAACTTCAAATGGGAAAATGTTCAACATCAAACTTGTTCAAAATGATGTTTTAAGGCTACTCAAGAGGTCATGAGAGGTTGGAAATGCTTGTAGTTCAAAGTTGCAAAAATGACCTAAAATAAGGATGATTTTCAAATGAACCAAAGTTGGAAATTGATGTTTTTGATCTACATGTCCAAACCAAGGCATGTAATATGTCATTTTGATTCTAAAACACATTTTAAGAACATTGGTTTAGCCACATTTTTTAATTGAAATTTAATTTGTGGACTTGCTTTGAAAAGTAGTTACTTACATCATAAGTAACATTTGCCAAACCAAAATTCAAGGCATGATCAAGGCCTCTTGCAAGCCAAACACATCCAAAATGTCATTAGGAGAGAAATTGGAAGGGAATAAGGGTGATTGCAAGCTGCCAACAGAACTATGCATACCATGGCATGTGATTGAACTTCTCATGACATGAGAGATTGAACTTCTCATTAGAAGGATCTAGAGGTTTCTAGATCATCCATACATGTTCTATATATTGAATAGAGATGATCCAAGGCCAAGGTTGGTGATGATTGAGAGAGAAAACTGAGATTGCACTTTGAGATTTCACATTGCACATCAAGATCGGTTACAAGGTTTGAAGCCATTTCAATCCAAGATTTCAATCTCAGAAGCTTGCTCTAGCATTGGTGGATGAATCCAGATGGAGAATTGAGCAAGATTGGTGGAGAATCGTGTGGGAGCCATTGAAGAAATTCCTCTACAACTCAGAATCGAATCCAAGAATTGAAACCATTTCAATCAATTGTATTGCATACAAAAGCTTGGAAGTGATTCACTGAAGGAGTCTGGAGCATTTGAAGGCTTGATTTGAAGGCTTGCTACTTCTGTGCACACGAAATTTTCAGGTTGGTAACTTTCAATCTCCGGCTTGTTTTAGTTAGAATTAAGAGTAATTAGGGTGTTAGATGCATTGTAGAATGGCGTAGGAAGGTTTTCAGATCGTTAATTTGAGAATTAGTGACCAATTAGGGTTGTTACCATTTTCGGGTGAGATGTGGTTCTTGCGAATCTTGAGGTTTCAGAGTGAATTAAGGGCATGAATGAATTCCTTGTGAGATTTGGGATAAGTTTCGTGTATAGACCACTTGCAATGGAGGATCTTAGAGAGAGTTAGGGTTGGGGACGATGACCGGAGCACCACCGGCGACGGCCATGGCTGGACGCGTGTTTCAGAGGTTCAAAACGAGGAAGATGACTTGAGAGCCATCAGATTATGGTTGGACTTTGACTGAGGGCATGATCCAATGGCCACGAATGGATTTTCACATTGTGAAGGTTTCTGAGTGATGAAACGTTGCGTTTCATTTAATTGATGGTTTTGGGCCTAAGTCACAGATTGATACCTACACCCCCATGATGGCCCAATTGCTAAAATGAACTGCTTTCTCTTGCTATCCACACCACGCGTGTGTTTATTTTCTTTTGATTTTCTATTATTTTTCATTTTATTCATGGTTAATGATTAATTCATAAAAAATGGAAAAATGATTCAATTGATCCCATTCTTCTTGCATTAGATTCATGATAGGATCTAGTATTTTTTAGATAAAAAATATTATTATTTCATGCATTTTCTGATTTTTATGGGATTTTTTTTATATTTTAATTGATATTAAGATAATAATGTTTGATGCTTGATATTGTGGAATTTGGTTTGATCATGTGATGATGATTTTGATCTTGATTTTTTATGAGTAGTTAGAATAGATATGCATGCTCCCCATAGATTTTTCTCACATTTTTGTGATGAATGTAAGTGGTGGTTTAGGTTGAAACCTTTAGAAGCTCCATTTTTAGGGTTTATGGTTGATACCTTGTGGTTTAGATTTTATTTTTAGAACTTGGTGGATGATTCAACCTCTGATTTTTGTAGGGTAGATTCATGATTGAATTAGGGTCCCTTAGGAATTTTTGTAGGATTTTTCAATGAAGTTTACTATTTTTGATTGATTTTAGCTTAAGTGCTAGTTTTGGATGATTCTGAGGCACTAATTCAACTAGATTAACATCTTTAGTTCCCTTAGATTAGGGTGTTGCTTTGCTTGTTCTTGGATTATGTTGAAGGCAAGTTGAAGAGGCTTGGATGTGAAGATCTTCCCTTCTTTTGGTTTAGTTTTGTTTAGGTGTTAAGATTAGGGTTTGTAGGCAGAGCTTCTAGATAGTTCTCTTCCTTCATAAACATGGAATATGTTGATCAATTCCATTCTTCCCTATGATGTAAGGTCCCCTTGCAAAGGCCTCATCCCTCCTTTGGTAGGATGTGTGGCTCTTTGCATGTTGGTAGAACCTTTGAGGGTCCCTTTCTCTGATGATAGGAGGCTTAGTGGTGACCTTTGGTCTTCACTCTGCTACCAATCATCCCAACTTTGCTCTTGATAGATGAATATTTCTCCCTTGCTAGAGGATGGAGTTCCCTGCTTGAAGAAGATTGAAGGATGAAGTTGATACTTCTTTGTGTTTGAAGATTACTCTGAGAAGCTGAGGCTCGTAGATGAAGAAAGACAAGCTGATACTTGTAAGGAGGAGAGGGCTGAAGCCTGAAGGTCAAGAAGAGCAAGTTGACACTTGTGAAGAAGATCCAATTGAGATTGAGTGAAGAGCTGAGGCTTGAAGAAGAAAGAATAAGTTGATACTTATGTTTGATGTGTTAGAAGCTTGGAGAAGCAAGTTGATACTAGCTATTGAAGATGATAGCTTTGAAGAGCAGTTGAAGACTGATGACTGAGCTACTGTCTGGGGAGAGCATTATTTGTGAAGCTGTTGATCTGTTCTCTTTTCTGTATTAATGTGCCTTGTTTGATTTGCTTGATGCATTAGAATAAGTTCATATCTAGACTGACATTAAGCTAGGAGCATGACTGCACTAGAGGTTTAGTTGCTCCCTCTACTTATATTTTTACTGTATGGCTTTGCTTGCGGGTATTCGGTAGAGCCCAGGTCCCTTGCCTATGTGGTTTGTGTTGCTTGATAGCATTTTATTTCCTCTGTATGATTGCAGTTATTATTGTGTCTTGCTTGATAGCATATTATTTTTCCTGTATGATTGCAGTTATTCATATCTGGCTTGAGGTTGAGATGAGCTTGTGGAGGCTGCTGCCCCACACACATTTCCTCCCTCACTTGCATTGCATGCATTTTACAGTCGTTTACTGTTTACTGTTTATGCTGATGCTTTATCTGTTTCTGTTTATCATTGACATGATCCCCTAGGAATCTCACTTCCTTTGATAAGGAAGTGATGATTAGAACTTTAGGTTGAAACCTATGCATGATAACTTCTAGGAGTTCCGTGTTTCAAACCTCAACCATAGGATGAATCCTTGGCATGACAACAGTAGGACTTGATAGTCTTCCCTTAGTTGAGCCTGTTCTCTCTTCTCATCTCAAAACAAATTAAAATACAGTAATAAAAGGTTAACTGACGTCGTACGTTACGAGCCTTAAGCTATCTGAGAAAGGATTGTTGGAGAGTTTCTTTTCAACAGTCTGGATGTTTAGTATGGCACCCTTTGGGTGACATACGACGCATTCACTCTCAGGTCATAGTCTCTAGTGCGATATTGGTTGCAAACATCTATAAAAAACAGTTCTTCCGTAAAAGACAGAAAACCAACTTCAAACTTTTTTGCCCCGTGGGCCCATAATTCAAAGGAAGCTTTTCTGAAGAAAAGAGTGTCGTTAACTCCCAGTTCTACCGCAAACGGTAACGCCTAAGTCTCCAAGGGTCGAAGTGCGTACATCCAACTGCTGGAACTGTTTGTTAACCCTACTCGATAAAACAGATGAATCTGAATTCCCGTAATCCGTATTATCCCGAACTACGTAAGCTCTGATCTGTCAAGCCTGTTGAGAGTACGTAGGCACAATACTGACGTATTGGCGAGCCACCTTCCCCGTAACCCGTAGTTAGTCGAACTACGTTGACTCTGATTTCTCATTCTCTGATGAGAATACGTAGGCATAAAGCGCGACGCTTTGCCGAGTCATTTTCTTTTCTTTTCAGACCAGCCTTGATAGGTAGATAGTAAACAAACGCGTCAGATGAACACAACAAGCGTGGATCCCATCGAGTACGATGGACGTGAGGGGTGCTAATACCTTTCCCCTGCGTAACCGACTCCCGAACCCAGACAATGGTTGCGATGACCTTGTCTTATACCTTTTCGTCAGGTTTTTCCGATCGTTTCCTTTCCCGTTATGAGGGATAAATAACGAAAGGTGGCGACTCTTCTATTTTGCCGGCACCTTATTTTCGCGGAAGCGGTGCCGGGTTTCGGGATCGATGCCTGTTTCTTTAACAGATGCCTGATGGCAAGGTCAGATGTTCTTCATTTCTTCGGGTTGAGCCGGCCTCCGGATTCGATGCCTGTTTGTTTAACAGATGCTTGACAGCGAGGTCAGATGTTCCTCTCAACTTCGTGTCTAGCCGGCCTTTAGGTTCGATGCCTGACGGCGGGGTCAGATGTTCTTCTCAACTTCGTGTTGAGCCGGCCTTTGGGTTCGATGCCTGTTTGTTTAACAAATGCTTGACAGCGAGGTCAGATGTTCCTCTCAACTTCGTTTCGAGCCGGCCTTCGGGTTTGATGCATGATGGTGAGGTTAGATGTTCCTCTTAACTTCGTGTCGAGCCGGCCATCGAGTTCGATGCCTGTTTGTTTAACAGATTCCTGACGGCGAGGTCAGATATTCATCTCAACTTCGTATTGAACCGAACTTCGGGATCGATGCATGTTTGTTTAACAGATGCCTGACAGTAAGTTCATATGTTCTTCTCAACTTCGTGTTGAGCCGGCCTCCGGGTTCGATGCCTGTTTGTTGAACAGATGCCTAACGGTGAGGACAGATGTTCTTATCAACTTCGTGTTGAGTCGCCCTTCGGGTTCAATGCTTGTTTATTTAAAAGATGCCTCACGGCGATGTCAGATGTTCTTCTCAACTTCGTGTTGAGCTGGCCTTCGGGTTCGATGCCTGTTTGTTTAACAAATACCTGACGGCGAGGTCAGATGTTCTTCTCAACTTCAGGTTGTGCCGGGTTTCGGGTTCGATGCCTGTTTCTTTAACAGATGCCGAATGGCAAGGTCAGATGTTCTTCGTTACTTCGGGTTGAGCCGGCCTCCGGATTCGATGCCTGTTTGTTTAACAGATGCTTGACAGCGAGGTCAGATGTTCCTCTCAACTTCGTGTCAAGCCGGCCTTTGGGTTCAATGCCTGACGGCGGGGTCAGATGTTCTTCTCAGCTTCGTGTTGAGCCGACCTTCGGATTTGATGCCTGTTTGTTTAACAGATATCTAACGGCGAGGTCAGATGTTCTTCTCAACTACGGGTTGAGTCGGCCTTTGGGTTCGATGGCTGTTTGTTTAACAGATGATTGACAACGAGGTCAAATGTTCCTCTAAACTTCGTGTCGAGCCGACCTTCTGGTTCAATGCCTGACGGCGAGGTCAGATGTTCCTCTTAACTTCGTGTTGAGCTGGCCTTCGGGTTCGATGCCTGTTTGCTTAATAGATTCCTGACGGCGAGGTTAGATATTCCTCTCAACTTCGTGTTGAGCCGACCTTCGGGATCAATGCCTGTTTGTTTAACAGATCCCTGATAGCGAGTTTAGATGTTCTTCTCAACTTCGTGTTGAGCCGGCCTCGGGGTTCGATGCCTGTTTGTTTAACAGATGCCTAACGGTGAGGTCAGATGTTCTTATAAACTTCGTATTGAGCCGCCCTTCGGGTTCGATGCCTGTTTGTTTAAAAGAGGCCTCACAGCAAGGTCAGATGTTCCTCTCAACTTCGTGTTGAGCCGACCCTCAGGTTCGATGCCTGTTTTTTTAACAGATACTTGATGGCGAGGTCAAATGTTCTTCTCAACTTCATATTAGCCGGGTTTCGCGTTCGATGCCTGTTTCTTTAACAGATGCCTAAAGGAAAGGTCAGATATTCTCCGTAACTTTGGGTTGAGCCGACCTCCAGATTTGATGCCTGTTTGTTTAACAGATGCTTGACGTCGAGGTCAGATGTTCTTCTCAACTTCGTGTTGAGCCGACCTTCAGGTTCAATGCCAGTTTGTTTACCAGATGTCAGACGGCTAGGTCAGATGTTCTTCTCAACTACGGGTTGAGCCGACCTTTGGGTTGGATGCCTGTTTCTTTAACAGATGCTTGACAGCGAGGTCAGATGTTCCTCTCAACTATGTGTCGAGCCGGCCTTCGGGTTTGATGCTTGATGGCGAGGTCAGATGTTCCTCTTAACTTTATGTTGAGCCGGCCTTCTGGTTTGATGCCTGTTTGTTTAACAGATTCCTGACGGAGAGGTCATATATTCCTCTCTACTTCGTGTTGAGCCGACCTTCGGGATCGATGCCTGTTTGTTTAAAAGATGCCTGACAGCGAGTTTAGATGTTCTTCTATACTTCGTGTTGAGTCGGACTCCGGGTTCGATGGCTGTTTGTTTAATAGATGCCTAACGGTGAGGTCAGATGTTCTTATCAAGTTCGTGTTGAGCCGGCCTTCGGGTTCGATGCCTGTTTGTTTAACAGATGCCTCACCACGAGGTCAGATGTTCCTCTCAACTTCGTATTGAGCCGCCCTTCATGTTCGATGCCTGTTTGTTTAACAGATACCTGATGGCGAGGTCGGATGTTCTTCTCAACTTCAGGTTTAACCGGGTTTCGGGTTTGATGCCTGTTTCTTTTACAGATGCGTGACGGCAAGGTCAGATGTTTTTCGTAACTTCGGGTTGGGCCGACCTCCGAATTAGATGCCTGTTTATTTAACAGATGCTTGACAGCGAGATCAGATGTTCTTCTCAACCTCGAGTGTAGCCGGCATTTGGGTTCGATGCCTGACAGCGAGGTCAGATGTTCTTCTCAACTTCGTGTTGAGCTGGCCTTCGGGTTCGATGCCTGTTTGTTTAACAGATGTCTGACGGCGAGGTCAGATGTTCTTCTCAACTACGGGTTGAACCGTCTTCGGATTCGATGCCTATTTGTTTAACAGACGCTTGACAGCGAGGTCAGATGTTCCTCTCAACTTCGTGACGAGCGAGCCTTCGGGTTCGATACCTGACGGCGAGTTCATATGTTCCTCTTAACTTCGTGTTAAGCTGGCCTTCGGGTTCGATGCCTGTTTCTTTAATAGATTCCTGACGGCATGGTCAGATATTCCTCTCAACATTGTGTTGAGTCGACCTTCGGGATTGATGCATGTTTATTTAACAGATGCCTGACAACAAGTTCAGATGTTCTTCTCAACTTCGTGTTGAGCTGGCCTACGGGTTCGATGCATGTTTGTTTAATAAATGCCTAACGGTGAGTTCAGATGTTCTTATCAACTTCGTGTTGAGCCGCCCTCCGGGTTAGACGCCTGTCTGTTTAAAAGATGCCTCACAGCGAGGTCAGATGTTCCTCTCAACTTTGTGTTGAGCCGGCTTTCGGGTTCGATGCCTGTTTGTTTAACAGATACATGATGGCGAGGTCATATGTTCTTCTCAACTTCAGGTTGAGCCGGGTTTCGGGTTCGATGCATGTTTCTTTAACAGATGGCTGACGGCAAGGTCAGATGTTCTTCATAACTTCGGGTTGAGCCGACCTCCGGATTGGATGCCTGTTTGTTTAACAGATGCTTGACAGCGAGGTCAGATGTTCCTCTCAACTTCGTGTCTAGCCGGCCTTTGGGTTCGATGCTTGACAGCAAGGTCAAATGTTCTTCTCAACTTCGTCTTGAGCCGGCCTTCGGGTTCGATGCCTGTTTGTTTAACAGATGTCTGTCGGCGAGGTAATATGTTCATCTCAACTACGGGTTGAACCGGCCTTCGGGTTCGATGCCTATTTGTTTAACAGATGCTTGACAGCGAGGTCAAATTTTCCTCTCAACTTCGTGATGAGCCGGCCTTCGGGTTCGATGCCTGACGGCGAGGTCAGATGTTCCTCTTAACTTCGTGTTAAGCTGGCCTTCGGGTTCGATGCCTGTTTGTTTAATAGATTCCTGACGGCATGGTCAGATATTCCTCTCAACTTTGTGTTGAGTCGACCTTCGAGATCGATGCATGTTTATTTAACAGATGCCTGACAACGAGTTCAGATGTTCTTCTCAACTTTGTGATGAGCTGGCCTACGGGTTCGATGCCTGTTTGTTTAACAGATGCCTAACGGTGAGGTCAGATGTTCTTATCAACTTCGTGTTGAGCCGCCCTTCGGTTAGATGCCTGTTTGTTTAAAAGATGCCTCACAGCGAGGTCAGATGTTCCTCTCAACTTAGTGTTGAGCCAGCTTTCGGGTTCGATGCCTGTTTGTTTAACAGATACCTAATGGCTAGGTCAGATATTCTTTCAACTTCAGGTTGAGCCAGGTTTCGGGTTCGATGCATGTTTCTTTAACAGATGGCTGGCGGCAAGGTCAGATGTTCTTCATAACTTCAGGTTGAGCCGACCTCCGGATCGGATGCCTGTTTTTTTAACAGATGCTTGACAGCAAGGTCAGATGTTCCTCTCAACTTCGTGTTTAGCTGGCCTTTGGGTTCGATGCCTGACAGCGAGGTCAGATGATCTTCTCAACTTCGTGTTAAGCCAGCCTTCAGGTTCGATGCCTGTTTGTTTAGCAGATGTCTGACGGTGAGGTCAGATGATCTTCCCAACTACGGGTTGAGCCGGCCTTCGGGTTGGATGCCTGTTTGTTTAACAGATGCTGGACAGTGAGGTCAGATGTTTCTCTCAACTATGTGTCGAGTCGGCCTTTGGGTTCTATGCATGACCGCGAGGTCAGATGTTCCTCTTAATTTCATGTTGAGCCGACCTTCGTGTTCGATGCCTGTTTGTTTAACAGATTCCTGACGGCGAGGTCAGATATTCCTCTCAACTTCGTATTGAGCCGAACTTCGGGATAGATGCATGTTTGTTTAACAGATGCCTGAAAGCGAGTTCAGATGTTCTTCTCAACTTCGTGTTGAGCGGCATCCGGGTTCGATGCCTGTTTGTTTAACAGATGCCTAATATTGTGGATAGATGTTCTTATCAACTTCGTGTTGAGCCGCCCTTCGGGTTCGATGCCTGTTTATTTAAAAGATGCCTCACGGCGATGTCATATGTTCTTCCCAACTTCGTGTTGAGCCGGCCTCCGGGTTTGATGTCTGTTTGTTTAACAGATACCTGACCGCGTGGTCAGATGTTCTTCTCAACTTCAGGTTGAGCCGGGTTTCGGGTTCGATGCCTGTTTCTTTAACAGATGCCTGACGGCAAGGTCAGATATTCTTCGTAACTTCGGGTTGAGCTGACCTACGGATTTGATGCCTGTTTATTTAACAGATGCTTGACAGCAAGGTCAGATGTTCCTCTGAACTTCGTGTCTAGCCGGCCTTTGGGTTCGATGCCTGACGGCAAGGTCAGATGTTCTTCTTAACTTCGTGTTGATCCGGCCTTCGGGTTCGATGCCTGTTTGTTTAACCGATGTCTGACAGTGAGGTCAGATGTTCTTCTCAACTACGGGTTGAACTGGCCTTCGGGTTCGATGCCTATTTGTTTAACAGATGCTTGACAGCAAGGTCAGATGTTCCTCTCAGCTTCATGACGAGCCGGCCTTCGGGTTCGATGCCTGACGGTAAGGTTAGATGTTCCTCTTAACTTCGTGTTGAGATGGCCTTCGGGTTCGATGCCTGTTTGTTTAATAGATTCCTGACGGCATGGTCAGATATTCCTCTCAACTTTGTGTTGAGCCGACCTTCGGGATCGATGTATGTTTATTTAACAGATGCCTGACAGCGAGTTCAGATGTTCTTCTCAACTTCGTGTTGAGCTGCCCTCCGGGTTCGATGCCTGTTTGTTTAACAGATGCCTAACAGTGAGGTCAGATGATCTTATCAACTTCGTGTTGAGCCGCCCTTCGGGTTAGATGCCTGTTTGTTTAAAAGATGCCTCACGACCAGGTAAGATGTTCCTCTCAACTTCGTGTTGAGCCGGCTTTCGGGTTCGATGCCTGTTTGTTTAACAGATACCTGATGGCGAGGTAAGATGTTCTTCTCAACTTCAGGTTGAGCCGAGTTTCGGGTTCGATGCATGTTTCTTTAACAGATGTCTGACGGCAAGGTCAGATGTTCTTCGTAACTTCGGGTGAGCCGACCTCTGGATTGGATGCCTGTTTTTTTAACAGATGCTTGACATCGAGGTCAGATGTTCCTCTCAACATCTTGTCTATCCGGCCTTTGGGTTCGATGCCTGACAGCGAGGTCATATGTTCTTCTCAACTTCGTGTTGGGTCGGCCTTCGGGTTCGATGCCTGTTTGTTTAACAGATGTCTGACAGCAAGGTCAGATGTTCTTCTCAACTACGGGTTGTGCCGGCCTTCGGGTTGGATGCCTGTTTGTTTAACAGATGCTTAACAGCGAGGTCAGATGTTCCTCTCAACTATGTGTCGAGCTGGCCTTCGGGTTCGATGCAAGACGGCGAGGTCAGATGTTCCTCTTAACTTCGTGTTGAGCCGACCTTCGTGTTCGATGGCTGTTTGTTTAACAGATTCCTGACGGTGAGGTTAGATATTCCTCTCAACTTCGTATTGAGCCGAACTTCAGGATCGATGCCTGTTTGTTTAACAGATTCCTCACATCGAGTTCAGATGTTCTTCTCAACTTCGTGTTGATCCGGCCTCCGGGTTCGATGCCTGTTTGTTTAACGTTGAGGACATATGTTCTTATCAACTTCGTGTTGAGCCGCCCTTAGGGTGCGATGCTTGTTTATTTAAAAGATGCCTCACGGTGATATCAGATGTTCTTCTCAACTTCGTGTTGAGCCGGCCTTCGGGTTCGATGCCTGTTTGTTTAACAGATACCTGACGGCGAGGTCAGATGTTCTTCTCAACTTCAGGTTGAGCCGGGTTTCGGGTTTGATGCCTGTTTCTTTAACAGATGCCTGACGGCAAGGTCAGATATTCTTCATAACTTCGGGTTGAGCCGACCTCCAAATTTGATGCCTGTTTGTTTAAGAGATGCTTGACAGCAAGGTCAGATGTTCCACTCAACTTCGTGTCTAGCCAGCCTTTGGGTTTGATGCCTGACGGCAAGGTCGGATGTTCTTCTCAACTTCATGTTGAGCCGGCCTTCGGGTTCGATGCTTGTGTTGTTTAACAGATGTCTGACGGCTAGGTCAGATGTTCTTCTCAACTACGGGTCGAGCCGGCCATCGGGTTCGATGCCTGTTTGTTTAACAGATTCCAGACGGCGAGGTCAGATATTCCTCTCAACTTCTTGTTGAGCCGACCTTCGGGATCGATGCCAGTTTGTTTAACAGATGCCAAACAGCGAGTTCAGATGTTCTTCTCAACTTCGTGTTGAGCCGACCTCCGGGTTCGATGCCTGCTTGTTTAACAGATGCCTAACGGTAAGGTCATATATTCTTATCAACTTCATGTTGAGCTGCACTTCGGGTTAGATGCCTGTTTGTTTAAAAGATGCCTCACGACGAGGTCAGATGTTCCTCTCAACTTCGTGTTGAGCCGGCTTTTGGGTTCGATTCCTGTTTCTTTTACAGATGCCTGACGGCAAGGTCAAAATTCTTCTTAACTTTTGGTTGAGCCGGCCTCCGAATTCGATGCCTGTTTGTTTAACAGATGCTTGACAGCGAGGTCAAATATTCCTCTAAACTTCGTGTCTAGTCGGCCTTCGGGTTCGATGAGTGACAGCGAGGTCAGATGTTCTTCTCAACTACGGGTTGAGCCGACCTTCTGGTTCGATGCCTGTTTGTTTAACAGATGCTTGACAGCGAGGTCAGATGTTCCTCTCAACTTCGTGTCGAGCCGGACTTCGGGTTCGATGCTTGACGGCGAGGTCAGATGTTCCTCTTAACTTCGTGTTGAGCCGGCCTTCGGGTTCGATGCCTGTTTGTTTAACAGATTCCTGTAGGCGAGGTCAGATATTCCTCTCAACTTCGCGTTAAGCCGACCTTCGGGATCGATGCCTGTTTGTTTAACAGATGCCTGATGTCGCTACTGCTAAAATTGGCGCCGACTATGACAGAAGAGTCGCCATCGTGCGTTATTTATCCCAGAAGAGGGAAAGGAAACGCTCAGAGTAAACTTAACGCAAAGAGGGAAAGGAATGGTCATCGCAACCAAATCCTGGATTTGGGAGTCGGTTACGCAAGGGGAAGGTACTAGCACCCCTCACGTCCGTCGTACTCGACGGGATCCACGCTTGTTTTCTATCTAGGGGTATGTTTATCTATCTACTCTAAAGGTCTGGTCTAAAAAGAAAAGAAAATAACTCGGCAAAGTATCACACTTTATGCCTACGTATTCCCGTCTGGAACGAGAAATCAGAGTCAACGTAGTTCGCCTAACTACGGGTTAAGGGGGAAGGTTGCTCGCTGAGATGTCGCATCTCGTGCCTACGTACTTTCATACGGCATGAAAGATCGGAGCAAACGTAGTTCGGGCTACGGAAGACACAAGCTTGTCTGACAGTTTTTTTATCTCCTTAAGAAAGGGTTTTCCTGATTAAGGGTCCAAGAGGACAAAAACAGAATTTGAATGTTTGTTTGAGTTTTTTACGAAAGAACTGTTTTTTAGGATGTTTGCAATCTCAGTCGCACTAGAGACTATGACCCAGGAGTGAACGCTTCGTATGTCACCCAAAGGGTACCACATTGACATCCAGGTTACTGGAGAGAGACCCTCCACCAACCTTTTCCCAGATAGCTTAAGGCTCGTAACATACGACTTCAATTAACCTTATTACTGTGTTTTTGAATTGTTTTGAGATGAGAAGAGAAAGACACCCTAAAACTATGGTTGAAAGGGAATCTACCTACAGTTATCATGCATGGGTCAAAACCTAATGTCTGTCATAATTCCCTCTTGCACAGAGGAAATCAGAGATCCTAAGGGAAACAGCAAAAGAAAGCAAGCAGTAAACAGTAAATAGTAAAATGCATGCTATGCAACAGTACAAGCGAGGCAAGGGAGTCCGACTCAACCTCGAACCTAAGAAAACAACAGGAAAGAGGAGACAAGCTCCACCTCAAACCTAGAGGTAATCAACACAAGAAAACAGACAATCCAACAAAAGAAAAGAAACAGAGAAAGCAGCCCAAGCAAAAGCAACGGTCTTCAGTAGACAGCAACTTCAATACTCAACAGCAGCAGCTCTAAACAGCAAATTCTCTTGACAGCAAAGTGGACAGCAAAAGACTTCATCCTCAAGCTAGCTTCTATCTTCAAGCTTCATCAAACTTCATCTTCAATCTCTAGCAAGCACACTCCAAGCAAAGGATTAATCACTAAGATCAAGGTTGCAATGTTAAGAACCAAATGAAAACCAAAGGAAATCATCAAGTACCAACATTGAAATGGAAGGGCATCCTCAAAGTTCTACTCAACTATGGGCATACCACACATCCCTCCAAAGGAGAGATGGAGTTTTCCTAGGAGGACTCTACATCATTGGATAGAATAGAAGCACACAATGCATTCTATGTTTGATGAAAAAAACAAAACTAGCTCTAATGGCTCTTCCTAAAACCCTAATTCCCTAAGCTCCTAAAACAACTCCTAAAAGAAAAGGAAACTTCAACTCCAAGCTCCAATCTTCAAGACACAACAGCTACACCAAGTCTAGAAGACCTCCGAAGAAGGAAACCAAGCAAATCCAGCTCCAAAGTCACCAACAAAACCAAGCAAGCAAAGGCATACAAAATAGAACACCACAAGCACAAGCAACTTGCAAAATTCAACTAAAATAGAAAACAAAGTTTTAAAATTCTAATAAAATTCCTAGGGTAACATACATGTTTGAAAAACCTAGGGTTAAAATATTAAAGTCTAATTCAACTTCTAAGTCACCTAAATAATTTCTAGATTGAAGGGTATCAAGGTGATCCACAAGTTTGGGAAGGCTCTAATCTCAACACCTAAAACAGAACCTAAAGTTGTTCTAAAATTCTAAAGAATATCCTAAGGGAACATGAATATCTACCCTAAAACATACTAAAAAATCAAATCCAAATTCATCACCAATTGGAAGAACAAAATTCAACAAAACAGATGATCAAATATGCAAAATTAAAAGAATTAAACAAAATAAGAAAAATCAAATTAAAATGAAAAATGCATGAAAATGCATTTTATTGATTTCAGAAAATCACAAATTCTCTCAAGATCATGGAGATATTTTTAAAATAATTTTTGGATCAAAATTGAATTTATTGTGATTTTTTTGAATCAATAAAGCATTTAAAATAAACAAAATGAAATAAAAGAAATAAAAACTCAGAATAAAACATGAGCCACAGGATTGCATGACTAGTCCACTGATCCAAGCGCTGAGGGCATGCCACCTCATTAAATGAAACTACTGCGTTTTGATGCTCAAAAAGTCAAACAAAACTTTAAGTCGTGGCCGTTGGATGATTGGCTTAGTCGTTGGTCAAGGCAAGATCCAATGGTGCAAAGATCATCTTCTCCAAAACTCAGACTGGCCTGAGTGAGACTCAGTGTGGTGGCCGGAGAAGACTCCGGTCGTCTTCTCCGGTGAGCAGGTGGTTGCAGGTGTCCAGAAACAGCAATCCTTATACCAATCTCATTCAGAATTTCATCAGGAATTCAAATCTCCTATCCATATGTCCTAACTCTCCATAGATTTTACATCACGAATCAAAGTTCAGAAATGTCATCCAGATCAAACATCACCAATTGCAAATCTAATGATATAGAAATCATCCTCATGTCACACACATCACTCTGATCTATCTAGATTGCTATAACTCTCCATGAATCAAGAGATTCGAATCAAAACAGAAATGATATGTCATGATCAATCATCACCAAATGCCTCCAAATTGATCCTAAAACGATCTACATCTTGTCTAGATCCTAACCACAAGTTCAAATCTAACTACATCATGCTAATTAATGTGGAAAGTTGAAAGTTACTAACCTGTTGTAGATCTAGTAACAGAGGTGCTTGGAGCTTGATTCTCCCTTCAAAACTCTCCAGATACGTTCAATGATGCTCTAGGAAGAGTTTGTAATCTTCAATTTGCACTGAATTGGCCTGGAACTCAAAACACGATTTCACTTGCTCCTTGGAATTTTTCAACTGCAACTTCAGTGTTCTTCACGAAATGAATGCCAAAATTGCTCTGAAATCAATCTAATGAATATATAGAATGTTTCCATGGGCTTTAGCAACTCAATTGAGGCCCAATCCAGCCAATCCAATTTTCTGTTTGTCTCTTCCCATGTGCAATGTAACAGTCACGAATTGGCCATGAAAATTGCTCTAGAAGCTTCCCTTTCAACTGCAAATTACCTTGTGAATGTTTTTAGACCAAAAAGAGTGCTTGAAATGCCTTGGTGAGTATTTTGGATGTGTGACTTGCAAATGAAGAAACCAAATGACAACTCATGAAACTTGGACTAAACTCAAAATTCTGGTAATGCCAAAGTGCTTAGAATTCAATTTCCATTAAAAAAATGTAGTTACTTGACATGTTTTGGTCCTTTAACTCAAAAAATCAATTTTCCCTCCTTAATCCATTTGAAAATTTCCCTTTTTGAAACCATTTCAAACCAAGTCTTGCTATGATCCCAATCAATCCATCATGACCTCTTGGCTAGCCTAAAAACCCCATTTTGAACAACTTTCATGTTGAACAAAAATCCATTTGACAAGTGCAAGTTGGAGATTTTGGCCTATGATTGAAAATGACCTATAATCTAAGATCATGAGGAACAACTTTCATGTTGGCCAAAAGTTCAGGTGAAACCTCCTTCTAGGTCAAAAATAGCTTTGAAGTCATATGCTTTTCACAGACAAATTTCAGAGGCATCTGAGGACTTGTAACTTGTCTGGACCATAACTTGAGTTCTATAAATCCCCTTGAGGACTTATAGTACTCAAATTAAAGGTATTGAGATGCTCTACAAGTTTCATGTTGGCCAAAGATCCATTTGAAACTTGTATCTTGACTTATGTAGTCATGAATTTAAGCACTAAACAGGGAATTTTGCACTGAAACCCTACACCACAAATGTCTCATCATATCATTTCATGAACTCCATGACCTAAAAGTAGGCCTTGATACCCTTCAATTGCACAGTTGACCTAGAATTGATCCAGATGAAACCCTAATTGCTTGCACCTCATCTGTGGCTCTTGCATTTGACCCAATGACTTGATTAAACTCTCCCATGGTCCTCTAGGCATTCTATGAGCTCCATACACATCCTCTTTTCACATTCAACACTTCACAACCCTCTGAGGGTCTTTAGTTGATCCTCAAGTTAGGAGAAGATTCACACTCAAACATCTAAACCCTTAGGCACTCAAACCACCTTCTGATGACTTTGACCACTCCTCAATCTTGAATGAGACCTTTTGATAGGCTTCTCTTGAGAAGAATCACACTTGATCCCCTGCTATATGAATGATACCATGATATGCAAATGATATAACTATGCAAATGTTAATGCAATTAACAAAAACCAGGTAAGAAAAGGTTGGGAAAATTTTAGGGTGCAACAGTTGCCCCTATTCAAACGGCTTGGACCCGACGGGGTGAAGAGCGAATGACCTTCAAACAATCGAGGTAGAAGACGGTTGAATACCAAGAAACCCGGAAATTTCCCAACCGCAAATTTTGGGGTGCAACAGTTGACAGCGAGTTCAGATGTTCTTCTTAACATCCTGTTGAACCGGCCTCCGGGTTCAATGCGTGTTCTTTTAACAGATGCCTAACGGTGAGGTCAGATGTTCTTATCAACTTCATGTTGAGCCACCCTTCGGGTTCGATGCCTAATTGTTTAAAAGATGCCTCACGACGAGGTCAGATGTTCCTCTCAACTTTGTTTTGAGCCAGCCTTCGGGTTCGATGCCTGTTTTTTTAACATATACCTAATGGCAAGGTCAGACGTTCTTCTCAACTTCAGATTGAGCCGGCCTTCGGGTTCGATGCTTGTTTCTTTAACAGATGCCTGACAGCGAGGTCAGATGTTCCTCTCAACTTCGTGTCTAGCCGGCCTTTCGGTTCCATGCCTGACGGTGAGGTCAGATGTTCTTCTCAACTTCGTGTTGAGCCGGCCTTCGGGTTCGATGCCTGTTTGTTTAACAGATTCCTGACGGCGAGGTTAGATATTCCTCTCAACTACGGGTTAAGCCAGCGTTCGGGTTCGATGCCTGTTTGTTTAACAGATGCCTGACAGCGAGGTCAGATGTTCCTCTCAACTTCGTGTTGAGCCGGCCTCCGGGTTCGATGCCTGTTTGTTTAACAGATGCTTAACGTTGAGGACAGATGTTCTTATCAACTTCGTGTTGAGCCGCCCTTCGAGTTAGATTCTTGTTTATTTAAAATATGCCTCACGGCGATGTCAGATGTTCTTCTCAACTTCGTGTTGAGCCGGCCTTTGGGTTCGATGCCTGTTTGTTTAACAGATACCTGACAGCAAGGTCAGATGTTCTTTTCAACTTCAGGTTGAGTCGGGTTTCGGGTTCGATGCCTGTTTCTTTAATAGATGCGTGAAGGCAAGGTCAGATATTCTTCGTAACTTTGGGTTGAGTCGACCTCCGGATTTGACGCCTGTTTCTTTAACAGATGCTTGACAGTAAGGTCAGATGTTCCTCTCAACTTCGTGTCTAGCCGGCCTTTGGGTTCGATGCTTGACGGCAAGGTCAGATGTTCTTCTCAACTTCGTGTTGAGCCGGCCTTCGGCTTCGATGCCTATTTGTTTAACAGATGTCTGACGGCTAGGTCAGATGTTCTTCTCAACTACGGGTTGAGTCGGCCTTCGGGTTCGATGCCGGTTTATTTAACAGATGCTTGAAAGGGAGGTCAGATGTTCCTCTTAACTTCGTGTCGAGCCGGCCTTCGGGATCGATGCCTGACGACGAGGTCAGATGTTCCTCTTAACTTCGTGTTGAGCCGGCCTTCGGATTCGATGCCTGTTTGTTTAACAGATTCCTGACGACGAGGTCAGATATTCCTCTCAACTTCTTGTTGAGCCGACCTTCGGGATCGATGCCTGTGTGTTTAACAGATGCCTGACAGCGAGTTCAGATGTTCTTCTCAACTTCGTGTTGTGTAACACCCCCTTCTATACCCCACTTATATATGCATATAAAACAATTAAGCGTATACAAATTCATCAGAGTAAAATTTTTAGGATAAGGTATAAAGGAAGAATGTCACAATTTCACCAACAAAACTCTTTAACATTTTGCTCCATAAAATATGTAACATTTTCTTAGTTTTAGAAATCACATTTCAACATTTAATTTAAGCGGAAGATAACATCATTTAATCAGTTCCAAAATATTAATTCAAATGCACATAAGTCATCCAGATTAGTACATCATATCAGTTAGATTACAAAACCACATCAGCTGATACATCGCAATGTATCACAAAAGAATGACTATACTAGTCTAACTACCCGGTGTTACATATCAGAGCAGCCGACTCAAAAGAATGAAGACTAACTTCACAAAAGGACTCCAGCATCCTAATCTGCAATGCCTCATAGAGCATTATAAAACAGCAGAAGGGTGAGAAATATAACCATAATAATCAAAGCATAAGATTATATATATATATATATAGGTAATCAATACAAGTTCCACTCCGTATTTCTCACCACAATTCAATTTCTTAGTCATATATATTTGCCACACATATAATGACAACACGAATATTTGTAAAGCATTTCCACATCATGCATACTCTCACAATTTCACAATCTCATCATTCACACATAAGCATCTCTTCATGCATATGTCATATATTAATGTGACTCAACAACTCAATGCAACTCATGCAATGCGGTACCGACTCTCGTTATCTTTTTTCGGTTTTTACATTAAACCGGGTCCACTCTTCTAGACCGATAACCCGTTATCTTTTTTTCGGTTTTTACATTAAACCGGGTCCACTCTTCTAGACCGATAACCACAAAGGCCCGTCCTCTAAGCCTTCAAACCCACTCTTCTAGGATTGGGACAAGCCACTAGTTTCCACGAAACTAACAGACATTGCCTCTTGACTAAATGATGCATGTACAATCAACCACAACAAATGCACTTAAGACCGACATCTTAATCTCATGCATTTACATAATTCATCTCTTCAAGAATTACACACTGATTGCACATACAAAATATATCACACAATCAAGGTATTCAGATCACAATACCATTCATACAATTATAAGTCATGCACACATATCCACAATGTTCTCATGCATACTCATCACATAATTGTATACCCATTAAGCATTCGCAAGTTCATTAGACAATACACATACATTCATCATTGTATTCACATGTATTTCTATTTATCATAATTAATACGCATCGCACATCAACTAGGATTCACGTCCGGAGGCTATCCACAGTATACATCATCACAATAGATCATATCTATATCATATCATAGAGGTATTAACTTATGTGAATCAATCAAACAATCACCACATGAGCAACATAGCAAAAGAAAAATGTTGTCACATTCGCCTTCATTCGCCTGGCGAACCCTCGCAGCGAACCTTCGCCTGGCCTTCGCCTGACGAACTCTCTCAGCGAACACTCGCTAGGCTTCGCCTGGCGAGACTTCCCAGCGAGCCCAAGTCAGTAGCTACTGACTTCATTCGCCACCATTCGCCAGCACCTTCGTTGGGTGAACCTTCGCTATCCAACTTCGCTTGGCGAACTCTCCAGCGAAGTCCACTGGGACCTAATCATAATTACTCACCAGCATTCGCTAGGCTTCGCCTGGCGAAGCTTCGCCTTTGCTCGCCTGGCGAGAGCTAGCGAACCTGCGCAGAACAGAACCCTATTCTGCCTCTCCTTCATCAATCCATCATCAACCAAACCTCAAACATCCAAATCAGTACAAATAGCATCAATACATGTTACCCGACTATTCTACGGTGTTATTACTCAGTTCCAACCGATTAATCCAACATTTGCCCTAATTGGAAAGTGATGAAAACTCTACCAAAACCCCAACCCAACATACATAACATCATGCAATGATCAAATAGAAACATTTCTCACCCTTACCTCGATTAATCGGAGCTTTGATGTTGGTTCTTGATGATTTTTCCACTTTTCCTCTTCTTCTCCTCTCTTTCTCTTCTTTCTTCTTTCTTTCCTCTTTCTTTCCAAATGTTTTCTAACTTTCCTTTATCTTCTTTCTCACTTATATACCCCTTTTATTTTCTTTCCTTCCAATTTCCTTTCAATTCTCTATTAATTCCAATTAATAAAAATTAATTCCAATATTAACATAAAATCCCACTAAATCAATTAATTACTACAATTAATTATTTAATGAAATTTGGGCTGTTACAACCCTCCCCCACTTAGGAATTTTCGTCCTCGAAAATGTTACCTGATTCAAACAGCTCTGGATAAGACTCCTTCATCTGGCTCTCAAGCTCCCACGTAACATTTCCACCAGCCGGTCCTCCCCAAGCGACCTTCACTAAAGCAATCTCTTTACCTCGAAGCTGTTTCAATTTCCGATCCTCAATCCGCATAGGTGATGTCTCAACAGTCAGGTTATCTCTCACCTGCACATCATCTATTTGGACTACATGAGATAGATCCGCAATGTATTTCCTCAACTGAGATACATGGAATACGTCGTGAAGATTAGCAAGCGACGGTGGTAAAGCCACACGATATGCCACTTCTCCTATCCTTTGCAAAATCTGATAAGGACCAATGAAACGCGGCGACAACTTGCGCGACTTCAGTGCCCTACCAACACCTGTCATTGGAGTGACTCGAAGAAACACATGATCTCCCTCTTGAAATTCAAGTGCCTTCCTCCTCTTGTCATAATAACTCTTCTGACGACTCTGAGTAATTCTCATCTTCTCTTGAATCATCTTGATCTTATCAGTAGTCTGTTGAACTAACTCGGGTCCAACAACAGAACTCTCTCCGGACTCGAACCAACACAATGGTGTCCTACACCGCCTACCATACAACGCCTCAAATGGTGCCATACCAATACTCGAATGGAAACTGTTGTTGTAGGTAAACTCAATCAAAGGCAAGTAGCTATCCCAAGCTCCTCCTTTTTCCAATACACAAGCTCTCAAAAGATCTTCAAGCGACTGAATCGTCCTCTCCGTATGACCATCAGTCTGAGGATGATACGCTGAACTCAAACGCAACTTAGTACCCAAAACACTCTGCAGGCTCTCCCAAAATTTCGAAGTAAACCGCGGATCTATATCCGAAACAATACTTAACGGAATACCATGCAGACACACAATCCTCTCAATATACAACTTAGCCAACTTCTCCAAAGGGTAATCCATACGCATAGGAATAAAGTGAGCAGATTTAGTCAACCTATCCACGATAACCCAAATAGCCTCAAAATTACTCGACGTCCTCGGCAAACCCGATACAAAATCCATGGATATACTATCCCATTTCCACTCAGGAATAAACAACGGCTTCATCAAACCCGATGGCTTCTGATGCTCAATCTTTGACTTCTGGCAAGTCAAACAAGAATATACAAATTCCGCGATATCCTTCTTCATACTAGGCCACCAAAATATTTTCCTCAAATCCTGATACATCTTAGTAGCACCCGGATGAATACTCAATCCGCTACGATGTCCTTCCTTAAGGATGCTCTTCTTAAGCTCAACCATGTTTGGAACACAAACTCGATCCCGACATCTCATAATACCATTCTCATCAATCCGAAAATCACCACCTTGGCCTTGGTTGATTAAAGTCAACCGATCAGCTAAGCTCAAATCCGATTTCTGTCCTTCTCGAATTTCATCCAAAATACCACTTGTAAGCTTTAACATACCCAACTTAAATCCAAAAGAATTTCTCTTACATACCAAACTCAAATCTCGAAATTGCTCGACCAATTCTAACTCTTTCACCATCAACGCCGACATATGCAATGATTTCCGACTCAATGCATCCGCTACTACATTCGCTTTACCCGGATGGTAGTTCAAGCCAAAATCAAAATCCTTCAAAAGTTCAAGCCATCTTCTTTGTCTCGCATTCAATTCCTTTTGATCAAAAAGATATCTCAAACTCTTGTGGTCACTAAACACTTCAAATCTTGCGCCAAATAAATAATGCCTCCAGAGTTTCAACACGAACACAACGGCGGCCAACTCTAAGTCATGCGTCGGATAATTCTTCTCATGCACTTTGAGTTGCCTCGAAGCATAAGCTACAACTTGGTTATTCTGCATCAACACACCTCCTAAACCCATCAAAGAAGCATCACAATACACAACGAATGGTTCTTCTGGATTTGGCAGAATCAAAACAGGAGTTGTCATCAACCTTCGCTTAAGTTCTTGAAAACTCGCTTCACACTTGGCGTCCCAAACAAAGGCTTGACCTTTCCTAGTCAACTGTGTCAACGGCAACGATAACTTAGCAAATCCTTCAATAAACTTCCGATAATAACCGGCTAAACCAAGAAAACTTCTGATCTCAAAAACTGACTTCGGAGTCTCCCATTGCGACACCGCTTCAACCTTCGACGGATTAACCGCAATACCACTACTAGAAATCACATGACCAAGGAAACTAACTTCCTTCAACCAAAATTCACACTTAGAAAGCTTCGCGAACAACTGCTTCCCTCTCAGCACAGATAACACAATCTTCAGATGCTCGGCATGCTCTCCTTCGCTCTTCGAATAAACCAAGATGTCGTCGATAAACACCACCACAAACTTATCCAAATAAGGATGGAAAATCCTATTCATGTACTCCATAAATACACCTGGTGCATTAGTCACACCAAATGGCATCACGGAATACTCATAGTGTCCATACCTCGTCCGAAAGGCCGTCTTCTGAATATCCTCAGCTTTCACACGGATCTGATGATACCCAGATCTCAAATCAATCTTGCTGAACACACTTGCACCAACCAACTGATCCATCAGATCATCAATCCTTGGAAGTGGATACTTATTCTTAATAGTCCCCTTGTTCAACTGTCTGTAATCCACACAGAGCCTCATAGAACCCTCTTTCTTCTTAACCAACAACACCGGTGCACCCCACGGTGACACGCTCGGACGAATAAACCTATTTTCAAGCAAATCCTCAAGTTGACTCTTCAACTCTTTTAACTCCGAGGCCGACATACGATATGGAGCCATCGATATCGGACTAGTTCCAGGAATCAAATCTATCGAAAACTCCACTTCTCGCTCCGACGGTAAATCCTTTATCTCTTCAGGGAATACTTCCGGAAAATCTCTAACAATGGGCAAAGCATCAATCTCTTCACTTTCACTAGTCCTCAAAGTTGCCATAAGCATAAATACCTTAGCCCCATCTTGTACCGATTCCTTCACTTGTTTCCTCGTCATAAACAATTCCCTTTCAACATCCGAGTCGGGAAAAATAACCGTTTTGTCAAAACAGTTAATATACACACGATTGAATTTTAACCAATTCATTCCAAGAATGACATCCAGTTGATCTAAATGAAGACACACTAAATCAATCCCAAAATCTCTATCGAAAATACTCAACGGGAAATTCAAGCAAACATACGGTGTAGTTACCGAACCCATAGCAGGAGTATCAATAACCATACCACCACCAATCACAGACAACTCAAGATTCAACCTTCTAACACAATCCAAAGAAATAAAAGAATGCGTAGCTCCGGTATCAATTATAGCGATCAAAGGTGTACCATTAATGAAGCACGTACCTCGGATCAATCGATCGTCGCTAGCAGTCTCAGATCCAGATAGAGCGAACCATTTCCCGCTCCCTTGATTCTTCTTCGGCTTATCGCACTTGGTACTGATGTGCCCTCGCTCACCACAGTTATAGCAAGTAACACCCGCACCGCTTCTACACTCTAGAGCCTTGTGGCCTGGCTTGCCACACTTAAAACACTTCTGCTCAACACTTTTGCACTCCGGAGCATGATGCCCCGCTTCCCCACAATTGTAACACCTAACCGGGGTAGAAACTCCCCCACTTGGCTTCTTGCCAAAACCAACCTTTTGTTTCCCCTTATCGGCAGGAGTTACGTAAGGTTTTCCTCTGAAGTGTCCTTTTCCTTTCTTATCACTTAGGCTCTTGTAGTGGCTAGACCTAGCCCTACTGTCTTCGTCATAAATTCTGCTCTTGTTAACCAACTCAGAAAACCGTCTGATTTCCTGGTATCCAATAGCTTGTCTAATCTCGGGTCTCAAACCGTTCACAAACTTGAGGCACTTAGACCTCTCAGCATTACCAGTATCATAGTGAGGACAAAATTTGATCAACTCCTCAAATTTCGCTGCATACTCAGCAACCGTCGAATTACCTTGCTTCAACTCAAGAAATTCGATCTCTTTCTTCCCCCGCACATCCTCTGGAAAATACTTCTCCAGGAAAGTTTCTCTAAACAAATCCCACGTAATCACAATATCATCTTCCTCAAATCTTTGGCGAGTATTACCCCACCAATCTTCAGCTTCTTCTTCGAGCATATGAGTCCCAAACTGCACCTTCTGTGCATCCGAGCAATTCATAACTCGAAAAATCTTTTCCACAGCTTTCAACCAAATTTGTGCCTTGTCTGGTTCATGAGTTCCCTTGAAGACCGGAGGGTTATTCTTTTGGAACTTTCCTAAAGCACGGAATTCATCATCAACATGATTCCTCACATTCACATTGGCCGGAGGATTCTGCCCAATTGCCCCCGCCAATCTCGTCAATGCCTCCGCAATCGCTTCGTCGTTCCTCCCTGCAACCATCTTACTAATTCCAACAACAGAACTACGTAAGAACAACCAATATTGATAATGCATCACACGCATATCAATAACACACAGGGAAAAACACTCTAACAACTTGGCCGGACGGACCGACCTGCTCTGATACCACTCATTGTAACACCCCCTTCTATACCCCACTTATATATGCATATAAAACAATTAAGCGTATACAAATTCATCAGAGTAAAATTTTTAGGATAAGGTATAAAGGAAGAATGTCACAATTTCACCAACAAAACTCTTTAACATTTTGCTCCATAAAATATGTAACATTTTCGTAGTTTTAGAAATCACATTTCAACATTTAATTTAAGCGGAAGATAACATCATTTAATCAGTTCCAAAATATTAATTCAAATGCACATAAGTCATCCAGATTAGTACATCATATCAGTTAGATTACAAAACCACATCAGCTGATACATCGCAATGTATCACAAAAGAATGACTATACTAGTCTAACTACCCGGTGTTACATATCAGAGCAGCCGACTCAAAAGAATGAAGACTAACTTCACAAAAGGACTCCAGCATCCTAATCTGCAATGCCTCATAGAGCATTATAAAACAGCAGAAGGGTGAGAAATATAACCATAATAATCAAAGCATAAGATTATATATATATATATAGGTAATCAATACAAGTTCCACTCCATATTTCTCACCACAATTCAATTTCTTAGTCATATATATTTGCCACACATATAATGATAACACGAATATTTGTAAAGCATTTCCACATCATGCATACTCTCACAATTTCACAATCTCATCATTCACACATAAGCATCTCTTCATGCATATGTCATATATTAATGTGACTCAACAACTCAATGCAACTCATGCAATGCGGTACCGACTCTCGTTATTTTTTTTTCGGTTTTTACATTAAACCGGGTCCACTCTTCTAGACCGATAACCACAAAGGCCCGTCCTCTAAGCCTTCAAACCCACTCTTCTAGGTTTGGGACAAGCCACTAGTTTCCACGAAACTAACAGACATTGCCTCTTGACTAAATGATGCATGTATAATCAACCACAACAAATGCACTTAAGACCGACATCTTAATCTCATGCATTTACATAATTCATCTCTTCAAGAATTACACAATGATTGCACATACAACATATATCACACAATCAAGGTATTCACATCACAATACCATTCATACAATTATAAGTCATGCACACATATCCACAATGTTCTCATGCATACTCATCACATAATTGTATACCCATTAAGCATTCGCAAGTTCATTAGACAATACACATACATTCGTCATTGTATTCACATGTATTTCTATTTATCATAATTAATACGCATCGCACATCAACTAGGATTCACGCCCGGAGGCTACCCACAGTACACATCATCACAATAGATCATATCTATATCATATCATAGAGGTATTAACTTATGTGAATCAATCAAACAATCACCACATGAGCAACACAGCAAAAGAAAAATGCTGTCACATTCGCCTTCATTCGCCTGGCGAACCCTCGCAGCGAACCTTTGCCTGGCCTTCGCCTGGCGAACTCTCTCAGCGAACACTCGCTAGGCTTCACCTGGCGAGACTTCCCAGCGAGCCCAAGTCAGTAGCTACTGACTTCATTCGCCACCATTCGCCAGCACCTTCGCTGGGCGAACCTTCGCTATCCAACTTCGCTTGGCGAACTCGCCAGCGAAGTCCACTGGGACCTAATCATAATTACTCGCCAGCATTCGCTAGGCTTCGCCTGGCGAAGCTTCGCCTTCGCTCGCCTGGCGAGAGCCAGCGAACCTGCGCAGAACAGAACCCTATTTTGCTTCTCCTTCATCAATCCATCATCAACCAAACCTCAAACATCCAAATCAGTACAAATAGCATCAATACATGTTACCCGACTATTCTACGGCGTTATTACTCAGTTCCAACCGATTAAATCATCAATTTACCGATTAATCCAACATTTGCCCTAATTGGAAAGTGATGAAAACTCTACCAAAACCCCAACCCAACATACATAACATCATGCAATGATCAAATAGAAACATTTCTCACCCTTACCACGATTAATCGGAGCTTTGATGTTGGTTCTTGATGATTTTTCCACTTTTCCTCTTCTTCTCCTCTTTTTCTCTTCTTTCTTCTTTCTTTCCTCTTTCTTTCCAAATGTTTTCTAACTTTCCTTTCTCTTCTTTCTCACTTATATACCCCTTTTATTTTCTTTCCTTCCAATTTCCTTTCAATTCTCTATTAATTCCAATTAATAAAAATTAATTCCAATATTAACATAAAATCCCACTAAATCAATTAATTACTACAATTAATTATTTAATGAAATTTGGGCTGATACATGTTGAGCCGGCCTCCGGGTTCGATGCCTATTTGTTTAACAGATGCCTAACAGTGAGGTCAGATGTTCTTATCATCTTCGTGTTGAGCCACCCTTTAGGTTCGATGCCTGTTTGTTTAAAAGATGCCTCACAACAAGGACATATATTCCTCTCAACTTCGTGTTTAGCCGACCTTCAGGTTCGATGCCTGTTTGTTTAACAGATACCTGACGGCGAGGTCAGATGTTCATCTCAACTTCAGGTTGAGCCGGGTTTCAGGTCCGATGCCTGTTTCTTTAAAAGATTCCTGACGGCAAGGTAAGAATTCTTCTTAACTTTGGGTTGAGCCGGCCTCCGGATTCGATGCCTGTTTGTTTAACAGATGCTTGACAGCAAGGCCAAATATTCCTCTAAACTTCGTGTCTAGCCGGCCTTCGGGTTTGATGCCTGACGGCGAGGTCAGATGTTCTTCTCAACTTCGTGCTGAGCCGACCTTGAAGTTCGATGCCTGTTTGTTTAACAGATGTATGACGGTGAGGTCAGATGTTCTTCTTAACTACGGTTTGAGCCTTCCTTCGGGTTAGATGCCTGTTTGTTTAACAGATGCTTGACAGCGAGTGTTGCACCCCAAAATTTTCCCAACATTTCTTTACCTAGCTTATGTTTCATTTCATGCACATTAGCATTATCATTTGCATTTCATTGACATGTATGCAGGAGATCAAGAGGTATGATTACCAATTAAGAGCTACACAAGACTATGAAGCTAGCAAAGAAGGTTATTCATATGTCCAAGGGTTGACATCCTTGTCAGAGAAGTTAAAAGATCCTCAGAAAGAGTGGTTGAAACCAAGAGTGTGTAGGCCTCCTAACTTGAGAGTTGTAGGAAGTCATCAGATGATTATGAAGCCATGAAGTTAGACTTGAGGTATTGAGAGAGCTCATGAGGGGTGTTGAAGATCACTTTGAGGCCTAGACAAGTCATTGTGCAAGATTAAGAAGGCTCAGCCATGAGTGGTGTAGCTAGGGTTTGACTGGGTCAACCCTAAGTCAACTGATGATTTGAAGAAAGTTGAGACTTAATCCAAGAGCCATGTGATCATGGATTGATACATTGGGATGTTATAAGGATGATTCCACGGTTAACTCATCATAATTGAAGAGTTTGAGAAGTTTCAAGCTAGGGTTTCTAAGGCTTGACAGTGTAAAATCCCCTAATTTGGCCCCTATCTTCAAGGAAATTTAGATCAAGATATGATCGTCATCTCATCTTGCCCCCAACATGATTGTTGTAGAGCATGGTCTTAGCTTTAATTTCAGTGCTAGAAGTCCTTGATAGGATTTGTAGAACTCAAGTTATGGCTTTGACAAGTTACAAGTCATCTGAGGTATGTGAATTTGGGGATTGAAAGTTACCCAAATTGCATGAAACTTTTGCTCAAGAAGGATGATTCATATGAGCTTTTGGTCAACATGAGTGTTGTTCCTTATCCTCTTAGATTTCCATAGAGTACTAGAAGTCCTTGATAGGATTTGTATAACTCAAGTTATGGCTTTGACAAGTCAAGGGTATTTTGGGAATTTGTGATTATAGGTCATTTATGATCATAGGTTATTTTCACCAACTTAGACACCTCAAATGAAATTTTTTTCAACTTGAAAGTTGCTCAAAATGGGGTTTAAACCTTTTCCATGCATCAAGGAGACATTGAAATGGCTCAAGGAAGGATGTGGTTCAAGGAATTTTGAAAAAAGAAGAATTAAAGGCATTTAATGACCAAAAAATTAAAATAATTCATTTTGTGTCAAAACAAGGCAAAATTATAGGTCATTTTGAATGGAAAAATCATTTTAGAAACTTTGGCAATGCTAGAATTTTGGTTTGAGGTCAAATTCATGCCATTTCATTTCATTTCTTCATGATGAAGCAACATAACCAACATGAGCCATTGGATTGCAAACAAGGAAGAGAACATAACAAACTAATTCAATATCTCATGAGATGAATTTTCCATGCATTTTCATGCCCAAAGAGAGCCAGAATCATGACTGGTGTGGATGACATTTTGAAGAGAAATTGAAATTGCAAAATCTCATTTGGGTGGTTACAGAACTTTCTAGATGATTCTAATGTGTTCTATATAAGATTTGGAGTGTGTTCAGCCATTTTTTTGGAAGCATTGAAGCTGGTAGCAGAGATAGCAAGTGAAAACTCAGAGTTGCAACTCAAGATCGTGTTTGGAGATTGAAGAGGAATCAAGCCAAATTGAGGTGTGCATTGGCTTCAGAGGAAGATTTGGAGTGAATCTGGATCATTGTGGAGGAGGAATCGAGCAAGAGTTGCACCTGTTCTTCATCTGAAACCAGGTTTGTACAAATCGAAATTGTGCTTAATCTATAGGAAGATAGCTAGAAATCTTTATGTGGTTAGGTTCTTATCATGACATAGATGGATTTTGGTACAAGAATTTGATGGATAGAGACACTCTAGGGTATGGACCATTTTCTGTTGAGCCTGATTTCTCAAGATTCTTGGTGATACATTCATGATTGGATAGTGGAAATTGATCAGTGAAGAGTGTAGATTACATTGGGATCATTATCTTTGAGAATTGTGATGATCAAGATTTGGTGGATTTCTGAAAAATCTATCGTGTTTGGAGTTAGAGAAGGAATTAGTGAATTTGGATGATGGATTCGTGATCAGGATGAAAAATTGAGTAGGATTGGGTATTGGTTTGACATTTTTGATGACCTGAGACGAGCACCTCACCGGAGAAGACGGTGGCGCTGCAGCTCAGGCCACCGTCTGGTTATTTCCCTCCATCTGATTCAAATTGGGGACGAAGCACACTGGCCATTGGATGAAGGGTGGACCTTTGACTCAGGCAAGGGATACACGGCCACGATTTGATTTCAAATTCTGAAGAGAAACTCTGAATGAAACGCACCGTTTCATTAATTGATTTGGTTTGGGCTTAGTGCACAGATTGATATCCACACCCCCGTTTGGCCCAAATTCATGAAATGAACTGATGTGAATTGCTATTTGATACGCCCGTTTTATTATTTTCTTCTTATTTTCTTATTTTTCATCATTTCATGTAGTTTAGAAAATAACTCATAATAAATAGGAAAATAACTCAAATTGATCCAAGTTTCTTTTCATCATTTCATGCATTTGTGATTTTAATTGCATTTTTTGTATTTTAATTGACATTAATTTCATTATGGTTGATACCTTGTCGGGTAAAATTTTGTGTGATCATTTGATGATGATTTTTGAGCTGATTTTTTGTGTGTAGCTAGTTTAGAAATGTATGCTCCCTTAGTATTTTTCTCACATTTTTGTGATGAAATTAGATGAGGTTTTTAGATTGAAACTTTAGGTGCTCTAGTTTTAGGGTTTAACCTTAGTACCTCATAGTTTAGAATTTAATTCTAGGGCTTATTGGATGATTTAATATCTGGAATTAACATGATGGAGTCATGATTGACTTAGGTTCCCATAGTTATTTTTGTAGGTTTTACAATTGGTTTTAGTATTTTAGTTAGGATTAACTTTAGTACTAGGTTTTTAGGTGATCCTAACTTGCTAACTCAACTAGAATGACTTCTTTAGTTCCCTTAGATTAGGGTTTTGCTTCTCTTGCTCTTGGATGATGATGGAGACATGTGTGGGATGCTGAGGAATGCATGGTGGAGGTTGGACTTGAAGTTTGCTCTTCCTTTGGTGTAGTTTGTTTAGGGTTAAGGATTAGGGTTTTCAGGGAGATCTCTTAGAATAGATTTTTCTTCCTTCATGAAACATGGAAGGTGTTGATCACTTCCATCCCTCCCTATGATGTAAGGTCCCATTGTGAAGGCCTCATCCCTCCTTTGGTAGGATGATTGGCTTCTCACAAATTGGTAGAACCTTTGAGGGTTCCTTTCCTTGATGGTAGAATGCTTAGAGGGGACCTTTGGTCTTCACTTTGCTTTCCACTATCCACACCTTGCTCTTGTTAGATGAATCTTTCTCCCTTGCTAGAGGATGGAGTTCCTTGCTAGAAGATTGAAGATGCTAGAAGTTGCCACTTCCCTGTAGTTGAACACTGCCATTGGAGCTGAAGCTTGAAGACCAAGAAGAACAAGTTGACACTTGTGAAGAAAATCCAGCTGAGATCAAATGAAGAGCTGAAGCTTGAAGTTGGAGAACAAGTTGATACTTGTGTTTGATGCATTGAAAGCTTGAAGAAGCAAGTTGACACTTGCTATTGAAGATGAGAGTCTTGAAGAACAGTTATAGACTGAAGACTGAACTGCTGTCAGAAGATTGCTTTATTGTGAAGCTGTGGAAGTTGTTGATCTGCTTTCTTTCTTGTCTGTTTGCTTTCTGTGCAACTGTATTGATGTGACATGTTTGATTTGCTTGATGCATTAGAATAAGTTCATGCTTAGACTGATTTAATCTAGGAGCATGATTGCACTAGAGGTTGAGTTGCTCCCTCTGCTTGTATTGTTACTGTGTGGCTTTGCTTGCGGGTACTCGGTAGAGCTCAGCTCCCTTGCCTATGTGGTTTGTGGTTTGCCTGATGGCATTTTATTTTATTCTTCTGTATGATTGCAGTTATTCATATCCGGCTTGAGGTCGAGACGAGCTTGTGGAGGCTGATTCCCCACACCCACTTCCTCCCTCACTTACATTACATTCATTTTATAATCATTTACTGTTTACTGTTTAAGCTGATGCTTTAGCTGTTCTGTTTATCATTGACATGATCCCCTAGGAATCTCCCTTCCTTTGACAAGGAAGTGATGATTAGAACTTTAGGTTGAAACCTATGCATGATAACTTCTAGGAGATCCATGTTTCAAAATTCAACTATAGGATGAATCCTTGGCATGACAACAGTAGGATTTGATGTTGCACCCCAAAATTTGACCAACATTTCTTTACCTAGCTTGTGTTTCATCTCATTCACATTAGCATTATCATCTGCATTTCATTGACATGTGTGCAGTAGATCAAGAGGTATGATTACCAATCAAGAGCACCACAAGACTTTGAAGCTAGCCAAGAAGGTTATTCAAGTATTCAAGGGTTGATATCTTTGTCAGAGAAGTTAAAAGATCCCAAGAGAGAGTGGTTGAAACCAAGGTTGTGTGCCTCCTAACTTGAGAGTTGTAGGAGCTCCTCAGATGATTTTGAAGCTATGAGGATGGACTTGAAGCTTTGAGAGAGCTTATGAGATGTCTAGAAATCCATCATGAATCCTAGAGAGGTCATTGTGCAAGATTAAAGAAGACTCAACCATGAGTGGTGCAGTTAGGGTTTGACTGGGTCAACCCTAGGTCAACTGATGATTTGGAGAGGGTTGAGACCTAATTCAAGAGCCATGTGATCATGGATTGATGCATTGAGATGTTATAAGGATGATTCCAAGATCAAATCATCATGATTGAGGAGTTTGAGAAGTTTCAAGCTAGGGTTTCTAAGGCTTGACAGTGTAAAATCCCCTAGTTTGACCCCTATCTTCAAGGCAGTTTAGCTCAAGATGTGATTGTCATCTCATCTTACCCCCAACATGAATGTTGTATAGCTGGATCTTAGCTTTAATTTGAGTACTAGAAGTCCTTGATAGGATGTGTAGATCTCAAGTTATGACTTTGACAAGTTACAGGTCATCTGAGGTATGTGAATCTGGGGCCTTGAAAGTCACCCAACTTGCATCCAACTTTTGCCCAAGAAGGATGATTCCTATTAACTTTTGGTTAACATGAATGTTGTTCCTTATCTTCTTAGCTTTCTATATAGTACTAGAAGTCCTTGATAGGATTTGTAGAACTCAAGTTATGGCTTTGACAAGTCAAGGGCATTTTGGTTATTTGGAGATTATAGGTCATTTCAAGCATAAGGCCATAACTCCTATTTCCAAGCTTCAAATGGAAAAATCTTCAACATCAAACTTTCTTAAAATGATGTTTTAAGGCTAGTAAGGAGGTCATAAGATGTTTAAAAGGCTTGTAGCTCAAAATGGTAAAAATGACCTAAAATGGAGGCATAAGTTAAATAAGTCAAAGTTGGAAATTGAAACTTCCAAGCTACACATCCAAACCATGGCATGTAATAGGTCATTTTGACTCTAAAAAGCATTTTAGAAACAATGGTTCATCCACATTTTTTATTTGAGGTTTAGATCATGGACTTGCTTTGGAGAATGGTTACTTGCATATTAAGGTACATATGCAAAACACAAGGAAACTCAATACACAAGCTAGTAAAGTGTCCTAACACATCATGCATCTCATATAAGGAGATTTTCAAAGGAGATACAGGTGCTGCAAGAGGTATAGCATGAGATGGTACATGAGATGGATTAAAATCAAAAACTCATGGCATGAGAATCTCAAATTCTCATTGGATGATTCCAGAAAGTTCTGGATGGTTTAGAATCATCCTATATAGGGATTAGAACTTTCTCAGATGCAAGGTTGGTGAGAGATTAGAAAGGAGAGTGAGATAGCCATTTCAATTTCTTCCATTGCAAGTTGAAATCAATTTCTACTTTCCACACCATTACCATTGATTCTTTCAATCCTAACACCTTCCATTGATCATACTGAATGTGTGCATACCAAATTGAGGGCAAGATCATGAAGAATTGAAGAGTTAGCATTTGGATTTTGGGAGCTGCAAGACACAATTGGATTTGGAGATTCAAGCTTCTTCGATCAAATCTTTTGCAAACAGAAGCTTTAACATCAATCAAGGAGTGTTTCTGAAGAGTTTGAGAGGTTGAAGTGAAGGTTTGACCTATCTGATATTCAAGATTTGAGAGGTTTACAACTTTTCTTCTACACCTTAATTTAAGCATAATTAGTTAGATTTGTTAGGTTAGAATGGTTAGAGACAAGTAGGAGATGGATTCTGGAAAGTTTGAGAGCATTTGGTGAAGTTCAAGATAGTGACACCATTTCTGTTTACCACCATAACTTGCTAAATCTTGAGAGATAATCGTGGTATGATAGCAAGAATCGACCAGTGTAGCATGAGGAAGAGATTGATCACTTTAATTTCAAGAATGGTAATAGTTGAAGTTTGAGCATAGTTTTGATTCATTATCGGGTTTAGGGATTGAGGATGATTCTTTGAATTCTAAGGTGATGATCATGATCAGCATGGAGTTTAGAACAAATTAAGGTTTTGAACCATGGATTTTGGTTGAGAATTGAGGTGATACGATTGTGGTGAAGACTCACTATGAAGCTCTGTTTCCATGGCTTCTTCATTCAAACCCTGGCTGAAGGAAGAAGATGATGTGCTGGCCGTTGGATGGAGAGTAGACCATTGACTGGAGATCAGATCCAAAGGCTGGGATTTAATTTTGCGTGTGAAGAGGGAAGTCTGAAGACTAATGAAACGCGGCGTTTCATTAAAACTGTGGTTTTGGGCTTTAGTTGAGATTGATATCCACACCCCAAGTCTTGGCCCATTAAGAATTTGAACTAGTTTTCTTTACTTTCTGCACCGAGTATTTTTCTTTTTCTTTATAATTTTGTTATTTGTTTTCTGATTAAATTGGGCCATAGCGCATTTATTGTTTGCACCCCCATTTGGAGCCCAACCATGATTTGAACTGCATAGCATTGCTATCTGCACCAATGTTTTCATATTTTATTTTCTTTTTCTCCATTTTCCTTTAATCTTTGAAAAATCATATTAAATAGAAAAATAATGATTTTTGAATGGGGATTTTTTCTCCTATTTCATGTTAATGTCTAGAAAATTATGAAATCAAAATATGTGCATTTCATGCATTTTTAATATTTTTTGTGTATTTTCTCTTTTAATAGCATTTTAATTCCTTTTATGTTGATGCATAGATTTGTAGAATTTTTTTTAGCTAGTTCCCTTTGAATTTTTATGCTATTCTTTTTAGGATAGTTAGATTAGGACTTTAGCTCCCCTTTGGATTTATTCCATAATTTTGTGATTAATTTTTGATTAGTTTTGATTAGATGACTTTAGGTTGTGTAGATTTAGGTCAATCCTTAACATAGGTCCACAATAACACTAGAATTTTGGGTTTCTAGGTCAAGTTAGATGTTGGGACATATAGGGTATTAAGGGTAGGTATATAGGATCCCCTAGAAATTATATTAGATTTTAATATAATAGTATACTATTTTTAATTGATTTTTGTAGTTGATTGTTGTTTGTGTTGCCCTTGTGGGCTTGTATTTTGTTTTGCTTTGCTTTGTGGGTTTTTGCTTGGCTTGGTGGGCTTGATCTTGCCTTGTGGAGCATGAAGGAGCATAGTGGAAGACTTGAAGATTGAATAAGGAGCTTGAGAGCTTGAAGACTTGTCTGTTTTGTTGTTGTTTTAGGGTTAGGAATTAAGTAGAGCTTAAACTTAGTTATTTTCTTTCTTAAACATGGATGGTATCCTTCACCTCCATTCTTCCCCATGATTCAAGGTCCTTCCATGGTATTCACCTCCCTCCTTTGGAGGGATAAGTCATGGTACCTAGGAAGTAGAACTTTTGAGGGAACCATTCTTCTGATGTTGAACCCTTATAGGTCACCTTTGGTGGTCAATAAGCAATTTAATATCCTAGCTTATCCAGTTAAGTGATTTCTTCTGGTTTGAGTATCTTGAGAGATGTTGGGCTTGAGTGTGAAGATGAAGACTTCATTGAAGAGTATGGAAGAGGATGATTCCCTGAGCATTGCCTTTGCAGCTGAAGCTTGAAGAGCAAGAAGAGCAAGTTGATACTTGCAGATCCAGTAAAGATTAAGTGAAGAGCTGAGGCTTGAGAAAAAATCAAAGGATAAGTTGATACTTACTTTGAAGCTTGGAGATCCTGAAGGAATCAAGTTGATACTTATGGTTAAGAATGAAGCCTGAACGTGGAACTGATTAAGGAGCTGAAGCTTGAGAAAGAAGATAAGTTGAAACTTATGTTGAAGGGTTGAAACCTGGAGAAGCAAATTGATATTTGTCAAGAGTGATGGAGGTCTGAAGATTGAGTTGCTGTCAGAAGAGCTGAGGCTTGGAGTTGAGAGAGGAGTTGATCTGCTTTCTTTCTTGTCTGTTTTCTTTTCTGTATTGATGTGCCTTGTTTGACTTGCTTGATGCATTAGAATAAGTCCATATCTAGACTGATGTAAGCTAGGAGCATGATTGCAATAGAGGTTGAGTTGCTCCCTCTGCTTGTATTGTTACTGTATGGCTTTGCTTGCGGGTATTCGGTAGAGCCCAGCTCCCTTTCCCATGTGGTTTGTGTTTACTTGATAGCATATTCTTTTTACTGTATGATTGCAGTTTACTGTATTTAGCTTGATAGAATGTTTTACTCTTCAGTATGATTGCTGTTATTCATTATGGCTTGAGGTTGAGATGAGCTTGTGGAGGCTCCTGCCCCACACACATTTCCTCCCTCACTTGCATTGCATGCATTTTACTGTATATCTGTTTACTGTTTAAGCTGATGCTTTATCTGTTTCTGTGTATCATTGACATGATCCCCTAGGACTCTCATTTCCTTTGATAAGGAAGTGATGATAGAACTTTAGGTTGAAACCTATGCATGACAACTTCTAGGAGTTCCCTGTTTCAAACTTCAACCATAGGATGAATCCTTGGCATGACAACAGTAGGACTTGATAGTCTCCCTTTAGTTGAGCCCCTCTCTTCTCATCCCAAAACAGCTTAAGATATAGTAATCATGAATGATTTCTTTCGTACGTTACGAGCCTTAAGCTATCTGAGAAAGGATTGTTGGAGAGTTTCTTTTCAACAGTCTGGATGTTTAGTATGGCACCCTTTGGGTGACATGCGACGCATTCACTCTCAGGTCATAGTCTCTAGTGCGATTGAGATTGCGAACACAATAAAAAACACTTCTTTCTTAAAAGACAGAAAACGAACTTCAAACCTTTTTACCTCGTGGGCCCATAACTCAAAGGAAAGCTTTTCTGAAGAAAAGAGTGTCGTTAAACTTCAGCGCCAACGCAAACAGGCTTTGTCCCTAACTGCTGGAACTGTTGTTTAACCCTACTCGATAAAACAGATGAATCTGAATCCCCGTAATCCGTAGTATCCCAAACTACGTAAGCTCTGATCTCTCATATCTGTTGAGAGTACGTAGGCACAATACTGACGTATTGGCGAGCCACCTTCCCCGTAACCCGTCGTAGGTCGAACTACGTTGACTCTGATTTCTCATTCTCTGATGAGAATACGTAGGCATAAAGTGCGACGCTTTGTCGAGTCATTTTATTTTCTTTTTAAGCCGACCTTGATAGGTAGATAGATAAACCAACTCGTCCAGTAAACACAACAAGCATGGATCCCGTCGAGTGCGATGGACGTGAGGGGTGCTAATACCTTTCCCTTGCGTAACCGACTCCCGAACCCAGACAACGGTTGCGATGACCTTGTCTTACCCTTTTCGTCAGGTTTTTCTGATCGTTTCCTTTCCCGTTCTGAGGGATAAATAACGAAAGGTGGCGACTCTTCTGTTCTGCCGGCACCTTATTTTCGCGGAAGCGACAGCTGGCGACTCTGTTGGGGATCGAACCCAGAATCTCTGGTTCTCCGGTTCCCTATGCGAGTCAATCCTAGCGCTTGTATGATTACTTGTTAGGTTATGTTTATTTATCGCATTTTTATTTCCCGCACTTTATTTTCAGTATGATATGATTATCTATGCTGTTGTGGGAGGGGCATTCTGATGAGTGAGAAGCCAGACCCTGGCTTGAGTGAACATAGCATTAGTTATGGAAATTAGTGGGCGCGTGCTTGCTTTGCAGGCACTAGTGTCTCATGAAATCCACGCTCAGACGAGGTTCTCCCGGTTGGCTTCTCTTTCAACCCTTTGGGTTGAGACGGTTGTTGGTTTGGAGGATTGTCGACACTGGGGACCGATCGTTTGTGATTCATCCGAGTGAGGCCGCTTCATGAGCTGGTGATGCCACACCTTCTGGGTATTGTATCACCCCTCTTGAATGTCTGTGACATTGATGAACGCATAGGATGCCGAACTTGAGTCAGTTTAGGTCCATACCTGTGAGTAGGGTTGGGTTTATTGCAGGAAACTTTGACCTTCAGACCACCTGGTTTTCTTGATAGTGGATCAGTTTTGTTGGGATATGAGGTTCTCATCTGCAGATATATGATTGTTCTTGACAGAGCAGGTTCTTGATTGGGATCAGAGGATCTTATCATCAGATGTGTATTTGTTCTTGACAGAGCAGGTTTATGACTGGGGTCTGAGGATCTCATTATCAGATGTTTGTTCTTGATAGAGCAGAGTTTTGGTCATCAGTTGTTTGTTCTTGACAGAGCAGATTTATGGTTGGGATCTGAAGATCTCATCAGCAGATGTATGTTTGTTCTTGACAGAGCAGAGTTTCTTGGTCCTGTATCAGAGGCCCTTATTATCAGACGGTTGTTCTTGACAGAGCAGATTTATGGTCCGATACCCGGGTTTTCTTATTATCAGATATAGTGGTTGTTCTTGATAGAGCAGGATTATGGTTTTGTTGATACAGAATCTCCACCACACAGTTGCCTTGATCTCCTGCTGCATGATTGCATTTTACATTACTTTGCATACTCATTTGCATTTCATTAACGTGTGTCTGTGTTGCAGGTACCGTTTTCCCCGATCCAGGATTTCTTGCCTCCTATTGTATTTGTTATGGGTTCTCTGAGGAAGACCGTGGCTTACAAGTTCCCTGCCCCTGATGTGGTTCGGCTGACCAGTTTGATTGCTTTAGTAGATGATTCTGTGAGGGATGAGTTCATAAAATCTTACGGCAAATTGCTCAGTCTGGTTCGTAAACCTTCTGCGTTCAAGTTGAATGGGTTGCACGCTCTGCTGCAGTTCTACGACCCTCCGTTGAGATGTTTCACTTTCCAGGATTTTGTTCTCGCACCCACGCTAGAGGAATATGCTGATTTGTTAGGTGTGCCTGTCAACAGGTAGATGCCTTTTGTTCATATGGATGCTGAGCCTGATCTGGCTGGTCTAGCTCCGTCACTTCATCTGGATGCCTCCGAATTGGTATTGACTAGTTGGAACAAGGTTCCTGGTTTCTCCTTGCAGTTTTTAGTGGGGAAGGTTCAGCAGTGCGCCAAGGACGGATGTTGGGTTGCGTTCAACGCCATTCTCGCCCTGTGCATATATGGCATCATTTTGTTCCCCAATATGCCCGATTTTGTAGACTTCGACGCATTTCATATCTTCGCACCAGGGAATCCAGTCCCTACCTTGATAGGAGATGTATACCATTCCATCCACTACAAAAACAAGAACAGGAGGGGCAAGAATGTCTCATGCTGTGTACCCTTGCTTTACAAATGGCTTGATAGTCATCTGCCCAAGAGGGGTCCTTTTGTTTCGTCTGCAGCCACAGCTGAGTGGTCTGAACGTCTGATGAGTTTATCTGCAGAGGACATTGACTGGTTTGACAGAGATAGGTTGGGTACCGAGATTATCTTCAGCTGCAGCGGGTTTCCAAACGTGCCTTTGATAGGAAGGAAGGGCTGTATAAACTACAATCCGTCTTTGCTGGCCCGACAGTTCGCGTATGCTTTGAGAGCTCCACCGAAGGATGAAGAGGTACAAGAATCTCTGTACCTCACTGGTCTTCTGGAGGGGGATCTGCTATCCAAGCTTCAGTGCGCTTGGAATGATATCAGTAAGAGGGGAAAGCCATTGCTGGGGAGAAGCAACAATCAAGCCTACCCTCCGTATGTGACTTGGATCAAAGCCAGAGCAGATGCTATAGGGATGCCGTTTCCTCATGCCAAGCCAGAAAGCCCTCCAATGATTGAAGAGCCTACTACCGTGCCGATTCAACAGCATAATCAGGTGTTAGCCGAGTGAGATGAATTGAAGCGGGCGAATGAGGAACTGGAGAAAGGATTGGCTCAGCTCCGAAGCGAGAGGAACGAAGCCGTTCATTCTTTCAAAAGGCAAACAGAGCTGGTGAACCAGCTGGGTACAGACCTGACTAAGCAGATAGCCGAGCGTGAACGCATGGGTCAAGACTTCAAAGCTGTCAACGACGTACTGGCTACGAAGAAGAAGAACTTGGACGAAGCGTATCGGAGGATATCCAAGTTCAACCAGCACTAGAAGGCCTCCCTGACCACCAGGAAAGAGCGGGAGGATAAGCTGATGCTACAGATCTCCAAGCTGGAAGCCCAGGTGAAGGACAGTGAGAAGAGGTTTGATGAAGAAACCGCTCGCAGATACGCCGCCGAAGGCCAGCTTAACAGGGCTCTCGCTAACCTGAAGGAGCGCAAACTGACGTTTGAGTCCAAGATGCGGAAGTTAGAAGATTGCTTCGGCGAAGGAGAATGGGAAGATTCGGTCGAAGGACTTCAGTACACCATTGTGCAGAGGGAATTACTCGTCGAGGGGTTGCTCACTCTGCCTGATCATCCAAAAACGAAGGAGTTGTTAGAAGAGTATCGCGCCCGTGGCCGTACTTGACTATTTGTATTCCTTTTGTTTTGATCATTGTTGTATGCTGACCATCACCAGGCTTGTTGGCTGAGGTCACGCTGTTGATTCATCTTGTACTCGCTGATGTTGTGTACTGCCTTGATGGGCTTTCTTTATATATGAGATTGTTATTTCCATGATTGGACTCGGACTTCTTCTTATTATCAGCACTGGCACTCAGGCACTAGGATCGGGGGAGATCTCCCTAACGCACAGACACATGTTTGCATTTGCATGAAGCATTTGCATAACGAGCACTTTGTCGTTTTTTTCTAACCCTTTTGTGTTTACAAGTTGTTTCAGGTGGTTCCAGGATTGCTCAGAGACCTATTCACCGCTATCCGACTAGAGCTAATCGAACCAGAATCATGGAGCAAGTCCAAACTGATGTTCAGGAACTCCGCGAAAGAATGGATCGCTTCATGGAGCTCATGCAAGCGGTCGCCAATGGCCAGGATCAGCTCAGAACCTTGGTTCAGCCTCTGATTTCAAGGGTTGATAGCAATGGCGTACTCCATGGTAGGACTGTGCCTACTCCTCCACCAGTTGAAACTCCGCAGAATGGTGTTCCCGTGACCGGGGGCAACGGCAGTGCCAACGGCAATGTGATGGCCAACATGGGACTCAATACGACGGGCGTCGGTAATGGGAGTCTGGGAGCTAATGTCAATGTCGGGCTGGGCAACGGCAATGCAGGTGTCGGGAATCTGTTTGGGCCTCAACCATGGCTAGAGGATCGGCAGGACGATGTGTTCTCTCAGAGAGGTGCTGAAGGGGAGCTGAATGCTGAAGCACGGCTTAGATTCAAGGCACTTGAAGATAAGATGAGGGATATTGAGAATCAGAATACTTTGGGCGTTGATATGTCCAAGTTGGGACTAATTGCTGATTTTAAGGTGCCTCACAAGTTCAAGGTACCTGACTTTGAAAAATATAAGGGCACCACTTGCCCTCGTGTCCACCTGAGATCGTACTATAGGAAAATGTCAGCTCATTCTGATGACGAGAAGTTGCTGATGCACTTCTTTCAAGACAGCCTTTCCGGGCCATCCCTTGAGTGGTACATGAGTCTGGAGCCCACTAGTGTGCGCACGTGGAAGGATCTTGCTGAAGCATTTGTGCACCACTACCAATACAATAGTGACTTGGCCCCGAACCGAGTCCAGCTGCAGAATCTGTCGCAGAGGAACAATGAAGGGTTTAAGGAATACGCCCAGCGGTGGCGTGAATTGGCAGCTAGGGTTCAGCCGCCGATGGTTGAACGTGAGCTCGTGCAGATGTTCGTAGCCACCCTCCCAGGGGTTTACTATGAGAAGTTGGTCAGCGGTATGTCTGGGACCTTCTCATATCTCATTATCACGGGTGAGCACGTCGAAAATGGGATCAAGCTCGGGAAAATTCAAGGTGATTCATCCTCAGCTGGAGGCGGAAAGAAACCTTATAGTGGCAAAAGACGGGAAGGAGAAGCGAGCGCTGTGACCAACGCTCGAAGGAAGGGTAAAGGTCCTCACCAGCAGGTGGCCAGTATAACTATCCCGGCAGTTCAACAGCCGCAGCAGCAGCAACCGAATCAACAGGGGTACAGGAAGTATCAAAATCGGGCACCTTTGTCGAACCGTCACCTCGAGACACCGCCCATGTCGTACGCGCAACTCTTGCAGACTTTGCTTCAGCTACAGTTGATCCAGAAGAGAACGCTGGCTCCCTTGACAGGGGCACCTCCGCCAGGTTACGACGCGAATGCCACTTGTGAGTTTCACTCAGGGGCACCCGACCACACAATAGAGAACTGCAAAGCCTTCAAGCATAAGGTGGAGGACATGGTGGATGCCAAGATCATCAACTTCTCCGATAATGTGCCAAACGTCACGAAGAATCCTATGCCGAATCATAGGGGAGGCGGAGTGAACGCCATTATCGAAGACGAGAGTTCGGATTTGTTGACTGACGTCAGAGATCTGAAGACGCCGCTTAGCTTCGTTAAAGCTAAGTTGATGAAAAAAAGGTTCTTTCCAGGTTGCGGAGAGCTATGTATGGACTGTGCCACACGTCCTGATGGATGTGAGCAGTTGGTAGAAGGAATTCAAAGTCTGATGACTGAAGGGATTTTACAGTTTAGTCGGAGGGCCGAATGTGGATCAGGAGAGATAATGCTGAAGCAAACTGATGAGGTCGCCACCATCACCATCCCTCGCCAGACGATAACTATTTCTGCACCCAGACCACCCACAATTACCATCACCAAAGCTGGGCCGATACCCTTCGAAAGCACGAATGCTGTCCCGTGGCATTATGGGGCTGAAGTCTACTACAACAGACAGAGGTTGGAGCTAGAACCGTTTGGGTCGACTGTGGAGAACCTTGGGGGAATCAGTGGTATTACTCACAGCGGAAGAGTGTTTGCACCACCGGAGGTCGTGGCGGATAGAGCAGTCAGAGCTGATGCGGCTGATAAAGGTAAAAGTAAAGTCGTCGAAGAGATCCCACGTGGGGTAGAAAAAGACTTGCTTGTTAAAGATGCCGAGGAGTTTATGCGGTTGATTAAAAAGAGTGACTACAAGATTGTAGATCATCTCCATCAGACGCCCTCGAAGATTTCCATCCTGAACTTATTGCTGTGTTCTGAAGCACACCGTAACGCGCTGCTGAAGGTGTTGAACGCCGCATATGTACCGTAGGAAATATCGGTAAATCAGCTAGAAGAGGTCGTAGCCCACGTAAATGCTGGAAATGGGCTAGGTTTCACAAACCTGGAGCTGACGCCGAAGGGGAGGAATCACAATAGCGCTCTACACATCTCGATAGAGTGTAGGGGCACGGTTATGTCGCACATGTTGGTGGACACGGGTTCGTCGCTTAATGTTCTTCCGAAGAAGGCATTAATGAAGTTGGATACTCGTGGAGTGATTTGCACACCCAGTGATCTGGTTGTGAAGGCGTTCGACGGAACTAAACGACATGTTTTCGGGGAGGTGACCCTACCAATCCAAGTCGGGCCGGAAACGTTCGACGCGGTCTTTTATATTATGGACATCATGCCTGCCTACAGTTGTCTCTTGGGCCGGCCATGGATCCATGTTGCGGGTACCGTGACCTCCACGTTGCACCAGAAACTCAAATATGCTGTCGGGGGTAGCATCGTAGCCGTTTGTGGCGAGGAAGACATAATGGTGAGTCATTTGTCGTCCTTCAAGTATGTGGAGATGGATGGCGAAATCCATGAGACTCTATGCCAAGCGTTCGAAGCTGTCAAAGTGAAGGACGTAGCTCCTGTAGTCACTGAAAAGCCAGAGATGACTCTCTCCTCATTCAAGGAAGCTCGGGCCGCTGTCCAAGCCGGATCTACCCCAGGTTGGAGGCGAATTTTGGAGATACCTAACAAGCAAGACAAGTTTGGGTTGGGATATTCTCCTGGAGCTGAAGCTTCTTCTTCTAGCAGTGCGTCTCGAGGTAAAGGGCCGATCCAGTTTACCAGTGGCGGAATGATTGTCGAAAGCATCAACGCGATGTCTGAAGACAGCGGAGATAGCGACTGTGACCTCGACTCTTGGATCCAGCCAAGCAAGCCAGACGAGGGCCTTACTAACTGGTCCGTCAAGGATATCATCCAGATGACAAGTGAAGAGTAATGATTTACTTTTTCCAATCATTGTACAACCCTATGTCTTACCCGGGGCATAGTGGTTTTATTGTCAGGGCCTTGTTGGATTATGTACATGCATTTTGTTAATAAATCAAAGGCGTTTTCTTCGTATTCAAATATTGTAATCTCTGTTATTCCTGTTTTATATTTGTTTTGAAAAACAATAAAATGGCAATGGGGTTTGTGCTAACCTGCATATCCTTGTTTTAAGCTTAACCCTCGTTATTGCAGGATCCACATGGCAAATGACATCGACTCTGGACCTTCTACGGCTCACTTCGAATTCGATTACCCGATCTATCAAGCTAAAGAAGAGATTGATGAAGACGAAGACCTTCCTGAAGAGTTGGCCTGCTTGTTGAAACAAGAAGAGAAAGTTATTCTGCCTCATGAGGAGGAAATCGAGACCGTGAATCTGGGTTCTAAAGAACTCGTCAGAAATGTCAGGATATGGGCTGCATTGCAGAGTGATGTCAAGTAGAGATTGGTCGAGATGCTAAGAGAGTATAGTGACGTCTTTGCTTGGTCATACGAAGATATGCCCGGACTTGACACGGACATCGTGGTCCACCACTTGCCGCTGCGAGAAGATTGTCCTCCCGTTAAGCAGAAGCTTAGGAGGACGAGACCAGATATGGCCGTTAAAATCAAAGAAGAAGTGCAGAAACAGCTTGATGCTGGCTTCTTAGCGGTCACTACTTACCCTCCGTGGGTCGCCAACATAGTGCCTGTACCGAAGAAGGACGGTAAGGTACGAATGTGCGTCGATTATCGGGATTTGAATAGGGCGAGCCCTAAAGATGATTTCCCGTTGCCTCATATTAATGTGTTGGTCGATAATATAGCCTAGTTCTCCGTGTTTTCGTTCATGGATGGCTTCTCCGGTTACAACCAGATTAAGATGGCGCCGGAGGACATGGAGAAAACGACGTTTATCACCCCTTGGAGAACATTTTGCTACAAGGTAATGCCCTTCGGTCTGAAGAACGCAGGGGCCACTTACCAACGAGCAATGGTAACTTTGTTTCATGACATGATTCATCATGAGATTGAAGTCTATGTTGATGACATGATTGCGAAGTCCCAAATGGAGGAGGGACATCTGGTCAATTTGCTGAAGCTTTTTGAGAGGCTTAGGAAGTTCAGGTTGAGGCTGAATCCTAACAAATGTACTTTCGGAGTACGGTCCGGAAAGCTACTGGGGTTTATCGTGAGCGAAAGAGGCATCGAGGTTGATCCTGTGAAGATAAAAGCGATACAAGAAATGTCAGTGCCAAAAACAGAAAAAGAAGTTTGTGGTTTCCTGGGCCGAATAAACTACATTGCAAGGTTTATTTCTCAGCTCACGGCCACGTGTGAACCGATGTTCAAGCTTTTAAAGAAAGATCAGGCGATTATCTGGAACGAGGATTGCCAGAAGGCATTCGACAAGATAAAGCAGTATCTTCAGGAACCTCCAATCTTGATAACCCCAGTGGCTGGACAACCACTAATCATGTACTTGACAGTTCTTGAGAATAGTATGGGGTGTGTTCTCGGTCAGCACGCGAGACGGGCAGAAAGGAGCATGCCATTTACTACTTGAGTAAAAAGTTCACAGACTGTGAATCTAGCTACTCGATGCTGGAGAAAACGTGTTGTGCACTAGCCTGGGCTGCCAAACGTTTACGACAGTACATGCTCAATCACACCACCATGCTAATTTCGAAGATGGATCCGATCAAGTACGTCTTCGAGAAGCAAGCGCTTTTGGGCAGGATTGCCAGATGGCAAATGGTGTTGACGGAATATGACATTCAGTATGTTTCCCAGAAGGCCATCAAGGGAAGTGTATTGTCTGATTACCTTGCCGAATAGCCGATCAAAGATTACCAGCCGATGAAATTTGAATTCCCTGACGAGGATATCATGTTTCTCAATGCGAAGGATTGCGATGAGCCGTTGCCCGACGAGGGGCCAGATAGGAAATCCTAGTGGAAATTGATATTTGACGGGGCGGTTAATTCTTACGGAAGTGGCATTGGGGCAATCATCACGACTCCCCATGGATCCCACATCCCGTTCACTGCGAGACTGACGTTTCCAGTCACCAATAATGAAGCGGAGTACGAAGCATGCATCATGGGTCTAGAAGAGGCAATTGATTTGAGAATTAAGAACCTAGACGTATACGGTGACACGGCGCTTATGATCAACCAGATTAAACGGGAGTGGGAGACTCGTCAATCGAATTTGGTGCCGTACATGAATTATGCCAGAAGGCTGCTTCCGTTCTTTGATCGAGTGGAACTCCATCATGTGCCCAGGGCAGAAAATCAGATGGCTAATGCCTTAGCCACGTTGGCTTCGATGTATAAAGTCAATTTTTGGAATGAAGCTCCAAGAATTGTCCTTTCTCGTCTTGATAGACCTGCATTTGTCTTTGTGATCGAGGAAGCCGCCGACGGCAAGCCATGGTTCCATGACATCCAGACCTTCCTTATGACTAAGGAGTATCCCGCGGGTGTGTCAACCCTGGATAAGAAGACTCTGAGGAGGCTGTCTGGAAATTTTTATCTCAATCCTGATGGAGTGTTGTACAAAAGAAACCACGATCTTGTGCTACTCAGATGTGTAGATGAGAAAGAGGCGAGTATGCTTATGGAAGAAGTCCATGAAGGCACATTTGGTACGCACGCCGGCGGGCATGCTATGACGAGAAAGATCCTGAGAGCGGGATACTACTGGCTGACGATGGAGTCTGATTGCTTCAAATTCGCGAAGAGATGTCATAAATGCCAGATTTATGCTGATAAAGTTCATGTGCCGCCGTGCCCGTTAAATGTCATGTCCTCCCCGTGGCCGTTCTCCATGTGGGGCATCGACATGATAGGCAAGATCGAGCCCACTGCATCTAACGGTCATCGCTTGATTCAGGTAGCTATCGACTACTTCACCAAGTGGGTGGAGGCAGCCTCGTATGCTAATATGACCAAGCAGGTGGTGGCTAAATTCATAAAGAGGGACATCACCTGTCGTTACGGAATTCCCGAGCGGATCATTACTGATAATGGTTCGAATCTGAATAACAAGATGATGAAGGAGCTGTGCCAGAGTTTCAAGACTGAACACCACAACTCATCTCCTTACCGGCCGAAGATGAATGGCGCCGTTGAAGCGGCCAATAAGAACATAAAGAAGATTGTTCAGAAGATGGTTGTGACCTACAAAGATTGGCACGAGATGCTGCCATTTGCATTGCACGGTTATCGTACCACGGTGCGTACGTCGACCGGGGCAACTCCTTTCTCCTTAGTGTACGGTATGGAAGCTGTCCTACTGCTAGAAGTGGAGATCCCTTCTTTACGAGTTTTGGCTGATGTGAAACTCGACGAGGCAGAATGGATTACGAACCGACTGAACCAACTCAGCCTGATGGACGAGAAGAGGTTGGAATCGATTGCGCATGGTCGTCTGTACCAAAGCCGAATGAAGAAAGCTTATGATATGAAGGTGCGTCCTAGAAGCTTTCAGACGGGTGATCTCGTCCTGAAGAAGATTCTTCCTCCACACTCCGATCACCGGGGCAAGTGGACTCCCAATTACGAAGGTCCGTACGTCGTCAGCAAGGTCTTATCGGGAGGAACTTTGTTGTTATCCACGATGGATGATGAAGATTTTGCATCCCCGGTGAACACGGACGCAGTTAAAAAATACTTTGCTTGAAAGCGACCCGGTGGACAGTAAAAAGAGAGTCCAGGCAAAAATGGGGCATCCCGGCGAACCATAAAAAAGGGAGAAAGGTTCGGGCAAAAATTAGGGATATAAATTGAAAAATGTACACCCGCAAAGTCGAAAACCCGGATGGGCGACTTTGGCAAAAAAGGGTATCCCGGTGAACTGAAAACCCGCAAAGGGCGGTTCACGCAAAAGTTAGGGATTTGAAAAAGCAAATGACTGCGTTCCGCGAGTGGAATCTCTTTGTTTAGTGGTGTGGAAGACCTGAGGGCCGTTTATCCGAATCAATCTCTTCTGAAGCTGAAGCGTCGGAGAAGTATCGAAGTCGAGTGGATCATAGAGGGATCAACTCATGGTGTTCGTCTACGCCTCGTTGCCGATATTTGTATATACTGATGTATATTTATGTTTTATTTTTGCGCGACTTCCTCATTCCAAGAGCTTGCATCTGTTGTAAAACATTTTTACCCATTCAGGGGTTCGTTATCAATAAAATGTATACTATTCAACAATTTTGTTTGCCTGTTTAGCATTTATCTGTTTTGTTTGCGAAAAAGAACGTCGATGTTTTTGATAAAATGCGCATACATAAACTTACTGGCCTAGGCCACTGATTGTTGAAACAATGAATTACTTGAGCATTGTCACGAGATAATAACCTTGATAGGTCCCTTTGAGAAGGGTATCTTGTCTGTTTGTTTGTGTTGTTACAGGTGTAGCATATTCCAGACAGTGCGCCATGCGTATCCCCAAGCAGGATGATTCCTCCTTCTCCAGCAAAGTTCAGCAGCCTCTCCCCGCAGAGTCTGAACGTGAGATCGTGAGCATTGATGTGTCTCCCCAGGCAGAGAAGATTCTCTCCCCAATCAGATGCATCCTGAAGGAACGTCATCTCCTCAGCTGAGTCATTCACCGAAGTGTGCAGCAACTGAGGGTTCATGACTGAAGTCTCCAGCGGAATTGAGTTTCCCCACATAGTCGTACTCTCCCTAGAAAGCAGAATGATTTCTTCTTCCTCAGCCGAGTTTGCAGATCCTCAAGGGAGCCGAGTCCTTGGAATCCGCTCAGGCCATGATTGGTTTCCCCCTGTGGAGTGTTGAATAGCTGATGCTGTGTTTCCCCGCCGGAGCCGTTATCTCCAAGGAAGGTTAGCCGTGAAGGCCGTGCAGTTTATCTATGCGATTGACATCGCTTTCCCTCAGCAGGTCCAGGTTCCCGTAGAGCTTCGTTCCCCTGCAGCAGTCAACTGAAGTTCACTTCCCCACAGCGCCTGATTGAGATTGGCGTGACTTTGTTCTCCTCAGCAGGATGATTCCTTCCCCCTATCTGAGTGGTTCTTTCTCCTTGACAGGAGGATTCTCCCTTCAGCATTTATTTTGCTGACGGGATCGCATCATTTTGCATGACTGCATAGCATTTATCATAAACGCGTAGCATTTCCACCGTGTGGAGCATTGCGCCATTGCCGAAGCATGGGCATAATAAGCATGATCTAGGTTGTTACCGTTCTTGTTTTGCAGGTGTTCCGCCGCAGAATTGATTGCTCAAGATGATTCTTGAATTCTCCCCAACGGATTCGCTTGCTCAAGATGAGTCTTGAAATCCCCCAGCAAGGTCGTTTGCTTAAGATGATCCTTAAAATCCCCAGTGCAGTCGCCAGAGTTGGCTGCTCAAGCTGATGCTTAGAGTCCCCATCAGAGTGTTCGCTCAGGATGATTCCTGAAATCTCCAGCATAGTTATTGGTTCAGGATGATTCTTGAAGTCCCCGACGGAGTTGTTTGTCCAAGATGATTCTTGAAGTCCTCAGCAGAGTTGATTCATCCAGAATGATTCCTGGATCCCCGAAGCAGAGTTACTTGATAGTTCTCCAGAATCCCCAGCGGAGATGTGTCATCCCCAGCAGGTTTCTGAACAGCGAAGTTGAAACTTCCCCTGAAGACTTGATGATTGAAGTACGACCGTGTTAACGAAGCAGTTCTCTCAGCTGATGCGGAGTTCCTGATGGCAGAAGATTGGATATCCCCAATTGGTTCATGATTGACCGAGAATTCTATTCCCGACTTACTGATGAAGTCCGGCTGATGCCCGAAAGTTTTCTTTGAATGCCCGACGGCCTGATTTAACTCGATTATTGACCTGACGAGTCCCAATGAATCTTGATGCTTGATGGCATGATCGATCATGTATTGCCGGTTACCGTGTGACCAATTCTCCAGCTAGTTGTCGTGCAGCTAATATTTCAGTTTTCGAAGATTTGTTCCCATCAGAGTACCGTGTACTTGTGCAGTTGGCAAATTTCCGGGTTTGTCGGTATTCAACCGTCTCGCACCCTGATTGGTTGAGAGCCGTTCGCTTCTCACCCAGTCAGGTCCAAGCCGTTTGAATAGGGGCAGCTGTTGCACCCCAAAATTTGACCAACATTTCTTTACCTAGCTTGTGTTTCATCTCATTCACATTAGCATTATCATTTGCATTTCATTGACATGTGTGCAGTAGATCAAGAGGTATGATTACCAATCAAGAGCACCACAAGACTTTGAAGCTAGCCAAGAAGGTTATTCAAGTATTCAAGGGTTGATATCTTCGTCAGAGAAGTTAAAAGATCCCCAGAGAGAGTGGTTGAAACCAAGGTTGTGTGCCTCCTAACTTGAGAGTTGTAGGAGCTCCTCAGATGATTCTGAAGCTATGAGGATGGACTTGAAGCTTTGAGAGAGCTTATGAGATATCTTGAAAGCCATCATGAAGCCTATAGAGGTCATTGTGCAAGATTAAAGAAGACTCAGCCATGAGTGGTGCAATTAGGGTTTGACTGGGTCAACCCTAGGTCAACTGATGATTTGGAGAGGGTTGAGACCCAATTCAAGAGCCATGTGATCATGGATTGATGCATTGAGATGTTATAAGGATGATACCAAGATCAACTCATCATGATTGAGGAGTTTGAGAAGTTTCAAGCTAGGGTTTCTAAGGCTTGACAGTGTAAAATCCCCTAGTTTGACCCCTATCTTCAAGGCAGTTTAGCTCAAGATGTGATTGTCATCTCATCTTACCCCCAACATGAATGTTGTAGATCTGGCTCTTAGCTTTAATTTGAGTACTAGAAGTCCTTGATAGGATGTGTAGATCTCAAGTTATGACTTTGACAAGTTACAGGTCATCTGAGGTATGTGAATCTGGGGCCTTGAAAGTCACCCAACTTGCATCCAACTTTTTCCCAAGAAGGATGATTCCTATGAACTTTTGGTCAATATGAATGTTGTTCCTTATCGTCTTAGCTTTCTAAATAGTACTAGAAGTCCTTGATAGGATTTGTAGAACTCAAGTTATGGCTTTGACAAGTCAAGGGCATTTTAGTCATTTGGAGATTATAGGTCATTTCAAGCATAAGGCCATAACTCCTATTTCCAAGCTTCAAATGGAAATACCTTTAACATCAAACTTTCTTAAAATGATGTTTTAAGGCTAGTAAGAAGGTCATGAGATGTTGAAAAGGCTTGTAGCTCAAAATGGTAAAAATGACCTAAAATGGAGGCATAAGTTAAATAAGTCAAAGTTGGAAATTGAAACTTCCAAGCTACACATCCAAACCATGGCATGTAATAGGTCATTTTGACTCTAAAAAGCATTTTAGAAACAATGGTTCAGCCACATTTTTGATTTGAGGTTTAGATCATGGACTTGCTTTGGAGAACGGTTACTTGCATATTAAGGTACATATGCAAAACACAAGGAAACTCAATACACAAGCTAGTAAAGTGTCCTAACATATCATGCATCTCATCTAAGGAGATTTTCAAAGGAGATACAGGTGCTGCAAGAGGTATAGCATGAGATGGTACATGAGATGGATTAAAATAAAAAACTCATGGCATGAGAATCTCAAATTCTCATTGGATGATTCCAGAAAGTTCTGGATGGTTTAGAATCATCCTATATAGGGATTATAACTTGCTCAGATGCAAGGTTGGTGAGATATTAGAGAGGAGAGTGAGATAGCCATTTCAATTTCTTCCATTGTAAGTTGAAATCAATTTCTACTTTCCACATCATTTCCATTGATTCTTTCAATCCTAACACCTTCCATTGATCATACTGAATGTGTGCATACCAAATTGAGGGCAAGATCATGAAGAATTGAAGAGTTAGCATTTAGTTTTGGGAGCTGCAAGACACAATCGGATTTGGAGATTCAAGCTTCTTCGATCAAATCTTTTGCAAACAGAAGCTTTAACATCAATCAAGGAGTGTTTCTGAAGAGTTTGAGAGGTTGAAGTGAAGGTTTGACCTATCTGATATTCAAGATTTGACAGGTTTGCAACTTTTCTTCTACACCTTAATTTAAGCATAATTAGTTAGATTTGTTAGGTTAGAATGGTTAGAGACAAGTAGGAGATGGATTCTGGAAAGTTTGAGAGCATTTGGTGAAGTTCAAGATAGTGACACCATTTCTGTTTACCACCATAACTTGCTGAATCTTGAGATATAATCGTGGTATGATAGCAAGAATCGACCAGTGTAGCATGAGGAAGAGATTGATCACTTTAATTTCAAGAATGGTTATAGTTGAAGTTTGAGCATAGTTTTGATTCATTATCGGGTTTAGGGATTGAGGATGATTCTTTGAATTCTAAGGTGATGATCATGATCAGCATGGAATTTAGAACAGATTAGGGTTTTGAACCATGGATTTTGGTTGAGAATTGAGGTGATACGATTGTGGTGAAGACTCACTATGAAGCTCTGTTTCCATGGCTTCTTCATTCAAACCCTGGCTGAAGGAAGAAGATGATGTGCTGGTCGTTGGATGGAGAGTAGACCATTGACTGGGGATCAGATCCAAAGGCTGGGATTTAATTTTGCGTGTGAAGAGGGAAGTCTGAAGACCAATGAAACGCGGCGTTTCATTAAAACTGTGGTTTTGGGCTTTAGTTGAGATTGATATCCACACCCCAAGTCTTGGCCCATTAAGAATTTGAACTAGTTTTCTTTACTTTCTGCACCGAGTATTTTTCTTTTTCTTTATAGTTTTGTTATTTGTTTTCTGATTAAATTGGGCCATAGCACATTTATTGTTTGCACCACCATTTGGAGCCCAACCATGATTTGAACTGCATAGCATTGCTATCTGCACCAATGTTTTCATATTTTATTTTCTTTTTCTCCATTTTCCTTTAATCTTTGAAAAATCATATTAAATAGAAAAATAATGATTTTTGCATGGGGATTTTTTCTACTATTTCATGTTAATGTCTAGAAAATTATGAAATCAAAATATGTGAATTTCATGCATTTTAAATATTTTTTTGTGTATTTTCTTTTTTAATAGCATTTTAATTCCTTTTATGTTGATGCATAGATTTTTAGAATTTTGTTTAGCTAGTTCCCTTTGAATTTTTATGCCATTCTTTTTAGGATAGTTAGATTAGGACTTTAGCTCCCCTCTGGATTTATTCCATAATTTTGTGATTAATGTTTGATTAGTTTTGATTAGATGACTTTAGGTTGTGTAGATTTTGGTCAATCCTTAACATAGGTCCACAATAACACTAGAATTTTGGGTTTCTAGGTCAAGTTAGATGTTGGGACATATAGGGTATTAAGGGTAGGTATATAGGATCCCCTAGAAATTATATTAGATTTTAATATAATAGTATACTATTTTTAATTGATTTTTGTAGTTGATTGTTGTTTGTGTTGCCCTTGTGGGCTTGTATTTTGTTTTTCTTTGCTTTGTGGGTTTTTGCTTGGCTTGGTGGGCTTGGTCTTGCCTTGTGGAGCATGAACGAGCATAGTGGAAGACTTGAAGATTGAATAAGGAGCTTGAGAGCTTGAAGACTTGTCTGTTTTGTTGTTGTTTTAGGGTTAGGAATTAAGTAGAGCTTAAACTTAGTTAATTTCTTTCTTAAACATGGATGGTATCCTTCACCTCCATTCTTCCCCATGATCCAGTAAAGATTGAGTGAAGAGCCGAGGCTTGAGAAAAAATCAAAGGATAAGTTGATAATTATTTTGAAGCTTGGAGATCCTGAAGGAATCAAGTTGATACTTGTGGTTAAGAATGAAGCCTGAAGGTGGAACTGATTAAGGAGCTGAAGCTTGAAGAAGAAGATAAGTTGAAACTTATGTTGAAGTGTTGAAACCTGGAGAAGCAAATTGATATTTGTCAAGAGTGATGGAGGTTTGAAGATTGAGTTGCTGTCAGAAGAGCTGAGGCTTGGAGTTGAGAGAGGAGTTGATCTGCTTTCTTTCTTGTCTGTTTTCTTTTCTGTATTGATGTGCCTTATTTGACTTGCTTGATGCATTAGAATAAGTCCATATCTAGACTGATGTAAGCTAGGAGCATGATTGCACTAGAGGTTGAGTTGCTCCCTCTGCTTGTATTGTTACTCTATGGCTTTGCTTGCGGGTATTCGGTAGAGCCCAGCTCCCTTGCCCATGTGGTTTGTGGAGGCTGCTGCCCCACACACATTTCCTCCCTCACTTGCATTGCATGCATTTTACTGTATATCTGTTTACTGTTTAAGCTGATGCTTTATCTGTTTCTGTGTATCATTGACATGATCCCCTAGGACTCTCATTTCCTTTGATAAGGAAGTGATGATAGAACTTTAGGTTGAAACCTATGCATGACAACTTCTAGGAGTTCCCTGTTTCAAACTTCAACCATAGGATGAATCCTTGGCATGACAACAGTAGGACTTGATAGTCTCCCTTTAGTTGAGCCCCTCTCTTCTCATCCCAAAACAGCTTAAGATATAGTAATCATGAATGATTTCTTTCGTACGTTACGAGCCTTAAGCTATCTGAGAAAGGATTGTTGGAGAGTTTCTTTTCAACAGTCTGGATGTTTAGTATGGCACCCTTTGGGTGAAATGCAACGCATTCAGTCTCAGGTCATAGTCTCTAGTGCGATTGAGATTGCGAACACAATAAAAAACACTTCTTTCGTAAAAGACAGAAAACGAACTTCAAACCTTTTTGCCTCGTGGGCTCATAACTCAAAGGAAAGCTTTTCTGAAGAAAAGAGTGTCGTTAAACTTCAGCGCCAACGCAAACAGGCTTTGTCCCTAACTGCTGGAACTGCTGTTTAACCCTACTCGATAAAACAGATGAATCTGAATCCCCGTAATCCGTAGTATCCCGAACTACGTAAGTTCTGATCTTTCATATATGTTGAGAGTACGCAGGCACAATACTGACGTATTGGCGAGCCACCTTCCCCGTAACCCGTCGTAGGTCGAACTACGTTGACTCTGATTTCTCATTCTCTGATGAGAATACGTAGGCATAAAGTGCGACGCTTTGCCGAGTCATTTTCTTTTCTTTTTAAGCCGGCCTTGATAGGTAGATAGATAAAACAACTCGTCCAGTAAACACAACAAGCGTGGATCCCGTAGAGTACGACGGACGTGAGGGGTGCTAATACCTTCCCCTTGCGTAACCGACTCCCGAACCCAGACAACGGTTGTGATGACCTTGTCTTACCCTTTTCGTCAGGTTTTTCCGATCGTTTCCGTTCCCGTTCTGAGGGATAAATAACGAAAGGTGGAGACTCTTCTGTTCTACCGGCACCTTATTTTCGCGGAAGCGACACTTGATAGTCCCCCCGTAGTTGTCTCCCCTCTCTTCTCATCTCAAACAACAGTAAAAAATGTAATAAAGGCAAGTTAGTATAAGCGCGTTACGAGCCTTAAGCTACTTTGGTAATGATAATTGAGCGGCCTCCTCTCAATCGTCTAGAATGTTTAGTATACGTCCTTTGGATGATATGCGACACATTCGCTCCCAGGTCATAGTCTCTAGTGTTGTACGAACTACAGACAAACATAAAAAACAGTTCTTCCGTAAAAGACAGAAAACAAACTTCAAACCTTTTTGCCCCGTGGGCCCATAATTCAAAGGAAGCTTTTCTGAAGAAAAGAGTGTTGTTAACTCCCAGTTCTACCGCAAACGGTAACGCCTAAGTCTCCAAGGGTCGAGCTGCATACACCAAACTGCTGGAACTGTTTGTTAACCCTACTCGATAAAACAGATGAATCTGAAACCTCGTTTATCCGTGTTATCCCGAACTACGTAAACTCTGATCACTCATACCTGTTGAGAGTACGTAGGCACAATACTGACGTATTGGCGAGCCACCTTCCCCGTACCCCGTAGTTAGGCGAACTACGTTGACTCTGATTTCTCATTCTCTGATGAGAATACGTAGGCATAAAGTGTGACGCTTTGCCGAGTCATTTTTCTTTCCTTTTTAAGCCAACCTTGATAGGTAGATAGATTAAACCAACCTGTCAGATAAACACAACAAGCGTGGATCCCATCGAGTACGATGGACGTGAGGGGTGCTAATACCTTCCCCTTGCGTAACCGACTCCCGAACCCAGACAATGGTTGCGATGACCTTGTCTTATACCTTTTCGTCAGGTTTTTCCAATCGTTTCCTTTCCCGTTCTGAGGGATAAATAACGAAAGGTGGCGACTCTTTTGTTTTGCCAGCACCTTATTTTTGCGGTAGCGACAACTGGCGACTCTGCTGGGGAATTCATAGTTTCCTAGGGATCCAACGTCCCTTATGCGAGTCAGTTTGGGGATCCAACGTCCCCTGCGAGAGTCAATCCTAGCGCTTGTATGATTACTTGTTGGGTTGTGTTTTATTTATCGCATTTTATTTCCCGCATTTTATTTTTCAGTATGATATGATTATCTGTATTGTTGTGGGGGGGAATTCTGATGAGTGAGAAGCCAGACCCAGGATTGAGAGCTACATAGTATTAGAGTGGGTTAGTGGAGGACGTGCTTGCTTTGCTTGCAGCTGTTCCCATGTAACCCACACTCAGAAGAGGTTCTCTTTGATGGCTTCCTATCGGTCCTTTGGACTCGAGGGGTTGTCGGATCTGAGGATTGTCGACTATGGGAACCGATCATTTGGAATTCAGCTAAGTGAGGCCGCTTCAAGAGATGATGATGCCACACCTTCTGGGTATCATTTCATCGTTTCTTGAAAGTCTGTGACGCTGATGACCGCATAGGATGCTGAACCTTTTCCGTGATTAGGTCCATACCTGTGAGTAAGGTCGGGTTATTGCAGGAAACCTTAACCTTCAGACTACCTGGTTTTCTTGACAGCAAATCAGTTTTGTTGGTATCGGGGTTTCTTCTCATCAGATATATGTGTGTTCTTGACAGAGCAGACTTACGGTATGATATCAGAGGTTCTCATCATCCGATTTGTATGTTCTTGACAAAGCAGAGTTATGGTCTGATATCAGGGGTTTCTTCTCATCACCAGATATGTGTGTTCTTGACAGAGCAAATTTATGGTCTGGTATCAGGGGTTTCTTCTCATCAGAAATATGGTTGTTCTTGACAGAGCAGTATTGTGGTTTTGTTGATACAAAATCTTCATCTCCTCAACAGCACAGTTGTCCTGATCTCCTGCTGCATGATTGCATTTTGCATTGTTTGCATCCTCATTTGCATGTCATTAACGTGTGTCTGTGTTGCAGGTGCATATTTCTCCCCTGGTTCTAGTGACCTTGATCCTTATGGCAGAAATGGCATCTCTGAAGAAGACTGTGGCTTACAAGCTACCAACACCTGACATCCGAGAGTTACGAGCTTTGATTTCTTTGGCTGATAAGATGGTGATGGAGAGTTTCAGAAAGAGTTATGGGAGACTTCTGGGTATTGTGTATAAGCTTCCTACATACGAGTTGAATGGCCTCTACGCCCTGCTGCAGTTTTACGACCCACAGCTCAGATACTTTGTGTTTCCAGACTACGTCCTAGCTCCGACCTTGGAAGAGTACTCTGACCTGTTGGGGGTGCCTTTGATGAATCAAATGCCCTATTACCGTGTTGACGGTGAACCCAAACTGAGTAAGTTGACTGACGCTCTTCACGTAGATGAGCCTGAATTAGAAGGGATGGTATCCAGAAAGATCGAAGTTCATGGTTTCCCTTTGTCTTTCCTGATGGAAAAAGCCCAGAAGTTTGCAGAGAAGAGTCGCTGGGATGTGTTCAATGCCTTCTTATCCCTTTGTATCTATGGGATCGTGCTATTCCCAAGTCACCCGGACTTCATAAGCATGGATGCTTGCCTCATATTTGCCTCCGGGAATCCAGTGCCCACTCTCCTTGGAGACGTCTACCATTCAGTTCACAGCAAGAATGAGAACAGAAAGGGGGAGAACGTGGCGTGTTGTGCCCCTTTACTGTATAAATGGTTTGCTAGTCATCTTCCTAAGTCAGGGCCATTTATTGATTCTGCTGAGTCTTCGCCTTGGTCTGCGCGTTTGATGGGTTTGACTGTTGACGATATCATCTGGTTTGATAGAGATCTGCTGGGCAAGGATATTGTGCATAGATGTTGTGACTTTCCAAACGTCCCCTTGGTCGGAAGGAATGGGTGTATCAACTACAATCCATCTCTGCTAGTATGACAATTCGGGTATGCGCTACGAGGTCCTCCTGAAGAGGAAGAAATACGGGAATCTCTGTATTTCACGGGGTTGCTTGAAGGTGACACCTTGGGCAAGGTACAGAATGCTTGGAGCAAAATTCACCGAAAGGGGAAATTCTTGCTAGGAAAAAGCAATAACAAGGCCTTTGATCCGTATGTGACTTGGGTTCGAGAGAGAGCCGTCAAGTTTCTAATGTCGTTTCCTGCTGTAGCACCGTTGTGTGCTCCCGTGTACAAAGAACCTACTACGGTTGATATCCAGAAATTCAACCAGGTACTCCGAGAGAAGGAAGAGCTACAAAAGGCCAACGAAGAGTTGGAGAAAGAGATTGCTCAACTTCAGAAAGAGAAAAGTGAAGTCGTTTATACCTGCAAAAAGCAGACTGAGATGATCAACCGTCTAGGTTCCAACCTGACCACAGAAACTAATGCTAAGGAACGTCTGGGGTTGGATCTGAAGTCAGTGCATGGCGTGTTGACAACCAAGAAATAGGATCTGGACAGAGTGTACCGGAAGCTAACCCAATACGAGAGGGTCTGGAGTAGCACCATAGCCAAGTACAAAGAACGGGAAGAAAAGCTGAAACAGCGAGTAGCCGAGCTGGAAGCTCAAATTATGGTGAAAAACGAGAGTATAGAGGCTGAAGCCTCCCTGCGACATGACGTCTAGTATAAATTGGCTGAAGCCGAGGCGATTCTGCAAGATTCTCAACTCCGGGCTGATGCTAAGAGAAGAAGAGTCGAGAACCATCCTGAAGAAGGTATTTCTAGGAGCATTGTTCAGAACCTCCCAAAGTCCATCAGTCAGAAGGACCTGCTGACCCAGGGTTTGCTTACTCAGTCAGATCACTCCACTACAAAGAAGTTGATAGAAGATTTTCGTGCCCGTGGCCGCGCCTGATCTTTTGTATCTTTCTTTGTACATTTTTATGCATTGATATGTTGATCACCGCCAGGTCTGTTGGTTGGGGTCATGCCTTTTTGGGATCAAAGGCCAATCCACCGCTATCCGACCAGAGCAAATCAAGCTAGAGCAATGGAACAAGTGCAGACTGACCAGCTCAGAACATTGGTCCAGCCTCTGATCTCAAGGGTTGACAACAATGGTATACTTCATGGAGGGAGCATTCTAACCCCTCCACCTGTTGAAACTCCTCAGAATGGCATCCCCGTGACCGGGGGGAATGGAAGTGGTAACGACAATGTGATCACTAAGATAGGGCTCAATGGTAATACGACTGGCTTCGGTAATGGAAACTTTGAAGCTAATGGCAATGCTGGAATGGGCAACGGCAACACAGGTGCTGGAAATCTGTATGGGCCTCAGCCATGGCTAGAGGATTGTCAAGAAGATTTGTTCTCACAAAGGAGTGCTGAAGGAGAGCTGACTGCTGAAGCACGTCTGAGGTTTAAGGCACTCGAGGACAAAATGAGGAATTTCGAGAACCTGAACACTATGGGGGTCAACATGACTAAATTGGGATTGATTTCTGATTTCAAGGTGCCTCCCAAATTCAAGGTGCCCGACTTTGAGAAATACAAGGGCACCACTTGCCCTCGTGTCCACTTAAGGTTATACTACCGAAAGATGTCCGCTCACTCTGAAGACGAGAAGTTGCTGATGCACTTCTTTCAGGATAGCTTGTCCGGGCCATCCTTGGAATGGTACATGAGTTTGGAACCTACCAGTGTGCGCACGTGGAAGGAACTTGCTGAGGCATTCGTGCACCATTATCAGTATAATAATGACTTGGCTCCGAACCGGGTTCAACTGCAGAACTTGTCGCAGAGGAACAATGAAGGGTTCAAAGAATACGCCCAACGGTGGCGTGAATTAGCAGCTAGAGTTCAACCGCCGATGGTTGAACGGGAGCTTGTTGAGATGTTTGTAGCCACCCTCCCAGGGATTTATTACGAGAAACAAGTCAGCGGTATGTCAGGAAGTTTCTCAGATCTCATCATTACTGGCGAGCACGTTGAAAATGGGATCAAACTGGGGAAAATTCAAGTTGTTGATCTATCCTCAACTGGAGGAGGAAAGAAACCATATGGTAGTAAAAGGCGTGAAGGGGAGACGGGCGCCGTGTCCAACGCTCGCAGGAAAGGTAAAGGCCCGCGCCAGCAGGTGGCTAGCATAACCATCCCTGCTATCCAACAACCCCAGCCGCAGCAGCAGCAGCTAAATCAGTAAGGGTACATAAAGTATCAGAACAGGGCACCTCTGTCGAGCCGTCACCTTGAGACACCGCCCATGTCTTATGCTCAGCTATTACAAACTCTGCTTCTGTTACAGCTAGTCCGGAAGAGAACCCTGGCTCCCTTGACAGGGGCACCTCCGCAGGGTTATGATGCAAATGCAACATGTGATTTTCACTCAGGGGCACCCGGCCACACGATAGAAAACTGCAAAGCCTTCAAGCACAAGGTGCAAGATATGGTGGATGCTAAGATCATCAATTTCTCAGATAATGTGTCGAATGTCACGAAGAACCCTATGCCGAATCATAGGGGAGGTGGGGTAAATGCCATTATTGAAGACGAGAACTTGGATTTGTTGACCGATGTCAAGGATCTAAAGACACCGCTTAGCTTCGTTAAAGCCAAGCTGATAAAGAGAGGCTTCTTTCTAGGCTGTGGAGAACTATGTATGGGCTGTGCGACTCGTCCTGATGGATGCGAACAGTTGACGGAGGGGATTCAGAGTCTGATGACCGAAGGAATCTTGCAGTTTAGCCGAAGGGCCGAATGTGGATCTGGAGAGGTAATGCTGAAGCAAGATGATGAGGTTGCCACCATCACCATCCCTCGCCAAACGATAATCATTTCTGCACCCAGGCCGCCCACAATTACCATCACCAAAGCTGGGCCGATACCTTTCGAAAGCACCAATGCTGTCCCATGGCATTATGGGGCAGACGTCTACTGTAATAGACAGAAGTTAGAGCTGGAACCATCTGGGCAGTCTGTGGATAACCTAGTGGGAATTGGCGGAATCACGAGCAGCGGAAGAGTATTTGCTCCACCTGAGATTGTGGCGGACAAAGCGGACAAAGCTGAGGAAACTGATAAGGGAAAGAGTAAAGTCGTTGAGGAAACCCCTCGTGGGGTAGAGAAGGACTTACTTGTGAAGGACGCTGAAGAGTTCATGAGGTTGATCAAGAAGAGTGACTACAAGATCGTGGATCACCTCCATCAAACACCCTCAAAAATTTCCATCCTGAATTTGTTGCTGTGTTCGGAGTCACATCATAACGCGCTGTTAAGGGTTTTGAATGCCACGTATGTACCGCAGGAAATCTCGGTCAACCAGTTGGAAGGGGTAGTAGCCCACGTGAATGCTGGAAATGGGTTAGGGTTCACTGACCTGGAGCTGACGCCGAAGGGAAGAAACCACAACAGCGTCCTGCACATCTCGATAGAGTGTAGGGGAACAGTTATGGCTCATGTGTTGGTGGACACTGGGTCATCGCTCAATGTTCTTCCGAAGAAAGCATTGATGAAGTTAGATACTCGGGGATTGATTTGCACACCCAGTGATCTGGTTGTGAAGGCATTCGATGGAACTAAGCATCATGTCTTTGGAGAGGTAACATTGCCAATCCAAGTCGGGCCGGAAACTTTCAACGCAGTCTTTTACATTATGGACATCATGCCTGCCTACAGCTGTCTCTTAGGCCGGCCATGGATCCATTCTGCTGGTGCCGTGACCTCCATGTTGCACCAGAAACTCAAGTATGCTGTCGAAGGCAGCATCGTAACTGTTTGTGGCGAGGAAGATATAATGGTGAGCCATTTGTCCTCCTTCAAATATGTTGAGATGGATGGGGAAATCCATGAAACCCTATGTCAGGCGTTCGAAGCTGTTAAGGTTAAGGACATGACTCCTGTAATGATTGAGAAACCAGAGATGACTCTCTCTTCCTTCAAGGAAGCCCGGGCCGTTGTTCAAGCCGGATCTACCCCAGGCTGGGGGCAAGTGCTAGAAATACCTAACAAACAGGACAAGTTTGGGTTAGGATACTCTCCTGCGGCTGAAGCCTCCTCTTCTCACAGTGCGTCGCGAGGTAAAGGGCCAATCCAGTTTACCAGTGGCGGGGTTATATTCGAAAGTGTCAACGCAATGTCTGAAGACGGCGAAGACAGCGATTGCGACCTAGACTCTTGGATCCAGCCAAGCAAACTAGGCCAGAGCCTCAACAACTGGTCCATCAGGGATACCATCCAAGTGACAGACAAAGAGTAATGATTTACTTTCTCCAATCGTTGTACAACCCTATGTCCTACCCGGGGCATAGTGGTTTTATTGTCAGGGCCTTGTTTGATTATGTACATGCATTTTACCAATAAATCAAAAGGCGTTTTTCTTCGTATTCAAATGTTATGATCTCTGTTATTCCTGTTTTATGTTTGTTTTGAAAAACAATAAAACGACAATAGGGTTTGTGCTAACTTGCATATCCTTGTCTTAAGCTTAACCCTTGTTATTGCAGGATCTGCATAGTAGATGACATCGACTCTGGGCCTTCTACGACTCACTTCGACTTTGACTGTCCGATCTATCAAGCCGAAGAAGAAATTGATGAAGACGGAGACCTTCCCGAAGAGTTGGCCCGCTTGTTGAAACAAGAAGAAAAAGTTATTCTGCCTCACGAGGAAGAGATTGAGATTGTGAATCTAGGTTCTGAAGAACTGGTCAGGAACGTCAGGATAGGGACTGCATTGCAGAATGATGTCAAGCAGAGATTGGTTGAGATGCTGAGAGAGTATAGTGACATCTTTGCTTGGTCATACGAAGATATGCCCGGACTTGACACTGACATCCTGGTCCATCACTTGCCGCTGCGAGAAGATTGTCCTCCCGTTAAGCAGAAGCTTAGGAGGACGCAACCATATATGGCCTTTAAGATCAAAGAAGAAGTGCAGAAGCAGCTTGATGTTGGCTTCTTAGCGGTCACTACTTACCCTCCGTGAGTCGCCAACATAGTACCTGTACCAAAGAAGGACGGTAAGGTGCGAATGTGCGTCGATTATCGGGATTTGAATAGGGCGGGCCCTAAGGATGATTTCCCGCTCCCTCATATTGATGTGTTAGTCGACAATACAGCTCAGTTCTCCGTATTTTCGTTCATGGATGGCTTCTCCGGTTACAATCAGATCAAGATGGCACCGGAGGACATGGAGAAAACTACGTTTATTACACCTTGGGGAACGTTTTTCTACAAGGTAATGCCTTTCGGTCTGAAGAACCCAGGGGCCACTTACCAACGAGTAATGGTTACTTTGTTTCATGATATGATTCGTCATGAGATTGAAGTCTATGTTGATGACATGATTGCGAAGTCCCAAACGGAGGAGGGACATGTGGTCAATTTGCTGAAGCTTTTTGAGAGGCTTAGGAAGTTCAGGTTGAGGCTGAATCCTAACAAGTGTACTTTCGGAGTACGGTCTGGAAAACTACTGGGATTTATCGTGAGCGAAAGAGGCATCGAGGTTGATCCTGCGAAGATAAAAGTAATACAAGAAATGCCAGCGCCAAAAACTGAAAAAGAAGTTCATCGTTTCCTGGGCAGAATAAACTACATTGCAAGGTTTATCTCTCAGCTCACGGCCACGTGTGAACCGATGTTCAAACTGCTAAAGAAAGATCAGGCGATTATCTGGAACGAGGATTGCCAGAAGGCATTTGATAAGATAAAACAGTATCTACAGGAACCTCCGATCTTGATACCCCCAGTGGTCGGACGACCCTTAATCATGTACTTGACAGTTCTTGAGAATAGTATAGGGTGTGTTCTCGGTCAGCACGACGAGACGGGCAGAAAGGAGCATGCCATTTATTACTTGAGTAAAAAGTTCACGGACTGTGAATCTCGTTACTCGATGCTGGAGAAGACGTGTTGTGCACTAGCCTGGGCTGCCAAACGTTTACGACAGTACATGCTCAATCACACAACCATGCTAATTTCGAAGATGGATCCGATCAAGTACGTCTTCGAGAAACAAGCGCTTTCGGGCAGGATTGCCAGATGGCAAATGGTGTTGACAGAATATGACATTCAGTACGTGCCCCAGAAGGCCATCAAGGGAAGCGTATTGTCTGAATACCTTGCCGAACAGCCAATAGAGGATTATCAGCCGATGAAATTTGAATTCCCTGATGAGGATATCATGTTTCTCAAGGTGAAAGATTGCGATGAACCGTTGCCCGACGAGGGTCCAGATAGGAAATACCAATGGAAATTGATATTTGACGGGGCGGTTAACTCTTATGGAAGTGGCATTGGGGCGATCATCACGACTCCCCATGGATCCCACATCCCGTTCACCGCTAGAATGACGTTTCTGGTCACCAATAACGAGGCAGAGTATGAAGCATGCATCATGGGCCTGGAAGAAGCAATTGATTTGAGAATCAAGAACCTAGATGTATATGGTGACTCGGCACTTGTGATCAACCAGATTAAAGGGGAATGGGAGACTCGCCAATCGAATTTGGTACCGTACATGAATTATGCCAGAAGGCTGCTTCCGTTCTTTGATCGAGTGGAACTCCATCATGTGCCCAGGGCTGAGAATCAGATGGCTGATGCCCTAGCCACGTTGGCTTCGATGTATAAAGTCAATTTTTAGAATGAAGCTCCAAGAATTGTCCTTTCTCGTCTTGATAGACCTGCATTCGTCTTTGCGATCGAGGAAGCCTCCAACGGCAAGCCATGGTTCCATGATATCCAGACTTTCCTTATGACTAAGGAGTATCCCGCGGGAGCGTCAACCTAGGATAAGAAGACTCTGAGGAGGCTGTCTGGAAATTTTTATCTCAATCCTGATGGAGTTTTGTATAAAAGAAACCATGATCTCGTGCTACTCAGATGTGTAGATGAGAAAGAAGTGAATATGCTCATGGAAGAAGTCCATGAAGGCACATTTGGTACGCATGCCGGCGGGCATGCGATGACGAGAAAGATCCTGAGAGCAGGGTACTACTGGCTGACGATGGAGTCGGATTGCTTTAAATTCGTGAAGAGATGTCATAAATGCCAGATTTATGCTGATAAGATTCATGTACCGCCGTGCCCGTTGAATGTCATGTCTTCCCCGTGGCCATTCTCCATGTAGGGCATCGACATGATAGGCAAGATCGAGCCCACCGCATCTAACGGTCATCACTTCATTCTAGTAGCCATCGACTACTTCACCAAGTGGGTGGAGGCAGCCTCGTATGCTAACGTGACCAAGCAGGTGGTGGCTAAATTCATAAAGAGGGACATCATTTGTCGATACGGAATTCCCGAGCGGATCATTACTGATAATGGTTCGAATCTGAATAACAAGATGATGAAGGAGATATGCCAGAATTTCAAGATTGAACACCACAACTCATCTCCTTACCGGCCGAAGATGAATGGCGCCGTTGAAGCGGCCAATAAGAACATCAAGAAGATTGTGCAGAAGATGGTTATGACCTATAAGGATTGGCACGAGATGTTGCCATTTGCACTACACGGTTATCGTACAATGGTATGTACATCGACCGGGGAAACTCCTTTCTCACTGGTGTACGGTATGGAAGCTGTCCTACCATTAGAAGTTGAGATCCCTTCTTTACGAGTTTTGGTTGATGTGAAACTCGATGAGGTAGAATGGATTAAGAACCGACTAAACTAACTCAGCCTGATGGATGAGAAGAGGTTAGCATCGATTGCATATGGTCGTTTGTACCAGAGCCGAATGAAGAAAGCTTATGACAAGAAGGTGCGTCCTAGAAGCTTTCAGACAGGTGATCTCGTCCTGAAGAAGATTCTTCCTCCACACTCCGATCACCGGGGTAAGTGGACTCCCAATTACGAAGGTCTGTACATCGTCAGCAAGGTCTTCTCGGGAGGAGCCTTGTTGTTATCCACGATGGATGGCGAAGATTTTGCATCCCCGGTGAACACGGACGCAGTTAAAAAATACTTTGCTTAAAAAACGACCCGCTGAAAAGAAAAAGAATATCCAGGAAAAAATGGGGCATCCCGGCGAACCATAAAAAAGGAAAAGGGTTCGGGCAAAAATTAGGGATATAAAAGAAAAGAATATACACCCGCAAATTCGAAAACCTGGAAGGGCGACTTTGGCAAAAAAGGGTATCCCGGTGAATCGAAAACCTGGAAGGGCGATTCAGGCAAAAGTTAGGGATTTGAAAAAGCAAATGATTGCGTTCCGCGTATGGACTTTCATTAGTTAGTGGTTTGGAAGACCTGAGGGCCGTTTATCTGAATCAATCTCTTCTGAGGCTGAAGCATCGGAGAAGTATCGAAGTCGAGTTGGTCATAGAGGGATCAACTCATGGTGTTCGTCTACGCCGCATTTCCGACATTTGTGTATATACTGACGTATATTTATGTTTTTATATTTGCGCAGCTTCCTCATTCCAGTAGATTGCATCTGTTGTAAAATATCTTCACCCATTCAGGCGTTTATCATTAATAAAATATATACTATTCAACAATTCTGTTTGCTTGTTTAGCATTTATCTGTTTTGTTTGCGAAAAAGAACGCCGATGTTTTTGATAAAATACGCATACATAAACTTACTGGCCTAGGCCACTGATTGTTGAAACAATGAATTACTTGAACATTGTCACAAGATGATAATCTTGATAGGTCCCTTTGAGAAGGGTATCCTGTCTGTTTGTTTGTGTTGTTGTAGGTAGCATGTTCCAGGCAGTACGCCGTATGCGTCCCCAAGCAGTATGATTCCTTCTACCCCAACGAGTTTAGCAGCATCTCCCCACGGAGCCGGAACGTGGGATGGTGAACGTTGATATGTCTCCCCAAGCAGAGAAGATTCTCCCCAATCAGAGGTATCCTGCAGGATCGTCATCTCCCAAGCTAAGCAATACACTGAAGTGTATGTTCATCCCCATCACTGGGTCAATATGCAGATTCTCATAGAAAACTATCCGCAAGTATGCAGCACTCGATAGTTCAAGACTGAAGTCTCCAGCAGAATTGAGATTCCCCACAGAGTTGTATTCTCCCTAGCAAGCAGGATGATTCCTTCTTCCCCAGCCAAGTTTGCAAATCCCCAAGAGAGCTGAGTCCTTGGAAGCCGTGCGGGCCATGATTGGTTTTCCCCAGTAGAATGCTGAACAGTTGATGCTGTATTTCCCCATCAGAGTCGTTATCTCCAGGGAAGTTTTTCCGCGAAGGCCGTGCAGTTTATTTCTATGACTGATATCGTTTCCTCAGCTTGTGGTTTGAGTACCTGGTTGAGCGGGTCCCAGTTCTCGTAGAACTTTGTCCCCCTGTAGCAGTCAATTGAAGATCGTTTCCCCAGGCGGAATCCAATTGAGATTGGTGTGACTTCTTCTCCTCGGCAGGATGATTCCTTCCCCCACCAGAGTGGTTCTTTCTCCTTGACAGGAGGCTTTTCCCTTCAGCATTTATTTTGCTGATGGGGTCGTAGCATTTTGCATGATTGCATAGCATTTACCCTAAAAACGCGTAGCATTTCCACCGTGTGGAGCATTGCGCCAAAACTCCTGACTTGCATAGCATAGCATTTATTTTGATGATTGAAGTCTGGCAGTAGTGCCAAAACTCCTGACTTACTGATGAAGTCCAACGGTGATGTCGAAGCAGTTCTCTCAGCTAATGCGGAGTGCCTAATGGCAGAAGTTTGGGTATCCCTGTTTGGTTCATGATTGACCGAGGATTCTAGTTCAGATTCACTGACGAAGTCTGGCTGACGCCCGAAATTGTCTTTGAATGCCCGATGGCATAATTAACTGGATTGTAAAAAAAAAAGTTCCTAAATGACCTGATGAGTCCCGAGGAATTCTTCTGCCGCCGTGCCGCAGAATGCCTGACGACAATACCAACCATTCATTACCAGTTACCGCGTAACCGGTGACTCCTTGATGACTTGAGGACGAATATCTACAACAAAATCAGATGATCATCCTGACGGAGATTTGAGATTAGACCCTTCACCAATTACCGTGTGACCAATTCCCTAGCAGAGTTGTCGTGCAACTGTCATGCTCAGTTTTGAAGATGTTCCGACCAATCAGAGTATCGTTTACTTGTGCGTGGTTGGCAAATCACCCATTACCGTGTAACCAGTGATCCCTCGATGATTTGAGGATGCAATGATATCAGATAAATCAGAGAATCATCCTGACGGAGATTCAAATCAGTATTTCTCCAGCTAGTTGTCGTGCAGCTATTATTTTAGTTTCCGAAGATTTGTCCCCATCAGAGTACCGTATACTTGTGCAGTTGGCAAATTTTCGGGTTTGTTGGTATTCAACCGTCTTTCACCTTGATTGTTTGAGAGCCGTTCGCTTCTCACCCAGTCAGGTCCAAGCCGTTTGAATAGGGGCAGCTTTTGCACCCCAAAATTTGCCCAACATTTCTTTACCTAGCTTATGTTTCATTTCATGCACATTAGCATTATCATTTGCATTTCATTGACATGTATGCAGGAGATCAAGAGGTATCATTACTAATTAAGAGCTACACAAGACTATGAAGCTAGCAAAGAAGGTTATTCATATGTCCAAGGGTTGACATCCTTGTCAGAGAAGTTAAAAGATCCTCAGAAAGAGTGGTTGAAACCAAGAGTGTGTAGGTCTCCTAACTTGAGAGTTGTGGGAAGTCATCAGATGATTCTGAAGCCATGAAGTTAGACTTGAGGTCTTGAGAGAGCTCATGAGAGGTGTTGAAGATCACTTTGAGGCCTAGACAGGTCATTGTGCAAGATTAAGAAGGTTCAGCCATGAGTGGTGCAGCTAGGGTTTGACTGGGTCAACCCTAAGTCAACTGATGATTTGAAGAAAGTTGAGACTTAATCCAAGAGCCATGTGATCATGGATTGATACATTGGGATGTTATAAGGATGATTCCAAGGTTAACTCATCATAATTGAAGAGTTTGAGAAGTATCAAGCTAGGGTTTCTAAGGCTTGACAATGTAAAATCCCCTAATTTGGCCCCTATCTTCAAGGCAATTTAGCTCAAGATATGATTGTCATCTCATCTTGCCCCCAACATGATTGTTGTAGAGCATGGTCTTACCTTTAATTTGAGTGCTAGAAGTTCTTGATAGGTAGAAGACAGTTGAATACCAAGAAACCCGGAAATTTGCCAACCGCAAATTTTGGGGTGCAACAGCTGACAGCGAGTTCAGATGTTCTTCTCAACTTCCTGTTCAACCGGCCTCCAGGTTCAATGCCTGTTCTTTTAACAGATGCCTAACGGTGAGGTCAGATGTTCTTATCAACTTCGTGTTGAGCCGCCCTTCGGGTTCTATGCCTATTTGTTTAAAAGATGCCTCACGACGAGGTCAGATGTTCCTCTCAACTTTGTGTTGAGCCAGCCTTCGGGTTCGATGCCTGTTTTTTTAACAGATACCTGATGGCAAGGTCAGATGTTCTTCTCAACTTCAGATTGATCCGGCCTTCGGGTTCGATGCTTGTTTCTTTAACAGATGCCTGATAGCAAGGTCAGATGTTCTTCGTAACTTCGGGTTGAGCCGACCTCCGAATTGGATGCCTGTTTGTTTAACAGATGCTTGACAGTGAGGTCAGATGTTCCTCTCAACTTAGTGTCTAGCCTGCCTTTCGGTTCCATGCCTTACGGCATAGTCAGATGTTCTTCTCAACTTCGTGTTGAGCCGGCCTTCAGGTTCGATGCCTGTTTGTTTAACAGATTCATGACGGCGAGGTTAGATATTCCTCTCAACAACGGGTTGAGCCGTCGTTCGGGTTCATTGCCTGTTTGTTTAACAGATGCCTGACAGCGAGGTCAGATGTTCCTCTCAACTTCGTGTTGAGCCGGCCTACGGGTTCGATGCTTGTTTGTTTAACAGATGCCTAACGTTGAGGACATATGTTCTTATCAACTTCGTGTTGAGCCGCCCTTCGAGTTCGATGCCTGTTTATTTAAAAGATGCCTCACGGCGATGTCAGATGTTCTTCTCAACTTCGTGTTGAGCCGGCCTTCAGGTTCGATGCATGTTTGTTTAACAGATACCTGACGGCAAGGTCAGATGTTCTTCTCAACTTCAGGTTGAGCCGGGTTTCAGGTTCGATGCCTGTTTCTTTAACAGATGCCTGACGGCAAGGTCAGATATTCTTCGTAACTTCGGGTTGAGTCGACCTCCGGATTTGATGTCTGTTTGTTTAATAGGTGCTTGACAGCAAGGTCAGATGTTCCTCTCAACTTCGTGTCTAGCCGACCTTAGGGTTCGATGCCTGAAGGTAAGGTCAGATGTTCTTCTCAACTTCGTGTTGAGCCGGCCTTCGGGTTCGATGCCTGTTTGTTTAACAGATGTCTGACGGCTAGGTCAGATGTTCTTCTCAACTACGGGTTGAGCCGGCCTTCGGGTTCGATGCCGGTTTGTTTAACAGATGCTTGAAAGCGAGGTTAGATGTTCCTCTCAACTTCGTGTCGAGCCGGCCTTCGGGTTCGATGCCTGACGACGAGGTCAGATGTTCCTCTTAACTTCGTGTTGAGTCGGCCTTCGGATTCGATGCCTGTTTGTTTAACAGATTCCTGACGACGACGTCAGATATTCCTCTCAACTTCTTGTTGAGCCGACCATCGGGATCGATGCCTGTTTGTTTAACAGATGCCTGACAGCGAGTTCAGATGTTCTTCTCAACTTCGTGTTGAGCCGGCCTTCAGGTTCGATGCCTATTTGTTTAACAGATGCCTAACAGTGAGGTTAGATGTTCTTATCAACTTCGTGTTGAGCCGCCCTTTAGGTTCGATGTCTGTTTGTTTAAAAGATGCCTCAAAGCAAGGACAAATGTTCCTCTTAACTTCGTGTTTAGCCGGCCTTCAGGTTTGATGCCTGTTTGTTTAATAGATACCTGATGGTGAGGTCAGATGTTCTTCTCAACTTCAGGTTGAGCCGGGTTTCGGGTTCGATGCCTGTTTCTTTAACAGATGCCTGACGGCAAGGTCAGAATTCTTCTTAACTTTGGGTTGAGCCGTCCTCCGGATTTGATGCCTGTTTGTTTAACAGATGATTGACAGCGAGGTCAAATATTCCTCTAAACATCGTGTCTAGCCGGCCTTCGAGTTCGATGCCTGACGGCGAGGTCAGATATTCTTCTCAACTTCGTGTTGAGCCGACCTTCAGGTTCGGTGCCTGTTTGTTTAACAGATGTCTGACGGAGAGGTCCGATGTTCTTCTCAACTACGGGTTAAGCCGGCCTTCGGGTTAGATGCTTGTTTGTTTAACAGATGCTTGATAGCAAGTGTTGCACCCCAAAATTTGCCCAATATTTCTTTACCTAGCTTATGTTTCATTTCATGCACATTAGCATTATCATTTGCATTTCATTGACATGTATGCAGGAGATCAAGAGGTATGATTACCAATTAAGAGCTACACAAGACTATGAAGCTAGCAAAGAAGGTTATTCATATGTCCAAGGGTTGACATCCTTGTCAGAGAAGTTAAAAGATCCTCATAAAGAGTGGTTGAAACCAAGAGTGTGTAGCTCTCCTAACTTGAGAGTTGTGGGAAGTCATCAGATGATTATGAAGCAATGAAGTTAGACTTGAGGTCTTGAGAAATCTCATTAGAGGTGTTGAAGATCACTTTGAGGCCTAGACAGGTCATTGTGCAAGATTAAGAAGGCTCAGCCATGAGTGGTGCAACTAAGGTTTGACTGGGTCAACCCTAAGTCAACTGATGATTTGAAGAAATTTGAGACTTAATCTAAGATCCATGTGATCATGGATTGATACATTGGGATGTTATAAGAATGATTCCAAGGTTAACTCATCATAATTGAAGATTTTGAGAAGTTTCAAGCTAGGGTTTCTAAGGCTTGACAATGTAAAATCCCCTAATTTGGCCCCTATCTTCAAGGCAATTTAGCTCAGTATATGATTGTCATATCATCTTGCCCCCAACATGATTGTTGTAGATCATGGTCTTAGCTTTAATTTGTGTGCTAGAAGTCCTTTATAGGATTTGTAGAACTCAAGTTATGGCTTTGACAAGTTACAAGTCATCTGAGGTATGTGAATTTGGGGCTTGAAAGTTACCCAACTTGCATGAAACTTTTGCCCAAGAAGGATGACTCCTATGAGCTTTTTGTCAACATGAATGTTGTTCCTTATCCTCTTAGCTTTCCATAGAGTACTAGAAGTCCTTGATAGGATTTGTAGAACTCAAGTTATGGCTTTGACAAGTCAAGGGTATTTTGGGAATTTGTGATTATAGGTCATTTATGATCATAGGTCATTTTCACCAACTTAGACACCTCAAATGAAATTTTATTCAACTTGGAAGTTGCTCAAAATGGGGTTTTAACCTTTACCATGCATCAAGGAGACATTGAAATGGCTCAAGGAAGGATGTGGTTCAAGGAATTTTGAAAAAAGAAGAATTAAAGGCATTTAATGACCAAAAAATTGAAATAATTCATTTTGTGCCCAAACAAGGCAAAATTATAGGTCATTTTGAATGGAAAAATCATTTTAGAAACTTTGGCAATGCTAGAATTTTGTTTTGAGGTCAAATTCATGCCATTTCATTTCATTTCTTCATGATGAAGCAACATAACCAACATGAGCCATTGGATTGCAAACAAGGAAGAGAACATAACAAACTAATTCAATATCTCATGAGATGAATTTTCCAAGCATTTTCATGCCCAAAGAGAGCCAGAATCGTGACTGGTGTGGATGACATTTTGAAGAGAAATTGAAATTGCAAAATCTCATTTGGGTGGTTACAGAACTTTCTAGATGATTATAATGAGTTCTATATAAGATTTGGAGTGTGTTCAGCCATTTTTTTTTGGAAGCATTGAAGCTGGTAGCAGAGATAGCAAGTGAAAACTCAGAGCTGCAACTCAAGATCGTGTTTGGAGATTGAAAAGGAATCAAGCCAAATTGACGTGTGCATTGGCTTCAAAGGAAGATTTGGAGTGAATCTGGATCATTGTGGAGGAGGAATCGAGCAAGAGTTGCACCTGTTCTTCATCTGAAACCAGGTTTGTACAAATTGAAATTGTGCTTAATCTATAGGGAGATAGCTAGAAATCTTTATGTGGTTAGGTTCTTATCATGGCATAGATGGATTTTGGTACAAGAATTTGATGGATAGAGACACTTTAGGGTATGGACCATTTTCTGTTGAGCCTGATTTCTCAAGATTCTTGGTGATACATTCATGATTGGATAGTGGAAATTGATCAGTGAAGAGTGTAGATTACATTAGGATCATTATCTTTGAGAATTGTGATGATCAAGATTTGGTGGATTTCTGAAAATTCTATCGTGTTTGGAGTTAGAGAAGGAATTAGTGAATTTGGATGATGGATTCGTGATCAGGATGAAAAATTGAGTAGGATTGGGTATTGGTTTGACATTTTTGATGACCTGAGACGAGCACCTCACCGGAGAAGACGGTGGCGTTGCAGCTCAGGCCACCGTCTGGTTATTTCCCTCCATCTGATTCAAACTAGGGACGAAGCACACTGGCCATTGGATGAAGGGTGGACCTTTGACTCAGGCAAGGGATACACGGCCACGATTTGATTTCAAATTCTGAGGAGAGACTCTGAATGAAACGCACCGTTTCATTAATTGGTTTGGTTTGGGTTTAGTGCACAGATTGATATCCACACCCCCGTTTGGCCCAAATTCCTGAAATGAACTGATGTGAATTGCTATTTGATACGCCAGTTTTATTATTTTCTTCTTATTTTCTTATTTTTCATCATTTCATGTAGTTTAGAAAATAATTCATAATAAACTGAAATTGATCCAAGTTTTTTTCCCCTGACTCATGAATGAGCCTAGAATTTTAGGAAATTAAAAGATTAGGAATTCATGCATTTGTGATTTTAATTGCATTTTTTGTATTTTAATTGACATTAATTTCATTATGGTTAATACCTTGTCTTGTGAAATTTTGTGTGATCATTTGATGATGATTTTTGAGCTGATTGTTTGTGTGTAGCTAGTTTAGATATGTATGCTCCCTTAGTATTTTTCTCACATTTTTGTGATGAAATTAGATGAGGTGTTTAGATTGAAACTTTAGGTGCTCTAGTTTTAGGGTTTAACCTTAGTACCTCATAGTTTAGAATTTAATTCTAGGGCTTATTGGATGATTTTATCTCTGGAATTAACATGATGGAGTCATGATTGACTTAGGTTCCCATTGTTATTTTTGTAGGATTTTACAATTGGTTTTAGTATTTTAGTTAGGATTAACTTTAGTACTAGGTTTTTAGGTGATCCTAACTTGCTAACTCAACTAGAATGACTTCTTTAGTTCCCTTAGATTAGGGTTTTGCTTCTCTTGCTCTTGGATGATGATGAAGACATGTCTGGGCTGCTGAGGAATGCATGGTGGAGCTTGGACTTGAAGTTTGCTCTTCCTTTGGTGTAGTTTGTTTAGGGTTAAGGATTAGGGTTTTCAGGGAGATCTCTTAGAATAGATTTTTCTTCCTTCATGAAACATGGAAGGTGTTGATCACTTCCATCCCTCCCTATGATGTAAGGTCCCATTGTGAAGGCCTCATCCCTCCTTTGGTAGGATGATTGGCTTCTCACAAATTGGTAAACCTTTGAGGGTTCCTTTCCTTGATGGTAGAATGCTTAGAGGGGACCTTTGGTCTTCACTTTGCTTTCCACTATCCACACCTTGCTCTTGTTAGATGAATCTTTCTCCCTTGCTAGAGGATGGAGTTCCTTGCTAGAAGATTTAAGATGCTAGAATTTGCCACTTCCCTGTAGTTGAAGACTGCCATTAGAGCTGAAGCTTGAAGACCAAGAAGAACAAGTTGACACTTGTGAAGAAAATCCAACTGAGATCAAATGAAGAGCTGAAGCTTGAAGTTGGAGAACAAGTTGATACTTGTGTTTGATGCATTGAAAGCTTGAAGAAGCAAGTTGACACTTTCTATTGAAGATGAGAGCCTTGAAGAACAATTACAGACTGAAGACTGAACTGCTGTCAGAAGATTGCTTTGCTGTGAAGCTGTGGAAGTTGTTGATCTGCTTTCTTTCTTATCTGTTTGCTTTCTGTGCAACTGTATTGATGTGACTTGTTTGATTTTCTTGATGCATTAGAATAAGTTCATGCTTAGACTGATTTAATCTAGGATCATGATTTCACTAGAGGTTGAGTTGCTCCCTCTGCTTGTATTGTTACTGTGTGGCTTTGCTTGCGGGTACTCGGTAGAGCTCAGCTCCCTTGCCTATGTGGTTTGTGGTTTGCCTGATGGCATTTTATTTTATTCTTCTGTATGATTGTAGTTATTCATATCTGGCTTGAGGTCGAGACGAGCTTGTGGAGGCTGATGCCCCACACACACTTCCTCCCTCACTTGCATTGCATGCATTTTATAATCATTTACTGTTTACTGTTTACTGTTTACTGTTTAAGCTGATGCTTTAGCTGTTCTGTTTATCATTGACATGATCCCCTAGGAATCTCCCTTCCTTTGACAAGGAAGTGATGATTAGAACTTTATGTTGAAACCTATGCATGATAACTTCTAGGAGATCCCTGTTTCAAACTTCAACTATAGGATGAATCCTTGGCATGACAACAGTAGGACTTGATAGTCCCCCCGTAGTTGTCTCCCCTCTCTTCTCATCTCAAACAACAGTAAAAAACGTAATAAAGGAAAGTTAGTATAAGCGCGTTACGAGCCTTAAGCTACTTGGGTAATGATAATTGAGCGGCCTCCTCTCAATCGTCTAGAATGTTTAGTATACGTCCTTTGGACGATATGCGACGCATTCGCTCCCAGGTCATAGTCTTTAGTGTTGTACGAACTACAGACAAACATAAAAAATAGTTCTTCCGTAAAAGACAGAAAACAAACTTCAAACCTTTTTTCCCCGTGGGCCCATAATTCAAAGGAAGCTTTTCTGAAGAAAAAAGTGTTGTTAACTCCCAGTTCTACCGCAAACGGTAACGCCTAAGTCTCCAAGGGTCGAGATGCATACACCAAACTGCTGGAACTGTTTGTTAACCCTACTCGATAAAACAGATGAATCTGAAACCCCGTTTATCCGTGTTATCCCAAACTACGTAAGCTCTGATCTCTCATACCTGTTGAGAGTATGTAGGCACAATACTGACGTATTGGCGAGCCACCTTCCCCGTACCCCGTAGTTAGGCGAACTACGTTGACTCTGATTTCTCATTCTCTGATGAGAATACGTAGGCATAAAGTGCGACGCTTTGCCGAGTCATTTTTCTTTCCTTTTTAAGCCAGCCTTGATAGGTAGATAGATTAAACCAACCCTTCAGATAAACACAACAAGCGTGGATCCCATCGAGTACGATGGACGTGAGGGGTGCTAATACCTTCCCCTTGCATAATCGACTCCCGAACCCAGACAATGGTTGCGGTGACCTTGTCTTATACCTTTTCGCCAGGTTTTTCCGATCGTTTCCTTTCCCATTCTGAGGGATAAATAACGAAAGGTGGTGACTCTTCTGTTTTGCCGGCACCTTATTTTCGCGGTAGCGACAGCGAGGTCAGATGTTCCTCTCAACTTCGTGTCGAGCCGGACTTCAGTTTCGATGCCTGACGGCGAGGTCAGATGTTCCTCTTAACTTCGTGTTGAGCCGGCCTTCGGGTTCGATGCCTCTTTGTTTAACAGATTCCTGTAGGCGAGGTCAGATATTCCTCTCAACTTCGTGTTAAGCCGACCTTCGGGATCGATGCCTGTTTGTTTAACAGATGCCTGACAGCGAGTTCAGATGTTCTTCTCAACTTCCTGTTGAGCCGGCCTCCGGGTTCGATGCCTGTTTGTTTAACAGATGCCTAACAGTGAGGTCAGATGTTCTTATCAACTTCATGTTGAGCCTCCCTTCGGGTTCGATGCCTATTTGTTTAAAAGATGCCTCACGATGAGGTCAGATGTTCCTCTCAACTTTGTGTTGAGCCAGCCTTCGGATCCGATGCCTATTTTTTTAACAGATACATGATGGCAAGGTCAGATGTTCTTCTCAACTTTAGGTTGAGCCGGCCGTCGGGTTCAATGCCTGTTTCTTTAACAGATGCCTGACGGCAAGGTCAGATGTTCTTCGTAACTTCGGGTTGAGCCGACCTCCGAATTGGATGCCTGTTAGTTTAACAGTTGCTTGACAGTGAGGTCAGATGTTCCTCTCAACTTCGTGTCTAGCCGGCCTTTCGGTTCCATGCCTGACGGCGAGGTCAGATGTTCCTCTCAACTTCGTGTTGAGTCGGCCTTCGGGTTCGATGCCTGTTTGTTTAACAGATGTCTGACGGCAAGGTCAGATGTTCTTCTCAACTACGGGTTGAGCCGGCCTTCGGGTTCGATGCCTGTTTGTTTAACAGATGCTTGACAGCGAGGTCAGATGTTCCTCTCAACTTCGTGTCGAGCTGGCCTTCGGGTTTGATGCCTGACGGCGAGGTTAGATGTTCCTCTTAACTTCGTGTTAAGTCTGCCTTCGGGTTCGATGCCTGTTTGTTTAACAGATTCCTGACGGTGAGGTCAGATATTCCTCTCTACTTCGTGTTGTACCGACCTTCGGGATCGATGCCTGTTTGTTTAACAGGTGCTTGACAGCGAGTTTAGATGTTCTTCTAAACTTCGTGTTGAGTCGGCCTTTGGGTTCGATGCCTGTTTGTATAACAGATGCCTAACGGTTAGGTCAGATGTTCTTATCAACTTCGTGTTGAGCCGCCCTTCGGGTTAGATGCCTGTTTTTTTTTTTTGAATATAGTGAATTGGAAAGCTGCTCTATCCCTCAGAGTAGATCGTTTGATCGAACTGGGTAAACAAACCTTCAATTTTTTCTTACCTTATTCTGTCATATTATCTGAGTTCAGATTATTATTGCTGAAGACCATTTATTTTGGTTGCTCTTGTTCTTTGCCTCACAAATTGATATTCAGGCATCTGTTAAACAAACAGGCATCGAACCTGAAGGAAGGCTCAACACGAAGTTGAGAAGTACATCTACCACGCCGTAAGGCATTTGTTAAACAAACAAGCATCGAACCCGGAGGCCGGCTCAACGCGAAGTTGAGAAGAACATCTGACCTCGCTGTAAGGCATCTGTTAAACAAAAAGGCATTGAACCGGAAGGTCGGCGCAATACAAAGTTGAGAAGTACATCTGACCTTGTCGTCCGACATCTGTTAAAAAAATAGGCATCGAACCCGGAGGCCGGCTCAACCTGAAGTTGAGAAGAATATCTGACCTTGTTGTCAGGCATCTGTTAAACAAACAGGCATCGAACCCGAAGGCCGGCTCAACACGAAGTTGAGAGGAATATTTGACCTTGCCGTCAGGCATCTGTTAAACAAATAGGCATTGAACCCGATGGTCAGATCAACATGAAGTTGAGAAGTACATCTGCCTCGCCGTAAGGCTTCTGTTAAACAAACAGGCATCGAACCCGGAGGCCGGCTCAACACGAAGTTGAGAAGAACATCTGACCTCGCTGTAAGGCATCTGTTAAACAAAAAGGCATTGAACTGGAAGGTCGGCGCAACACAAAGTTGAGAAGTACATCTGACCTTGTCGTCCAACATCTGTTAAAAAAACAGGCATCGAACCCGGAGGCCGGCTCAACTTGAAGTTGAGAAGAATATCTGACCTTGTTGTCAGGCATCTGTTAAACAAATAGACATCGATCTCGAAGGCCGGCTCAACACGAAGTTGAGAGGAATTTCTGACCTCGCCTTTAGGCATCTGTTAAACAAACAGGTATCGAACCCGTAGGCCGGCTCAACACGAAGTTGAGAAGTACATCTGACCTCGCCGTAAGGCATCTGTTAAATAAACAGGGATCTAACCCGTAGGCCTTCCCAACACAAAGTTGAGAAGAACATCTGACCTAGCTGTGAGGCATCTATTAAATAAATAGGCATCGAACCAGAAGGCCGGCTCAACACGATGTTGAGAAGTACACCTGACCATGCCGTCAGGCATCTGTAAAACAAACAGGCGTCGAACCCGGAGGTCGGCTCAACCTGAAGTCGAGAAGAACATCTGACCTCACCATCAGGTATCTGTTAAACAAACAGGCATTGAACCCAAAGGCCGGATCAACACGAAATTGAGAGGAACATCTGACCTTGCCGTGACGCATCGGTTAAACAAAAAGGCATCGAACCCGAAGGGCGGCTCTACCCGAAGTTGATAAGAACATTAGACCTCGTCATCAGGCATCTGTTAAACAAACAGGCATCAAACCCGAAGGCCGACTCAACACGAAGTTAAGAGGAACATTTGACCTCTCCGTCAGGCATCTGTTAAACAAATAGGCATCGAACCCGAAGGGCGTCTCAACCCGAAGTTGAGAAGAACATCTGACCTCGCTGTCAGGCATCTGTTAAATAAACAAGCATCGAACCCGAAGGCTGGCTCATCTCGAAGTTGAGAAAAACATCTGATCTCGCTGCCAGGCATCTTTTAAACAAACATGCATCGAACCCGAAGGCTGTGTCAACCCTTAGTTGAGAAGAACATCTGACCTCGCTGTCAAGCATCTGTTAAACAAACAGGCATCGAACCTGTAGGTCGGCTCAATACGAAGTTGAGAAGAACATCTGACCTCGCTGTCAGACATCTGTTAAACAAACAGGCATCGAACCCGAAGGTCGACACAACACGAAGTTGAGAGGAACATCTGACCTCACCATCAGGCATCTGTTAAACAAACAGGCATCGAACCCTAAGGTCAGCTTAACACGAAGTTGAGAGGAATAACTGACCTCGCCGTCAGGTTTCAGTTAAAAAAACAGGCATCGAACCCGAAGGCCAGCTCAACACGAAGTTTAGAGGAACATCTGACCTTGCTATCAAGCATCTTTTAAACAAACAGGCATCGAATCCAAAGGCTTGCTCAACACGAAGCTGAGAAGAACATTTGACCTCGCCGTCAGGCATCTATTAAACAAACAGGCATCGAACCCGGAGACCGTCTCGGAACGAAGTTGAGAAGAACATTTGACCTCGCTGTCGGGCATTTGTAAAACAAACAGGCATCGATCCCGAAGGGCGGTTAAACCAAAGTTGAGAAGACCATTAGACCTAGCAGTCTGGCATCTGTTAAACTAACAAGCATCGAACCTGAAGGCCGGCTCAACACGAAGTTGAGAGGAACATCTAACCTCGCCGTCAGGCATCTTTTAAACAAACAGGCATCAAACCCGAAGGTTGGCTCAACACAGAGTTCAGAGGAACATCTAACCTCGCTGTCCGGCATCTGTTAAACAAACATGCATCGAACTGGAAGGCCGGCTCAAACGGAAGTGAGAAGAACATCTGACCTCGCTGTTAGGCATCTATTAAACAAACAGGCATTGAACCCGAAGGCCAGCTCAACACGAATTTGAGAGGAACATCTGACCTCGTCGTCAGGCATCTGTTAAACAAACAGGCATCGAACCTGAAAGGCGGCTGAACCCGAAATTGAGAAGAACATCTGACCTCGCCTTCACGCATCTGTTAAAGAAACAGGCATCTAATCCAAAGGCCGGCTCATCTCGAAGTTGAGAGGAACATTTGACCTTGACGTCATGCATCTGTTAAACAGACAAGCATTTAACCCGAAGGGCGGCTCAACCCGAAGTTGAGAGGAACATCTGACCTCGCCGTCAAGCATATGTTAAAGAAACAAGCATCAAATCCATAGGCCGACTCAACCCGAAGTTGAGAAGAACATCTGACCTCTCCGTCAGGCATCTGTTAAACAAACAGGCATCGAACCCGAAGGACGACTCAATACAAACTTGAGAAGTACATCTGATCTCGCCGTAAGGCATCTGTTAAATAAACAGGCATCGAACCCGGAGGCCGGATCAACACGAAGTTGAGAAGAACATTTGACCTCACTGTGAGGCATCTGTTAAACAAACATGCATCGAACCAGAAGGCCGGCTCAACACGATGTTGGGAAATACATCTGACCTCGCTGTCAAGCATCTGTTAAACAAACAGGCATCGAACCCGAAGGGCAGCTCAACCCGAAGTTGAGAAGAACATCTGACTTTGCTGTCAGGCATCTGTTAAACAAACAGGCATCGAACCCGAAGGTTGTCACAACCCTTAGTTGAGAAGAACATCTGACCTTGCCGCCATGCATCTGTTAAATAAACAGGCATCGAACCTGAAGGTTGTCTCAATCCTTAGTTGAGAAGAAGATCTGACCTCGCCGTCAAGCATCTGTCAAACAAACAGGCATCGAATCCGAAGGCCGGCTCAACACGAAGTTGAGAAGAACATATGACCTTGCCGTCAAGCATCTGTTAAACAAATAGGCATCAAATCCAAAGGTCGGCTCAACCCGATGTTGCGAGGAACGTCTGACCTCGCCGTCAGGCATCTGTTAGAGAAACAGGCATCGAACCTGAAGGGTGGCTCAACCCGAAGTTGAGAAGAACATATGACCTTACTGTCAGGCATCTGTTAAACAAACAGTCATCGAACCTGAAGGTCGGCTCAACCCGAAGTTGAGAAGAACATCTGACCTCGCCGTCAGGCATCTGTTAAACAAACAGGCATCGAACCCGAAGGTCGTCTCAACCCTTAGTTGAGAAGAACATCTGACCTCGCCGTCAAGCATCTATTCAATAAACAGGCATCGAACATGAAGGTCGGCTCAACAGAAGTTCAGAGGAACACTTGACCTCGCTGTTAGGTATCTGTTAAACAAACAGGCATCAAACCCGAAGGCCGGCTCAACATGAAGTTGAGAAGAACATATGACCTCACCATCACGCATCTGTTAAAGAAACAAGCATCAAATCCAAAGGCCGACTCAACCCGATGTTGAGAGGAACATCTGACCTCGCCGTCAGGCATCTGTTAGAGAAAAAGGCATCGAACCCGAAGGGCAGCTCAACCCGAAGTTGAGAAAAACATCTAACCATACTGTCAGGCATCTGTTAAACAAACAGGCATCGATCCCGAAGGCCGACTCAACCCGAAGTCGAGAAGAACATCTGACCTCGCTGTCAGGCATCTGTTAAACAAACAGGCATCGAACCTGAAGGTCGTCTAAACCCTTAGTTGAGAAGAACATCTGACCTCGCTGTCAAGCATCTATTCAATAAACAGGGATCGAACCCGAAGGCCGGCTCAACACGAAGTTGAGAGGAACATCTGACCTCGCCGTCAGGAATCTGTTAAACAAACAAGCATTGAACCCGAAGGCCGGATCAACACGAAGTTGAGAAGAACATATGACCTCGCCGTCAAGCATCTGTTAAAGAAACAGGCATCAAATCCAAAGGCCGGCTCAACCCGAAGTTGAGAAGAACATCTGACCTCGCCGTCAGGCATCCGTTAAACAAATAGGCATCAAACCCGAAGGCCGGCTCAACAGAAGTTGAGAAGTATATCCGACCTCACTGTATGGCATCTGTTAAAGAAACAGGCATCGAACCCGGAGGCCGGCTTAATAGAAGTTGAGAAGAACAACTGACCTCACTGTGAGGCATCTGTTAATTAAAAAGGCATTGAACTAGAAGGTCGGCTCAACACGAAGTTGATAGGAATATATGACCTCGCCGTCAGGAATCTGTTAAAAAAACAGGCATCGAACCTGAAGGTCGGCGCAACACGAAGTTGAGAAGTACATCTGACCTTGCCGTCAGGCATCTGTTAAACAAACAGGCATCAAAATCGAAGGGTGGCTCAACCCGATGTTGAGAAGAACATCTAACCTCGCTGTCAGGCATCTGTCAAACAAACAGGCATCGAACCCGAAGGTTGGCTCAACCCGAAGTTGAAAAGAACATCTGACCTCTCCGTCAGGCATCTATTAAACAAACAGGCATCGAACCAGAAGGTTGTCTCAACCCTTAGTTGAGAAGAACGTCAGACCTCTTCGTCAAGCATTGGTTATACAAACAGGGATCGAACCCGAAGGCCGTCTCAACCCTTAGTTGAGAAGAAAATCTTTCCTCGCTATCAAGCATCTGTTAAACAAACAGGCATCGAACCCGAAGGCCGACTCAACACGAAGTCGTGAAGAACATATGACCTCGCCGTCAAGCATTTGTTAAAGAAACAAGCATCAAATCCAAAGGCCGGCTCAACCCGATGTTGAGAGGAACATCTGACCTCGCTGTCAGGCATCTGTTAGACAAACAGGCATCGAACCCGAAGGGCGGCTCAACTCGAAGTTGAGAAGAACATCTAACCTCACTGTCAGGCATCTGTTAAACAAACAGGTATCGAACCCGTAGGCCGACTCACCCGAAGTCGAGAAGAACATCTGATGTCGCCGTCAGGCATCTGTTCAACAAACAGGCATCGAACCTAAAGTTCGTCTTAACCCTTAGTTGATAAGAACATCTGACCTCGCCGTCAAGCATCTATTCAATAAACAGGCATCGAACCCGAAGGCCGGCTCAACACAAAGTTGAGAGCAACATCTAACCTCGCTGTCAGGCATCTGTTAAACAAACAGGCATCGAACCCGAAGGTCGGCTCAACACGAAGTTGAGAAGAACATATGACCTCTCCGTCAAGCATTTGTTAAAGAAACAGGCATCAAATCCAAAGGCCGACTCAACCCGAAGTTGAGAAGAACATCTGACCTTGCTGTCAGGCATCCGTTAAACAAATAGGCATCGAACCCGAAGGCCGGCTCAACAGAAGTTGAGAAGTACATCCGACCTTGCCGTAAGGCATATGTTAAAGAAACAGGCATCGAACCCGAAGGCCGGCTCAACAAAAGTTGAGAAGAACATATGACCTTGCTGTGAGGCATCTGTTAAACAAAAAGGCAATGAACCAGAAGGCCGGCTCAACACGAAGTTGAGAAGAACATATGACCTCGCAGTCAAGCATTTGTTAAAGGAACAGGCATCAAATCCAAAGGCCGACTCAACCTGAAGTTGATAAGAACATTAGAACTCGCTGTCAAGCATCTATTAAACAAACAGGCATCAAACCCAAAGGCCGGCTTAGCACGATGTTGAGAGGAACATCTGAACTCGCCGTCAGGCATCTGTTAAACAAATAGGCATTTGTTAAACAAACAGGCATCGAACCCGAAGTCTGGCTCAACCCGAAGTTGAGAAGAACATCTGACCTCGCCGTCAGGAATTTGTTAAACAAACAGGCATCGAACCCGAAGGTCGTCTCAACCCTTAGTTGAGAAGAATATCAGACCTCACCGTCAAGCATTTGTTATACAAATAGGCATCGAACCCGAAGGCCGTCTCAACCCTTAGTTGAGAAGAACATCTGACCTCGCCGTCAAGCATCTGTTAAACAAACAGGCATTGAACCCGAAGGTCGGCTCAACACGAAGTCGAGAAGAACATATGACCTCACCGTCAAGCGTCTGTTAAAGAAACATGCATCGATTGCAAAGGTCGACTCATCCGGAAGCTGAGAAGAATATCTGACTTCCCCGTCAAGTATTTGTTAAAGAAACATGCATCGAACCCGAAGGGCGGCTCAACCCGAAATTGAGAAGAACATCTGGCCTCGCTGTCAGGCATCTGTTAAACAAACAGGCATCGATCCCGAAGGCCGACTCAACACGAAGTCGAGAAGAACATCTCACCTTGCCGTCAAGCATCTGTTAAACAAACAGGAATCGAACCCGAAGGTCGTTTAAACCCTTAGTTGAGAAGAACATCTGACCTCGCTGTCAAGCATCTATTCAATAAACAGGGATCGAACCCGAAGGCCGGCTCAACACGAAGTTGAGAGGAACATCTGACCTCGCCGTTAGGAATCTGTTGAACAAACAAGCATCGAACCGGAAGGCCGGATCAACACAAAGCTGAGAAGGACATATGACCTCGCTGTCAAGCATCTGTTAAAGAAACAGGCATCAAATCTAAAGGCCCGCTCAACCCGAAGTTGAGAAGAACATCTGACCTCGCTGTCAGGCATCCGTTAAACAAATAGGCATCAAACCCGAAGGCCGACTCAACAGAAGTTGAGAAGTACATCCGACCTCACTGTAAGGCATCTGTTAATGAAATAGGCATCGAACCCAGAGGCCGGCTTAATAGAAGTTGAGAAGAACATCTGACCTCGCTGTGAGGCATCTGTTAATTAAAAAGGCATTGAACTAGAAGGTCGGCTCAACACGAAGTTGAGAAGTACATCTGACCTTGCCGTTAGGCATCGAACCCGAAGGCTTGCTCAACCCGAAGTTGAAAAGAACATCTGACCTCTCCGTCAGGTATCTGTTAAACAAAGAGGCATCGAACCCGAAGGTTGTCTCAACCCTTAGTTGAGAAGAACATCAGACCTCTCCGTCAAGCATTTGTTATACAAACAGGCATCGAACCCGAAGGCCGGCTCAACACGAAGTCGTGAAGAACATATGACCTCGCCGTCAAGCATTTGTTAAAGAAACAAGCATCAAATCCAAAGGCCGGCTATACCCGATGTTGAGAGGAACATCTGACCTCGCTGTCAGGCATCTGTTAGACAAACAGGCATCGAACCCGAAGGGCGGCTCAACTCGAAGTTGAGAAGAACATCTAACCTCACTGTCAGGCATCTGTTAAACAAACAGGCATCGAACCCGAAGGCCGACTCACCCGAAGTCGAGAAGAACATCTGACGTCGCCGTCAGGCATCTGTTTAACAAACAGGCATCGAACCCGAAGTTCGTCTCAACCCTTAGTTGATAAGAACATTTGACCTCACCGTCAAGCATCTATTCAATAAACAGGCATCAAACCCGAAGGCCGGCTCAACACGAAGTTGAGAGGAACATCTGACCTCGCTGTCAGGCATCTGTTAAACAAACAGGCATCGAACCCGAAGGCCGACTCAACACGAAGTTGAGAAGAACATATGACCTCCACGTCAAGCATTTGTTAAAGAAACAGGCATCAAATCCAAAGGCCGACTCAACCCGAAGTTGAGAAGAACATCTGACCTTGCCGTAAAGCATCCGTTAAACAAATAGGCATCGAACCCGAAGGCCGGCTCAACAGAAGTTGAGAAGTACATCCGACCTTGCCGTAAGGCATCTGTTAAAGAAACAGGCATCGAACCCGGAGGCCGGCTCAACAGAAGTTGAGAAGAACATCTGACCTAGCCGTGAGGCATCTGTTAAACAGAAAGGCATTGAACCAGAAGGCCGACTCAACACGAAGTTGAGAAGAACATATGACCTCGCAGTCAAGCATTTGTTAAAGAAACAGGCATCAAATCCAAAGGCTTACTCAACCCGAAGTTGATAAGAACATTAGAACTCGCCGTCAAGCATCTGTTAAACAAACAGTCATCAAACCCAAAGGCCGGCTTAACACGATGTTGAAAGGAACATCTGAACTCGCCGTCAGGCATCTGTTAAACAAACAGGCATTTGTTAAACACACAGGCATCGAACCCGAAGGCTGGCTCAACCCGAAGTTGAGAAGAACATCTGACCTCGCTGTGAGGCATCTGTTAATTAAAAAGGCATTGAACTAGAAGGTCGGCACAACACGAAGTTGAGAAGTACATCTGACCTTGCCGTTAGGCATCGAACCCAAAGGCTGGCTCAACCCGAAGTTGAAAAGAACATCTGACCTCTCCGTCAGGTATCCGTTAAACAAAGAGGCATCGAACCCGAAGGTTGTCTCAACCCTTAGTTGAGAAGAACATCAGACCTCTCCGTCAAGCATTTGTTATACAAACAGGCATCGAACCCGAAGGCCGTCTCAACCCTTAGTTGAGAAGAACATCTGTCCTCGCTGTCAAGCATCTGTTAAATAAACAGGCATCGAACCCGAAGGCCGGCTCAACACGAAGTCGTGAAGAACATATGACCTCACCGTCAAGCATTTGTTAAAGAAACAAGCATCAAATCTAAAGGCCGGCTATACCCGATGTTGAGAGGAACATCTGACCTCGCTGTCAGGCATCTGTTAGACAAACAGGCATCGAACCCGAAGGGCGGCTCAACTCGAAGTTGAGAAGAACATCTAACCTCACTGTCAGTCATCTGTTAAACAAACAGGCATCGAACCCGAAGGCCGACTCACCCGAAGTCGAGAAGAACATCTGACGTCGCCGTCAGGCATCTGTTCAACAAACAGGCATCGAACCCGAAGTTCGTCTCAACCCTTAGTTGATAAGAACATCTGACCTCGCCGTCAAGCATCTATTCAATAAACAGGCATCGAACCCGAAGGCCGGCTCAACATGAAGTTGAGAGGAACATCTGACCTCGCTGTCAGGCATCAGTTAAACAAACAGGCATCGAACCCGAAGGCCGACTCAACACGAAGTTGAGAAGAACATATGACCTCGACGTCAAGCATTTGTTAAAGAAACAGGCATCAAATCCAAAGGCCGACTCAACCCGAAGTTGAGAAGAACATCTGACCTTGCCGTCAAGCATCCGTTAAACAAATAGGCATCGAACCCGAAGGCCGGCTCAACAGAAGTTGAGAAGTACATCCGACCTTGCCGTAAGGCATCTGTTAAAGAAACAGGCATCGAACCCGGAGGCCGGCTCAACATAAGTTGAGAAGAACATCTGACCTTGCCGTGAGGCATCTGTTAAACAAAAAGGCATTGAACAAGAAGGCCGGCTCAACACGAAGTTGAGCAGAACATATGACCTTGCAGTCAAGCATTTGTTAAAGAAACAGGCATCAAATCCAAAGGCCGACTCAACCCGAAGTTGATAAGAACATTAGAACTCACCGTCAAGCATCTGTTAAACAAACAGGAATCAAACCCAAAGGCCGGCTTAACACGATTTTAAAAGGAACATCTGAACTCGCCGTCAGGCATCTGTTAAACAAACCGGCATTTGTTAAACAAAAAGGCATCGAACCCGAAGGCTGGGTCAACCCGAAGTTGAGAAGAACATCTGATCTCGCCGTCAGGAATTTGTTAAACAAACAGGCATCGAACCCGAAGGTCGTCTCAACCCATAGTTGAGAAAAACATCAGACCTTGCCGTCAAGCATTTGTTATACAAATAGGCATCGAACCCGAAGGCCGTCTCAACCCTTAGTTGAGAAGAACATCTGACCTCACCGTCAAGCATTTGTTAAACAAACAGGCATCGAACCAGAAGGTCGGCTCAACACGAAGTCGAGAAGAACATATGACCTCACCGTCAAGCGTCTGTTAAAGAAACAGGCATCGATTGAAAAGGCCGACTCACACGAAAGTTGAGAAGAATATCTGACTTCCCCGTCAAGTATTTGTTAAAGAAACAGGCATCGAAACCGAAGGATGGCTTAACCCGAAATTGAGAAGAACATTTGGCCTTGCTGTCAGGCATCTATTAAACAAAAAGGCATCGAACCCGAAGGCCGGCTCAACCCAAAGTTGAGAAGAACATCTGACCTCGTCGTCATGCATCTTTTAAACAAACAGGCATCGAACCCGAAGGTCGTCTCAACCCTTAGTTCAGAAAAACATCTGACCTCGTCGTCAAGCATCTGTTTAATAAACAGGCATCGAACCCGAAGGCCGACTCAACACGAAGTTTAGAGGAACATCTGACCTCACCGTCAGGTATCAGTTAAACAAACAGGCATCAAACCCGAAGGCCGGCTTAACACGAAGTTGAGAAAAACATATGACCTCGCCGTCAAGCATCAGTTAAAGAAACATGCATAAAATCCAAAGGCCGACTCAACCCGAAGTTGAAAAGAACATCTGACCTCGCCGTCGGGCATCGAAACCGAAGGCCGACTCAACCCGAAGTTGAAAAGAACATCTGACCTCGCTGTCAGGCATCTGTTAAACAAACAGGCATGGAACCCGAATTTCGGCTCAACACGAAGTTGAGAGGAACATCTGACCTTGCTGTGAGGCATCTGTTAAACAAACACGCATAGAACCCGAAGGGCGGCTAAAATTCGAAGTTGATAAGAACATCTAACCTCGCTGTCAGGAATCTGTTAAAGAAATAGGCATCAAACCCGAAGGCGTGCTCAACACGAAGTTGACAGGAACATTTGACCTTTCCGTCATGTATCTATTAAACAGACAAGCATTGAAACCGAAGGGCGGCTCAATCCGAAGTTGAGAAGAACATCTGACCTTGGTGTCAGGCATCTGTTAAACAAACAGGCATCGAACTTGATGGACGGCTCACCCCGAAGTTGAGAAGAACAGCTGACCTCACCGTCAGGCATCTGTTAAACAAACTTGCATCTAACCCAAAGGTCGGCTCAACTTGAAGTTGGGAGGAACATCTGACCTTGCTGTCAAGCATCTGTTAAATAAACAGGCATCAAACCTGATGGACGACTCAACCCGAAGTTGAGAAGAACATCTGACCTCGCTGTCAGGCATCTGATAAACAAACAGGCATCGAACCCGAAGGTCGTCTCAGCCTTTAGTTGAGAAGAACATCTGACCTCACCGTCAAACAGGCATCGATCCCGAAGACAGGCTCAACATGAAGTTGAGAGGAATATCTGACCTCGCCGTCAGGCATCTGCTAAAAACACAAGCATCCAAACTGAAGGCTGGCTCAACAACTTACCTCGCCTTCAGGTATCTGTTAAAAAAACAGGCATCGAACCTGAAGGTCGGCTCAACACGAAGTTGAGAAGTACATCTGACCTTGCTGTCAGGCATTTGTTAAAAAAACAAACATCGAACCCGAAGGCCGGCTTAACACGAAGTTGAGAAGAACATCTGACCTCGCCATCAGGCAACTGTTAAACAAACAGGCATCGAACCCGAAGGCCGGAATAACACGAAGTTGAGAGGAACATTTGACTTTGCCGTCAGGCATCTGTTAAACAAACAGGCATCGAACCCGAAATTCGGATCAACACGAAGTTGAGAGAAACATCTGACCTCGCCCTCAGGTATCTGTTAAACAAACAGGAATTGAATCCGAAGGCCAACTCAACCCGAAGTTTATAAGAACATTACACCTCGCCGTCAGGCATCTGTTAAATAAACAGGCATCGAACCCGAAGGCCGGTCAATCGGAATTTCAGAGGAACATTTGACCTTGCCGTGAGGTATCTATTAAAAAGACAGGCATTGAAAACGAAGGGCGACTCAACACGAAGTTGAGAAGAACATCTAACCTTGGTGTCAGGCATTTGTTAAACAAACAGGCATCGAACCCGAAGGTCGGCTCAACACGAACTTGAGAGGAACAGTTGACCTCGCCGTGAGGCATCTGTTAAACAAACAGGCATCAAAACCGAAAGGCGGCTCAACCCGAAGTTGACAATAACATTAGACCTCGTCGTCAGGCATCTGTTAAAAAAATAGGCATCAACCCCGAAGGCCGGCTCAACATGAAGATGAGAGGAACATTTAACCTCGCCGTCATGCATCTGTTACAGAAACAGGCATCGATTCCGAAGGCCGGCTCATGCGAAAGTTGAGAAGAATATCTGACTTCACCGTCAAGTATTTGTTAAACAAACAGGTATTGAACCCGAATGGCGGCTCAACCCTAAATTGAGAAGAACATTTGGCCTCGCTGCCAGGCATCTGTTAAACAAACAGGCATCGAACCCGAAGGCTGGCTCAACACCGAAGTTGAGAAGAACATCTGAACTCGTCGTCATGCATCTGTTAAACAAACAGGCATCGAACCCGAAGGCCGGCTCAACACGAAGTTAAGAAGAACATATGACCTCGCTGTCAAGCATCTGTTAAAAAACAGGCATCAAATTCAAAGGCCGGCTCAACCCGAAGTTGAGAAGAACATCTGACCTTGCTGCCAGGCATCCGTTAAACAAACAGGCATCGAACCCAATGGCCGGATCAACCCGAAGTTGAAAAGAACATCTGACCTTCCTGTCAGGCATCTATTAAACAAACAGGCATCGAACCCAAATGCTGGCTCAACACGAAGTTGAGAGGAACATCTGACCTTGCTGTGAAGCATCTGTTAAACAAACAGGCATCGAACCCGAAGGGCGGTTAAATTTGAAGTTGATAATAACATCTGACCTCGCCGTCAAGCATTTGTTAAACAAATAGGCATCGAACCCGAAGGTCGGCTCAACACGAAGTTGAGAGGAACATTTGACCTTGCCGCCATGCATCTGTTAAACAGACAGGCATTGAAACCGAAGGGCAGCTCAATCCAAAGTTGAGAAGAACATCTGACCTCGGTGTCAAGTATCTGTAAAACAAACAGGCATTGAACCCGAAGGCCGGCTCAACCCAAAGTTTAGAAGAACATCTGATGTCGCCGTCGAGCATCAGTTAAACAAACAGGCATCGAACCCAAAGGCTGGCTCAACTTGAAGTTGAAAGGAACATCTGACCTTGCCATCAGGCATCTGTTAAACAAACATGCATCGAACGTGAAGGCCGACACAACACAAAGTTGAGAGGAACATCTACCTTCACCGTCAAGCATCTGCTAAACAAACAGGCATCGAACCTGAAGGACGGCCTAACCCGAAGTTGAGAAGAACATCTGACCTCGCCGTCAGGCATCTTCTATACAAACACGCATCGAATTTGAAGGTCGGCTCAACCCGAAGATGAGGAGAACATCTGACCTCGCTGTCAGGCATCAGTTAAACAAACAGGCATCGAACCCTAAGGCCGGCTCAACACGAAGTTGAGAGGAACATCTGACCTTGCTGCCAGGCATTTGTTAAAAAAACACGCATCGAACCTGAAGGACGGCTCAATCTGAAGTTAAGAGGACCATTTGACCTCGCCGTCAGGCATCTGTTAAAAAAACCGGCATCAAACCCGAATGCCGGCTCTACCCGAAGTTGAGAAGAACATCTGACCTCGCAGTCAGGTATCTGTTAAAGAAACAGGCATCGAACCCGAAGGTCGTCTGAACCCTTAGTTGAGAAGAACATCTGACCTCGCCGTCAAGCATCTGTTCAATAAACAGGCATCGAACCCGAGGGCTGGCTCAACACGAAGTTTAGAGGAAACTTTGACCTCGCCGTCAGGCATCTGTTAAACAAACAGGCATCGAACCCGAAGGCCAGCTCATCACGAAGTTATGAAAAAGATATGACCTTGCCATCAAGCATCTGTTAAAGAAACAGGCATCAAATCCAAAGGCCGACTCAACCCGAAGTTGAGAAGAACATCTGATCTCGCCGTCAGGCATCCGTTAAACAAACAGGCATCGAACCCGAAGGTCGGCTCAACGCAATGTTGAGAAATACATCTGACTTCACTGTAAGGCAACTGTTAAAGAAACAGGCATCGAACCCAGAGGCCGGCCCAACAGAAGTTGAGAAGAACATCTGACCTTGCTGTGAGGCATCTGTTAAACAAAAAAGGCATTGAACCAGAAGGTCGGCTCAACACAAAGTTGAGAAGTACATCTAACCTTGCCGTTAGGAATGTGTTAAACAAACATGCATCAAACCCGGAGGCCGGCTCAACACGATGTTGAGAAGAAGATATGACATTATTGTCACGCATTTGTTAAACAAATAGGCATCGATCCCGAAGGCCGGCTCAACACGAAGTTGAGAGGAATATCTGACCTCACCATCAGGCATCTGTTAAACAAACAGGCATCGATCCCGATGGCTGGTTAACCACGAAGTTAAGAGGAATATCTGACCTCGCCGTCAGGCATCGAATCCGAAGGACGGCTAAACCTAAAGTTTAGAAGAACATCTGACCTCGCCGTCAGGTATTTGTTAAACAAACAGGCATCGAACCCGAAGGCCGGCTCCATACTGTCATACCCTAAATTTGTCCTACCCTTTTGTAATTATTTTCGCTTTTTTCTCCGTGCCATTTAGACACGTGTCGTCTCGCAATTGGTCGTTTTTTCAAAAATTTATCTTTTGACCAGTCAAAATGTGACATGTGGCCTAAAAGGATTTTTTTGTGTATTTTATTTCTTTTCTTAATTTCATAAATCCTTTTCTTTTTTCTTCCTTTTTTCAAAAAGTATTATTGATAACAATATTTTATGCACTTATATAACTTTTATTTGTAAATATCTTTTTTATTTTTTTTAGCTTGTTTTACATATACATTTATTAATATCTTTTATTTTATATTTATATTTAATATTCATTTTTTTTAAAAAAAATAGTTTAGTTTAGTTTAAATTAATCTATTCATTTGTTAATATTTATTTATTTGTTTTGTTAATATTCATTTATTATTTAATTATGTTAGTTAGTATTTTAATTATTAATTTATATTGTTTGATCTTTGTTTATTATTAATTAACTAACTAAATTGCTGAAAAAAATGTTAATAGAAAGAAGAAGCAAGTTGGAGGGAGAGAGGCCCAATTGGGACGGCCCGTTAGGGTTGGCTTTGGGCATGCTATTAAGAGGAGGGAGGACCGATTGAAAGAGGGAAGAAAAATCAACTGTTCATCCTTCCCAAATAATCAAAAATGGCCGCCGCCCCTAACCCTATCCCTCTTCTCTCCCAGAGCGGCCGCCGAAGCTCCATTTTCTTCTTCAAAATCACTTCACATCCATCAAAATCATCGTCATCTTAATCCCCCAATTTCATTTCAGAGTTTGATCTACGTTTCAGTTTTCGAAGTTAGGGTTTCTACTCTCCGACAGAGACAACCAAGTGGCGAAGCTGATGGCGGAACAACCTCTCCCGTTCGAGGATCATGCAATTCCGGCCGTCGACGACGAAGAAGACTACACTGGTGGCGATGATACTAGGGATGAATTGGAAGAGGAGACGCATGTCGATCCAATGAACGCTTCAGCTAGTGCGAATCACGACGGCGTCGTTTTGCCTATAACCCGTACTGGTGTGCTCACTCTTTCTTTTGAGGGTGAGGTTCACGTCTTTCCCGCTGTCACACCTCAGAAGGTTCAAGTTGTTTTGCTGCTTTTGGGAGGACGTGATACGCAAGCGGGCATGCCTACTGATGAACTTCCATTTGATCAAAGTTATAGGGGCATGAGGGATATTACAAGGCGTCTGAATCTTTCCCGAAGAATAGCCTCCTTAGTCAGGTTCCATTCAAAGCATCAAACAACTCGCAGTGACAACAACGTTGACATCACCAGATCATTATTTGCAAGCTACAACTGAGCTCAACCTTGCCCACCTCGCACGCTCTCGTATATGCCCCAGCTAGGATGCGACATCCTCAGCTCTCACGCAAACTCGATTTAACAGCATCAGGCTTCGAGCGAACAACTCGGTTTGGATTTGCGCTGGTTGCTGTGCTGACGTAGGATATATCACGGTTAAAATGTGCCTCGGCTATGTCTCTGCGATGTCGGTTCTTTTAACTTACGGCTTTGCGTATCAATAGCATAATTGTTGCATCAACACTTTTCGGTCTGCTAACAAGTTGGCATATGCGTTCGTTTCGGTTAGCATCTTTGTGAATATTTGCTACTGTGATAATCTTTTTTAAGTGCACTTTATGAGTCACAAATCAAGATTTTTGACGTGCTGTGGTTATTGGATGTTGTGTTATTATTATTTATTTTTTTTAAATTGTTGCTGTTAGATAGAACTCAGGATAACCATACTGTAACAGCTGAAATCGCGTCTTCCACTTTTTTTTTCTGCTTTCTGTCAGTTTCGAATTCGCAAAGTGTGTTTTCTATTCTATTTTGGGGTGCTGTTGATTTTATGCAGGTTGGGACATTGCCAGAATTTTGGTTATACAACAAGAGCCTGAAATATCATGTACGCATAGGCTCCGCAACTTTCAGTTTCCGACACATGATAGCATCATTTGGAGTGATTCGAGTCCGGCATTTCGTTCGCTAACAGCTCAACTCAGTGCAGACTGCATAAACCGTTTTCGACTTGGGTTGGTTTTGCTTTCATTTACGACTCTATTTCGAATGCATATTCATCGGCTTGGTTCGATATTTTATCATATTGCTGAACATTGAGTTATTGTGTGGTTTGCTGCTGTAGTTGATTTTAGTTTCAGTTTCACGATATGGAGCGTTACTAATTGGATAGAATGATTGATATTGCTATTTGAATGCTTGTCAAAATTAATTTGTAATTATCATATTTTTTGGATGCTGTTTGATTGAATGCTGTTGAAACTTAGTAAGAGTTTTTAATGTGTTGGCACTTGCATTAATGCGTGATGTGCGTATCTTCAGTAAGCGGCGATGCTTCCTTTTTTTTAGCTTTTCGTTTGTTTATTAGTTTGATCTTTGTTTATTTAGTTTCAAAGAGAATCACTTTTCATTCATTAAGATTAATTAATTATTTATTTGATTATTTGGTTTTGTTAAGTAAATATTAATTGATCGATTAGTGGATGCAATTTGAGGTGGACTTATCTCTTAACCCAATAAATCACTTTCAAGTAAAAATCATTTCCATTCTTTCTTTAAAAAAAAAAAGAACATGAGTGAGCATTTTCAAAATATAATTATTTTAATCTTAATATAACTTATCTTTAACACAAACCATTTTTTTCTTTTATTAATAATTTTTCTAATCTTTATTCAACGTATTTTATCACCAAATTATCTCTCGATCAAGTCATAAAAATTAAATTCTTGAAGTCAAGTATTTCTTGGATTTTTGGATGATCATTAGCGAGGTGTACACCTTAAATAATGTATTATTCAACTTTTCGTTTTAAAACACTATTTCGAACAAAGAAATATCATAGGAATCTAGCATTCTGTGTGATATTTTTGTCGTTCCTTCAAACATTCTCCAAATGAAAAAGGTGTCGTCGAGATCTAGCATTTCGATAATGCCCCAATTAATTGGTTGTGAGGCCTACGTCTCATTTATCAAATAATTGTCATTTCTCTCTTTTTTCGAATCCAATCTCGTGTCCTCACATCTCGTACCTCAAATTATTTTCATACCTCGTTCCACTTCAAATCTTTTTCAAACATTTTCTCGATCAAACTTCGAAAGAAGAAGGTTCTTGGAGTCTAGCATTCTTTGAATTTTCGAGTGAATAATTCTCGAGGCACGCCCTTTGAGTTATTATTCATTCAATCTTTCGACCTTTTTAAATATCTTTTTTCGATTCAAACTTCGAAAGAAGGAGGTTCTTGGAGTCTAGCATTCCTTGAATTTTCGAGTGAATAGCTCTCGAGGCACGCCCTTTGGATTGTTATTCACTCAACCTTTCGACTTTTTTAAACTCAAAAACCTTCCGACGTTCTCCTAAGTCGAGTGCTCGTACGCATTCGTAACCCACACTTCACACACATTCACAATTCCTCGTGGTCTCGATATTAGGAGCACCCTCAGGGACTAATATCGTTTCTCACAACCTTAACCCTTGACACGTCGTCAAGCCGGTTCCATCTTCAATCAAATCTTCGACACGTCGTCGAACCAGTTCAAAACAATTTCCTTTTGGCCTCGCATGCCATTCTTCGATTCAATCCTTTCGCAAACTTACGAAAGAGGGATGTTCTTAGAATCTAGCATTCTTTAAATATTCGAACGAGTAACTCTTGGGCGCGCCCCCGAGTTGTTATTAGTTCATTCTTTCGTTTTCAAAATATCCAACTCTTATCTTCAACTCATTCAACCCAATTTCCGAAAGAACTGAGTTCTTGGGATCTCGCATTCCCTGAATTCTTGAATGACAAGCTCTTGAGGCACGCCCTTAGGTTGTACGTCAATCACTCTTTCGTCTCTCAACTCAACTTCAACCCCATTCAAACCTCATCTTTTCGTGGTCGTCTCCACGAACTACGGACGCTCTGATTCTTTATTCATTCTTGAATATAAGATACGTAGGCACAAGATTGCGATGATCTTGGCGAGCACACTTCTATCCATCTCCCATTTCCCCCCATCCTTTCCCGTAGTCGAACTACGACGCTCTGATTTCTCATTCTCGTCCGAATGAGCATACGTAGGCACAAGGGCCCCAATCCTTGGCGAGCACCCTATCTTCTAACCACCCGTCTCTCCTTTGCGTCTTTAACCTTTTACCCTACCAATTCTACCTTATCAACGAGAAAACAAGTAAACCTAAACAACACTCCCCACAATTACCTTAAGAGGTTCCCGTCGAGTACGACGGACGTGAGGGGTGCTAATACCTTCCCCTCACGTAACCGACTCCCGAACCCGGAACTTGGTTGCGACAGCCCTGTTCCTATCCTTTCGTTTTTAAGAGGTTTTCTCGATATTTTCCTCTCCTGTTTATTCGGGAAAAATAAAGTTCGGTGGCGACTCTGTCGAACCGCATTTCCGCGCCTTTCGCGCGAGGGTCGTATTTCCGAAATGTCTCCGTGATTTTTCGAGGTGCGACAGGTGGCGACTCTGCTGGGGACATTTTTGCTCCATGCAAAGAGAGAGTCGAGCCTATCTTTTGGTTTGTGAGGAGTGTTTGTTTTTATTCTGTTTTCTTCTTGTATTTGTTCTCTTGTAGATTTTGTTTATGCTTGTTATCTTGGTTGCCTATCGGTTCTTGGGATGACATCATGAGTAAAGCTCTACACCCGAGCTTTGGTAAAAGCAGAGAGAACACATAGTTTAGAATTGGTAGTCGAGTAGTGTTAGTCTCCGAGGACTCGCTCCTTGTGGGCCTAGCATGAAAGCTCCTCCAAAGGAGACCTATTCGTAGATCTTGTTGTAACACAGCTAGCCTGTCGCACGACTTGATTAATGAAGGGTCCGTGATTCTGGGAACCTTTTGTTAGCACCAGTTCCGATATTGGTGGTCGTGTAGTGTTAGCCTCCAAGGACTCGCTCCTTGTGTGCCTAGCACGAGGACCCCGCTCAGGAGAGACCTTATCGTCATTATCGTCGTAATGCAGCCAGCCTGTTGCGTGACGCTGATACGACTAGTGTCCGTGATCCTGGGAACCAAACGTAGAAACCATCCCGTGAGAGGGTTTATGGGTAGAATGTTTAGACCTTCCCGTATAGGTTGTACCTGTCACTTTTCTTTGAGCAGGAATTATGGTTATTTACCTATTACGGTTACCAGCTTCAGGAGTTGTTGGAGTTGTAATCCTGTGATCCTGGATCTTGTATCTTGCATTGCATCTTGCATATCATTTGCATTTCATATGTTGTGCATTTTTGCATTTCCAGTCCTCCAACAGAATCTTATGTCTCCGTTCCTTCTTCTCCAGTAAATCAAGCTGATTCCTCGACACCAGTACGCAACCAGAGCCAATACCAGACGTATGATGGAGCAGATTCAACAGGAGCAAGTCGCCTTCAGGGAAGAGTTGGATTCCATGAAAGGAAAGATCGACCAGATCCTCGAAGCCATCCTCACAGCCAGGAGAGAGGAAGAACAGCGTGAAGCCGCCGCTGTCGTCAACCACAATGGACAAGGGTCTACTGCCATCCCTTTGGTTCAAATTCCAAGTTCTCATGGGATGCCGCTGAACTTCAACAACGCAGTCGAAGGAAATACTTCTCAGCCAATCCCAGCGCCTGGAGTTACCGTTGGAGCTATCCCGCACGCCCAACCTGCTGCTGTGCAAATCCCGGTTCCTCATGTTGAAGATACTCTGATGGATCAGTATGACGACGTTCAGAACTATCATGCTGCTATTCCCATCGCCAGTCCTGTTGCTGCTCAGGATTCAGAAGCCATGAAGATGTGCCGAGATCTAGCCGAGAAACTCCGCGCCATGGAAGGGCATAACTCAAATTCTTTCAGTGCTTTGGAATTATGCCTGGTGCCTGATGTTGTCATTCCTCCAAAATTCAAGGTGCCCGAATTTTCGAAGTACAAAAGTCTCAGTTGCCCAAACATTCATCTGAAGATGTACTGTCGCAAGATGGCCGCCTATGCCAGAGACGAGAAGCTCATGATCCATTGCTTCCAGGACAGCTTGTCTGGGGCATCACTCGAATGGTATATGCAGCTGGAGCGTAATAGTGTGCGCACTTGGGCCGAGCTAGCTGATGCATTTGTCAAGCAGTACAAGTACAACACCGATCTTGCTCCGAACCGTACTCAGCTTCAGAGTATGACTCAGAAGGACAACGAATCCTTCAAGGAGTACGCGCAACGATGGAGAGAGCTAGCCGCAAGGGTGCATCCACCTCTTGTTGACCGAGAATTGATTGACATCTTCATGGGCACCTTGCAGGGCCAGTACTACGAAAAGCTGATCGGTAGTGTCTCCGCTGGATTTTCTGACTTGGTGATCGTCGGTGAAAGAATTGAAGAAGGGCTGAAAAGTGGGAAGATCCCGGGAGGTTCTAACAGTCAGGCTAATGCCAAGAGGCCTTTTAATGGGTACAAGAAGAAGGAGGGCGAAACAAATGCCATCTTTGTGCAGAAAGGGCAAGCCTCTCAACAAACTCCTGCTCCTATGCCTTATCAAATTCCCTACTATCAGTATCCATATGTTGCTGCTGCGCAATATGCTCCAATGCCTTATCAGCCAGCTGTTCAAGCAGCGCAAGCTCAGATGCCACGGCAACAAGTTCCTCAGCAACAAGCCTACAACCAGCAAGGATATCAGTATCCTCCTCAGCAACAGCAGATGCAAGCAACTCAGCAACGACAAGGTGCTCGCCCACAGCGTCCGCAGAGAACATGGAGGCCAGATAGAGTCTTTGATCGTCTACCAATGCCATATGCCAAAATCTTTGCTCAGTTGATGGAGAAGAAGGCTGTTGTTCCAAGAGATCTAGCTTCCCCAACTATCCTTCCTGCCGATTATGACGCGAATGCTCATTGTGAGTTCCATAAGGGCGCTCCAGGTCACAACATTGAGAACTGCAGGGCTTTCAAGCACAAAGTTCAAGACCTGATTGACAACGAAGCTCTCACCTTTGATGGGAAGTATCTCAACGACATCAATAACTCTATGCCACCAGCCAACTAGTGCTAACATCAGACCAAATCTAGTCAAGTCAAGTTCACCCCGAAGAAGGCAGTCATGATGCCATTTCATATTTCACTTTCCTTATGTTTTGTCTTTGTTTGTTTAAGTATTGTATGCTTTGAACAATTGCCATTCATATTTGGTTTTCATTAATGTATCGTTTATGCATGTTTTGAATTAGTTATGTCGTATTCACTCATTTCTACGTATCACCGACAAATTTATTCACTCCACTCTATTCACTGTTGTTTAGCATGATTTGAGGGAGGATGATGAGAACGAGATACCCATAATTGCAAACTGTATGCTTTCAGACCGAATCTCGTCAATGATGTACAGGCATTGCTTCAATTCCCCAAACACCGGAGATATAAGGAGTTAATCCCTAGTAAACCACTTCGAGCCTAGAAGTAGCAGTTTCCTTCGGATATTCGAACCTTTACACTCAACCTGGGGCAGGGTAGTGTTCAGTTAATCCAATTCCACACTCGAATCAACAAGCAAAATCCCGAAGACGGTCGTTCATCAATGACCCATGCCATGGCAGTCACAACAAAATCCAAAAAAATCAAAAGCCTGCTAAGTCAGACACCTTAGAGGGGACTTAGGCAAAATCAAGGCAATCCCGATGGATCTGACAAACGAAGTCAATCCATGCAAAAGTTAGGGATCAAGACAAAAGCAAAAGAGGACCCCGAAACCCTCAACAAAAAAAAAACAAACAAAATAGGATTCAGTGGCCACCCAAGTCAAGGGGCACTGACATCCATAAAAAAACCAAAATAAGGTGACTGCCGCGTCGAGCAAACCTTGAACCATCAAGCCCACATCGTCCAGGCAAGTGTAGGATTAACTGAGCGTAGGACTGGAGATCATTAAGAAGAAGGGGTGGGTACAAATCACACTTTGAGCCTAATAACCTTTGTTTCATAACCGTGAACCAGACCACGTTGCAACCCTCGAAAGACCTAATTGAGGCGAGGTTTATTCTGAAAGCATACTATCGCAAGGTTGCGTAACCTGACTCCTCACATGATTTCTAATCATTAGCATTGGTGTCGTTTCTCTTGATATATCTTTCACACCAATCAAAACAGCACAACGTCTGGGCTAGCAGTCCATTCGTCTCACTACCATGACACTTCCAAATAAACAATACTTTTTCAAACTTGCATCGAACTTTACATTAATTATTACCATTTGTGAATGTACAATTATATCTGCAAATCAGTGCTAGGTATTCAAAGACACTCCAGCAAGGGGCAATTGAGAAGAAACTTGACTTTCGGTGGCGTACACGAAGCAAGATAATTTCAGAACCCACAGGCTGGGGCAAAGCATTCAACAGCTCGAGCAGGGGCAAGTCATCCGAGTTCAACTTCCATACGTCAGAATTGGGTGGGGCAGGCCACTATCATGTTCAAACTGGGGCAAGACCAGGTCGTCCTGACCATCAAGCAGAGTTGTAACCTTCTCTGAAGCAAATTCACAGTCATCCAAATATCCCAGACTTGGGGCATCAAGGACATCTTCCGCTTCAATCATGGCATCTTCAACAAACTGCGTGTCGAGGAAATCAATCCCTCCCACCACCAGAAGTCCAATCCGCATTGGCAACTACCCAAAGTCCACCACGCTGGCGTCTCCACCTGCAAATTTCCCGTCTGCATCATGTGCATCATACGCATCGCATTCAACATCATAATTGTCCTGCATCATACTCTAATCATACCATACTTCCCCAGCTCTTGCATCTCCGCTCGTCAGCATCTGCATTTGCATGTCCACTCATATGGAATATCATCCAGCATTCGTATATGCAAGTCAAGGTCCAGGATCAATCCCGAAGATTTCCAAGACCGTCGACCGCTCAGTCAGGGGCATTTTCCACAAGACGGTGGGTTTATCCCATGATTTTCAAGAGCTTCAAAGCAGTCATCAACCCAGTCAGGGGCAATCTTCTGCAATCGTGGGTTTCTCCCACAAAATTCGAAGTTATTCAAAGCAAGATTCAGCCCAGTCAGGGGCATCTTTTTCAATACCATGGGCGTCTCCCGTGAAGAATTTCAACCTCGTGGTTGATCAAGTATGCAAATCAACATTCAGCCCAGCCAGGGGCACACCATTCAAGACCGTGAGCGTTCCTCACAAAGTTGTTCAACCTTTTGTTGGGCAAATTCAAGAAGTTCAAAGCAAGATCCAGCCCGAGCAGGGGCATCTTCAGCAAAACCATGAGTGTTCCTCATGAAGTTGTTCAACCTTTTGTTAAGCAAGACAAGGCATCAAGACAAACTCAGCCCAGCCAGGGGCGTCTTCTTCAGAGATCATGGGCGTAACCATAAAATCATTTCAACAAACCTGTAACCTCCAAACAAGACGGTGGGCGTACCCCGTTGACTCATTTCAATCCAATCTTCCTCTCAGGGGTTCCCTAGTGAGTTGTACCCAGCAAGCGTGACCGTTGTCAATTGCCATACTATCATCCTTTTGGTGATAGTCGAACTTCATCAGTTCAACCTAGCCTGCATCCTTTTGATGTTGGTAAACTTCAAATCTGTGTTGTCCTATCATCCTTTTGGTGATAGCGACCTGTTCGTGTGAGTCTCGCTCCGTCATCCTTTTGGTGAGGGTCTATCATGGTCATTAATGATAGATTGTGCGATTTGCGTTGTGTTCCACTCCGTCACCCTTTTGATGGAGGGGTTTATCATGGTCATTAGTGATAGATTGTGCGATTTGTTTTGTCTCGCTCCGTCATCCTTTTGGTGGGGGGTCTATCATGGTCATTAGTGATAGATTGTGCGATTTGTTTTGTGTTTCGCTCCGTCATCCTTTTGGTGGGGGGTCTATCATGGTCATTAGTGATAGATTGTGCGATTTGTTTTTTGTTTCGCTCCGTCATCCTTTTGGTAGGGGGTCTATCATGGTCATTAGTGATAGATTGTACGATTTGTTTTTTGTTTCGCTCCGTCATCCTTTTGGTGGGGGGTCTATCATGGTCATTAGTGATAGATTGTGCGATTTGTTTTGTGTTTCGCTCCGTCATCCTTTTGGTGGGGGGTCTATCATGGTCATTAGTGATAGATTGTGCGATTTGTTTTTTGTTTCGCTCCGTCATCCTTTTGGTGGGGGGTCTATCATGGTCATTAGTGATAGATTGTGCGATTTGTTTTGTCTCGCTCCGTCATCCTTTTGGTGGGGGGTCTATCATGGTCATTAATGATAGATTGTGCGATTTGCTTTGTGTCTCGCTCCGTCATCCTTTTGGTGGGGGGTCTATCATGGTCATTAGTGATAGATTGTGCGATTTGTTTTGTGTTTCGCTCCGTCATCCTTTTGGTGGGGGGTCTATCATGGTCATTAGTGATAGATTGTGCGATTTGTTTTTTGTTTCGCTCCGTCATCCTTTTGGTGGGGGGTCTATCATGGTCATTAGTGATAGATTGTGCGATTTGTTTTGTCTCGCTCCGTCATCCTTTTGGTGGGGGGTCTATCATGGTCATTAGTGATAGATTGTGCGATTTGTTTTGTGTTTCGCTCCGTCATCCTTTTGGTGGGGGGTCTATCATGGTCATTAGTGATAGATTGTGCGATTTGTTTTTTGTTTCGCTCCGTCATCCTTTTGGTGGGGGGTCTATCATGGTCATTAGTGATAGATTGTACGATTTGTTTTTTGTTTCGCTCCGTCATCCTTTTGGTGGGGGGTCTATCATGGTCATTAGTGATAGATTGTGCGATTTGTTTTGTGTTTCGCTCCGTCATCCTTTTGGTGGGGGGTCTATCATGGTCATTAGTGATAGATTGTGCGATTTGTTTTTTGTTTCGCTCCGTCATCCTTTTGGTGGGGGGTCTATCATGGTCATTAATGATAGATTGTGCGATTTGCTTTGTGTCTCGCTCCGTCATCCTTTTGGTGGGGGGTCTATCATGGTCATTAGTGATAGATTGTGCGATTTGTTTTGTGTTTTGCTCCGTCATTCTTTTGGTGGGGAGTCTATCATGGTCATTAATGATAGAATGTGCGATGTGTGTTTGTGTTTGCTCTACCGCCCTTTTGGTGGTAATAGCCGTGTTCTTTTCTTTCCATCATCCTTTTGGTGACGACGACCTTTTTTCCAGTTATTTACAGCTTACTCAGAGGTTTACATTTATCGGCATTTTCAACTCTCAAGCATCTCTCTTTCTTTCGGACAAATTCAGGGTCTTTTTTATATCTAATAGACTTCTACCTCGGGAATGTGAACGCCAATGCAGCTCATTCTTATAGGTTTAAGCCTATTAGATAGGGGCATCTGTCATACCCTAAATTTGTCCTACCCTTTTGTAATTATTTTCGCTTTTTTCTCCGTGCCATTTAGACACGTGTCGTCTCGCAATTGGTCGTTTTTTCAAAAATTTATCTTTTGACCAGTCAAAATGTGACATGTGGCCTAAAAGGATTTTTTTGTGTATTTTATTTCTTTTCTTAATTTCATAAATCCTTTTCTTTTTTCTTCCTTTTTTCAAAAAGTATTATTGATAACAATATTTTATGCACTTATATAACTTTTATTTGTAAATATCTTTTTTATTTTTTTTAGCTTGTTTTACATATACATTTATTAATATCTTTTATTTTATATTTATATTTAATATTCATTTTTTTTAAAAAAAATAGTTTAGTTTAGTTTAAATTAATCTATTCATTTGTTAATATTTATTTATTTGTTTTGTTAATATTCATTTATTATTTAATTATGTTAGTTAGTATTTTAATTATTAATTTATATTGTTTGATCTTTGTTTATTATTAATTAACTAACTAAATTGCTGAAAAAAATGTTAATAGAAAGAAGAAGCAAGTTGGAGGGAGAGAGGCCCAATTGGGACGGCCCGTTAGGGTTGGCTTTGGGCATGCTATTAAGAGGAGGGAGGACCGATTGAAAGAGGGAAGAAAAATCAACTGTTCATCCTTCCCAAATAATCAAAAATGGCCGCCGCCCCTAACCCTATCCCTCTTCTCTCCCAGAGCGGCCGCCGAAGCTCCATTTTCTTCTTCAAAATCACTTCACATCCATCAAAATCATCGTCATCTTAATCCCCCAATTTCATTTCAGAGTTTGATCTACGTTTCAGTTTTCGAAGTTAGGGTTTCTACTCTCCGACAGAGACAACCAAGTGGCGAAGCTGATGGCGGAACCACCTCTCCCGTTCGAGGATCATGCAATTCCGGCCGTCGACGACGAAGAAGACTACACTGGTGGCGATGATACTAGGGATGAATTGGAAGAGGAGACGCATGTCGATCCAATGAACGCTTCAGCTAGTGCGAATCACGACGGCGTCGTTTTGCCTATAACCCGTACTGGTGTGCTCACTCTTTCTTTTGAGGGTGAGGTTCACGTCTTTCCCGCTGTCACACCTCAGAAGGTTCAAGTTGTTTTGCTGCTTTTGGGAGGACGTGATACGCAAGCGGGCATGCCTACTGATGAACTTCCATTTGATCAAAGTTATAGGGGCATGAGGGATATTACAAGGCGTCTGAATCTTTCCCGAAGAATAGCCTCCTTAGTCAGGTTCCATTCAAAGCATCAAACAACTCGCAGTGACAACAACGTTGACATCACCAGATCATTATTTGCAAGCTACAACTGAGCTCAACCTTGCCCACCTCGCACGCTCTCGTATATGCCCCAGCTAGGATGCGACATCCTCAGCTCTCACGCAAACTCGATTTAACAGCATCAGGCTTCGAGCGAACAACTCAGTTTGGATTTGCGCTGGTTGCTGTGCTGACGTAGGATATATCACGGTTAAAATGTGCCTCGGCTATGTCTCTGCGATGTCGGTTCTTTTAACTTACGGCTTTGCGTATCAATAGCATAATTGTTGCATCAACACTTTTCGGTCTGCTAACAAGTTGGCATATGCGTTCGTTTCGGTTAGCATCTTTGTGAATATTTGCTACTGTGATAATCTTTTTTAAGTGCACTTTATGAGTCACAAATCAAGATTTTTGACGTGCTGTGGTTATTGGATGTTGTGTTATTATTATTTATTTTTTTTAAATTGTTGCTGTTAGATAGAACTCAGGATAACCATACTGTAACAGCTGAAATCGCGTCTTCCACTTTTTTTTTTCTGCTTTCTGTCAGTTTCGAATTCGCAAAGTGTGTTTTCTATTCTATTTTGGGGTGCTGTTGATTTTATGCAGGTTGGGACATTGCCAGAATTTTGGTTATACAACAAGAGCCTGAAATATCATGTACGCATAGGCTCCGCAACTTTCAGTTTCCGACACATGATAGCATCATTTGGAGTGATTCGAGCCCGGCATTTCGTTCGCTAACAGCTCAACTCAGTGCAGACTGCATAAACCGTTTTCGACTTGGGTTGGTTTTGCTTTCATTTACGACTCTATTTCGAATGCATATTCATCGGCTTGGTTCGATATTTTATCATATTGCTGAACATTGAGTTATTGTGTGGTTTGCTGCTGTAGTTGATTTTAGTTTCAGTTTCACGATATGGAGCGTTACTAATTGGATAGAATGATTGATATTGCTATTTGAATGCTTGTCAAAATTAATTTGTAATTATCATATTTTTTGGATGCTGTTTGATTGAATGCTGTTGAAACTTAGTAAGAGTTTTTAATGTGTTGGCACTTGCATTAATGCGTGATGTGCGTATCTTCAGTAAGCGGCGATGCTTCCTTTTTTTTAGCTTTTCGTTTGTTTATTAGTTTGATCTTTGTTTATTTAGTTTCAAAGAGAATCACTTTTCATTCATTAAGATTAATTAATTATTTATTTGATTATTTGGTTTTGTTAAGTAAATATTAATTGATCGATTAGTGGATGCAATTTGAGGTGGACTTATCTCTTAACCCAATAAATCACTTTCAAGTAAAAATCATTTCCATTCTTTCTTTTAAAAAAAAAAGAACATGAGTGAGCATTTTCAAAATATAATTATTTTAATCTTAATATAACTTATCTTTAACACAAACCATTTTTTTCTTTTATTAATAATTTTTCTAATCTTTATTCAACGTATTTTATCACCAAATTATCTCTCGATCAAGTCATAAAAATTAAATTCTTGAAGTCAAGTATTTCTTGGATTTTTGGATGATCATTAGCGAGGTGTACACCTTAAATAATGTATTATTCAACTTTTCGTTTTAAAACACTATTTCGAACAAAGAAATATCATAGGAATCTAGCATTCTGTGTGATATTTTTGTCGTTCCTTCAAACATTCTCCAAATGAAAAAGGTGTCGTCGAGATCTAGCATTTCGATAATGCCCCAATTAATTGGTTGTGAGGCCTACGTCTCATTTATCAAATAATTGTCATTTCTCTCTTTTTTCGAATCCAATCTCGTGTCCTCACATCTCGTACCTCAAATTATTTTCATACCTCGTTCCACTTCAAATCTTTTTCAAACATTTTCTCGATCAAACTTCGAAAGAAGAAGGTTCTTGGAGTCTAGCATTCTTTGAATTTTCGAGTGAATAATTCTCGAGGCACGCCCTTTGAGTTATTATTCATTCAATCTTTCGACCTTTTTAAATATCTTTTTTCGATTCAAACTTCGAAAGAAGGAGGTTCTTGGAGTCTAGCATTCCTTGAATTTTCGAGTGAATAGCTCTCGAGGCACGCCCTTTGGATTGTTATTCACTCAACCTTTCGACTTTTTTAAACTCAAACACCTTCCAACGTTCTCCTAAGTCGAGTGCTCGTACGCATTCGTAACCCACACTTCACACACATTCACAATTCCTCGTGGTCTCGATATTAGGAGCACCCTCAGGGACTAATATCGTTTCTCACAACCTTAACCCTTGACACGTCGTCAAGCCGGTTCCATCTTCAATCAAATCTTCGACACGTCGTCGAACCAGTTCAAAACAATTTCCTTTTGGCCTCGCATGCCATTCTTCGATTCAATCCTTTCGCAAACTTACGAAAGAGGGATGTTCTTAGAATCTAGCATTCTTTGAATATTCGAACGAGTAACTCTTGGGCGCGCCCCCGAGTTGTTATTAGTTCATTCTTTCGTTTTCAAAATATCCAACTCTTATCTTCAACTCATTCAACCCAATTTCCGAAAGAACTGAGTTCTTGGGATCTCGCATTCCCTGAATTCTTGAATGACAAGCTCTTGAGGCACGCCCTTAGGTTGTACGTCAATCACTCTTTCGTCTCTCAACTCAACTTCAACCCCATTCAAACCTCATCTTTTCGTGGTCGTCTCCACGAACTACGGACGCTCTGATTCTTTATTCATTCTTGAATATAAGATACGTAGGCACAAGATTGCGATGATCTTGGCGAGCACACTTCTATCCATCTCCCATTTCCCCCCATCCTTTCCCGTAGTCGAACTACGACGCTCTGATTTCTCATTCTCGTCCGAATGAGCATACGTAGGCACAAGGGCCCCAATCCTTGGCGAGCACCCTATCTTCTAACCACCCGTCTCTCCTTTGCGTCTTTAACCTTTTACCCTACCAATTCTACCTTATCAACGAGAAAACAAGTAAACCTAAACAACACTCCCCACAATTACCTTAAGAGGTTCCCGTCGAGTACGACGGACGTGAGGGGTGCTAATACCTTCCCCTCACGTAACCGACTCCCGAACCCGGAACTTGGTTGCGACAGCCCTGTTCCTATCCTTTCGTTTTTAAGAGGTTTTCTCGATATTTTCCTCTCCCGTTTATTCGGGAAAAATAAAGTTCGGTGGCGACTCTGTCGAACCGCATTTCCGCGCCTTTCGCGCGAGGGTCGTATTTCCGAAATGTCTCCGTGATTTTTCGAGGTGCGACACATACAAAGTCGAATAGTACATCTGACCTCACCATCAGGCATCTGTTAAACAAACAGGCATCGAACCCGGAGACCAGCTCAACAAGAAGTTGAGAAGAACATCTGACCTTTCCATCAGGCATCTGTTTAACAAACAGGAATCGAACCCGAAGGCCGGTACAACACGAAGTTGAGAAGTACATCCGACCTCGCCATCAGGCATCTGTTAAACAAACAGGCATTGAACCCGAAGGTCGGCTCAACACGAAGTTAAGAGGAACATCTGACCTTGCTGTCAAGCATATGTTAAACAAACAGGCATTGAATCCGAATGCTGGCTCAACCCGAATTTGATAAGAACATTAGACTTCTCTGTCAGGCATCTGTTAAACAAACAGGCATCGAACCCGAAGGTCGGCTTAACCGAAAGTTGAGAGGAACATCTGACCTCGCTGTCAAGCATCTGTTAAAGAAACAGGCATCGAATCTGAAGGCCGGCTCAACCCGAAGTTGAGAAGAACATCTAACCTCGTCGTCAGGCATCTATAAAAAAACAGACATCGAACCCGAAGGCCGGGTCAACCCGAAGTTGAAAAGAACATCTGACCTTGCCGTCAGGCATCTGTTAAACAAACAGGTTTCGAACCCGAATGCCAGCTCAACACGAAGTATAGAGGAACATTTAACCTCGTTGTCAAGCATCTGGTTAACAAACAGGCATTGAACCCGAAGGGTGGCTCAACTCGAAGTTGAGAAGAACATCATCCTCGCTGTCAGGCATCTGTTAAACAAACATGCATCGAATCCGAAGGGCGGCTAAATTCGAAGTTGATAAGAACATCTTACCTCGCCTTCAGCTATCTGTTAAACAAACAGGCATCGAACCCGAAAGACGGCTCAACACGAAGTTGAAAGGAACATCTGACTTCGCCGTCAGGCATTTATTAAACAAACAGGCATCGAACCCGAAGGCCGGCTCAACCCGAAGTTGAGAAGAACATCTTACCTCGCCGTCAGGCATCTGTTAAACAAACAGGCGTCGAACCCGAAGGCCGGATCAACACGAAGTTGAGAAGTACATCTGACCTCTCCGTCAAGCATCTGTTAAAGAAACAGGCATCAATTCCGAAGGCCGGCTCATCCGAAAGTTGAGAAGAATATCTGACTTCGCTGTCAGGCATTTGTTAAACAAACAGGTATCGAACCCGAAGGCCGGCTTAACCTGAAGTTGAGAAGAACATCTGACCTCGCTGTCAATAATCTTTTAAATAAACAGGCATCAAACCCGAATGCCGGTTCAACACGAAGTTGAGAAGAACATCTGACCTCGTTATGAGGCATCTGTTCAACAAGTAGGCATCGAACCCGTAGGGCGGTTAAATTCGAAGTTGATATGAACATCTGACCCCGCCTTCAGGCATCTGTTAAACAAATAGGCATCAAACCCGAAGGTCGGCTCAACACGAAGTTGAGAGGAACACTTAACCTTGTCGTCATGCATTTGTTAAACATCCAGGCATTGAAACCAAAGGGCGGTTCAATCCGAAGTTGAGAAGAACATCTGACCTCGTCGTCAGGCATCTGTTAAACAAACAGGCATCGAACCAAAAAGCCGGCTCAACTTGAAGTTGAGAGGAACATCTGACCTCGCCATCAGGCATCTGTTAAACAGACAGGCGTCGAAACCGAACGCCGACACAACACAAAGTTGAGAGGAACATCTGACCTCGCCGCCAACTATCTGTTAAACAAAGAGGCATCGACCCCGAAGGGCGGCATAACCCAAAGTTGAGAAGAACATCTGACCTTGCCATCAAGCATCTTTTAAACAAACAAGCATCGAATTTGAAGGCCGGCGGAACCTAAAGTTGAGAAGAACATTCGACCTCACTGTCAGGCATCAGTTAAACAAACAGGCATCGAACCCGAAGGCCGGCTAAACACAAAGTTGAGACGAATATCTCACCTCGCTGTCAGGCATCTTTTAAACAAACAGGCATGAAACCCAAAGGCCGGCTCAACCCGAAGTTGAGAACAACATCTGACCTTGCAGTTAGGTATCTGTTAAATAAACAGGCATTAAACTTGATGGCCGGCTCAACATGAAGTTGAGAAGAACATTTGACATCGCCATCAGGCATCTGTTAAACAAACAGGCATCGAACCCGAAGGCCGGCTCAACAAGAAGTTGATAAGAACATTAGACCTCGCCGTCAAGCATCTGGTAAACAAATAGGCATCTAACACGAAGTCCCGCTCTACACGAAGTTGAGAGCAACATCAGACCTCGCTGTCATGCATCTGTGAAACAAACAGGCATCGAACCCGAAGGGCGGCTCAACCCGAAATTGAGAAGAACAACTGACCTCACTGTCAGGCAACTGTTAAACAAACAGGCATCGAACCCGAATGTCGGGTCAACCCGAAGTTGAGAAGAACATCTGACCTCGCCGTCAGGCATCTGTTAAACAATCAGGCATCAAACCCGAAGGTCGTCTTAACCCTTAGTTGAGAAGAACATCTGACTTCGCAGTCAAGCATCTGCTCAATAAACAGGCATCGAACCCGAAGGCCGGCTCAACACGAAGTTGAGAGGAACATTTGACCTCGCCGTCAGGAATCTTTTAAACAAACAGGCATCAAACCCGGAGGCCGGCTCAACACGAAATTGAGAAGAACATATGACCTCGCCATCAAGCATCTGTTAAAGAAACAGGCATCAAATCCAAAGGCCGACTCAACTCGAAGTTGAGAAGAACATCTGACCTCGCCGTCAGGAATCCGTTAAACAAACAGGCATCGAACTTGAAGGTCGGCTCAACACGAAGTTGAGAAGTACATCTGACCTCGCCGTAAGGCATCTGTTAAAGAATAGGCATCCAACCCGGAGGCCTGCTCAACAGAAGTTGAGAAGAACATCTGACCTCGCTGTGAGGCATCTGTTAAACAAAAAGGCATTGAACCAGAAGGTCGGCTCAACACAAAGTTGAGAAGTACATATGACCTCGTTGTCAGGCATCTGCTAAACAAATAGGCATCGATCTCGAAGGTCGGCTCAACACGAAGTAGAGAGGAATATCTGACCTCGCCATCATGCATCTGTTAAACAAACAGGCATCGATCCCGAACGCCGGCTTTACACGAAGTTTAGAGGAATATCTCATCTCACTGTCAGGTATCTATTAAAAAAACAGGCATCGAACCCGAAGGCCAGCTAAACCTGAAGGTTAGAAGAACATCTTACCTCGCCGTCAGGTATCTGTTAAACAAACAGGCATCGAACCCGAAGGCCGGCTCAACACGAAGTTAAGAAGTACATCTTACCTCGCTGTCGGGGATTTGTTAAACAAACAGGCATCGAACCCGAAGACCCGCTCAACCAGAAGTTGAGAGGAACATTTGACCTTGCCCTTAGGTATCTTTTAAATAGTCAGGCATTGAACCCGAAGGGCGGCTCAACACGAAGTTTTGAAGAACATCTGTCCTCGGTGTCCGGCATCTGTTAAACAAACAGGCATCGAACCTGAAGGTCGGCTCAACACGAAGTTGAGAGGAACATTTGACCTCGTCGTGAGGCATCTGTTAAACAAACAGGCATCTAACCCTAAGGGCGGCTCAACCCGAAGTTGACAAGAACATTAGACCTCTCCGTGAGGCATCTGTTAAACAAACAGGAATCAAACCCGAAGGCCGGCTCAACACGAAGATGAGAGGAACATTTGACCTCGCTGTCAAGCATCTGTTAAAGAAACAGGTATCAATTCCGAAGGCCGTCTCATCCAAAAGTTGAGAAGAATATCTGACTTCACCGTCAGGGATTTGTTAAACAAACAGGCATCGAACCCGAAGGCCAGCTCAACCTGAAGTCTAGAAGAACATCTTACCTCGCTGTCAGGTATCTGTTAAACAAACAGGCATCGAACCCGGAGGCCGGCTCAACACGAAGTTGAGAGGAACATCTGACCTCGCCGTTAGGCATCTGTTAAACAAACAGGCAACGAACCCAATGGTCGGTACAACACGAAGTTGAGAGGAACATTTGACCTTGTCGTCAGACATTTGTTAAACAAACAAACATCAAACCAGAAGGCCAGCTCAACCTGAAGTCTATAAGAACATCTTACCTCGCTGTCAGGTATCTGTTAAACAAATAGGCATCGAACCCGGAGGCCGGCTCAACACGAAGTTGAGAGGAACATCTGACCTCACCGTTAGGCATCTGTTAAACAAACAGGCAACAAGCCCGATGGTCGGTACAACACGAAGTTGAGAGGAACATTTGACCTTGTCGTCAGACATTTGTTAAACAAACAAACATCAAACCCGAAGGCCAGCTCAACACGAAGTAGAGAGGAACATCTGACCACGCCGTCAGGGATCTGTTAAAAAAATAGGCATCGAACCCGAATGCCGGCTCAACACGAAGTTGAGAGGAACATCTAACCTTGCTGTCAAGCATCTGTTAAACAAACAGGCATCGAATCCGAAGGCTGGCTCAACCCGAAGTTTAGAAGAACATATGACCTCGCCGTCTGGCGTCAGTTAAACAAACAGCCATCGAACTCGAAGGCTGGATCAACCCGAAGTTGAAAAGAACATCTGACCTCGCCGCCAGGCATCTGTTAAACAAACAGGCATTGAACCCGAATGCCGGCTCAACACGAAGTTGAGAGGAACATCTGACCTCGCTGTGAGGCATTTGTTAAACAAACAGGCATCGAACCCGAAGGGCGGCTAGATTCGAAGTTGATAAGAACATCTGACCTCGCCGTCAGGCATCTGTAAACAAATAGGCATCGAACCTGAAGGCTGGCTCAACACGAAGTTGAAAGGAACATTTGACCTTGTCGACATGCATCGTTTAAACAGATAGGCATTGAAACCGAAAGACGGCTCAATCCGAAGTTCAGAAGAACATCTGACCCCGGTGTCAGGCATCTGTTAAACAAACAGACATCGAACCCGAAGCCCGACTCAACCCGAAGTTGAGAACAACATCTGACCTCGTTGTTAGGCATCTGTTAAACAAACAAGCATCGAACCCGAATGCCTTCTGAACTGTTATGTGATAAGAACATCTAACCTCACTGTCAAGCATCTGTTAAACAAATAGGCATCGAACCCAAAGGCCAACTCAACTTGAAGTTGAGAGGAACATCTGACCTCGCCATCACGCATCTGTTAAACAAACAGGCATCGAACCCGAAGGCCGGCACAACACAAAGTTGAGAGGAACATCTGACCTCACCGTCAAGCATTTGTTAAACAAACAGGCATTGAACCTGAAGGGCGGCTTAACCCAAAGTTGAGAATAACATCTGACTTCGCCGTCAAGCATCTTTTAAACAAACACGTATCAAATTTGAAGGTCGGCTCAACCCGAAGTTGAGAAGAACATATGACCTTGCTGTCAGGCATCAATTAAACAAACAGGCATCGAACCTGAAGGCCGGCTTAAAACGAAGTTGAGAGGAACATCTGACCTTGCCGCCATGCATATGTTAAATAAACACGCATCGAACCCGAAGGGCGGCTCAAACCGAAGTTAAGAAGACCATCTGACCTCGCTGTCAGGCATCTGTTAAACAAACAGTCATCGAACCTGAAGGCTGGCTCAACACGAAGTTGAAAAGAACATCTGACCTCGCTGTCAGGCATATGTTAAACAAACAGGCATCGAACCCGTAGGTCGGCTCAACCCGAAGTTGAGAAGAACATTTGACCTCATAGTCAGGCATCTGTTAAACAGACAGGCATCGAACTCGATGGTCGGCTCAACCCAAAGTTTAGAAGAACATCTGACTTCGCCGTTAGGCATCTATTAAACAAACAGGCATCGAACCCGAAGGCCGGCTCAACACGAATTTGATAAGAACATTAGACCTCGCCGTCAGGCATCTGTTAAACAAATAGGCATCGAACACGAAGTTGAGAGATACATTTGACCTCGCCGTCAGGCATCTATTAAACAAATAGGCATCGAACCCGAAGGCCGGCTCAACACGAAGTCGAAAGTAACATCTGACCTCGCCGTCAAGCATATGTTAAACAAACAGGCATCGAACCCAAAGGCTGGCTCAACCAAAAGTTGAGAAGAACATCTGACCTCGCTGTCAGGCTTCTGTTAAACAAATAGGCATCAAACCTGAAGGCCGGCTCAACCCGAAGTTGAGAAGAATATCTGACCTCTCCGTCAGGTATCTGTTAAACAAACAGGTGTTGCACCCCAAATTTTGCCCAACCTTTTTCTCCACCTAGCTTTTGTTTCATTGCGTTCATATAGCATAACATAGCATTAGCATGGTGCATATCATTATCCATTCATAGGGGATCAAGGGGGTGTGTTTATCAAGAAGAGGTTATTAAATACTAAGCATAATCAAGAAGCTTCATTCAAGCATGTGAGGGTTTATCATCCTCATCAAGTTATCAGAGAAAGTCAAAGCTTATTGAAGAAGTGGATGGTTGAAATGGTTGTATCTCCTATCTTGAGGATCAATTAAAAATCATCAGAGAGTTGCAAGTCCATGGATATGGGTGGAAAGCATCACAATAGCTCATGAGATGACTTAGGGATCATTATGGAGCTTATTCAAGTCATTATGCAAAGTGCAAGAGGCCACAACCAAAGGTGGTGCAACTAGGGTTTTCACCTGGTCAACCCTCAGTCAACTGTGAGTCTTGAGGAGATTAAGGTTCAATTCTAAGCAACTATGATCATGGGATGTTGTGTTGAGACACCTAAGAGATCATTTCAAGATCAATTCAGAGTGTGAGAAGTTTTGAGCTAGGGTTTCTAAGCTTGTCAGTGTAAAATCCCCTATCTCAGTGCTTAACTTCAAGACCACATAACTCAAGATACAAGTTTCATCTCATCTTGACATAAACATGATACTTTTAGAGCATGCTCTTAGCTTTCTTTTGAGTACTAGAAGTCCTCGATTGGATTTGTAAAACTCAAGTTATGAAGCAGACGTTTTACAAGTCATCAGATGAATGTGATTTTGGTACTTGAAAGTCAACCAACTTCCAAGGCATTTTTGAGCTAGAAGGATGTCTCTCATATTCTTAACCACAACATGAATGTTGTTCCTCATCATCTTAGATTTCCAAAGAGTACTAGAAGTCCTCATTTGTATTTCTAGAACTCAAGATATGAAGCTTACAAGTCAAGGGTATTTTGGGAAACTAAGATTACAGGTCATTTTCATTATAGGTCAAGTTCACCACTTTGCACACTTCAAATGAAAATCTTTCCAACTTCAAAGTTGCTCCAAATGGGGTCATTTGGTCAACCAAACCTCGAGGGATCATTAATATGGCTTGGATAGGAAAATATATGAAGAAACTTTCATGAAGGAAGCTTTAAAGGCCCTTAAAAGTCAAGAATTCAAATCAATTCATTTTAGAACCAATTCATGTCATATTTGTGCTTGTTTTGAGTCCAATTGATGTTTTAAGAACAATGGGAATATTTCCAATCAAGTTTGAAGTCATTTGCTATGCCAAATTCATGGTTTCTTCACCTTTAAGCAACATAATGCAAATCCACCCTTGATTCATTTCCAAGGCCTCAATCTCAGCCATTGACATTCCTTATACCTCAAGTAACTGGTATGGATCAATTAGCAAGCTTGATAGCTTTGTTTCGATGAGTTTCATAAAGCTTCATAATCAAAAACTTGGATTTTGAATTGAACTTTTATGGGCTTCAATTGGGCTTCTAATCACTCGGAGCCCATTCCATATGATCTCCTCATCATTCTCCAACTGCCATAACATAATTTGGGTGGAAAATAATAGAAATTCAGTTAGAAAAAAGCTCAAGAAAATTGAAATTCGAATTCTGCAATTGATGAAGTTTCAGCCCAAACCAAGATTGCTAGAGGCTCAAGGGTGAATCAGTGAAGGATTCTGCAGCTTTTCCTCAAGTTTCAGCACCATCTGAAGGCCCATTGGAAGTGCTCCAATAGGTAACTTATTTCTCACAATTCCTCTCTATTCTTGATGCAAACACACGCCATTTTTATAGATTCACATTCCCCTAAGATCATAGATGAACTTAGGATAGGTTTAAGGCAGGATTGCAACAATTTTTACCATGACATGATTTCTTGGTAGCTTGCATTTTAGGTGATTTAGGCCTCAAAACTGAAAATAAACATTGGAATGATAATTGGCATGACAAGGGGAGTCGATTGGTGTATTTTAGGTTTTGGTGAAATGGAGAGCGCGCTGCAGTAGAGTGACAGTCGGAGAAGATGACCGGCATGGCTCCGGCCGCCGCCTGGTCTTTCCCCTCTTTTTCCATTTGAAATCACCAGTCTTAACCGTGGCCGTTGGATCGCGTGACTGACTTGACTAAGTCTCCTCATCCAACGTGTGAGAGTGAACCTCATTTAGGGTTTGGACTTTTTTAATACGTGGCAAGGTGAGATCTGTTGGATTAACATACTAGAATAATGGAGAGTGTGGATTAAGACCCACGGTAGGCCTACTTTGACCAGAACCACATGATCACTTAGAGTCTCACTCAAGGAGTGTTGGACTTGGGCCATTTTTGATATTCCCACCCCCTAGTGCACTGGCCCAATGCAATTATAATGTGAAATAATTGCTATTGACACCCCCAACCTTTATCCAATTTTATTTTCTTTTTTCTTATTTCACATTTTATTGTCTGTTTCACTTTTAATTCATTTTAAATAGAAGATAAATTCATAAAATCATGGAAAAATATGTGTTAGCTAGTTTAACATGTGATGCAATTTTTCATATTTTTTGTTGTGATTTTCTATTTCTTTTTAATTGCATATTTTCTCTTTTAATATGTTTTTAATAGTTATAAAAAATGTATGCTTGCTTGCTGATTTTAGTACTAGGACATAGTTATGATTTAGGATCTGAATTTTTGCATGATAGCTCTAGACTCATTGAATGACTTGTATGATTTTCCCCCTGATTTTTAGATGTCGTTTGATATAGGTTTGAACTAATTCTTTTGGACCTTCCTCATTTGAACTTCCCCTAGCACACCTTTAGGTTTAGCATTTAGATGATGCCCTTAAACTTAGAGTTTGGCTCTGAAATGTTTACCATAGGTTCATAAAATCCCTAGGGTTCCTTAGAATTTTTCCTAGAATATTTAGGGATGATTTCCTATATTTCTTGGATTTTACATGGTGGCTGTTTTTAGGATGACCCAAACTTAGCATATCACCTAGTTTGGCTCCATAAGTGATCTTTAGCGAACTTTAGGTTCCCCATTCCTTCTTGATAGAATAGTGTATAGGTTGATACCTTTGTAAAACAATTTTCAATGCTTGATAGTGTTCATAGATCCCTTAGGATAGATATCCTTTAGTGCTCAGATATTAGGGTTTCTTAGAAGTTTGTGTGATGATTTCTCTCCCTTGTGTGGCTTCTTTGCTTGGCTTTGCTTTGTCATTTCCATTTCAATAATATAGGCCCTTGTGGATCCTTCTATTGAGAGCCTAGTTCCTCCTGTCGAGGAACTCTATGCATTCCATGAAGAAGTTGAGCCACTGAGGGCCACTCTTTGAATGTGTTGAGATTGGTTGAGTGCTTTAGTAAATTCCTGTGGAGTTTACCTGGCCTCCCATCCTCATCCTCCTCTTTTTTCTTTCCTAGTCCTATGACCTATGATCCTCCTTGTGAGAGCCTAGTTCTTCCTATGGAAGAACTCTGTACATTCCATAAGGAGTTGAGCCTCGAGGACTCAAGTACTTTGTACACAATTTCTCCTTCTTGTCCTGCAATCTCAGGATCCTTCTTGTGAGAGCCTAGTTCTTCCTGTGGAAGAACTCTGTGCATTTCTCAAGAGGTCTGAGCCTTCGATGGACTCTTGTGTTAACACACATCTGAACTTGATGTAGCTTGGGATAAGTTCCTTGTTACTCATCTAGTTTACCTTTCTCCCTCATGTTTGATTAATTTGCTTGTTGTGCTGCATTAGGATAGACTTGCATGAGTAGAATACTTTTGTTTAGGTTCATACCTGCATTGAAAGGTTGAAGGTTGCCTCCCTTTGCTTGATTGTTTATCTGCTTTCACACTTGCCTTTCCTGTTTGCATTAAAGGTTGAGGGTTGCCTCCCTTTGCTTGTGTGCTTTCTCTGTGCATCTCTGTTTGCATCCCATGTTTGCATTGAAGGTTGAGCTTGTCTCCCTTGCTTGTACTGTTGCATTGCATATGCATCTGTTTATATTCTTATCTCATCTGCTTAATGATTTTAGCTTTGTTTTGTTCCTGTTGCATGTTCCCTTAGGACTCTCACTTCCTTGTTTAAGGAGTGATGATAAACATTAGGTTTAATCCATGCATGACAACATCTAGGACAGATTCCTCTTTCAAACTCAACAATAGGATGAATCCATTGCATGACAACATTAGGGTTTGATAGTTTCCCCTGTAGAGTCCTTTCTCTTCTCATCTTCAAACCATAGTAAAATACGTAATAAAGGCAAATTTGTACTGTACGTTACGAGCCTTAAGCTACTTGGGAAATGATGATTGGGTGGTTGCCTCTCAATTATCTAGAGTGTTAGCATATGTCCTTAGGACGATATGCGACACATTCGCTCCTAAGTCATAGTCTCTAGTGCAGTATGAATTACAAACATTCATAAAAAACACTTCTTTCCGTAAAAGACTCAAAAACCAACATTCAAACCTCTTTTTGCCCCGTGGGATCTTAATTCAAGGAAAACCTTTTCTGATGAAAAGAGTACTGTTAAACTTCAATTCTACCGCAAACAGGCATTGTCCCTAAGTGCTGGAACTGTTGTTTAACTTCACTCGGGTAAAAACAGATGAATCAAGCCCGTGCGTCGTTTTATCTCGAACTACGTTCGCTCTGATTTCTCTTATGAGAATAAGTAGGCACAAGACGCGATGTCTTGGCGAGCAGCCTTCCCCCATCACCCGTAGTTAGACAAACTACATTGACTCTGATTTCTCGTTCCAGACGGGAATACGTAGGCACGGAGCGTGATGCTTTGTCGAGTCACTTTTTTATTTCTTTCCTTTCTTTTGAGCCAGCCTTGATAGGTAGATAGATAAACAACCCGTCAGATAAACACAACAAGCTTGGATCCCGTTGAGTACAATGGACGTGAGGGGTGGTAATACCTTCCCCTTGCGTAACCGACTCCCGAACCCAGAGACTTGGTTGCGATGACCTAGTCTTTTCCTTTTCGTTAGGTTTTTCCTGATCGTTTCCTTTCCCTCCTTTGGGATAAATAACGATAGGTGACGACTCTTCTGTCTTTGCCGACACCTTTTTTCGCAACTGTTAAACAAACAGGCATCAAATTTGATTGCCGGCTCAACCCGAAGTATAGAAGAACATCTGACCTCGCCGTCAAGCATCTGTTAAACAAACAGGCATCGAACCCGAAGGCTGGCTCAACCCGAAGTTGAGAAGAACATCTGACCTTGCCGTCAGGCATCTGTTAAACAAACAGGCATCGAAACCGAAGGCCGGCTCAACTAGAAGTTGAGAAGAACATCTGACCTCGCCGTCAGGCATCTGTTAAACAAACACGCATCGAGTTTGAAGGCCGGGTAAACACGAAGTTGAGAAGAACATCTGACTTGGCAGTCAAGCATCTGTTAAACAAACATGCCTCGAACCCGAAGGCCGACTCAACCCGAAGTTGAGAAGAACAACTGACCTCTCCATCAGGCATCTGTTAAACAAACAGGCATCGAACCCGAAGGGCGGCTCAACACGAAGTTGATAAGAACATTAGACCACGTCGTCAGGCATCTGTTAAACAAAAAGGTATCGAACACGAAGTACCCTCAACATGAAGTTGAGAGCAACATCTTACCTCGTCGTCAGGAATCTATTAAACAAACAGGCATTGAACCCGAAGGCCGGCTCAACACGAAGTTGAGAGGAACATCTGACCTCACCGTCAAGCATATGTTAAACAAACAGGCATCGAACCCGAATGCCAGCTCAACCAAAAGTTGAGAAGAACATCTGACCTCGCCGTCAGGCATCTATTAATCAAACAGGCATCGAACCCGAAGGCCGACTCAACCCGAAGTTGAGAAGAACATCTGACCTCGCTGCAAGGCATCTATTAAACAAACACGCATCGAACCCGAAGGGCGGTTCAAACCAAAGTTTAGAAGACCATATGACCTCGTCGTTAGGCATCTGTTAAACAAACAGGCATCGAACCCGAAGGTCGGCTCAACACGAAGTTGAGAAGATAATCTGACCTCGCCGTCAGGCATCTGTTAAACAAACAGGCACCGAATTTGATGGCCGGCTCAACCCGAAGTTGAGATGAACATCTGACCTCGCCGTCAGGCATCTGTTAAACAAACAGGCATAGAAACCGAAGGCTGGCTCAACACGAAGTTGATAAGAATATTAGACCTCGTCGTCAAGCATCTGTTAAACAAATAGGCATCGGACACGAAGTCCCGCTCAACACGAAGTTGAGAGCAACATCTGACCTCGTCGTCAGGCGTCTGTTAAACAAATAGTCATCGAACACGAACTCCCGCTCAATATGAAGTTGAGAGCAACATCTTACCTCGCCGTCAGGCATCTATTAAACAAACAGGCATCGAACCTGAAGGCCGACTCAACACGAAGTTGAGAGGAACATCTGACCTCACCGTCAAGCATATGTTAAATAAACATGCATCAAACCAGAATGTCGGCTCAACACGAAGTTGAGAGGAACATCTGACCTTGCCGTCAGGCATCTGTTAAACAAACAGGCATCGATCCCGAAGGGAGACTCAACCCGAAGTTGAGAAGAACATCTGACCTCACTGTCAAGCATCTGTTAAATAAACAGGCATCGAACCCGATGGCCGGCTCAACGCAAAGTTGAGAGGAACATTTGACTTCGCTGTCAAACATCTGTTAAAGAAACACGCATCGAATCCGAAGGCCGTCTCAACCCAAAGTTGAGAAGAATATTTGACCTCGTCGTCAGGAATTTGTTAAACAAACAGGCATCGAACCCGAAGGCCGGCTCAACCTGAATTGGACAAGAACATCTTACCTCGCTATCAGGTATATGTTAAACAAACAGGCAATGAACCCGAAGGCTGGCTCAACAAGAAGTTGAGAAGTACATCTGACCTCGCCGTCAGGAATCTGTTTAACAAACACGCATTGAACCCGGAGGCCGGCTCAACACAAAGTTGAGAAGAACATCTGACCTCGCCATCAGGAATTTGTTATATAAACAGGCATCAAACACGAAGGCCGGCACAACACGAAGTTTCTAGGAACATCTGACCTTATCGTCAGGCATCTGTTAAAAAAACAGGCATCGAACCCGAAGGCCGGCTCAACACGATGTTGAGAGGAAATCTAACATCGCAGTCAGGCATGTGTTAAAAAAATAGGCATCAATCCCGAATGTCGGATCAACACGAAGTTGAGAGGAACATCTGACCTCGCTGTCGAGCATCAGTTAAAAAAACAGGGATCGAATCCGAAGACCGGCTCAACCCCAAGTTTAGAAAAACATTTGACCTCGCCATCAGGCATCTGTTAAGCAAACAGGCATCGAACCCGAAGGTCGGCTCAACCCGAAGTTGAGAAGAACATCTGACCTCGGCGTCAAGTATATGTTAAACAAACAGACATCGAACCCGAAGGCCGGCTCAACCCGAAGTTGTGAGGAACATCTGACCTCATAGTCAGGCATTTATTAAACAAATAGGAATCAAACCCGAAGGCAGGCTCAACATGAAGTTGATAAGAACCGTAGACCTCGTCGTCAGGCATCTGTTAAACAAATAGCCATCGAACATGAAGTCCCACTCAACATGAAGTTGAGAGCAACATCTTACCTCGCCGTCAGGCATCTATTAAACAAACAGGCATCGAACCCGAAGGCCGACTCAACACGAAGTTGAGAGGAACATCTGACCTCACCGTCAAGATATGTTAAATAAATAGGCATTGAACCAGAATGTCGGCTCAACCAAAAGTTGAGAAGAACATATGACCTCGCCGTTAGGCATCTGTTAAACAAACACGCATCGAACCCGAAGGCCGACTCAACCCGAAGTTGAGAAGAACATCTGACCTCGCCGCCAGATATCTGTTAAATAAACACGCATCGAACCCGAAGGAAGGCTCAAATCGAAGTTGAAAAGACCTTCTGACCTCTTCGTTAGGCATCTGTTAAACAAACAAGCATCGAACCCGAGGGTCGGCTCAACACGAAGTTGAGAAGATAATCTGACCTCACCATCAGGCATCTGTTAAACAAATAGGCATCGAATTTGAAGGCCGGCTCAACCCGAAGTTTAGAAAAACATCTGACCTCGCCGTCAGGCATATGTTAAACAAAATGGCATTGAACCTAAAGGTCGGCTCAACACAAAGTAGATAAGAACATTAGACCTCGTCGTCAGGCATCTGTTAAACAAATAGGCATCGGACACGAAGTCCCACTCAAAACAAAGTTGAGAGCAACATCTTACCTCGCCGTAGGCATCTGTTAAACAAACAGGCATCGAACCCGAAGGCCGGCTCAACGAAAAGTTGAGAAGAACATCTGACCTCTTCGTCAGGCATCTGTTAATGAAACAGACATTGAACCCGAAGGCTGGCTCAACCCGAAGTTGAGAAGAACATTTAACCTCTGCGTCAAGTATCTGTTAAACAAACAGGCATCGAACCCAAAGGCCGGCTCAACACGAAGTTGAGAGGAACATTTGACGTCACCGTCAAGCATCTGATAAACAAACAGGCGTCGAACCCGAAGGGCGGCTCAACCCGAAGTTGAGAAGAACATATGACCTCGCCGTCAGGCATCTGTTAAACAAACAAGCATCGAACCCGAAGACCGGCTCAACACATAGTTGATAAGAACATTAGACCTCGTCGTCAGGCATCTCTTAAAAAAATTGGCATCAAACACGAAGTCACGCTTAACATGAAGTTGAGAGCAACATCTTACCTCTTCTTCAGGCATCTATTAAACAAACAGGCATCCAACCCGAAGGCCTTCTCAACACGAAGTTGAGAGGAACTTCGGACCTCACCGTCAGGCATCTTTTAAACAAACAAGCATCGAACCCGAAGACCGACTATACCCGAAGTTGAGAAGAACATCTGACCTCCCCGCCAGGCATCTGTTAAACAAACACGCATCGAACCCGAAGGGCGGTTCAAACCGAAGTTGATAAGACCCTCTAACCTCGTCGTTAGGAATCTGTTAAATAAATAGGCATCGAACCCGAAGGTTGGCTCAACACGAAGTTGAGAAGATTATCTGACCTCGCTGTCAGGCATCTGTTAAACAAACAGGCATCAAATTTGAAGGCCGGCTCAACCCGAAGTTGAGAAGAACATCTGACCTCACATTCAGGCATCTGTTAAACAAATAGGCATCGAACCCGAAGGCCGGATCAACACGAAGTTGATAAGAACATTAGACCTTGTCGTCAGGCATCTGTTAAACAAATAGGCATCAGACACGAAGTCCCGCTCAACACGAAGTTTAGAGCAACATCTAACTTCGCCGTCAGGCATCTATTAAACAAACAGGCATCGAACCCGAAGGCCGGCTCAACCAAAATTTGAGAAGAACATCTGACCTCTTTGTCAGGCATCTGTTAAACAAACAGGCATCGAACCTGAAGGTCGGCTCAACCCGAAGTTAAGAAGAACATCTGACCTCAGCGTCAAGTATCTGTTAAACAAACAGTCATCAAACTCGAAGGCCAGCTCAACACGAAGTTGAGAGGAACATTTGACGTTGCCGTCAAGCATATGATAAACAAACAGGCATCGAACTCGAAGGGGTGCTCAACCCGAATTTGAGAAGAACATCTGACCTCACTGTCAAGCATCTGTTAAAAAAACAGGCATCGAATCTTAAGGCCGGCTCAACCCGAAGTTGAGAAGAACATCTGACCTCGCCGTCAAGCATCTGTTAAACAAACAGGCATCGAACCCAAAGATCGACTCGACACGAAGTTGAGAGGAACATTTGACCTAGCCGTGAGGCATCTGTTAAACAAACAGACATCGAACCCGAAGGCTGGCTATACCTGAATTGGAGAAGAACATATTACCTCGCCGTCAGGTATGTGTTAAACAAACAAGCATTGAACCCAAAGGTTGGCTCAACACGAAGTTGAGAAGAACATATGACCTCGCCATCAGGAGTTTGTTAAATAAACAAGCATCGAACACGAAGGTCGGCACAGTAAGAAGTTGAGAGAAACATCTGACCTTGCTGTCACGCATCTGTTAAATAAACAGGCATCGAACCCGAAGGCCGACTCAACACGATATTGAGAGGAACATCTGACCTCACCATCAGGAATTTGTTAAAAAAACAAGCATCAAACCCGAATGTCGGCTCAACACGATGTTGAGAGGAACATCTGACCTCGCTGTCAAGCATCTGTTAAACAAACAGGCATCAAATCCGAAGGCCAGCTCAACCCGAATTTGAGAAAAACATCTGACCTCGCCGTCAGGCATCTGTTAAACAAACAGGAATCAAACCCGAAGGCCGACTCAACCCGAAGTTGAGAAGAACATCTGACCTCGCTGTCAGGCATCTATTAAACAAACAGGCATCGAAGCCGAAGACCGGCTCAACACAAAGTTGATAAGAACATTAGACCTCGTCGCCAAGCATCTATTATAAAAATAGGCATTGAACACGAAGTCACGCTCAACATGAATTTGAAAGCAACATCTTACCTCGCCACCAGGCATCTATTAAACAAACAGGCATCAAACCCGAAGGTCGGCTCAACACGAAGTTGAGAGGAACATCTGACCTCACCGTTAGGCATCTGTTAAATAAACAGGCATCGAACCCGAAGGCTGACTCAACCCGAAGTTAAGAAGAACATATGACCTCCCCGCCAAGCATCTGTTAAACAAACACGCATCGAACCTGAAGGCCGGCTCAAACCGAAGTTGATAAGACACTCTAACCATGTCGTTAGGCATCTGTTAAATAAACAGGCATCGAACCCGAAGGTCGGCTCAACACGAAGTTGAAAAGATTATTTGACCTCGCCGTCAGGCATCTGTTAAACAAACAAGCATCGAATTTGAAGGTCGGCTCTACCCGAAGTTGAGAAGAACATATGACCTCGCATTCAGGCATCTGTTAAACAAACAGGCATCGAACCCGAAGGCCGGCTCAACACGAAGTTGATAAGAACATTAGACCTCGTCGTCAGGCATCAGTTAAACAAATAGGCATTGGACACGAAGTCCCGCTCAACACGTAGTTTAGAGCAACATCTGACCTCGCCGTCAGGCATCTATTAAACAAACAGGCATCGAACCCGAAGGTCGGCTCAACCCGAAGTTGAGAAGAACATCTGACCTAGCCATCAGGTATCTGTTAAACAAATAGGCATCGAACCCAAAGTCCGGCTCAACACGAAGTATAGAGGAACATTTGACCTCTCCGTCAAGCATCTGATAAACGAACAGGCATCGAACCCGATGGGCGGCTCAACCCGAAGTTGAGAAGAACATCTGACCTCGCTGTCAGGCATCTGTTAAACAAACAAACATCGATCTCGAATGCCGGCTCAACACAATGTTGAGAGGAATATCTGACCTCACCATCAGGCATCTGTTAAACAAACAAGCATCGACCTCGAAGAACATCTGACCTCGCCATCAAGTATCTGTTAAACAAACAGGCATCGCACCCAAAGATCGACTTGACACGAAGTTGAGAGGAACATTTGACCTAGTCGTGAGGCATCTGTTAAACAAACAGACATCGAACCCGAAGGCTGGCTATACCTGAATTGGAAAAGAACATCTTACCTCGCCGTCAGGTATGTGTTAAACAAACAGGAATTGAACCCGAAGGCTGGCTCAACACGAAGTTGAGAAGAACATCTGACCTCGCCATCAGGAATTTGTTAAATAAACAAGCATCGAACACGAAGGCCGGCACAATAAGAAGTTGAGAGAAACATCTGACCTTGCTGTCAGGCATCTGTTAAATAAACAGGCATCGAACCCGAAGGTCGGCTCAACATGATATTGAGAGGAACATCTGACCTTGCCGTCAGGAATTTGTTAAAAAAACAGGCATCAAACCCGAATGTCGGCTCAACATGAAGTTGAGAGGAACATCTGACCTCGCTGTCAAGCGTCTGTTAAACAAACAGGTATCAAATCCGAAGGCCAGCTCAACCCGAATTTGAGAAAAACATCTGACCTCGCCGTCAGGCATCTGATAAACGAACAGGCATCGAGCCCGATGGGCGGCTCAACCCGAAGTTGAGAAGAACATCTGACCTCGCTGTCAGGCATCTGTTAAACAAACAAGCATCGATCTCGAAGGCCGGCTCAACACAATGTTGAGAGGAATATCTGACCTCACCGTCAGGCATCTGTTAAACAAACAGGCATCGAACCCGAAGGCCGGCTCAACATGAAGTTGAGAGGAATATCTGACCTCGCTGTCAAGCATCTGTTAAAAAAATAGACATTGAATCTGAAGGTCGGCTCAACTAGAAGTTTAGAAGAACATCTGACCTCGCCGTCAAGCATCTATTAAACAAACAGGCATCGAACCCGAAGGCCGGCTCAACCGAAAGTTGAGAAGTACATCTGACCTCGCCGTCAGGTATTTGTTAAACAAACAGGCATCGAACCCGAAGACCGGCTCAACACGAAGTTTAGAGGAACATTTGACCTCGCCGTGAGGCATCTGTTTAACAAACAGACATCGAACCCGAAGGGCAACTCAACCCGAAGTTGACAAGAACATTAGACCTCGCCGTCAAGCATTTGTTAAACAAACAAGCATCAAACCCAATGGTTGGCTCAACACGAAGTTGATAGGAACATTTGACTTCACCGTCAAGCATCTGTTAAAGAAACAGGCGTCGAATCCGAAGGCCGACTCAACCCAAAGTTGAGAAGAATATCTAACCTCGCCGTCAGGCATATGTTAAACAAACAGGCATTGAACCCGAAGGCTGGCTCAACCTGAATTGGAGAAGAACATCTTACCTCACTGTCAGGTATCTGTTAAACAAACAGGCATGGAACCCGAAGGATGGCTCAACACGAAGTTGAGAAGTACATCTGACCTCGCCGTCAGGCATCTGTTAAATAAACAGGCATCGAACCCGGACACCGGCTCAACACGAAGTTGAGAATAACATCTAACCTCGCCATCAGGCATTTGTTAAATAAATAGGCATCGAACATGAAGGCCGGCACAACACGAAGTTGAGAGGAACATCTGACCTCGCCGTCAGGCATCTGTTAAACAAACAGGCATCGAACCCGAAGGCCGGCTCAACACGATATTGAGAGGAACATCTGACCTCGCCGTCAGGCATCTGTTAAAAAAACAGGCATCAAACCCGAATGTCGGCTCAACACTAAGTTGAGAGGAACATCTGACCTCGCTGTCAAGCATCTATTAAACAAACAGGCATCGAATCCGAATGTCGGCTCAACCCGAAGTTGAGAAAATCATCTGACCTCGCTGTCAGGTGTTGCACCCTAAATTTTGACCCCTTAGATCCTCATCATCATTTTAGGATCATATTCATTTGATTAACTAACCTTAACCCATTTCCAGTTTATCTTTGTCAAGATGCAGATGAATTAGGGTTCCGCACCGTCAAAATCGATATTTTAGTGGTCTGATCAATCAATGCTTTGGATTGATTCAATCTCAATTATGTCTCCACATCATCAAATATACTCCATTGGATCAAGTATGAATTCAATTTGAGGTGGTCACCCAGAAATTGAGAACAGTGCAATTCAAGATGCCCGATTAGGGTTTTCGATCAGAAAAAGTCAACTGTAGTTTGACTTTTGGTTTAAAGAGTGTTTCAATGGTGGGATTTTGGTCCATTAAGCTCCTATGGCTTAGTAAAGTCCATCCAAAGAGTTTCAAGTCCTCAGAAAGTCCGGAGCATGAACAGTCGACTCGGTAGTCACCGATTGATCGAACAGTTGACCGAAAAGTCAACTCATCAACAATAAAGAATTTGACTTCAAGATGTGAATAAAAAATGTTCCTTTTGTCATATTAAACCTCCCCATAAAATTTCATGACCATTGGATCAAGGGTTAAGCAGTAATTGCAAAAATCGGGAATTAGGGTTTCGAAAGGGGCAAGACCATAACTCCTCAACCACACATCCAAATGAAGTGGTTCAAAGCTCATTGGAAAGCTCTTGACAAATCCTACAAAAGCCTCAAAGTAGTACATGATCAAAAAATGCATAGATTTGGAGTTATGACAAGATTCATTTTAAGAAGGGAAATAACTTAGAAAATTTCTAAGTTATTTAGCCTTTTTAAGTGATTTTTTCAGCAACTTGGAAGGGTTTTTCAACCTATTTCCATCAAGAATTTGGAAATACCCAAAACATGAAAGTTATAGATCTACTTAAGGGCTTTCCAAATTGTGGTATAACTTCTCAATAGCATGTGTGAGCAGAAAGTTATGAGCCATGGAAGTTAGGGCTGTCAACACTTGAAACCACAATCCAACACTCCTCAAAATTTAGATTTTCACAACTTGGACTATCCTTGACCCTTGGATCATGATTCAATATGATATTTAGATGTGTAGAGGAAGGAAAATGCAGAGAAATGAGAAGTTTGAAGAGAGAGGCAAGTGGCAAGTAACTTGTGTAATAAAATATTCAAATGTGTAAGAAGGGGAGAGAACCTTTTCACTCCAAAACTGTTGCAGCTGCTCACCCTACACTCTAAGCTCACCTAAGTCACTTCATGTCCATCTCCACTTGATTTTTCTGATCATCTTTGAACCATGGAGCTGATAGGAGAAGATCTTGACAAGATTTTTCAAAGAACCTCATGAAACTCCCTCCAAAAGTGGTAAAATACAAAGTTGCCCTCACTCTTGTTTTCACTATAAATAGAGGCCTCTTCATTGATGTTAGACACACCAGAGAAATCTCCAAAACCCAGATAAACAATAGCTCTCAATTCCCTTTCATTTCCTCAAGAATCTCAATTTTCAAAACTTCCATTTTTCACCAAAAAGCTGTCTTGAGCAAAACTCTGCTCAAGCTCAGTTCTACCATTTCCAAGCCACCCAAAACCATCTACACAATCCATAAACATTGTGTAGGAGGTGTCCATACATTCAAACCACTCAAAAATCTCATTTTCATAAAAGTCAACCTTCACACCTTAGTAGTTTGACTTTCTTGCACTTTGAAAGCCAAATTCTTACTTGAGGCACTTCCTACCATTCTAACACTCCCAAAACCTCCTATACATCATATCTCAATTGTCCAAGCTCTAAAAAACCAGCTGGAAATCACACAACTTTAACTGTCTTGAAAAGTGGTTTGTTGCTTCAAGAGGAAGCAAGCTTCAATTCTTTGCTAAGGAAGGAAGTCTCTGCGTTTCTCAGCTTTTTAGCTTACTCAAGACTTTTCTACAAGAGGTATGTGACATTCAAACTCTTTATTGATCATACATTATCATGTTTTATCATTTTGAGGTGATTTTGTGAAAATGTAGTCTTGCTGCCCCATTTTAGTTCTTTGTCAAGAACTCTTGTTTCATGGTCATAATACTTGTTTGTGCTAATGTATTTTCATTTGTAAATGATATGTTACCAAGATTGTACTTTGATATCATGAATAACTTGTTTGTGAAGATTTTGGTTATGTGGTAGTTTTAGGAATCCAACATTGAAATGTGGTGTGTTCCCCTATGCCTGTTAGTCTTAGTTCATTAGTGATATTTGGATAACTTGTAAGTTATTCATAGGATCCCCCCTGCCTTACATCATGATGTGGCTCTTGTTTTCATACTTATGCTATTTTTGTGTCATTCTAGCTTTATCACTATTGAATTGTGTAGTGGGCTATTGTGCCTACCATGATTGTATCTCCATTGTTCTAAATCATTGTTTAATGCTTGCATGATCTTGTTCATGATGTTTGATTGGTTGAAATATGAGAAACATGAGATTTTCCATTAGGGCCTATCATGAGGTATTGTTGGTTTTGCTGTCAAAATTTGGTTTTGTGAGGGCAAGCTGTCTCACAATACAGGCCTCCGAGTTTTTCGATGATGACAAAACAAATTAGAAGCATCATGCTATATCTCTGTTTTCATTGCTATACCTCTTGTTTCGGTGTTAAATCGTTATACCCTAATATGTGTCATTACTGAATGTAGCAGGATATGCAAAATGAAAAAGTTGTTAATTTTGCAGGTTTCTAAGCAGTGAGTCGACCATACAGTCGGCGCATGAAGCCTGGCATTTCTCACGGCTCAGCGCATGGAAGCTATGCGTCGACCGTACAGTCGGCGCATGAGTGTTTTGATTTTCCACGGTTCAGCGCATAAAGACATGCGTCGACCGTGCCACTCAGCGCATGGTGCTGAGGATTTCCCACGGGTCAGCGCACGCCGACCTTATGGTCGACCATTCGCGCGTTGTGCTGTTTTTCTTGCTGTGTTTAAAAATCTGTTTTGTTGGCTGTTTTGGTATTACTATAAATAGAGTTTTGTTCATTTTTAACAACTAACAATTGAAAATCTTGAGTAAATTGTCAGGGCAAGAAACGTGAAATAGGTGCAACAAATTTCTTCATCTTCATCCCTCACACAACACACAAATCCACAAATATACACAATCATTTTTGCTGAGATTAGTGTCTTGTTCAAAGGGTGATAAGGTTCGAACGCGTTGATTGAAGATCCGGTTCGAGTGGAAATTGGGGCAGGTGTTTCTTGCAGAAAACCTTGAGGGTTTTACCCATCAAGACTAGAAGGTTTTGAAGGGCTTTTGTCACGGAATAGTTCGTTCAACATTCAAGCAGGTGCGAAGGTAATTGATCAACGGAAGGTTCATCAATTTAGTAGCAAGGGCGTTGAAGTGTTGAAGACTTTCCGGGTTTGATTTGTTGGTGTCTAAGATCAGTCGAGCCGAAGGTTTGAACAACGGAAGGTTTTTCATTAAGGTGGCTGGAATCGGAGGTCAGTCACAACAAATTGAAGGGCTTGATTCATCTTGAATCAAGGTGCAAGAAGAGATAGCAAGCATCAACAACATTTGAGATTGTTTGTATCATTGTCTATCAACTCTTGTGTAAACTGTTCATTCCAACAGGTGATATATATTCAATATAATCTCAATTCTAATTTTAGAATTGAGGACAGACGTACCCCGAAGCGAGGACGACGGGGGAACTGCCTCATCAAATCGTGTGTTCTTCATTTTCTGTCATTTTCAATTCAGCTAGCTTAAGTGATTATTGTCAAACTGTGATACATATTGAGTAAGGTGTTGAAACTCTGTTTTAACTACTAAGTACAATAAGAATATTGTACTAAGGCATTTCCAATCTCTTACTCAACATAAATATCCTTTGTGATATTTGTGCACACAAACTGTTCGACAAAAGTCCTGAACTAAAATTGTCTTATTTTGCTTCTAGTTTTTGTGTGCCCTGTTTTTCATTGGAACTAGGTAACTTCGCAAATTGAAGTAAACAATGGATAAGCATGGTTTATGTTGTGATTTTATTTTTTCCGAATTGTCATAAATCCATAGGCTTACATATATCCGGTTTTCCAATAACCGTTCGTTTTTAGATTACATTTTTCCTCGGCCGCTTCCGCACTTAAAACATTTTCAAAACCAATTTTTAAATTGGTAGCGCCGACTCAAATTTTAATCGAGGATCTATTCAACCCCCCCTTCTAGATCTGTGCCATAGTCTAACAAGTGGTATCCAGAGCTCCAGTTATTCGGTGCTTCAAATACAACGAGATAGAAAATGGCAAACGAACCTAAAGGGGCGTACAATAGGGCTCCTGTTTTTAACGGTGAAAATTACAGTTATTGGAAAGACTGTATGCGTGTGCATATCAACTCCATAGATAGAAAAATATGGAACATTATCCTTAATGGTCCAATAGAAATTACTATGACCAATGCGGATAATGTAGTTGTGCCAAAGCCTGAAGCGCAATGGACCGATGACGATGAGAAAAAAAATACAATTATGATTGGAAAGCTAAAAACATTCTAATCTCCTCATTAGGTGTAGATGAGTATTACCGTGTATCCCATTGTCCTACTGCTAAGGCCATGTGGGATTCCCTACAAATAGCCCATGAGGGGACAACCGATGTTAAGTTAGCTAGGATCAACACTCTTATACAAGAGTTCGATCTCTTTTTCATGGAGCAAGGGGAAACCATTGCTGACATGCAAAAGAGATTCACTCATCTTATCAATCGCTTACATTCACTAGGTAGGCCTATTTCCAATGATGTTGCTACTAATAAAGTGTTGAGATGTCTTAACAGGGAGTGGCAGCCAAAAGTAACCGCCATCAAAGAGGCAAATGATCTTACCATATTAGACTTGACAACATTGTTTGGCAAATTGCAAGAGCATGAACAGGTACTCTTGAGCCTAGATCAACGTGAGAAAATGGAAAAGAAAGACAAAGCAAAGGTGAGTGAAAAGAAATCGATAGCTCTCAAGACTTCCTCTTCGAAGTCTCAAGTAAAAGAGCAAAATGATTATTCCTCGAGCGACGAAGAAGAAGAAGACACAAGCGAAGATATGGGGTTGTTTGTTAAAAGGTATAACCGTTACGTGAGAAAGAACGGCATACAACATTCCGAGAAGAATTTGGTAAACTTCCGGAAATAATCAAGACACTCCAAGGATGATGACTCGAAAGGTAAAAAGACCAGAGGGACGTGCTATAAGTGTGGAAAGCCCGGTCACTATAAACCGGACTGTCCAATGAATAAAAAGGGAAAGGATAAGGAATCCTCAAAATCACACAAGAAATCATCGAAGCCTAGGAGAGCATACATAGCATGGGAAAATGACAGTAACTCTTCCTCCTCTGATGAAAGTTCTAGTGATGAAGAAGAGTCCGTAAATCTATGCCTCTCCGCAAATCAGAAAAATAAGAAAAAATAGGTACGTAACTCTAAATATGATGAGTCATCCAATATGTCGCATTCGGAATTACTAGCCGCATTTCATGCCTTACATAATGAAGCAGTTGAAGCCTTTAAGAAACTTGCTTCTAATAAGAAAATCTTTACGCATTTAGAGCATAAGGTTAAAGAGTCCGAAAAGAAATTAGAGGACCTAAAGGCTTCCATTGTGAAAGGCAATGAATCAGATAGTAAGGACGATAGAAACCCTTTCAACTTCGGGTGTAGCACTTGTCATATTTGGCAAGGTGAGGTAAGACACCTCAAGACCAAATTAAACAAGGCACTCAATTCTAAAATTACATATGCTATTGATAAAAAGGATTTTAGAAAAAGTATGATTAACCCATACCAAAAATATGCATATGTAATTAGGGATCAAGCGAGTGAAAGTGTCTCTAAAGTTGATTTTGCTTGCTTATACTGTTGCAGGAAAGGCCACTCCATTGGTAAATGCCGTTTTAGAAGGTTTCTTGTTCCTAAAGGCATCTACCAATGGTTGCCCAAACGCAACCATTTTGTCGCTAACCTATTAGGACCCAATATGCCATTGGGTACCTCCTTGTGCTAATTATGTTTTGACAGGTGAAATGTGTCGAGACCACCGAGAGAAGATGGGTTCTCGATAGTGGGTGCTCAAGACACATGTCTGGAGACATATCCTTATTCATAGACTTTGTGGCTAAGAAGAAAGGGTTTGTAACTTATGGTGATAACAACCGCAGAGCAATACTAGGCCAAGGTAGTGTAGGTAATTCCGCCTCTGCTATGATTTCCGATGTATTGCTTATCGAAAACCTTAAACATAATCTGCTTAGCATTAGCCAATTGTGCGACAAAGGATACAATGTATCCTTTTCAAAAGATTGTTGCAAAATTGTGCATGAAAATGATAAGACGAATATGTTCAATGGTTTTAGAGTAAACAATGTATATATGCTTGACTTAAATGAAGTATCATTAACAAGCGACAAATGCCTCGTAACTATGAGTGAAGACTCGTGGCTATGGCATAGGCGTTTAGTGCATATTAATTTTGATTTACTCAATAAGGTAGTCTCAAAAGACCTAGTCTTAGGACTTCCCAAAATAAAGTTCACCAAGGATCACCTTTGTGATGCTTGTCAAAAAGGGAAGCAAACGAGGATCTCATTTAAATCTAAAAAGATAATTTCAACAACGAGACCTCTTGAACTTCTACACATGGACTTGTTTGGGCCGTCTAGGATCAAAAGTCTCGGAGGAAACTATTACGGGTTCGTAATAGTGGACGACTTTTCTAGGTTTTGTTGGACCATCTTCTTAGTAAGTAAAAGTGATACATTCGCCGCTTTTGAAAAATTTGCTAAGCTTTCCCAAAACAAGTTAAATACAAACATAGTGTCCATAAGGAGTGACCATAGAGGTGAGTTTGAAAATCATTTGTTTGAAGAATATTGTGGTAACCATGGTATTGATCATAACTTCTCCGCTCCATGCACTCCTCAACAAAACGGGGTTGTGGAGCGTAAAAACCGTATTTTAGAAGAATTGGGAAGAACAATGATTAATGAGAGTGGTTTACCTAAATATTTTTGGGCCGACGCCATTAGTACGGCATGCTATGTTTTGAATAGGGTACTTATTCGCCCCATTCTAAACAAAACACCGTACGAACTCTTAAAAGGGCGGAAGCCAAATGTCTCTCACTTGCACGTGTTTGGATGTAAATGTTTTGTATTAAACAATGGTAAGGAAAACTTGGGCAAATTTGATTCCAAAGCCGATGAAGGTATCTTTCTTGGATACTCTCACTCGAGTAAAGCATATAGAATATATAATAAACGATTACTTGCTGTAGAAGAGTCTGTGCATGTTACTTTTGATGAGTCCTATCCGAGAAATGTTGGAAAGGATAGGTTTGTTCATGGTGCAGGTACATCCACAGAAGACATACTCAAAGATGGCGAAACAGGGACTGATCAACCTGACAAAGTCAAAGTTGAGGAGGATAAGGATGTATATCATGAAGCAAACGAGGAAGCTCATCCGCCTACAAACGATGATCTCCCTCAAGCCTGGAAATCTTCTAAAGATCATCCAATTGACAACATTCTCGGAGACATCACAAAGGGAGTCACTACTCGATCGAAGCTAAGTAACTTCTGTTATCACTTCGCTTTCGTGTCACAAATGGAACCTAAAAATCCTAAGGAAGCCCTACTCGATGAACATTGGTTTCTGTCAATGCAGGAGGAACTAAATCAGTTTACTAGAAATGAGGTTTGGGACCTTGTCCCTCCTCCGCGAGGTCATCGAGTAATCGGCACCCGATGGGTGTTTAGGAACAAGCTGGACGAAAACGGGGTAATAACTCATAATAAGGCGCGTTTGGTCGCGCAGGGGTATAACCAAGAGGAGGGCATCGACTATGAGGAAACTTACGCTCCGGTTGCCCGACTCGAGGCTATACGCCTTCTTCTTGCTTTCGCATGTGCGAAATATTTTAAGTTATTCCAAATGGATGTCAAAAGTGCGTTTCTTAACGGATACATAAATGAAGAGGTTTACGTGGCACAACCTCCGGGTTTTGAATCTCATGAGTACCCCGATCATGTTTATAAACTAAAACGGGCGTTGTATGGTCTCAAACAAGCTCCTAGAGCTTGGTATGAACGCCTAAGTAAATTTCTACTTGATCAAGGTTACTCAAGAGGAAAGGTTGACACGACCCTCTTTATTAAACGTCAAGGAAAGCACTTGATATTAGTTCAAATCTACATTGATGATATAATCTTTGGATCGACTAACATGAATCTCGTGAGAGAGTTTTCTGTTCTTATGCAGGGTGAATTCCAGATGAGTATGATGGGAGAGCTCACATACTTTCTCGGCTTGCAGATTAAACAATTCAAGGAAGGAACTTTCGTGAGTCAAACAAAGTATTGTTTGGACCTTCTCAAGAGATTTGACATGGCAAAATCCAAGGCCATAGACACCCCCATGCCTACATGTGCAAATTTGAATAAGGATGAAAGCGGTAAGGACGTAGAGGTAAAAAGGTATAGGGGTATGATTGGATCACTTCTCTATCTCACTGCGTCGCGTCCTGATATTATGTTTAGTGTGTGTATATGCGCAAGATACCAATCATGTCCTAAGGAATCCCACCTAAAAGCGGTTAAAAGAATACTTCGATACCTATCCGGTACTCCAAAGTATGGCTTGTGGTATTCCAAAGGTAGTGATTGTTCGTTGTTAGGTTATTCCGACTCCAACTTTGCGGGTTGCAAGTTGGATAGGAAAAGCACTAGTGGTACGTGTCACTTGTTTACAAATTCTTTGGTTAGTTGGCATAGCAAAAAGCAAGTTTCAGTTGCTTTGTCAACCGCCGAAGCGGAATACGTTGTCGCCGGTAGTTGCTGTGCTCAAATCCTGTGGATTAAGCAACAATTATTGGATTTTAACCTCAAACTTGAACGTATCCCAATCCTATGTGACAATACCAGTGCTATTAATCTCACAAAGAATCCGGTATTGCACTCTCGCACTAAACATATCGAAATTCGACACCATTTTCTTCGTGATCATGTTGAGAAAGGCGACGTTGTATTTGAACATGTTGATACTAAGAATCAACTAGCGGATATTTTTACTAAGCCGCTAGCCACCGAACCTTTCTTTCATATTCGCCGAGAACTCGGTATTCTCGACATTTCGGAACGGGAGTCATAATTTACTCATTTCAGCTTATTTCATTCGCATCTATATTTTGTACTTCTAACAAGTTTGATGTTTTTGCAAGTACAAGTATGGTGTTTATCAAGCTTATCCGGCATTGAGGTGATATTGTTCCTCTTCCCTCTCTTTCTATACATACAAGTGTTATTTGTGATCTCAAAGTAAAATATATTAACTATGGTGCATATGTGAATCATCTGTTGTGTATCTAACATTGCTTGATTGAACATTTTTGTTGTGGCACTATTGTCTGCATTCATTAATCATCATGTAATATGAAACCAGGCAAAATTCTGCATTTTCAGGTCTTGAGTCGACCATACTAGAACATAGGTCAACGCACGCTGTTAAACTTTTAAAATTATTGAAATTTTTAAAGCATGCGTCGACGCATACAGAGCTATGGTCGACGGCTCGCTGAAAAATTCAGTTTTTCTGGCTGTTCGTTTCAGTCTCCTCATAAATGGTAGTTACATGCATCCATTCATCTTCCTAGGGAGTTGCATCTATTCTCTCCACTATTTTTTTCTGTCTCTTCCACTTTCCAACAAACCCTAGTTTTTCTCTTAAAAAGGGTGAAATTCTTGGTCTAAACCCACAACAAAAACCTCTCATTTCAGAATTCTCCAACCTCTCACTATCCACCAAAAATCTCTACCCATGGCTTCATCTTCTCACAGACCCACTAAAAAGAGGTCAAGAGGGTCAACTTCTGCTTCAATACCCATTACCCCCGAATCTCTTATTCATCCATCTCTCTGAGAGAACTTCAACAAGGACATTGGTCGAAGAAAGGTTGTACGACAACATGCATTCTATGAACTTGTCGCCGAACGCATGCATCTTGGAGAAATCATGACCTATCTCACATATCACGGCATTGAGAGATTTCTTGAATGCAATGCCAAGTACAGTGAAGACCTGGTACGTATTTTCTATACTGGTCTCAATGATAAATTTCATGGTTAAAACTTCCACTCTGTTATAGGACCCATTGAGGTATCTCTAAATTCTGAAATTTAGACCAAATATTTTGATATGACTGTTGAGGAAAATGAACCTCCTCTGGCTGAAGTAACTGATTCACGCACTATTGAAGGTTATGAGTTCAAAACTGCTCTGAATGGTATGCTTAAGCGACCCTATCCTGACCACATTATGAACAGTGCTGCTTTCCCACGATCTGTCACTTCAGGTAAACTCAAAACTTCAGCAAGAATTCTTCAATGGATTGTGGCGCGCATTCTGCGGCCCAAACAGGGTGGATTATCGAGGGTGGAACAGGATGAAGTTCATCTCATACATATTCTGGGTCACGGCATCAAAATCAACTGGCCGTATTACATTGCGAGTCGTATGTATGAATTACGTGACTCCAAACGAAGTACGGCACTCGCCTATGGATCCTTCATCCAAGAAGTCCTGAATTCTGCAAATGTGAACTACCCCTCCTTTGCATACACTTCCATTTCCGCTGACAAAGAATTCAGTCCAAAAGTTTTCTCAATGATAGGATACGTCTGGATACGTAAATACCAGAAATACAAGTTCTATCGCCGCACAAATATGCCTCAGTCAGAATCATCGAGTGAAGAGAGTGCAGATGAGTCCGAAGGTGAAGAGAATGAAGCAAGAGCAGATGGTTCAGATGAAAGTGAAGAAGACCAAGAACAGGATACACAGGCTGCTGACACAATGCAACCAGACCAAGCTGATCATACAGAGCGTCAAACCTATGAGCCTCCAGACAACTATCAAGAGCCGCCACCAAGTTTCAACCTCAACTATCAAGAGCCGCCACCAAATTCCAATCTCAATAATGACTGGACTGCTTACACGGGTCAACAAGAAACTGACAGTGAGGAAAACAACCAAGGCTGGGGTGAATGGCAAAACACTGGATGGACCACACTTGGGAGATTCTATCAGCCCTATCAATACAGCTCTGAGGCACCTCCTTCTCCTCAACAGCCATCCAACAACTCCGACATTCTGGAAATGATGCAGTCCATGCAATTAGACCAACGAAATTTCATGACCACTATGCAGGAACAACAACAGAACTTTATGAGAAGTCAGGATGAACGGATGGCACAAGTTCGCTCTGAGCTGCAAACTCAAAATGAACGGATCAGTGGAATCTCCACACAGCTGGATGCTCGCTTTGAGATTCTCGTTCACTCCCATCAAGCTGAAGAACGGGCAATTACTGAGAGTCTGGATTTCCTGAACAACATCACTGAAGAATTTACTGACTTAGCTCATCCACAACGTCACCCCTATTTCTATGAGAGGCGTGGCCGTGTTCGTGGACGTGGACAGGGTTATTAGCTTGTGTTCGCCGTATTATGCTTTCATTTGCTGTTTTGAAGTTCATGCATCATAGTCTCTTTCGTTGTTTTGATTTGTAAACTTTGTTATGGTGTTTGGTTTAATTCCTAATTTCTGTCCAGACTTTATGTGCTACTACTTTATGTTTCGTATCAATCTTATGTATTAATCTTGGTGTATGCTTAATTATCATCTGTTGGCTATATTGTATTGGTTTTTCTCTTGATTTTATGTTTGTTATATTGTTAATCCGTCAAGACTTTATAGCTCTCGTTTTCTTTTCGATGTTGTCAAAGGGGGAGGAAAGCGCCAACCATCACAACTGCTTCGACTGAAAAAGAAAGGGGGAGAGCGTAGACATCGCATGTTGTGTTCAACAGGTTGTCATCATCAAAAAGGGGGAGAATGTGAGGGCAAGCTGTCTCACAATACAGGCCTCCGAGTTTTTCGATGATGACAAAACAAATTAGAAGCATCATGCTATATCTCTGTTTTCATTGCTATACCTCTTGTTTCGGTGTTAAATCGTTATAACCTAATATGTGTCATTACTGAATGTAGCAGGATATGCAAAATGAAAAAGTTGTTAATTTTGCAGGTTTCTAAGCAGTGAGTCGACCATACAGTCGGCGCATGAAGCCTGGCATTTCTCACGGCTCAGCGCATGGAAGCTATGCGTCGACCGTACAGTCGGCGCATGAGTGTTTTGATTTTCCACGGTTCAGCGCATAAAGACATGCGTCGACCGTGCCACTCAGCGCATGGTGCTGAGGATTTCCCACGGGTCAGCGCACGCCGACCTTATGGTTGACCGTTCGCGCGCTGTGCTGTTTTTCTTGCTGTGTTTAAAAATCTGTTTTGTTGGCTGTTTTGGTATTACTATAAATAGAGTTTTGTTCATTTTTAACAACTAACAATTGAAAATCTTGAGTAAATTGTCAGGGCAAGAAACGTGAAATAGGTGCAACAAATTTCTTCATCTTCATCCCTCACACAACACACAAATCCACAAATATACACAACCATTTTTGCTGAGATTAATGTCTTGTTCAAAGGGTGATAAGGTTCGAACGCGTTGATTGAAGATCCGGTTCGAGTGGAAATTGGGGCAGGTGTTTCTTGCAGAAAACCTTGAGGGTTTTACCCATCAAGACTAGAAGGTTTTGAAGGGCTTTTGTCACGGAATGGTTCGTTCAACATTCAAGCAGGTGCGAAGGTAATTGATCAACGGAAGGTTCATCAATTTAGTAGCGAGGGCGTTGAAGTGTTGAAGACTTTCCGGGTTTGATTTGTTGGTGTCTAAGATCAGTCGAGCCGAAGGTTTGAACAACGGAAGGTTTTTCATTAAGGTGGCTGGAACCGGAGGTCATTCACAACAAATTGAAGGGCTTGATTCATCTTGAATCAAGGTGGAAGAAGAGATAGCAAGCATCAACAACATTTGAGATTGTTTGTATCATTGTCTATCAACTCTTGTGTAAACTGTTCATTCCAACAGGTGATATATATTCAATATAATCTCAATTCTAATTTTAGAATTGAGGGCAGACGTACCCCGAAGCGAGGACGACGGGGGAACTGCCTCATCAAATCGTGTGTTCTTCATTTTCTGTCATTTTCAATTCAGCTTATAAAATAAGTGATTCTAGCTTAAGTGATTATTGTAAAACTGTGATACATATTGAGTAAGGTGTTGAAACTCTGTTTTAACTACTAAGTACAATAAGAATATTGTACTAAGGCATTTACAATCTCTTACTCAACATAAATATCCTTTGTGATATTTGTGCACACAAACTGTTCGACAAAAGTCCTGAACTAAAATTGTCTTATTTTGCTTCTAGTTTTTGTGTGCCCTGTTTTTCATTGGAACTAGGTAACCTCGCAAATTGAAGTAAACAATTGATAAACATAGTTTGTGTTGGGATTTTATTTTTTCCGAATTGTCATAAATCCATAGGCTTACGTATATCCGGTTTTCCAATAACCGTTCGTTTTTAGACTACATTTTTCCTCGGCCGCTTCCGCACTTAAAACATTTTCAAAACCAATTTTTAAATTGGTAGCGCCGACTCAAATTTTAATCGAGGATCTATTCAACCCCCCCTTCTAGATCCGTGCCATAGTCTAACAGGTTTAACATACCATTTATGGTTAGGAGAAGTTGTTGCTTGTTTCTAAGTTGGAGAATCATTTGATAATGTGTTTTGAAGATGTATGTGGTACCTATTGTGCTCAAATCTCCATTATATGTTCAAACTGCTTTGTCATTCCTCCACTTGCATTTCAAAACCTCATTGATGTAAAACACATACCGTATTCTGTTTCAACTGCATTCTACTTTATCTAGGTGCATAAAATCCATGTCTTACTCATTTGAAACTCGTGTGTGCTATAAAATCTCCCCAACTGTTATGAAATTGCCTGCTGCATAATTGAGATTGTTTCTTTGCATATTTATGAGCTTCACGTGCTACATTCTGTTTGATGATGATTTGATCCATTTCCTGAGCTTAGTCTCATCTTTTAGCATATTCATGGTATGTGCATATTGTTTGTTTCAACATAAACTTCACAATTTGAAAAATGCACCTGCTGCTACATAAACTTGCCAAGACAGTGTTTTCACATTTCCTACCACAACATGCTTTTTTTGATCCAACTGTCATATGCTCATTCTTGGAGTTGAAATTCATTCCTTATCATATTAATGATGTGTGCACTTGGTTTAGTTGATCTGTTCTTGCCTACTTTCTCACTTCACTTGCAAATGCACTTTCAAGCCAAATTTACCATGAATGTACCAAATTCTTCCCTGCTTGCAATATGATGTTTTTCTGAGTTGAGACTCATTCATCTTTACATTTTTAACATGTATGTGCTATCCCTTTGACATGAGACCATTGATTCACAGCTAGACTAGTTTGTGCCTTATGCTGCCAAACTGTTTTGAACCAACTGCACACACTTCACTTTTTGGGGTTTGATTTGTTTTAGGGTAACTCATTCATAGTTAGACCTCTAATATATTTAGGATTGGTGTGTGGATGAATCAATCAACTTGTATGCCTTATTTCTCTATTATCACAGCCTGCCTCTATGTTTGGTACAAAATGCAGCTTGGTATCCATATTCTTGTTGTATGCATTTCATGACAACCTTAAGTGTTAGGCTCATTTACAATCTCATTTGAAACTTGTGTGTGGCATTTTTCTGACCTCAAGCTGTTCCAATCTTGTTGTTTTCAAATATTGCATTGTATTGTGTTAAGTGAGCAGTTAATGGTTGACTTTCAATTCCATGATGTTTGTGAACAATTTTAAAGCATGGACACACTTTATATTATGATTGAAGATTGTGTGTGGGACTGATTCAAATAGATTATGCTCCCTCCTTGATTTTGGCTTTCAAACTTGCATCTTTCATTTCCAACTTTACTTGGCATAACAATCATGTTTTGTGTTTGAGTTTGGTATGGTAACTGTTGTATACTTGCTCCTCATTGCATTTCCAATATGTTGGTTGAGACCTCATGATGTTCATGTTCAATCTTCCCATCTGCTAGGACAGTTGCAGCATTTTCATGCTTCATTTTGCAATTCATGTGCCATTTCCATTTTTGTTAATTTTTGCTTGAGCCTTAAGTATTCTACACTTCTGTTATGATGTATATGTTGTGTGTGCCATGCCAATTACATGAATTTGAACTCATAGCTGTTGGTAGTTTTCAAAATGCATCCCAATTGCCAACCTTGCATCTTCTATCATGTTTCAATTTCAAGGCTTCATTTCAAAATTTCAACTGCACCATCTTAATGCTCATGAAAAAACAGTCAAGTTTGAATAAAATTTCATCAAAAATGATTAAGAATTGATAGAGTTTGATCCTTCACGTTTTGGCTTGTTTAGCTTGTTTTTGTTTGCCCAGAAATTCATCATGAATATGCCATATATATTTATGGGGGTGGCTAAATACACGGATGTATAGCCACCCCAGTGGTAGAAACCTTACTCTCTCATGCGCCTTTCACTTGCCAAACCAGGGTTCGATCCTTGGATCAACCCTTTTTGTTATTTTATTTTTCCATTGTGATTGATTTTTTTTTCTTCATCTTGTCCTTCCCACTACCAGCACGTGCGTGTGGCTTGTTGGTTGTTGTTATGTGTTGGTAAACTAAAGGGCCTGGGTTCAATTCCCAGCTTGGCCCTTTCTCTTTTTATTTGCTTGTTTATTTGTTTTATTGTCATAAATCACTTCAAACTTCAGAATTTCGTAACTTGTTCATCGCTCATTATTTTCAACCCGTTCTTTTTGCAATTTTCTCATTGTGATGTATAGTTTTATTTAATGGATTGTAATCTCATATTTGTTTGTTTTTACAATGCTATTTGCATGCTTGTTAGTAGATCCGTTCTTAGGTCGTTACCGTGCGTTTCGATTAAATTTCCTTCATACCATGATTATTTGATCTTGTGAGATTTATTGGTATTTGATTTCTTTATGTTTGTTAACATGTTGAGATCTCATTTTCTTGTTGGTTGTTACCATGAGTTATTGTGTCTTTTCTAAAGCCTTGAATTGAACTGTTGTGATCAATCCTTGCGTACTTGATTGTTATCAATGCCTAATTGTTGTTACATTTGAACTTATAACACGATCACCTTAAAGTTGTGACTTATGTGTATGATTATTGTTTTCATCTTTGTTAAGATATTTTATTATCGGTTGTAACCATTGGTATTATTTGATCCTTGCTTATTGTAATATGCATGCTTACTTGATTATTCATCTTGCTCAATTATTCATTTGCTTTATCAAGTATTCTTTCCCCAAGTGATGGAACTTTTTAGTTCTCATCCAAGTTACCTCTCTCTCTCTCTCTCTCTCTCTCTCTCTCTCTCTCTCTCTCTCTCTCTCTCTCTCTCTCTCTCTCTCTCTCTCTCTCCTTCCAAAGGAAAAGTCTCTCCCTTGACCCTTGTGTCATTGGATAGTTCATTACCCTCCCTTGACTTTGTGAAGTCATCTTCAACCCTAGCTTAGTTAAGTTAGAACATACAAGCCATTAGACTTTGCTTTAAGTCTAGAAAGCCTTACCTACACTAGGAGTGTTCTTCAACTAGAACCATAGGATAGAGTTTGTAAACTCTATGTAAGAATCATAGTAATGATCACTTACTTCCCTCTTGAGTGTCATAACTTAGATCTAGAGAGTTTTGTTAAACTCTATACAAACATTGTTATGTTTGTTCCCCTTTGAACCTTGATCATAATCAAGTGTTCTTCAACCCTAGTGAGGTGAACTACGATTGTTCTGATTCTATCCTAGTTAGGATGCGTAGGCAGAGGACGCAACATCTTTGCGAGCAAACTTAGAAACTATCCTTAGGTTTTAACCTATAACCTTCACCCTTTACCCTATCCCAATCCTTAGCAAACATTTACCAAATGTAGCATGCAAACAAACAAAAGGTTCCTGTAGAGTACTACAGATGTCTAGGATGTGAAATACCTACCCTATGCATAACCAACCCCCGATCCCTGAATCTCTTAGCGTTGTTGTTACATCGTGCAAAAGGTTCTTTCTTTCTTTAGACCTTTCCTTTGGATAAATTAAAGTCCTGTTGTAATCTAAGAATTAAAGATTCAAGTTTATCAATAGCTTGGTATCTAGATTCTCACCGCAACAGAAATGGTGACTTCACTGGGGATTTCCAATACTTAACTTGAGGGTTTAGCCTATTTTGTTTAATTGCATGCTATATTTGTAAATATTTTCTTAACATGTATGTTTGTCAATATATTTGTTTAATTGTTGGGTATTGGGTGCTTTGAGTGGTGAGACGGTCCTATACCCGGACTTGAGTGAAATTATGATAGGATGGTGGTATATTCAAGAAGGCTTATAGGGAGTTGATTCCCGACCAAGCTAACTTGAGAAACCACCGCTCAGTGTAGGCCCTCTTGAAAGTTTAGTATTGTTGATCGAGTATTCGTGAAAACAATGCTACTTTCGACGAAGGAGCCCATGACACTGTGGACTTTTAGAATACATTCTACCCCACTTTGGCCTTATTAGGACGTAGTGCGATGGCTATAAGGAAGTATTTCCGAAATAGTTGATACGTGATACTACACTTGGACGAGACTCTCTTGAGAATATCATCGATTACCAAGTGATTTGGGAAGTTGATAATATCCGAAAGATGGGTTGATGACTCTGGGAACTTCGTTAAGAACCCGTTTGGCAGGTACAAATTAACCCATAGTACAAATCCTTAAGGGATGGGTGGACCTTTGACCTTGCTTTGATCTTGAGCCTAGGAGGCCTTTGTGTATGCATCGTATTTGTGAATACTTGCCATTATGTTATGTGTGCATCATCCCATCATATAACCATAAGCATATCATGTCGCAACTAGTTTTGTAAAACTCAGTCGATCTCTGGTATTTTTTTAAAAAGTTGTAACTTTTCCACCAATTGATGAAATGAGGGTTTTGACCTAATCAAACTTCTGAGTTTTGTAAAACCAGTTGCACTTTTGCACTTGCGTCAGCATTTTGCATATCATTCTTCGCTGCGTCAGTCCTTTGGTTCATTCTGTGTTATGTTGATATCAGAGAAAAAGGGAGATAATATATCACAAAAGCTAGAATTCAAAGGGATGTATCACCTTGAGCAGGAAAACCAAGCCCTCCGGGAAGAATTTGCTCGTTTAAAGAGTAACACCAAAGCTTTCGCTACTGCTGTCAGGGATATAATGGATACTCAAGAACAGGAAAATCAGAAGCTCACTGACGAGCTAGAAAGGGTAAAGCGCGCCAAGAGGAGTTTGACAAATTTTGTCAGAGATTTGATCCTGGCCCAATGACAAGAAGGATCGGCGTCGTCCACCAATCAGCCGTATGGTGGGTCTCTGGGTATTCCTATACCTTATGCAAGGTTGTTCCCCATACTCTTGCAGAATGCTTTAGTTCAAAAGGAAATGCCACCCGTTCTTCCTCGGGGCCACCAAAGTTATTTCATCGCTAACGCTTTCTGCGCCTTCCACCATGCAGTGCCTGGTCATGACATTGAGGAGTGCTACATTCTCAAGAATAAGGTGAAAGAGATGATTGAAGCAGGAGTCATATCTTTCAAGATATGCGAACCTCGAGTACGAATCAACCTTCTGCTTGATGAAGAAGCAACCCCATCCCTGCATAGGGTGGACTAAAGAAGAAGGCCCTTGATAGTGCTATTTCCTTGTTTTGTTAAACAATTTTAATTCTCTAAGGCTGGCAGCTGTAGACTGTTTCAGCATGTGTTGTAACTTCTTTGTATTTGATTTGCTTGTAAGCTGTTTGTTTATTTGAATTTGGCAATATTAATGAAATATTTGTGCATCCTTTGATTAAGTCCATTCGTTTCACTCTTTCTTTTTTCCTTTCATTGTTATGAAATACGAAAAAATGCAAAATTTCTTTTGCTTTGTTTAAAGCAAAGATTGGGGAGGATGATGAAAATTACATCCATAACTGCTGTTGATATGCTTTCAATTTAACTTTGTCGATGATGTAAGGCATTGTTTCAAATCCCTAAACACTGGAGAAATAAGGAAGATAATCCCTCATTAACCCCCTCGAGCCTAGAAGTAGGAGTTTTCTTTCTTTACAAAAATAAAACCTTAAATCTCAAGCCTGGGGCGGGTAGTTCTCGGTTAACTTAGAGATACATGCATACAAGACACTTTTCATATAAAGGTAGTGCACTCAGGTTTTCCTTTGTACACAACAAGAAAGTGTCGAAGATGCTTTTCAGCATAAAAGACGATGATAGTTCACCGTATTCATTAAACTAGGTAGTCACCTCCTTTCTCAAAAAAAGAGAAGAAGAAAAAAAGAAATTGAAAAGCCCGCTAAGTCAAAACCTATGAAGGAGACTTAGGCAAAAATGGGGCATCCCATTTACTGTATATTCGAACAAAGAAGACAAGGATCAGGGATAACAAAAGAGAGGAATGCTGTAAGAGTTATTACTCTTAAAAATCCTCAAATAGCAAAAGTTATCTAATACTGTAAGGGAGTTGTGACTACCCTAGGTTTGTAAGCCAACACCAACTATCATCAGTGCAATTCTTAAGTCTGTAAGAACTTGAATGTGTAGTTTAAGTTAACTGAGCATAAGATTGGAGTTCACCATGGAGAGCGGGTGGGACCAAATAACTTTGAGCCTTTATCCTTTGTTTCATGAACCATGAACCAGACCACGTTACAACCCTTAAAAGACCTAATTGAGGTAAGGTTGTTTTGAAAGCATATTACAGCAAGGTTGGATAACCTGACTCCTAATGAACTTTGTTAATTATGTGTGTTCATCACTTTATCCATCATTTGTAAAATGATTGGATCACTTTTACTTAGATCACTTGATCACTCCGCTGTGTGTGTTTCATCAAAAATTGTTTTCAAAAAGATTGCATGAATTTTACATTGAAAATTGCCAATTTTTAATGAACAGCATTGCGTGCAAAACAATCCAATATCAAAGGAATCCCAACAAGCGTTGTCAGCTAGGGAATTTGACTTGATAAAGGAAGCTCAGCCTGGGGCAACCAATTTAAAGGATTTGTTAATCATTTGTCATAATGTTCAGCTAATCAGAGCCGACCAGATCAATATCAGATGAAGCTCTCAATGAACAGTTTAGTCTGGGGCAAATCTTTTGCAGTTACCAGCTAGCGGGGGCAAGTTTGTTACCCAGTCGTTACTTCCGCAGTCTGAGGACTTTGTTGTAACAAACACCGTTAAACTAGGGCAATCACGTCGAGATTTGAAAATCTCTCTAAGTGTTTGAAGACATTGAAGCATCTTTATGCCAGTTCTTTCGTAAAAGCATCCTTATGACTTCTTCTCACAGACCATGTAATCTGGGGCAGAAAAGGTTTGAAGATTGTTCGTCGCAAGAATCGTTGCTCCCTTGAGGAGGATTTATTATCATAATGGGGCATAAATATTTTGTTCTCATGGTACCTTTTTCCAAGCTCTCCAGTTAAGTTGTTTATTTAATTTATTGTCATAAATCACTTCAAACTTCAGAATTTCGTAACTTGTTCATCGCTCATTATTTTTAACCTGTTCTTTTTGAAATTTTCTCATTGTGATGTATAGTTTTATTTAATGGATTGTAATCTCATATTTGTTTGTTTTTACAATGCTATTTGCCTTCTTGTTAGTAGATCCATTCTTAGGTCGTTACCGTGTGTTTCGATTAAATTTCCTTCATACCATGATTATTTGATCTTGTGAGATTTATTGGTATTTGATTTCTTTATGTTTGTTAACATGTTGAGATCTCATTTTCTTGTTGGTTGTTACCATGAGTTATTGTGTCTTTCCTAAAGCCTTGAATTGAACTGTTGTGATCAATCCTTGCGTACTTGATTGTTATCAATGCCTAATTGTTGTTACATTTGAACTTATAACACGATCACCTTAAAGTTGTGACTTATGTGTATGATTATTGTTTTCATCTTTGTTAAGATATTTGATTATCGGTTGTAACCATTGGTATTATTTGATCCTTGCTTATTGTAATATGCATGCTTACTTGATTATTCATCTTGCTCAATTATTCATTTGCTTTATCAAGTATTCTTTCCCCAAGTGATGGAACTTTTTAGTTCTCATCCAAGTTGCCTCTCTCTCTCTCTCTCTCTCTCTCTCTCTCTCTCTCTCTCTCTCTCTCTCTCTCTCTCTCTCTCTCTCTCTCTCTCTCTCTCTCTCTCTCTCTCTCTCTCTCTCTCTCTCTCTCTCTCTCTCTCTCTCTCTCTCTCTCTCTCTCTCTCTCTCTCTCTCTCTCTCTCTCTCTCTCTCTCTCTCTCTCTCTCTCTCTCTCTCTCTCTCTCCTTCCAAAGGAAAAGTCTCTCCCTTGAACCTTGTGTCATTGGATAGTTCATTACCCTCCCTTGACTTTGTGAAGTCATCTTCAACCCTAGCTTAGTTAAGTTAGAACGTACAAGCCATTAGACTTTGCTTTAAGTCTAGAAAGCCTTACCTATACTAGGAGTGTTCTTCAACTAGAACCATAGGATAGAGTTTGTAAACTCTATGTAAGAATCATAGTAATGATCACTTACTTCCCTCTTGAGTGTCATAACTTAGATCTAGAGAGTTTTGTTAAACTCTATACAAATATTGTTATGTTTGTTCCCCTTTGAACCTTGATCATAATCAAGTGTTCTTCAACCCTAGTGAGGTGAACTACGATTGCTCTGATTCTATCCTAGTTAGGATACGTAGGCAGAGGATGCAACGTCTTTGTGAGCAAACTTAGAAACTATCCTTAGGTTTTAACCTATAACCATACCCCTTTACCCTATTCCAATCCTTAGCAAACATTTACCAAACGTAGCATGCAAACAAACAAAAGGTTCCTGTAGAGTACTACAGATGTCTAGGATGTGAAATACCTACCCTATGCATAACAAACCCCCGATCCCCGAATCTCTTAGCGTTGTTGTTACATCGCGCAAAAGGTTCTTTCTTTCTTTAGAGCTTTCCTTTGGATAAATTAAAGTCCGATTTAAATCTAAGAATTAAAGATTCAAGTTTATCAATAGCTTGGTATCCCGATTCTCACCGTAACATCAGGAATCTGTTAAACAAACAGGCATCGAACCCGAAGGTCGGCTCAACCCAAAGTTGAAAAGAACATCTGACCTCACCGTCAGGTATTTGTTAAACAAACAGGCATCGAACCCGAAGGACGGCTCAACATGATGTTGAGAGGAACATCTGACCTCGCCGTCAGGCATTTGTTAAAAAAACAGGCATCAAACCCGAATGTCGGCTCAACACGAATTTGAGAGAAACATCTGACCTCGCTGTCAAGCATCTGTTAAACAAATAGGCATCGAACCCGGAGGCCGGCTCAACACGAAGTTGAGAAGAACATCTGACCTCGCTGTCAGGCATCTGTTAAACAAACAGGCATCGATCTCGAAGGTCGGCTCAACACGAAGTTGAGAGGAATATCTGACCTCGCCGTAAGGCATCTGTTAAACAAACAGGCATCGAACCCGAAGGACAGCTCAACACGAAGCTGAGAGGAACATCTGACCTTGCTGTCAAGCATCTGTTAAAAAAACAAGCATCAAATCTGATGGTCGGCTAAACCGAAGTTGAGAACAACATCTGACCTCGCCGTCAGTCATCTGTTAACTAAACAAGTATTGAACCCGAAGGCCGGCTCAACACGAAATTAAGAGGAACATTTGACCTCACCATCAAGCATCTGATAAGCAAACAGGCATCGAACCCGAAGGGCGGCTCAACCCAAAGTTGAGAAGAACTTCTGGCCTCGCTGTCAGGCATCTGTTAAACAGACAGACATCGATCTCGAAGGCTGGCTCAACACAAAGTTGAGAGGAATATCTGACCTCGCCGTCAGATATTTGTTAAACAAACAAGCATAGAACCCGAAGGTCGGCTCAACACGAAGTTGAGAGGAATATCTGACCTTGCTGTCAAGCATCTGTTAAAAAAACAAACATCGAATCTGAAGGTTGGCTCAACCGGAAGTTTAGAGGAACATTTGACCTCGCCGTGAGGCATCTGTTAAACAAACAGACATCAAACCCGAAGACCGGCTCAACACAAAGTTTAGAGGAACATTTGACCTCACCGTCAGGCATCTGTTAAAAAATCCAGGCTTCGAACCCGAAGACCGGCTCAACACGAAATTGAGAGGAACATTTGACCTTGCCGTGAGGCATCTGTTAAAGAAACAGGCATCGAATCCGAAGACCGGCACAACCGAAAGTTGAGAAGAATATTTGACCTCGCCGTCAGGCATTTGTTAAACAAACATGCATTGAACCCGAAGGCCGGCTCAATACGAAGTTGAGAAGTACATCTGATCTCGCTGTCAGGCATCTGTTAAACAAATAGGCGTCAAAGCCGGAGGCCGGCTCAAAACGAAGTTGAGAGGAACATCTGACCTCGCTGTCAAGCATCTGTTAAAAAATTAGGCATCGAATCTGATGGTCGGCTAACCCCGAAGTTGAGAAGAACATCTGACCTTGCCGTCAGGTATCTGTTAAACAAACAGGCATCGAACCCGAAGCCCGGCTCAACCCAAAGTTGAAAAGAACTTCTAACCTCGCCGTCAGGTATCTGTTAAACAAACAGGCATCGAACCCGAAGGCCAGCTCAACACGAAGTTGAGAGGAACATTTGACCTCGCCGTCAAGGATCTGATAAGCAAACAAGCATCGAACCCGAAGGGCGGCTCAACCCGAAGTTGAGAAGAACATCTGACCTCGCTATCAGGCATCTGTTAAACAAACAGGCGTCGATCTCGAACGCTGGATCAACACAAAGTTGAGAGGAATATCTGACCTCGCCGTCAGGCATTTGTTAAGCAAACAGGTATCGAACCCGAAGGCCGGCTCAACACGAAGTTGAGAGGAATATCTGACCTCGCTGTCAACCATCTGTTAAAAAAACAGGCATCAAATCTGAAGGTCGGCTCAACACGAACTTGAGAGGAACATTTGACCTTGCCGTCATGCATCTGTTAAATAGACATGCAATGAACTCGAAGGGGAGCTGAACCCGTAGTTGAGAAGAACATCCTACCTCGGTGTTAGGCATATGTTAAACAATTAGGCATCAAACCCGAAAGCCGGCTCAAGCCGAAGTAGAGAAGAACATCTGACCTCGCCGTCAAGCATCTGTTAAACAACCAGGCATCGAACCCGGAGGCCGGCTCAACACGAAGTTAAGAAGAACCTCTGACCTCGCCATCAGGCATTTGTTAAATAAATAGGCATCGAACACGAAGGCCGGCACAACATGAAGCTGAGAGGAACATTTGACCTCTCCGTCAGGCATCTGTTAAACAAACAGACATCGAACCCAATGGCCGGCATAACACGATGTTGAGACGAACATCTGACCTCGCCATCAGGCATCTATTAAAAAAACAGGCATCAAACCCGAAAGTCGGCTCAACACGAAGTTGATAGGAACATCTGACCTTGCTGTTAAGCATCTTTTAAACAAACAGGCATGCAATCCGAAGGCCGGCTCAACCCGAGGTTGAGAAAATCATCTGACCTCGCTGTCAGGCATCTGTTAAACAAACAGGCATCGAACCCGAAGTTGAGAAAAACATCTGACCTCGCCGTCAGGCATTTGTTAAACAAACAGGCATCGAACTCAAAGGCCAGCTCAACACGAAGTTGAAAGGAATATCTGACCTCGTTGTTAACCATCTGTTAAAAAGACAGGCATCAAATCTGAAGGTCGGCTCAACACGAACTTGAGAGGAACATTTGACCTTGCCGTCATGCATCTATTAAATAGACATGCATTGAACCCGAAGGGGAGTCGAACCCGTAGTTGAGAAGAACATCTGATCTCGGTGTCAGGCATATGTTAAACAAACAGGCATCGAACCTGAAGGCCGGCTCAAGTCGAAGTTGAGAAGAACATCTGACCTTTCCGTCAAGCATCTGTCAAAACAAACAGTCATCGAAGTCGAAGGCCGTCTCAACCTTTAGTTGACAAGAACATCTGACCTCGCCGTCAAGCATCTGTTAAACAAACAGGCATCGAACCCAAAGGCCGACACAACTTGAAGTTGAGAGGAACATCTGACCTCGGCATCAGGCATCTGTTAAACAAACAGACATCAAACCCGAAGGCCGGCTCAACACGAAGTTAAGAGGATCATCCGACCTCGCCGTGAAGCATTTGTTAAACAAACAGACATCGGAAACGAAGGGCGGCTCAACCCGAAGTTGAGAAGAACATCTGACCACGCCGTCAGGTATCTGTTAAACAAAGACGCATCGAATTTGAAGGCGACTCAAGCTTATGTTTAGAAGAACATTTGACCTCACTGTCATGCATCAGTTAAAAAAATAGGCATCGAACCCAAAGGCTGGCTCAACACGAAGTTGAGAGGAACATCTAACCTCGCTGTCAGGCATCTGTTAAACAAATAGGCATCTAACCCAAAGGGCGACTCAACCGGAAGTTGAGAAGAACATCTGACCTCGCTGTCAGGCATCAGTTAAACAAACAGGCATCGAACCCGAAGGTTGGCTCAACACGAAGTTGAGAGGAACATCTGACCTTGCTGTCAAGCATCTGTTAAAAAAACATGCATCGAACCAGAAGGCCGGCTAGACCGGAAGTTGAGAAGAACATCTGACCTCGCCGTCAGGTATCTGTTAAACAAACAAGCATCGAACCCGAAGACCGACTCAACACGAAGTTGAGAGGAACATTTGACCTCGCCGTGAGGCATCTGTTAAACAAACAGGCATCGAACCCGAAGGGCGGCTCAACCTGAAGTTGACAAGAACATTAGACCTCACAATCAGACATCTGTTAAACAAATAGGCATCGAACCCGATGGTCGGCTCAACACGAAGTTGAGAGGAACATTTGACTTCGCCGTCAAGCATCTGGTAAAGAAATTGGCATCGAATCCAAAGGCCGACCTAACCCAAAGTTGAGAAGAATATCTGACCTCGCCGTCAGGCATTTGTTAAACAAACAGGCATCAAACCCGATGTCCGACTCAACCTGAATTTGAGAAGAACATCTTACCTCGCCGTCAGGTATCTGTTAAACAAACAGGCATTGAACCCGAGGGCCGGCTCAGCACGAGGTTGAGAAGTACATCTGACCTCACCGTCAGAGATCTGTTAAACAAACAGGCATCGAACCCGAAGGCCGACTCAACACGAAGTTGAGAGGATCATTTGACCTTGCCGTCATGCATCTGTTAAATAGACAGGAATTGAACCCGAAGGGCAGCTGAACCCGTAGTTGAGAAGAACATCTGACCTTGGTGTCAGGCATATGTTAAACAAAGAAGCATCGAACCCAAAGGGCGGCTCAACCCGAAGTTGAGAAGAACATCTGACCTCACTGTCAAGCATCTGTTTTAAATAAACAGGCATCGAACCCGAAGGCAGGCTCAACCCGAAGTTCAGAAGAACATATGAACTCGCTGTCAAGCATCTGTTAAACAAACAGGCATCGAACCCGAAGGCCGTCTCAACCTTTAGTTGACAAGAACATCTGACCTCGCCGTCAAGCATCTGTTAAACAAACAGGCGTCGATCCCAAAGGCCGGCTCTACTTGAAGTTTAGAGGAACATCTGACCTCACCATCAGGCATCTGTTAAACAAACATGCATCAAACCCGAAGGCCGGCTCAACACGAAGTTGAGAGGAACATCCGACCTTGCCGTCAAGCATTTGTTAAACAAACAGGCATCGAACACGAAGGGCGGCTTAACCCGAAGTTGAGAAGAACATATGACCTCGCCGTCAGGCATCTGTTAAACAAACACGCATCGAATTTGAAGGCCGACTCAAGTTGAAGTTTAGAAGAACATCTGACCTCACTGTCAGGCATCAGTTAAAATAACAGGCATCGAACCCGAAGGCTGGCTCAACACGAAGTAGAGAGGAACATCTGACCTTGGTGGCAAGCATCAGTTAAAAAAACAGGCATCAAATCTGAAGGCCGGCTCAACCTGAAGTTGAGAAGAACATCTGACCTCGTCGTCAGGCATCTGTTAAACAAACGGGCATCGATCCCGAAGGCCGGCTCGACCGGAAGTTGAGAAGAACATCTGACCTCGCCGTCAGGTATCTGTTCAACAAACAAGCATCGAACCTGAAGACCGGCTCAACACGAAGTTGAGAGGAACATTTGACCTCACCGTGAGGCATCGGTTAAACAAACAGGCAACAAACCCGAAGGGAGGCTCAACCTGAAGTTGACAAGAATATTAGACCTCGCTGTCAGACATTTGTTAAACAAATAGGCATCGATCCCGGTGGCCGACTCAACACGAAGTTGAGAGGAACATTTGACTTCACAGTCAAGCATTTGGTAAAGAAACAGGCATCAAATCCGAAGGCCGGCCTAACCCAAAGTTGATAAGAACATCTGACCTCGCTGTCAGGCATCAGACCTCGCTGTCAGACATCTGTTAAACAAATAGGCATCGAACCCGATGGCCGGCTAAACACGAAGTTGAGAGGAACGTTTGACTTTGCCGTCAAGCATCTGGTAAAGAAACAGGAATCGAACCCGAAGGTCGTCTCAACCCTTAGTTAACAAGAACATCTCACCTTGCCGTCAAGCATTTGTTTAACAAACAGGCATCAAACCAAAAGGCCTGCTCAACATGAAGTTTATAGGAACATCTGACCTCGCCATCAGGCATCTATTAAACGAACAGGCATCAAACCCGAAGGCCGGCTCAACACGAAGTTGAGAGGAACATCTAACCTCTCCGTCAAGCATTTGTTAAACAAACAGGCATTGAACCTGATGGGCTACCCAACCCAAAGTTGAGAAGAACATCTGACCTTGCAGTCAGTCATCTGTTAAACAAACACGCATCGAATTTGAAGGTCGGCTCAACCTGAAGTTGAGAAGAACATCTGACCTCGCTGTCAGGCATCAGTTAAACAAACAGGCATCGAACCCGAAGGCCGGCTCAATACGAAGTTGAGAGGAACATCTGACATCGCTGTAAAGAATATGTTAAACAAACAGGCGTCGAACCCAAAGGCCGGATCAATTTGAAGTTGAGAGGAACATCTGACCTCACCATCACGCATCTGTTAAACAAACACGCATCGAACCCGAATTCTGGCTCAACACAAAGTTGAGAGGAACATCTGACCTCGCCGTCAATCATTTGTTAAACAAACAGGCATCGAATCCACAGGGTGGATCAACCCGAAGTTGAGAAGAACATCTGACCTCGCCGTCAGGTATCTGTTAAACAAACAGGCATCGAACCAGAAGGGCGACTAAACCCGAAGCTGATAAAAACATTAGACCTCACCGTCAGGCATCTGTTAAACAAACAGGCATCGAACCCGAAGGCCGACTCAACACGAAGTTGAGAGGAATATTTGACCTTCCCGTCATGCATCTGTTAAACAGACAAGCATTGAACCCGAAGGGCGGCTCAACCCGTAGTTGAGAAGAACATCTGACCTCGGTGTCAGGCATCTGTTAAACAAACAGGCATCAAATTTGAAGGTCGGCTCAACCCGAAGTTGAGAAGAACATCTGACCTTGCTGTCAGGCATCAATTAAACAAACAGGCATCGAACCCGAAGGCCGGATCAACACGATGTTGAAAGGAATATCTGACCTCGCTGTCAAGCATCTATTAAACAAATAGGCATCGAATCTGAAGGCCGGCTCAACCGGAAGTTGGGAAGAACATCTGACCTCGCTGTCAGGCACCTGTTAAACAAAAAGGCATCGAACTCGTCAAGCATCTGTTAAACAAATAGGCATCGAACACAAAGGCCGGCTCAACATGAAGTTGAGAGGAACATCTGACCTCGCCATCAGGCATCTATTAAACAAACAGGCATCAAACCCGAAGGCCGTCTCAACATGATGTTGAGAGGAAAATCTGACCTCACCGTCAAGCATTTGTTAAACAAACAGGCGTCGAACCTGAAGGGCGGCTCAACCCGAAGATGAGAAGAACACCTGATCTCGCCGTCGGGCATCTGTTAAACCAACACGCATCGAATTTGAAGGTCGGCTCAACCCGCAGTTGAGAAGAATATATGACCTTGCTGTCAGGCATCAGTTAAACAAACAGGCATCAAACCCGAAGGCCGGCTCAATACGAAGTTGAGAGGAACATCTGACCTCGCTCTCAAGCATCTGTTAAGAAAACAGGCATCGAATCTGAAGGTCGGCTAAACCCGAAGTTGAGAAGAACATATGGCCTCGCCGTCAGGCATCGAACCCGAAGGCCGGCTCAACCCGAAGTTGAGAATAACATCTGACCTCGCCGTCAGGTATCTGTAAACGAATAGGCATCGAACCCGAAGACCGGCTCAACACGAAGTTGAGTAGAACATCTGACCTCGCCGTAAGGCATCTGTTAAACAGACAGGCATCATACTCGAAGGGCGGCTAAACCCGAAGTTGATAAGAACATTAGACCTCGCCATCAGGCATCTGTTAAACAAACATGCATCGAACCCGAAGGCCGGCTCAACACAAAGTTGAGAGGAACATTTGAGCTTGCCGTCATGCATCTGTTAAACAGACAGGCATTGAACTCGAAGGGCGGCTCAACCCGTAGTTGAGAAGAACATCTGACCTCGGTGTCAGGCATCAGTTAAACAGACAGGCATCGAACCCGAAGGTCGGCTCAACCCGAAGTTGAGAAGAACATTTGACCTCGCCGTCAAGCATCTGTTAAACAAACAAGCATCGAACCCGAAGGCTGTCTCAACCCTTAGTTGACAAGAACATCTGACCTTGCCATCAAGCATCTGTTAAAAAAATAGGCATCAAACCCGAAGGGCGGCTCAACCCGAACTTAAGAGGAACATTTGACTTTGCCGTCAGACATCTGTCAAACAAACAGGAATCGAACCCGATGGCCGGCTCAACACAAAGTTGAGAAGACTATATGACCTCGCCGTCAGGCATTTGTTGAACAAACAGGCATCGAACCCGAAGGCCGGCTCAACTTGAATTTAAGAAGAACATCTTACCTCGCCCTCAGGTATCTGTTAAAAAAATAGGCATTGAACCCGAAGGTCGGCTCAGCACGAAGTTGAGAAGTACATCTGACCTCGCCGTCAGGCATCTGTTAAACAAACAGGCATCGAACCCGGAGGTCGGCTCAACAAGAAGTTTAGAAAAACATCTGACCTCACCATCAGGCATCTGTTAAATAAACAGGCATCAAACCCGAAGGTCGGCTCAACAAGATGTTGGGAGGATCATCTGACCTCACCGTCAGGCATCTGTTAAAAACCAGGCATCGAACCCGAATGCCAGCTCAACACGAAGTTGAGAGGAACATCTGATCTTGCTGTCAAGCACCTGTTAAACAAACAGGCATCGAATCCTAAGACCGGCTCAACCCAAAGTTGAGAAGAAAATCTGACCTCGCCGTTAGGCATCTGTTAAACAAACAGGCATCGAACATGAAGGTCGGCTCAACCGGAAGTTGAGAATAACATCTGACCTCGCGGTCAGGTATCTATTAAACAAACAGGCATCAAACTCGAAGGCTGGATCAACATGAAGTTGAAAAGAACATCTGACCTCGCCGTCAAGCATCTGTTAAACAAACACGCATCGATCCCGAAGCGCGGCTGTAATACCCCAAATTTTACCCTTATATTTAGTCAGTCATTTCGCATATCGCCTCACATGTACATTTGCTAACCACTAACAAGTTATGAAGGTGTTTGTTTTGCAGATTGGGTCCCAGGGGTATTTTGGTCATCTTACACAAATTCTACCGATGCCTTGAAGATGGTCTGTTATTAAAAATCTGAGGCATTTGATACGTTATGGTTTTGAGGCATTTACCTATCACCAGTTCTGATCATATTGAGATTTTAGCGGTTTGGTCAGTGGAATTTAATTACGATTAGTGTTACTGTTGATGCTGAAAACGTTGCGATTACGGTGCTCATAGGTGTTGGTTATGAAATGGTTGGTTAACATTTTAATCAGATGATGGGATGAGGATTACAATTGAGACGAGTGCGAATAAGAATACCACTTCGGAGTATTTATGTTTTATGCCTGTGTTAATGAATATTAAATACTTGTGGATTTATTCACAAATGTTTATATTTTTTAACTAAGAATAAAATATAAATAAATTCAAAATTTTGGGAATTTTATTTCATAAAAAATGTCATCATACAAGAAGTGGAGAATGCTTCACATTTTATAAGTGCTGTTACAAGGAAATACATTAAAGTTCTAAATTCTAAGGGATTACATTATCTATCCTAAATCCTAAGAACATCTAAGGGTCTTCATGCTGTCTTTAAGCTTCGCCGCAGAATCTCGACTAACCTGCACATCAAAGCAAAACAAACAATATAGAAAAAAGGTTAGAAGTTGTTTTTGACACTCTTAGAACATCGTCATCATCGAGTGCCGGGAGTGGCACAACCGAAGCTGCGTCCTACCCCCGTTACCGATCCGCGCCGTGGGCGTCAGATCAGGTAACACCTGTTCTTATTGTTACGGGACATCCGAGAGACAGAAGTAATAAAAGAAGCGGGACTGATTCGTTTTGCCGCGATTGGTTTTCAAAACTGATACGAGAATAAGGCAACATTGAACTCAGACCCGGATGCCGGCATGGTCTGAGTCATTTTGGTTCCGAAATTTCCAACACCTGAAAAGCCACAAACGCATCAATATCAGATTCAGAATTTGGAACCCAAAACATAAACAATTCATGAGCAGTATTAATCCTGAACCAGTAGGTGAGGTTATGAAAACCAAGTCCAAACAGAGAATTGAAATGCAAGCCAAAATTGCAAACAGAACACCAGATGCAGACTGAACTGCATCAAAACAATGCATCAGAAGGCAGATTTATGCGCAAGAAGACATAAGAAAAGGTCCTACAAATCTGTCATGACAGAAAAGTGTTCAGCAGGCTCCAAAGAAGCACAACAGCATCAAACATGGTTTAGTAGCATGTTCAAAAATCAGACCGTCACGAAAACCGAACCAGTTGCAATGGCAAGCAATACATGAGTGAGGGACTATACCGAATCACAGCACATAACCATAGGCTAAATATGCAAGCACATTGGAAAAACAAATTGTCAAACACATGGTTCAGGATATCAGCATGATGGCCAATCATCATCACCAATTCAATCAACCTGCCAAAACTACACAGAAGAGTTGAAATTCATGTCAGTTCAGAATTGCAGGCAGTATTAAATCATGGCACGGTTTGTACCAGCAAGAATGATCCAATAGTTATCAAATCATGCTCAGTTCATAAAACAAACGAATCATCAAACACGGGGCTCAGTTAATCAAACATCATAGCCCAAGTCACCATCACCAATTCAATTAGAAGCAGCAATATGATCAGAAGCCAGGATGTAGTATCCTGTTCCGAATGGTTCAGACAAAATTCATCACTACCATGTACCCTTCTCGGCGGCAAAGATCAAGGCAAAGTGTCCATCCTGAAAGAAGAAAAAGAAAAAGTAAGTGCCAATGAAATCGCATCAGGAATCAAATCAGTATCCAAATTCCCCAAAAGCAATCCAATTCACATCTGCAAGAGTCTAATCAAAAGATGATCAAATCAAATTGAATCTGGGAAAAATAGAAACAAATCAAAATGAAACCATCAAGAATTAATATCAGATGCCAATCAATCCAATCTGAAGGCAAACCATATCAGAAAATAATAGAGATTTTGATGTCAATCCTGAAGCAGACCAAAACAAAATCAGTTCAGGTTATTAAATCGAACAGGGTCAGAAGAATCAGCTGGAAATCAGAGACCCATCAAATCCTAAAAGGGGAAATAGGATCAGATGGAACCAAATCATATCCCATTGGAACTCATCAATCAACGAATCAGTATCAAATTCATACCAGAAAAATGAAATTTAATCTCACCGAAATACCAATCGAATCCTAAAAGAGGAATAGAGTATCCAATCGTAATCCAATCAGTATCTGAGAAAATCACAACAAAATCAAATAATATCAACACAAAATCGAATCTCAGAGTAACGCAAATCCAAGGCCCAGAAGTTAAGTTATAAAAGGGAGGATACAACCTGAGAGAGGGAGGAGATCACGAGCGAAACCCTAACGAAGAACGGAGATTGCAAACGAACAAACCCTAGGCGCCGTGAACGAAGAACATCGTCGTCATCGTTCAAACGCACCGTGTATCATCCATCATCGGTCACGAAAGATTCGAACGAGAGACCACCAACGCCGTTTAACCAGACGACGGGCAATCTCTCGTTTTTGTGCCTCAGCCCACGCCATCATCGGCCGATTTCGCGTTAAATGTAAGCAACGGGACGTTTCATTATGAGTTTTGATGTTTTATTTCAGGAAATGAGAGACTCACGGCGCGAGGAAGAAGAAAGACGCGAGAGAGATGAAGGAGAAAAGGGAAACGGCGCCGCGAAGGTTCTCTGGGGGGAAACCCTAAAAAAATTTTGTTTCTTATGACTAACCACTGGGTTGGGTCCGGAGGTGATGACCGGCCCAACCCCTTTATGTTTTATTTTTTTTTTTATTTTATTTTTTTAAAATTATTTTATTTGTTTTTAAATTGTTTTATAATTAAAAATTGTTTTTAAAAAACCCTTTCTTTTGTAAATATAAAAAAAAAACTGTTTTTTAAACAAATAAAAACTCTAAAACCCTTTTTTATAATAAAATCAAAAAACCTCTTTTCCTATAATAAAAATAAATGTTTTTTAATAAATAACTTAAAAATCTTTTTAAAAATATCTAAGTTAAAACCTTTTTTTTAGATTAAATTTAAAATGTTTTTCTAACTAACCTCACTCTTTTCTTTTTTTTATATAGCTTCATTCAACATCTCTTTCACAACAACGCAAATCTTCAATATTGCATTTTTTTCTCCTGACCCGTCCCATTACTGTCTAACTTTGTTTACTAACGGGTGTTCATCTTTTACAGCTCATGATCACTATTATTGCGTGGTGTTTTATTTAAGTTTTATTATTATTGTAACTGCTTCTCGGTTGTAATCTCGCGAACCCTAACAATCGCGCTTTAATTACTGCTTTTAAATTTCTGCTTGCATGGTTAAATTAGGTCATTATTCTCTGTGTGCACAATTCAATTATCTCACACATTCATCAATACTCCTGTCACATTACACTCATCCGAAGGTTAGGTCTAGCTTTTGGTCGCCGCGCCAATAGTCCTCAACTTCAAACCCTTTCACCTTACAAACCCTAACTCTTCACAAATGCCTCGCCGCAGGCAAAATTACAATTTTACCCCTAGCATTAGGTCAAAGAGCCGCCGCACTCACTTTAGGGTTTCCCGCCGCGAAATCCCTAACCTAATTTAACCCTAACACAACTTAACATTTCAACGTAGAGATTTGGAGTTTCTACACTCCGCGTAAGCATGTCCTTAAGACATGTTTATTCCCCTTGAAACCTTGGCCACAGTCAAGACGTTTCTGACCTCCCTTTTGAGGGGAACTACGATTACTCTGATTCCACTCCCGTAAGGATACGTAGGCACAAGATGCGATGTCTTGCCGAGTAAACTTAGAATTAACCCCTTAGGTCTTTTTTCTCACTTTTAATCCTTTGTACATATACCTTAAGCAAATAAATAAAGCAAATAGTAAACATTTGAACAAAAGGTTCCTGTAGAGTACTACAGAAGTTTAGGGTGCTAATACCTTCCCTAAATTTAACCAACCCCCGAACCCTAGATCTTTCCCCGCATTGTGTTTACGATGCAAAATAGGTTTTCCCTCTTTTGACCTTTTCCTTCGGATAAATCAAAGAGCGGTTGTGAATTGAATTGCGATTCAAACTCATTAATAGTTTGTGATCCTATTTCCACCGCAACAGAAAATGGCGACTTCACTGGGGAATCTTCTTAATTTTTGAGGGTTATCCCTAACTTGTTCATATTTATTACTATCTGTGTTATTATTCATTTACATGTATATATTTGTGCTTTGATGGTGGGATTGTTCCTTGTGCAGTGAGATAAGTCCTACGCCCGGACTAGTGACATTATTATAGGATGGGGATATATTCGATGAGGCTTATAGGGAGTGAATCCCGACCAAGTTGATTCGAGAATCACCGCTCAGTTGAGACCCTTTCGAAAATGGTTCGGTTGAACGAGTAATCGTGAAAACTTTTTCCATGGTCGATTGGAGTCTGTGATATTGGGAACCGTAGTACCTTAACACCACCTTGGCCTTATTTAGGACGTAGTGCGGGAACTATGTGGGAGTAGTCCTACAATGGTTGCTACGCGATACTACACTCAAAAGAGGTTCTCTTGAGAATATTATTCACCCCTGAGTCAGTCGGAAGGTTGATAATATCCGAAAGATGGGCTGATGACTTTGGGCACTTTGTAGAACCTTGTTCGGCAGGTACAACTAACCTATAGTACACTCCTTTTGGGATGGGTAGACCTTGACTCCGCTCACGTTCCTTTAACCTAGGACTTTGTGTGTTTTCATGCATTGCATCCATAAAGCATCTCATTGCATTGTATTTCATGGAATTCAAATATCATTCATGGATATCGCGGGATACCATAAATAAAAAATAAAGTGAAAAAACAAGAAAAAGATTTCCTTGGTACCCCACGACATTCGTAAAAGTTTGAATTCCATGAAATCTTCATCCACATTTTAGCATCATTTACTTTTTTGCATTGCATGGGTCTCCCGATTTCTCACACTCGGTTCTCTCACCTTCCAGTTTCGCCACCCTGAGTTCTTGGCACCAATACAACACCAGAGCTCAAACGCGGAAAAGAATGGAGGATCAGGCAAAAGAGATTGATTGCCTTAGCAATGAACTTGAAGACCTTCGAGGGGGTATGGGGCGTATGATGGAATTGTTACATGTCATGAATGCTAAGATGGATACCCAGCCCACTGTTGTTTCTGAGATTACCGGCGTTACTGTGGACCCTCCACCAAGTGTGACCGTAGCAAGGGACCCACCTTATGGTCTTGCTCCCGTTTTTGTGCCTCCTCAAGCCCCTGTTCCGATTAATCAGCCTGTTCAGCAAGCCGTGCCTTTATTTTCTGAAGTTTCTAGGGGGGCTCCTATCTTTGCACCACCTGTTGTACACACTCGTGCGCAACCGTACTTCAATGAGACAGTTTTTGATAATCTTGATGAGAATGTTGAGGGTTATGAGAAACATGATAAGCTTCGTGAGGAAGTAAACACTATCGTCCAGAGATTGAAAAAGGTAGAGGGTGATCAAATTTTTGGGACTGCTGCAAGGGATGTTTGTTTGGTCTCAGGTTTGGTTATTCCCCCGAAGTTCAAAACTCCGAACTTCGATCGTTATGAAGGTGCCACCTGTCCTAAGAGTCATTTGATCATGTATTATCGCAAAATGGCTGCCCATGTTGAGAATGATAAACTGATGATTCATTGCTTCCAAGACAGTTTGAAGGGTGCTTCTTCCAAGTGGTATTTAACTTTGGACCAATCCCGCGTTAAGAGCTTTCAAGATTTATCTGACGCTTTCATCAAACACTACAAGTACAATATGGATCTGGCTCCTGACAGAAGACAGTTGCTGAGTATGTCACAAAAGAATTCTGAGTCATTCAAAGAGTATGCTCAAAGGTGGAGAGAGACTGCTTCGCAGGTAGAACCTCCTTTGACCGAGAAAGAGTTAGCTGATTGGTTTGTCGACACAGTCCGTCCAGAATTTTACGAGAGAATGGTGGGTAGTGTGACTTCAAACTTCTCCGACATCGTTGCTGTGGGTGTCAAGATTGAATTGGGTATGAAGAGTGGTAAAATGACAAATAATCATGGCGCTTCTAAGGATCAGCCGAAGAAACCTCCGTATAGCTCCCAGAAAAAGAAGGAGAGTGAGACTAATGCTATATCCTCTGGTAGACCAAGGGAACGCTTTTATCGGCATCCGCAAGGTTATGCTCAACCTCAAGGGTACCCAGTCCAATATGCTCAACAACCCTATGTGGCAGCTATTACACCTTCTTTCAATCAACAGGTTCCCATGTATCAACCTATGCAACAACCTCCTGTTTATCCGCCTCCTGTCAACTACCTACAGGCACCCAATACTCCTGCTCCTCAACAGCCAAAGAGTCCGGCTCCTCGCCAGAATATGCCGAACAGAAGAACGTATAAACCTTGTCCGCCGATTCCAATGACTTTTACCGAGTTGTATCCTTCTTTGGTCAAGCAGGGGCTCATCACCACTCGGGCTTTGGGTCCGCCTCCTAATCCATTACCCGCTAATTACAACGCTGCCGCTCATTGTTTATTTCATGAGGGTGCGCCTGGTCATGATCTGGAGAATTGTTATGCTCTCAAAAATATTGTCAGGGACCTATTGGAAAAGAAGATTTTGTCATTTGAAGATCCTCAACCAAATGTTAAGAAGAACCCTTTTCCTAACCATGAGAGTGTCAATGCCATTAGTGGTGATTCGGGGGAAGGTTATGCCCTTGACGTTGAACAGATTAAGACTCCTCTCAAGATGTTCCATTCGAAACTGTTTGAAGCTGGTTTGGTAGATACTTCCCACGGTGCATGCGTAAGTTGTGAAGCCAGTACTAAGGGTTGTGTGTTAGTTCAGAATGATGTTCAGAGGCTGATTAGTGAGGGTGTTTTACAAGTGACAAGCCAAGCCAAGAAGGATGTAGTCGCTGTGGTTGAGCCTGTCTTCCATCAGCCTGAATCAAAGGGTAAGGTACCAGTGTTTAATTTATCAGGGGCAGGCTCCGCCAACCTCGTGTTCGATATACCGAGGTCGTATATCCCTGAAGTGAATCAGCCTAAGCCTATAGTTATTCGAAGACCGAGTCCGTTTCCTTTCAGTGATCCTAAAGTTGTGCCTTGGAAATATGACGTGACGATGATTGACAAGGAGTCCGGGAAGGTTTTTCCAAAGGAAGAGGTTAAGGGCACGGTGACCAATATCGCAGAGGTAAGCAGGATGACCCGCAGTGGCCGTGTGTATACTCCCCATTCCAGTGAGGTCCCACCTAAGGAAACAGCTAGTATCCCAGTGCCTGCCAAAGACAAAGGTAAGGGAGCCGTTACGAATGATGAAGATGCTGAATTTTTAAGGATCATCAAGAAAAGTGACTATAAAGTTATCGACCAACTTCATCAGACTCCTTCCAAGATTTCGATTTTATCTCTGTTAATGAGTTCACCCGCTCATAGGATGGCCTTGCAGAAGGTTTTGACTCAAGCACATGTGGATCAAGATATTAGCACCAGTCGGTTTGATAGTGTGATTGCCAATTTAACCGCTTGTAACACCCTCAGTTTCAGCAATGAAGAGTTACCGAAGGAGGGTCCGAACCATAATCGTGCTTTACATATATCAGTAAAGTGTCAGGAGGACAATTTAGCGAGAGTGCTAGTAGACACCGGCTCTTCTCTGAATGTTCTACCCAAGAGGGTTCTTGATAGGTTGGCTTGTAAAGAGACTGCGCTGAAACCTACACCTTTGGTTGTCAAGGCTTTCGATGGCTCTCGTCGATCGGTAATGGGGGAGGTTGAGCTACCTATCCTGATCGGTCCGCAAGCTTTTAATATCACGTTTCAAGTCATGGACATTAATCCCAATTACAGTTGTTTACTTGGAAGGCCGTGGATCCATGCCGCTGGGGCAGTGACCTCAACGTTACATCAAAAGATGAAATTCGTGATCGATGGAAAGTTGGTTATTATACACGGTGAGGAGGATCTGATGGTCAGTAACCTGTCCTCTTTCCGTTACATCGAGGCCGATGAGAATGCTTTAGACATTTCCTTTCAAGCACTTGAGATCGCCAATGCTGTTCTGCTGGAGGTCGAAGAGACAGTGGGTCAGGGTAATCCATCTTTTGCATCTCTGAAGAGTACCAAAGCAACAATTGACAGGGGCATTCCTGAAGGATGGGGAGAGGTAATTGATGTCAAGACCAAGACGGATCGCTCTGGGTTGGGTTACAAACCAACTCAGAATGGAGCTGCCACAACTGTCGAAGGGCGTCCGAAGGTTATCCAAGAGGTATTTGTCAGCGGAGGTTTCCAAGTCAATGCCATCAACGACTGTGAGGAAAATGAAGAGCTGAGCAACCTGGTGTTTAAGGGTGATGCAGTTTTGAACAACTGGGAGGCCGTAGAGATCCCTGTTATCTTTCCCTTGTCAAAGTAATTGTTTTTAAAAGTTTCATTTACATTTTCAAATAAAAATCCGTAGCTCTGCCCAAGGCTATAGGGTCTTTTATTGGGCCACCTTTCATTTCTAAAAAGATATTAATAAAAGCATTTTGTTCAATTCCACTTTGGTTCATTTGCGTTTTTCGTTTTCACCTTTAAAAATGAAATTGGCAACCTTTTTCAAAAAAAAATAAATAATAATAAAAAAAACAGCATTTCATATCTTCGAGCATTTTAATTAAGTAAGCCTTCCATCATGCAGAGATATCGTAAACCTTGTTGGATCCAATGACTTTGCTGACACTCCTGACTGGGATGCACCCATCAATCAAGCTGAAGACGAGGGTGAAGAAGATTTTGAAGTACCCGCGGAACTGACAAGATTGATTGAGTACGAGTACACAGAGCTTCAGCCGCATAAAGAGCAGGTGGACCTAATTAATCTCGGTACGGATGAGAGCAAAAAAGAGGTCAAGATTGGTGCAATGCTTGGGACGGAGATTAGGCCGAGGTTGATTGAGTTGTTAAAAGAGTATATTGATGTGTTTGCATGGTCGTATCAAGATATGCCGGGCCTGAACACAGATATTGTTGTTCACAAGTTGCCACTTAAGCCAGATTGTCCACCTATCAAGCAGAAACTCCGAAGAACGAGACCCGACATGGCTTTGAAGATTCGAGATGAGGTTAAAAAGCAGTTGGATGCAGGTTTCTTGGCAGTCGCAAAATATCCAGATTGGGTTGCCAACATTGTGCCAGTACCTAAGAAGGACGGTAAAGTTAGGATGTGTGTAGACTACAGGGATCTGAACAAAGCAAGTCCAAAAGACGACTTCCCACTGCCACATATTGACACACTGGTAGACAATACGGCCAGTTTTGCGTTGTTCTCATTTATGGATGGGTTCTCCGGCTATAATCAGATCAAGATGGATCCCGATGATCGAGAGAAGACTACTTTCATTACTCCTTGGGGAACCTTCTGCTACAAAGTCATGCCCTTCGGTTTAAAGAATGCAGGGGCAACTTACCAACGTGCTATGACCACTCTTTTTCATGATATGATGCACAAGGAAATTGAGGTGTATGTGGACGATATGATAGCCAAATCTCAGAGTGAAGAGGAGCATTTAGACCATTTGGTGAAGCTGTTTGAACGACTCAGGAAATATCAGTTGAAATTGAATCCTGCAAAATGTACCTTCGGTGTCAGATCCGGAAAATTGCTTGGTTTCATTGTTAGCCAGCGAGGGATTGAGGTGGATCCTGACAAAGTCCGAGCCATTCAAGATATGCCGGCTCCGCGAACCGAGACGCAAGTTAGGGGTTTTCTGGGACGTCTGAATTACATTTCCAGGTTTATCTTTAATATGACCGCTACTTGTGAGCCGATATTCAAGTTGCTTTGCAAGGGGCAGACAGTTGAGTGGAACCCTGATTGCCAGAAAGCGTTTGAGAAGATTAAGGGTTATTTGCAAGATCCCCCTATTCTGATCCCTCCCGTACCTGGAAGACCGTTGTTTATGTACCTTACCGTTCTCGAGAAGTCTATGGGTTGTGTGCTTGGGCAACATGATGAGACTGGGAAAAAGGAACATGCGATTTATTACCTGAGCAAGAAGTTTACCGATTGCGAAAACAGATACTCACCATTAGAGAAAACTTGTTGTGCATTGGCATGGGCCGCTAAGCGCCTTCGGCAGTATATGGTCTGTCATACCACGTTATTGATTTCTAAAATGGATCCGATCAAGTATATTTTTGAAAAACCTGCTCAAACCGGGAGGCTAGCCCGTTGGCACATGTTGTTATCCGAATATGACATCCAGTATGTACCCCAGAAGGCGATTAAGGGTAGTATCTTATCTGATTACCTTGCAGACCAGCCAGTTGAAGATTATGAACCTCTTAAGCTCGATTTTCCCGATGAGGATATTTTGTTGATTAAAAGGGATTGTGAAGAGCCAGATCCGAGCGAAGGTCCAGAACCAGGTCTTTGGTGGAAGATGATGTTTGATGGCTCCTCGAATTTCAATGGGCATGGTATAGGCGCCGTTTTGATGAACCCAAAAGGCGGATTCACTCCATTTACAACAAGATTGGACTTTGAGTGCACTAACAACGTCGCAGAATATGAAGCATGTATCCTCGGCCTTGAAGCGGCGATTCACCTCCGAATCAAACTTCTTAAAGTAAGTGGTGACTCAGCTTTGGTTATTTACCAAGTACAAGGCAAATGGGAAACGAAGAATGAGAAGCTGATCCCTTATAAGGACTACATTATTGAGCTGATCAAGCATTTCGACGAGATAGAATTCGAGCATGTTCCTAGATCCGAGAATCACGTAGCTGATGCTTTAGCCATGTTAGCATCTATGTGGAAAGTTAAATTCGTTAATGAAGCACCTCTTATCCATATTGAGCGCAAGGTTGAGCCCGCTTATTGTCAGATGGTCGAAGAAGTTGAGGTGGATGAAAAGCCTTGGTTTCATGATATCAAGAACTATCTCGTCAAGCAAGAGTATCCCGATAGCGCTACTGGTCTGGACAAGAAAACACTGAGAAGACTGGCGTCCAAATTCTTTATCAGTAATGGTGTGTTATACAAGAGAAATCACGACATGGTCCTGCTCAGATGCGTTGATAAACGGGAAGCGGACATGTTACTACAGGAAATTCATGAGGGGACCTTCGGAACCCATGCCAATGGTTATGCTATGTCCAAGAAGATGTTAAGGGCTGGGTATTACTGGTTAACCATGGAAGCCGACTGCATCCGATACGCTAGGAAATGCCATAAGTGCCAAATTTATGCTGATAAAACGCACGTACCTCCGTCACCGTTGAATGTTTTGTCTTCACCATGGCCGTTCTCTATGTGGGGCATTGACATGATTGGGGCAATCGAACCGAAAGCCTCTAATGGACATCGTTTTATCCTTGTTGCCATTGATTATTTCACCAAATGGGTAGAGGCTGCCTCCTACGCCAACGTGACCAAGCAAGTGGTTGCCCGATTCATCAGGAAAGAGATCATCTGCCGCTATGGAGTCCCAAGCCGGATAATAACTGACAATGGCACCAATCTGAATAATAAGACTATGAAAGAGTTGTGTGATAACTTCAAGATCACTCACCACAATTCTTCTCCGTACCGTCCTAAGATGAATGGAGCCGTTGAAGCTGCAAATAAGAATATCAAGAAGATCCTGCAAAAGATGGTTGTGACTTACAAAGATTGGCATGAGATGTTACCGTTTGCTTTGCATGGATACAGAACCTCAGTGAGAACTTCGACAGGGGCAACACCTTTCTCATTGGTGTATGGAATGGACGCCGTGCTCCCCATCGAAGTAGAGATACCTTCGCTAAGAGTGTTAATGGAGGCTGAACTTGAGGAAGCTGAGTGGGTTCAAGACAGATTGGATCAGTTGAATCGCATTGACGAGAAGCGTTTGACAGCCATGTGCCATGGGCAATTATATCAGAAACGGATGAAGAGAGCGTTTGATAAGAAGATCCGTATCCGTGAGTTCCGTCAAGGAGAGCTCGTACTCAAAAAGATCTTGCCAGCACACAAAGATATGCGTGGAAAGTGGATGCCCAATTATGAAGGCCCGTTTGTTGTAAAGACCGTTTTCTCCGGAGGGTCTATGATACTTACGACAATGGATGGTGAAGAACTAGCACACCCCGTGAATTCTGATGCAGTCCGAAAATATTATGCCTAAAGACCCGCTAAGTCGAAAACCTGCAAAAGGCGACTTAGGCAAAAGTAAGGGTTGAAAAAAAGAAGTAATAATAAAAAGCTCGCTAAGTTGAAAACCCGAAAGGGCGGCTTAGGCAAAAAAGAGCGTCCCGGTGGATTGAAAACCCGAGAGGGCGGTCCAGGCAAAAGTTAGGGACAAAGGCATTTCATTGCATCAGAGGACACTGATCATCTCGAACACACTTTCCGCATGAGAGCCATGTTTCAGTTCCTTCATCCTTGCCCAAAGCAGGATTCTGGATTAGTCTTAGTTATTAGTGTCAGTAGGTGTCATTGGATTCAATGTAACCTTTTCCCATGTTGTCAATTTCAAAACATAATCATCTGTGGAGCTATGCCTTCAGCAAGCAGCCACCCTTTAATAAAAGATACCATCTCGTTACTTACATTCCTTGGTGCATTGCTCTTTATTTTCTATTGTTATGCAAAATGCGTTTATTCTTAAAATTTGAAAATGAAAGGTGCATTGTAGATTTTTCAGAATTGTTTTTCAAAAACAACAAATTTGAAATGTAACAAATTACTTTGACTAGTGGAAATTCCGAAAGGATCTCTCCATTCCCCGGAAATATCATTATTGCAGAAACACTTTCAAACCATTGCCCAGTGACAGTCCCCAGAGAGACTATAAGCTGACAACTTTTTCTTGGGAAACTCAAAAGTGTCCCTCAGGTTTTCTTCTCCCCATGTGAAGACGTGATACTGTACACCCAAGCAGATTACCTTCTCCCCAGAGAATTCAGAACTTTAAAACCAGATTCGGTTCTACCATTGATCTTTCTTACCCATGATTGACGTATTGGTTGCAGAGAACGCAGGGTATTTCCGTCGAGATGTTTATTTCATCTCTCGTCCCGTCTCTAGTCTGTTTCGTCAGCATACGCAAGGGCATAAGCATCACATGCCTATTTCATTACACATTCATTACATATTCATTACATACTCATTACATACTCATTTCATAACATCCTGTATATTTACATACATAGACATCAACATACATTCATATTAACATACGCAGTAACATATGCATTAGCATTCACAGGTTCATTGTGTTTCACCATCATTGGTTGTTACCGCCGAGTAACTGGGTTCGTCCATTCTCTCCAAATAGATTGTCAGCCATAAGCATAAAACACTTACTTGTTTCCAGTTTCCCTACGGAGCTCGATCCTCGTGGATGACGGTTACTTCAGCTATCTTTCCTCGCCAGGATAAGATATCTACCCTTCGAGATCATTCCCTCGATGGAGTCTTGATTACTAGTCTTCTTTCTAGCTCGATCCTAGATTGAATCTCAGTCTTGTCGGTCGTCGAGCCTAACCGGACGTGCATTTATTTTGCACCATCTGAAGATTTTCACCATACCATGACAGATACGCGACTATCTCGCCCGAGAAGTTTATCACTATACCCGGACGTGCATTTATTTTGCACTATCTTTCAAGAAAATCAACTACAATCCTTTACAGATACACGCCAGTTCGCGCCGGAAAATATATCAGTACAACACTTTACAATCCTACATGTTACAACCCTTTACACTTTACATTTTACAGCATCAGCATACGACATTTCTCACCTAAGAAGTCGATCCTATCCTCATTATGACTCGCAGCAACTGGCCATCTCCATGGAGCAGTTGGGCTTCCATTTACCTGCCGTCTTGGGGTATGAACCAAATCGTATTCAGGAGAGCACGATCCTGAGTTACGGGGAGGTTTGAGCGAAATCATATTCAGGAGAGCACGATTCTGAGTTATGAGGAAGTTCAGTTGGCCGTTTTTCAGGAGTGCACGATTCTGAAAAATGAGAAAATTTCAGTCATCCAGTTTCATATTCAGGAGAGCACGATTCTGAAGTATGAAGAAATTCAGTCATCCAGTTTCATATTCAGGAGAGCACGATTCTGAAGTATGAAGAAATTCAGTCATCCAGTTTCATATTCAGGAGAGCACGATTCTGAAGTATGAAGAAATTCAGTCATCCAGTTTCATATTCAGGAGAGCACGATTCTGAAATATGAAGAAATTCAGTCATCCAGTTTCATATTCAGGAGAGCACGATTCTGAAGTATGAGGAAGTTCAGTTAGCCCTTTTCATATTCAGGAGAGCACGATTCTGAAGTATGAAGAATTTCATTTACCCGGAAGAGCCGAATCATATTCAGGAGAGCACGATTCTGAAGTATGAGGAAGTTCAGTTTACCCTTTTCATGTTCAGGAGAGCACGATTTTGAAGCATGGAGAAGTTTATTTATCCTTCGGTAAGAGAAGAATCAGAATCGTATTCCAGGCGCCGACCTTAAAATGCGAGAAGATTTATTTATCAGATAAGCAGCAGCCTCTTTATTTGAGTGCTTATCCATTTTTGCACATAAGTCCTTTCCAACGATAAGTGACAATTCTCCCTCGAGAAGCTTATCAGGGCAATTCCCATCAAAGTCCATTTATTTTGGCATACAGTCGGTCTTTACCCTGTATATTTGCTACGGAGTTCCGAAAAGTCCGTTTGATCCTGTCACGAGGGGTAGTTTACAGAAGCTTGGATGTTATTCTTTGCTCAATGCTCCAGCATTCTGTAATCGATCTTACAATCGTACGTGATCCAGTTTTATTTTTAGATTCCCCAGTGGAGGCCGTCTCATAGGTACCATCTCCATTTGAGGATCTCGTTCCTTTTCTAAAAGTGACAATTGGTCATTCGCACCAGTTGACTATCATTTTTAGATTTCCCCAGTGTTGTACTGTGTCTCAGCGCATCATTTTCCCCAGTGAGTTCTTCTCGTTGGCGTCTGTCCCGGTGTCGTCATGTTCGGCAGCATTTTCGCATTCATTATTCCAGCATACGCGTCATATCATATTCATGGCATCATCTGCATTAAGTCGTTCCCGTTTTGTCCATAGCATTGCATATCGTCGCATATAAGGGCAAAATTTTCGGTTATCTATATTTAAATCTCTCCACCACGATTCCTCGAGTCTCTGTCACTCAAATCGTCCGGTGTAGCTATTTAAATAGGGGCAACTGTAATACCCCAAATTTTACCCTTATATTTAGTCAGTCATTTCGCATATCGCCTCACATGTACATTTGCTAACCACTAACAAGTTATGAAGGTGTTTGTTTTGCAGATTGGGTCCCAGGGGTATTTTGGTCATCTTACACAAATTCTACCGATGCCTTGAAGATGGTCTGTTATTAAAAATCTGAGGCATTTGATACGTTATGGTTTTGAGGCATTTACCTATCACCAGTTCTGATCATATTGAGATTTTAGCGGTTTGGTCAGTGGAATTTAATTACGATTAGTGTTACTGTTGATGCTGAAAACGTTGCGATTACGGTGCTCATAGGTGTTGGTTATGAAATGGTTGGTTAACATTTTAATCAGATGATGGGATGAGGATTACAATTGAGACGAGTGCGAATAAGAATACCACTTCGGAGTATTTATGTTTTATGCCTGTGTTAATGAATATTAAATACTTGTGGATTTATTCACAAATGTTTATATTTTTTAACTAAGAATAAAATATAAATAAATTCAAAATTTTGGGAATTTTATTTCATAAAAAATGTCATCATACAAGAAGTGGAGAATGCTTCACATTTTATAAGTGCTGTTACAAGGAAATACATTAAAGTTCTAAATTCTAAGGGATTACATTATCTATCCTAAATCCTAAGAACATCTAAGGGTCTTCATGCTGTCTTTAAGCTTCGCCGCAGAATCTCGACTAACCTGCACATCAAAGCAAAACAAACAATATAGAAAAAAGGTTAGAAGTTGTTTTTGACACTCTCAGAACATCGTCATCATCGAGTGCCGGGAGTGGCACAACCGAAGCTGCGTCCTACCCCCGTTACCGATCCGCGCCGTGGGCGTCAGATCAGGTAACACCTGTTCTTATTGTTACGGGACATCCGAGAGACAGAAGTAATAAAAGAAGCGGGACTGATTCGTTTTGCCGCGATTGGTTTTCAAAACTGATACGAGAATAAGGCAACATTGAACTCAGACCCGGATGCCGGCATGGTCTGAGTCATTTTGGTTCCGAAATTTCCAACACCTGAAAAGCCACAAACGCATCAATATCAGATTCAGAATTTGGAACCCAAAACATAAACAATTCATGAGCAGTATTAATCCTGAACCAGTAGGTGAGGTTATGAAAACCAAGTCCAAACAGAGAATTGAAATGCAAGCCAAAATTGCAAACAGAACACCAGATGCAGACTGAACTGCATCAAAACAATGCATCAGAAGGCAGATTTATGCGCAAGAAGACATAAGAAAAGGTCCTACAAATCTGTCATGACAGAAAAGTGTTCAGCAGGCTCCAAAGAAGCACAACAGCATCAAACATGGTTTAGTAGCATGTTCAAAAATCAGACCGTCACGAAAACCGAACCAGTTGCAATGGCAAGCAATACATGAGTGAGGGACTATACCGAATCACAGCACATAACCATAGGCTAAATATGCAAGCACATTGGAAAAACAAATTGTCAAACACATGGTTCAGGATATCAGCATGATGGCCAATCATCATCACCAATTCAATCAACCTGCCAAAACTACACAGAAGAGTTGAAATTCATGTCAGTTCAGAATTGCAGGCAGTATTAAATCATGGCACGGTTTGTACCAGCAAGAATGATCCAATAGTTATCAAATCATGCTCAGTTCATAAAACAAACGAATCATCAAACACGGGGCTCAGTTAATCAAACATCATAGCCCAAGTCACCATCACCAATTCAATTAGAAGCAGCAATATGATCAGAAGCCAGGATGTAGTATCCTGTTCCGAATGGTTCAGACAAAATTCATCACTACCATGTACCCTTCTCGGCGGCAAAGATCAAGGCAAAGTGTCCATCCTGAAAGAAGAAAAAGAAAAAGTAAGTGCCAATGAAATCGCATCAGGAATCAAATCAGTATCCAAATTCCCCAAAAGCAATCCAATTCACATTTGCAAGAGTCTAATCAAAAGATGATCAAATCAAATTGAATCTGGGAAAAATAGAAACAAATCAAAATGAAACCATCAAGAATTAATATCAGATGCCAATCAATCCAATCTGAAGGCAAACCATATCAGAAAATAATAGAGATTTTGATGTCAATCCTGAAGCAGACCAAAACAAAATCAGTTCAGGTTATTAAATCGAACAGGGTCAGAAGAATCAGCTGGAAATCAGAGACCCATCAAATCCTAAAAGGGGAAATAGGATCAGATGGAACCAAATCATATCCCATTGGAACTCATCAATCAACGAATCAGTATCAAATTCATACCAGAAAAATGAAATTTAATCTCACCGAAATACCAATCGAATCCTAAAAGAGGAATAGAGTATCCAATCGTAATCCAATCAGTATCTGAGAAAATCACAACAAAATCAAATAATATCAACACAAAATCGAATCTCAGAGTAACGCAAATCCAAGGCCCAGAAGTTAAGTTATAAAAGGGAGGATACAACCTGAGAGAGGGAGGAGATCACGAGCGAAACCCTAACGAAGAACGGAGATCGCAAACGAACAAACCCTAGGCGCCGTGAACGAAGAACATCGTCGTCATCGTTCAAACGCACCGTGTATCATCCATCATCGGTCACGAAAGATTCGAACGAGAGACCACCAACGCCGTTTAACCAGACGACGGGCAATCTCTCGTTTTTGTGCCTCAGCCCACGCCATCATCGGCCGATTTCGCGTTAAATGTAAGCAACGGGACGTTTCATTATGAGTTTTGATGTTTTATTTCAGGAAATGAGAGACTCACGGCGCGAGGAAGAAGAAAGACGCGAGAGAGATGAAGGAGAAAAGGGAAACGGCGCCGCGAAGGTTCTCTGGGGGGAAACCCTAAAAAATTTTTGTTTCTTATGACTAACCACTGGGTTGGGTCCGGAGGTGATGACCGGCCCAAACCCTTTATGTTTTATTTTTTTTTTATTTTGTTTTTTTAAAATTATTTTATTTGTTTTTAAATTGTTTTATAATTAAAAATTGTTTTTAAAAAACCCTTTCTTTTGTAAATATAAAAAAAAAACTGTTTTTTAAACAAATAAAAACTCTAAAACCCTTTTTTATAATAAAATCAAAAAACCTCTTTTCCTATAATAAAAATAAATGTTTTTTAATAAATAACTTAAAAATCTTTTTAAAAATATCTAAGTTAAAACCTTTTTTTTAGATTAAATTTAAAATGTTTTTCTAACTAACCTCACTCTTTTCTTTTTTTTATATAGCTTCATTCAACATCTCTTTCACAACAACGCAAATCTTCAATATTGCATTTTTTTCTCCTGACCCGTCCCATTACTGTCTAACTTTGTTTACTAACGGGTGTTCATCTTTTACAGCTCATGATCACTATTATTGCGTGGTGTTTTATTTAAGTTTTATTATTATTGTAACTGCTTCTCGGTTGTAATCTCGCGAACCCTAACAATCGCGCTTTAATTACTGCTTTTAAATTTCTGCTTGCATGGTTAAATTAGGTCATTATTCTCTGTGTGCACAATTCAATTATCTCACACATTCATCAATACTCCTGTCACATTACACTCATCCGAAGGTTAGGTCTAGCTTTTGGTCGCCGCGCCAATAGTCCTCAACTTCAAACCCTTTCACCTTACAAACCCTAACTCTTCACAAATGCCTCGCCGCAGGCAAAATTACAATTTTACCCCTAGCATTAGGTCAAAGAGCCGCCGCACTCACTTTAGGGTTTCCCGCCGCGAAATCCCTAACCTAATTTAACCCTAACACAACTTAACATTTCAACGTAGAGATTTGGAGTTTCTACACTCCGCGTAAGCATGTCCTTAAGACATGTTTATTCCCCTTGAAACCTTGGCCACAGTCAAGACGTTTCTGACCTCCCTTTTGAGGGGAACTACGATTACTCTGATTCCACTCCCGTAAGGATACGTAGGCACAAGATGCGATGTCTTGCCGAGTAAACTTAGAATTAACCCCTTAGGTCTTTTTTCTCACTTTTAATCCTTTGTACATATACCTTAAGCAAATAAATAAAGCAAATAGTAAACATTTGAACAAAAGGTTCCTGTAGAGTACTACAGAAGTTTAGGGTGCTAATACCTTCCCTAAATTTAACCAACCCCCGAACCCTAGATCTTTCCCCGCATTGTGTTTACGATGCAAAATAGGTTTTCCCTCTTTTGACCTTTTCCTTCGGATAAATCAAAGAGCGGTTGTGAATTGAATTGCGATTCAAACTCATTAGTAGTTTGTGATCCTATTTCCACCGCAACAGAAAATGGCGACTTCACTGGGGAATCTTCTTAATTTTTGAGGGTTATCCCTAACTTGTTCATATTTATTACTATCTGTGTTATTATTCATTTACATGTATATATTTGTGCTTTGATGGTGGGATTGTTCCTTGTGCAGTGAGATAAGTCCTACGCCCGGACTAGTGACATTATTATAGGATGGGGATATATTCGATGAGGCTTATAGGGAGTGAATCCCGACCAAGTTGATTCGAGAATCACCGCTCAGTTGAGACCCTTTCGAAAATGGTTCGGTTGAACGAGTAATCGTGAAAACTTTTTCCATGGTCGATTGGAGTCTGTGATATTGGGAACCGTAGTACCTTAACACCACCTTGGCCTTATTTAGGACGTAGTGCGGGAACTATGTGGGAGTAGTCCTACAATGGTTGCTACGCGATACTACACTCAAAAGAGGTTCTCTTGAGAATATTATTCACCCCTGAGTCAGTCGGAAGGTTGATAATATCCGAAAGATGGGCTGATGACTTTGGGCACTTTGTAGAACCTTGTTCGGCAGGTACAACTAACCTATAGTACACTCCTTTTGGGATGGGTAGACCTTGACTCCGCTCACGTTCCTTTAACCTAGGACTTTGTGTGTTTTCATGCATTGCATCCATAAAGCATCTCATTGCATTGTATTTCATGGAATTCAAATATCATTCATGGATATCGCGGGATACCATAAATAAAAAATAAAGTGAAAAAACAAGAAAAAGATTTCCTTGGTACCCCACGACATTCGTAAAAGTTTGAATTCCATGAAATCTTCATCCACATTTTAGCATCATTTACTTTTTTGCATTGCATGGGTCTCCCGACACTCGGTTCTCTCACCTTCCAGTTTCGCCACCCTGAGTTCTCGGCACCAATACAACACCAGAGCTCAAACGCGGAAAAGAATGGAGGATCAGGCAAAAGAGATTGATCGCCTTAGCAATGAACTTGAAGACCTTCGAGGGGGTATGGGGCGTATGATGGAATTGTTACATGTCATGAATGCTAAGATGGATACCCAGCCCACTGTTGTTTCTGAGATTACCGGCGTTACTGTGGACCCTCCACCAAGTGTGACCATAGCAAGGGACCCACCTTATGGTCTTGCTCCCGTTTTTGTGCCTCCTCAAGCCCCTGTTCCGATTAATCAGCCTGTTCAGCAAGCCGTGCCTTTATTTTCTGAAGTTTCTAGGGGGGCTCCTATCTTTGCACCACCTGTTGTACACACTCGTGCGCAACCGTACTTCAATGAGACAGTTTTTGATAATCTTGATGAGAATGTTGAGGGTTATGAGAAACATGATAAGCTTCGTGAGGAAGTAAACACTATCGTCCAGAGATTGAAAAAGGTAGAGGGTGATCAAATTTTTGGGACTGCTGCAAGGGATGTTTGTTTGGTCTCAGGTTTGGTTATTCCCCCGAAGTTCAAAACTCCGAACTTCGATCGTTATGAAGGTGCCACCTGTCCTAAGAGTCATTTGATCATGTATTATCGCAAAATGGCTGCCCATGTTGAGAATGATAAACTGATGATTCATTGCTTCCAAGACAGTTTGAAGGGTGCTTCTTCCAAGTGGTATTTAACTTTGGACCAATCCCGCGTTAAGAGCTTTCAAGATTTATCTGACGCTTTCATCAAACACTACAAGTACAATATGGATCTGGCTCCTGACAGAAGACAGTTGCTGAGTATGTCACAAAAGAATTCTGAGTCATTCAAAGAGTATGCTCAAAGGTGGAGAGAGACTGCTTCGCAGGTAGAACCTCCTTTGACCGAGAAAGAGTTAGCTGATTGGTTTGTCGACACAGTCCGTCCAGAATTTTACGAGAGAATGGTGGGTAGTGTGACTTCAAACTTCTCCGACATCGTTGCTGTGGGTGTCAAGATTGAATTGGGTATGAAGAGTGGTAAAATGACAAATAATCATGGCGCTTCTAAGGATCAGTCGAAGAAACCTCCGTATAGCTCCCAGAAAAAGAAGGAGAGTGAGACTAATGCTATATCCTCTGGTAGACCAAGGGAACGCTTTTATCGGCATCCGCAAGGTTATGCTCAACCTCAAGGGTACCCAGTCCAATATGCTCAACAACCCTATGTGGCAGCTATTACACCTTCTTTCAATCAACAGGTTCCCATGTATCAACCTATGCAACAACCTCCTGTTTATCCGCCTCCTGTCAACTACCTACAGGCACCCAATACTCCTGCTCCTCAACAGCCAAAGAGTACGGCTCCTCGCCAGAATATGCCGAACAGAAGAACGTATAAACCTTGTCCGCCGATTCCAATGACTTTTACCGAGTTGTATCCTTCTTTGGTCAAGCAGGGGCTCATCACCACTCGGGCTTTGGGTCCGCCTCCTAATCCATTACCCGCTAATTACAACGCTGCCGCTCATTGTTTATTTCGTGAGGGTGCGCCTGGTCATGATCTGGAGAATTGTTATGCTCTCAAAAATATTGTCAGGGACCTATTGGAAAAGAAGATTTTGTCATTTGAAGATCCTCAACCAAATGTTAAGAAGAACCCTTTTCCTAACCATGAGAGTGTCAATGCCATTAGTGGTGATTCGGGGGAAGGTTATGCCCTTGACGTTGAACAGATTAAGACTCCTCTCAAGATGTTCCATTCGAAACTGTTTGAAGCTGGTTTGGTAGATACTTCCCACGGTGCATGCGTAAGTTGTGAAGCCAGTACTAAGGGTTGTGTGTTAGTTCAGAATGATGTTCAGAGGCTGATTAGTGAGGGTGTTTTACAAGTGACAAGCCAAGCCAAGAAGGATGTAGTCGTTGTGGTTGAGCCTGTCTTCCATCAGCCTGAATCAAAGGGTAAGGTACCAGTGTTTAATTTATCAGGGGCAGGCTCTGCCAACCTCGTGTTCGATATACCGAGGTCGTATATCCCTGAAGTGAATCAGCCTAAGCCTATAGTTATTCGAAGACCGAGTCCGTTTCCTTTCAGTGATCCTAAAGCTGTGCCTTGGAAATATGACGTGACGATGATTGACAAGGAGTCCGGGAAGGTTTTTCCAAAGGAAGAGGTTAAGGGCACGGTGACCAATATCGCAGAGGTAAGCAGGATGACCCGCAGTGGCCGTGTGTATACTCCCCATTCCAGTGAGGTCCCACCTAAGGAAACAGCTAGTATCCCAGTGCCTGCCAAAGACAAAGGTAAGGGAGCCGTTACGAATGATGAAGATGCTGAATTTTTAAGGATCATCAAGAAAAGTGACTATAAAGTTATCGACCAACTTCATCAGACTCCTTCCAAGATTTCGATTTTATCTCTGTTAATGAGTTCACCCGCTCATAGGATGGCCTTGCAGAAGGTTTTGACTCAAGCACATGTGGATCAAGATATTAGCACCAGTCGGTTTGATAGTGTGATTGCCAATTTAACCGCTTGTAACACCCTCAGTTTCAGCAATGAAGAGTTACCGAAGGAGGGTCCGAACCATAATCGTGCTTTACATATATCGGTAAAGTGTCAGGAGGACAATTTAGCGAGAGTGCTAGTAGACACCGGCTCTTCTCTGAATGTTCTACCCAAGAGGGTTCTTGATAGGTTGGCTTGTAAAGAGACTGCGCTGAAACCTACACCTTTGGTTGTCAAGGCTTTCGATGGCTCTCGTCGATCGGTAATGGGGGAGGTTGAGCTACCTATCCTGATCGGTCCGCAAGCTTTTAATATCACGTTTCAAGTCATGGACATTAATCCCAATTACAGTTGTTTACTTGGAAGGCCGTGGATCCATGCCGCTGGGGCAGTGACCTCAACGTTACATCAAAAGATGAAATTCGTGATCGATGGAAAGTTGGTTATTATACACGGTGAGGAGGATCTGATGGTCAGTAACCTGTCCTCTTTCCGTTACATCGAGGCCGATGAGAATGCTTTAGACATTTCCTTTCAAGCACTTGAGATCGCCAATGCTGTTCTGCTGGAGGTCGAAGAGACAGTGGGTCAGGGTAATCCATCTTTTGCATCTCTGAAGAGTACCAAAGCAACAATTGACAGGGGCATTCCTGAAGGATGGGGAGAGGTAATTGATGTCAAGACCAAGACGGATCGCTCTGGGTTGGGTTACAAACCAACTCAGAATGGAGCTGCCACAACTGTCGAAGGGCGTCCGAAGGTTATCCAAGAGGTATTTGTCAGCGGAGGTTTCCAAGTCAATGCCATCAACGACTGTGAGGAAAATGAAGAGCTGAGCAACCTGGTGTTTAAGGGTGATGCAGTTTTGAACAACTGGGAGGCCGTAGAGATCCCTGTTATCTTTCCCTTGTCAAAGTAATTGTTTTTAAAAGTTTCATTTACATTTTCAAATAAAAATCCGTAGCTCTGCCCAAGGCTATAGGGTCTTTTATTGGGCCACCTTTCATTTCTAAAAAGATATTAATAAAAGCATTTTGTTCAATTCCACTTTGGTTCATTTGCGTTTTTCGTTTTCACCTTTAAAAATGAAATTGGCAACCTTTTTCAAAAAAATAATAATAATAATAAAAAAAACAGCATTTCATATCTTCGAGCATTTTAATTAAGTAAGCCTTCCATCATGCAGAGATATCGTAAACCTTGTTGGATCCAATGACTTTGCTGACACTCCTGACTAGGATGCACCCATCAATCAAGCTGAAGACGAGGGTGAAGAAGATTTTGAAGTACCCGCGGAACTGACAAGATTGATTGAGTACGAGTACACAGAGCTTCAGCCGCATAAAGAGCAGGTGGACCTAATTAATCTCGGTACGGATGAGAGCAAAAAAGAGGTCAAGATTGGTGCAATGCTTGGGACGGAGATTAGGCCGAGGTTGATTGAGTTGTTAAAAGAGTATATTGATGTGTTTGCATGGTCGTATCAAGATATGCCGGGCCTGAACACAGATATTGTTGTTCACAAGTTGCCACTTAAGCCAGATTGTCCACCTATCAAGCAGAAACTCCGAAGAACGAGACCCGACATGGCTTTGAAGATTCGAGATGAGGTTAAAAAGCAGTTGGATGCAGGTTTCTTGGCAGTCGCAAAATATCCAGATTGGGTTGCCAACATTGTGCCAGTACCTAAGAAGGACGGTAAAGTTAGGATGTGTGTAGACTACAGGGATCTGAACAAAGCAAGTCCAAAAGACGACTTCCCACTGCCACATATTGACACACTGGTAGACAATACGGCCAGTTTTGCGTTGTTCTCATTTATGGATGGGTTCTCCGGCTATAATCAGATCAAGATGGATCCCGATGATCGAGAGAAGACTACTTTCATTACTCCTTGGGGAACCTTCTGCTACAAAGTCATGCCCTTCGGTTTAAAGAATGCAGGGGCAACTTACCAACGTGCTATGACCACTCTTTTTCATGATATGATGCACAAGGAAATTGAGGTGTATGTGGACGATATGATAGCCAAATCTCAGAGTGAAGAGGAGCATTTAGACCATTTGGTGAAGCTGTTTGAACGACTCAGGAAATATCAGTTGAAATTGAATCCTGCAAAATGTACCTTCGGTGTCAGATCCGGAAAATTGCTTGGTTTCATTGTTAGCCAGCGAGGGATTGAGGTGGATCCTGACAAAGTCCGAGCCATTCAAGATATGCCGGCTCCGCGAACCGAGACGCAAGTTAGGGGTTTTCTGGGACGTCTGAATTACATTTCCAGGTTTATCTTTAATATGACCGCTACTTGTGAGCCGATATTCAAGTTGCTTTGCAAGGGGCAGACAGTTGAGTGGAACCCTGATTGCCAGAAAGCGTTTGAGAAGATTAAGGGTTATTTGCAAGATCCCCCTATTCTGATCCCTCCCGTACCTGGAAGACCGTTGTTTATGTACCTTACCGTTCTCGAGAAGTCTATGGGTTGTGTGCTTGGGCAACATGATGAGACTGGGAAAAAGGAACATGCGATTTATTACCTGAGCAAGAAGTTTACCGATTGCGAAAATAGATACTCACCATTAGAGAAAACTTGTTGTGCATTGGCATGGGCCGCTAAGCGCCTTCGGCAGTATATGGTCTGTCATACCACGTTATTGATTTCTAAAATGGATCCGATCAAGTATATTTTTGAAACACCTGCTCAAACCGGGAGGCTAGCCCGTTGGCACATGTTGTTATCCGAATATGACATCCAGTATGTACCCCAGAAGGCGATTAAGGGTAGTATCTTATCTGATTACCTTGCTGACCAGCCAGTTGAAGATTATGAACCTCTTAAGCTCGATTTTCCCGATGAGGATATTTTGTTGATTAAAAGGGATTGTGAAGAGCCAGATCCGAGCGAAGGTCCAGAACCAGGTCTTTGGTGGAAGATGATGTTTGATGGCTCCTCGAATTTCAATGGGCATGGTATAGGCGCCGTTTTGATGAACCCAAAAGGCGGATTCACTCCATTTACAGCAAGATTGGACTTTGAGTGCACTAACAACGTCGCAGAATATGAAGCATGTATCCTCGGCCTTGAAGCGGCGATTCACCTCCGAATCAAACTTCTTAAAGTAAGTGGTGACTCAGCTTTGGTTATTTACCAAGTACAAGGCAAATGGGAAACGAAGAATGAGAAGCTGATCCCTTATAAGGACTACATTATTGAGCTGATCAAGCATTTCGACGAGATAGAATTCGAGCATGTTCCTAGATCCGAGAATCACGTAGCTGATGCTTTAGCCATGTTAGCATCTATGTGGAAAGTTAAATTCGTTAATGAAGCACCTCTTATCCATATTGAGCGCAAGGTTGAGCCCGCTTATTGTCAGATGGTCGAAGAAGTTGAGGTGGATGAAAAGCCTTGGTTTCATGATATCAAGAACTATCTCGTCAAGCAAGAGTATCCCGATAGCGCTACTGGTCTGGACAAGAAAACACTGAGAAGACTGGCGTCCAAATTCTTTATCAGTAATGGTGTGTTATACAAGAGAAATCACGACATGGTCCTGCTCAGATGCGTTGATAAACGGGAAGCGGACATGTTACTACAGGAAATTCATGAGGGGACCTTCGGAACCCATGCCAATGGTTATGCTATGTCCAAGAAGATGTTAAGGGCTGGGTATTACTGGTTAACCATGGAAGCCGACTGCATCCGATACGCTAGGAAATGCCATAAGTGCCAAATTTATGCTGATAAAACGCACGTACCTCCGTCACCGTTGAATGTTTTGTCTTCACCATGGCCGTTCTCTATGTGGGGCATTGACATGATTGGGGCAATCGAACCGAAAGCCTCTAATGGACATCGTTTTATCCTTGTTGCCATTGATTATTTCACCAAATGGGTAGAGGCTGCCTCCTACGCCAACGTGACCAAGCAAGTGGTTGCCCGATTCATCAGGAAAGAGATCATCTGCCGCTATGGAGTCCCAAGCCGGATAATAACTGACAATGGCACCAATCTGAATAATAAGACTATGAAAGAGTTGTGTGATAACTTCAAGATCACTCACCACAATTCTTCTCCGTACCGTCCTAAGATGAATGGAGCCGTTGAAGCTGCAAATAAGAATATCAAGAAGATCCTGCAAAAGATGGTTGTGACTTACAAAGATTGGCATGAGATGTTACCGTTTGCTTTGCATGGATACAGAACCTCAGTGAGAACTTCGACAGGGGCAACACCTTTCTCATTGGTGTATGGAATGGACGCCGTGCTCCCCATCGAAGTAGAGATACCTTCGCTAAGAGTGTTAATGGAGGCTGAACTTGAGGAAGCTGAGTGGGTTCAAGACAGATTGGATCAGTTGAATCGCATTGACGAGAAGCGTTTGACAGCCATGTGCCATGGGCAATTATATCAGAAACGGATGAAGAGAGCGTTTGATAAGAAGATCCGTATCCGTGAGTTCCGTCAAGGAGAGCTCGTACTCAAAAAGATCTTGCCAGCACACAAAGATATGCGTGGAAAGTGGATGCCCAATTATGAAGGCCCGTTTGTTGTAAAGACCGTTTTCTCCGGAGGGTCTATGATACTTACGACAATGGATGGTGAAGAACTAGCACACCCCGTGAATTCTGATGCAGTCCGAAAATATTATGCCTAAAGACCCGCTAAGTCGAAAACCTGCAAAAGGCGACTTAGGCAAAAGTAAGGGTTGAAAAAAAGAAGTAATAATAAAAAGCTCGCTAAGTTGAAAACCCGAAAGGGCGGCTTAGGCAAAAAAGAGCGTCCCGGTGGATTGAAAACCCGAGAGGGCGGTCCAGGCAAAAGTTAGGGACAAAGGCATTTCATTGCATCAGAGGACACTGATCATCTCGAACACACTTTCCGCATGAGAGCCATGTTTCAGTTCCTTCATCCTTGCCCAAAGCAGGATTCTGGATTAGTCTTAGTTATTAGTGTCAGTAGGTGTCATTGGATTCAATGTAACCTTTTCCCATGTTGTCAATTTCAAAACATAATCATCTGTGGAGCTATGCCTTCAGCAAGCAGCCACCCTTTAATAAAAGATACCATCTCGTTACTTACATTCCTTGGTGCATTGCTCTTTATTTTCTATTGTTATGCAAAATGCGTTTATTCTTAAAATTTGAAAATGAAAGGTGCATTGTAGATTTTTCAGAATTGTTTTTCAAAAACAACAAATTCGAAATGTAATAAATTACTTTGACTAGTGGAAATTCCGAAAGGATCTCTCCATTCCCCGGAAATATCATTATTGCAGAAACACTTTCAAACCCGAAGGCCGGCTCAACACAAAGTTGAGAGGAACATTTGACCTTCCCGTCATGCATCTGTTAAACAGACAGGCATTGAACCCAAAGGGCGGCTCAACCCGTAGTTGAGAAGAACATCTGTCCTTGGTGTCAGGCATCAGTTAAACAGAAAGGCATTGAACCCGAAGCACGGCTCAACCCGAAGTTGAGAAAAACATCTGACCACACTGTCAGGCATCGGTTAAACAAACTGGCATCGAACCCGAAGGGCGGCTAAACCCGAAGTTGATAAGAACATTAGACCTCGCCATCAGGCATCTGGTAAACAAACAGGCATCGAACCCGAAGGCCGGCTCAACACAAAGTTGAGAGAAACATTTGACCTTCTCGTCATGCATCTGTTAAACAGACATGCATTGAACCCGAAGGGTGGCTCAACCCGTAGTTGAGAAGAACATCTAACCTCGGTGTCAGGCATTAGTTAAACAGACAGGCATTGAACCCGAAGGCCGGCTCAACCAAAAGTTGAGAAGAACATCTGAACACGCTGTCAGGCATCTGTTAAACAAACAGGCATCGAACCCGAAGGCCGGCTCAACCCTTAGTTGACAAGAACATCTCACCTCGTCGTCAAGCATCTGTTAAAAAAACAGGCATCGAACCCAAAGGCCGGCTCAACATGAAGTTGAGAGGAACATCTGACCTCGCTATCAGGCATCTATTAAACAAATAGGCATCAAAACCGAATGCCGGCTCAACACGAAGTTGATAGGAACATCTGACCTCGCTGTCAAGCATTTGTTAAACAAACAGGCATCGAACCCGAAGGACGGCTCAACCCGAAGTTGAGAAGAACATCTGACCTCGCCCTCAGGCATTTGTTAAACAAACATGCATCGAATTTGAAGGTCGGCTCAACATGAAGTTGAGAAGAACATCTGACCTTGATGTCAGGCATCAGTTAAACAAACAGGCATCGAACCTGAAGGTCGGCTCAATACGAAGTTGAGAGGATTATCTGACCTCACTGTCAAGCATCTGTTAAATAAACAAGCATCGAATCTGAAGGTCGGCTCAACCCGAGGTTGAGAGGAATATTTGACCTCATCGTCAGGCATCTGTTAAACAAGTAAGCATCGAACCCGAAGGCCGGCTCAACCGGAAGTTTAGAAGAACATCTGACCTCGCCGTCAGGTATCTGTTAAACAAACAGGCATCGAACCCGAAGGTCGTCTCAACCCTTAGTTGACGAGAACATCTAACCTTGCCGTCAATCATCTGTTAAACAAACATGCATCGAACCCAAAGGCCGGCTCAACATGAAGTTGAGAGGAACATCTGACCTCGCCATTAGGCATCTATTAAACAAACATGCATCAAACCCGAAGGCCGGATCAACACGAAGTTGAGACGAACATCTGACCTCGCCGTCAAGCATTTGTTAAACAAACAGGCATCGAACCCAAAGGTCGGCTAACCTTGAAGTTAAGAGGAACATCTGACCTCGCCATCAGGCATCTGTTAAAAAAACAGGCATCAAACTCAAAGGCCGGCTCAACACGAAGCTGAGAAGAATATCTGACCTCGCCGTCAGACATCTGTTAAACAAACAGGCATCGAACCCGAAGGCCGTCTCAACCCTTAGTTGACAAGAACATCTCACCTCACCGTCAAGTATCTGTTAAACAAATAGGCATCGAACCCAAAGGCCGGCCCAACATGAAGTTGAGAGCAACATCTGACCTCGCTATCAGGCATCTATTAAACAAACAGGCATCAAACCCGAAGGCTGGCTCAACACGAAGTTAAGAGTAACATTTGACCTCGCCGTCAAACATTTGTGAAACAAACAGGCATCGAACTCGAAGGGCGACTAAACCCGAAGTTGAGAAGAACATCTGACCTCGCCTTCAGGCATCTGTTAAACAAACACGCATCGAATTTGAAGGTCGGCTCAACCCGAAGTTGAGAAGAACATATGACCTTGCTGTCAAGCATAAGTTAAACAAACAGGCATCGAACCTGAAGACCGGCTCAATACGAAGTTGAGAGGAACATCTGACCTCGCTCTCAAGCATCTTTTAAAAAAACAGGCATCGAATCTGAAGGTCGGCTCAACCCGAAGTTGAGAAGAACATATGACATCACCGTCAGACATCTAATAAACAAGTAGGCATCGAACCCGAAGGCCGGCTCAACCGGAAGTTGAGAAGAACATCTGACCTCGCCGTCAGGTATCTATTAAACAAACAGGCATCGAACCCGAAGGGCGGCTAAACCCGAAGTTGGTAAGAACATTAGACCTCGCCGTCAGGCATCTATTAAACAAACAGGCATCGAACCCGAAGGCCGGCTCAACACAAAGTTGAGAGGAACATTTGACCTTCCCGTCATGCATCTGTTAAACAGATAGGCATTGAACCCGACGGGCGGCTCAACCCATAGTTGAGAAGAACATCTGACCTCGGTGTCAGGCATCAGTTAAACAAAAAGGCATTGAACCCGAAGGACGGCTCAACCCGAAGTTGAGAAAAACATCTGACCACGCTGTCAGGCATCTGTTAAACAAACTGGCATCGAACCCGAATGGCGGCTAAACCCGAAGTTGATAAGAACATTAGACCTCGCCGTCAGGCATCTGTTAAACAAACAGGCATCGAACCCGAAGGCCAGCTCAACACGAAGTTGACAGAAACATTTGACCTTCTCGTCATGCATCTGTTAAACAGACATGCATTGAACCCGAAGGGCGGCTCAACCCGTAGTTGAGAAGAACATCTAACCTCGGTGTTAGGCATTAGTTAAACAGACAGGCATTGAACCCGAAGGCCGGCTCAACCAAAACTTGAGAAGAACATCTGACCATGCTGTCAGGAATCTGTTAAATAAACAGGCATCGAACCCAAACGCCGACTCAACCCTTAGTTGACAAGAACATCTCACCTCGCCGTCAAGCATCTGTTAAAAAAACAGGCATCGAACCCAAAGGCTGGCTCATCATGAAGTTGAGAGGAACATCTGACCTCGCCATCAGGCATCTATTAAACAAATAGGCATCAAACCCGAATGCCGGCTCAACACGAAGTTGATAGGAACATCTGACCTCGCCGTCAAGCATTTGTTAAACAAACAGGCATCGAACCCGAAGGACGCCTCAACCCGAAGTTGAGAAGAGCATCTGACCTCACCGTCGGGCATCTGTTAAACAAACATGTATCGAATTTGAATGTCGGCTCAACACGAAGTTGAGAAGAACATCTGACCTTGATGTCAGGCATCAGTTAAAAAAACAGGCATTGAATCTGAAGGTCGGCTCAACCCGAGGTTGAGAGGAATATTTGACCTCATCGCCAAGCATCTGTTAAACAAGTAGGCATCGAACCCGAAGGCCGGCTCAACCGGAAGTTGAGAAGAACATCTGACCTCGCCGTCAGGTATCTGTTAAACAAACAGGCATCGAACCCGAAGGTCGTCTCAACCCTTAGTTGACGAGAACATCTAACCTTGCCCTCAATCATCTGTTAAACAAACAGGCATTGAACCCAAAGGCCGGCTCAACATGAAGTTGAGAGGAACATCTGACCTCGCCATTAGGCTTCTATTAAACAAACAGGCATCAAACCTAAAGGCCGGATCAACACGAAGTTGAGAGGAACATCTGACCTCGCCGTCAAGCATTTGTTAAACAAACAGGCATCGAACCTGAAGGTCGGCTCAACCCGAAGTTGAGAAGAATATTTGACCTCGCCGTCAGGCATCTGTTAAGCAAGTAGGCATTGAACCCGAAGGCCGGCTCAACCGGAAGTTGAGAAGAACATCTGACCTCGCTGTCAGGTATCTGTTAAACAAACAGGCATCAAACCCGAAGACTGGCTCAACACGAAGTTGAGAAGAACATCTGACCTCGCCGTAAGACATCTGTTAAACAAACAGGCATCGAACCCGAAGGGCGGCTAAACCCGAAGTTGATAAGAACATTAGACCTCGCCGTCAGGCCTCTGTTAAACAAAATGGAATCTAACCCGAAGTTGAGAGGAACATTTGACCTTCCCGTCATGCATCTTTTAAACAGACATGAACCCGAAGGGCGGCTCAACCAGTAGTTGAGAAGAACATCTGACCTCGGTGTCAGGCATTAGTTAAATAGACTGGCATTGAACTCGAAGGCCGGCTCAACCCGAAGTTTTTAAGAACATCTAACCACGACGTCAGGCATCTGATAAAAAGACAAGCATCGAACCCAAAGGTCGTCTCAACCTTTAGTTGACAAGAACATCTCACCTCGCCATCAAGCATCTGTTAAACAAACAGGCATCGAACCCAAAGGCTGGCTCAACATGAAGTTGAGAGGAACATTTGACCTTGGCATCAAACATCTATTAAACAAACAGGCATCAAACCTGAAGGCCGGCTCAACACGAAGTTTAGAGGAACATCTGACCTCGCCGTCAAGCATTTGTTAAACAAACAGGCATCGAACCCGAAGGTCGGTTCAATCCGAAGTTGAGAAGAACATCTGAAATTGCTGTCATGCATCTGTTAAACAAACACGCATCGAATTCGAAGGTCGGCTCAACCCGAAGTTGAGAAGAACATCTGACCTCGCTGTCAAGTATATGTTAAAAAAACAGGCATCAAATCTGAAGGTCGGGTCAACCCGAAGTTGAGAAGAACATCTGACCTCGCTGTCAGGCATCTATTAAACATGTAGGCATCGAACCCGAAGGCCGACTCAACCAAAAGTTGAGAAGAACATCTGACCTCGCCGTCAAGTATCTGTTAAACAAACAGGCATCGAACCCGAAGACCGACTCAACACGAAGTTTAGAAAAACATCTGACCTTACCGTCAGGCATCTGTTAAAAAAACATGCCTCAGACCCGAAGGCCGTCTCAACCCTTAGTTGACAAGAACATCTGACCTTACCGTCAAGCATCTGTCAAACAAACTGGCATCTAACCCAAAGGTCGGCTCAACTTAAAGTTTTGAGGAACATCTGACCTCGCCATCAGGCATCTGTTAAAAAAACAGGCATCGAATCTGAAGGTCTGCTTAACCCAAAGTTGAGAAGAATATCTGACCTCGCCGTCAGGTATCAGTTAAACAAACAAGCATCGAACCCGAAGACCGGCTCAACACGAAGTTCAGAAGAACATCTGACCTCGCCGTGAGGCATCTGTTAAACAAACAGGCATCGAACCCGAAGGGCGGCTAAACCCGAAGTTGATAATAACATTAGACCTTGCCGTCATGCATCTGTTAAACAGACAGGCATTGAACCCGAAGGGCGGCTCAACCCGTAGTTGAGAAGAACATCTGACCTCGGTGTCAAGCATTTGTTAAACAAACAGGTACGAACCCGAAGGCCGGCTCAACCCGAAGTTGAGAAGAACATCTGACCACGCCGTCAGGCATCTGTTAAAAAAACAGGCATCGAACCCGAAGGTCGTCTCAACCCTTAGTTGACTAGAACATCTCACCTCGCCGTCAAGCATCTGTTAAACAAACAGGCATCGAACCCATAGGCCGACTCAACTTAAAGTTGAGAGGAACATCTGACCTCGCCATCAGTCATCTATTAAACAAACAGGCATCATACTTGAAGGCCGGCTTAACACGAAGTTGGGAGGAACATCTGACCTCGCCGTCAAGTATTTGTTAAAGAGCCAGGCATGGAACCCGAAGGGCGGCTCAACCCAAAGTTCAGAAGAACATCTGACCTCGCTGTCAGGCATCTGTTAAACAAACACGCATCGAATTTGAAGGTCGGCTCAACCCAAAGTAGAGAAGAACATCTAATCTCGCTGTTAGGCATCATTTAAACAAACAGGCATCGAACCCGAAGGCCGGCTCAATAAGAAGTTGAGAGGGACATCTGACCTCGGTGTCAGGCATCAGTTAAATAGACAGGCATTGAACCCGAAGGACGGCTCAACCCGAAGTTGAGAAGAACATCTGACCACACCGTCAGGCATCTGTTAAACAAACAGGAATCGAACCCGAAGGCCGTCTCAACCCTTAGTTGAGAAGAACATCTCACCTCACCGTCAAGCATCTGTTAAACAAATAGGCATCGAACCCGAAGGCCGGCTCAACATGAAGTTGGGAGGATAATCTGACCTCGCCATCAGGCATCTATTAAACAAACAGGCATCAAACCTGAAGGTCGGCTCGACATGAATTTGAAAGGAACATCTGACCTCGCCGTCAAGCATTTGATAAACTAATAGGCATCGAACGCGAAGTTGAGAAGAACATCTGACCTCGCCGTCAGGCATCTGTTAAACAAACACGCATCAAATTTGAAGGTCGGCTCAACCCAAAGTTGAGAATAACATCTGACCTCGCTGTCAGGCATCAGTTAAACAAACAGGCATCGAACCCAAAGGCCGGCTCAATACGAAGTTGAGAGGAACATCTGACCTCGCTCTCAAGCATCTATTAAAAAAACAGGCATCGAATCTGAAGGTCGGCTCAACCCGAAGTTGAGAAGAACATCTGACCTTGCTGTCAGGCATTTGTTAAACAAACAGGCATCGAACCCGAAGGGCAGCTCAACCCGAAGTTGAGAAGAGCATCTGACCTCGCCGTCAGGCATCTGTTAAACAAACACGCATCAAATTTGAAGGTCGGCTCAATCCGAACTTGAGAAGAACATCTGACCTCGCCGTCAGGTATCTGTTAAAAAAACATGCATCGATTTTGAAGTCCGACTCAACCCGAAGATGAGAAGAACATCTGACCTCGCTGTCAGGCATCAGTTAAACAACAAGCATCGATCCCGAAGGTCGGCTCAAAACGAAGTTGAGAGGAACATCTGAGTTTTCTGTCAAGCGTCTGTTAAAAAACCAGGCATCGAATCTAAAGGTCGGCTCAACCCGAAGTTAAGAAGAACATTTGAACTCGTCGTCAGGCATCTGTTAAACTTGTAGGCATCGAACTCGAAGGTCGGCTCAATCGGAAGTTGAGAAGAACATCTGACCTCGCCGTCAGGTATCTGTCAAACATACAGCCATCGAACCCGAAGACTTGCTCAACACAAAGTTAAGAAGAACATCTGATCTCGCCGTGAGGCATCCGTTAAACCAACAGGCATCGAACCCGAAGGGCGGCTAAACCCAAAGTTGATAAGAACATTAGACCTCTCCTTTAGGCATCTGTTAAACACACAGGCATCGAACCCAAAGGCCGGCTCAACACGAAGTTGAGAGGAACATTTGACATTACCGTTATGCATCTGTTAAACAGACAGGCATTGAACCTGAAGGGCGAATTAACCCGTAGTTGAGAAGAACATCTGACCTCAGTGTCAGGCATATCTTAAACAAACAGGCATCGAAACCGAAGGCCGGCTCAACCCGAAGTTGAGAAGAACATTTGACCTCGCCGTCAGGTATCTGTCAAACAAATAAGCATTAAACCCGAAGACAGGCTCAACACAAAGTTGAGAAGAAAATCTGACCTCGCTGTGAGGCATCCGTTAAACAAACAGGCATCGAACCCGAAGGGCGGCTAAACCCGAGGTTGATAAGAACATTAGACCTCTCCTTCAAGCATCTGTTAAACAAACAAGCATCAAACCCGAAGGTCGACTCAACACGAAGTTGAGAGGAACATTTGACCCCGCTGTCAGGAATCTTTTAAACATGTAGGCATCAAACTCGAAGGCCGGCTCAACTGGAAGTTGAGAAGAACATCTGAACTCTCCGTCAGGTATCTGTCAAACAAACAGGCGTTGAACCCGAAGACCGGTTCAACACAAAGTTGGGAAAACATCTGACCTTGTCGTGAGGCATCCGTTAAACAAATAGGCATCGAACCCAAAGGGCAGCTAAACCCGAAGTTTGATAAGAATATTAGACCTCTCGTTCAGGCATCTGTTACACAAACAGGCATCGAACCTGAAGGCCGGCTCAACACGAAGTTGAATGGAACATTTGACCTTGCAGTCATGCATCTGTTAAACAGACAGGCATTGAACCCGAAGGGCGGATCAACCCGTAGTTAAGAAGAACATCTGACCTCGGTGTCAGGCATATGTTAAACAAACAGGCATCGAATTTGAAGTCCGACTCAACCCGAAGTTGAGAAGAACATCTGACCTCGCTGTCAGGCATCAATTAAACAAATAGGCATCAAACCCGAAGGCTGGCTCAATACGAAGTTGAGAGGAACATCTGAGCTTGCTGTCAAGCATCTGTTAAAAAAAGAGGCATCGAATCTAAAGGTAGGCTCAACCCGAAGTTGAGAAGAACATTTGACCTTGCAGTCAGGCATCTGTTAAACATGTAGGCATCGAACTCGAAGGCCGACTGAACCGGAAGTTGAAAAGAACGTCTGACCTCGCCGTCAGGTATCTGTCAAACAAAGAGGCATCGAACACGAATACCGGCTCAACACAAAGTTGAGAAGAACATCTGACCTCGCCGTGAGGCATCCGTTAAACAAACAGGCATCGAACTCGAAGGGCGGCTAAACCCGAAGTTGATAAGAACATTATACCTCTCCTTCAGGCATCTGTTAAACAAACAGACATCGAACCCGAAGGCCGGCTCAACACGAAGTTGAGAGGAACATTTGACCTTGTCGTCATGCATCTGTTAAGCAGACAGGCATTGAACCCGAACGGCGTATCAACCCGTAGTTGAGAAGAACATCTGACCTCGGTGCCAGGCATATGTTAAACAAACAGGCATCGAACCCGAAGGCCGGCTCAACCCGAAGTTGAGAAGAACATCTGACCTCGTCGTCAGGTATTTGTCAAACAAAGAGGCATCGGACCCGAAGACCGGCTCAAAACAAAGTTGAGAAGAACATCTGACCTCGCCGTGAGGCATCCGTTAAACAAACAGGCATCGAACCCGAAGAGCGGCTAAACCTTAAGTTGATAAGAAAATTAGACCTCTGCTTCAGGCATCTGTTAAACAAACAGGCATCGAACCCGAAGGCCGGCTCAACACGAAGTTGAGAGAAACATTTAGCCTTGCCGTCATGCATATGTTAAACAGACAGGCATTGAACCCGAACGGCGGATCAACCCGTAGTTGAGAAGAACATCTGACCTCGGTGTCAGACATATGTTAAACAAACAGGCATCAAATTTGAAGTCCGACTCAACCCGAAGTTGAGAAGAACATCTGACCTCGCTGTCAGGCATCAGTTAAACAAACAGGCATCGAACCCGAAGGCCGGCTCAATACAAAGTTGAGAGGAACATCTGAGCTCCCTGTCAAGCATCTGTTAAAAAAACAGGCATCGAGTCTAAAGGTCAGCTCAACCCGAAGTTGTGAAGGACATTTGACCTCGCCGTCAGGCATCTGTTAAAGTTGTAGGCATCGAACTCAAAGGTCGGCTCAACCAGAACTTGAGAAGAACATCTGACCTTGCCGTCAGGTATCTGTCAAACAAACAGGCATCGAACCCGAAGACCGGCTCAACACAAAGTTGAGAAGAACATCTGACCTCGCCATGAGGCATCCGTTAAACAAACAGGCATCGAACTCGAAGGGCGGCTAAACCCGAAGTTGATAAGAACATTAGACCTCTCCTTCATGCATCTGTTAAACAAACACACATCGAACCCGAAGGCCGGCTCAACACGAAGTTGAGAGGAACATTTGACCTTGCCGTCATGCATCTGTTAACCACACAGGCATTGGACCTGAAGGGCGGATCAACCCATAGTTGAGAAGAACATCTGACCTTGCTGTCAGGCATATGTTAAACCAATAGGCATCGAACCTGAAGGCCGGATCAACCCGAACTTGAGAAGAACATCTGACCTCGCCGTCAGGTATCTATCAAACAAACAGGCATCGAACCCGAAGACCGGCTCAACAAAAAGTTGAGAAGAACATCTGACCTCGCCGTGAGGCATCCGTTAAGAAAACAGGCATCGAACCCGAAGGGCGGCTAAACCCGAAGTTGATAAGAACATTAGACCTCTCCTTCAAGCATCTGTGAAACAAACAGGTATCAAACCCGAAGGCCGGTTCAACACGAAGTTGAGAGGAACATTTGACCTCGCCGTCAGGCATCTGTTAAACATGTAGGCATCAAACTCGAAGGACGACTCAACCGGAAGTTGAGAAGAACATTTGACCTCGCTATCAGGTATCTGTCAAACAAACAGGCATCGAACCCGAAGACCGGCTCAACACAAAGTTGAGAAGAACATCTTACCTCGCCGTGAGGCATCCGTTAAACAAACAGGCATCAAACACGAAGGGCGGCTAAACCCGAAGTTTCATAAGAACATTAGACCTCTACTTCAGGCATTTGTTAAACAAACAGGCATCGGACCCGAAGGCCGGCTCAACACGAAGTTTAAAGGAACATTTGACCTTGCCGTCATGCATCTGTTAAACAGACAGGCATTGAACCCGAACGGCGGATCAACCGTTGTTGAGAAGACCATCTGACCTCGGTGTCAGGCATATGTTAAACAAACAGGCATCGAACCCGAAGGCCGGCTCACCCTGAAGTTGAGAAGAACATCTGACCTCGTCATCAGGTATCTGTCAAACAAACAGGCATTGGACCCGAAGACCAGCTCAAAACAAAGTTGAGAAGAACATCTGACCTCGCCGTGAGGCATCCGTTAAACAAACAGGCATCGAACCCGAAGAGCGGGTAAACCCGAAGTTGATAAGAACATTAGACCTCTCCTTCAGGCATCTATTAAACAAACAGGCATCGAACCTGAAGGCTGGCTCAACACGAAGTTGAGAGGAACATTTGACATCGCCGTCAGGCATCTGTTAAACATGTAGGCGTCAAACTCGAAGGCCGGCTCAACTAGAAGGTGAGAAGAACATCTGACCTCGGCGTCACGTATCTGTCAAACAAACAGGCATCGAACCCGAAGACTGGCTCAACACAAAGTTGAGAAGAACATCTGACCTCGCCGTGAGGCATCCGTTAAACAATTAGGCATCGAACCCGAAGGGCGGCTAAACCCGAAGTTTGATAAGAACATTAGACCTCTCCATCAGGCATATGTTAAACAAACAGGCATCGGACCCGAAGGCCGGTTCAACACGAAGTTGAGAGGAACATTTGACCTTGCCATCATGCATCTGTTAAACAGACAGGCATTGAACCCGAATGGCTGATCAACCCGTAGTTGAGAAGAACATCTGGCCTCGGTGTCAGATATATGTTAAACAAACAGGCATCGAATTTGAAGTCCGACTCAACTCGAAGTTGAGAAGAACATCTGACCTTGCTGTCAGGCATCAGTTAAACAAACAGGCATCGAACCCGAAGGTCGACTCAATACGAAGTTGAGAGGAACATCTGAGCTTGCTGTTAAGCATTTGTTAAAAAAACACGCATCGAATCTAAAGGTCGGCTCGACCCGAAGTTGAGAAGAACATATGACCTCACCGTCAGGCATCTGTTAAACATGTAGGCATCGAACTCGAAGGCCGGCTCAATCGGAAGTTGAGAAGAACATCTGACCTCAACGCCAGGTATCTGTTAAACAAACAGGCATCGAACCTGAAGACCGGCTCAACACAAAGTTGAGAAGAACATCTTACCTCGTCGTGAGGAATCCGTTAAACAAACAGGCATCAAACACGAAGGGCGGCTAAACCCGAAGTTTCATAAGAACATTAGACCTTTACTTCAGGCATTTGTTAAACAAACAGGCATCGGACCCGAAGGCCGGCTCAACACGAAGTTTAAAGGAACATTTGACCTTGCCGTCATGCATCTGTTAAACAGACAGGCATTGAACCCGAACGGCGGATCAACCGTTGTTGAGAAGACCATCTGACCTCGGTGTCAGGCATATGTTAAACAAACAAGCATCGAACCCGAAGGCCGGCTCACCCCGAAGTTGAGAAGAACATCTGACCTCGTCATCAGGTATCTGTCAAACAAACAGGCATTGGACCCGAAGACCAGCTCAAAACAAAGTTAAGAAGAACATCTGACCTCGCCGTGAGGCATCCGTTAAACAAACAGGCATCGAACCCGAAGAGCGGGTAAACCCAAAGTTGATAAGAACATTAGACCTCTCCTTCAGTCATCTGTTAAACAAACAGGCATCGAACCTGAAGGCTGGCTCAACACGAAGTTGAGAGGAACATTTGACATTGCCGTCAGGCATCTGTTAAACATGTAGGCGTCGAACTCGAAGGCCGGCTCAACTGGAAGTTGAGAAGAACATCTGACCTCGCCGTCAGGTATCTGTCAAACAAACATGCATCGAACCCGAAGACTGGCTCAACACAAAGTTGAGAAGAACATCTGACCTCGCCGTGAGGCATCCGTTAAACAATTAGGCATCGAACCCGAAGGGCGGCTAAACCCGAAGTTTGATAAGAACATTAGACCTCTCCTTCAGGCATATGTTAAACAAACAGGTATCGGACCCGAAGGCCGGTTCAACACGAAGTTGAGAGGAACATTTGACCTTGCCGTCATGCATCTGTTAAACAGGCAGGCATTGAACCCGAATGGCGGATCAACCCGTAGTTCAGAAGAACATCTGACCTCGGTGTCAGATATATGTTAAACAAACAGGCATCGAATTTGAAGTCTGACACAACCCGAAGTTGAGAAGAACATCTGACCTTGCTGTCAGGCATCAGTTAAACAAACAGGCATCGAACCCGAAGGCCGGCTCAATACGAAGTTGAGAGGAACATCTGAGCTTGCTGTTAAGCATTTGTTAAAAAAACACGCATCGAATCTAAAGGTCGGCTCGACCCGAAGTTGAGAAGAACATATGACCTCACCGTCAGGCATCTGTTAAACATGTAGGCATCGAACTCGAAGGCCGGCTCAACCGGAAGTTGAGAAGAACATCTGACCTCACCGTCAGGTATCTGTTAAACAAACAGGCATCGAACCCGAAGACCGGCTCAACACAAAGTTGAGAAGAACATCTGACCTCGCCGTGAGGCATCCGTTAAACAAACAGGCATTGAACTCGAAAAGCGGCTAAACCCGAAGTTGATAAGAACATTAGACCTTTCCTTCAGGCATCTATTAAACAAACAGGCATCGAACCCGAAGGCCGGCTCAACACGAAGTTGAGAGGAACATTTGACCTTGTCGTCATGCATCTGTTAACCAGACAGGCATTGAACCCGAAGGGCGGATCAACCCGTAGTTAAGAAGAACATCTGACCTCGGTGTCAGGCATATGTTAAACCAACAGGCATCGAACCCGAAGGCCGGCTCACCCGAACGTGAGAAGAACATCTGACCTCGCTGTCAGGTATCTATCAAACAAATAGGCATCGAACCTGAAGACCGGCTCAACATAAAGTTGAGAAGAACATCTGACCTCGCCGTGAGGCATCCGTTAAACAAACAGGCATCGAACCCGAAGGGCGGCTAAACCCGAAGTTGATAAAAACATTTGAACTTTCCTTCAGGCATCTGTTAAACAAACAGGCATCGAACCCGAAGGCCGACTCGACACGAAGTTGAGAGGAACATTTGACCTCGCCGTCAGGCATCTGTTAAATATGTAGGCATCGAACTCGAAGGCCTGCTCAACCGGCAGTTAAGAAGAACATCTGACCTCGCCGTCAGGTATCTATCAAACAAACAGGCATCGAACCGGAAGACCGGCTCAACACAAAGTTGAGAAGAACATCTGACCTTGCCGTGAGGCATCCGTTAAACAATCAGGCATCGAACCCGAAGGGAGGCTAAACCCGAAGTTTGATCAGAACATTAGACCTCTCCTTCAGGCATCTGTTAAACAAACAGGCATCGGAGCCGAAGGGCGGCTCAACACGAAGTTAAGAGGAACATTTGACCTTGCCGTCATGCATCTGCTAAACAGACAGGCATTGAACTCGAATGGCGGATCAACCCGTAGTTGAGAAGAACATCTGACCTCGGTTTCAGACATATGTTAAACAAGCAGGCATCGAATTTGAAGTCCGACTCAACCCGAAGTTGAGAAGAACATCTGACCTTGCTGTCAGGCATCATTTAAACAAACAGGCATCAAACCCGAAGGCCGGCTCAATACGAAGTTGAGAGGAACATCTGAGCTCGATGTCAAGCATCTGTTAAACAAACAGGCATTGAACCTGAAGGGCGGCTAAACCCGAAGTTGATAAAAACATTAAACCTCTCCTTCAGGCATCTGTTAAACAAACAGGCATCGAACCCGAAGGCCGGCTCAACACGAAGTTGAGAGGAACATTTGACCTCGCCGTCAGGCATCTGTTAAACATGTAGGCATCGAACTCGAAGGTCAGCTCAACCGGAAGTTGAGAAGAACATCTGACCTCGCCATCAGGTATCTATCAAACAAATAGGCATCGAACCCGAACACCGGCTCAACACAAAGTTGAAAAGAACATCTGACCTCGCCATGAGGCATCCGTTAAACAAACAGGCATCGAACCCGAAGTGCAGCTAAACCCGAAATTGGATAAGAACATTAGACCTCTCCTTCAGGCATCTGTTAAACAAACAGGCATCGGACCCAATGGTCGGCTCAACACGAAGTTGAGAGGAACATTTGACCTTGTCGTCATGCATCTGTTAAACAGACAGGCATTGAACCCAAACTGCGGATCAACCCGTAGTTGAGAAGAACATCTGACCTCGATATCAGGCATATGTTAAACCAACAGGGATTGAACCCGAAGGCCGGCTCAACCGGAACTTGAGAAGAGCATCTGACCTCGCTGTCAGGTATCTGTCAAACAAATAGGCATCGAACCCGAAGACCGGCTCAACATAAAGTTGTGAAGAACATCTGACCTCGCCGTGAGGCATCCGTTAAACAAACAGGCATTAAACCCGAAGGGCGGCTAAACCCGAAGATGATAAGAACATTAGACCTCTCCTTCAGGAATCTGTTAAACAAACTGGCATCGAACCCGAAGGCCGGCTCAACACGAAGTTGAGAGGAACATTTGACCTTGCCGTCATGCATCTGTTAAACAGACAGGCATTGAACCCGAAGGGCGAATCAACCCGTAGTTGAGAAGAACATCTGACCTCGGTGTCAGGCATATGTTAAACAAACAGGCATCGAACCCGTAGGCCGGCTCAACCCGAAGTTGAGAAGAACATCTGACCTCGCCGTCAGGTATCTGTCAAACAAACAGGCATCGAACCCGAAGACCGGCTCAACACAAAGTTGAGAAGAATATCTGACCTCGTCGTGATGCATCCGTTAAACAAACAGGCATCGAACCCGAAGGGCGGCTAAACCGGAAGTTGATAAGAACATTAGACCTCTCCTTCAGGCATCTGTTAAACAAGCAGGCATCGAACCCGAAGGCCGGCTCCACACGAAGTTGAGAGGAACATTTGACCTTGCCGTCATGCATCTGTTAAACAGACAGACATTGAACCCGAAGGGCGGATCAACCCGTAGTTAAGAAGAACATCTGACCTCGGTGTCAGGCATATGTTAAACAAACAGGCATCGAACCCGAAGGCCGGCTCAACCCGAAGTTGAGAAGAACATCTGACCTTGCCGTCAGACATCTGTTAAACAAACAAGCATCGAACCCGAAGGCCGTCTCACCCTTAGTTGACAAGAACATCTGACCTCTCTGTCAAGCATATGTTAAACAAACAGGCAAGGAACCCAAAGGCCGGCTCAACATGAAGTTGAGAGGAACATCTGACCTCGCCACTAGGCATCTGTTAAACAAACAGGCATCAAACCTGAAGGCCGACTCAACACGAAGTTGAGAGGAACATATGACCTCACCGTCAAACATTTGTTAAACAAACACGCATCGAACCCGAAGGCCGGCTCAACCGTAAGTTGAGAAGAACAGCTGACCTCGCCGTCAGGTATCTGTAAACAAACAGGCATCGAACCCGAAGACCGGCTCAACACAAAGTTGAGAAGAACATTTGAACTCGCCGTGAGGCATCCGTTAAAAAAACAGGCATCGAACCCGAAGGGCGGCTAAACCCGAAGTTTGATAAGAACATTAGACCTATCCTTCAGGCATCTATTAAACAAATAGGCATCGAACCCGAAGGCCGGTTCAACACGAAGTTGAAAGGAACATTTGACCTTGCCGTCATGCATTTGTTAAATAGACAGGCATTGAACCCGAAGGGCGGATCAACCCGTAGTTAAGAAGAAAACCTGACCTCGGTGTCAGGCATATGTTAAACAAACAGGCATCGAATTTGAATTCCGACTCAACCCGAAGTTGAGAAGAACATCTGACCTTGCTGTCAAGCATCATTGAAACAAACAAGCATCGAACCCGAAGGTCGGCTCAATGCGAAGTTCAGAGGAACATCTGAGCTTGCTGTCAAGCATCTGTTAAAAAAGAGGCATCGAATCTAAAGGTCGGCTCAACCCGAAGTTGAGAAAAACATTTGACCTCGCCTTCAGGAATTTGTTAAACATGTAGGCATTGAACTCGAAGGCCGGCTCAACCGGAAGTTGAGAAGAACATCTTACCTCGCCGTCAGGTATCTGTCAAATAAACAGGCCTCGAAACCGAAGACCGGCTTAACACAAAGTTGAGAAGAACATCTGACCTCGCCGTGAGGCATCTGTGAAACAAACAGGCATCGAACCCGAAGGGTGGCTAAACCAGAAGTTAATAAGAACATTAGACCTCTCCTTTAGGCATCTGTTAAACAAACAGTCATCGAACCCGAAGGCCGGCTCAACACGAAGTTGAGAGGAACATTTGACCTTGCCGTCATGCATCTGTTAACCAGACAGGTATTGAACCCGAAGGGCGGATCAACCCGTAGTTGAGAAGAACATCTGACCTCGGTGTCAGGCATATGTTAAACAAACAGGCATCGAACCTGAAGGCCGACTTAACCCGAAGTTGAGAAGAACATCTGACCTCGTCGTCAAATATCTGTCAAACAAACAGGCATCGGACCCGAAGACCGGCTCAAAACAAAGTTGAGAAGAACATCTGACCTCGCCGTGAGGCATTCGTTAAACAAACAGGCATCAAACCCGAAGAGCGGCTAAACCCGAAATTGATAAAAACATTAAACCTCTCCTTCCGGCATATGTTAAACAAACAGGCATCGAACCCGAAGGCTGGCTCAACCCGAAGTTGAGAGGAACATTAAACCTCGCCGTCAGGCATCTGTTAAACATGTAGGCATCGAACTCGAAGGCCGGCTCATCCGGAAGTTGAGAAGAACATCTGACCTCGCCGTCAGGTATCTGTCAAACAAACAGGCATCGAACCCGAAGTCCGGCTCAACAGAAAGTTGAGAAGAACATCTGACCTCGCCGTTAGGCATCCGTTAAACAAACAGGCATCGAACCCAAAAACTGACTCAACCCGAAGTTGAGAAGAACATCTGACCTCGCCGTCAGGTATCTATCAAACAAACAGGCATTGAACCCGAAGACTGACTCATTATAAAGTTGAGAATAACATCTGACCTCACCATGAGGCATCTGTTAAACAAACAGGCATCGAACCTGAAGGGCAGCTAAACCCAAAGTTGATAAGAACATTAGACCTCTCCTTCCAGCATCTGTTAAACAAACAGGCATCGAACCCGAAGGCCGGCTCAACACGAAGTCGATAGGAACATTTGACCTTGCCGTGATGCATCTCTTAAACAGACAGGCATTGAACCCGAAGGGCGGATCAACCCGTAGTTGAGAAGAACATCTGACCTCGATTTCAGGCATAGGTTATAAAAAAATGCATTGAACCCGTAGGCCGGCTCAACCCGAAGTTGAGAAGAACATCTGACCTCGCCATCAGGTATCTGTCAAACAAACAGGCATCGAACCTTAAGACCGGCTCAACACAAAGTTGAGAAGAACATCTGACCTCACCGTGATGCATCCGTTAAACAAACAGGCATCGAACCTGAAGGGCGGCTAAACCCGAAGTTGATAAAAACATTAGACCTCTGCTTCAGGCATCTGTTAAACAAACAGGCATCGGACCCGAAGGCCGGCTCAACACGAAGTTGAGAGGAACATTTGACCTTGTCGTCATGCATCTGTTAAACAGACAGGCATTGAACCCAAACTGCGGATCAACCCGTAGTTGAGAAGAACATATGACCTCGATATTAGGCATATGTTAAACCAACAGGCATCGAATCCGAAGGCCGGCTCAACCGGAACTTGAGAAGAGCATCTGACCTCGCTGTCAGGTATCTGTCAAACAAATAGGCATCGAACCCGAAGACCGGCTCAACATAAAGTTGAGAAGAACATTTGACCTCGCCGTGAGGCATCTGTTAAACAAACAGGCATTAAACCCGAAGGGCGGCTAAACCCGAAGATGATAAGAACATTAGACCTCTCCTTCAGGCATCTGTTAAACAAACAGGCATCGAACCCGAAGGCCGACTCAACACAAAGTTGAGAGGAATATTTGACCTTGTCGTCATGCATCTGTTAAACAGACAGGCATTGAACCCGAAGGGCGGATCAACCAGTAGTTGAGAAGAACATCTGACCTCGGTGTCAGGCATATGTTAAACAAACAGGCATCGAACCCGTAGGCCGGCTCAACCCGAAGTTGAGAAGAACATCTGACCTCGCCGTCAGGTATCTGTCAAACAAACAGGCATCGAACCCGAAGACCGGCTCAACACAAAGTTGAGAAGAATATCTGACCTCGTCGTGATGCATTCGTTAAACAAACAGGCATCGAACCGGAAGGGCGGCTAAACCAGAAGTTGATAAGAACATTAGACCTCTCCTTTAGGCATCTGTTAAACAAGCAGGCATCGAACCCGAAGGCCGGCTCCACACGAAGTTGAGAGGAACATTTGACCTTTCCGTCATGCATCTGTTAAACAGACAGGCATTGAACCCGAAGGGCGGATCAACCCGTAGTGAAGAAGAACATCTGACCTCGGTGTCAGGCATATGTTAAACAAACAGGCATCGAACCCGAAGGCCGGCTCAACCCGAAGTTGAGAAGAACATCTGACCTTTCCGTCAGGCATCTGTTAAACAAACAGGCATCGAACCCGAAGGCCGTCTCACCCTTAGTTGACAAGAACATCTGACCTCGCTGTCAAGCATCTGTTAAACAAACAGGCAACGAACCCAAAGGCCGGCTCAACATGAAGTTGAGAGGAACATCTGACCTCGCCACTAGGCATCTGTTAAACAAACAGGCATCAAACCTGAAGGCCGACTCAACACGAAGTTGAGAGGAACATCTGACCTCACTGTCAAACATTTGTTAAACAAACAGGCATCGAACCCGAAGGCCGGCTCAACCGTAAGTTGAGAAGAACAGCTGACCTCGCTGTCAGGTATCTGTCAAACAAACAGGCATCGAAACCGAAGACCGGCTCAACACAAAGTTGAGAAGAACATTTGAACTCGCCGTGAGGCATCCGTTAAAAAAACAGGCATCGAACCCGAAGGGCGGCTAAACCCGAAGTTTGATAAGAACATTAGACCTATCCTTCAGGAATCTATTAAACAAATAGGCATCGAACCCGAAGGCCGGTTCAACACGAAGTTGAAAGGAACATTTGACCTTGCCGTCATGCATTTGTTAAATAGACAGGCATTGAACCCGAAGGGCGGATCAACCCGTAGTTAAGAAGAACATCTGACTTCGGTGTCAGGCATATGTTAAACAAACAGGCATCGAACCTGAAGTCCGACTCAACCCGAAGTTGAGAAGAACATCTGACCTTGCTGTCAGGCATCATTGAAACAAACAAGCATCGAACCCGAAGGTCGGCTCAATGCGAAGTTCAGAGGAACATCTGAGCTTGCTGTCAAGCATCTGTTAAAAAAGAGGCATCGAATCTAAAGGTCGGCTCAACCCGAAGTTGAGAAGAACATTTGACCTCGCCTTCAGGCATTTGTTAAACATGTAGGCATTGAACTCGAAGGCCGGCTCAACCGGAAGTTGAGAAGAACATCTTACCTCGCCGTCCGGTATCTGTCAAACAAACAGGCATCGAAACCGAAGACCGGCTTAACACAAAGTTGAGAAGAACATCTGACCTCGCCGTGAGGCATCTGTGAAACAAACAGGCTTCGAACCCGAAGGGTGGCTAAACCAGAAGTTAATAAGAACATTAGACCTCTCCTTTAGGCATCTGTTAAACAAACAGTCATCGAACCCGAAGGCCGGCTCAACAGGAAGTTGAGAGGAACATTTGACCTTGCCGTCATACATCTGTTAACCAGACAGGTATTGAACCCGAAGGGCGGATCAACCCGTAGTTGAGAAGAACATCTGACCTCGGTGTCAGGCATTTGTTAAACAAACAGGCATCGAACCTGAAGGCCGGCTCAACCCGAAGTTGAGAAGAACATCTGACCTCGTCGTCAGGTATCTGTCAAACAAACAGGCATCGGACCCGAAGATCGGCTCAAAACAAAGTTGAGAAGAACATCTGACCTCGTCGTGAGGCATTCGTTAAACAAACAGGCATCAAACCCGAAGAGCGGCTAAACCCGAAATTGATAAAAACATTAGACCTCTCCTTCAGGCATATGTTAAACAAACAGGCATCGAACCCGAAGGCTGGCTCAACCCGAAGTTGAGAGGAACATTTAACCTCGCTGTCAGGCATCTGTTAAACATGTAGGCATCGAACTCGAAGGCCGGCTCAACCGGAAGTTGAGAAGAACATCTGACCTCGCCGTCAGGTATCTGTCAAACAAACAGGCATCGAACCCGAAAACCGGCTCAACAGAAAGTTGAGAAGAACATCTGACCTCGCCGTTAGGCATCCGTTAAACAAACAGGCATCGAACCCAAAGTCCGGCTCAACCCGAAGTTGAGAAGAACATCTGACCTCGCCGTCAGGTATGTATCAAACAAACAGGCATTGAACCCGAAGACTGACTCAACATAAAGTTGAGAATAACATCTGACCTCACCGTGAGGCATCTGTTAAACAAACAGGCATCGAACCTGAAGGGCAGCTAAACCCAAAGTTGATAAGAACATTAGACCTCTCCTTCACGCATCTGTTAAACAAACAGGCATCGAACCCGAAGGCCGGCTCAACACGAAGTCGAGAGGAACATTTGACCTTGCCGTGATGCATCTGTTAAACAGACAGGCATTGAACCCGAAGGGCGGATCAACCCGTAGTTGAGAAGAACATCTGACCTCGATTTCAGGCATAGGTTAAAAAAAATGCATTGAACCCGTAGGCCGGCTCAACCCGAAGTTGAGAAGAACATCTGACCTCGCCGTCAGGTATCTGTCAAACAAACAGGCATCGAACCTTAAGACCGGCTCAACACAAAGTTGAGAAGAACATCTGACCTCACTGTGATGCATCCGTTAAACAAACATGCATCGAACCTGAAGGGCGGCTAAACCCGAAGTTGATAAGAACATTAGACCTCTGCTTCAGGCATCTGTTAAACAAATAGGCATCGGACCCGAAGGCTGGCTCAACACGAAGTTGAGAGGAAGATTTGACCTTGCCGTCATGCATCTGTTAAACAGACAGGCATTGAACCTGAAAGGCGGATCAACCTGTAGTTGAGAAGAACATTTGACCTCGGTGTCAGGCATATGTTAAACAAACAGGCATCGAACCCGAAGGCCGGCTCAAATTGAAGTTTAGAAGAACATCTGACCTTGCCGTCAGGCATCTGTTAAACAAACAGGCATCGAACCCGAAGGTCGTTTAAACCCTTAGTTGACAAGAACATCTGACCTCGCCGTCAAGCAACTGTTAAACAAACAGGCATCGAACCCAAAAGCCGGCTCAACTTGAAGTTGAGAGGAACATCTGACCTCGCCATCAGGCATCTGTTAAACAAACAGACATCAAACATGAAGGCCTGCTCAACACGAAGTTAAGAGGAACATCTGACCTCGCCGTCAAGCATTTGTTAAACAAACAGGCATCGAACCCGAAGGCCGACTCAACCGAAAGCTGAGAAGAACATCTGACCTTACCGTCAGGTATATATCAAACAAACATGCATCGAACCCGAAGACCGGCTTAACACAAAGTTGACAAGAACATCAGACCTCGCCGTGAGGCATCCGTTAAACAAACTGGCATTGAACCCGAAGGGCGGCTAAACCCGAAGTTTGATAAGAACATTAGACCTCTCCTTCAGGCATCTGTTAAACAAACAGGCATCGAACCCGAAGGCCGGCTCAAGATGAAGTTGAAAGGAACATTTGGCCTTGCCGTCATGCATCTGTTAAACAGACAGACATTGAACCCGAAGGGCGGAAGAAACCGTATTTAAGAAGAACATCTGACCTCGGTGTCACGCATATGTTAAACAAACATGCATCGAATTTGAAGTCCGACTCAATCCAAAGTTGAGAAGAACATCTGACCTCGTTGTCAGGCATCAGTTAAACAAATAGGTATCGAACCCGAAGGTCGGCTCAATACGAAGTTGAGAGGAACATCTGAGCGTGCTGTCAAGCATCTGTTAAAAAGGGAGGCATCGAATCTAAAGGTCGGCTCAACCCGAAGTTGAGAAGAACATTTGACCTCGCCTTCAGGCATCAATTAAACATGTTGGCATCGAACTCGAAGGCCGGCTGAACCGGAAGTTGAGAAGAACATCTTACCTCGTCATTAGGTATCTGTCAAACAAACAGGCATCGGACCCGAAGACCGGCTCAAAATAAAGTTGAGAAGAACATCTGACCTCGCCGTGAGGCATTCGTTAAACAAACAGGCATCGAACCCGAAGGGCGGCTAAACCCGAAGTTTGATAAGAACATTAGACCTCTCCTTCAGGCATCTGTTAAACAAACAGGCATCGAACCCGAAGGCCGGCTCAACACGAAGTTGAGAGGAACATTTGACCTCGCTGTCAGGCATCTGTTAAACATGTAGGCATCAAACTCGAAGGCCGGCTCAACCGGAAGTTGAGAAGAACATCTGACCTCGCTGTCAGGTATCTGTCAAACAAACAGGCATCGAACCCGAAGACCGGCTCAACACAAAGTTGAGAAGAAAATCTGACCTCGTCGTGAGGCATCCGTTAAACAAACAGGCATCGAACCCGAAGGGCGGCTAAACCCGAAGTTTGATAAGAACATTAGACCTCTCCTTCAGGCATCTGTTAAACAAACAGGCATCGAACCCGAAGGCCGGCTCAACACAAAGTTGAGAGGAACATTTGACCTTGCCGTCATGCATCTATTAAACAGACAGGCATTGAACCCGAAGGGCGGATCAACCCGTAGTTGAGAAGAATATCTGACCTTGGTGTCAGGCATATGTTAAACAAACAGGCATCGAATTTGAAGTCCGACTCAACCCGAAGTTTAGAAGAACTTCTGACCTTGCTGTCAGGCATCAGTTAAACAAACAGGCATCGAACCCGAAGGCCGGCTCAACACGAAGTTGAGAGGAACATTTGACGTCGCCGTCAGGCATCTGTTAAACATGTAGGCATCGAACTCGAAGGCCGGCTCAACCGGAAGTTGAGAAGAACATCTGACCTCGCCGTCAGGTATCTGTCAAACAAACAGGCATCGAACCCGAAGACTGGCTCAACACAAAGTTGAGAAGAACATCTGACCTCGCCGTGAGGAATCCGTTAAACAATTAGGCATCGAACCCGAAGGGCGGCTAAACCCGAAGTTTGATAAGAACATTAGACCTATCCTTCAGGCATCTATTAAACAAATAGGCATCGAACCCGAAGGCCGGTTCAACACGAAGTTGAAAGGAACATTTGACCTTGCCGTCATGCATTTGTTAAATAGACAGGCATTGAACCCGAAGGGCGGATCAACCCGTAGTTAAGAAGAACATCTGACTTCGGTGTCAGGCATATGTTAAACAAACAGGCATCGAACCTGAAGTCCGACTCAACCCGAAGTTGAGAAGAACATCTGACCTTGCTGTCAGGCATCATTGAAACAAACAAGCATCGAACCCGAAGGTCGGCTCAATGCAAAGTTCAGAGGAACATCTGAGCTTGCTGTCAAGCATCTGTTAAAAAAGAGGCATCGAATCTAAAGGTCGGCTCAACCCGAAGTTGAGAAGAACATTTGACCTCGCCTTCAGGCATTTGTTAAACATGTAGGCATTGAACTCGAAGGTCGGCTCAACCGGAAGTTGAGAAGAACATCTTACCTCGCCGTCCGGTATCTGTCAAACAAACAGGCATCGAAACCGAAGACCGGCTTAACAAAAAGTTGAGAAGAACATCTGACCTCGCCGTGAGGCATCTGTGAAACAAACAGGCTTCGAACCCGAAGGGTGGCTAAACCAGAAGTTAATAAGAACATTAGACCTCTCCTTTAGGCATCTGTTAAACAAACAGTCATCGAACCCGAAGGCCGGCTCAACAGGAAGTTGAGAGGAACATTTGACCTTGCCGTCATACATCTGTTAACCAGACAGGTATTGAACCCGAAGGGCGGATCAACCCGTAGTTGAGAAGAACATCTGACCTCGGTGTCAGGCATTTGTTAAACAAACAGGCATCGAACCTGAAGGCCGGCTCAACCCGAAGTTGAGAAGAACATCTGACCTCGTCGTCAGGTATCTGTCAAACAAACAGGCATCGGACCCGAAGATCGGCTCAAAACAAAGTTGAGAAGAACATCTGACCACGTCGTGAGGCATTCGTTAAACAAACAGGCATCAAACCCGAAGAGCGGCTAAACCCGAAATTGATAAAAACATTAGACCTCTCCTTCAGGCATATGTTAAACAAACAGGCATCGAACCCGAAGGCTGGCTCAACCCGAAGTTGAGAGGAACATTTAACCTCGCTGTCAGGCATCTGTTCAACATGTAGGCATCGAACTCGAAGGCCGGCTCAACCGGAAGTTGAGAAGAACATCTGACCTCGCCGTCAGGTATCTGTCAAACAAACAGGCATCGAACCCGAAAACCGGCTCAACAGAAAGTTGAGAAGAACATCTGACCTCGCCGTTAGGCATCCGTTAAACAAACAGGCATCGAACCCAAAGTCCGGCTCAACCCGAAGTTGAGAAGAACATCTGACCTCGCCGTCAGGTATGTATCAAACAAACAGGCATTGAACCCGAAGACTGACTCAACATAAAGTTGAGAATAACATCTGACCTCACCGTGAGGCATCTGTTAAACAAACAGGCATCGAACCTGAAGGGCAGCTAAACCCAAAGTTGATAAGAACATTAGACCTCTCCTTCACGCATCTGTTAAACAAACAGGCATCGAACCCGAAGGCCGGCTCAACACGAAGTCGAGAGGAACATTTGACCTTGCCGTGATGCATCTGTTAAACAGACAGGCATTGAACCCGAAGGGCGGATCAACCCGTAGTTGAGAAGAACATCTGACCTCGATTTCAGGCATAGGTTAAAAAAAATGCATTGAACCCGTAGGCCGGCTCAACCCGAAGTTGAGAAGAACATCTGACCTCGCCGTCAGGTATCTGTCAAACAAACAGGCATCGAACCTTAAGACCGGCTCAACACAAAGTTGAGAAGAACATCTGACCTCACTGTGATGCATCCGTTAAACAAACATGCATCGAACCTGAAGGGCGGCTAAACCCGAAGTTGATAAGAACATTAGACCTCTGCTTCAGGCATCTGTTAAACAAATAGGCATCGGACCCGAAGGCTGGCTCAACACGAAGTTGAGAGGAAGATTTGACCTTGCCGTCATGCATCTGTTAAACAGACAGGCATTGAACCTGAAAGGCGGATCAACCTGTAGTTGAGAAGAACATTTGACCTCGGTGTCAGGCATATGTTAAACAAACAGGCATCGAACCCGAAGGCCGGCTCAAATTGAAGTTTAGAAGAACATCTGACCTTGCCGTCAAGCAACTGTTAAACAAACAGGCATCGAACCCAAAAGCCGGCTCAACTTGAAGTTGAGAGGAACATCTGACCTCGCCATCAGGCATCTGTTAAACAAACAGACATCAAACATGAAGGCCTGCTCAACACGAAGTTAAGAGGAACATCTGACCTCGCCGTCAAGCATTTGTTAAACAAACAGGCATCGAACCCGAAGGCCGACTCAACCGAAAGCTGAGAAGAACATCTGACCTTACCGTCAGGTATATATCAAACAAACATGCATCGAACCCGAAGACCGGCTTAACACAAAGTTGACAAGAACATCAGACCTCGCCGTGAGGCATCCGTTAAACAAACTGGCATTGAACCCGAAGGGCGGCTAAACCCGAAGTTTGATAAGAACATTAGACCTCTCCTTCAGGCATCTGTTAAACAAACAGGCATCGAACCCGAAGGCCGGCTCAAGATGAAGTTGAAAGGAACATTTGGCCTTGCCGTCATGCATCTGTTAAATAGACAGACATTGAACCCGAAGGGCGGAAGAACCCGTAGTTAAGAAGAACATCTGACCTCGGTGTCACGCATATGTTAAACAAACATGCATCGAATTTGAAGTCCGACTCAATCCGAAGTTGAGAAGAACATCTGACCTCGCTGTCAGGCATCAGTTAAACAAATAGGTATCGAACCCGAAGGCCGGCTCAATACGAAGTTGAGAGGAACATCTGAGCGTGCTGTCAAGCATCTGTTAAAAAGGGAGGCATCGAATCTAAAGGTCGGCTCAACCCGAAGTTGAGAAGAACATTTGACCTCGCCTTCAGGCATCAATTAAACATGTTGGCATCGAACTCGAAGGCCGGCTGAACCGGAAGTTGAGAAGAACATCTTACCTCGTCATTAGGTATCTGTCAAACAAACAGGCATCGGACCCGAAGACCGGCTCAAAATAAAGTTGAGAAGAACATCTGACCTCGCCGTGAGGCATTCGTTAAACAAACAGGCATCGAACCCGAAGGGCGGCTAAACCCGAAGTTTGATAAGAACATTAGACCTCTCCTTCAGGCATCTGTTAAACAAACAGGCATCGAACCCGAAGGCCGGCTCAACACGAAGTTGAGAGGAACATTTGACCTCGCTGTCAGGCATCTGTTAAACATGTAGGCATCGAACTCGAAGGCCGGCTCAACCGGAAGTTGAGAAGAACATCTGACCTCGCTGTCAGGTATCTGTCAAACAAACAGGCATCGAACCCGAAGACCGGCTCAACACAAAGTTGAGAAGAAAATCTGACCTCGTCGTGAGGCATCCGTTAAACAAACAGGCATCGAACCCGAAGGGCGGCTAAACCCGAAGTTTGATAAGAACATTAGACCTCTCCTTCAGGCATCTGTTAAACAAACAGGCATCGAACCCGAAGGCCGGCTCAACACGAAGTTGAGAGGAACATTTGACCTTGCCGTCATGCATCTATTAAACAGACAGGCATTGAACCCGAAGGGCGGATCAACCCGTAGTTGAGAAGAATATCTGACCTTGGTGTCAGGCATATGTTAAACAAACAGGCATCGAATTTGAAGTCCGACTCAACCCGAAGTTTAGAAGAACTTCTGACCTTGCTGTCAGGCATCAGTTAAACAAACAGGCATCGAACCCGAAGGCCGGCTCAACACGAAGTTGAGAGGAACATTTGACGTCGCCGTCAGGCATCTGTTAAACATGTAGGCATCGAACTCGAAGGCCGGCTCAACCGGAAGTTGAGAAGAACATCTGACCTCGCCGTCAGGTATCTGTCAAACAAACAGGCATCGAACCCGAAGACTGGCTCAACACAAAGTTGAGAAGAACATCTGACCTCGCCGTGAGGAATCCGTTAAACAATTAGGCATCGAACCCGAAGGGCGGCTAAACCCGAAGTTTGATAAGAACATTAGACCTCTCCTTCAGGCATCTGTTAAACAAACAGGCATCGGACCCGAAGGCCGGTTCAACACGAAGTTGAGAGGAACATTTGACCTTGTCGTCATGCATCTGTTAAACAGACAGGCATTGAACCCGAATGGCGGATCAACCCGTAGTTGAGAAGAACATCTGACCTCGGTGTCAGATATATGTTAAACAAACAGGCATCGAATTTGAAGTCCGAATCAACCCGAAGTTGAGAAGAACATCTGACCTTGCTGTCAGGCATCAGTTAAACAAACAGGCATCGAACCCGAAGGCCGGCTCAATACGAAGTTGAGAGGAACATCTGAGCTAGCTGTCAAGCATTTGTTAAAAAAACAGGCATCGAATCTAAAGGATGGCTCGACCCGAAGTTGAGAAGAACATTTGACCTCACCGTAAGGCATCTGTTAAACATGTAGGCATCGAACTCGAAGGCCGGCTCAACCGGAAGTTGAGAAGAACATCTGACCTCACCGTAAGGTATCTGTCAAACAAACAGGCATCGAACCTGAAGTCCGACTCAACTTAAAGTTGAGAAGAACATCTGACCTCGCCGTGATGCATCCGTTAAACAAACAGGCATCAAACCCGAAGGGCGGCTAAACCCGAAGTTGATAAAAACATTTGACCTCTCCTTCAGGCATCTGTTAAACAAACAGGCATCGAACCCGAATGCCGACTCGACACGAAGTTGAGAGGAACATTTGACCTCGCCGTCAGGCATCTGTTAAATATGTAGGCATCGAACTCGAAGGCCGGTTCAACCGGAAGTTGAGAAGAATATCTGACCTCGCCGTCAGGTATCTGTCAAACAAACAAGCATCAACCGGAAGACCGGCTCAACACAAAGTTGAGAAGAACATCTGACCTTGCCGTGAGGCATCCGTTAAACAATCAGGCATCGAACCCGAAGGGCGGCTAAACCCAAAGTTGATAAGAACATTAGACCTCTCCTTCACGCATCTGTTAAACAAACAGGCATCGAACCCGAAGGCCGGCTCAACACGAAGTCGAGAGGAACAATTGACCTTGCCGTGATGCATCTGTTAAACAGACAGGCATTGAACCCGAAGGGCGGATCAACCCGTAGTTGAGAAGAACATCTGACCTCGATTTCAGGCATAGGTTAAAAAAAAAGGCATCGAACCCGTAGGCCGGCTCAACCCGAAGTTGAGAAGAACATCTGACCTCGCTGTCAGGTATCTGTCAAACAAACAGGCATCGAACCTTACGACCGGCTCAACACAAAGTTGAGAAGAACATCTGACCTCGCCGTGATGCATCTGTTAAACAAACAGGCATCGAACCTGAAGGGCGGCTAAACCCGAAGTTGATAAGAACATTAGACCTCTGCTTCAGGCATCTGTTAAACAAACAGGCATCGAACCCGAAGGCTGGCTCAACACGAAGTTGAGAGGAAGATTTGACCTTGCCGTCATGCATCTGTTAAACAGACAGGCATTGAACCTGAAAGGCGGATCAACCCGTAGTTGAGAAGAACATTTGACCTCAGTGTCAGGCATATGTTAAACAAACAGGCATCGAACCCGAAGGCCGGCTCAACTTGAAGTTTAGAAGAACATCTGACCTTGCCGTCAGGCATCTGTTAAACAAACAGGCATCGAACCCGAAGGTCGTTTAAACCCTTAGTTGACAAGAACATCTGACCTCGCTGTCAAGAAACTGTTAAACAAACAGGCATCGAACCCAAAAGCCGGCTCAACTTGAAGTTGAGAGGAACATCCGACCTCGCCATCAGGCATCTGTTAAACAAACAGACATCAAACATGAAGGCCGGCTCAACATGAAGTTGAGAGGAACATCTGACCTCGCCGTCAAGCATTTGTTAGACCTCTCCTTCAGGCATCTGTTAAAAAAACAGGCATCGAACCCGAAGGCCGGCTCAACCCGAAGTTGAGAAGAACATCTGACCTCGCCGTCAGGCATCTGTTAAACAAACAGGCATCAAACCTGATGGTCGTCTCAACCCTTAGTTTACAAGAACATCTGACCTCGCTAACAAGCATCTGTTAAACAAACAGGCATCAAACCCAAAGGCCAGCTCAACTCGAAGTTGAGAAGAACATCTGACCTCGCTGTCAGGCATCTGTTAAACAAATAGGCATCGAACCCGAAGGCTGTCTCAACCCTTAGAACACAAGAACTTCTGACCTCGCTGTCAAGCATCTGTTAAACAAACAGGCATCGAACCCAAAGGTCGGCTCAACTTGAAGTTGAGAGGAACATCTGACCTCGCCATCAAGCATCTGTTAAACAAACAGACATCAAACATGAAGGCCGGCTCAACTGGAAGTTGAGAAGAACATCTGACCTCACCGTCAGGTATCTGTGAAACGAATAGGACTCGAACCCGAAGATCGGCTCAACACAAATTTAAGAAGAACATCTGACCTCGCCGTGAGGCATCCGTTAAACAAACAGACATCGAACCCGAAGGGCGGCTAAACCCGAAGTTTGATAAGAACATTAGACCTCACCTTCAGGCATCTGTTAAATAAACAGGCATCAAACCCGAAGGCCGGCTCAACATGAAGTTGAAAGGAATATTTGACCTTGCCGTCGTGCATCTGTTAAACAAACAAACATTGAACCCGAAGGGCGGATCAACCCGTAGTTAAAAAGAACATCTGACCTCGGTGTCAGGCATATGTTAAATAAACAGGCATCGAATTTGAAGTCCGACTCAACCCGAAGCTGAGAAGAACATCTGACCTCGCTGTCAGGCATCAGTTAAACAAATAGGCATCAAACCCGAAGGCCGGCTCAATACGAAGTTAAGAGGAACATCTAAGCTTGCTGTCAAGCATTTGTTAAAAAAAGAGGCATCGAATCTAAAGGTCGGCTCAACCCGAAGTTGAGAAGAACATTTAACCTCGCCTTCAAGCATCTGTTAAACATGTAGGCATCGAACTCGAAGGCCAGCTCAATCGGAAGTTGAGAAGAACATCTGACCTTGCCGCCAGGTATCTGTCAAACCAACAAGCATCGAACCCGAAGACCGGCTCAACCCAATGTTGAGAAGAACATCTGACCTCGCTGTGAGGCATCCGTTAAACAAACAGTCATCGAACCCGAAGGGCGGCTAAACCCGAAGTTGATAAGATCATTAGACTTCTCCTTCAGGCATCTATTAAACAAACAGGCATCGAACCCGAAGGCCGGCTCAACACGAAGTTGAGAGGAACATTTGACCTTGCCGTCATGCATCTGTTAAACAGACAGGCATTAAACCCGAAGGGCGGATCAACCCGTAGTTGAGAAGAACATCTGACCTCGGTGTCAGGCATATATTAAACCAACAGGCATCAAACCCGAATTCCGGCTCAACCCGAAGTTGAGAAGAACATCTGACCTCGCCGTCAGGTATCTGTCAAACAAACAGGAATCGAACCCGAAGACCGGCTCAACATAAAGTTGAGAAGAACATCTGACCTCGCCGTGAGGCATCCGTTAAATAAACAGGCATCGAACCCGAAGGGCGGCTAAACCTGAAGATGATAAGAACATTAGACCTCTCCTTCAGGCATCTGTTAAACAAACAGGCATCGAACCCGAAGGCCGGCTCAACACAAAGTTGAGAGGAACATTTGACCTGGCCGTCATGCATCTGTTAAACAGACAGGCATTGAACCCGAAGGGCGGATCAACCCGTAGTTGAGAAGAACATCTTACCTCGGTGTCAGGCATATGTTAAACAAACAGGCATTGAATCCGAAGGCCGGCTCAACCCGAAGTTGAGAAGAACATCTGACCTCGCCGTCAGGTATCTGTCAAACAAACAGGCATCGAACCCGAAGACCGACTCAACACAAAGTTGAGAAGAACATCTGACCTCGTCGTGATGCATCCGTTAAACAAACAGGCATCGAACTCGAAGGGCGGCTAAACCCGAAGTTGATAAGAACAGTAGACCTCTCCTTCAGGCATCTTTTAAACAAACAGGCATCGAACCCGAAGGCCGGCTCAACACGAAGTTGAGAGGAACATTTGACCTTGCATTCATGCATCTGTTAAACAGACAGGCATTGAACCCGAAGGGCGGCTCAACCCGTAGTTGAGAAGAACACCTGACCTCGGTGTCAGGCATCAGTTAAACAGAAAGGCATTGAACCCAAAGGACGCCTCAACCCGAAGTTGAGAAGAACATCAGACCATGCTGTCAGGCATCTGTTAAACAAACAGGCATCAAACCCGAAGGGCGACTAAACCCGTAGTTGAGAAGAACATCTGACCTCGGTGTCAGGCATATATTAACAAACAGACATCGAACCCGAAGGCCGGCTCAACCCGAAGATGAGAAGAACAAGTGACCTCGCCGTCAGGCATCTGTTAAACAAACAAGGATCGAACCCGAAGGTCGTCTCAACCCTTAGTTGACAAGAACATCTGACCTCGCCGTCAAACATCTGTTAAACAAACAGGCATCGAAACCAAAAGCCGGCTCAACTTGAAGTTGAGAGAAATATCTGACTTCACCGTCAGGCATCTGTTAAACAAACAGGCTTCAAACCGGAAGGCCGGCTCAACACGAAGTTGAGAGGAAGATCTGACCTCGCCGTCAAGCATTTGTTAAACAAACAAGCATCGAACGCGAATGGCGGCTCAACCCGAAGTTGAGAAGAACATCTGACCTCGCTATCAGGCATCTGTTAAACAAGTAGGCATCGAACCCGAAGGACGGCTCAACCGGAAGTTGAGAAGACCAACTGACCTTGCCGTCAGGTATCTATTAAACAAACAGGCGTCGAACCCGAAGACCGGCTCAACACGAAGTTGAGAAGAACATCTGACCTCTCCGTGAGGCATCTGTTAAACAAACAGGAATCGAACCCGAAGGGCGGCTAAACCCGAAGTTGATAAGAACATTAGACCTCGCCGTCAGGCATCTGTTAAACAAATAGGAATCAAACCCGAAGGCCGGCTCAACACGAAGTTGAGAGGAACGTTTGACCTTGCCATCATGCATCTATTAAACAGACAGGCATTGAACCCGAAGGACGGCTCAACCCATAGTTGAGAAGAACATCTGACCTCGTCGTCAGGCATATATTAAACAAACACGAATCGAATTTGAAGGCCGACTCAACCTGAAGTTGATAAGAACATCTGACCTTACTGTTAGGCATCAGTTAAACAAACAGGCATCGAACCCGAAGGACGGCTCAATACGAAGTTGAGAGGAACATCTGACCTTGCTGTCGAGCATCTGTTAAAAAAACAGGCATAGAATCTGAAGGTCGGCTCAACCTGAAGTTGAGAAGAACATCTGACCTCGCTGTCAGGCATCTGTTTAACAAGTAGGCATCGAACCTGAAGGCCGACTCAACCAAAAGTTGAGAAGAACATCTGACCTCGCCGTCAGGTATCTATTAAACAAACAGGCGTCGAACCCGAAGACCGGCTTAACACGAAGTTGAGAAGAACATCTGACCTCGCCGTAAGGCATCTGTTAAACAAAAAGGAATCGAACCCGAAGGGCGGCTAAACCCGAAGTTGATTAAAACATTAGACCTCTCCGTCAGGCATCTGTTAAACAAACAGGCATCGAACCTGAAGGTCGGCTCAACCCGAAGTTGAGAGGAACATTTGAACATACCATCATACACTGTTACACAGACAGGCATTGAACCCGAAGGGCGGCTCAACCCGTAGTTGAGAAGAAGGTCTGACCTCGGTGTCAGGCATATGTTAAACAAACAGGCATCGAACCCGAATGCCGGCTCAACCCGAAGTTGAGAAGAATATCTGACCTCGCCGTCAGGCATCTGTTAAACAAACAGGCATCGAACCCGAAGGCCGTCTCAAACCTTAGTTGACCAGAACATCTAACCTTACCGTCAAGCATCTGTTAAACAAATAGGCATCGAACCCAAAGGCCGGCTCTACTTGAAGTTGAGAGGAAGATCTGACCTCGCCATCAGGCATATGTTAAACAAACAGGCATCAAACCCGAAGGCCGGCTCAACACGAAGTTTAGAGAAACATCTGACCTCACCGTCAAGCATTTGTTAAACAAACAGGCATCGAACCCGAAGGGCGGCTCAACCCGAAGTTGAGAAGAACATCTGACCTCGCTGTCAGGCATCTATAAAACAAACACGAATCGAATTTGAAGGCCGGATCAAGCCGAAGTTGAGAAGAACATCTGACCTCGCTGTCAGGCATCAGTTAAACAAACAGGCACCGAACCCGAAGGCTGGCTCAATACGAAGTTGAGAGTAACATCTGACCTCGTTGTTAAGCATCTGTTAAAAAAACATACATAGAATCCGAAGGTCGGCTCAACCTGAAGTTGAGAAGAACATCTATCCCTGCTGTCAGACATCTGTTAAACAAGTAGGCATCGAACCCGAAGGCCGGCTCAACCGGAAGTTGAGAAGAACATCTCACCTCGCCATCAGGTATCTGTTAAACAAACAGGCATCGAACCCGAAGGGCGGCTAAACCCGAAGTTGATAAGAACATAGACCTTGCCGTCAGGAATCTGTTAAACAAACATGCATCGAACCCGAAGGTCGACTCAACACGAAGTTTAAAGGAACATTTGACCTTGCCGTCATGCATCTATTAAACAGACAGACATTGAACCCGTAGGGCGGCTCAACCCGTAGTTGAGAAGAACATCTGACCTCGGTGTCAGGCATATGTTAAACAAACAGGAATCGAACCCGAAGGCCGGCTCAACCCGAAGTTGAGAAGAACATCTGACCTCGCCGTCAGGAATCTGTTAAACAAACAGGCATCGAACCCGAAGGCCGTCTCAACCCTTAGTTGACATGAATATCTAACCTTGTCGTCAAGCATCTGTTAAACAAACAGGCATCGAACCTAAAGGCCGGCTCAACTTGAGGTTGAGAGGAAGATCTGACCTTACCATCAAGCATCTGTTAAACAATCATGCATCAAACCCGAAGGCCGGCTCATCACGAAGTTGAGAGGAACATCTGACCTCACCGCCAAGCATTTGTTAAACAAACAGGCATCGAACCCGAAGGGCTGCACAACCCGAAGTTGAGAAGAACATCTGACCTCGTCGTCAGGCATCTATTAAACAAACACGAATCGAATTTGAAGGTCGGATCAACCTGAAGTTGCGAAGAACATCTGACCTTGCTGTCAGGCATCAGTTAAACAAATGGGCATCGAACCCGAAGGCCGGCTCAACACGAAGTTGAGAGGAACATCTGACCTCGCTGTCAAGCATCTTTTAAAAAACAGGCATAGAATCTGAAGGTCGGCTCAACCTGAAGTTGAGAAGAACATCTGAACTCGCTGTCAGGCATCTGTTAAACAGGTAGGCATCAAACCCGAAGGCCGGCTCAACCGGAAGTTGATAAGAACATCTGACCTCACCGTCAGGTATCTGTTAAACAAACAGGCATCGAACCCGAAGACCGACTCAACACACAGTTGAGAAGAACATCTGAGCTCGCCGTAAGGCATCTGTTAAACAAACAAGCATCGAACCCGAAGGGCGGCTAAACCCAAAGTTGATAAGAACATTAGACCTTACCGTCAGGCATCTGTTAAACAAACACGCATCGAACCTGAAGGTCAGCTCAACACGAAGTTGAGAGGAACATGTGACCTCACCGCCAAGCATTGGTTAAACAAACAGGCATCGAACCCGAAGGGCTGCACAACCCGAAGTTGAGAAGAACATCTGACCTCGTCGTCAAGCATCTATTAAACAAACACGAATCGAATTTGAAGGTCGGATCAACCTGAAGTTGCGAAGAACATCTGACCTTGCTGTCAGGCATCAGTTAAACAAATGGGCATCGAACCCGAAGGCCGGCTCAACACGAAGTTGAGAGGAACATCTGACCTCGCTGTCAAGCATCTGTTAAAAAACAGGCATAGAATCTGAAGGTCGGCTCAACCTGAATTTGAGAAGAACATCTGACCTCGCTTTCAGGCATCTGTTAAACAGGTAGGCATCAAACCCGAAGGCCGGCTCAACCGGAAGTTGAGAAGAACATCTGACCTCACCGTCAGGTATCTGTTAAACAATCAGGCATCGAACCCGAAGATCGACTCAACACACAGTTGAGAAGAACATCTGAGCTCGCCGTAAGGCTTCTGTTAAACAAACAAGCATCGAACCCGAAGGGCGGCTAAACCCAAAGTTGATAAGAACATTAGACCTTACCGTCAGGCATCTGTTAAACAAACACGCATCGAACCCGAAGGCCAGCTCAACACGAAGTTGAGAGGAACATCTGACCTCACCGCCAAGCATTTGTTAAACAAACAGGCATCGAACCCGAAGGGCTGCACAACCCGAAGTTGAGAAGAACATCTGACCTCGTCGTCAGGCATCTATTAAACAAACACGAATCGAATTTGAAGGTCGGATCAACCTGAAGTTGCGAAGAACATTTGACCTTGCTGTCAGGCATCAGTTAAACAAATGGGCATCGAACCCGAAGGCCGGCTCAACACGAAGTTGAGAGGAACATCTGAACTCGTTGTCAAGCATCTGTTAAAAAACAGGCATAGAATCTGAAGGTCGGCTCAAGCTGAAGTTGAGAAGAACATCTGACCTCGCTGTCAGGAATCTGTTAAACAGGTAGGATTCAAACCCGAAGGCCGGCTCAACCGAAAGTTGAGAAGAACATCTGACCTCACCGTCAGGTATCTGTTAAACAAACAGGCATCAAACCCAAAGACGGACTCAACACGAAGTTGAGAAGAACATCTGAGCTCGCCGTAAGGCATCTGTTAAACAAACAAGCATCGAACCCGAAGGGCGGCTAAACCCAAAGTTGATAAGAACATTAGACCTTACCGTCAGACATCTGTTAAACAAACACGCATTGAACCCGAAGGCCGGCTCAACACGAAGTTGAGAGGAACATTTGAACTTACCATCATGCATCTGTTAAACAGACAGGCATTGAACGCGAAGGGAAGCTCAACCCGTAGTTGAGAAGAACGTCTGACCTCGGTGTCAGGCATATGTTAAACAAACAGGCATCGAACCCAAAGGCCGGCTCAACCTGAAGTTTAGAAGAACATCTGACCTCGCCGTGAGGCATCTGTTAAAAAAACAGGCATCGAACCCGAAGGCCGTCTCAACCCTTAGTTGACAAGAACATCTGACCTCGCCGTGAGGAATCTGTTAAACAAACAGGCATCGAACCCAAACGCCGGCTCAACTTGAAGTTGAGAGTAAGATCTGACCTCGCCATCAGGCATTTGTTAAACAAACAGGCATCAAACCCAAAGGCCGACTCAACACGAAGTTAAGAGAAACATCTGACCTCACCCTCAAGCATTTGTTAAACAAACAGGCATCGAACCTGAAGGGCGACTCAACTCGAAGTTGAGAAGAAAATCTGACCTCGCCGTCAGGCATCTATTAAACGAACACGAATCAAATATGAAGGCCGGATCAACCCAAAGTTGAGAAGAACATCTGACCTTATTGTCAGGCATCAGTTAAACAAACAGGCATTGAACTCGAAGGCTGGCTCAATGCGAAGTTGAGAGGAACATCTGACCTTGCTGTTAAGCATTTGTTAAAGAAACATGCATAGAATCTGAAGGTCGGCTAAACCTGAAGTTGAGAAGAACATCTAACCTTGCTGTCAGGCATCTGTTAAATAAGTAGGCATCGAACCCGAAGGCCAGCTCAACCGGAAGTTGAGAAGAACATCTGATATTGCCGTCAGGTATCTGTTAAATAAACATGCATCGAACCCGAAGACCGGCTCAACACGAAGTTGAGAAGAACATATGACCTCGCCGTAAAGCATCTGATAAACAAACAGGCATCAAACCCGAGGGGCGGCTAAACCCGAAGTTGATAAGAACATTAGACCTTGCCATCAGGCATCTGTTAAACAAACAGGCATCGAACCCGAACGGCGGCTCATTACGAAGTTGAAAGGAACATTTGACCTTGCCGTCATGCATTTGTTAAACAGACAGGCATTGAACCCGAAGGGCGGCTCAACCCGTAGTTGAGAAGAACATCTGACACCGGTGTCAGGCATATGTTAACCAAACAGGCATCGAACCCGAAGGCCGGCTCAACCCAAAGTTGAGAAGAACATCTGACCTCTCTGTCACGCATCTGTTAAATAAACAGGCATTGAACCTGAAGGTCGTCTCAACCCTTAGTTGACAAGAACATCTAACCTTGCCGTCAAGCATCTGTTAAACAAATAGGCATCGAACCCAAGGCCGGCTCAACTTGAGGTTGAGAGGAAGATCTGACCTCGCTGTTGCACCCTAAAATTTGACCAACGGGGTCCCGTATCTGGCCCTATGTTTCGACGCATGACCGCATTTGCATCCGCATATCGCATACAGTGCATTTTTTTTCATTTGTTTTGATTTTATCGGGATCACAGCCCTCTCCTCGCATTTCAGGTGTTTTTTACTCAGTTAGATAAGTAGAATCGTATTTTTGGGAAGTCGTGCCCTTCCCAGTGTTTTCAGCTCGTGCTGTTGATTTTGAGGATGTTTCGGTGACCGTTTATTTTTACCGGTTGTCCCGGTGCGCTCTCGCGGTGTTACTGATCGTTTTGGACTATTTTTTGTTCCCTCTGGAATTACTGTGTCCTTTTTGGATTTTATTAGATTTTATTAGCCATTTTATAGATATTTTAGTTTTAATAAATTTTAATAGCTAAAATAGAATATAATAGATTTAGATAAATAAATTTTCTTGTTATAGAATTCTAGATAGAGATTTAATAGTTTTAATAAAATTTTAGCCTTTTAATAAATAGTTTATTAATAGATATTAGTTTTAATTTTTTAATATAGGATATTAGAATATTAAATAGATTAGAGTATTAATTGTGTTTTTAGTTTTAATTAGAGTTAAATAATTAGGAATAGTTCTAATAGTTCATTAGATTAGGAGTAATCGTTTGTCATTTTTTATTAATCATTTTCATTAATTAGTTAATCATTTTGTTAATCCGTTTCTATTAGTCCAGTTATTCTTTGATCAGTTCTAGTGCTAATTCGTTGGGCCCAGAAGTGTTGTGAAAGCCCATTCACAAGTCCTCATTATCCTGTGCCACATGTCCCTATAAAATCTGGCCACATGTGTAATTCAGCGGGGGGGAGGGGGGGGGGCACCTCATTGATCTCACACTCTCAGAATCTGCCACCTCCACCCATACGTGGCTTTCTCCGCTCACACTCCAGTAACACGTGTATTACATGCAACTACCGTTGTCATCCACACTCGCCACTTGTCCCTCGCCTGAGCTTCACCGGTTGCATGGCCGCCGGCCATGCAACCACCGCCCCAACAAACTTTCGGCGACCGTAACCAACCCGTAACCTACTCCGGCCACCGCCAATATCACCGGAAACTCCAAATCCATCATCTTCATCGTTTTCTTTTGATCTTCCCCATCTATCACTGCAATCTCCTCCGATCATCTACAATCATCATCTCAACCATCGAATTCAGACGTTTTTCTCCTAGATCATCGTTCCAACCTCCATCAGAGTTCTTCAGCTTTCCAGAACAATCATTCATGACCTTCAACAAATCGCCAGAAAACCACGAACGTCTTCAACACGTTCATCATCAGTGATCAAGAACAAACGTCCAGGTCTCCACGGATCCTTCAGACTCCTCTAACGACTCCATGCATGTTCATCGCTCGATAGATCCTTCAAGCCTCTCCAGAAGATCCTTCAAGATCCAAGCGAAGATCATCAATCCTGTGTTTAACAACCTCCGCTGCACTTCACGCTTCAAGATTTCTCAAGAGCTTCAGTGAGGTCTTCAATCTTTAACAGGAAATATTCATACAAACTTCAACACTTTCAAGAATCTTCATCTCCTTCGAGTTTCTTCACGATCTTCGGCGAACTATTTCCTTCCATAAACTTGCTTCACGTCTTGCCTTCAAGAACATCAGAGGATGAATCATGATTTTTTCCAGAACTGGATAGTTTTGTTGTTGTTGCTTTGTTCATTTGTTCCGTAGATTGGAGCGAGCTTTAAGTTTGGATTTGATAGAAAGAAATATTGTGAGGGAAAGAGATTTGAGACTGAAAGAAAGGTTGAGGCGGAGTTTGTTTCAGAGTTCAAACGAGAGAGAAAGTGGGTAGGGTGACGGCGTAAGAGTGAACAGTGTTTGGAGAAACTTTGAGAGAGACTTAGGGTTTGGTTTTTCTAATAGTGAGAAGGAGTTTGGTACGTGGTTGTGTGGGGCGTTGGGCCTCAAGCCCATTCGCGTCTTACTGCATAACACCCCCGCTTTCCTTTCCTTCCCCCTCCCTGTTTTGGCTGTTAGTTGTTGGGCTGGGCCCAACTTTCCTTTGTATTTTTGCTAACATAATCCCGGTAACAGCTAAACCACCCCCCCTGCATTTTAGTGTAGTTTGTTTTTATTCTTTTCTAGTTGGTTTCTTCAATTTTTATTTTCTTTAAAAAAAAAAAGAAGGGAGTTGAGAAAAGAGAATATTGAAGAAAATAGAAAAGAAAGGAAAAAATATTGAGAAGCATGAAAAAAGAAATATGGAAAAGAATATAGAAAAAGTAGAGAAAAATGAGAAAAAACATTAGTTCATACTTTTAATAATTTCTTTTAGAGTGATTTTTTTTTCATAGAATTATTTTTTACACTTTCGAGGATAGTTTCTAGAAGTCCACTTGTTAGGGGACTATTTACCACTTGATTTTCTCATGATGAGTAGGATAGGGTTTTTAGGAGTTTATTTTTCCGTACTCAATCATTGTAACCATTTTTTCAGAATGTTAATAAAACGAGATTTGAGTTGTGGTCCCTAAGTAGCTGAACTAAAGCTGCTCTGATTTCTCGTACCAGACGAGAATATGTAGGCATAGGATGCGATATCCTAGCGAGCACACTAACGACTAACTTCTGTTTTCTCTCGCTGCTGTGCGATCGAGAATTTCCCGCTAACAACTAACGTTTGTTATCCCTTTCTTTTGCCCGAGTGCATTTGAGACCAGACCGTAGTTTTAGTTCCCATAGGTCCCCGTACCTTTAAAACCAGCTTAATCTATCACTTCCTGTGTATGAGAACACCCTGCTTAGCCGTAGCTAGCCTGAACTACGAAAGCTCTGATCTTCCATGCTGTGTGGAAGTACGTAGGCACAAGACGCGAAGTCTTGGCGAGCTAATTCCCTGTAGTTTCCCGAACTACGTTGACTCTGACTTTCTCTCTTGAGAATACGTAGGCATAGAGTGCGACGCTCTATCGAGTCAATTCCCTTCCGTTTAGATTTAGCAGCCGTAGATAGATTGTTTTTGCATCCTTTAGACAAACCAAGCAAGCGTGGATCCCGTCGAGTACGACGGACGTGAGGGGTGCTAATATCTTCCCCTTGCGTAACCGACTCCCGAACCCAGGTTTGGTTGCGATGACCATTCCTTTCCCGTCTTTGCAGTAGGTTTACCTCGAGCGTTCCCTTTCCCTCCTTTGGGATAAATAACGCACGGTGGCGACTCTTCTGTTCAGCCGGCGCCGATTTTCGCAGTAGCGACAGCTGGCGACTCTGCTGGGGACTGCGATAGTTCCCCATGCATGTGGGATCCAACGTCCCCTAAGAGAGTCAATCCTAGCACTTGTTTGCTTGTCTATTAGGTGTTTATTTCTGTATAATTATTATCTGTTGCTGTTGTGTTGTGGGAAGGGTGATACTTTGAGTGATAAGCCGGTCCTGGGCTTGAGTATGCATTTTAGACATAGTTGTGGAGATTAGTGGACGAACCTGTTTGTTGAGCAGACACAAGTTCCCTACGAAATCCGTGCTCAGACGAGGTTCTCTCCGAGGTGCTTCTTTCTGATCTTGAGGATCTGAGGGGAGTCCAGACGTGAGGATTGTCGACTCTGGGGACTGATCAATTGGAAGTCAGATAAGTGAGGCCGCTTCATGAGATGACGATGCCACACCTTCTGGGTATCGCATCATTCCTCATGAAAGTCTGTGACGCTGATGACCGCATAGGATGCCGTACCTTGTGTCAGATCTAGGTCCATACCCGTGAGTGGGAGGGTTTTTTGCAGGAACCTTGACTTCCAACCTACCCGTTATCTTGGCATCTCTCTTCAGAGCGAACGTACTCCGTCAGCAGCGCAGCAGTATTCAGAGATTGTGTGGGGGGTTGTGATCCCGTGTTTGCTGCATATTGTATTTGCATTTGCATAAACGTGTTGCATCATATTGCATATCATCCTCCAGTTAGCCAGAGTTCTGATCCAGCCTTTGTTTCCTGAAGGTGATTACCCGGAGTTTGGCCTGAGCAACTGTTGATTGTCAGAAGACGACCTAGGGGTTGAGTAGATTTGAGCAGAATCAAGCATTGAAGTCAGCTGAAGATTATCGGTAGCTATGTCTGAAGGCAATTTCCAGTCTCCTAACACCTTGACAGGGTTTACTACGACGTCCAACCCTCTGTATGATTCTATGGAAGACTTCCCGCAAGCGAACAACGTTACTGCAGACCAAGTTGTACAGCCTTTTGTTGAGAACCGAGATCGACATGAGCAGTTTGTTGCCCGAAATGAACGTCCGCCTCCTGTTAACAATCAAGGCGTTGTTTTCCCTGTGATGAATTACCGAAGAGATATTCCAATAGCCAGGACCGTAGATCCAAGAGCTCTTGAGACGGATAGAAAACTCCGAGCATTGGAAGAAGGAGTTAAAGCTTTGAAAATGAAAGATGCTGTTAACCTGAATGCTGCAGACATGTGTTTGGTTCCTGACCTGGTGTTGCCTTATAAGTTCAAAGTGCCGAAATTCAAGAAGTACACGGGAGATAGCTGTCCGAAGCAACATTTGATGATGTTCTGTTGAAGAATGACTTCGTTTGTGCGAGATGACCAATTGATGATCCATTGCTTTCAAGATAGTCTGACTGGGGCATCTTTAAGGTGGTATATGCAGTTAGAGAGAAATTAGATTCGATCATGGGTGGATTTAGCCAGAGCTTTTCTGAAGCAGTACGATTATAATTTAGACATAGCTCCCCATCGCATGCAGTTGCAAGAATTGTCTCAAGAGAACAATGAACCTATCAGGAAGTATGCTCAGAGATGGAGAGAATTTGCTGCTAGAGTGCACCCACCGCTGTTGGACCGAGAGCTGACGAGCATGTTTGTAGATTCCCTACAAGATCCGTACTTCGAAAGATTGCTTGGACTTCCGTTAAGTTTCTCTGACGTGGTAACATTAGGAGAACGCCTTGAGTATGCCATAAGAATCGGGAAAATTCAGATTACTTCAAACGATCAAGCTGGTGAAACTGAATACCCTTGTGACTATCAGAATGAAGAAGGAGTTATGATCAATGCAGTCATGCCAAATATTGAATATCCTCGAGACGAATCAGTGAAAGTTGTTGGTTCTTCATCTTATCAGAGATCAGTACCTCCTGTGGCTTGTTATGCTGGACGAACAACTGTGCCTAGGGCACCATATCAGGAATCTTATGTCGCTTCCCTTGCAAATCAGCAAACTCGTGGTCGAGGTTATCAGAATCAGCGTCAGAATCAGAACAGGCCTCGCAACAATTTGGAACGAAGGAAAGCTCCTTCTCACCCAATGCCTATGCCGTATAGCCAGCTGCTACCATCTTTGATCCAGAGTTCTTTGGTGGAACCTAAAGCTCTTAAGCCAGTTCCAGAACCTTACCCTCCTGGGTACAATCCCCACGTTCATTGTGGTTACCATGGTGGCTCTCCAGGGCATTCGACGGAAGATTGTAAAGCATTTCAGGCAAAAGTACAACAGTTGATTGACCAAGATCGCATTTCCTTTCGAGAAGGATTTCTGTTTGTTCATACCAATCGCTCAGCTGTCTAAGCTCGTAGGTTCAGAAGGTTGTTTTCAAAGGAGCCAATGATTCAGACAGGCGGGCGCCTCGACATTGGCAGTCCTCAGACTTTTATATCGTTTGCATTTATAGTTTTCTTTTGGTCAGTTACTACTTGCTGTAAACATTGTATGTTTCGAATGGTGATATTAATAAGGTGACTATGCATTTTTCTGAATTAATCATGTCGTTGTCGCTCATTTATTGCATTGCACTGACACTTGCATTTTATTCATTCCACTTCGTCACGTGATTAGCAAAGATTGGAGGGAGGATGACGAAATAAACTCATAACCGATGATCGTATGCTTTCAGATAAAACCTTACCGATGACGTACAAGGCATTGTTTCAAATCCCCTAAACACTGGAGATATAAGGAGTTAGTCCCTTGTTAACCACTTCGAGCCAGGAAGTAGAAGTTTTTTTCTGACTTTTTAAACCCTCACATCTTAACCCGGGGCAGGGTAGTTGTCAGTTAGCTTGACCGAGCATTCAAATCCTACAGAGGAATGTTTCCCTTCGAGGACCAATAACAGTTATGCCTCTCAAGAGGTCGTACTTCGTCAACCACAATGGTTAAAACTCACCAACCAGGAGTGAGACAGTTACCATCTTTTCGGAACAATCAAGACAACCAGTGTCACACGACTTTGTTCCAAGGAAAAAAAGAAAGAATAAGAAAGCCCGCTAAGTAAAAAGAAATGAAAAGTTGGAAAGCTAATACTTAGGCAAAAATCAGGGCATCCCGATGGACTTCAAAAAATCGAAAAAATTCGAAAAGAACTCAAAAGGAGTCAGTCCAAGCAAAAATTAGGGAATCAAAAAGAATGAAAAAGAAGGGATAAAAAAAAATAGATCCCCAGTGAAGGACAAAGATGTGTATACAAACACCGAAAACAAAGAAGGAGTAACTGTCACTCCGAAGAACCTTGTGAATTCCTTAGTTATGGTTCTTACCATTCAACATACCTCTCGAAGAGGCGAGCGCTCGTGCGAAGTTAACTGAACTTTAGGATCGGAGATCATCACGTAGAAGGGGTGGGTACAAATCAAAATTTGAGCCAAATATCCTTTGTTCCACGAACCGTGAACCCGACCACGATACAACCCTTAAAAGACCTAATTGAGGTAGGGTTTATGCTGAAAGCGCATTACGATAAGGTTGAGTAACCTGACTCCTTCTTGATTTGCTAATCATATCCTTGTTGTATTTTTCACTGATCAAATCAGCACTACGTTTGAACTTAGTTTCATTCGTCACTCACAATCATGACATATAAATGAGTGACAACACAAATTTTTTCAAAATCTGCATAAACATTGCATTAAGAGTACCATTCGTGAATAGACGATTTTAACTTGCAGGTCAGTAGTTGGCATGAAGGAAATTCCAACCGGGAATAATCGAACAGGACTGAAAAATACAGTAGTCTGAACCAGAATGGTGCATGTTGTGAAGACCTGTAAATCCGGGGCATTAATTTTCAGTAAGTTCAGTATCAGTTAGTCTGCGGACAAGTCCCGAAGCATCAGTTGATTATGGGGCAGTTTATTTGGGAAGCAGTTGATCAGAAGTGAGTCTTCTCGGGAGCCAATCAGGGGCAATTATACAGAACGTGGAGATTTGAAAGCAGATACTTCAGGTGGATAATCAGATCGGGTTAAGTCACTAGAACGCTCATTTAGGGGCAAGTCACCGCAGAGAGTGTTGAAACCAACTGGGTTGATAGGGGTTTAATGGAGATTGAATCCTTTTGTCGTACAGATACCGGGGCAAGTAATCTCGAGGTCGTCTCGTAGCAAGCTGTTCAGAGCAAGTATTCCCAGGAGTTAGATAGGGGCAAGTTGAGTGCACTGGGGCAAGTCATTCAAACCAGTCTGTTTATCCCCAGCCGGAGTTGAGTATCGGGGAATCATGTCATTACTCTTATCAGAAGCATTAGCCTTCCGGAAAAGGCCTTGCTGTCATTGGATCGTTATCCTACAGCCTGTTACGTGTCAGTAACCAGTCGTTTCCAAAGTCCAGTTCTCGCCTGGCAAACCGGTAACCAGTTCTCATCTGGTCATCGTTGCTTCAATCTCTCCGTAAACAGCAGTTCCCGTCAGGGGTAGTTTATTGTAACCAGTTCTCGTCTGGTCACCATTTCTTCAAGTGTTGTATCAGTTCTCGTCTGGTACATGTCGTTGCATTACCAGTTCTCGTCTGGTCACTGTTTTCCTAACCTATGTGTTATACCGGTTCTCGTCTGGTGTACGTCAGCTTTCAACCAGTTCTCATCTGGTTGTCTATGCCTCAGCCTGTTATCCAGTCAGCCCCGTCTGATGTCCAAACCAAATCAATTCTCGTCCGATAACCTATTTTCCTATCAGCTCTCCTCTGGTAGCCTACCTTTGAATGCTAGTTCTCGTCTAGTATTTTCCATATCTTCCGTTTTGTACATAGTCCATGTTCATACTAAACCAGTAAAAACAGAAACCTAAAGGTATCTGACACAGTAGGTCCCAATGACTCGCATTTTGTCATGTTCCCCGATACGAAGCTCGACGGATACCACTGCTCCGATTAATGTTTAAATTCCTTGTGGATGTTGTTAAATCAGAATTGCTACTCTTCAACAGATGAAAGTTGTGTATTATCGGAAGAATTGAGATTGTATTTTACCCCGCATCAGAGTAGGATCAGGAGTGTCCCCAGCCGATTAAGATTGATATCCTTGACAGAAGGGGCAGTCTCCAGCAGTGAGCCGTTCACAATCAACCCCTATTGGTTAATCCCCACAGAATGCAGTTTGACAGTGGGTAGAAAGAATATCGTCGAGATGATTATGTGATAACCGATCACCCTCAGTGGAGTCAACTTTGCTTCCGGCATTTATTTTGCCAGACGGTTTTTAGACCTGGTGTTCTCTGGCAGCTCGAGCTTACATTAGCATTTGCATATATCGTCAGATTTGCATTCACAAACGCATAACATTTACATGTCATATAGGGCATTGCATCATTTCAGACATCCGCATGTCGAAACATAGACCAGGGTGGTTACCTCATGGCTTTCGAGTATGTTCCCTTGCAGAGTTGTTTGGTTAAGCTTCTCTTCTCCCCCAGCGGAGTGATTCTTCACATTTGGTTGTTACGTCGGCACTGAAAAAAGATTGACATATATCTGATTTCTGAAGCTGCCTCCTGTTGACAGAATGGGTGCCGAGCAGTCGATTCAGAAGTTCCCCAGGAGAATTGTCCTCAAGTTCGCCGTGAACTGTGAGATGACAGGATTTGATCCCATAAGTAAGATGGGAATCAAGGTGTTTGCTGTCTGAAGCATTATTTCAATACTTGTGGCGTCACACAGGTGATTGATGTTGAAAAGGAGAGAAATTTTTATCAGATAATTGACCAGTTGTTGCCGTGACAACCAAACTTCAGTCCATTGGAGGCTATTCCTCAAGCAGTTTTGCAGTATATTCCCACGGTTGGAAAATTTCAGGGTTTCATTGGTATTCAACCGTCATCTACCTTTGAATGTTTGAAGGCTGAGCGCTCTTCACCCATTCAGGTCTAAGCCGCTTGAATAGGGGCAGCTGTTGCACCCTAAAATTTGACCAACCGGGTCCCGTATCTGGCCCTATGTTTCGATGCATGACCGCATTCGCATCCGCATATCGCATACAGTGCATTTTTTCAGTTGTTTTGATTTTATCGGGATCACAGCCCTCTCCTCGCATTTCAGGTGTTTTTTACTCAGTTAGATAAGTAGAATCGTATTTTTGGGAAGTCGTGCCCTTCCTAGTGTTTTCAGCTCGTGCTGTTGATTTTGAGGATGTTTCGGTGACCGGTTATTTTTACCGGTTGTCCCGGTGCGCTCTCGCGGTGTTACTGATCGTTTTGGACTATTTTTTGTTCCCTCTGGAATTACTGTGTCCTTTTTGGATTTTATTAGCCATTTTATAGATATTATAGTTTTAATAAATTTTAATAGCTAAAATAGAATATAATAGATTTAGATAAATAAATTTTCTTGTTATAGAATTCTAGATAGAGATTCAATAGTTTTAAATAGAATAGTTTTAATAAAATTTTAGCCTTTTAATAAATAGTTTGTTAATAGATATTAGTTTTAATTTTTTAATATAGGATATTAGAATATTAAATAGATTAGAGTATTAATTGTGTTTTTAGTTTTAATTAGAGTTAAATAATTAGGAATAGTTCTAATAGTTCATTAGATTAGGATTAATCGTTTGTCATTTTTATTAATCATTTTCATTAATTAGTTAATCATTTTGTTAATCCGTTTCCATTAGTCCAGTTATTCTTTGATTAGTTCTAGTGCTAATTCGTTGGGCCCAGAAGTGTTGTGAAAGCCCATTCACAAGTCCTCATTATCCTGTGCCACATGTCCCTATAAAATCTGGCCACATGTGTAATTCAGTGGGGGGGGGGGGCACCTCATTGATCTCACACTCTCAGAATCTGCCACCTCCACCCATACGTGGCTTTCTCCGCTCACCCTCCAGTAACACGTGTATCACATGCAACTACCGTTGCCATCCACACTCGCCACTTGTCCCTCGCCTGAGCTTCACCGGTTGCATGGCCGCCGGCCATGCAACCACCGCCCCAACAAACTTTCGGCGACCGTAACCAACCCGTAACCTACTCCGGCCACCGCCAATATCACCGGAAACTCCAAATCCATCATCTTCATCGTTTTCTTTTGATCTTCCCCATCTATCACTGCAATCTCCTCCGATCATCTACAATCATCATCTCAACCATCAAATTCAGACGTTTTTCTCCTAGATCATCGTTCCAACCTCCATCAGAGTTCTTCAGCTTTCCAGAACAATCATTCATGACCTTCAACAAATCGCCAGAAAACCACGAACGTCTTCAACACGTTCATCATCAGTGATCAAGAACAAAACTCCAGGTCTCCACGGATCCTTCAGACTCCTCTAACGACTCCAGGCATGTTCACCGCTCGATAGATCCTTCAAGCCTCTCCAGAAGATCCTTCAAGATCCAAGCGAAGATCATCAATCCTGTGTTTAACAACCTCCGCTGCACTTCACGCTTCAAGATTTCTCATGAGCTTCAGTGAGGTCTTCAATCTTTAACAGGAAATCTCATACGAACTTCAACACTTTCAAGAATCTTCATCTCCTTCGAGTTTCTTCAGGATCTTCGGCGAACTATTTCCTTCCATAAACTTGCTTCACGTCTTGCCTTCAAGAACATCAGAGGATGAATCATGATTTTTTCCAGAACTGGATAGTTTTGTTGTTGTTGCTTTGTTCATTTGTTCCGTAGATTGGAGCGAGCTTTGAGTTTGGATTTGATAGAAAGAAATATTGTGAGGGAAAGATATTTGAGACTGAAAGAAAGGTTGAGACGGAGTTTGTTTCAGAGTTCAAACGAGAGAGAAAGTGAGTAGGGTGACGGCGTAAGAGTGAACAGTGTTTGGAGAAACTTTGAGAGAGACTTAGGGTTTGGTTTTTCTGATAGTGAGAAGGAGTTTGGTACGTGGCTGTGTGGGGCGTTGGGCCTCAAGCCCATTCGCGTGTTACTGCATTACACCCCCGCTTTCCTTTCCTTCCCCCTCCCCGTTTTGGCTGTTAGTTGTTGGGCTGGGCCCAACTTTCCTTTGTATTTTTGCTAACATAATCCCGGTAACAGCTAAACCACCCCCCCTGCATTTTAGTGTAGTTTGTTTTTATTCTTTTCTAGTTAGTTTCTTCAATTTTTATTTTCTTTAAAAAAAAAAGGAGGGAGTTGAGAAAAGAGAATATTGAAGAAAATAGAAAAGAAAGGAAAAAATATTGAGAAGCATGAAAAAAGAAATATGGAAAAAGAATATAGAAAAAGTAGAAAAAAATGAGAAAAAACATTAGTTCATACTTTTAATAATTTCTTTTAGAGTGATTTTTTTTTCATAGAATTATTTTTTACACTTTCGAGGATAGTTTCTAGAAGTCCACTTGTTAGGGGACTATTTGCCACTTGATTTTCTCATGATGAGTAGGATAGGGTTTTTAGGAGTTTATTTTTCCGTACTCAATCATTGTAACCATTTTTTCAGAATGTTAATAAAACGAGATTTGAGTTGTGGTCCCTAAGTAGCTGAACTACAGCTGCTCTGATTTCTCGTACCAGACGAGAATATGTAGGCATAGGATGCGATATCCTAGCGAGCACACTAACGACTAACTTCTGTTTTCTCTCGCTGTTGTGCGATCGAGAATTTCCCGCTAACAACTAACGTTTGTTATCCCTTTCTTTTGCCCGAGTGCATTTGAGACCAGACCGTAGTTTTAGTTCCCATAGGTCCCCGTACCTTTAAAACCAGCTTAATCTCTCACTTCCTGTGTATGAGAACACCCTGCTTAGCCGTAGTTAGCCTGAACTACGAAAGCTCTGATCTTCCATGCTGTGTGGAAGTACGTAGGCACAAGACGCGAAGTCTTGGCGAGCCAATTCCCTGTAGTTTCCCGAACTACGTTGACTCTGACTTTCTCTCTTGAGAATACGTAGGCATAGAGTGCGACGCTCTATCGAGTCAATTCCCTTCCGTTTAGATTTAGCAGCCGTAGATAGATTGTTTTTGCATCCTTTAGACAAACCAAGCAAGCGTGGATCCCGTCGAGTACGACGGACGTGAGGGGTGCTAATACCTTCTCCGTCTTTGCGGTAGGTTTACCTCGAGCGTTCCCTTTCCCTCCTTTGGGATAAATAACGCACGGTGGCGACTCTTCTGTTCAGCCGGCGCCGATTTTCGCAGTAGCGACACTCGCCATCAGGCATCTGTTAAACAAACAGGCATCAAACTCGAAGGCCGGCTCAACACGAAGTTGAGAGGAACATCTGACCTCACCGTCAAGCATTTGTTAAAGAAACAGGCATCGAACACGAAGGGCGGCTCAACCTGAAGTTGAGAAGAACATCTGACCTCGCCCTCAGGTATCAATTAAACAAACACAAATCGAATTTGAAGGCCGGATCAACCCGAAGTTGAGAAGAACATCTGACCTCGCTGTAAGGCATCAGTTAAACAAACAGGAATCGAACCCGAAGGCCGGCTCAATACGAAGTTGAGAGGAACATCTGACCTCGCTGTTAAGCATCTGTTAAAAAACATGCAAAGAATCTGAAGGTCAGCTCAACCTGAAGTTGAGAAGAACATCTGACCTCGCAAAGAACATCTGACCTCGATAAGAACATTAGACCTCTTCTTCAGGCATCTATTAAACAAACAGGCATCGAACCCGAAGGCAAGCTCAACATGAAGTTGAGAGGGACATTTAACCTTTCCGTCATGCATCTGTTAAACAGACAGGCACTGAACCCGAAGGGTGGCTCAACCCGTAGTTGACAAGAACATATGACCTCGGTGTGACGCATATGTTAAACAAACAATCATCGTAACCAAAGGCCGGCTCAACTTGAAGTTGAGAGGAACATCTGACCTCTCCATCAGGCATCTGTTAAAGAAACAGGCATCAAACCCGAAGCCCGGCGCAACACGAAGTTGATAGGAATATCTGACCTCGCCGTCAAGCATTTGTTAAACAAACAGGAATCGAACCCGAAGGGCGGCTCAACCCGAAGTTGAGAAGAACATTTGACCTTGCTGTCAGGCATCTGTTAAACAAGTAGGCATCGAACCCGAAGGCCGGCTCAACTGGAAGTTGAGAAGAACATATGACTTCGCCGTTAAGGATCTGTTAAACAAACAGGCATCGAACCCGAAGACCGGCTCAATACGAAGTTGAGAAGAACATCTGGCCTTGCTGTCAGGACTCTATTAAACAAGTAGGCATCGAACCCGAAGGTCGGCTCAAGCGGAAGTTGAGAAGAACATCTGACCTTGCCGTCAGGTATCTGTTAAACAAAGAGGCATCGAACCCGAAGACCGGATCAACACGAAGTTGAGAAGAACATCTGACCTCGCCGTAAGGCATCTGTTAAACAAACAGGCATCGAACCTGAAGGCCGTCTCAACCCTTAGTTGACAAGAACATCTAACCTTGTTGTCAAGCATCTGTTAAACAAACAGGCATCGAACCCAAAGGCCGGCTCAACTTGAAGTTGAGAGGACGATCTGACTTTGCCATCAGGCATCTGTTAAACAAACAGGCATCAAACCCGAAGGCCGGGTCAACACGAAGTTGAGAGGAACATCTGACCTCACCATCAAGCATTTGTTAAACAAACAGGCATCGAATCCGAAGGGCAGCTGAACCCGAACTTGAGAAGAACATCTGACCTCGCCGTCAGGCATCTATTAAATAAACACGAATCGAATTTGAAAGTCGGCTCAACCCGAAGTTGAGAAGAACATCTGACCTTACTGTCAGGCATCAGTTAAACAAATAGGCATCGAACCCTAAGGCCGGTTCAATACGAAGTTGAGAGGAACATCTGACCTCGCTGTCAAGCATCTGTTAAAAAAATAGGCATCGAATCTGAAATTCGACTCAACACGAAGTTGAGAAGAACATCTGACCTCGCCGTCAGGCATCTGTTAAACAAGTAGGCATCGAACCCGAAGGCCGGCTCGACCGGAAGTTGAGAAGAACATCTGACATCGCCGTCAAGTATCTATTAAACAAACAGGCATCAAACCCGAAGGACGGCTAAACCCGAAGTCGATAAGAACATTAGACCTTGCCGTCAGGCATCTGTTAAACAAATAGGCATCGAACCCGAAGGCCGGCTCAACACGAAGTTCAAAGGAACATTTGACCTTGCCGTCATGCATTTGTTAAACAGATAGGCATTGAACCCGAAGGGCGGCTCAACCCGTAGTTGTGAAGAACATCTGACATCGGTGTCAGGCATATGTTAAACAAACAGGCATCGAACCCGAAGGCCGTCTCAACCCGAAGTTGAGAAGAACATCTGACCTCGCCGTCAGGTATCTGTTAAACAAACAGGCATCAAACCCGAAGGCCGTCTCAACCCTTAGTTTACAAGAACATCTAACCTTGCTGTCAAGCATCTGTTAAACAAACAGGCATCGAACCCAAAGGCCGGCTCAACTTGAGGTTGAGAAAAAGATCTGACCTCGCCATCAGGCATCTGTTAAACAAACAGGCATCAAACCCGAAGGCCGGTTCAACAGGAAGTTGAGAGGAACATCTGATCCCACCGTCAAGCATTTGTTTAACAAACAGGCATCGAACCCGAAGGGCGGCTCAACCTGAAGTTGAGAAGAACACCTGACCTCGCCCTCAGGCATCTATTAAACAACCACAAATCGAATTTGAAGTCCGGATCAACCCGAAGTTGAGAAGAACATCTGACCTCGCTGTAAGGCATCAGTTAAACAAACAGGAATCGAACCCGAAGGCCGGCTCAATACGAAGTTGAGAGGAACATATGACCTCGCTGTTTTGCATCTGTTAAAAAAACATGCAAAAAATATGAAGGTCAGCTCAACCTGAAGTTGAGAAAAACATTTGACCTCGCTGTCAGGCATCTGATAAACAAGTAGGCATCGAACCCGAAGGCCGGCTCAACCGGAAGTTGAGAAGAACATCTGACCTCGCAGTCAGGTATCTGTTAAACAAACAGGCATCGAACCCGAAGACCGGCTCAACACGAAGTTGAGAAGAACATCTGACCTCGCTGTGAGGCATCTATTAAACAAATAGGCATCGAACCCGAAGGGCGGCTAAACTCGAAGTTGAGAGGAACATTTAACCTTGCCGTCATGCATCTGTTAAACAGACAGGCATTGAACCCGAAGGGTCGCTTAACCCCTAGTTGACAAGAACATATGACCTCGGTGTGAGGCAAATGTTAAACAAACAGGCATCGAACCCAAAGGCCGACTCAACTTGAAGTTGAGAGGAACATCTGACCTCTCCATCAGGCATCTGTTAAAGAAACAGGCATCAAACCCGAAGGCCGGCTCAACACGAAGTTGAGAGGAATATCTGACCTCGCCGTCAAGCATTTGTTAAACAAACAGGCATCGAACCTGAAGGGCGGCTCAACCCGAAGTTGAGAAGAACATTTGACCTCGCTGTCAGGCATCTGTTAAACAAGTAGGCATCGAACCCGAAGGCCGGCTCAACCGGAAGTTGAGAAGAACATCTGACTTCGCCGTCAAGCATCTGTTAAACAAACAGGCATCGAACCCGAAGAACGGCTCAACACGAAGTTGAGAAGAACATCTGACCTCGCCGTCAGGCATCTGTTAAACAAGTAGGCATCGAACCCGAAGTTAGCTCAAACGGAAGTTGAGAAGAACATTTGACCTCGCCGTCAGGTATCTGTTAAACAAACAGGCATCGAACCCGAAGATCGGCTCAACACGAAGTTGAGAAGAACATCTGACCTCGCTTTAAGGCATCTGTTAAACAAACAGGCATCGAACCCGAAGGCCGGCTAAACCCGAAGTTGATAAGAACATTAGACCTTGCCGTCAGGAATCTGTTAAACACACAGGCATCGAACCCAAAGGCCGGCTCAACACGAAGTTGAGAGGAACATTTGACCTTGCTGTCATGCATCTGTTAAACAGACAAGCATTGAACCCGAAGGGCGGCTCAACCCGTAGTTGAGAAGAACATCAGACCTCGGTGTCAGGCATATGTTAAACAAACAGGCATCGAACCCGAAGGCCGGCTCAACCCGAAGTTCAGAAGAACATCTGACCTCGCCGTCTGGCATCTGTTAAACAAGTAGGCCTCGAACCCAAAGTCCAGCTCGACCGGAAGTTGAGAATAACATATGACATCGCCGTCAGGTATCCGTTAAACAAACAGGCATCGAACCCGAACACCGGCTCAACACGAAGTAGAGATGAACATCTGACCTCGCCGTAAGGCATCTGATAAACAAACAGGCATCAAACCCGAAGGGCGGCTAAACCCGAAGTTTATAAGAACATTAGACCTTGCCGTCAGGCATCTGTTTAACAAACAGGCATCGAACCCGAAGGCCGGCTGAACACGAAGTTGAAAGGAACATTTGACCTTGCAGTCATGCATCTGTTAAACAGACAGGCATTTACCCGAAGGGCGGCTCAACCCGTAGTTGAGAAGAACATCTGACATCGGTGTCAGGCATATGTTAAACAAACAGGCATTGAACCCGAGGGTCGGCTCAACCCGAAGTTGAGAAGAACATCTGACCTCGCCGCCAGGCATCTGTTAAATAAACAGGCATCGAACCCGAAGGTCGGCTAAACTCGAAGTTGAGAAGAACATCTGACCTCGCCGTCAGGAATCTATTAAACAAACACGAATCGGATTTCAAGGCCGGCTCAACCCAAAGTTGAGAAGAACATCTGACCTCACTTTCAGGCATCAGTTAAAGAAAAAGGCATCGAACCTGAAAGTCGGCTCAATACAAAGTTGAGAGGAACATCTGACCTCGCTGTCAAGCATCTGTTAAAAAAAGAAGCATCGAACCCGAAGGCCGGCTCAACCGGATGTTGAGAAGAACATCTGACCTCGCCGTCAGGTATCTGTTAAACAAACAGGTATCGAACCCTAAGGCCGGCTCAACACGAAGTTGAGAAGGACATTTGACCTTGCCGTCATACATCTGTTAAACAGACAGGCATCGAACCCGAAGGGCGGCTTAATCCGTAGTTGAGAAGAACATCTGACCTCATCGTCATGTAACTATTAAACAAACAGGCATCAAACCCGAAGGGCGTCTCAACCCTTAGTTGACAAGAACATCTAACTTTGCCATCAAGCATCTGTTAAACAAACAGGCATCGAACCCAAAGGCCGGCTCAACTTGATGTTGCAAGGAAGATCTGACCTCGCCATCAGGCATCTGTTAAACAAGCAGGCATCAAACCCGAAGGTCGGCTCAACACGAAGTTGAGAGGAACATCTGACCTCACCGTCAAGCATTTGTTAAATAAACAGGCATCGAATCCGAAGGGCGGCTGAACCCGAAGTTGAGAAGAACATCTGACCTCACTTTCAGGCATCAGTTAAACAAATAGGCATTGAACCCTAAGGACGGCTCAATACGAAGTTGAGAGGAACATCTGACCTCGCTGTCAAGCATCTGTTAAAAAAATAGGCATCGAATCTGAAGGTCGACTCAACACGAAGTTGAGAAGAACATCTGACCTCGCCGTCGGGCATCTGTTAAACAAGTAGGCATCGAACCCGAAGGCCGACTCAACCGAAAGTTGAGAAGAACATCTGACCTCGCCATCAGGTATCTGTTAAACAAACAGGCATCGAACCCGAAGACCGGCTCAACACGAAGTTGAGAAGAACATATGATCTCGCCGTGAGGCATCTGTTAAACAAACAGGCATCGAACCCGAAGGGCAGCTAAACCCGAAGTTGATGAGAACATTAGACCTCTCCTTCAGGCATCTATTAAACAAACAGGCACCGAACCCGAAGGCCGGCTCAACACGAAGTTTAGAGGAACATTTGACCTTGCCGTCATGCATCTGTTAAACAGACAGACATTGAACCTGAAGGGCGGCTCAACCCATAGTTGAGAAGAACATCTGACCTCGATGTCAGGCATATGTTAAACAAACAGGCATCGAACCCAAAGGCTGGCTCAACCCGAAGTTGAGAAGAACATCTGACCTTGCCGTCAGGCATCTGTTAAACAAATAGCCATCGAGCCCGAATGTTGTCTCAAGCCTTAGTTGACAAGAAGATATAACCTTTCAGTCATGCATCTGTTAAACAAACAGGTATCAAACCCCAAAGGCCGGCTCAACTTGAAGTTGAGAGGAACATCTGACATCGCCATCAGGCATCTGTTAAACAAACAGGCATCAAACCCGATGACCGGCTCAACTCGAAGTTGAGAGGAACATCTGACCTTGCTGTTAAGCATCTGTTAAAAAAACAGGCATAAAATCTGAATGTCGGCTCAACCTGAAGTTGAGAAGAATGTATGACGTCGCTGTCAGGCATCTGTTAAACAAGTGGGCATCGAACTCGAAGGCTGGCTCAACCGGAAGTTGAGAAGAACATCTGACCTCGCCGTAAGGCATCTGTTAACAAACAGGCATCGAACCCGAAGGGCGGCTAAACCCAAAGTTGACAAGAAAATTATACCTCGCCGTCAGGCATCTGTTAAATAAACTGGCATCGAATTTGAAGGCCGGCCCAACACGAAGTTGAGAGGAACATTTGACCTTGCTGTCATGCATCTGTTAAACAGACAGGCATCGAACCCGAAAGGGCGGCTCAACCCGTAGTTAATAAGAACATCCGACCTCAGTGTCAGGCATATGTTAAACAAACAGGCATCGAACCCGAAGGCCGGCTCAACCCGAAGTTGAGAAGAACATCTGACCTCGCCGTCAGGCATCTGTTAAACAAACATGCATCAAACCCGAAGGCCGGCTCAACACGAAGTTAAGAGGAACATTTGACCTTGCCGTCATGCATCTATTAAACGGATAGACATTGAACCCGAAGGGCAACTCAACGCGTAGTTGAGAAGAACATCTGACCTCTGTGTCAGGCATATGTTAAACAAATAGGCATCGAACCCGATGGCCGGCTCAACCCGAAGTTGAGAAGAACATCTGACCTCGCCGTCAGATATCTGTTAAACAAACAAGCATCGAAACCGAAGACCGGCTCAACACAAAGATGAGAAGAACACGTGACCTCGCCGTGAGGTATCTTATAAACAAACAGGCATCGAACCCGAAGCGTGGCTAAACCCGAAGTTGATAAGTACATTAGACCTCTCCTTTAGAAATCTATTAAACAAACAGGCATCGAACCCGAAGGCCGACTTAACATGAAGTTGAGAGGAACATTTGACCTTGTCGTCATGCATCTATTAAACAGACAGGCATTGAACCCGAAGGGGGGCTCAACCCGTAGTTGAGAAGAACATCTGACCTCGGTGTCAGGCATATGTTAAACAAATAGGTATCGAACCCGAAGGCCGGCTCAACCCGAAGTTGAGAAGAACATCTGACCTCGCCGTCAGGCATCTTGTAAAAAAACAGGCATCGAACCCTAAGACCGGCTCAACACGAAGTTGAGAAGAACATCTGACCTCGCCGTCAGGCAACTATTAAACAAGTAGGCATCGAACCCAAAGGCCGGCTTAACTGGAAGTTGAGAAGAACATCTGACCTCGCCGTCAGGTATCTGTTAAACAAACAGGCATCGAACCCGAAGACCGGCTCAACACGAAGTTGAGAGGAACATCTGACCTCGTTTTCAAGCATTTGTAAAACAAACAGGCATCGAACCCGAAGGGCGGCTCAACCCGAAGTTAAGAAGAACATCTGAACTTGCCGTCAGGCATCTATTAAACAAATACGAATCGAATTTGAAGGCTGGCTCAACCAGAAGTTGAGAAGAACATCTAACCTCGCTGTCAGGCATCAGTTAAACAAACAGGCAACGAACCCGAAGGCCGGCTCAATACGAAGTTGAGAGAAACATCTGACCTCGCTGTTAAGCATCTGTTAAAAAAACAAGCATAAAATCTGAAGGTCGGCTCAACCTAAAGTTGACAAGATTGTCTGACCTTGCTGTCAGGCATCTGTTAAACAAGTAGGCATCGAACCCGAAGTCCGGCTCAACCGGAAGTTGAGAAGAACATCTCACCTTGCCGCTAGGTATCGGTTAAACAAACAGGCATCGAACCCGAAGACCGGCTCAACACGAAGTTGAGAAGAACATCTGACCTCACTGTCAGGTATCTGTTAAACAAACAGGCATCGAACCCTAAGGGAGTAAAAACCCGAAGTTGATAAGAAGATTAGACCTCGCCGTCAGGCATCTGTTAAACAAACAGGCATCGAACCCGAAGGCCAGCTCAATATGAAGTTGAGAGGAACATTTGACCTTGCCGTCATGCATCTGTTAAACAGAATGGCATTGAACCCGAAGGTCGGCTCAACCCGTAGTTGAGAAGAACATCTGACCTCGGTGTCAGGCATATGTTAAACAAACAGGCATCGAACCCGAAGGCCGGCTCAAACCGAAATTGAGAAGAACATCTGACCTCGCCGTCAGGCATCTGTTAAACATACAAGCATCGAACCCGAATGCCGTCTCAACCTGTAGTTGATAAGAACATATGACCTTGCTGTCAAGCATCTGTTAAACAAACAGACATCGAACCTAAAGGTCGGCTCAAATTGAAGTTGAGAGGAACATCTGACCTAGCCATCAGGCATCTGTTAAACAAACAAGCATCAAACCCGAAGGCCGGCTCAACACGAAGTTGAGAGGAACATCTGACCTCGCCGTCAAGCATCTATTAAACAAATACAAATCAAATTTAAAGGTCGGCTCAACCCGAAGTTGAGAAGAACATCTGACCTCGCTGTCAGGCATCAGTTAAACAAACAGGCATCGAACCCGAAGGCCGGCTCAATACGAAGTTAAGAGGATCATCTGACCTTGCTGTCAAGCATCTGTTAAAAAAACAGACATCGAATCTGAAGGTTGGCTCAACCAAAGTTGAGAAGAACATCTGAACTCGCCATCAGTCATCTGTTAAACAAGTAGGCATCGAACCTGAAGGCCGGCTCAACCAAAGTTGAGAAGAACATCTGAACTCGCCGTCAGGTATCTGTTAAACAAACAGGCATCGAACGCAAATACCGGCTCAACACGAAGTTTATAAGAACATCTGACCTCGTCGTGAGGCATCTGTTAAACAAGACGGCATCGAACCTGAAGGGCGGCTAAACCCGAAGTTGATAAGAACATTAGACCTCTCCTTCAGGCATCTATTAAACAAACAGGCATCGAACCCGAAGGCCGGCTCAACACGAAGTTGAGAGGAACATTTGACCTTGCCGTCATGCATCTGTTCAACAGAAAGGCATTGAACCTGAAGGGCGGCTCAACCCGTAGTTGAGAAGAACATCTGACCTCGGTATCAGGCATATGTTAAACAAACAGGCATCGAACCCGAAGGTCGGCTCAACCCGAAGTTGAGAAGAACATCTGACCTCGTCGTCAGGCATCTATTAAACAAACAAGCATTGAACCCGAAAGCCTTCTCAACCCTTAGTTGATAAGAACATATGACCTTGTTGTCAAGCATCTGTTAAACAAACAGGCATCGAACCCATAGGTCGGCTCAACTTGAAGCTGAGAGGAACATCTGACCTCGCCATGAGGCATCTGTTCAACAAACAGACATCAAACCCGAAGGCCGGCTCAACACGAAGTTGAGAGAAACATTTGACCTCGCCATCAAGCATTTGTTAAACAAACAGGCATCGAACCCGAAGGGCGGCTCAACCCGAAGTTGAGAAGAACATATGACCTTGCTGTCAGGCATCTGTTAAACAAATACGCGTCGAACTTAAAGTTCGGCTCAACCCGAAGTTGAGAAGAACATCTGACCTTGCTTTCAGGCATTAGTTAAACAAACAAACATCGAACCTGAAGGCCGGCTCAATACGAAGTTGAGAGGAACATCTGACCTCGCTGTTAAGCATCTGTTAAAAAAACAGGCATAGAATCTGAAGGTCGGCTCAACTTGAAGTTGAGAAGAACGTCTGACCTCACTGTCAGGCATCTGTTAAACAAGTAGGCATCGAACCCGAAGGCCGGCTCAACCGGAAGTTGAGAAGAACATCTAACCTCGCCGTCAGGTATCTGTTAAACAAACAGGCATCGAACCTGAAGATCGGCTCAACACGAAGTTGAGAAGAACATTTGACCTCGCCGTAAGGCATCTGTTAAACCAATAGGCATCGAACCCGAAGGGCGGCTAAACCCGAAGTTGATAAGAACATTAGACCTCGTCGTCAGGCATCTGTTAAACAAATAGGCATCAAACCAGAAGGTCGGCTCAACACGAAGTTGAGAGTAACATTTGACCTTCCCTTCATGCATCTGTTAAACAGAAAGGCATTGAACCCAAAGGGCAGCTCAACCCGTAGTTGAGAAGAACATCTGACCTCGGTGTCAGGCATATGTTAAACAAACAGGCATCGAACCCGAAGGCCGGCTCAACACGAAGTTGAGAGGAACATTTGACCTTCCCTTCATGCATCTGTTAAACAGAAAGGCATTGAACCCGAAGGGCAGCTCAACCCGTAGTTGAGAAGAACATCTGACCTCGGTGTCAGGAATATGTTAAACAAACAGGCATCGAACCCGAAGGCCGGCTCAACCCGAAATTGAGAAGAACATCTGACCTCGCCGTCAGGCATCTGTTAAACAAACAAGCATCGAACCCGAATGCCGTCTCAACCTGTAGTTGATAAGAACATATGACCTTGCTGTCAAGCATCTGTTAAACAAACAGACATCGAACCTAAAGGTCGGCTCAAATTGAAGTTGAGAGGAACATCTGACCTAGCCATCAGGCATCTGTTAAACAAACAAGCATCAAACCCGAAGGCCGGCTCAACACGAAGTTGAGAGGAACATCTGACCTCGCCGTCAAGCATCTATTAAACAAATACAAATCAAATTTAAAGGTCGGCTCAACCCGAAGTTGAGAAGAACATCTGACCTCGCTGTCAGGCACCAGTTAAACAAACAGGCATCGAACCCGAAGGCCGGCTCAATATGAAGTTGAGAGGATCATCTGACCTTGCTGTCAAGCATCTGTTAAAAAAACAGACATCGAATCTGAAGGTTGGCTCAACCAAAGTTGAGAAAAACATCTGAACTCGCCATCAGTCATCTGTTAAACAAGTAGGAATCGAACCTGAAGGCCGGCTCAACCAAAGTTGAGAAGAACATATGAACTCGCCGTCAGGTATCTGTTAAACAAACAGGCATCGAACGCAAATACCGGCTCAACATGAAGTTTATAAGAACATCTGACCTCGCCGTGAGGCATCTGTTAAACAAGACGGCATCGAACCCGAAGGGCGGCTAAACCCGAAGTTGATAAGAACATTAGACCTCTCCTTCAGGCATCTATTAAACAAACAGGCATCGAACCCGAAGGCCGGCTCAACACGAAGTTGAGAGGAACATTTGACCTTGCCGTCATGCATCTGTTCAACAAAAAGGCATTGAACCTGAAGGGCGGCTCAACCCGTAGTTGAGAAGAACATCTGACCTCGGTATCAGGCATATGTTAAACAAACAGGCATCGAACCCGAAGGTCGGCTCAACCCGAAGTTGAGAAGAACATCTTACCTCGTCGTCAGGCATCTATTAAACAAACAAGCATTGAACCCGAAAGCCTTCTCAACCCTTAGTTGATAAGAACATATGACCTTGTTGTCAAGCATCTGTTAAACAAACAGGCATCGAACCCATAGGTCGGCTCAACTTGAAGCTGAGAGGAACATCTGACCTCGCCATCAGGCATCTGTTCAACAAACAGACATCAAACCCGAAGGCCGGCTCAACACGTTGTTGAGAGAAACATCTGACCTCGCCATCAAGCATTTGTTAAACAAACAGGCATCGAACCCGAAGGGCGACTCAACCCGAAGTTGAGAAGAACATCTGACCTCGCTGTCAGGCATCTGTTAAACAAATACGCGTCGAACTTAAAGGTCGGCTCAACCCAAAGTTGAGAAGAACATCTGACCTTGCTTTCAAGCATTAGTTAAACAAACAAACATCGAACCTGAAGGCCGGCTCAATACGAAGTTGAGAGGAACATTTGACCTCCCTGTCAAGCATCTGTTAAAAAAACAGGCATCGAATAAGAAGGTCGGGTTAACCCGAAGTTGAGAAGAACATCTGACCTCGCCGTCAGGCATTAGTTTAACAAACAGGCATCGAACCCAAAGGTCGGCTCAATACGAAGTTGAGAGGAACATCTGACCTCGCTGTTAAGCATCTGTTAAAAAAACAGGCATAGAATCTGAAGGTCGGCTCAACTTGAAGTTGAGAAGAACGTCTGACCTCGCTGTCAGGCATCTGTTAAACAAATTAGGCATCGAACCCGATGGCCGGCTCAACCGGAAGTTGAGAAGAACATCTAACCTCGTCGTCAGGTATCTGTTAAACAAACAGGCATCGAACCTGAAGACCGGCTCAACACAAAGTTGAGAAAAACATTTGACCTCGCCGTAAGACATCTGTTAAACAAATAGGCATCGAACCCGAAGGGCGGCTAAACCCGAAGTTGATAAGAACATTAGACCTCGTCGTCAGGCATCTGTTAAACAAATAGGCATTAAACCAGAAGGTCGGCTCAACACGAAGTTGAGAGGAACATTTGACCTTCCCTTCATGCAGCTCAACCCGTAGTTGAGAAGAACATCTGACCTTGGTTTCAGGCATATGTTAAACAAACAGGCATTGAACCCGAAGGTCGGCTCAACCCAAAGTTGAGAAGAACATTTGACCTCACCGTCAGGCATTTGTTAAACAAACATGCATCAAACTCGAAGGTCATCTCAACCCTTAGTTGACAAGAACATCTAACCTTTCCGTCAAGCATGTGTTAAACAAACAGGCATCGAACCCAAAGGTCGGCTCAACTTGAAGTTGAGAGGAACATCTGACTTCTCCATCAGGCATCTGTTTAGCAAACAGGCATCAAACCCGAAGGTCGGCTCAACACGAAGTTGAGAGGAACATCTGACCTCACCGTCAAGCATTTGTTAAACAAACAGGCATCGGACCCGAAGGGCGGCTCAACCCGAAGTTGAGAAGAACATCTGACCTCACCGTCAGGCATCTATTAAACAAACACGAATCGATTTTGAAGGCCGACTCAACCCGAAGTTGAGAAAAACATCTGACCTCGCTGTCAGGCATCAGTTAAACAAACAGGCGTCGAGCCCGAAGGCCGGCTCAATACGAAGTTGAGAGGAACATCTGACCTCGCTGTCTAGCATCTGTTAAAAAAACAGGCATCGAATCTGAAGGTCGGCTCAACCAAAGTTGAGAAGAACATCTGACCTTGCCGCCAAGCATCTGTTAAACAAGTAGGGATCAAACCCGAAGGCTGGCTCAACCGGTAGTTGAGAAGAACATCTGACATCGCCGTCAGGTATCTGTTAAATAAACAGACATCGAACCCAAAGACCGGCTCAACACGAAGTTGAGAAGAACATCTGACCTCTTTGTGAGGCATCTGTTAAACATACCGGCATCAAACCCGAAGGGCGGCTAAACCCGAAGTTGATAAGAACATTAGACCTCTCCTTCAGGCATCTTTTAAACAAACAGGCATCGAACCCGAAGGCTGGCTCAACACGAAGTTGAGAGGAACATTTGACCTTGTCGTCATGCATCTGTTCAACAGAAAGGCGTTGAACCCGAAGGGCGGTCAACCCGTAGTTGAGAAGAACATATGACCTCGGTGTCAGGCATATGTTAAACAAACAGGCATCGAACCCATAGGCCGGCTCAACTTGAATTTGAGAGGAACATTTGACCTCGCCATCAGGCATCTGTTAAACAAACAGGCATTAAACGCGAAGGCCGGCTAAACACGAAGTTGAGAGAAACATCTGACCTCGCCGTGAAGCATTTGTTAAACAAACAGGCATCGAACCCGAAGAGCGGCTCAACCCGAAGTTGAGAAGAACATCTGACCTCGCCGTCAGGCATCTGTTAAACAAACACGCGTCGCACTTAAAGGTCGACTCAACCCGAAGTTAAGAAGAACAACTGACCTTCCTGTCAGGCATCAGTTAAACAAACAAGCATCGAACCCGAAGGCTGGTTCAATACAAAGTTCAGAGGAACATCTGACCTCGCTGTCAAGCATCTGTTAAAAAAACAGGCATCGAATCTGAAGGTCGGGTCAACCCAAAGTTGAGATGAACATCTGACCTCGCCGTCAGGCATCTGTTAAACAAGTAGGCATCGAACCCGAAGGCCGACTCAACCGGAAGTTGAGAAGAACATCTGACCTCGCCGTCCGGTATCTGTTAAACAAACAGGCATCGAACCCGAAGAACGGTGTAACGCACGTTCATTTTAATTAAATTATTTATGAATTGTTGGTGTGCCTTTACGTGGGAGTGTGTCTGAGAGCGTTGGTGGGTATCCTTAAAGTATATGAAACCATTTATTAAATCATTGAGATTGATAATAATATAATATAATTAATAATGATGATAATTTAATAACTAGTAGTAATATTATTATTATTATTATTAGATGGAATAAAGGGAATTAGGGAACTATTAGAGAAGTTGGGGGAGAAAGAGGGTTATCACGATAAACTGCTCAGAAAACCAAATTTGAGGAAAAAGGTTGAAGAGAAGGAGGAACGTGGCTGTTGAGAGAAATGGAGAGCAGAGAATCATCCATCAGGGAATTGGAAGATAGTTGCAGAAAAGCCGCCGGAGAGCAGAACCAGTACCGAAAGCTTGGATTTGGCCTCTATTCTAAGGTAAGGGTGGGGTTCAATTCTATAACCGTGGGTATGATCAATCTCATGTAGGGAATTGATTAATAGGTATAATTTCCGTCAATAGATAAATGTTAGGGACGATGTTTTTATGTAAGAATGAATATGTTATATACGATGCTCTAAGGTTTCCATAATGGGGCAAATACGTAGTAATGTTCCCGTAAGTTGAAGAAAGAAATATTAAAGATTAATGTTCCCGTAGTACCGTTACCGTAGTAATGTTCCCGTAGTGATGTTCCCGTAGTGATGTTCCCGTAGTAATGTTCCCGTAGTAATGTTCCCGTAAGTTGAAGAAAGAAATATTAAAGATTAATGTTCTCGTGGTAATGTTCCCGTAGTAATGTTCCCGTAGTGATGTCCACGTAGTAACGTTATCGTAGTAATGTTCCCGTAGGTTGAGAAATATTAAAGGAATATTAAGGGTAAATGTTCCCGTAAGTTGATAAATATTAAGGGTTAATGTTTGTCTACGCCTGCATTAATGTTTATGTCGTTAGTTTATGTAGTAATGTTGGGAATCGGCGCCGACACGCGCTAATTTCCCATTTGTTGAGGAAATGTTATTATAATTTTCTCCTTGGATTACGTGGATAAGTTGTAGTTATATTACCCGTATGAAGGTGTATGAAAATGTGTTGAGTTCTTATTTGTAGTAATGATGTTGTCAGTTGTTCTCTGACATGAAAATGCTGTTGAGTTCTCGATTGTAGAGACGAGATTGTTTTTAATTGTTCTCTGTGAAAATGTGTTAGAGTCTTATTCGTAGGAACGATACTGTTGGTAGTTCTCTGATATGAACAGATTGAAATGGTGAGTCCATAATATATGCAAAATGTGATGTTTCTGTTATGGATAATTGGTTGTAGGCGTGATGCCTTGTTGCACGGTTATTGCACAGTTGTTGTTGTTGCGTTATAGTCCATAATAGTTGCATCTCATAGCATATCATTTGGCCTGGATTGGCGACGGTTGTGCCTGTATTGGAGTTATTTGGAGTGTTGGCTCCTAGATGGGTTCGGGGTGTTGGCCCTATCCCGAGTTGTGGAGAGTTGTCTCCCGAATTATTGTGGAGAGTTGTCTCCCGAGTTTTGGAGTGTTGGCTCCTAGATGGGTTCGGGGTGTTGGCCCTGTCCCGAGTTTTGGAGTGTTGGCTCCTAAATGGTACCACATGCATATGCACAGTTGAGTCGCATTGATGAGTCGCATTGTTGAGTTGCGTTGTTGAGTTGTTTTGATGAGTTGCTGAGATATGATGATAATTGTTGTGGTTATGAATAATGAATTGTTGCAGTTTAATTATTACTAATATTTATGCGAACTGCTGGAATTATAATGCTGTGATAATATTCTAACATGACTTTTATCATGCCTTATGTTATATTGTTGATATTTCACCCTTTATGTTGTATGTTACCTCCGTTGGTGGTAATTTGCAGGTAACTCGGAAGAAAGTGTCGCTTTATGTTTAAGGTCGTTGGTTGCTCGGATACGTAGCACTCTGGGGGGGAATGAACGATTAATGTTATTGTTTTAATTGAATTCCTTGTTGCTAAATTTTATTAAGTACTATGGCAAATAGATTGGTTGTTTCTGATAATGCCAAATGTTGCTTGGATGCATAGTTGTTTTAGTGAATTGATGCAAGATAATTATTTGCTGAATTTTAATGGAATTTAATTACTACGAATCGTTGGAAGTGTATTATAACATGGCGTTTATGATTAAAATGTTAAACAAGTTACCGTTGTTTGTTCATCTGAATTTTGTGCTACGTGTGTTAGTAAATGAGCTTTTGCAGGTGTATGTGTTTTGGTTAAGTGTAGAATGTGACACCTCTGCTGCGTCTGAGAATTTGGGAGCGTGACGGTCGTCACAGCTCCATGACGCTCGTCATGACCGTGACGGTCGTGACATCCATGACGGTCGTCATGAGATTTTATTTGCTGCACTCTGAATTGTTTCTGTTGTTTATCTTATTTTTCTGTGATAGTTTAGAGTGGGGTGTTACAATTGGTATCAGAGCAGGTTGGTCCGTCCGACCAAGTTGTTTAATGTTGTGTATTCCCTGGTATGCGACATGTGTGTGAAAACACTGTCGGTACATGTTATGTTGTGGAACCTTTGTCTGCAGGAGTGAGAATGATTCAAGTGGGGGAGAAGCTTGTGCTTCTCCAGGATGCTGCAAGTGTGGAGTTGTAGCTCGGTGTGTGGTTGAACGGTCTTATAGTTTGGTAAAGATGGTTTATACCCCCATCATGATTTTCGGCTGTCTATTGACAAATTGAGGAATTGATCAACCTTGATCTCTTGTTGATAGTAGTTGGGATTGTGTTGGATGGGATATACGTGTCTTGCAAGCTTGGATGGCGTGAGCAATGAATTGCCTTGAGTTAGGCTAAGTGCTTAAGAATTGTTTTGACGAGTCGGCGCAGGGCGGTGTTGAAGTGTTTAATTTGATGGGAATTTTTTATTTATAATGAAAGTGAGAAGTTGGTGATTTGCCAATTAATTGTAGTTGACTGGAAGTTATCCTGACAAGATAGGGATATACAGCCAAGAAGTGAAGTGGAGTTGTGATCGACTTAGTTGCGGAAACTAATTCGATATTGAGAGCTCCATGTCTGTTGGATGGTCAAAGAACTAAATTTATTGAGTATCTTTGAGACTTGTGTCTGGTGTGTGTGCTAAGGCCACAGAGTGTGAAATTGTTGTCGTACGTCGAATTCCGAGATCGCAGCTTTTTACGGAATCAATGTTTTTACGGACGAAAGTTGGAATAGATTATGCCGTTGTGTCGGGTAATGTTAGGACGTGATCGAGTATGCTTGTTTTATCGAATTTGATGGATTTTTGTAAGTTTTTGCATTTTTGAAGATTTGAGGATTTAAGATTCGGATTAAAATCGAAAGTCGTAGATTTCACGTTTGATGGTTCTAAATCACTAATATATTTTTGGTATGAATGAGTATGTGTTTGTTTCGAAGAAAATAATTGAATCGGTCGGATTTTCGGGCGAAAATGCTCAAACCCGTAGCAGCTTTTATGCAGAAAAATTCTGTTTTAGAGAAACTTCGAAAATTCATATCTCTTGATCCGTAAGTCGGTTTTAGTCCCCGTTCGAAGCGTTGGAAAGCTAACGAGATGATATTTCTAGAAAAAATTGTTTTGAAGCCTGTACCTGGTTCAATTATAGCAGAAAATTGAAAATGTATCGTGTGTTGATTTTTGCCGAACCCGACAGGACCATTTGTTGTGTTTATGATGCCCTGTTGATATGCTAAGTGAAACTTCAGCGAGTTATGGTTATGCTTAAAGGGAACTTGAAGTACATAAGAGGAATCATCTAATAAGTGATTTAGAGTTGGTTGCTGTTGTGGTTGTGCCGGAGTTGGAAGCTTCAATTAGTTAGTGTGAGACTTGAAATGTCTGGTGATCTCAAGAGCTTAAGGTATTTATTTGATTTGGAATAGTTGAATATGAGGCAGAGAAAATAATTGGGACTCCAGAATGGATTATGGTTTCGGATTGAATTACCATTCGGGGAAATTAAAACGTGGTAGCTTATGCATTGGCTTGAAAATCCTTGCATATGCCAATGATGGTGGTGAAAAGAGTTAGGACTGATTGAACAATTTTGTGGTATGAGTTGGTTTGTGAAGAGACTTCTTATGGAGTTAAGCTTAGTATGTTGGACCTTACTAGTGGTATTCTTGACGAGATTCGATAAGGTCAGAACTTTGGTCTGAGTTGATAGATTAGTTGAATCTGAGGAATTAAAGTCGAAGGGATGATTTTCAGTTTAATGGAAATAGTATCATGAGATGTCGTGATAGAGTTTGCGTTCCAGATATTATTAAGTGGAATGAGAGTATTGAGGTAGATGGAGTATCCATCCCGATGCTATGAGGATGTGACCGGATTTGAGGAAATTATTTTGAGGGCCATAGTTGAAGAGATAAGTGGTTGAGTTTGTATGTGCTAATTAGACTTGTTGGAAGTCGAAGAATAAACGCCAGAGACCGTTGGGTCCGATGCAACCGTTGAATATTCTAGAGTGGAGATCAGATAATATTCCCATGGATTTTGTGTTGGGTTTTCTGGAGAATTTGAGGGATATGATTTTACTTGGGTGATTTTGGATAGAATGACTAATTTGGCTCTTTTCCTAACAAGTGAGATTAATCATTCTATGTTGAAGCTAGCTGAGATTGTGCAAGAGACGACTGAAAAGATCCAAAGGATCCAAGAAAGATGTGTTTTGAGAGTTACGATAGTAACTGGTGTTGGTCGAGCTTGAGGTCTCGGGAGCACACTGTGTTTTGTGATCTGTATCAGGGTGGCGCAGCGGAAGCGTGGGAAAAATAGCAGGTTAGACTGTTTTACCGCTGTCACTCGTGGGAATTTACATGATGTGGTATGTGCCTAGGTTGAAGAAGTACATTAATTCGGATGTATGGTATACAAGTGAAAGGTAATTTGACTGTTGAGGCGTTGCTAGTTCGGGTGGATGAAAGAGAAGCAACTTCGAGGTGAAGAAATTGCTTTGGTGAAAGTGGTATGGTTGGGAGTTGTTTGATTGAGGTAATTTCGAGGACGAAATTCTTTTAAGTAGGGGAGAGTTGTAACGCCCGTTCATTTTAATTAAATTATTTATGAATTGTTGGTGTGCCTTTACGTGGGAGTGTGTTTGAGAGCGTTGGTGGGTATCCTTAAAGTATAGGAAACCATTTATTAAATCATTGAGATTGATAATAATATAATATAATTAATAATGATGATAATTTAATAACTAGTACTAATATTATTATTATTATTATTATTATTATTATTATTATTATTATTATTATTATTATTATTATTATTATTAGATGGAATAAAGGGAATTAGGGAACTATTAGAGAAGTTGGGGGAGAAAGAGGGTTATCACGATAAACTGCTCAGAAAACCAAATTTGAGGAAAAAGGTTGAAGAGAAGGAGGAACGTGGCTGTTGAGAGAAATGGAGAGCAGAGAATCATCCATCAGGGAATTGGAAGATAGTTGCAGAAAAGCCGCCGGAGAGCAGAACCAGTACCGAAAGCTTGGATTTGGCCTCTATTCTAAGGTAAGGGTGGGGTTCAATTCTATAACCGTGGGTATGATCAATCTCATGTAGGGAATTGATTCATAGGTATAATTTCCGTCAATAGATAAATGTTAGGGACAATGTTTTTATGTAAGAATGAATATGTTATATACGATGCTCTAAGGTTTCCCTAATGGGGCAAATACGTAGTAATGTTCCCGTAAGTTGAAGAAAGAAATATTAAAGATTAATGTTCCCGTAGTAACGTTACCGTAGTAATGTTCCCGTAGTGATGTTCCCGTAGTGATGTTCCCGTAGTAATGTTCCCGTAAGTTGAAGAAAGAAATATTAAAGATTAATGTTCCCGTGGTAATGTTCCCGTAGTAATGTTCCCGTAGTGATGTCCCCGTAGTAACGTTATCGTAGTAATGTTCCCGTAGGTTGAGAAATATTAAAGGAATATTAAGGGTAAATGTTCCCGTAAGTTGATAAATATTAAGGGTTAATGTTTGTCTACGCCTGCATTAATGTTTATGTCGTTAGTTTATGTAGTAATGTTGGGAATCGGCGCCGACACGCGCTAATTTCCCATTTGTTGAGGAAATGTTATTATAATTTTCTCCTTGGATTACGGGGATAAGTTGTAGTTATATTACCCGTATGAAGGTGTATGAAAATGTGTTGAGTTCTTATTTGTAGTAATGATGTTGTCAGTTGTTCTCTGACATGAAAATGCTGTTGAGTTCTCGATTGTAGAGACGAGGTTGTTTTTAATTGTTCTCTGTGAAAATGTGTTAGAGTCTTATTAGTAGGAACGATACTGTTGGTAGTTCTCTGATATGAACAGATTGAAATGGTGAGTCCATAATATATGCAAAATGTGATGTTTCTGTTATGGATAATTGGTTGTAGGCGTGATGCCTTGTTGCACGGTTGTTGCACAGTTGTTGTTGTTGCGTTATAGTCCATAATAGTTGCATCTCATAGCATATCATTTGGCCTGGATTGGCGACGGTTGTGCCTGTATTGGCGTTATTTGGAGTGTTGGCTCCTAGATGGGTTAGGGGTGTTGGCCCTGTCCCGAGTTGTGGAGAGTTGTCTCCCGAATTATTGTGGAGAGTTGTCTCCCGAGTTTTGGAGTGTTGGCTCCTAGATGGGTTCGGGGTGTTGGCCCTGTCCCGAGTTTTGGAGTGTTGGCTCCTAAATGGTACTACATGCATATGCACAGTTGAGTCGCATTGATGAGTCGCATTGTTGAGTTGCGTTGTTGAGTTGTTTTGATGAGTTGCTGAGATATGATGATAATTGTTATGGTTATGAATAATGAATTGTTGCAGTTTAATTATTACTAATATTTATGCGAACTGCTGGAATTATAATGCTGTGATAATATTCTGACATGACTTTTATCATGCCTTATGTTATATTGTTGATATTTCACCCTTTATGTTGTATGTTACCTCCGTTGGTGGTAATTTGCAGGTAACTCAGAAGAAAGTGTCGCTTTATGTTTAAGGTCGTTGGTTGCTCTGATACGTAGCACTCTGGGGGGGAATGAACGATTAATGTTATTGTTTTAATTGAATTCCTTGTTGCTGAATTTTATTAAGTACTATGGCAAATAGATTGGTTGTTTCTGATAATGCCAAATGTTGCTTGGATGCATAGTTGTTTTAGTGAATTGATGCAAGATAATTATTTGCTGAATTTTAATGGAATTTAATTACTACGAATCGTTGGAAGTGTATTATAACATGGCGTTTATGATTAAAATGTTAAACAAGTTACCGTTGTTTGTTCATCCGAATTTTGTGCTACGTGTGTTAGTAAATGAGCTTTTGCAGGTGTATGTGTTTTGGTTAAGTGTAGAATGTGATACCTCTGCTGCGTCTGAGAATTTGGGAGCGTGACGGTCGTCACAGCTCCATGACGCTCGTCATGACCGTGACGGTCGTGACATCCATGACGGTCGTCATGAGATTTTATTTGCTGCACTCTGAATTGTTTCTGTTGTTTATCTTATTTCCGCGATAGTTTAGAGTGGGGTGTTACAAACGGCTCAACACAAAGTTGAGAAAAACATCTGACCTCGCCGTGAGGCATCTGTTAAACAAACAGGCATCGAATCCGAAGGGCGGCTCAACCCGAATTTGATAAGAATATCTTACTTAGCTGTCACGCATTTGTTAAACAAACAGGTATCGAACTCGAAGGCCGACTCAACCTTAATTTGAGAAGAAAATCTTTCCTAGCCGTCAGGTATCTGTTAAACAAACAGGCATTGAACCCGAAGGCCGGCTCAGCACGAAGTAGAGAAGTACATCTGACCTCTCCATCAGGCATCTGTTAAATAAACAGGCGTCGAACCCGGAGACTGTCTCAACACGAAGTTGAGAAGAACATCTGACCTCGCCGTCAGGCATCTGTTAAAAAAACAGGCATCGAACCCGAATGTCGGATCAACACGAAGTTGAGTGGAACATCTGACGTCGTTGTCAAGCATCTGTTAAACAAATAGGCATCGAATCTGAAGGCCGGCTCAACCCGAAGTTGAGAAGAACATCTGACCTCGCCGTCAGGTATCTGTTAAACAAACAGGCATCGAACGCGAAGGTCGGCTCAACCGGAATATGAAAAGAACATCTGACCTCACCATCAGGCATCTATTAAAAAAACAGGCATCGAACCCGAATGTCGTCTAAACACGAAGTTGAAGAGAACATCTGACCTCGCCGTGAGACATCTGTTAAACAAACGTGCATCGAACCTGAAGGGCGGCTAAACTCGAAGGTGATAAGAACATTAGACCTTGCTGTCAGGCATCTGTTAAATAAACATACATCGAACCTGAAGGTCGACTCAACACGAAGCTGAGAGGAACATTTGACCTTGTCGTCATGCATCCGTTAAAAAGACAGGCGTAGAACCCGAAGGGCGGTTCAACCCGAAGTTGAGAAGAACATCTGACCTATCCGTCAGGTATCTGTTAAACAAACAGGCATCGAACGCGAAGTTCGGCTCAACCGGAAGTTGAGAAGAACATCTGACCTCGCCATCACACATCTATTAATCAAACAGGCATCGAACCCGAAGGCCGGCTAAACACGAAGTTGAGAAGAACATCTGACCTCGCCGTGAGACATCTGTTAAACAAACAGGCATCGAACCCGAAGGGCGGCTAAACTCGAAGGTGATAAGAACATTAGACCTCGTCGTCAGGCATCTGTTAAATAAACATACATCGAACCCGAAGGCCGGCTCAACATGAAGCTGAGAGGAACATTTGACCTTGTCGTCATGCATCTGTTAAAAAGACAGGCGTTGAACCCGAAGGGAGGCTCAACCTGTAGTTGAGAACAACATCTGACCTCGGTGTCTGGCATATGTTAAACAAACAGGCATCGAACCCGAAGGCCAGCTCAACACGAAGTTGAGAGGAACATTTGACCTTGCCGTCATGCATCTGTTTAACAGACAGGCATTGAATCTGACGGGCGGCTCAACCCGTAGTTGAGAAGAACATCTGACCTTGCCGCCAAGCATCTGTTAAACAAATAGGCAGCGAACCCAAAGGCCGTATCAACTTGAAGTTGAGAGGAACATCTGACCTCGCCATCAGGCATCTATTAAACAAACGGGCATCGAACCTGAAGGCGGGCTAAACACAAAGTTGAGAGGAACATCTGACCTTGCCTTCAAGCATTTGTTAAAAAAACAGGCATTGAACCTGAAGGGCGGCTCAACCCGAAGTTTAAAAGAACATCTGACCTCGCCGTCAGGCATCTGTTAAACAAACACGCATCAAATTTGAAGGTCGACTCAACCCGAAGTTGAGAAGAACATCTCACCTCACTGTCAGGCATCAGTTAAACAAACAGGCATCGAACCTGAAGGTCGGCTCAACACGAAGTTGAGAGGAACATTTGACCTTGCTGTCAAGCATCTGTTAAAAAAACATGCATTGAATCTGAAGGCTGGCACAACCTGAAGTTGAGAAGAACATCTGACCTCACCGTCAGGCATCTGTTAAACACACAGGGATCGAAGCCGAAGGCCGGCTAAACCGGAATTTGAGAAGAACATCTGACCTCACCGTCCGGTATCTGTTAAATAAACGGGCATCGAACCCGAAGACCAGCTCAACACGAAGTTGAGAGGAACATTTGACCTCGCCATGAGGCATCTCTTAAACAAACAAGCATCGAACCCGAAGGGCGGCTCAACCTGAAGTTGACAAGAACATTAGACCTCGCCGTCAGACATCTGTTAAACAAACAGGCCTCAAACCCAATGGTCGGCTCAACACGAAGTTGAGAGGAACATTTGACTTCACCGTCAAGCATCTGTTAAAAAAACAGGCATCGAATTCGAAGGCCGGCTCAACCCAACCTTGAGAAGAATATCTCACCTCGCCGTCAGCCATTTGTTAAACAAACAGGCATCGAACCTGAAGGTCGGCTCAACCTGAATTTAATAAGAACATCTTACATCGCCGTTAGCTATCTGTTAAACAAACAGACATTAAACCCGAAGGCCGGCTCAACACGAAGTTGAGAAGTACAGATCACCTCGCCGTCAGGCATCTGTTAAACAAACAGGCATCGAACCCGGAGGCCGGCTCAAGACGAAGTTGAGAAGAACAACTAACCTCGCCATCAAGCATTTGTTAAATAAACAGACATCGAACCCGAAGGTCAGTACAACAGGATGTTGAGAGGAACATCTGACCTCGCTGTCAAGCATCTGTTAAAAAAACAGGCATCGAAATCGAATGTCGGCTCAATAGGAAGTTGAGAGGAACATCTAACCTCGCTGTCAAGCATCTGTTAAACAAATTAGCATCGAATCCGAAGGCCGGCTCAACCCGAAGTTGAGAAGAACATCTGACCTCGTTGTCAGGTATCTGTTAAATAAACAGGCATCGAACGCGAAGGTCGGCTCAACGGGAAGTTGAGAAGAACATCTGACCTTGCCATCAGGCATCTATTAAACAAACAGGCATCGAACCCGAAGGCCGGCTAAACACGAAGTTGAGAAGAACATCTGACCTCGCCGTGAGACACCTGTTAAACAAACAGGCATCGAACCCGAAGGGCGGCTAAACTCGAAGGTGATAAGAACATTAGACCTCGCCGTCAGGCATCTGTTAAATAAACATACATCGAGCCGGAAGGCCGGCTCAACACGAAGCTGAGAGGAACATTTGACCTTGTCGTCATGCATCTGTTAAAAAGACAGGCGTTGAACCCGAAGGGCGGCTCAACCTGTAGTTGAGAAGAACATCTGACCTCGGTGTTAGGCATATGTTAAGCAAACAGGCATCGAATCCGAAGGCCGGCTTAACCCAAAGTTGAGAAGAACATCTGACCTCGTTGTCAGGACTCTGTTTAACAAACAGACATCGAACCCGAAGGCCGTCTCAACCCTTAGTTGGCAAGAACATCTGACCTCGCCGTCAAGCATCTGTTAAACTAACAGGCATCGAACCAAAAGACCGGCTCAACTTGACGTTGAGAGGAACACCTGACTTCGCCATCAGGCATCTATTAAACAAATAGGCATCGAACCCGAAAGCCGGCTCAACACGAAGTTGAGAGGAACATCTGACCTTGGCCGTCAAGCATTTGTTAAACAAATAGGCATCAAACCAGAAGGACGGCTCAACCAGAAGTTGAGAAGAACATCTGACCTCGCTGTCAGACATCTGTTAAACAAACACGCATTGAATCCGAAGGTCGGCTCAACCCGAAGTTGAGAAGAACATCTGACCTCGCTGTCAGGCATCTGTTAAACAAACAGGCGTCAAACTCAAAGGTCGGCTCAACCGGAAGTTGAAAAGAACATCTGACCCCGCCGTCAGGCATCTGTTAAACAAATAGGCATCGAACCCGAAGGACGGCTCAACACGAAGTTGATAAGAACATTAGACCTCGTCGTCAGGTATCTGTTAAACAAATAGGATTCGAACACGAAATCCCGCTCAACACGAAGTTGAGAGCAACATCTGACCTCGCCTTCTGGCATCTGTTCAACAAACAGGCATCGAATCCAAAGGCCGACTCAACACGAAAGTGAGAGGAAGATCTTACCTCGCCGTCAAGCATACGGTAAACAAACAGGCATCGAACCTGAAGGCCGGCTCAACCCGCAGTTGAGAAGAACATCTGACCTTGCAGACAGGCATCTGTTAAACAAACAGGCATCGAACTCGAAGGTCGGCTCAACCCGAAGTTGAGAAGAACATCTGACCTCGCCGTCATGCATCTGTTAAAAAATACAGGCATCGAACCTGAAGGACGGCTCAACACGAAGTTGATCAGAACATAGACCTCGTCGTCAGGCATCTGTTAAACAAATAGGCTTCGAACACGAAGTCACGCTCAACACGAAGTTGAGAGAAACATCTTACCTCGCCGTCAGGAATCTGTTCAACAAACAGGCATCGAATCCAAAGGCCGACTCAACCCGAAAGTGAGAGGAACATCTGAACTCGTCGTCAAGCATATGTTAAACAAACAGCCATCGAACCCGATGGTCGGCTCAACCAAAAGTTGAAAAGAACATCTGACCTTGCTGTCAAGAATCTGTTAAACAAACAGGCATCGAACCCGAAGGTCGGCTGAACCCAAAGTTGAGAAGAACATCTGACCTCGCCATCGGGTGTCTGTTACACAAACAGGCATCGAACCCGAAGGCCGGCTCAACACGAAGTTGAGAGGAACATCTGACCTCGCAATCAGGCATCTGTTAAAGAAACAGGCATCGAACCCGAATGTCGTCTCAACACGAAGTTGAGAGGAACATTAGACCTCTCCGCCAGGCATCTGTTAAACAAACAGGCATCGAACCCGATGGCCGGCTCAACACAAAGTTGAGAGTTACAATTGACCTCGCTGTCAAGCATCTGTTAAAGAAACAAGCATCAAATTGGAAGGCCGGCTCAACCCAAAGTTGAGAAGAATATCTGACCGCGCCGTCAGGCATTTGTTAAACAAACATGCATTGAACTCGAAGGCCGGCTCAACCTGAATTTGAGAAGAACATCTTACCTCACCGTCAGGTATCTGTTAAACAAACATGCATCAAACCCGAAGGCCTTTTCCTTACGAAGTTGAGAAGTTTATCTGACGTCGCTGTCAGGCATCTGTTAAACAAAAAGTCATCGAACCCGGAGGCCGGCTCAACAAGAAGTTTAGAAGAACATCTGACCTCGCCATCAGGCATCTGTTAAATAAACAGGCACCGAACCTGAAAGCCGGTACAACACCAAGTTGAGAGGAACATCTGACCTCACCGTTAGGCATCTATTAAACAAACAAGTATGGAACCCTAAGGCCGACTCAACACGAAGTTGAGAGGAACATATGACCTCACTAAAAAGCATTTATTAAACAAACAGGCATCGAATCCGATGGCCGGCTCAACCCGAAGTTGAGAAGAACATCTAACCTCGCTTTAAGGCATCTGTTAAACAAACAGGCATCGAACCTGAAGGTCGGATCAACTGGATTTTGAGAAGAACATTTGACCTGGCCGTCAGGTATCTATTAAACAAATAGGCATCGAACCCGAAGGCCGGCTCAACCCGAAGTTCAGAAGAGCATCTGACATCTCCGTGAGGCTTCTGTTAAACAAACACACATAGAACCCGATGGGCGACTAAACCCGAAGTTGATAAGAACATTATACCTTGCCGTCAGGCATCTGTTAAAAAAACAGGCATCGAACCCGAAGGCCGACTCAACACGAAGTTGAGAGGAATATCTGACCTCGCCGTCAGGCATCTGTTAAACAAACAGGCATTAAACCCGAAGGCCGGCTCAACCCGAAGTTGAGAAGCACATCTGACCTTGCAATCAGGTATCAAACGCGAAGGTCGGTTCACCCCAAAGTTTAGAAGAACATCTGACCTTGCTGTAAGGCACGTGTTAAACAAACAGGCATCGAACCCGAAGGACGGCTCAACACGAAGTTGATAACAACATTAGACCTCGTCGTGGGGCATCTGTTAAACAAATAGGCTTCGAACATGAAGTCCCGCTCAACAAGAAGTTGAGAGCAACATCTGACCTCGCCGTCAGGCATCTGTTCAACAAACAGGCATCGAATCCGAAGGCCGGCTCAACACGAAGTTGAGAGGAACATCTGACCTCGCCGTTAAGCATATGTTAAACAAACAGACATCGAACCCGATGGCCGGCTCAACTAAAAGTTGAGAAGAACATCTGACCTTGCTGTCAAGAATCTGTTAAATAAATAGGCATCGAACCTGAAGGCCGGTTCAACCTGAAGTTGAGAAGAACATCTGACCTCTCCATCAGGTATCTGTTAAACAAACAGGCATCGAACCCGAAGGCCGGCTCAAAACGAAGTTGAGAAGAACATCTAACCTCGCTATGAGGCATCTGTTAAACAAACAGGCGTTGAACCTGAAGGCCATCTCAACCTGTAGTTGAGAGGAACATTTGACCTCGCCGTGAGGCATCTGTTAAACAAACAGGCATCGAACCCGAAGGGCGGCTCAACCCGAAGTTGACAAGAACATTAGACCTCGCCGTCAGGCATCTGTTAAACAAACAGACATCGAACCCGATAGGCAGCTCAACACAAAGTTGAGAGTTACATTTGACCTCGCTGTCAAGCATCTGTTAAAGAAACAGGCATCGAATCCGAAGGCCGGCTCAACCCAAAGTTGAGAAGAATATCTGACCGTGTTGTCAGGCATTTGTTAAACAAACAGGCATGAAACCCGAAGGCCTGTTCAACATGAAGTTGAGAACTACATCTGACCTCGCCGTCAGACATCTGTTAAACAAACAGGCATGAAACCCGAAGGCCTGTTCAACATGAAGTTGAGAACTACATCTGACCTCGCCGTCAGACATCTGTTAAACAAAAAGGCATCGAACCCGGAGGCCGGCTCAACAAGAAGTTTAGAAGAACATCTGACTTCGCCATCAGGCATCTGTTAAATAAACAGGCATCGAACCCGAAGTCTGGCACAACACCAAGTTGAGATGAACATTTGACCTCGCCGTTAGGAATCTGTTAAACAGACAACCATCGAACCCTAAGGCGGGCTCAAGACGAAGTTGAGAGGAACATCTGACCTCGCCGTCAGGAATCTGTTAAAAAACCAGGCATCGAACCCGAATGCCGACTCAACACGAAGTTGAGAGGAACATCTGACCTCACTGACAAGCATCTGTTAAAAAAACAGGAATCGAATCCGAAGGCCGGCTCAACCCGAAGTTGAGAAGAACATCTAACCTTGCTTTAAGGCATCTGTTAAACAAACAGGCATCGAACCCGAAGGCCGGCTCAAAACGAAGTTGAGAAAAACATCTTACCTTGCTGTGAGGCATCTGTTAAACAAACAGGCATCGAACCCGAAGGCCGTCTCAACCCGTAGTTGAGAAAAACATCGGACCTCGCTGTCAGACATCTGTTAAACAAACAGGCATCGAACCCGAAGGCCATCTCAAAACGAAGTTGAGAGGAACATTTGACCTCGCCGTGAGGAATCTGTTAAACAAATAGGCATCAAACCCGAAGGGCGGCTCAACCCTATGTTGACAAGAACATTAGACCTCGTCGTCAGGCATCTGTTAAACAAACAGGCATTGAACCCGATGGCCGGCTCAACACAAAGCTGAGAGTTACATTTGACTTCGCTTTTAAGCTTCTGTTAAAGAAACAGGCATCGAATCTGAAGGCAGGCTCAACCTAAAGTTGAGAAGAATATCTGACCGCACCGTCAGACATTTGTTAAACAAACAGGCATTGAACACGAAGGCCGGCTCAACCTGAATTTGAGAAGAACATCTTACCTCACCGTCAGGTATATGTTAAACAAACAGGCATTGAACACGAAGGCCGGCTCAACCTGTAGTTGAGAGGAACATTTGACCTCGCCATGAGGCATCTGTTAAACAAACAGGCATCGAACCCGAAGGGCGGCTCAACCCGAAGTTGACAAGAACATTAGACCTCGTCGTCAGGCATCTATTAAACAAACAGGCATTGAACCCGATGGCCGGCTCAACACAAAGCTGAGAGTTACATTTGACTTCTCTTTTAAGCTTCTGTTAAAGAAACAGGCATCGAATCCGAAGGCCGGCTCAACCTACAGTTGAGAAGAATATCTGACCGCACCGTCAGACATTTGTTAAACAAACAGGCATTGAACACGAAGGCTGGCTCAACCTGAATTTGAGAAGAACATCTTACCTCACCGTCAGGTATCTGTTAAACAAACAGGCATCAAACCCAAGGCCCGTTCAACACAAAGTTGAGAAGTACATCTGACCTCGCTGTCAAGCATCTGTTAAACAAAAAGGCATCGAACCCGGAGGCCGGATTAACAAGAAGTTTAGAAGAACATCTGACCTTGCCATCAGGCATCTGTTAAATAAACAGGCATCGAACCCGAAGGCCGGCACAACACCAAGTTGAGAGGAACATCTGACCTCGCCGTTAGGAATCTGTTAAACAAACAACCATCGAACCCTAAGGCCGGCTCAAGACGAGGTTGAGAGGAACATCTAACCTCGCCGTCAGGCATCTCTTAAAAAACCAGGCATCGAACCTGAATGCCGGCTCAACACGAAGTTGAGAGGAACATCTGACCTCACGGACAAGCGTCTGTTAAACAAACAGGAATCGAATTCGAAGGCCGGCTCAACCCGAAGTTGAGAAGAACATCTAACCTCGCTTTAAGGCATCTGTTAAACAAACAGGCATTGAACCCGAAGGCCGGATCTAAACTAAGTTGAGAAAAACATCTAACCTCGCTGTGAGGCATCTGTTAAACAAACAGGCATCGAACCCAAAGGTCGTCTCAACCCTTAGTTGAGAAACACATCAGACCTCGCCGTGAGGCATCTGTTAAACAAACAGGCATCGATCCCGAATGGCGGCTAAACCCGAAGTTGACAAGAACATTAGACCTCACCGTCAGGCATCTGTTAAACAAACATGCATCGAACCCGATAGCCGGCTCAACACAAAGTTGAGAGTTACATTTGACCTTGCTGTCAAGCATCTGTTAAAGAAACAGGTATCGAATCCGAAGGCCGGCTCAACCCAAAGTTGGGAAGAATATCTGATCGTGCTTTCAGGCAATTGTTAAACAAATAGGCATTGAACACGAAGGTCGGCTCAACCTGAATTTGAGAAGAACATCTTACCTCACCTTCATGTATCTGTTAAACAAACAGGCATCAAACCTGAAGGCCTGTTCAACACGAAGTTGAGAAGTACATCTGACCTCGCCGTAAGGCATTTGTAAAAGAAAAAGGCATCGAACCCAAAGGGCGGCTCAACAAGAAGTTTAGAAGAACATCTGACCTCGCCATCAGGCATCTGTTAAATAAACAGGCATCGAACCCGAAGGCCGACATAACACCAAGTTGAGAGGAACATCTGACCTTACTGTTAGGCATCTGTTAAACAAACAAGCATCGAACCCTAAGGCCGGCTCAACACGAAGTTGAGAGGAACATCTGACCTTACTGACAAGCATTTGTAAAACAAACAGGAATCGAATCTGAAGGTCGGCTCAACCTGAAGTTGAGAAGAACATCTGACCTCGCTTTAAGGCATATGTTAAACAAACAGGCATCGAACCCGAAGGCCGGATCAACAGGATGTTAAGAAGAACATATGACATCATCGTGAGGCATCTGTTAAACAAACAGGCATCGAATCCAAAGGGCGGCTAAACACGAAGTTGATAAGAACATTAGACCTCGCCGCCAGGCATCTCTTAAAAAAACCGGCATCGAACCAGATTGTCGGCTCAACACGAAGTTGAGAGGAACATTTGAGTTTTCCGTCATGCATCTGTTCAACAGACATGCATTGAACCCAAAGGGCGGTTCAACCAGTAGTTGAGAAGAACATCTGACTTCGGTGTCAGGCATATTTTAAACAAACAGGCATCGAACCCAAAGGCCGACTCAACCCGAAGTTGAGAATAACATCTAACCTTGGCGTCATGCATCTATTAAACAAACAGGAATCGAACCCGAAGGCAGTCTCAACCCTTAGTTGACAAGAACATCTGACCTCACCGTCAAGCATTTGTTAAACAAACACGGATCGAGCCCAAAGGCCGACTCAACTTGAAGTTGAGAAGAACATCTGACCTTGCTATCAGACATCTGTTAAACAAATAAGCATCGGACCCGAAGGCCGGCACAACACGAAGTTGAGAGGAACATCTGACCTCGCTGTTAGGCATCTGTTAAACAAATAAGCATCGAACCCTAAGGCCGGCTCAACACGAAGTTGAGAGGAACATCTGACCTCGCCGTCAGGCATCTGTTAAAAAACCAGGCATCGAACCCGAATGTCGGTACAACACGAAGTTGATAGGAACATCTAACCTCACTGACAAGCGTCTGTTAAACAAACAGGAATCGAATCCGAAGACCGGCTCAACCCGAAGTTGAGAAGAACATCTAACCTCGCTTTAAGGCATCTGTTAAACAAACAGGCATCGAACCCGAAGGCCGGCTCAAAACGAAGTTGAGAAAAACATCTAACCTCGCTGTGAGGCATCTGTTAAACAGACAGGCATCAAACCCAAAGTCCATCTCAACCCGTAGTTGAGAAACACATCAGACCTTGCCGTCAGGCATCTGTTAAACAAACAGGCATCGAACCCGAAAACCGTCTCAACACGAAGTTGAGAGGAACATTTGACCTCGCCGTGAGGCATCTGTTAAACAAACAGGCATCGAACCCGAAAGGCGGCTCAACCCGAAGTTGACAAGAACATTAGACCTCACCGTCAGGCATCTGTTAAACAAACAGGCATCGAACCCGATGGCCGGCTCAACACAAAGTTGAGAGTTACATTTGAACTTGTTGTCAAGCATCTGTTAAAGAAACAGGCATCGAATCCGAAGGCCGGCTCAACCCAAAGTTGAGAAGAATATCTGACCATGCTGTCAGGCATTTGTTAAACAAATAGGCATTGAACACGAAGGTCAGCTCAACCTGAATTTGAGAAGGACATCTTACCTCACCTTCAGGTATCTGTTAAACAAACAGGCATCAAACCCGAAGGCCTGTTCAACACGAAGTTGAGAAGTACATCTGACCTCGCCGTCAAGCATCTGTTAAAGAAAAAGGCATCGAACCCGGAGGCCGGCTCAACAAGAAGTTTAAAAGAACATCTGACCTCGCCATCAAGCATCTGTTAAATAAACAGGCATCGAACCCGAAGGCCGAAATAACACCAAGTTGAGAGGAACATCTGACCTCACCTTTAGGCATCTGTTAAACAAACAAGCATCGAACCCTAAGGTCGGATCAACACGAATTTGAAAGGAACATCTGACCTTACTGACAAGCATCTGTAAAACAAACAGGAATCTAATCCGAAGGCCGGCTCAACCTGAAGTTGAGAAGAACATCTGGCCTCGCTTTAAGGCATCTGTTAAACAAACAGGCATCGAACCCGAAGGCCGGATCAACCGGATGTTGAGAAGAACATCTGACCTCGCCGTCAGGTATCTATTAAATAAATAGGCATCGAACCCGAAGGCCGGCTCAACACGAAGATGAGAAGAACATCTATTATCATCGTGAGGCATCTGTTAAACAAACAGGCATCGAACCCGAAGGGCGGATAAACACGAAGTTGATAAGAACATTAGACCTCGCCGTCAGGCATCTCTTAAAAAAACCGGCATCGAACCAGATGGCTGGCTCAACACAAAGTTGAGAGGAACATTTGACCTTGCCGTCCTGCATCTGTTCAACAGACATGCATTGAACCCAAAGGGCAGCTCAACCAGTAGTTGAGAAGAACATCTGACTTCGGTGTCAGACATCTATTAAACAAACAGGAATCGAACCCGAAGGCAGTCTCAACCCTTAATTGACAAGAACATCTGACCTCACCGTCAAGCATGTGTTAAACAAACACGCATCGAGCCCAAAGGCCGACTCAACTTGAAGTTGAGAAGAACATCTGACCTTGCCATCAGGCATCTGTTAAACAAACAGGCTTAGAACCCGAAGGCCGGTACAACACGAAGTTGAGAGGAACATCTGACCTCGCTGTTAGGCATCTGTTAAACAAATAAGCATCGAACCCTAAGGCCGACTCAACACGAAGTTGAGAGGAACATCTGACCTCGCCGTCAGGCATCTGTTAAGAAACCAGGCATCAAACTCGAATGCCGGCTCAACACGAAGTTGAGAGGAACATCTGACCTCACTGACAAGCAACTGTTAAACAAACAGGGATCGAATCCGAAGGTCGGCTCTACCCAAAGTTGAGAAGAACATCTGACCCTGCTTTAAGTCATCTGTTAAACAAACAGGCATCGAACCCGAAGGCCGACACAATCGTAAGTTGAGAAGAACATTTGACCTTGCCGTCATGCATCTGTTAAACAGACAGACATTGAACCCGAAGGCGGCTCAACCATTAGTTGAGAAGAACATCTGACATCGGTGTCAAGCATATGTTAAACAATTAGGCATCAAACCCGAAGGCCGGCTCAACCCGAAGTTGAGAAGAACATCTGACCTTGCCGTCAGGCATCTGTTAAACAAACAAGAATCGAACCCGAAGGCGGTCTCAACCCTTAGTTGACAAGATCATCTGACCTCGCTGTCAAGCATCTAATAAACAAACAGGCATCGAACCTAAAGGCCGGCTTAACTTGAAGTTGAGAGGAACATGTGACCTCGCCATCAGGTATCTGTTAAACAAACAGGCATCAAACCGGAAGGATGGCTCAACACGAAGTTGAGAGGAACATTTGACTTCGCTGTCTAGCATCTGTGAAACAAACAGGCATCGAACCCGAAGGCCGGCTCAAAACGAAGTTGAGAGGAACATCTGACCTTGCCGCCAGGCATCTGTTAAGAAGACAATCTGACATGCCGCCAGGCATCTGTTAAAAAAACAGGCATCAAACCCGAAGGCCGGCTCAACACGAAGTTGAGAGGAACAACTGACCTCACTGTTAGGCATCTGTTAAACAAACATGCATCGAAATCGAAGTCCGGCTCATCCTGAAGTCGAGAAGAACATCTGACCTCACAGTCAGGCATCTGTTAATCAAACAGGCATCGAACTCGAAGGCCAGCTCAGCCCGAAGTTTAGAAGAACATCTGACCTCGTCGTCAGGCATCTGTTAAACAAACAGGCATCGAACGTGAAGGCCAGCTCAACACAAAATTGATAAGACCATTAGACCTTGCCACCAGGCATCTGGTAAACAAATAGGCTTCGAACACGAAGTCCCGCTCAAAACGAACTTGAGAGCAACATCTGACCTTGCCGTCAGGCATATGCTAAACAAACAGGCATCCAACCTGAAGGCCGGCTCAACACGAAGTTCAGAGGAATATCTTACCGCGCCGTCAAGCATATGTTAAACAAACAAGCATCGAACCCGAAGGCCGGCTCAACCAAACATTGAGAAGAACATCTGACCATGCTGTCAAGCATCTAATAAACAAACAGGCATCGAACCCGAAGACCGGCTCAACCCAAAGTTGAGAAGAACATTTGACCTCACCATCAGGCATCTGTTAAACAAACAGGCATCGAACCCGAAGGGCGGCTCAACCCAAAGTTGAGAAGAACAAATGACCTCGCCGTCAGGCATTTATTAAATAAACATGCATCAAACTCGAAGGCTGGCTCACCCCGAAGTTGAGAAGAACATCTAACCTCCCCATCAAGCATCTATTAAACAAACAGGCATCAAACCCGAAGGCCGTCTCAAACTGTAGTTGAGAAAAACATTTGACCTCGCCGTCAGGCATCTGTTAAACAAACAGGCATCGAACCCGAAGGTCGGCACAAAACGAAGTTGAGAGGAAGATCTGACCTCACTGTCAGGCATCTGTTAAACAAACAGGCATCGAACTCGAAGGCCGGCTCAACACGAAGTTGAGAGGAACATCTGACTTCGCCGTCAAGCATATGTTAAACAAACGAACATCGAACCTGAAGGCCGACTCAACCAAAAGATAAGAAGAACATATGACCTCACTGTCAAGCATCTGTTAAACAAACAGGCATCGAACCCGAAGGCCGGCTCAACCCAAAGTTGAGAAGAACATCTGACCTCGCCGTCAGGCATTTATTAAAGAAACATGGATCGAACCCGAAGGTCGGCTCAATCGGAAGTTTGGAAGAACATCTGACCTCGCCGTTAGGTATATATTAAACAAACAGGCATTGAACCCGAAGGCCGGCTCAACACAAAGTTGAGAAGAACATCTGACTTCACTGTGAGGCATTTGTTAAACACACAGGCATCGAACCGGAAGGGCGACTAAACTCGAAGTTGATAAGAACATTAGACCTCGCCGTCAGGCATCTATTAAACAAACAGGCATCGAACCCAAAGGTCGGCTCAACACGAAGTTGAGAGGAACATTTGACCTTGATGTCATTCATCTGTTAAACAAACATGCATCGAACCCGAAGGTTGGCTCAAACCGATGTTAAGAAGACCATCTGAGGTCGCCGTCAGTCATCTGTTAAACAAACATGCATCGAACACGAAGGCCGGCTCGACACGAAGTTGAGAGGAACATTTGAACTCGCCGTAAGGCATATGTTAAACAAACAGACATCGAACCCGAAGGTCGGCTCAACCCGAAGTTAAGAAGAACATTTGACCTCGCTGTCAAGCATCTATTAAACAAACAGGCATCGAACCCGAAGGCCGGCTCAAAACGAAGTTGATAAGAACATTAGACCTCGCCGTCAGGCATCTGTTAAACAAATAGGCTTCGAACATGAAGTCCCGCTCAACACGAAGTTGAGAGCAACATTTGACATCGTCGTCAAGCATCTGTTAAACAAACAGACATCGAACCCGAAGGCCGGCTCAACACGAAGTTGAGAGGAACATATGACCTTGTCGTCAAGCATATGTTAAACAAACAAGCATCGAACCCGAAGGCCGACTCAACCAAAAGATGAGAAGAACATTTGACCTCGTTGTCAAGCATCTGTTAAACAAACAGGCATCGAACCCGAAGTTCAGATCAACCCGAAGTTGAGAAGAACATCTGACCTCGCCATCAGGTATCTGTTAAACAAACAGGCATCAATCCCGAAGGCCAGCTCAACACGAAGTTGAGAGGAAAATTTGACCTCGCCATCAGGCATCTGTTAAACAAACAGGCATCGAACCCGAAGGGCGACTTAACCCGAAGTTGAGAAGAACATCTAACCTCGCCGTCAAGCATATGTTAAACAAACATGCCTCAAACCCGAAGGATGGCTCACCCCGAAGTTGAGAAGAACATCTAACCTCACTGTGAGGCATCTGTTAAACAAACAGGCATGGAAACCGAAGGCTGTCTCAACACGTAGTTGAGAAAAATATCTGACCTCACCGCGACACATCTGTTAAACAAACAGGCATCGAACCCGAAGGTCGGCTTAACACGAAGTTGACAGGAAAAGTTGACCTCGTTGTGACGCATCAGTTAAACAAACAGGCATCGAATCCAAACGGCGGCTCAACCTTAAGTTGAGAAGAACATTTGACCTTGCCGTCAGGCATTTGTTAAACAAATAAGCATCGAACCCGAAGGCCGGCTCAATACGAAGTTGAGAGGAACATTTGACCTCGCCGTGAGGCATCTGTTAAACACACAGGCATCGAACCCGAAGGGTGGCTCAACCCAAAGTTGACAAGAACATTTGACCTCGTCTTCAGGCATCTGTTAAAAAAACAGGCATCATACTCGATGGCGGACTCAACACGAAGTTGAGAGGAACATTTGACCTCGCCGTCAGACATTTGTTAAACAAACAGGCATCGAACCTGAAGGTCGGCTCAACCTGAATTTGAGAAGAACATCTTACCTCGCCGTCAGGTATCTGTTTAACAAACAGGCATCGAACCCGAAGGCCGGTTCAACACGAAGTTGAGAAGTACATCTGACCTCGCCGTCAGGCATCTAATAAACAAACAGGCATCAAACCCGGAGGCCGGCTCAACACGAAGTTGAGAAGAACATCTGACCTCCCCATCAGGCATCTGTTAAATAAACAAGCATCGAACTCGAAGGTCAGCACAACACGAAGTTGAGAGGAAGATCTGACCTCGCCGTCAGGCATTTGTTAAACAAACAAGCATTGAACCCAAAGGCCGGCTCAACACGAAGTTGAGAGGAACATCTGACCTCGCCGTCAAGCATATGTTAAACAAACAAGCATCCAACCCGAAGGTCGACTTAACCAAAAGATAAGAAGAACATCTGACCTCACTGTCAAGCATCTGTTAAACAAACAGACATCGAACCCGAAGGCCGGCTCAACCCGAAGTTGTGAAGAACATCTGACCTCTCCATCAGATATCTATTAAACAAACAGACATCGAACCCGAAGGCGGGATCAACACGTAGTTGAGAGGAAATTCTGACCTCGCCATCAGGCATCTATCAAACAAACAGACATCGAACCCGAAGGCCGTCTCAACCCGTAGTTGAGAAAAACATCTGACCTCGCCGTTATGCATCTGTTAAACAAACAAGCATCGAACCCGAAGGTCGGCTTAACACGAAGTTGAGATGAAAATTTGACCTCGTCATGAGGCATCGATTAAAAAAACAGGCATCGAACCCGAACGGCGGCTTAACCTAAAGTTGACAAGAACATCTGACCTCGCCGTCAGGCATCTGTTAAACAAACATGCATCAAACCCGAAGGCTGGCTCATCCCGAAGTTGTGAAGAACATCTAACCTTGCCGTGAGGCATCTATTAAACAAACAGTCATCGAACACGAAGGCCGTGTCAACCCGTAGTTGAGCAAATCATCTGACCTCGCCGTCAGGCATCTGTTAAACAAATAGGCATCGAACCCGAAGGCCGGCTCAACACGAAGTTAAGAGGAACATTTTACCTTGCCGTGAGGCATATGTTAAACACACAGGCATCAAACCTGAAGGGCGGCCAAACCCGAAGTTGACAAGAACATCAGACCTCGTCGTCAGGCATCTGTTAAACAAATAGGCATCTAACTCGATGACCGGCTCAACACGAAGTTGAGAAGAATATCTGACCTCGCCGTCAGACATTTGTTAAACAAACAGGCATCGAACCCAAAGGCCGGCTCAACCTGAATTTGAGAAGAACATCTTACCTCGCCGTCAGGTATCTGTTAAACAAACAAGCATCGAACCCGAAGGTCAGTTCAACACGAAGTTGAGAAGTACATCTGACCTCCCCATCAGGCATCTGTTAAACAAATAGGTATCGAACCTGAAGGCCGGCACAACACGAAGACGAGAGGAACATCTGACCTCGCCGTCAGGCATCTGTTAAACTAACATGCATCAAACCCGAAGGCTGGCTCATCCCGAAGTTATGAAGAACATCTAACCTTGCTGTGAGGCATATATTAAACAAACAGGCATCGAACACGAAGGTCGTCTCAACCCGTAGTTGAGCAAAACATCTGACCTCGCCGTCAGGCATCTGTTAAACAAATAGGCATCGAACCCGAAGGCCGGCTCAACACGAAGTTGAGACGAACATTTGACCTTGCCGTGAGGCATATGTTAAACACACAGGCATCGAACTCGAAGGGCGGCCAAACTCGAAGTTGACAAGAACATTAGACCTCGCCGTCAGGAATATGTTAAACAAACAGGCATCTAACTCGATGGCCGGTTCAACACGAAGTTGAGAAGAATATCCGACCTCGCCGTCAGACATTTGTTAAATAAACAAGCATCGAACCCAAAGGTCGGCTCAACCTGAATTTGAGAAGAACATCTTACCTCGCTGTCAGGTATCTGTTAAACAAACAGGCATCAAACCCGAAGGTCGGCTTAACACGAAGTTGAGATGAAAATTTGACCTCGTCGTGAGGCATCTGTTAAAAAACAGGCATCGAACCCGAACGGCGGCTCAACCTAAAGTTAACAAGAACACCTGACCTCGCCGTCAGGCATCTAGTAAACAAACATGCATCAAACCCGAAGGCTAGCTCATCCGGAAGTTGTGAAGAACATCTAACCTCGTTGTGAGGCATCTGTTAAACAAACAGGCATCGAACACGAAGGTCGTCTCAACCCGTAGTTGAGAAAAATATCTGACCTCGCCGTCAGGCATCTGTTAAACAAACAGGCATCGAACCCGAAGGCCAACTCAACACAAATTTGAGAGGAACATTTGACCTCGTTGTGAGGAATCTGTTAAACACACAGGCATCGAACCCGAAGGGCGGCTCAACGTGAAGTTTACAAGAACATTAGACCTCGCCGTCATACATTTGTTAAACAAACAGGCATCGAACCCGATGACCGACTCAACACGAAGTTGAGAAGAACATCTGACCTCGTCGTCTGGTATCTGTTAAACAAACAGGCATCGAACCCGAAGGTCGGTTCTACACGAAGTTGAGAAGTACATCTAACCTCGCCGTCTGGCATCTGTTAAACAAATAGGCATCGAACCCGGAGGCCAACTCAACACGAAGATGAGAGGAACATCTGACCTCCCCATCAAGTATCTGTTAAACTAACATGCATCGAACCCAAAAGTCTGGCTCATCCCGATGTTGTGAAGAACATCTAACCTCGCTGTGAGGCATTTATTAAACAAACAGGAATCAAACCCAAATTTGAGAAGAACATCTGACCTTGCCGTCAGGCATCAGTTAAACAAACAGACATCGAACCCGAATGCCGGCTCAACACGAAGTTCATTGGAATATCTGACCTCGCCTTCAGGGATCTACTAAACAAACAGGCATCGAACCCGAAGGCCGGCTCAACCCGATGTTAAGAAGAGCATCTGACCTCGCTGTGAGGCATCTGTTAAACAAAATGGCATCAAATTTGATGGTCGACTCAACCCAAAGTTGAGAAGAACATCAGACCTCGTTGTAAGGCATCTGTTACACAAACAGGCATCAAACCCGAAGGCCTGCTCAACCCGAAGTTGAGAAGAACATCTGACCTCACCGTCAGGCATCTCTTAAGCAAACAGGCATCGAACCCGAAGGCCGGCTCAACACGAAGTTGAGAAGTATATCTGACCTCGCCATCAAGGATCTGTTAAACAAACATGCATCAAACCCGGGGGCCGGCTCAACCTGAAGTTGAGAAGAACATCTGACATTGCTGTCCGACATTTGTTAAACAAACAGGCATCGAATTTGATGGTCGGCTCAACCCGAAGTTGAGAAGAACATCTGACCTTGTTGTCAGGCATCAGATAAACAAACAAGAATCGAACTCAAAGTTAAGAAGAACATATGACCATGCCGCCAGGCATCTGTTAAACAAACAAGCATCAAACCGGAAGGTCGGCTCAACCCGAAGTTGAGAAGACCATCTGACTTCACCGTCAAGCATCTGTTAAAAAAACAGGCATCGAATTTGATGGTCGGCTCAACCCAAAGTTGAGAAGAACAATTGACCTCGTAGTAAGGCATCTGTTAAACAAAAAGGCATCGAACCCAAAGGCCTGCTCAACTCGATGTTGAGAAGAACATCTGACCTCGCCGTCAGGCATCTGTTAAACAAACAGGCATCGAACCCGAAGGCCGGCTCAACACGAAGTTGAGAAGTACATCTGACCTCCCCATCAAGGATCTGTTAAACAAACAGGCATCGAACCCGGAGGCTGGTGCAACCCGAAGTTGAGAAGAACATCTGACCTCGCTGTCCGGCATCTGTTAAACAAAAAGGCATCGAATTTGATGGTCGGCTCAACCCGAAGTTGAGAAGAACATCTAACCTCGTTATCAGGCATCAGTTAAACAAACAAGAATCGAACTCGAAGTTGAGAAAAACATATGACCACGCTGCCAGGCATCTGTTAAACTAACAGGCATCGAACTTGAAGGTCGGCCTAACCCGAAGTTGAGAAGAACATTTGACTTCGGCGTCAGGTATCTGTTAAACAAACAGACATCGAACCCGAAGGCCGGCTCAACAAGAAGTTCATTGGAATATCTGACCTCGCCTTCAGGGATCTATTAAACAAACAAGCATCAAACCCGAAGGCCGGCTCAACTCGAAGTTGAGAAGAACATCTGACCTCGCTGTCAGACATCTGTTAAACACACAGACATCGAATTTGATGGTCGGCTCAACCCAAAGTTGAGAAGAACATCTGACCTCGCCGTAAGGCATCTGTTAAACAAAAAGGCATCGAACTCGAAGGCCTGCTCAACCCGAAGTTGAGAAGAACATCTGACCTCACTGTTCGGCATCTGTTAAACAAACAGGCATCGAATTTGATGGCCAGCTCACCCCGAAGTTGAGAAGAATATCTGACCTCGTTGTAAGGCATCAGTTAAACAAACAAGAAACAAACTCGAAGTTGAGAAGAACATATGACCACACTGCCAAGCATCTGTTAAAAAAACAGGCATTGAACCTAAAGGTCGGCTCAACCCAAAGTTGAGAAGAACATCTGACTTCGCCGTCAGGCATCTGTTAAACAAACAGGAATCGAAGCCGAAGGCCGGCTAAATCCAAAGTTGAGAAGAACATCTGACCTCATCGTTAGGCATCTGTTAAACAAACAGGCATCGAACCCGAAGTCCCGCTCAACACGAAGTTGAGAAGTACATCTGACCTCGCCGTCAGGGATCCGTTAAACAAATAGGCATCGAACCCGGAGGTCGGCTCAGTCTGAAGTTGAGAAGAACATCTGACCTCGCTGTCAGGCATATGTGAAACAAACAGGCATCGAATTTAATGGCTGGCTCAGCCCGAAGTTGAGAAGAACATCTGACCTCGTTGTCAGGCATTTGTTAAACAAACAGGAATCGAACCCGAAGTTGAGAAGAACATCTGACCTTGCCGCAAAAATCTATGAAACAAACAGGCATCGAACCTGAAGGTCGGCTCAGCCCGAAGTTGAGAACAAAATCTGACCTCGCTGTCAGGCATCTGTTAAATAAACATGCATCGAACTCGAAGGCCGACTCAACACGAAGTTGATAGGAACATCTGACCTCGCTGTGAGGCATTTATTAAACAAATAGGCATCAAACCCGAAAGGCGGCTCAACCCGAAGTTGAGAAGAAACATCTGACCTCGCTGTCAGGCAACTGTTAAACAAACAGGCATCGAACCCGAATGGCGGCTCAACACGAAGTTCCTAGGAATATTTGACCTCGCTGTCAGGGATCTGTTAAAAAAACAGGCATCGAGCTCGATGGCCGGCTCAACCTGAAGTTGAAAAGAACATCTAACCTCGCTGTCAAGCATCTGTTAAACAAACAGGCATCGAATTTGATGACAGGCTCAACCTAAAGTTGAGAAGAACATCTTACCTTGCCGTCAGGCATCTGTTAAACAAACAGGCATCGAACCCGAAGGTCGGCTCAACACGAAGTTGAGAAGTACATCTGACCTCGCCGTCAGGGATCTGTTAAACAAATAGGCATCGAACCCGGAGGCCGGCTCAACCCGAAGTTGAGAAGAAAATCTGACCTCGCTGTTAGGCATCTGTGAAACAAACAGGCATCGAATTTGATGGCCGGCATAATCTGAAGTTGTGAATAACATTTAACCTCGTTGTCAGGCATCAGTTAAACAAACAGGAATCGAACCCGAAGTTGAGACGAACATCTAACCTTGCCTCCAAGAATCTGTTAAACAAACAGGTATCGAACCTGAAGGTCGGCTCAACCCGAAGTTGAGAAGCACATCTGACCTCGTTGTCAGGTATCAGTTAAACAAACGGGAATCGCACCCAAAGTTGAGAAGAACATCTGACCTCGTTGTCAGGTATTAGTTAAACAAACGGGAATCGAACCCAAAGTTGAGAAGAACATTTGACCTCGCCACCAGGCATCTGTTAAATAAACAGACATCAAACCTGAAGGTCCGCTCAACCCGAAGTTGAGAAGAACATCTGACCACGCTGTCAGGCAACTCTTAAACAAACAGGCATCGAACCCGAACGCCGGTTCAACCCGAAGTTCAGAAGAACATCTAACCTCGCTGTCAGGCATCTTTTAAACAAACAGGCTTCAAACCCGAAGGCCGGCTTAACACGAAGTTCAGAAGTACATCTGACCTTGTCGTTAGGCATCTATTAAACAAACAGGCATCGAACCCTGAAGATGGCACAACACGAAGTTGAGAGGAACATATGACCTCGCCGTCCGGCATCTGTTAAACAAACAGGCATCGAACCCGAAGGCCGGCTTAACACAAAGTTCATAAGAAAATCTGACCTCGCTGTCAAGGATCTGTTAAAAAAACTAGGCATCAAACCCGAAGGCCGGCTCAACCCGAAGTTGAGAAGAACATCTGACCTCGCTCTCAGGCATCTGTTAAACAAACAGGCATCGAATTTGATGGTCGGTTTAACCTGAGCTTGAAAAGGACATCAGACCTTGTTGTCATGCATCAGTTAAACAAACAGGAATCGAACCTGAATGCCAGCTCAATCCGAAGTTGAGAAGAACATCTGACCTTGCCGCCAGGCATCTGTTAAACTAACAAGCATCGAACCAGAAGGCCGGCTCAACCTGAAGTTGAGAAGAACATCTGACATCATCGTCAGGCATCTATTAAATACATAGGCGTGGAACCCGAAGGCCGGCTCATCCCGAAGTTGAGAAGAACATCTGACCTCGATGTCAGTTATCTATTCAATAAAAAGGCATTGAACCTGAAGTCCGGCTCAACACGAAGTTGAGAAGTACATATAAACTCGCTGTCAGGCATCTGATAAACAAACACGCATCGAACCCGGAGGTCGGCTCAACACAAAGTTGAGAAGTACATCTGACATCGCCGTCAGGGATCTGTTAAACAAACAGGCATTGAAACCAGAGGCCGGTTCAACCCGAAGTTGAGAAGAATATCTGACCTCGCTGTCATGCATCGAACCTGAAGGTCGGCTCAACCCGAAGTTGAGAAGAACATCTGACCTTGCTGTCAGGCATTTGTTAAACAAACAGGCATCGAACCCGAAGGTCGGCTCAACCCGAAGTTGAGAATAACATTTGACCGCGCCGTCAGGCAACTGTTAAACAAACAGGCTTCGATCCCGAAGGCCGGCTTAACGTGAAGTGTAGAAGTACATCTGACCTCACCGTCAGGCATTTATTAAATAAACAGGCATCGAACCCTGAGGCTCCCAAAACACGAAGTTGAGAGGAACATTTAACCTCGCCGTCAGGCATCTGTTAAACGAAATGGCATCGAATCCGATGGTCGGCTCAACACGAAGTTCATAAGAATATCTGACCTCGCCTTCAGGGATCTGTTAAACAAACATGCATCGAACCCAAAGGCCGGCTCAACCCGAAGTTGAGAAGAACATCTGACCTCGCTGTCAGGCATCTGTTAAACAAACAGGCATCAAATTTGATAGTCGGCTCAACCCGAGGTTGAGAAGAACATCTGACATTGCCGTTAGGCATCAATTACACAAACGAGAATCGAACCCGAAGGCCGGCTCAAGCCGAAGTTGAGAAGAACATCTGACCTCGCCGCCAGGCATCTGTTAAATAAACAAGCATTGAACCCAAAGGCCGACTCAACCTGAAGTTGAGAAGAACATCTGACCTCGTCGTTAGGCATCTGCTAAACAAACAGGCGTTGAACTCGAAGGCAGGCTCAACCTGAAGTTGAGAAGAACATCTGACCTCATCGTCAGGCATCTGCTAAACAAACAGGCGTGGAATCCGAATGCCAGCTCAACCCGAAGTTGAGAAAAACATATGACCTCGATGTCAGGCATCTGTTAAACAAACAGGCATCGAACCCGAAAGCCGGCTCAACACGAAGTTTAGAAGAACATCTGACCTTGCTGTCAGGCATCTATTAAACAAACAGGCATCGATCCCGAAGGCCAGCTCAACACGAAGTCGAGAAGAACATTTGACCTTGATGTCAGGCATCTGTTAAACAAACAGGCATCGAACCTGATGGCTGGCTCAACATGAAGTTGAGAGGGACATCTGACATCAAAGTCAGGCATCTGTTAAACAAACAGGCATCGAATCCGAAGGCCGTCTCAACCCTTAGTAGAGAAGAAAATCTGACCTCGCCGTCAAACATCTATTAAACAAACAGGCATCGAACCCGAAGGTCGGCTCAACTTGAAGTTGAGAGGAACATCTGACCTCCCCATCGGGCATTAGTTAAACAAACAGGCATCGAACTCGAAGGGCAGGTCAACACGACGTTGTGAGGAACATATGACCTCGCCGTGAGGCATCTGTTAAACAAACAGGCATCGAACCCGAAGGGGGCTCAACCCGAAGTTGATAAGAACATTAGACCTCACCATCAGGCATCTGTTAAACAAACACGCATCAAACCCGAATGTCAGCTCAACATGAAGTTGAGAGGAACAACTGACTTCACTGTCAAGCATCTATTAAACAAACAGGTATCAAACCCGAAGGCCGGCACAACCCGAAGTTGAGAAGAACATTTGACCTTATCGTCAGGCATCGGTTAAACAAATAAGGCCGGCTCAAACGGAAGTGGAGAAGCACATTTGACCTCGTCGTCAAGCATCTGTTAAACAAACAGGCATCGAACCCTGAGGCTGGCTCAACACAAAGGTGAGAGGAACATTTGACCTCTCCGTCAGGCATCTGTTAAACAAACAGGCATCGAACCCGAAGGCCGTCTCAACACGAAGTTCATCAGAATACCTGACCTCGCCGTCAGGGATCTGTTAAACAAACAGGCATCGAACCCGAAGGCCGGCTCAACCCGATGTTGAGAAGAACATCTGACCTCGCTATCAGGCATCTGTTAAACAAACAGGCATCGCATTTGATGGCCGGCTCAACCCGAGGTTGAGAAGAACATCTGACTTTACTGTTAGGCATCAGTTAAACAAACAGGAATAAAACTCGAAGGCCGGCTCAACCCGAAGTTGACAAGAACATCTGACCTCGTTGCCAGGAATCTGTTAAACAAACAAGCATTGAACCTAAAGGTCGTTTCAACCTGAAATTGAGAAGAGCATCTGACCTCATTGTCAGGCATCTGTTAAACAAACAGGCGTGGAACCCGAAGGCCGGCTCAACTTGAAGTTGAGAAGAACATCTGACCTCATCGTCAGGCATCTGTTAAACAAACAGGCGTGGAATCCAAAGGCCGGCTCAACCCGAAGTTGAGAAGAACATCTGACCTCGATGTCAGTTATCTGTTAAATAAAAAGGCATCGAACCCGAAGGTCGGCTCAACACGAAGTTTAGAAGTACATCTGACCTCGCTGTCAGGCATATGTTAAACAAACAGGCATCGAACCCGGAGGGCGGGTCAACATGTAGTTAAGAAGAACATCTGACCTCGCTGTCAGAAATATATTAATTAAACAGGCATCGATCCTGAAGGCCGGCTTAACACGAAGTCGAAAGGAACATCTGACCTCGCTGTCAGGCATCTGTTAAACATACAGGCATCGAACCCGAAGGCCGGCTCAACTCGAAGTTGAGAGAAACATCTGACCTTGCTGTCAGGCATCTGTTAAACAAACAAGCATCGAACCCGAAGGTCGGTTCAACATGAAGTTGAGAGGAACATTTGACTTCACTGTCAAGCATCTGTTAAACAAACAGGCTTCAAATCCGAAGGCCGGCTCAACCCAAAGTTGAGAAGAACATTTGACATCACCGTCAGGCATCAGTTAAACAAATAAGGTCGGCTCAACCAGAAGTTGAGAAGCACATCTTGCCTCGCCGTCAGACATCTGTTAAACAAACAGGCATCGAACCCTGAGGCTGGCACAACACGAAGTTGAGAGGAACATCTGACCTCGCCCTCAGGCATCTATTAAACAAACAGGCATCGAACCCAAAGGCCAGCTCAACACAAAGTTCATAAGAATATCTGACCTCGCCGTCAAGGATTTGTTAAACAAACAGGCATCGAAACCGAAGGCCGGCTTAACCCGATGTTGAGAAGAACATCTGACCTCGCTGTTAGGCATCAGTTAAATAAATAGAAATCGAACCCGAAGGACGGCTTAACCCGAAGTTGAGATGAACATCTGACCTCGGCGCCAGGCATCTGTTAAACAAACAAGCATTGAACCTAAAGGTCGGCTCAACCTGAAGTTGAGAAGAACATCTGACTTCGTCGTCAGGCATCTATTAAACAAAAAGGCGTGGAACCCGAAGGCCTGCTTAACCTGAAGTTGAGAAGAACAACTGACCTCATCGTAAGTCATCTATTAAACAAACAGGCGTGGAATCCGAAGGCCGGCTCAACCCGAAGTTGAGAAGAACATCTGACCTCGATGACAGTTATCTGTTAAACAAAAAGGCATCGTACCCGAAGGCCGGCACAACACGAAGTGGAGAAGTACATTTAACCTCACTATTGAATTGTGTAGTGGACTGTTGTGCCTATCATGATTGTATCTCCATTGTTCTAAATCATTGTTTAATGCTTGCATGATCTTGCTCATGATGTTTGATTGGTTGAAATATGAGAAACATGAGATTTTCCATTAGGGCCTATCATGAGGTATTGTTGGTTTTGCTGTCAAAATTTGGTTTAACATACCATTTATGGTTAGGAGAAGTTGTTGCTTGTTTCTAAGTTGGAGAATTATTTGATAATGTGTTTTGAAGATGTATGTGGTACCTATTGTGCTCAAATCTCCATTATGTGTTCAAACTGCTTTGTCATTCCTCCACTTGCATTTCAAAACCTCATTGATGTAAAACACATACCGTATTCTGTTTCAACTGCATTCTACTTTATCTAGGTGCATAAAATCCATGTCTTACTCATTTGAAACTTGTGTGTGCTATCAAATCTCCCCAACTGTTATGAAATTGCCTGCTGCATAATTGAGATTGTTTCTTTGCATATTTATGAGCTTCACGTGCTACATTCTGTTTGATGATGATTTGATCCATTTCCTGAGCTTAGTCTCATCTTTTAGCATATTCATGGTATGTGCATATTGTTTGTTTCAACATAAACTTCACAATTTGAAAAATGCACCTGCTGCTACATAAACTTGCCAAGACAGTGTTTTCACATTTCCTACCACAACATGCTTTTTTTGATCCAACTGTCATATGCTCATTCTTGGAGTTGAAATTCATTCCTTATCATATTAATGATGTGTGCACTTGGTTTAGTTGATCTGTTCTTGCCTACTTTCTCACTTCACTTGCAAATGCACTTTCAAGCCAAATTTACCATGAATGTACCAAATTTTCCCCTGCTTGCAATATGATGTTTTTCTGAGTTGAGACTCATTCATCTTTACATTTTTAACATGTATGTGCTATCCCTTTGACATGAGACCATTGATTCACAGCTAGACTAGTTTGTGCCTTATGCTGCCAAACTGTTTTGAACCAACTGCACACACTTCACTTTTTGGGGTTTGATTTGTTTTAGGGTAACTCATTCATAGTTAGACCTCTAATATATTTAGGATTGGTGTGTGGATGAATCAATCAACTTGTATGCCTTATTTCTCTATTATCACAGCCTGCCTCTATGTTTGGTACAAAATGCAGCTTGGTATCCATATTCTTGTTGTATGCATTTCATGACAACCTTAAGTGTTAGGCTCATTTACAATCTCATTTGAAACTTGTGTGTGGCATTTTTCTGACCTCAAGCTGTTCCAATCTTGTTGTTTTCAAATATTGCATTGTATTGTGTTAAGTGAGCAGTTAATGGTTGACTTTCAATTCCATGATGTTTGTGAACAATTTGAAAGCATGGACACACTTTATATTATGATTGAAGATTGTGTGTGGGACTGATTCAAACAGATTATGCTCCCTCCTTGATTTTGGCTTTCAAACTTGCATCTTTCATTTCCAACATTACTTGGCATAACAATCATGTTTTGTGTTTGAGTTTGGTATGGTAACTGTTGTATACTTGCTCCTCATTGCATTTCCAATATGTTGGTTGAGACCTCATGATGTTCATGTTCAATCTTCCCATCTGCTAGGACAGTTGCAGCATTTTCATGCTTCATTTTGCAATTCATGTGCCATTTCCATTTTTGTTAATTTTTGCTTGAGCCTTAAGTATTCTACACTTCTGTTATGATGTATATGTTGTGTGTGCCATGCCATTTACATGAATTTGAACTCATAGCTGTTGGTAGTTTTCAAAATGCATCCCAATTGCCAACCTTGCATCTTCTATCATGTTTCAATTTCAAGGCTTCATTTTAAAATTTCAACTGCACCATCTTAATGCTCATGAAAAAATAGTCAAGTTTGAATAAAATTTCATCAAAAATGATTAAGAATTGATAGAGTTTGATCCTTCACGTTTTGGCTTGTTTAGCTTGTTTTTGTTAGCCCAGAAATTCATCATGAATATGCCATATATATTTATGGGGGTGGCTAAATACACGGATGTATAGCCACCCCAGTGGTAGAAACCTTACTCTCTCATGCGCCTTTCACTTTCCAAACCAGGGTTCGATCCTTGGATCAACCCTTTTTGTTATTTTATTTTTCCATTGTGATTGAATTTTTTTTCTTCATCTTGTCCTTCCGACTACCAGCACGTGCGTGTGGCTTGTTGGTTGTTGTTATGTGTTGGTAAACTAAAGGGCCTGGGTTCAATTCCCAGCTTGACCCTTTCTCTTTTTATTTGCTTGTTTATTTGTTTTATTGTCATAAATCACTTCAAACTTCAGAATTTCGTAACTTGTTCATCGCTCATTATTGTCAACCCGTTCTTTTTGCAATTTTCTCATTGTTATGTATAGTTTTATTTAATGGATTGTAATCTCATATTTGTTTGTTTTTACAATGCTATTTGCATGCTTGTTAGTAGATCCGTTCTTAGGTCGTTACCGTGCGTTTCGATTAAATTTCCTTCATACCATGATTATTTGATCTTGTGAGATTTATTGGTATTTGATTTCTTTATGTTTGTTAACATGTTGAGATCTCATTTTCTTGTTGGTTGTTACCATGAGTTATTGTGTCTTTCCTAAAGCCTTGATTGAATTGTTGTGATCAATCCTTGCATACTTGATTGTTATTAATGCCTAATTGTTGTTACATTTGAACTTATAACATGATCACCTTAAAGTTGTGACTTATTTGTATGATTATTGTTATCATCTTTGTTAAGATATTTTATTATCGGTTGTAACCATTGGTATTATTTGATCCTTGATTATTGTAATATGCATGCTTACTTGATTATTCATCTTGCTCAATTATTCATTTGCTTTATCAAGTATTCTTTCCCCAAGTGATGGAACTTTTTAGTTCTCATCCAAGTTGCCTCTCTCTCTCTCTCTCCTTCCAAGGGAAAAGTCTCTCCCTTGACCCTTGTGTCATTGGATAGTTCATTACCCTCCCTTGACTTTGTGAAGTCATCTTCAACCCTAGCTTAGTTAAGTTAGAACATACAAGCCATTAGACTTTGCTTTAAGTCTAGAAAGCCTTACCTACACTAGGAGTGTTCTTCAATTAGAACCATAGGATAGAGTTTGTAAACTCTATGTAAGAATCATAGTAATGATCACTTACTTCCCTCTTGAGTGTCATAACATAGATCTAGAGAGTTTTGTTAAACTCTATACAAACATTGTTATGTTTGTTCCCCTTTGAACCTTGATCATAATCAAGTGTTCTTCAACCCTAGTGAGGTGAACTACGATTGTTCTGATTCTATCCTAGTTAGGATGCGTAGGCAGAGGATGCAACGTCTTTGCGAGCAAACTTAGAAACTATCCTTAGGTTTTAAGCTATAACCATACCCCTTTACCCTATCCCAATCCTTAGCAAACATTTACCAAACATAGCATGCAAACAAACAAAAGGTTCCTGTAGAGTACTACAGGTGTCTAGGATGTGAAATACCTACCCTATGCATAACAAACCCCAGATCCCCGAATCTCTTAGCGTTGTTGTTACATCACGCAAAAGGTTCTTTCTTTCTTTAGACCTTTCCTTTGGATAAATTAAAGTCCGGTTTAAATCTAAGAATTAAAGATTCAAGTTTATCAATAGCTTGGTATCTCGATTCTCACCGTAACATCAGGAATCTGTTAAACAAACAGGCATCGAACCCAAAGGTCGGCTCAACCCAAAGTTGAAAAGAACATCTGACCTCACCGTCAGGTATTTGTTAAACAAACAGGCATCGAACCCGAAGGCCGGCTCAACACGATGTAGAGAGAAACATCTGACCTCGCCGTCAGGCATTTGTTAAAGAAACAGGCATCAAACCCGAATGTCGGCTCAACACGAAGTTGAGAGAAACATCTGACCTCGCTGTCAAGCATCTGTTAAACAAACAGGCATCGAACCCGGAAGCCGGCTCAACACGAAGTTGAGAAGAACATCTGACCTCGCTGTCAGGCAATTGTTAAACAAACAGGCATCGATCTCGAAGGTCGGCTCAACACGAAGTTGAGAGGAATATCTGACCTCGCCGTAAGGCATCTGTTAAACAAACAGGCATCGAACCCGAAGGACAGCTCAACACGAAGTTGAGAGGAACATCTGACCTTGCTGTCAAGCATCTGTTAAAAAAAACAGGCATCGAATCTAATGGTCGGCTAAACCGAAGTTGAGAACAACATCTGAACTCGCTGTCAGTCATCTGTTACCTAAACAAGTATCGAACCCGAAGGTCGGTTCAACACGAAATTGAGAGGAACATTTGACCTCACCATCAAGCATCTGATAAGAAAACAGGCATCGAACCCGAAGGGTGGCTCAACCCGAAGTTGAGAAGAACATCTGGCCTCGTTGTCAGGCATCTGTTAAACAAACAGACATCGATCTCGAAGGCTGGCTCAACACAAAGTTGAGAGGAATATCTGACCTCGCCGTCAGATATTTGTTAAACAAACAAGCATAGAACCCGAAGGCCAGCTCAACACGAAGTTGAGAGGAATATCTGACCTTGCTGTCAAGCATCTGTTAAAAAAACAAACATCGAATCTGAAGGTCGGCTCAACCGGAAGTTTAGAGGAACATTTGACCTCGCCGTGAGGCATCTGTTAAACAAACAGACATCGAACCCGAAGACCGGCTCAACACGAAGTTTAATGGAACATTTGACCTCACCGTCAGGCATCTGTTAAAATAGCCAGGCTTCGAACCCGAAGACCGGCTCAACACGAAATTGAGAGGAACATTTGACCTTGCCGTCAAGCATCTGTTAAACAAAAATTCATCGAAGCCGAAGGCCGTCTCAACCTTTAGTTGACAAGAACATCTGACCTCGCCGTCAATCATCTGTTAAACAAACAGGCATTGAACCCGAAGGCCGGCTCAATACGAAGTTGAGAAGTACATCTGACCTCGCCGTCAGGCATCTGTTAAACAAATAGGCGTCAAAGTCGGAGGCCGGCTCAAAACGAAGTTGAGAGGAACATCTGACCTCGCTGTCAAGCATCTGTTAAAAAATCAGGCATCGAATGTGATGGTCGGCTAAACCCGAAGTTGAGAAGAACATCTGACCTTGCCGTCAAGTATCTGTTAAACAAACAGGCATCGAACCCGAAGCCCAGCTCAACCCAAAGTTGAAAAGAACTTCTAACCTCGCCGTCAGGTATTTGTTAAACAAACAGGCATCGAACCCGAAGGCCAGCTCAACACGAAGTTGAGAGGAACATTTGACCTCGCCGACAAGCATCTGATAAGCAAACAAGCATCGAACCCGAAGGGCGGCTCAACCCGAAGTTGAGAAGAACATCTGACCTTGCTATCAGGCATCTGTTAAACAAACAGGCATCGATCTCGAATGTCGGATCAACACAAAGTTGAGAGGAATATCTGACCTCGCCGTCAGGCATTTGTTAAGCAAACAAGTATCAAACCCGAAGGCCGGCTCAACACGAAGTTGAGAGGAATATTTGACCTTGATGTCAACCATCTGTTAAAAAAACAGGCATCGAATCTGAAGGCCGGTTTAACACGAACTTGAGAGGAACATTTGACCTTGCCGTCATGCATCTGTTAAATAGACAGGCAATGAACCTGAAGGGGAGCTGAACCCGTAGTTGAGAAGAACATCCTACCTCGGTGTCAGGCATATGTTAAATAATTAGGCATCAAACCCGAAAGCCGGCTCAAGCCGAAGTAGAGAAGAACATCTGACCTCGCCGTCAAGCATCTGTTAAACAAACAGGCTTCGAACTCGGAGGTCGGCTCAACACGAAGTTGAGAAGAACCTCTGACCTCGCCATCAGGCATTTGTTAAATAAATAGGAATCGAACACGAAGGCCGACACAACATGAAGCTGAGAGGAACATTTGACCTCTCCGTCAGGCATCTGTTAAACAAACAGACATCGAACCCAAAGGCCGGCTTAACACGATGTTGAGACGAACATCCGACCTCGCCGTCAGGCATCTATTAAAAAAACAGGCATCAAACCCGAAAGTCGGCTCAACATGAAGTTGAGAGGAACATCTGACCTTGCTGTTAAGCATCTTTTAAACAAACAGGCATCCAATCCGAAGGCCGGCTCAACCCGAGGTTGAGAAAATCATCTGACCTCGCTGTCAGGCATCTGTTAAACAAACAGGCATCGAACCCGAAGTTGAGAAGAACATCTGACCTCGCCGTCAGGCATTTGTTAAACAAACAGGCATCGAACCCAAAGGCCAGCTTAACACGAAGTTGAAAGGAATATCTGACCTTGCTGTCAACCATCTGTTAAAAAAACTGGCATCAAATCTGAAGGTCGGCTCACAATGAACTTGAGAAGAACATTTGACCTTGCCGTCATGCATCTGTTAAATAGACATGCATTGAGCCCGAAGGGGAGCTGAACCCGTAGTTGAGAAGAACATCTGATCTCGGTGTCAGGCATATGTTAAACAAACAGGCATCGAACCCGAAGGCCGACTCAAGCCGAAGTTGAGAAGAACATCTGACCTTGCCGTCAAGCATCTGTTAAACAAAAATTCGTCGAAGCCGAAGGCCGTCTCAACCTTTAGTTGACAAGAACATCTGACCTCGCCGTCAATCATCTGTTAAACAAACAGGCATCGAACCCAAAGGCCGACTCAACTTAAAGTTGAGAGGAACATCTGACCTCGCCATCAGGCATCTGTTAAACAAACAGACATCAAACCCGAAGGCCGGCTCAACACGAAGTTAAGAGGATCATTCGACCTCGCCGTGAAGCATTTCTTAAACAAACAGGCATCGGAAACGAAGGGCGGCTCAACCCGAAGTTGAGAAGAACATCTGACCACGCCGTCAGGTATCTGTTAAACAAAGACGCATCGAATTTGAAGGCGACTCAAGCTTATGTTGAGAAGAACATTTGACCTCACTGTCAGGAATCAGTTAAAAAAACAGGCATCGAACCCAAAGGCTGGCTCAACACGAAGTTGAGAGGAACATCTGACCTCGCTGTTTAGCATTTGTTAAAAAAATAGGCATCGAATCTAAAAGCCGGCTCAACTCGAAGTTAAGAAAAACATTTGACCTCACTGTTAGGCATCTGTTAAACAAACAGGATCGAACCCGAAGGGCGGCTCAACCGGAAGTTGAGAAGAACATCTGACCTCGCTGTCAAGTATCTGTTAAACAAAAAGGCATCGAACCCGAAGACCGGCTCAACACGATGTTGAGAGGAACATTTGACCTCACCGTGAGACATCTGTTAAACAAACAGTCGTCGAACCCGAAGGGCGGCCCAACCCGAATTTGTCAAGAACATTAGACCTCGCCGTCAGACATAAGTTAAACAAATAGGCATCGAACCCAATGGCCGGCTAAACACGAAGTTGAGAGGAACATTTGACTTCGCCGTCAAGCATCTGTTAAAGAAACAGGCATCAAATCTGAAGGCCGACTTAACCCAAAGTTGAGAAGAATATCTGACCTCGCCGTCAGGTATCTGTTAAACAAACGGGCATTAAATCCGAAGGCCGACTCAACACGAAGTTGAGAAGTACATCTGACCTCACCGTCAGGGATCTTTTAAACAAACAGGCATCAAACCCGAAGGCCGGCTCAACACGAAGTTGAGAGGAACTTTTGACCTTGCTGTGATGCATCTTTTAATTTGACAGGCATTGAACCCGAAGGGCAGCTGAACCCGTAGTTGAGAAGAACATCTGACCTTGGTGTCTGGTATATGTTAAACAAACAGGCATCAAACTCGAAGGCCGGCTCAACCCGAAGTTGAGAATAACATCTGACCTCGCCGTCAAGCATCTGTTAAACAAACAGACATCGAACCGGAAGGCCGTCTCAACCTTTAGTTGACAAGAACATCTGACCTCGCCGTCAAGCATCTGTTAAACAAACAGGCGTCGAACCTAAAGGTCGGCTCAACTTGAAGTTTAAAGGAACATCTGACCTCGCCATCAGGCATTTGTTAAACAAACATGCATCAAACCTGAAGGCCGGCTCAACACGAAGTTGAGAGGAACATCCGACCTTGCTGTCAAGCATTTGTTAAACAAACAGGCATCGAACACGAAGGGCGGCTCAACCCGAAGTTGAGAAGAACATCTGAACTCGCCGTCAGGTATCTGTTAAACAAACACGCATCAAATTTGAAGGCCGACTCAAGCTGAAGTTGAGAAGAACATCTGACCTCGCTGTACGGCATCAGTTAAACAAACAGGCATCGAACCCGAAGGTTGGCTCAACACGAAGTTGAGAGGAGCATCTGACCTTGCTGTCAAGCATCTGTTAAAAAAACAGGCATCGAATCTGAAGGCCGGCTCAACTCAAAGTTGAGAAGAACATCTGACCTCGTCGTCATGCATCTGTTAAACAAACAGGCATCGAACCAGAAGGCCGGCTCGACCTGAAGTTGAGAAGAACATCTGACCTCGCCGTCAGGTATCTGTTAAACAAACAAGCATCGAACCCGAAGACCGACTCAACACGAAGTTGAGAGGAACATTTGACCTCGCCGTGAGGCATCTGTTAAACAAACAGGCATTGAACCCGAAGGGCGGCTCAACCTGAAGTTGACAAGAACATTAGACCTCGCTGTCAGACATCTGTTAAACAAATAGGCATCGAACCCGATGGTCGGCTCAACACGAAGTCGAGAGGAATAATTGACTTCGCCATCAAGCATCTGGTAAAGAAATTGGCATCGAATCCGAAGGCCGGCCTAACCCAAAGTTGAGAAGAATATCTGACCTCGCCGTCAGGAATTTGTTAAATAAACAGGCATCGAACCCGATGTATGGCTCAACCTGAATTTGAGAAGAACATCTTACCTCGCCGTCAGGTATCTGTTAAACAAACAGGCATTGAACCCGAGGACCGGCTCAGCACGAGGTTGAGAAGTACATCTGACCTCATCGTCAGAGATCTGTTAAACAAACAGGCATCAAACCCGAAGGCCGACTCAACACGAAGTTGAGAGGATCATTTGACCTTGCCGTCATGCATCTGTTAAATAGACAGGAATTGAACCTGAAGGGCAGCTGAACCCATAGTTGAGAAGAACATCTGACCTTGGTGTCAGGCATATGTTAAACAAACAAGCATCAAACCCAAAGGGCGGCTCCACCCGAAGTTGAGAAGAACATCTGACCTTGCCGTCAAGCATCTGGTTTAAATAAACAGGCCTCGAACCCGAAGGCCGGCTCAACCCGAAGTTCAGAAGAACATCTGAACTCGCTGTCAAGCATCTGTTAAACAAACAGGCATCGAACCCGAAGGCCGTCTCAACCTTTAGTTGACAAGAACATCTGACCTCGCCGTCAAGCATCTGTTAGACAAATAGGCGTCAAACCCAAAGGCCGGCTCTACTTGAAGTTTAGAGGAACATCTGACCTCACCATCAGGCATCTGTTAAACAAACATGCATCAAACCCGAAGGCCGGCTCAACACGAAGTTGAGAGGAACATCCGACCTTGCCGTCAAGCATTTGTTAAACAAACAGGCATCGAACACGAAGGGCGGCTCAACCCGAAGTTGAGAAGAACATATGACCTCGCCTTCAAGCATCTGTTAAACAAACACGCATCGAATTTGAAGGCCGAATCAAGTTGAAGTTTAGAAGAACATCTGACCTCATTGTCAGGCATCAGTTAAAATAACAGGCTTCGAACCCGAAGGCTGGCTTAACACGAAGTTGAGAGGAACATCTGACCTTGGTGGCAAGCATCTATTAAAAAAACAGGCATCGAATCTGAAGGCCGACTCAACCCGAAGTTGAGAAGAACATCTGACCTCGCCGTTAGGCATCTGTTAAACAAACTGGCATCGATCCCGAAGGCCGGCTCGACCGGAAGTTGAGAAGAACATCTGACCTCGCCGTCAGGTATCTGTTAAACAAACAAGCATCGAACCTGAAGACCGGCTCAACACGAAGTTGAGAGGAACATTTGACCTCACCGTGAGGCATCTGTTAAACATACAGGCATCAAACCCGAAGGGCAGCTCAACCTGAAGTTGACAAGAACATTAGACCTCGCTGTCAGACATCTGTTAAACAAATAGGCATCGATCCCGATGGCCGGCTCAACACGAAGTTGAGAGGAACATTTGACTTCACAATCAAGCATTTGGTAAAGAAACAGGCATCGAATCCGAAGGCCGGCCTAACCCAAAGTTGATAAGAACATCTGACCTCGCTGTCAGGCATCAGACCTCGCTGTCAGACATCTGTTAAACAAATAGGCATCGAACTCGATGGCCGGCTCAACACGAAGTTGAGAGGAACGTTTGACTTTACCGTCAAGCATCTGGTAAAGAAACAGGCATCGAACCCGATGGTCGTCTCAACCCTTAGTTGACAAGAACATCTCACCTTGCCGTCAAGCATCTGTTTAACAAACAGGCATCAAACCCAAAGGCCTGCTCAACATGAAGTTTATAGGAACATCTGACCTCGCCATCAGGCATCTATTAAACGAACAGGCATCAAACCCGAAGGCCGGCTCAACACGAAGTTGAGAGGAACATCTGACCTCGCCGTCAAGCATTTGTTAAACAAACAGGCATTGAACCTGATGGGCTACCCAACCCAAAGTTGAGAAGAACATCTGACCTCACAGTCAGTCATCTGTTAAACAAACACGCATCGAATTTGAAGGTCGGATCAACCTGAAGTTGAGAAGAACATCTGACCTCGCTATCAGGCATCAGTTAAACAAACAGGCATCGAACCCGAAGGCCGGCTCAATACGAAGTTGAGAGGAACATCTGACATCGCTGTAAAGCATATGTTAAACAAACAGGCATCGAACCCAAAGGCCTGATCAATTTGAAGTTGAGAGGAACATCTGACCTCACCATCACGCATCTGTTAAACAAACACGGGAACCCGAAGTCTGGCTCAACACAAAGTTGAGAGGAACATCTGACCTCGCCGTCAATCATTTGTTAAACAAACAGGCATCGAATCTGCAGGGCGGATCAACCCGAAGTTGAGAAGAACATCTGACCTCGCCGTCAGGTATCTGTTAAACAAACAGGCATCGAACCAGAAGGGCGACTAAACCCGAAGTTGATAAGAACATTAGACCTCACCGTCAGGCATCTGTTAAACAAACAGGCATCGAACCCGAAGTCCGGCTCAACACAAAGTTGAGAGGAACAATTGACCTTCCCGTCATGCATCTGTTAAACAGACAGGCATTGAACCCGAAGGGCGGCTCAAGCCGTAGTTGAGAAGAACACCTGACCTCAGTGTCAGGCATCAGTTAAACAGAAAGGCATTGAACCCGAAGGAGGCCTCAACCCGAAGTTGAGAAGAACATCAGACCACGCTGTCAGGCATCTGTTAAACAAACAGGCATCGAACCCGTAGGGCGACTAAACCCGAAGTTGATAAAAACATTAGACCTCACCGTCAGGCATCTGTTAAACAAACAGGCATCGAACCCGAAGGCCGGCTCAACACGAAGTTGAGAGGAACATTTGACCTTCCCGTCATGCATCTGTTAAACAGACAAGCATTGAACCCGAAGGGCGGCTCAACCCGTAGTTGAGAAGAACATCTGACCTCGGTGTTAGGCATCAGTTAAACAGACAGGCGTTGAACCCGAAGGCCGTCTCAACCCGATGTTGAGAAGAACATCTCACCACGCCGTCAGGCATCTGTTAAACAAACAAGCATCGAGCCCGAATGCCGTCTCAATCCTTTGTTGACAAGAACATCTAACCTCTCCGTCTAGCATCTGTTAAACAAACAGGCATCGAACCCAAAGGCCGGCTCAACTTGAAGTTGGGAGGAACATCTGACCTCGCCATCAGGCACCTATTAAACAAACAGACATCAAACCTGAAGACCGGATCAACACGGAGTTGATAGGAACATCTGAACTCACCGTCAAGCATTTGTTAAACAAACATGCATCGAACCCGAAGGGCGGCTCAACCCGAAGTTGAGAAGAACATCTGACCTCGCCGTCAGGCATCTGTTAAACAAACACGCATCAAATTTGAAGGTCGGCTCAACCCGAAGTTGAGAAGAACATCTGACCTTGCTGTCAGGCATCAATTAAACAAACCGGCATCGAACCCGAAGGCCGTCTTAACACGAAGTTGAAAGGAATATCTGACCTCGCTGTCAAGCATCTGTTAAACAAATAGGCATCGAATCTGATGGCCGGCTCAACCGGAAGTTGGGAAGAACATCTGACCTCGCCGTCAGGCACCTGTTAAACAAAAAGGCATCGAACTCGTCAAGCATCTGTTAAACAAATAGGCATCCAACACAAAGGCCGGCTCAACATGAAGTTGAGAGGAACATCTGACCTCGCCATCAGGCATCTATTAAACAAACATGCATCAAACCCGAAGGTCGTCTCAACATGATGTTGAGAGGAAAATCTGACCTCGCCGTCAAGCATTTGTTAAACAAACAGGCGTCGAACCTGAAGGGCGTCTCAACCCGAAGATGAGAAGAACACCTGACCTCGCCGTCAGGCATCTGTTAAACAAACACGCATCGAATTTGAAGGTCGGCTCAACCCGCAGTTGAGAAGAATATATGACCTTGCTGTCAGGCATCAGTTAAACAAACAGGCATCAAACCCGAAGGCCGGCTCAATACGAAGTTGAGAGGAACATCTGACCTCGCTGTCAAGCATCTGTTAAGAAAACAGGCATCAAATCTGAAGGTCGGCTAAACCCGAAGTTGAGAAGAACATATGACCTCGCCGTCAGGCATCCAACCCGAAGGCCGGCTCAACCCGGAGTTGAGAATATCATCTGACCTCTCCGTCAGGTATCTGTAAACAAATAGGCATCGAACCCGAAGACCGGCTCAACACGAAGTTGAGGAGAACATCTGACCTCGCTGTAAGGCATCTGTTAAATAGACAGGCATCATACTCGAAGGGCGGCTAAACCCGAAGTTGATAAGAACATTAGACCTCGCCATCAGGCATCTGTTAAACAAACATGCATCGAACCCGAAGGCCGGCTCAACACGAAGTTGAGAGGAACATTTGAGCTTGCCGTCATGCATCTGTTAAACAGACAGGCATTGAACTCGAAGGGCGGCTCAACCCGTAGTTGAGAAGAACATCTGACCTCGGTGTCAGGCATCAGTTAAACAGACAGGCATCGAACCCGAAGGCCGGCTCAACCCAAAGTTGAGAAGAACATTTGAGCTCGCCGTCAGGCATTTGTTAAACAAACAAGTATCGAACTCGAAGGTTGTCTCAACCCTTAGTTGACAAGAACATCTGACCTTGCCATCAAGTATCTGTTAAAAAATAGGCATCAAACCCGAAGGGCGGCTCAACCCGAAGTTAAGAGGAACATTTGACCTCGCCGTCAGACATCTATTGAACAAACAGGAATCGAACCCGATCGCCGGCTCAACACAAAGTTGAGAGGAACATTTGACTTCGCCGTCAAGCATCTGTTAAAGAAACACGCATCGAATTCGAAGGCCAGCTCAACCCAAAGTTGATAAGACTATATGACCTCGCCGTCAGGCATTTGTTGAACAAACAGGCATCGAACCCGAAGGCCGGCTCAACTTGAATTTAAGAAGAACATCTTACCTCGTCGTCAAGTAGCTGTCAAAAAAATAGGCATTGAACCCGAAGGTCGGCTCAGCACGAAGTTGAGAAGTACATCTGACCTCGCTGTCAGGCATCTGTTAAACAAACAGGCATCGAACCCGAAGGTCGGCTCAACAAGAAGTTTAGAAAAACATCTGACCTCGCCATCAGGCATCTGTTAAATAAACAGGCATCAAACCCGAAGGTCGGCTCAACACGAAGTTGGGAGGAACATCTGACCTCACCGTCAGGCATCTGTTAAAAACCAGGCATCAAACCCGAATGCCAGCTCAACACGAAGTTGAGAGGAACATCTGACCTTGCTGTCAAGCACCTGTTAAACAAACAGGCACTGAATCCGAAGACCGGCTCAACCCAAAGTTGAGAAGAAAATCTGACCTCGCCGTTAGGCATCTGTTAAACAAACAGGGATCGAACATGAAGGTCGGCTCAACTGGAAGTTGAGAAGAACATCTGACCTCGCCGTCAGGTATCTATTAAACAAACAGGCAACGAACCCGAAGGCCGAATCAACATGAAGTTGAGAAGAACATCTGACCTCGCCGTGAAGCATTTGTTAAACAAACACTCATCGATCCCGAAGCGCGGCTAAAGCCGAAGTTGATAAGAACATTAGATCTCGCCGTCAGTCATCTGTTAAACAAACATGCATCAAACCTGAAGGCCGGCTCAACATGAAATTAAGAGGAACATTTGACCTTGCCGTCATGCATATGTTAAACAGACAGGCATTGAAACTGAAGGGCGGCTAAACCCGTAGTTGAGAAGAACATCTGACCTTGGTGTCAGGCATTTGTTAAACAAACATGCATCGAACCCGAAGGCCGGCTCAACCCGAAGTTGAGAAGAACATCTGACCTCGCTGTCAGGCCTCTGTTAAACAAACAGGCATCGAACCCGAAGACCGTCTCAACCCTTAGTTGACAAGAACATCTGACCTTGCCTTAAGCATCTGTTAAACAAACAGGCATCGAACCCAAAGGCCGGCTAACCTTGAAGTTAAGAGGAACATCTGACCTCGCCATCAGGCATCTGTTAAAAAAACAGGCATCAAACCCAAAGGCCGGCTCAACACGAAGTTGAGAAGAATATCTGACCTCGCCGTCAGACATCCGTTAAACAAACAGGCATCGAACCCGAAGGCCGTCTCAACCCTTAGTTGACAAGAACATCTCACCTCGCCGTCAAGTATCTGTTAAACAAACAGGCATCGAACCCAAAGGCCGGCCCAACATGAAGTTGAGAGGAACATCTGACCTCGCCATCAGGCATCTATTAAACAAACAGGCATCAAACCCGAAGGCCGGCTCAACACGAAGTTAAGAGGAACATTTGACCTCGCCGTCAAACATTTGTTAAACAAACAAGCATCGAACTCGAAGGGCGACTAATCCCGAAGTTGAGAAGAACATCTGACCTCGCCGTCAGGCATCTGTTAAACAAACACGCATCGAATTTGAAGGTCGGCTCAACCCGAAGTTGAGAAGAACATATGACCTTGCTGTCAGGCATCTGTTAAACAAACAGGCATCGAACCTGAAGGCCGTCTCAACCCTTAGTTGACAAGAACATCTCACCTCGCCGTCAAGCATCTGTTAAAAAAACAGGCATCAAACCCAAAGGCCGGCTCAACATGAAGTTGAGAGGAACATCTGACCTTGCTATCAGGCATCTATTAAACAAATAGGCATCAAACCCGAATGCCGGCTCAACACGAAGTTGATAGGAACATCTGACCTCGCCGTCAAGCATTTGTTAAACAAACAGGCATCGAACCCGAAGGACGGCTCAACCCGAAGTTGAGAAGAACATCTGACCTCGCCGTCAGGAATCTGTTAAACAAACATGCATCGAATTTGAAGGTCGGCTCAACACGAAGTTGAGAAGAACATCTGACCTTGATGTCAGGCATCAATTAAACAAACAGGCATCGAACCTGAAGGCCGGCTCAATACGAAGTTCAGAGGATTATCTGACCTCACTGTCAAGCATCTGTTAAAAAAACAAGCATCGAATCTGAAGGTCGGATCAACCCGAGGTTGAGAGGAATATTTGACCTCATCGTCAGGCATCTGTAAAACAAGTAGGCATCGAACCCGAAGGCCGGCTCAACCGGAAGTTGAGAAGAACATCTGACCTCGCCGTCAGGTATCTGTTAAACAAACAGGCATCGAACCCGAAGGTCGTCTCAACCCTTAGTTGACGAGAACATCTAACCTTGCCGTCAATCATCTGTTAAACAAACAGGCATCGAACCCAAAGGAAGGCTCAACATGAAGTTGAGAGGAACATCTGACCTCGCCCTTAGGCATCTATTAAACAAACAGGCATCAAACTCGAAGGCCGAATCAACACGAAATTGAGAGGAACATCTGACCTCGCCGTCAAGCATTTGTTAAACAAACAGGCATCGAACCTGAAGGTCGGCTCAACCCGAAGATGAGAAGAATATTTGACCTCGCCGTCAGGCATCTGTTAAACAAATAGGCATTGAACCCGAAGGCCGGCTCAACCGGAAGTTGAGAAGAACATATGACCTCGCTGTCAGGTATCTGTTAAAGAAACAGGCTTCGAACCCGAAGACTGGCTCAACACGAAGTTGAGAAGAACATCTGACCTCGCCGTAAGACATCTGTTAAACAAACAGGAATCGAACCCGAAGGGCGGCTAAACCCGAAGTTGATAAGAACATTAGACCTCGCCGTCAGGTATCTGTTAAACAAACAGGCATCTAACCTGAAGGCTGGCTCAACACGAAGTTGAGAGGAACATTTGACCTTCCCGTCATGCATCTTTTAAACAGACATGAACCCGAAGGGCGGCTCAACCAGTAGTTGAGAAGAACATCTGACCTCGCCGTCAGGCATCTGTTAAACAAACACGCATCGAATTTGAAGGTCGGCTCAACCCGAAGTTGAGAAGAACATATGACCTTGCTGTCAGGCATCTGTTAAACAAACAGGCATCGAACCTGAAGGCCGTCTCAACCCTTAGTTGACAAGAACATCTCACCTCGCCGTCAAGCATCTGTTAAAAAAACAGGCATCAAACCCAAAGGCCGGCTCAACATGAAGTTGAGAGGAACATCTGACCTTGCTATCAGGCATCTATTAAACAAATAGGCATCAAACCCGAATGCCGGCTCAACACGAAGTTGATAGGAACATCTGACCTCGCCGTCAAGCATTTGTTAAACAAACAGGCATCGAACCCGAAGGACGGCTCAACCCGAAGTTGAGAAGAACATCTGACCTCGCCGTCAGGAATTTGTTAAACAAACATGCATCGAATTTGAAGGTCGGCTCAACACGAAGTTGAGAAGAACATCTGACCTTGATGTCAGGCATCAATTAAACAAACAGGCATCGAACCTGAAGGCCGGCTCAATACGAAGTTCAGAGGATTATCTGACCTCACTGTCAAGCATCTGTTAAAAAAACAAGCATCGAATCTGAAGGTCGGCTCAACCCGAGGTTGAGAGGAATATTTGACCTCATCGTCAGGCATCTGTAAAACAAGTAGGCATCGAACCCGAAGGCCGGCTCAACCGGAAGTTGAGAAGAACATCTGACCTCGCCGTCAGGTATCTGTTAAACAAACAGGCATCGAACCCGAAGGTCGTCTCAACCCTTAGTTGACGAGAACATCTAACCTTGCCGTCAATCATCTGTTAAACAAACAGGCATCGAACCCAAAGGACGGCTCAACATGAAGTTGAGAGGAACATCTGACCTCGCCCTTAGGCATCTATTAAACAAACAGGCATCAAACTCGAAGGCCGAATCAACACGAAATTGAGAGGAACATCTGACCTCGCCGTCAAGCATTTGTTAAACAAACAGGCATCGAACCTGAAGGTCGGCTCAACCCGAAGATGAGAAGAATATTTGACCTCGCCGTCAGGCATCTGTTAAACAAATAGGCATTGAACCCGAAGGCCGGCTCAACCGGAAGTTGAGAAGAACATATGACCTCGCTGTCAGGTATCTGTTAAAGAAACAGGCTTCGAACCCGAAGACTGGCTCAACACGAAGTTGAGAAGAACATCTGACCTCGCCGTAAGACATCTGTTAAACAAACAGGAATCGAACCCGAAGGGCGGCTAAACCCGAAGTTGATAAGAACATTAGACCTCGCCGTCAGGTATCTGTTAAACAAACAGGCATCTAACCTGAAGGCTGGCTCAACACGAAGTTGAGAGGAACATTTGACCTTCCCGTCATGCATCTTTTAAACAGACATGAACCCGAAGGGCGGCTCAACCAGTAGTTGAGAAGAACATCTGACCTCGCCGTCAGGCATCTGTTAAACAAACACGCATCGAATTTGAAGGTCGGCTCAACCCGAAGTTGAGAAGAACATATGACCTTGCTGTCAGGCATCTGTTAAACAAACAGGCATCGAACCTGAAGGCCGTCTCAACCCTTAGTTGACAAGAACATCTCACCTCGCCGTCAAGCATCTGTTAAAAAAACAGGCATCAAACCCAAAGGCCGGCTCAACATGAAGTTGAGAGGAACATCTGACCTTGCTATCAGGCATCTATTAAACAAATAGGCATCAAACCCGAATGCCGGCTCAACACGAAGTTGATAGGAACATCTGACCTCGCCGTCAAGCATTTGTTAAACAAACAGGCATCGAACCCGAAGGACGGCTCAACCCGAAGTTGAGAAGAACATCTGACCTCGCCGTCAGGAATTTGTTAAACAAACATGCATCGAATTTGAAGGTCGGCTCAACACGAAGTTGAGAAGAACATCTGACCTTGATGTCAGGCATCAATTAAACAAACAGGCATCGAACCTGAAGGCCGGCTCAATACGAAGTTCAGAGGATTATCTGACCTCACTGTCAAGCATCTGTTAAAAAAACAAGCATCGAATCTGAAGGTCGGCTCAACCCGAGGTTGAGAGGAATATTTGACCTCATCGTCAGGCATCTGTAAAACAAGTAGGCATCGAACCCGAAGGCCGGCTCAACCGGAAGTTGAGAAGAACATCTGACCTCGCCGTCAGGTATCTGTTAAACAAACAGGCATCGAACCCGAAGGTCGTCTCAACCCTTAGTTGACGAGAACATCTAACCTTGCCGTCAATCATCTGTTAAACAAACAGGCATCGAACCCAAAGGACGGCTCAACATGAAGTTGAGAGGAACATCTGACCTCGCCCTTAGGCATCTATTAAACAAACAGGCATCAAACTCGAAGGCCGAATCAACACGAAATTGAGAGGAACATCTGACCTCGCCGTCAAGCATTTGTTAAACAAACAGGCATCGAACCTGAAGGTCGGCTCAACCCGAAGTTGAGAAGAATATTTGACCTCGCCGTCAGGCATCTGTTAAACAAATAGGCATTGAACCCGAAGGCCGGCTCAACCGGAAGTTGAGAAGAACATATGACCTCGCTGTCAGGTATCTGTTAAAGAAACAGGCTTCGAACCCGAAGACTGGCTCAACACGAAGTTGAGAAGAACATCTGACCTCGCCGTAAGACATCTGTTAAACAAACAGGAATCGAACCCGAAGGGCGGCTAAACCCGAAGTTGATAAGAACATTAGACCTCGCCGTCAGGTATCTGTTAAACAAACAGGCATCTAACCCGAAGGCTGGCTCAACACGAAGTTGAGAGGAACATTTGACCTTCCCGTCATGCATCTTTTAAACAGACATGAACCCGAAGGGCGGCTCAACCAGTAGTTGAGAAGAACATTTGACCTCGGTGTCAAGCACCAGTTAAACAGACAGGCATTGAACCCGAAGGCCGGCTCAACCCGAAGTTTTTAAGAACATCTGACCACGCCGTCAGGCATCTGATAAACAAACAGGCTTCGAACCCAAAGGCCGTCTCAACCCTTAGTTGACAAGAACATCTCACCTCTCCATCAAGCATCTGTTAAACAAACAGGCATCGAACCCAAAGGCTGGCTCAACATGAAGTTGAGAGGAACATTTGACCTTGCCATCAGACATCTATTAAACAAACAGGCATCAAACCTGAAGGCCGGCTCAACATGAAGTTTAGAGGAACATCTGACCTCGCCGTCAAGCATTTGTTAAACAAACAGGCATCGAACCCAAAGGGCGGCTCAACCCGAAGTTGAGAAGAACATCTAACCTCGCTGTCAGGCATCTGTTAAACAAACACGTATCGAATTTGAAGGTCGGCTCAACCCGAAGTTCAGAAGAACATCTGACCTTGCTGTCAGGCATCTGTTAAACAAACACGTATCGAATTTGAAGGTCGGCTCAACCCGAAGTTCAGAAGAACATCTGACCTTGCTGTCAGGCATCAGTTAAACAAACAGGCATCGAACTCGATGGCCGGTTCAATACGAAAATGAGAGGAACATCTGACATCGCTGTAAAGCATCTGTTAAACAAACAGGCATCGAACCCAAAGGCCGGATCAACTTGAAGTTGAGAGGAACATCTGACCTCACCATCACGCATCTGTTAAACAAACACGCATCGAACCCGAAGTCTGGCTCAACCCAAAGTTGAGAGGAACATCTGACCTCGCCGTCAATCATTTGTTAAACAAACAGGCATCGAATCCGAAGGGCGGCTAAACCCGAAGTTGAGAAGAACATCTGACCTCGCCGTCAGGTATCTGCTAAACAAACAGGCATCGAACCCGATGGTCGTCTCAACCCTTAGTTGACGAGAACATCTAACCTTGCCGTCAATCATCTGTTAAACAAACAGGCATCGAACCCAAAGGCCGGCTCAACATGAAGTTGATAGGAACATCTGACCTCGCCATTGGGCATCTATTAAACAAACAAGCATCAAACCCGAAGGCCGGATCAACACGAAGTTGAGAGGAACATCTGACCTCGCCGTCAAGCATTTGTTAAACAAACAGGCATTGAACCTGAAGATCGGCTCAACCCGAAGTTGAGAAGAATATTTGACCTCGCTGTCAGGCATCTGTTAAACAAGTTGGCATCGAACCCGAAGGCCGGCTCAACCGGAAGTTGAGAAGAACATATGACCTCGCTGTCAGGTATCTGTTAAAGAAACAGGCTTCGAACCCGAAGACTGGCTCAACACGAAGTTGAGAAGAACATCTGACCTCGCCGTAAGACATCTGTTAAACAAACAGGCATCAAACCCGAAGGGCGACTAAACCCCAAGTTGATAAGAACATTAGACCTCGCCGTCAGGCATCTGTTAAACAAACAGGCATCTAACCCGAAGGCTGGCTCAACACGAAGTTGAGAGGAACATTTGACCTTCCCGTCATGCATCTTTTAAACAGACATGAACCCGAAGGGCGGCTCAACCAGTAGTTGAGAAGAACATCTGACCTCGGTGTCAGGCATCAGTTAAACAGATAGGAATTGAACCCGAAGGCCGGCTCAACCCGAAGTTTTTAAGAACATCTGACCACACCGTCAGGCATCTAATAAACAAACAGGCATCGAACCCAAAGGCCGTCTCAACCCTTAGTTGACAAGAACATCTCACCTCGCCATCAAGAATCTGTTAAACAAACAGGCATCGAACCCAAAGGCCGGCTCAACTTGAAGTTGAGAGGAACATCTGATATCGCCATCAGACATCTATTAAACAAACAGGCATCAAACCTGAAGGCCGGATCAACACGAAGTTTAGAGGAACATCTGACCTCGCCGTCAAGCATTTGTTAAACAAACAGGCATCGAACCCGAAGGGCGGCTCAACCCGAAGTTGAGAAGAACATCTGACCTCGTTGTCAGGCATCTGTTAAACAAACACGCATCGAATTTGAAGGTCGGCTCAACCCGAAGTTGAGACGAACATCTGACCTCGCTGTCAGGCATCAGTTAAAGAAAGAGGCATCAAACTCGATGGCCGGCTCAATACGAAGTTGAGAGGAACATCTGACCTCGCTGTAAAGCATCTGTTAAACAAATAGGCATCGAATCTGAAGGTCGGCTCAACCGGAAGTTGGGAAGAACATCTGACCTTTTTGTCAGGAACCTGTTAAACAAAAAGGCATCGAACTCGTCAAGCATCTGTTAAACAAATAGGCATCGAACCCAATGGCCGGCTCAACATGAAGTTGAGAGGAACATCTGACCTCGCCATCAGGCATCTATTAAACAAACAGGCATCAAACCCGAAGGCCGTCTCAACATAATGTTGAGAGGAATATCTGACCTCGCCGTCAAGCATTTGTTAAACAAACAGGCGTCGAACCTGAAGGGCGGCTCAACCCGAAGATCAGAAGAACATCTGACCTCGCCGTCAGGCATCTGTTAAACAAACACGCATCGAATTTGAAGGTCGGCTCAACCCGCAGTTGAGAAGAATATATGACCTCGCTGTCAGGCATCAGTTAAACAAACAGGCATCAAACCCGAAAGCCGGCTCAATACGAAGTTGAGAGGAACATCTGCACTCGCTGTCAAGCATCTGTTAAGAAAACATGCATCGAATCTGAAGGTCGGCTAAACCCGAAGTTGAGAAGAACATATGACCTCGCCGTTAGGAATCGAACCCGAAGGCTGGGTCAACCCGAAGTTGAGAATAACATCTGACCTCACCGTCAGGTATCTGTAAACAAATAGGTATCAAACACAAAGACCAGCTCAACACGAAGTTGAGAAGAACATCTGACCTCGCCGTAAGGCATCTGTTAAACAGACATGCATCGTACTCGAAGGGCGGCTAAACCCGAAGTTGATAAGTACATTAGACCTCGCCATCAGGCATCTGTTAAACAAACATGCATCAAACCCGAAGGCTGGCTCAACACGAAGTTGAGAGGAACATTTTAGCTTGCCGTCATGCATCTGTTAAACAGACAGGCATTGAACTCGAAGGGCGGCTCAACCCGTAGTTGAGAAGAACATCTGACCTCGGTGTCAGGCATCAGTTAAACAGACATGCATCGAACCCGAAGGCCGGCTCAACCCAAAGTTGAGAAGAACATCTGACCTTGCCGTCAGGCATCTGTTAAACAAACAAGCATCGAACCCGAAGGCTGTCTCAACCCTTAGTTGACAAGAACATCTGACCTTGCCGTCAAGCATCTGTTAAAAAAATAGTCATCGAACCCGAAGGCCGACTCAACCCGAAGTTAAGAGGAACATTTGACCTTGCCGTCAGACATCTGTTAAACAAACAAGAATCGAACCCGATGGCTGGCTCAACACAAAGTTGAGAGGAACATTTGACTTCGCCGTCAAGCATCTGTTAAAGAAACACACATCGAATTCGAAGGCCAGCTCAACCCAAAGTTGAGAAGACTATATGACCTCGCCGTCAGGTATCTATTAAACAAACAGGCATCGAACCTGAAGGTCGGATCAACATGAAGTTGAGAAGAACATCTGACCTCGCCGTGAAGCATCTGTTAAACAAACACGCATCGATCCCGAAGCGCGGCTAAAGCCGAAGTTGATAAGAACATTAGATCTCGCCGTCAGGCATCTGTTAAACAAACATGCATAAAACTTGAAGGCCGGCTCAACATGAAGTTGAGAGGAACATTTGACCTTGCCGTCATGCATATGTTAAACAGACAGGCATTGAAACTGAAGGGCGGCTAAACCCGTAGTTGAGAAGAACATCTGACCTTGGTGTAAGGCATTTGTTAAACCAAAATGCATCGAACCCGAAGGCCGGCTCAACCCAAAGTTGAGAAGAACATCTGACCTTGCCGTCAGGCCTCTGTTAAACAAACAGGCATCGAACCCGAAGGCCGTCTCAACACTTAGTTGACAAGAACATCTGACCTTGCCGTTAAGCATCTGTTAAACAAACAAGCATCGAACCTAAAGGCCGACTAACCTTGAAGTTAAGAGGAACATCTGACCTCGCCATCAGGCATCTGTTAAAAAAAAAGGCACCAAACCCAAAGGCCGGCTCAACACGAAGTTGAGAAGAATATCTGACCTCGCCGTCAGACATCTGTTAAACAAACAGGCATCGAACCCGAAGGTCGTCTCAACCCTTAGTTGACAAGAACATATCACCTCGCCATCAAGTAACTGTTAAACAAACAGGCATCGAACCCAAAGGCCGACCCAACATGAAATTGAGAGGAACATCAGACCTCGCTATCAGGCATCTATTAAACAAACAGGCATCAAACCCCGAAGGCCGGCTCAACACGTGTTAAGAGGAACATTTGACCTCGCCGTCAAACATTTGTTAAACAAACAAGCATCGAACTCGAAGGGCGACTAAACCCGAAGTTGAGAATAACATCTGACCTCACCGTCAGGTATCTGTAAACAAATAGGTATCGAACACAAAGACCAACTCAACACGAAGTTGAGAAGAACATATGACCTCGCCGTAAGGCATCTGTTAAACAGACATGCATCGTACTCGAAGGGCGGCTAAACCCGAAGTTGATAAGTACATTAGACCTCGCCATCAGGCATCTGTTAAACAAACATGCATCAAACCCGAAGGCTGGCTCAACACGAAGTTGAGAGGAACATTTTAGCTTGCCGTCATGCATCTGTTAAACAGACAGGCATTGAACTCGAAGGGCGGCTCAACCCGTAGTTGAGAAGAACATCTGACCTCGGTGTCAGGCATCAGTTAAACAGACAGGCATCGAACCCGAAGGCCGGCTCAACCCAAAGTTGAGAAGAACATCTGACCTTGCCGTCAGGCATCTGTTAAACAAACAAGCATCAAACCCGAAGGCTGTCTCAACCCTTAGTTGACAAGAACATCTGACCTTGCCGTCAAGCATCTGTTAAAAAAATAGGCATCGAACCCGAAGGCCGACTCAACCCGAAGTTAAGAGGAACATTTGACCTTGCCGTCAGACATCTATTAAACAAACAGGAATCGAACCCGATGTCTGGCTCAACACAAAGTTGAGAGGAACATTTGACTTCGCCGTCAAGCATCTGTTAAAGAAACACACATCGAATTCGAAGGCCAGCTTAACCCAAAGTTGAGAAGACTATAAGACCACGCCGTCAGGCATTTTTTGAACAAATAGGAATCGAACCTGAAGGTCGGCTCAACCTGAATTTAAGAAGAACATCTTACGTCGCCGTCAGGTATCTGTTAAAAAAATAGGCATTGAACCCGAAGGCCGGTTCAGCACGAAGTTGAGAAGTACATCTGACCTCGTCGTCAGGCATCTGTTAAACAAACAGGCAACGAACCCGGAGGACGGCTCAACACGAAGTTTAGAAAAACATCTGACCTCGCCATCAGGCATCTGTTAAATAAACAGGCATCGAACCCGAAGGTCGGCTCAACACGAAGTTGAGAGGAACATCTGACCTTGCTGTCAAGCACCTGTTAAACAAACAGGCATCGAAACCGAATGCCGGCTCAACACATCGTTGAGAAGAAAATCTGACCTCGCCGTTAGGCATCTGTTAAACAAACAGGCATCGAACATGAAGGTCGGCTCAACCGAAAGTTGAGAAGAACATCTGACCTCGCCGTCAGGTATCTATTAAACAAACAGGCATCGAACCTGAAGGTCGGATCAACATGAAGTTGAGAAGAACATCTGACCTCGCCGTAAGGCATCTGTTAAACAAACACGCATCGATCCCGAAGCGCGGCTAAAGCCGAAGTTGATAAGAACATTAGGTCTCGCTGTCAGGCATCTGTTAAACAAACATGCATAAAACTTGAAGGCCGGCTCAACATGAAGTTGAGAGATATACTTGACCTTGCCGTCATGCATATGTTAAACAGACAGGCATTGAAACTGAAGGGCGGCTAAACCCGTAGTTGAGAAGAACATCTGACCTTGGTGTCAGGCATTTGTTAAACAAACATGCATCGAACCCGAAGGCCGGCTCAACCCGAAGTTGAGAAGAACATCTGACCTTGCCGTCAGGCCTCTGTTAAACAAACAGGCATCGAACCCGAAGGCCGTCTCAACCCTTAGTTGACAAGAACATCTGACCTTGCCGTTAAGCATCTGTTAAACAAACAAGCATCGAACCTAAAGGCCGGCTAACCTTGAAGTTAAGAGGAACATCTGACCTCGCCATCAGGCATCTGTTAAAAAAAAAGGCACCAAACCCAAAGGCCGGCTCAACACGAAGTTGAGAAGAATATCTGACCTCGCCGTCAGACATCTGTTAAACAAACAGGCATCGAACCCGAAGGCCGTCTCAACCCTTAGTTGACAAGAACATCTCACCTCGTCGTCAAGTAACTGTTAAACAAACAGGCATCGAACCCAAAGGCCGACCCAACATGAAATTGAGAGGAACATCAGACCTCGCTATCAGGCATCTATTAAACAAACAGGCATCAAACCCCGAAGGCCGGCTCAACACGAGTTAAGAGGAACATTTGACCTCGCCGTCAAACATTTGTTAAACAAACAAGCATCGAACTCGAAGGGCGACTAAACCCGAAGTTGAGATGAACATCTGACCTCGCCGTCAGGCATCTGTTAAACAAACATGCATCGAATTTGAAGGTCAGCTCAACCCGAAGTTGAGAAGAACATATGACCTCGCTGTCAGTCATAAGTTAAACAAACAGGCATCGAACCCGAAGACCGGCTCAATACGAAGTTGAGAGGAACATCTGACCTCGCTCTCAAGCATCTGTTAAAAAAAAAGGCATCGAATCTGAAGGTCGGCTCAACCCGAAGTTGAGAAGAACATATGACATCACCATCAGACATCTAATAAACAAGTAGGCATCGAACCCGAAGGCCGGCTCAACCGGAAGTTGAGAAGAACATCTGACCACGCCGTCAGGTATCTGTTAAACAAACAGGCATCGAACCCGAAGGGCGTCTAAACCCGAAGTTGGTAAGAACATTAGACCTCGCCGTCAGGCATCTGTTAAACAAACAGGCATCGAACCCGAAGGCCGACTCAACACAAAGTTGAGAGGAACATTTAACCTTCCCGTCATGCATCTGTTAAACAGACAGGCATTGAACCCGAAGGGCGGCTCAACCCATAGTTGAGAAGAACATCTGACCTAGGTGTCAGGCATCAGTTAAACAGAAAGGCATTGAACCCGAAGGACGGCTCAACCCGAAGTTGAGAAAAACATCTGACCACGCTGTCAGGCATCTGTTAAACAAACTGGCATCTAACCCGAAGTGCGGCTAAACCCGAAGTTGATAAGAACATTATACCTCGCCGTCAGGCATCTGTTAAACAAACAGGCATCGAACCCGAAGGCCGGCTCAACACGAAGTTGAGAGAAACATTTGACCTTCCCGTCATGCATCTGTTAAACAGACATGCATTGAACCCGAAGGGCGGCTCAACCCGTAGTTGGGAAGAACATCTAACCTCGGTGTCAGGCATTAGTTAAACAGACAGGCATTGAACCCGAAGGCTGGCTCAACCAAAAGTTGAGAAGAACATCTGACCATGCTGTCAGGAATCTGTTAAATAAACAGGCATCGAACTCGAAAGCCGGCTCAACCCTTAGTTGACAAGAACATCTCACCTCGCCGTCAAGCATCTGTTAAAAAAACAGGCATCGAACCCAAAGGCTGGCTCAACATGAAGTTGAGAGGAACATCTAACCTCGCCATCAGGCATCTATTAAACAAATAGGCATCAAACCCGAATGCTGGCTCAACACGAAGTTGATAGGAACATCTGACCTCGCCGTCAAGCATTTGTTAAACAAACAGGCATCGAACCCAAAGGACGGCTCAACCCGAAGTTGAGAAGAACATCTGACCTCGCCGTCGGGCATCTGTTAAACAAACATGCATCGAATTTGAAGGTCGGCCCAACACGAAGTTGAGAAGAACATCTGACCTTGATGTCAGGCATCAGTTAAACAAACAGGCATCGAATCTGAAGGTCGGCTCAACCCGAGGTTGAGAGGAATATTTGACCTCATCGTCAGGCATCTGTTAAACAAGTAGGCATCGAACCCGAAGGGCGGCTCAACCGGAAGTTGAGAAGAACATCTGACCTCACCATCAGGTATCTGTTAAACAAACAGGCATCGAACCCAAAGGTCGTCTCAACCCTTAGTTGACGAGAACATCTAACCTTGCCCTCAATCATGTGTTAAACAAACAGGCATCAAACCCGAAGGCCGGATCAACACGAAGTTGAGAGGAAAATCTGACCTCGCCGTCAAGCATTTGTTAAACAAACAGGCATCGAACCTAAAGGTCGGCTCAACCCGAAGTTGAGAAGAATATTTGACCTTGCCGTCAGGCATCTGTTAAGCAAGTCGGCATCGAACCCGAAGGCCGGCTCAACCGGAAGTTGAGAAGAACATCTGACCTCGCTGTCAGGTATCTGTTAAACAAACAGGCATCAAACCCGAAGACTGGCTCAACACGAAGTTGAGAAGAACATCTGACCTCGCCGTAAGACATCTGTTAAACAAACAGGCATCGAACCTGAAGGGCGTCTAAACCCGAAGTTGATAAGAACATTAGACCTCGCCGTCAGGCCTCTGTTAAACAAACAGGCATCTAACCCGAAGTTGAGAGGAACATTTGACCTTCCCGTCATGCATCTTTTAAACAGACATGAACCAGAAGGGCGGCTCAACCAGTAGTTGAGAAGAACATCTGACCTCGGTGTCAGGCATCAGTTAAATAGACTGGCATTGAACTCGAAGGCCGGCTCAACCCGAAGTTTTTTAGAACATCTGACCACGACGTCAGGCATCTGATAAAAAAACAAGCATCGAACCCAAAGGCCGTCTCAACCCTTAGTTGACAAGAACATCTCACCTCGCCATCAAGCATCTGTTAAACAAACAGGCATCGAACCCAAAGGCTGGCTCAACATGAAGTTGAGAGGAACATTTGACCTTGCCATCAGACATCTATTAAACAAAGAGGCATCAAACCTGAAGGCCGGCTCAACACGAAGTTTAGAGGAACATCTGACCTCGCCGTCAAGCATTTGTTAAACAAACAGGCATCGAACCCGAAGGTCGGTTAAACCCGAAGTTGAGAAGAACATCTGAAATTGCTGTCAGGCATCTGTTAAACAAACACGCATCGAATTTGAAGGTCGGCTCAACCCGAAGTTGAGAAGAACATCTGACCTTGCCGTCAGGCCTCTGTTAAACAAACAGGCATCGAACCCGAAGGCCGTCTCAACCCTTAGTTGACAAGAACATCTGACCTTGCCGTTAAGCATCTGTTAAACAAACAAGCATCGAACCTAAAGGCCGACTAACCTTGAAGTTAAGAGGAACATCTGACCTCGCCATCAGGCATCTGTTAAAAAAAAAGGCACCAAACCCAAAGGCCGGCTCAACACGAAGTTGAGAAGAATATCTGACCTCGCCGTCAGACATCTGTTAAATAAACAAGCATCGAACCCGAAGGTCGTCTCAACCCTTAGTTGACAAGAACATATCACCTCGCCATCAAGTAACTGTTAAACAAACAGGCATCGAACCCAAAGGCCGACCCAACATGAAATTGAGAGGAACATCAGACCTCGCTATCAGGCATCTATTAAACAAACAGGCATCAAACCCCGAAGGCCGGCTCAACACGTGTTAAGAGGAACATTTGACCTCGCCGTCAAACATTTGTTAAACAAACAAGCATCGAACTCGAAGGGCGACTAAACCCGAAGTTGAGAATAACATCTGACCTCACCGTCAGGTATCTGTAAACAAATAGGTATCGAACACAAAGACCAACTCAACACGAAGTTGAGAAGAACATATGACCTCGCCGTAAGGCATCTGTTAAACAGACATGCATCGTACTCGAAGGGCGGCTAAACCCGAAGTTGATAAGTACATTAGACCTCGCCATCAGGCATCTGTTAAACAAACATGCATCAAACCCGAAGGCTGGCTCAACACGAAGTTGAGAGGAACATTTTAGCTTGCCGTCATGCATCTGTTAAACAGACAGGCATTGAACTCGAAGGGCGGCTCAACCCGTAGTTGAGAAGAACATCTGACCTCGGTGTCAGGCATCAGTTAAACAGACAGGCATCGAACCCGAAGGCCGGCTCAACCCAAAGTTGAGAAGAACATCTGACCTTGCCGTCAGGCATCTGTTAAACAAACAAGCATCAAACCCGAAGGCTGTCTCAACCCTTAGTTGACAAGAACATCTGACCTTGCCGTCAAGCATCTGTTAAAAAAATAGGCATCGAACCCGAAGGCCGACTCAACCCGAAGTTAAGAGGAACATTTGACCTTGCCGTCAGACATCTATTAAACAAACAGGAATCGAACCCGATGTCTGGCTCAACACAAAGTTGAGAGGAACATTTGACTTCGCCGTCAAGCATCTGTTAAAGAAACACACATCGAATTCGAAGGCCAGCTTAACCCAAAGTTGAGAAGACTATAAGACCACGCCGTCAGGCATTTGTTGAACAAATAGGAATCGAACCTGAAGGTCGGCTCAACCTGAATTTAAGAAGAACATCTTATGTCGCCGTCAGGTATCTGTTAAAAAAATAGGCATTGAACCCGAAGGCCGGTTCAGCACGAAGTTGAGAAGTACATCTGACCTCGTCGTCAGGCATCTGTTAAACAAACAGGCAACGAACCCGGAGGACGGCTCAACACGAAGTTTAGAAAAACATCTGACCTCGCCATCAGGCATCTGTTAAATAAACAGGCATCGAACCCGAAACTCGGCTCAACACGAAGTTGAGAGGAACATCTGACCTTGCTGTCAAGCACCTGTTAAACAAACAGGCATCGAAACCGAATGCCGGCTCAACACATCGATGAGAAGAAAATCTGACCTCGCCGTTAGGCATCTGTTAAACAAACAGGCATCGAACATGAAGGTCGGCTCAACCGAAAGTTGAGAAGAACATCTGACCTCGCCGTCAGGTATCTATTAAACAAACATGCATCGAACTTGAAGGTCGGATCAACATGAAGTTGAGAAGAACATCTGACCTCGCCGTGAAGCATCTGTTAAACAAACACGCATCGATCCCGAAGCGCGGCTAAAGCCGAAGTTGATAAGAACATTAGGTCTCGCTGTCAGGCATCTGTTAAACAAACATGCATAAAACTTGAAGGCCGGCTCAACATGAAGTTGAGAGATATACTTGACCTTGCCGTCATGCATATGTTAAACAGACAGGCATTGAAACTGAAGGGCGGCTAAACCCGTAGTTGAGAAGAACATCTGACCTTGGTGTCAGGCATTTGTTAAACAAACATGCATCGAACCCGAAGGCCGGCTCAACCCGAAGTTGAGAAGAACATCTGACCTTGCCGTCAGGCCTCTGTTAAACAAACAGGCCTCGAACCCGAAGGCCGTCTCAACCCTTAGTTGACAAGAACATCTGACCTTGCCGTTAAGCATCTGTTAAACAAACAAGCATCGAACCTAAAGGCCGGCTAACCTTGAAGTTAAGAGGAACATCTGACCTCGCCATCAGGCATCTGTTAAAAAAAAGGCACCAAACCCAAAGGCCGGCTCAACACGAAGTTGAGAAGAATATCTGACCTCGCCGTCAGACATCTGTTAAACAAACAAGCATCGAACCCGAAGGCCGTCTCAACCCTTAGTTGACAAGAACATCTCACCTCGCCGTCAAGTAACTGTTAAACAAACAGGCATCGAACCCAAAGGCCGACCCAACATGAAATTGAGAGGAACATCAGACCTCGCTATCAGGCATCTATTAAACAAACAGGCATCAAACCCCGAAGGCCGGCTCAACACGAGTTAAGAGGAACATTTGACCTCGCCGTCAAACATTTGTTAAACAAACAAGCATCGAACTCGAAGGGCGACTAAACCCGAAGTTGAGAAGAACATCTGACCTCGCCGTCAGGCATCTGTTAAACAAACATGCATCGAATTTGAAGGTCAGCTCAACCCGAAGTTGAGAAGAACATATGACCTCGCTGTCAGTCATAAGTTAAACAAACAGGCATCGAACCCGAAGACCGGCTCAATACGAAGTTGAGAGGAACATCTGACCTCGCTCTCAAGCATCTGTTAAAAAAAAAGGCATCGAATCTGAAGGTCGGCTCAACCCGAAGTTGAGAAGAACATATGACATCACCATCAGACATCTAATAAACAAGTAGGCATCGAACCCGAAGGCCGGCTCAACCGGAAGTTGAGAAGAACATCTGACCACGCCGTCAGGTATCTGTTAAACAAACAGGCATCGAACCCGAAGGGCGGCTAAACCCGAAGTTGGTAAGAACATTAGACCTCGCCGTCAGGCATCTGTTAAACAAACAGGCATCGAACCCGAAGGCCGACTCAACACAAAGTTGAGAGGAACATTTAACCTTCCCGTCATGCATCTGTTAAACAGACAGGCATTGAACCCGAAGGGCGGCTCAACCCATAGTTGAGAAGAACATCTGACCTAGGTGTCAGGCATCAGTTAAACAGAAAGGCATTGAACCCGAAGGACGGCTCAACCCGAAGTTGAGAAAAACATCTGACCACGCTGTCAGGCATCTGTTAAACAAACTGGCATCTAACCCGAAGTGCGGCTAAACCCGAAGTTGATAAGAACATTATACCTCGCCGTCAGGCATCTGTTAAACAAACAGGCATCGAACCCGAAGGCCGGCTCAACACGAAGTTGAGAGAAACATTTGACCTTCCCGTCATGCATCTGTTAAACAGACATGCATTGAACCCGAAGGGCGGCTCAACCCGTAGTTGGGAAGAACATCTAACCTCGGTGTCAGGCATTAGTTAAACAGACAGGCATTGAACCCGAAGGCTGGCTCAACCAAAAGTTGAGAAGAACATCTGACCATGCTGTCAGGAATCTGTTAAATAAACAGGCATCGAACTCGAAAGCCGGCTCAACCCTTAGTTGACAAGAACATCTCACCTCGCCGTCAAGCATCTGTTAAAAAAACAGGCATCGAACCCAAAGGCTGGCTCAACATGAAGTTGAGAGGAACATCTAACCTCGCCATCAGGCATCTATTAAACAAATAGGCATCAAACCCGAATGCTGGCTCTACACGAAGTTGATAGGAACATCTGACCTCGCCGTCAAGCATTTGTTAAACAAACAGGCATCGAACCCAAAGGACGGCTCAACCCGAAGTTGAGAAGAACATCTGACCTCGCCGTCGGGCATCTGTTAAACAAACATGCATCGAATTTGAAGGTCGGCCCAACACGAAGTTGAGAAGAACATCTGACCTTGATGTCAGGCATCAGTTAAACAAACAGGCATCGAATCTGAAGGTCGGCTCAACCCGAGGTTGAGAGGAATATTTGACCTCATCGTCAGGCATCTGTTAAACAAGTAGGCATCGAACCCGAAGGGCGGCTCAACCGGAAGTTGAGAAGAACATCTGACCTCACCATCAGGTATCTGTTAAACAAACAGGCATCGAACCCAAAGGTCGTCTCAACCCTTAGTTGACGAGAACATCTAACCTTGCCCTCAATCATGTGTTAAACAAACAGGCATCAAACCCGAAGGCCGGATCAACACGAAGTTGAGAGGAACATCTGACCTCGCCGTCAAGCATTTGTTAAACAAACAGGCATCGAACCTAAAGGTCGGCTCAACCCGAAGTTGAGAAGAATATTTGACCTTGCCGTCAGGCATCTGTTAAGCAAGTCGGCATCGAACCCGAAGGCCGGCTCAACCGGAAGTTGAGAAGAACATCTGACCTCGCTGTCAGGTATCTGTTAAACAAACAGGCATCAAACCCGAAGACTGGCTCAACACGAAGTTGAGAAGAACATCTGACCTCGCCGTAAGACATCTGTTAAACAAACAGGCATCGAACCTGAAGGGCGTCTAAACCCGAAGTTGATAAGAACATTAGACCTCGCCGTCAGGCCTCTGTTAAACAAACAGGCATCTAACCCGAAGTTGAGAGGAACATTTGACCTTCCCGTCATGCATCTTTTAAACAGACATGAACCAGAAGGGCGGCTCAACCAGTAGTTGAGAAGAACATCTGACCTCGGTGTCAGGCATCAGTTAAATAGACTGGCATTGAACTCGAAGGCCGGCTCAACCCGAAGTTTTTTAGAACATCTGACCACGACGTCAGGCATCTGATAAAAAAACAAGCATCGAACCCAAAGGCCGTCTCAACCCTTAGTTGACAAGAACATCTCACCTCGCCATCAAGCATCTGTTAAACAAACAGGCATCGAACCCAAAGGCTGGCTCAACATGAAGTTGAGAGGAACATTTGACCTTGCCATCAGACATCTATTAAACAAAGAGGCATCAAACCTGAAGGCCGGCTCAACACGAAGTTTAGAGGAACATCTGACCTCGCCGTCAAGCATTTGTTAAACAAACAGGCATCGAACCCGAAGGTCGGTTAAACCCGAAGTTGAGAAGAACATCTGAAATTGCTGTCAGGCATCTGTTAAACAAACAAGCATCGAATTTGAAGGTCGGCTCAACCCGAAGTTGAGAAGAACATCTGACCTCGCTGTCAGGCATCAGTTAAACAAACAGGCATCGAACCCGATGGCCGGCTCAATACGAAGTTGACAGGAACATCTGACCTCGCTGTCAAGCATATGTTAAAAAAACAGGCATCAAATCTGAAGGTCGGGTCAACCCGAAGTTGAGAAGAACATCTGACCTCGCTGTCAGGCATCTATTAAACATGTAGGCATCGAACCCGAAGGCCGACTCAACCAGAAGTTGAGAAGAACATCTGACCTCGCCGTCAGGTATCTGTTAAACAAACAGGCATCGAACCCGAAGACCGACTCAACACGAAGTTTAGAAAAACATCTGACCTCACCGTCAGGCATCTGTTAAAAAAACATGCATCAGACCCGAAGGCCGTCTCAACCCTTAGTTGACAAGAACATCTGACCTTACCGTCAAGCATCTGTCAAACAAACTGGCATCTAACCCAAAGGTCGGCTCAACTTAAAGTTTTGAGGAACATATGACCTCGCCATCAGGCATCTGTTAAACAAACAGGTATCAAACCCGAAGGCCGGCTCAACACGAAGTTGAGAGGAACATCAGACCTCGTCGCCAAGAATTTGTTAAACAAACAGGCATCAAACCCAAAGGGCGACTCAACCCGAAGTTGAGAATAACATCTGACCTCGCCGTCAGGCATCTGTAAAAAAACATGCATCGAATTTAAAGGTCAGCTCAACCCGAAGTTGAGAAGAACATTTGACCTCGCTGTCAGGCATCAGTTAAACAAACAGGCATCGAACCCGAAGACCGGCTCAATACGTAGTGGACAGTAAATTTGACCTTGCTGTCAAACATCTGTTAAAAAAACAGGAATCGAATCTGAAGGTCGACTCAACCCAAAGTTGAGAAGAACATCTGACCTCACCTTCAAGCATCTGTTAAAAAACAGGCATCGAATCTGAAGGTCCGCTTAACCCAAAGTTGAGAAGAATATCTGACATCGCCGTCAGGTATCTGTTAAACAAACAGGCATCGAACCCGAAGACCGGCTCAACACGAAGTTCAGAAGAACATCTGACCTCGCCGTGAGGCATCTGTTAAACAAACAGGCATCGAACCCGAAGGGCGGCTAAACCCGAAGTCATCTATTAAACAAACAGGCATCATACTCGAAGGTCGGCTTAACACGAAGTTGGGAGGAACATCTGACCTCGCCGTCAAGTATTTGTTAAAGAGCCAGGCATCGAACCCGAAGGGCGGCTCAACCCAAAGTTCAGAAGAACATCTGACCTCGCTGTCAGGCATCTGTTAAACAAACACGCATCGAATTTGAAGGTCGGCTCAACCCAAAGTTGAGAAGAACATCTAACCTCGCTGTTAGGCATCATTTAAACAAACAGGCATCGAACCCGAAGGCCGGCTCAATAAGAAGTTGAGAGGAACATCTGAACTCGGTGTCAGGCATCAGTTAAATAGACAGGCATTGAACCCGAAGGACGGCTCAACCCGAAGTTGAGAAGAACATCTGACGACACCGTCAGGCATCTGTTAAACAAACAGGCATCGAACCCGAAGGCCGTCTCAACCCTTAGTTGAGAAGAACATATCACCTCACCGTCAAGCATCTGTTAAACAAATAGGCATCGAACCTGAAGGCCGGCTCAACATGAAGTTGGGAGGATAATCTGACCTCGCCATCAGGCATCTATTAAACAAACAGGCATCAAACCTGAAGGTCGGCTCGACATGAATTTGAAAGGAACATCTGACCTCACCGTCAAGCATTTGATAAACTAATAGGCATCGAACCCGAAGTTGAGAAGAACATCTGACCTCGCCGTCAGGCATCTGTTAAACAAACACGCATCGAATTTGAAGGTCGGCTCAACCCAAAGTTGAGAATAACATCTGACCTTGCTGTCAGGCATCAGTTAAACAAACAGGCATCGAACCCGAAGGCCGGCTCAATACGAAGTTGAGAGGAACATCTGACCTCGTTGTCAAGCATCTATTAAAAAAACAGGCATCGAATCTGAAGGTCGGCTCAACCCGAAGTTGAGAAGAACATCTGACCTCGCTGTCAGACATCTATTAAGCAAGTAGGCATCGAACCGAAGGCCGGCTAAACCACAAGTTGAGAAAAACATCTGACCTTGACGTCAGGTATCTGTTAAATAAAGAAGCATCGAACCCGAAGACCGGCTCAACACGAAGTTGAGAAAAACATCTGACCTCGCCATAAGGCATCTGTTAAACAAACAGGCATCGAACCCGAAGGGTGGCTAAACCCGAAGTTGATAAGAACATTAGACCTCGCCGTCAGGAATCTGTTAAACAAACCGGCATCGAACCCGAAGGGCGGCTCAACACAAAGTTGAGAGGAACATTTGACCTTGCCGTCATGCATCTGTTAAACAGACAGGCATTGAACCCGAATTGCGGCTCAACCAGTAGTTGAGAAAAACATCTGACATCGGTGTCAGGCATTTGTTAAACAAACAGGCATCGAACCTGAAGGCCGACTCAACCCGAAGTTGTGAAGAACATCTGACCTCGCTGTCAGGCATCTGTTAAACAAACAGGCATCGAACCCGAAGGCCGTCTCAACCCTTAGTTGACAAGAACATCTGACCTTGCTGTCAAGCATCTGTTAAACAAACAGGCATCGAACCCAAAGGCCGGCTCAACTTGAAGTTGAGAGGAACATCTGACCTCGCCATAAGGCATCTGTTAAACAAACAGGAATCAAACCCGAAGGCTGGCTCAACACGAAGTTGAGAGGAACATCTGACCTCGCCGTCAAGCATTTGTTAAACAAACAGGCATCGAACCCGAAGGGCGGCTCAACCCGAAGTTGAGAAGAACATCTGACCTCGCCGTCAATCATCTATCAAACAAACACGCAACAAATTTGAAGGTCGGCTCAATCCGAACTTGAGGAAAACATCTGACCTCGCCGTCAGGTATCTGTTAAAAAAACATGCATCGATTTTGAAGTCCGACTCAACCCGAAGTTAAGAAGAACATCTGACCTCGCTGTCAGGCATCAGTTAAACAACAGGCATCGATCCCGAAGGTCGGCTCAATACGAAGTTGAGAGGAACATCTGAGCTTTCTGTCAAGCGTCTGTTAAAAAACCAGGCATCGAATCTAAAGGTTGGCTCAACCCGAAGTTAAGAAGAACATTTGAACTCGTCGTCAGGCATCTGTTAAACTTGTAGGCATCGAACTCGAAGGTCGGCTCAATCGGAAGTTGAGAAGAACATATGACCTTGCCTTCAGATATCTGTCAAACATACAAGCATCGAACCCGAAGACTGGCTCAACACAAAGTTGAGAAGAACATCTGACCTCGCCGTGAGGCATCCGTTAAACCAACAGGCATCGAACCCGAAGGGCGGCTAAACCCAAAGTTGATAAGAACATTAGACCTCTCCTTTAGGCATCTGTTAAACACACAGGCATCAAACCCAAAGGCCGGCTCAACACGGAGTTGAGAGGAACATTTGACATTACCGTCATGCATCTGTTAAACAGACTGGCATTGAACCTGAAGGGCGAATCAACCCGTAGTTGAGAAGAACATCTGACCTCGGTGTCAGGCATATCTTAAACAAACAGGCATCGAACCCGAAGGCCGGCTCAACCCGAAGTTGAGAAGAACATCTTACCTCGCCGCCAGGTATCTGTCAAACAAATAAGCATCGAACCCGAAGACAGGCTCAACACAAAGTTGAGAAGAAAATCTGACCTCGCCGTGAGGCATCCGTTAAACAAACAGGCATCAAACCCGAAGGGCGGCTAAACCCGAGGTTGATAAGAACATTAGACCTCTCCTTCAAGCATCTATTAAACAAACAGGCATCAAACCCGAAGGTCGACTCAACACGAAGTTGAGAGGAACATCTGTTCCCGGTGTCAGGAATCTATTAAACATGTAGGCATCAAACTCGAAGGCCGGCTCAACCGGAAGTTGAGAAGAACATCTGAACTCTCTGTCAGGTGTCTGTCAAACAAACAGGCATTGAACCCGAAGACCGGTTCAACACAAAGTTGAGAAAACATCTGACCTTGCCGTGAGGCATCCGTTAAACAAACAGGCATCGAACCCAAAGGGCGGCTAAACCCGAAGTTTGATAAGAATATTATACCTCTCGTTCAGGCATCTGTTACACAAACAGGCATCGAACCCAAAGGCCGGCTCAACACGAAGTTGAAAGGAACATTTGACCTTGCAGTCATGCATATGTTAAACAGACAGGCATTGAACCCAAAGGGCGGATCAACCCGTAGTTAAGAAGAACATCTGACCTCGGCGTCAGGCATATGTTAAACAAACAGGCATCGAATTTGAAGTCCGACTCAACCCGAAGTTGAGAAGAACGTCTGACCTCGCTGTTAGGCATCAATTAAACAAACAGGCATCAAACCCGAAGGCTGTAACACCCCCTTTCTATACCCCCAAATAATACAATTAATTATTTAGGCACAAATTCAAAATTTCATCAGAGTAAGTTTATAAAACGGTATAAAAGGGACATGCCACATTATCCGAAAATCACACATATAAAACACCTGCTCATATATAATGATATGCAACAACGAGGTAACACCCATGAGAAAATATCTAGAACAAAGGCGGAACATCCAAATATTTCATAATTCTCTAACACATGTATTCATATATACAAATCATCAACCAACATGGTTACATAACTTTCATCAGCAGATACATATACACATGCATCACAAAAGAAACAAAACAACTCCTAGCTACCCGGTGCTACATATCAGAGCCGACCAACTAAAGGATGAAGCCACGCCTCACAAAAGATCTCCAGTAATCTAATCTGCAATGCCTCATAGAGCATTATAAAACAGCAGAAGGGTGAGAAACAATATCATAACAAATAATACATAAAGGCATATATACATATATATATATATATATATATATATATATATATATATATATATATATATATATATATATATATATATATATATATATATATATATATATATATATATATATATATATATATATATATATATATATATATATATATATATATATATATATATATATATATATATATATATATATATATATATATATATATATATATATATATATATATATATATATATATATATATATATATATATATATATATATATATATATATATATATATATATATATATATATATATATATATATATATATATATATATATATATATATATATATATATATATATATATATATATATATATATATATATATATATATATATATATATATATATATATATATATATATATATATATATATATATATATATATATATATATATATATATATATATATATATATATATATATATATCATATCCACAATCATGCATCTTACGCTTTCTCACCACGACTCACATCGTACATCGCAATGTATCCACTAAAGTCTATTTACAAATAGAACATCAAGTATAAACAATATGCATCATTAAGGTTTATATCCATTCAGGAACATTCATACATGTTACACACATATACATATATACATATATTCATTCATACATATATACATATATATATATATATATATATATATATATATATATATATATATATATATATATATATATATATATATATATATATATATATATATATATATATATATATCATCAAGCATTTCATTATGTCATTCACACCTTTCACATTATTCTAATAAACATACACAACATGCATATTTCGCCATACATCATGCACAGATGTCAACACGCAAATCATAGAGGCCAACTCGCTACTCTACGCGAATGCAACACATTATCGACTTAATCGTCCGTCAGATTCTCCTAAGAATCAATTCACTCCCACCCCTCATGGGTATCCTATAACTCATTATATCTTCCTAGAAGTCACATCACTCATCAGACTCTCCTAGGAATCACACCATTCATCAGATTTTCCAAGGAATCACACCGTTCATCAGACTCTCCAAGGAATCACACCGTTCATCAGATTCTCCAAGGAATCACACCGTTCATCAGATTCTCCAAGGAATCACACCGTTCATCAGATTCTCCAAGGAATCACACCGTTCATCAGATTCTCCAAGGAATCACACCGTTCATCAGATTCTCCATGGAATCACACTGTTCATCAGATTCTCCGAGGAATCAAGTCATTTAGCAGATTCTCCGAGGAACCGCATTTTTCATCAGATTCTCCGAGTAATCAATTCGTTCATCAGATTCTCCTAGGAATCACTTCATTCATCAGACTCTCCTAAGAGTCACACCACTCGTCAGACTCTCCTAAGAGTCAACAGAACAAGAATGTACTTCATACACTTCTTGAAATGCAACCACGTTTGCGAACATGCTCATGCAATCTTCACATTCATTGCATATATTCATTATACATCCACTATATATACATATCACAATACATACATACAGTCATTATATAATCTCATCATGCGTTTCTATTACATTCAAGTAATGCACCAAAATACCAAACAGCCACATTCCACACTTCACAATTCATAAACTAGGATTCACGCCATACGGCTACCCACAACACACATAACAACATATAATTAATCATCTCAAACAAGGAATGATCGCAACCAAACCACACAACCAATCCACGAATGGAAAACACAAGAAAGAAAAATATGTTGCTGTGTTCGCTAACCTTCGCCTGGCGAACCTTCGCTACTTCGTTCGCCTGGCGAACTTGCCAGCGAAGACCACTGGGATTTATTCTGGAATTACTCGCTAGCACTCGCTAGCATACTTGCCTGGCAAACCTTCGCCACTCTCATTCGCCTGGCGAACTTGCCAGCGAAGACAGGGTGGATGCTACTGACTTGGTTCGCTGCTGCTCGCTGGGCTTCGCCCGGCGAAGCTTCGCTGGCATTCGCCTGGCGAACCTGCGAACTCATAACTCCCATGGCTGTCCAAAAGCCCAAACCTCACAAACCTACCGATTTAATCCAAATCAGTTCCAGTAGTACAACCCACTCATCATCCGGCTATACTACACCGTCTATTCCAAATTCTAACCGATAAAACTCAGTTTCTACCGATTAAATCAACTTCCGACCTAAAAATGGAAACATAGAAAATAATCCAACAAATCCAATCTAGCACATACATGATCATACACATTATGAAGATGATAAAACTTCTCACCCTTACCTGATTAATCGCAAGCTAGGGTTTGATCTTGATGTTTTCCAAAGTTTCCTCTTCTTTCTCTCCTCTTTCTCTTCTCCTTCTTTCTTTCTCTTTTCTTTCCTTCCTTTCTTACTCTCTTTCTTTCTCTTTTATTTCCTCTTTAATATCTTCCTATTATTTTTCCCAAAACATCAACTAATTCCATATCTCATAAAATATCTCACTTAACATTAAATAGGAAATGTCCAAAATACCCTCCAAACTATTTTCTCTGAAAACACCCAAAATCGGTTAAAATAGAATAATATGCAAACTTAACATATTTCCACACAATTTCCACATTCAAATAATATTCGCCCAATTAAACCAAAAAGGACTCAACGAAAAAGGAATAGTCGAAATCGGGGCGTTACAACTCTCCCCCACTTAGGAATTTTCGTCCTCGAAAATATCACCTGGTTCAAACCATACCGGACACGACTTTCACGCCCTCTCTCCATTTTCCAAGTTACACATGATCTCTTACACGCATACTTCCATACCACAATCATAGTCATACCGCATGACTCAAATAAGATCGTCAATCCACTTCAATCTCCATTGGAGGTTACAGGCACAGCGCATACCCTCCACCAGGAACAACATCACGATTGTTCTATCCCGGCGATCTCTTCACTAGGAATGACACATAGTCATTCTACCCTAGCGAACACAACCCTAACACTTATACCTCATCAGGAATGACATACTAGTCATTCTACCCCAATGAGCTTGAATCTCGGATACAAACTTTCATCCAACATCATCATCTTAAAGTCTTCATTCTCATTCACCATCAAATCAACGGAATTCAATCCAACTCCTCTCTTCGGCGGTACATCCTCAACACCTTCCGGAAATACTTTTGGGAAGTCACGCACCACTGGAAACACGTCCAGTTCAACCTTACCCTCTGCTGACACTGATGCAGCCAAATTAAACACTCGAGTCCCGTCCACTAGAAGTTTCTCCAACTCTTCCATGGGCAAGAAACTCTCATCCTCTCCAACAGGGGATAACAATCTACTCTAGTTCCATAACAAAGTCCTTACCATACATAGTCAAGAGACAACTTAATCATACCAAAGACGTAGTTACCGACCGTGAAGCGGGCGTCTCAATAACCATATTACCATCACAAGTAAATATACAAAAATCTCAAACACTTAACTTACTCAAAGAATATTGTCAATAAAGCACGTACCTTAAATCAACGATTCGCTTTGGTAGTGTCTGACTTCGCCAACGCAAATACTTTCCCATTTACTGAAGCTTGCTTCGGTTTAGGACACTTAGCACTGATGTGACCTACTTCTCCACAATTGTAGCATTTCCCTACATCCATTCTACAATCCTTAGCATCATGCCCAAGAACTCCACAGTTAGAGCACTTGATCTTGGGTTTTCCACACATGAAAGACTTATGACCCATCTCGCCACACTTGTAGCATTTAATGGATCCAGAACCCTCTCCTCCAGATCTCTCAACAAAGTTTTCCCTATGCTTGCCCTTATCAGCTGGCGTCACATAAGGTTCACTCCTTACTTGTCGCTTTTCTTTCTCCTCCTTCAAACTCTTGTAGTGAGTAGAACGAGCTTTACGATCTTCTTCAAAAATTCGACAACATTCGGTCAAGTCCGAAAATATTCTAATCCTCTGGTAGCCCACCGCTTGCTTGATCTCAGGATGCAAGCCATTCTCGTACTTAACACACTTAGAAAATTCCGCCGTCACCGCGTCATAGTGAGGATGAAATTTTACTAACTCCATAAACTTAGCCGTGTAATCCACCACGGACATATTGCCTTGTTTCAACTCAAGGAATTCCATTTCTTTCCTTCCCTTCACACTCTCAGGATAATACTTCCTCAAAAATTCAGAACGAAATAAATCCCAAGTTATATCCTCGTCATCTACTTCAAGCACTTGTCTCATACCGATCCACCAGTCATCGGCTTCTTCCCGTAACATGTGAGATCCAAGTCTCACCTTATTGCCTTCAGCACAGTTCATAACTCTAAAGATCCTCTCGATCTCCTTCAACCAAATCTGGGCACCGTCCGGGTCAAACCTTCCTTTGAATACCGGCGGCTGGTTCTTTCTAAACTCATCATTAGCGTTCACTTTCGGCGCACCCTGCACCGCTCTAGCCATCGCCTCCAATGCCGCAGCCATAGCATTGTCATTATGACCTGCCATATTCTGATTACTCACAAAATAACAACAAGGTTAAACAACCGTTAACCAATCAAAACAACGAGACAGACACAACTGACTCAACACTGGCTCTGATACCACTTAATGTAACACCCCCTTTCTATACCCCCAAATAATACAATTAATTATTTAGGCACAAATTAAAAATTTCATCAGAGTAAGTTTATAAAACGGTATAAAAGGGACATGCCACATTATCCGAAAATCACACATATAAAACACCTGCTTATATATAATGATATGCAACAACGGGGTAACACCCACGAGAAAAAATCTAGAACAAAGGCGGAACATCCAAATATTTCATAATTCTCTAACACATGTATTCATATATACAAATCATCAACCAACATGGTTACATAACTTTCATCAGCAGATACATATACACATGCATCACAAAAGAAACAAAACAACTCCTAGCTACTCGGTGCTACATATCAGAGCCGACCAACTAAAGGATGAAGCCACGCCTCACAAAAGATCTCCAGTAATCTAATCTGCAATGCCTCATAGAGCATTATAAAACAGCAGAAGGGTGAGAAACAATATCATAACAAATAATGCATAAAGGCATATATACATATATATATATATATATATATATATATATATATATATATATATATATATATATATATATATATATATATATATATATATATATATATATATATATATATATATATATATATATATATATATATATATATATATATATATATATATATATATATATATATATATATATATATATATATATATATATATATATATATATATATATATATATATATATATATATATATATATATATATATATATATATATATATATATATATATATATATATATATATATATATATATATATATATATATATATATATATATATATATATATATATATATATATATATATATATATATATATCATATCCACAATCATGCATCTTAGGCTTTCTCACCACGACTCACATCGTACATCGCAATGTATCCACTAAAGTCTATTTACAAATAGAACATCAAGCATAAACAATATACATCATTAAGGTTTATATCCATTCAGGAACATTCATACATGTTACACACATATACATATATACATATATTCATTCATATATATATATATACATATATATATCTTCAAGCATTTCATTATGTTATTCACACCTTTCACATTATTCTAATAAACATACACAACATGCTTATTTCGCCATACATCATGCACAAATGTCAACACGCAAATCATAGAGTCCAACTCGCTACTCTACGCGAATGCAACACATTATCGACTTAATCGTCCGTCAGATTCTCCTAAGAATCAATTCACTCCCACCCCTCATGGGTATCCTATAACTCATTAGATCTTCCTAGAAATCACATTACTCATCAGACTATCCTAGGAATCACACCATTCATCATATTTTCCAAGGAATCACACCGTTCATCAGATTCTCCAAGGAATCACACCGTTCATCAGATTCTCCAAGGAATCACACCGTTCATCAGATTCTCCAAGGAATCACACCGTTCATCAGATTCTCCAAGGAATCACACTGTTCATCAGATTCTCTGAGGAATCAAGTCATTTAGCAGATTCTCCGAGGAATCGCATCTTTCATCAGATTCTCCGAGGAATCAATTCGTTCATCAGATTCTCCTAGGAATCACTTCATTCATCAGACTCTCCTAAGAGTCACACCACTCGTCAGACTCTCCTAAGAGTCAACAACACAAGAATGTACTTCATACACTTCATGAAATGCAACCACGTTTGCGAACATGCTCATGCATTCTTCACATTCATTGCATATATTCATTATACATCCACTATATATACATATCACAATACATACATACAGTCATCATATAATCTCATCATGCATTTCTATTACATTCAAGTAATGCACCAAAATACCAAACGGCCACATTCCACACTTCACAATTCATAAACTAGGATTCACGCCATACGGCTACCCACAACACACATAACAACATATAATTAATCATCTCAAACAAGGAATGATCGCAACCAAACCACACAACCAATCCACGAATGGAAAACACAAGAAAGAAAAATATGCTGCTGTGTTCGCTAACCTTCGCCTGGCGAAGCCTCTGGCGAACCTTCGCTACTTCGTTCGCCTGGCGAACTTGCCAGCGAAGACCACTGGGATTTATTCTGGAATTACTCGCTAGCATACTCGCCTGGCAAACCTTTGCCACTCTCATTCGCCTGGCGAACTTGCCAGCGAAGACAGGGTGGATGCTACTGACTTGGTTCGCTGCTGCTCGCTGGGCTTCGCCCGGCGAAGCTTCGCTGGCATTCGCCTGGCGAACCTGCGAACTCAGAACTCCCATGGCTGTCCAAAAGCCCAAGCCTCACAAACCTACCGACTTAATCCAAATCAGTTCCAGTAGTACAACCCACTCATCATCCGGCTATACTACACCGTCTATTCCAAATTCTAACCGATAAAACTCAGTTTCTACCGATTAAATTAACTTCCGACCTAGAAATGGAAACATAGAAAATAATCCAACAAATCCAATCTAGCACATACATGATCATACACATTATGAAGATGATAAAACTTCTCACCCTTACCTGATTAATCGCAAGCTAGGGTTTGATCTTGATGTTTTCCAAAGTTTCCTCTTCTTTCTCTCCTCTTTCTCTTCTCCTTATTTCTTTCTCTTTTCTTTCCTTCCTTTCTTACTCTCTTTCTTTCTCTTTTATTTCCTCTTTAATATCTTCCTATTATTTTTCCCAAAACATCAACTAATTCCATATCTCATAAAATATCTCACTTAACATTAAATAGGAAATGTCCAAAATACCCTCCATACTATTTTCTCCGAAAACTCACAAAATCGGTTAAAATAGAATAATATGCAAACTTAACATATTTCCACACAATTTCCACATTCAAATAATATTCGCCCAATTAAACCAAAAAGGACTCAACGAAAAAGGAATAGTCGAAATCGGGGCGTTACAAAGGTCGGCTCAATACGAAGTTGAGAGGAACATCTGAGCTTGTTGTCAAGCATCTGTTAAAAAAGAGGCATCGAATCTAAAGGTCGGCTCAACCCGAAGTTGAGAAGAACATTTGACCTCGCCATCAGGCATCTGTTAAACATGTAGGCATCGAACTCGAAGACCGACTCAACCGGAAGTTGAAAAGAACGTCTGACCTCGCCGTCAGGTATCTGTCAAACAAACAGGCATCGAACACGAAGACCGGCTCAACACAAAGTTAAGAAGAACATTTGACCTCGTCGTGAGGCATTCGTTAAACAAACAGGCATCGAACTCGAAGGGCGGCTAAACCCTAAGTTCATAAGAACATTAGACCTCTCCTTCAGGCATCTGTTAAACAAACAGGCATCGAACCCGAAGGCCGGCTCAACACGAAGTTGAGAGGAACATTTGACCTTGGCGTCATGCATCTGTTAAGCAGACAGGCATTGAACCCGAACGGCGGATCAACCCGTAGTTGAGAAGAACATCTGACCTCAGTGTCAGGCATATGTTAAACAAACAGGCATCGAACCCGAAGGCCGGCTCAACCCGAAGTTGAGAAGAACATCTGACCTCGTCCTTCAGGCATCTGTTAAACAAACAGGCATCGAACCCGAAGGCCGGCTCAACACGAAGTTGAGAGGAACATTTGACCTTGGCGTCATGCATCTGTTAAGCAGACAGGCATTGAACCCGAACGGCGGATCAACCCGTAGTTGAGAAGAACATCTGACCTCAGTGTCAGGCATATGTTAAACAAACAGGCATCGAACCCGAAGGCCGGCTCAACCCGAAGTTGAGAAGAACATCTGACCTCGTCGTCAGGTATCTGTCAAACAAACAGGCATCGGACCCGAAGACCGGCTCAAAACCAAGTTGAGAAGAACATCTGACCTCGCCGAGAGGCATCCGTTAAACAAACAGGCATCGAACCCGAAGAGCGGCTAAACCCTAAGTTGATAAGAAAATTAGACCTCTGCTTCAGGCATCTGTTAAACAAACAGGCATCGAACCCGAAGGCCGGCTCAACACGAAGTTGAGAGAAACATTTAATCTTGCCGTCATGCATATGTTAAACAGACAGACATCGAACCCGAACGGCGGATCAACCCGTAGTTGAGAAGAACATTTGACCTCGGTGTCAGACATATGTTAAACAAACAGGCATCAAATTTGAAGTCCGACTCAACCCGAAGTTGAGAAGAACATCTGACCTCGCTGTTAGGCATCAGTTAAACAAACAGGCATCGAACCCGAAGGCCGGCTCAATACGAAGTTGAGAGGAACATCTGAGCTCGCTGTCAAGCATCTGTTAAAAAAACAGGCATTGAATCTAAAGGTCAGCTCAACCCGAAGTTGAGAAGGACATTTGACCTCGCCGTCAGGTATCTGTTAAACTTGTAGGCACCGAACTCGAAGGTCGGCTCAACCAGAACTTGAGAAGAACATCTGACCTCGCCGTCAGGTATCTGTCAAACAAACAGGCATTGGACCCAAAGACCGGCTCAAAACAAAGTTGAGAAGAACATCTGACCTCGCCGTGAGGCATCCGTTAAACAAACAGGCATCGAACCCGAAGAGCGGGTAAACCCGAAGTTGATAAGAACATTATACCTCTTCTTCAGGCATCTGTTAAACAAACAGGCATCGAATCCGAAGGCCGGCTCAACACGAAGTTGAGAGGAACATTTGACATCGCCGTCAGGAATCTGTTAAACATGTAGGCATCGAACTCGAAGGTCGGCTCAACCGGAAGTTGAGAAGAACATCTGACCTCGCCGTCAGGTATCTGTCAAACAAACAGGCATCGAACCCGAAGACTGGCTCAACACAAAGTTGAGAAGAACATATGACCTCGCCGTGAGGCATCCGTTAAACAATTAGACCTCTCCTTCAGGCATCTGTTAAACAAACAAGCATCGGACCCGAAGGCCGGTTCAACACGAAGTTGAGAGGAACATTTGACCTTGCCGTCATGCATCTGTTAAACAGACAGGCATTGAACCTGAATGGCGGATCAACCCGTAGTTGAGAAGAACATCTGACCTCGGTGTCAGATATATGTTAAACAAACAGGCATCGAATTTGAAGTCCGACTCAACCCGAAGTTGAGAAGAACATCTGACCTTGCTGTCAGGCATCAGTTAAACAAACAGGAATCGAACCCGAAGGCCGGCTCAATACGAAGTTGAGAGGAACATCTGAGCTTGCTGTCAAGCATTTGTTAAAAAAACAGGCATTGAATCTAAAGGTCGGCTCGATCCGAAGTTGAGAAGAACATTTGACCTCACCGTCAGGCATCTGTTAAACATGTAGGCATTGAACTCGAAGGCCGGCACAACCGGAAGTTGAGAAGAACATCTGACCTCACCGTCAGGTATCTGTCAAACAAACAGGCATCGAACCCAAAGACCGGCTCAACACAAAGTTGAGAAGAACATCTGACCTCGCCGTGAGGAATCCGTTAAACAAACAGGCATCTAACTCGAAGAGCGGCTAAACCCGAAGTTGATAAGAACATTAGACCTTTCCTTCAGGCATATGTTAAACAAACAGGCATCGAACCCGAAGGTCGGCTCAACACGAAGTTGAGAGGAACATTTGACCTTGCCGTCATGCATCTGTTAACCAGACAGGCATTGAACCCGAAGGGAGGATCAACCCGTAGTTGAGAAGAACATCTGACCTCGGTGTCAGGCATATGTTAAACCAGCAGGCATCGAACCCGAAGGCCGGCTCAACCCGAACTTGAGAAGAACATCTGACCTCGCCGTCAGGTATCTGTCAAACAAACAGGCATCGAACCTGAAGACCGGCTCAACATAAAGTTGAGAAGAACATCTGAACTCGCCGTGAGGCATCCGTTAAACAAACAGGCATCGAACCCGAACGGAGGCTAAACCCGAAGTTGATAAAAACATTTGACCTCTCCTTCAGGCATCTGTTAAACAAACAGGCATCGAACCCGAAGGCCGACTCAACACGAAGTTGAGAGGAACATTTGACCTCGCCGTCAGGCATCTGTTAAATATATAGGCATCGAACTCGAAGGCCGGCTCAACCGGAAGTTGAGAAGAACCTCTGACTTCGCCGTCAGGTATCTGTCAAACAAACAGGCATCGAACCCGAAGACCGGCTCAACACAAAGTTGAAAAGAACATCTGACCTCGCCGTGAGGAATCCGTTAAACAAACAGGCATCTAACTCGAAGAGCGGCTAAACCCGAAGTTGATAAGAACATTAGACCTTTCCTTCAGGCATCTGTTAAACAAACAGGCATCGAACCCGAAGGCCGGCTCAACACGAAGTTGAGAGGAACATTTGACCTTGTCGTCATGCATCTGTTAACCAGACAGGCATTGAACCCGAAGGGAGGATCAACCCGTAGTTGAGAAGAACATCTGACCTCGGTGTCAGGCATATGTTAAACCAACAGGCATCGAACCCGAAGGCCGGCTCAACCCGAACTTGAGAAGAACATCTGACTTCGCCGTCAGGTATCTGTCAAACAAATAGGCATCGAACCTGAAGTCCGGCTCAACATAAAGTTGAGAAGAACATCTGAACTCGCCGTGAGGCATCCGTTAAACAAACAGGAATCGAACCCGAACGGAGGCTAAACCCGAAGTTGATAAAAACATTTGACCTCTCCTTCAGGCATCTGTTAAACAAACAGGCATCGAACCTGTTGCGGTGAAAATTTGATATCAAGCTATTAATTAACTTAAACCGTATTTCTTTTTACAACCGGACTTTAATTTATCCAAAGGATAGGTCTAAAGAAAGAAATAACCTTTTGCGCGATGTAACGACAACGCTTAAGAGATTCGGGGATTCGGGGGTTGGTTATATCTAGGGAAGGTATTAGCACCCTAAATATCTGTAGTACTCTACAGGAACCTTTTGTTTAATTACTTGCTAAGCTTGTGAATTGTGCACTATGGTTTAAGTATTGGGAATTGAGATAAAATGAATAAAAGGCCTAAGTGGTTTTCTAAGTTTGCTCGCAAAGGCATCGCACCTTCTGCCTACGTATCCTGACTAGGATAGAATCAGAGCAATCGTAGTTCACCTCACAAGGGAAAAGAACACTTGATGATGATCAAGGTTCAAAGGGGGACAAACATGACAATGTTCGTGTGGAGTTTGACAAAAACTCCCTAATCTAAGTTGAAGGGGAAGTAAGAAGTCATGACGATGATTCTTACACAGAGTTGACGAACTCTTTCCTAGGGTTCTAGTTGAAGAACACTCCTAGTATGGGTGGGTTTCTTAGACTTCAAGCAAAGTCTAGAGGTTTCTTATTAGGGTTAAGGTGACTTAACAAAGTCAAGGGATAGCAGAGGTTTTGGTCCAAGACATTGACAGTCAAGTGGACAGACCTTCCTTTGGAGGAACAGTATTATCGGCCACTGGACGAAAGCTAACGAGCTTCGTCGCTTGGGGATAAAATAAAATACAAACACCATTCAAACATTCATGATGACAACCAATGAAAACATTAAAGATGAAAAGCAATGATGACAATCAAAGCAGCTGTTTAGTACGAGAACCGTGACGACAGTTCGCACCTGGCATACTGTTGACAAACAGATGAGGTAAACACGATAATAATTCAAGGTAAAAATTCTAACATGTTGACAAACATGTATAGACATGATAACAATCAAATTTCTTGAGGAAACACAAGTGGAAACCTTTTAATTTTCGTCTGCAACCAATTAGGGTTAGTACTGTCAATGCGCGGATCGCGCACAATTAAACATGGTGAAAAAATAATCAAACATGGGAAATAATTACATGGCATGAAAGTACATATAAAAACAAACACAATGAAAAAAGAACGGACGAAAAACGATAAAATATGAGAGAGTTACGATTTTTTGAAGTTTTATGTAAAAAATGAGAAAAAGTGGCAGCAAGGGTTATCACAAGGGATCGAACCCATGCCAAGACTGATACGCGCGCAAGTCTCTACCGCTGGGGAGGCTGTTACATCCATTAACAAAGGTGAAACAATAAACATATAAAGCTTGCTTGGTTCCATGGCTGGGCAAACACATAATCAAAACCAAATACAATTTATACCGTATCTCACTAACCGCTTATCGGATCGAGGCAAATTTTATATGGAAATTGGGTAGAAAAATGAGAGGAAGAGGATGGTGGTGTTGGTTTGCTGAAATTATTTGCCTAGTGAAAAAAATGATAGCTGGTGTGTTTGTGTGCTTTTGAATGCATTTTGATATGAATAGCTTGATACACTTATCCTCAATCTTAACTAATCATCCACACACAACACTTAGATGATATGTGAGCAAGTATGAACACTTTCAAGGCCAGGAGATGCAGATGTTAGAATATCACATACAAGTTGCAAAAACACATAAAGATAACAATGCAAGACAAGGTGATTTTTGATTTCAAGGCATTCAAGAGTCACACCAATCATTGAAACATCTTTAATATGTGATTTAGAGTGTGTGTAAGTGGAGAGATTAGATCTGTAATGAGTGTGTGAGAACTTAGTGTTCAATTTGCATTTTTTGTTGTGTTAGTGCATGAAGTGATGTACATTTTGTGTCAGTCCAGTTTGAAAGTTTTGTTTCATTTGCACATGCTATATATGATCATGCCAAGCTGTAGGAACACTAGAATATCAAGAAAAATCAAGCATTCTCAAACTGATATGTGAGGGTATGTCAATTTGCAAAAAGATGAACAATGATGCATGATGATGAGCAGATGCAATTCAAGGCCAATTTAAGATGCTCCAATCATTTACACAGCATATATGTATGATAATAAGATGATTTAAGCATTAGAATCTCAAGGAAACCACCTGTTATGAAAAATGACATGTCATATGCAAATTGTCCAAGTGAGAATGCATAACGGTACTCAAATATTATTTCACACATAAACTGGTTGGTTTGAATGTGTAGACATCTCATACATGTGATTTTAGTCATGTTTGATCAAGTGAGACAGTTCAAAACACCTTGGTTCAAAATGTGGTATGTGTGATGCAAGTGTGATGTGTGAAAAATGTGAAAATTTGCAAATCTGAATTACAACTCAAATTAAACCAAACCAGTCATTGATACATGTCATAAATGATCATATTAGTCTATCCTATCACAAAAATCTCAAAGAAAATCAATGGTTCACAAGTTGGTGTAGTATATGCAAGTATGTTAACAAAAATGCATTTTGTGGGTGAATTGGTGGTATAGGGATTGTGCACATCAAATCAATGTTCCCACAGGTTACAGATGAGTAATGTGAAGTGTATGTGGAGTTTGTTTTGGTGAAAAACAAGTAGAGGCAAAAAAAACACATTTTGAGTCTTTGGTGCATTTTGAAGCATTTGGTGTCAATATGTGAAATAATGATATGAGTCATAAAACAACCACACAATCTGGTAGGCATGCCTAGAATGTTTAACCAAACATGTTGAAATGAGGACAACAACCATCTCATGTGTTATGCAAAAAGTGAGGATGTTGTGGCATGATGTGTATTTGAAACCTTTTTGTGACAAGATGTGAAATTTGATGTAATGCAGTAAAATAGCAAAACAGTCACATAGACATGTTTAGAATACTCAAACAAACATGCTGAAATGATGAGAAACAAAGTATCATGTGTTATACAAATTGTGGTAGTGTGTGTGGCTTGATGTGGTTTTGGTGTGCACATGTGAAATTTAATGCAAGACAGCAAAACAGCAAGGTGAGCACACAAACAGGTTTGGAATGTTCATTGTGATGTGTCCAAAGTGATACTTTAGTAAGAAAATCAGTTTATGCAGAAAATGGTATTGTGAGTCACTTGGTGCATTGTGGAATTTGGTGTCAACAAGTGAGTTTTTGATGCTATGCACAAAACAGCAAGATGAGCACACAAACATGTTATAAATGCATTCAGAGATATGTTGGGATGATAAAAACAGCTTGGTACAACTCTACACAAAATATGACCTCAGCTTGCCATGGTCCACTTTCAAGCAAGTTATGAATGCTTCCAGCAGTGGTAGGATCATGTAATGCAACGCAACAGTAATCAAAATTTAGCACTAAGATATCATGGTACAAACATGTGATGATTAACAAGAAAAAGTTTCAGGATATGAATCATCATGTTAGAACAGGATTTTAGAAACCAAGTGGTGGTGAGTTAAAGTTTTGAGCACTTGGATTGTGTATAATATGTGAATTAGTGTGCACACAGAACAGGTAGGTATGCATACACATTCAAAATGTCAATTGAGACATGTTCAGATGCAAAAAACAGAATTTTAATGTGCTATGCAAAAAGTCAATTCCTACTGCTATGATTTGATTCTGGCAGCAATGTAGCAGCAAGCCCAAACACATGACAAATGTAAATTACAAGCTGTGAGCAGTTTTTTAATTCAATACCAGCATACAGGCATATCAAAAGTGATCTTATAGTGATGTGTGCATACCTTAAACAGGTTGTTTGTAAAATGTGTCAAGGAAATTTCTACTGCTATGAACAAAACAGAACCAACATTCTTTAAACAAACCAATGCATCTCTTTAACCATGAGGTCAAACAAAACTGCTATGCATATTTATCCTAAACACCTAAAATGAATCACATTCTGATATTTGAAGACAACATACTCTCAAGGATTGCAAACAGGGACCATGTCACAGCAGGACAAACAATAGTACATCAGTATCAGGTTTTTGGTTTCTTAGGTCATGACAGCATTATCACCATAAGTCCAACAGCTCATCAATCAAAACTAGTACATAGCAGACTTGGCACTAAATTCTTTATCATAGCCACTTTATTATATTGGTCTCAATCATTTTAAATGTATCTTCATGACAAAAAACATACTGATATGACAAGGTCAAGCTGGTATATTCATGCTGATACACACAGGGTATTCACCAAACATCATAGAAACCAACATACATTCATAACTCAAAAATTCATACAAAGTACTCAAAATGCATAAGTCATGAAAAAAAATAATGCAAGCAGTGAGAGATATATACTACATACCTGTTGAAGATCTGTTAAGCAAGTCAAAATTGTTGAGAAAGCCAGAGATGATGGATCCAAGTCTTTGCTTTAGCTCCTTGCTTCAACTTCAAGTAATAACCACTTATGATGCCAAAATGAAAAGTATGAGTTTCTAATGATAGATGAGGGCTTGGACAGTTGAGGTATATGGTATATGAGGTGTATGAGTGGTCACAACCTCAAGAAAATGTTTGGAGATCAGTTTGGTGTTTTTTATGGACTTTGGTCAAAGTAAGCCAAGTGAAATGATGACTTTTTGATTTCTTGTGATTTTTGGTGGTTCAATGGTTTGTACACCTTCTATATGTTATTTAGAAGGTGTATGGATAATGACTTGGGAGCTGGAACATGTAGAACTGAATTTGGTAGAGAAATTGCAAAGTGCAGAATTTTGACTACACTTGACAATTTTGGTGAATTTTGCAAATTGCAAGCAAGAGAGATGTGTGATGAGAGAGTTTGATTTCTCAGGTTTTCAGAATGATGTTGATGTCTTGAATGAGGGGTATGAGGTCCCTATTTATAGCAAAAAGCAAGGAGGTGCTTGCTTGAGAACCTTACTTACAAGTGAAGTTATCCTTGATATTTCCATCCATTTGCCAACTTGCTTTGCTTTTTCTGATCTTTGGCTGTCTCCTTAACCCAATGGGCAAGTTTAAATGATGTTTCTACTGATAAATTGCAGCCTAGATGCTTGGTAGAGTGGCTGGAGCAGAATCACTTTCCACCTCATGCTTGGAAAAGTCAAGAATGGCAACTTAGGCAATGAACTTCCAATCTTTAATTCTATGCTATCTCCATACAATTTCTTTGCTTCAACCTGCTTGAGATGTTCAATATATCAGATAGTATGAGTTTGACAAGTTAGAATTGGCCCACTTAAGTGATAGAGAAGGTTTTGCAATTTTGATCAATGTGGGGCTAAAGTGACAAAATATCAACTTTGAACACATGTATCTCTCAGCTCATAAATCATCTTGAGGAATTCTTGTACAATTTAGAAAGCCCTCACATAGTACTAAAACTTTCATGTTGGCCAGAAGTCTTGATTCTATTTGAAACTAGGTGAAAAATCCCCTTGAAATTGGCTGATTTTAACTTTTAAAGTGAAAATAACTTAGAAATTTTCTAAGTTATTTTCCCTTCTAGGAATGTTTTTGCTTCTATCTCAAAAAGTATGCATTTTCTGGTTGTGGACTAGTATGGGACTTTTGTAGGACTTGTCAAGAGCTTTCAAATGAGACTAGAACCAACTCAATTGGATGTGTGGTTAAGGAGTTATGGTTTACCCCTTTTCAAAACCCTAATTTCCCGATTTCTCGATTACTCTCTCATCCTTGATCCAATGATCATGAAAATTGATATGCAAGTCCATTATGACATAAGGAACAACTTTGATTCACAACTTGGATTCCAATTCTCAAAATTTGAGGAGTTGACTTTTTGGTCAACCGTACGATTGATCGGTGCCGATTGAGTCGCCTGTTGACATTCCGGACATCCTGAGACTTTGATACTTCTTGAATAGTCTTTAATAGTCTATATGAACTTCATGGACCTCAATCCCACCATTAAAACATCTTCCAACCTCAAAGTCAAACCCCAGTTGACTCTTCACTAGTTAAAAACCCTAATCGGGGCCTCCTGACTGCACTGTTCTTGATTCTGAAACGATTTCTTCAAATTTACTTCTCATTTGACTTTGATATTATCTTTGATTTCATTCAATGATTGAATTGTCCCAAATCATTGTTTGATCATTCCTTGGTTGTTTTGAACTTGTCGGCGCGAAAACCCTGATTCATCTGTAACTTGACAATAATGAACTTGCACTGATTTAGGGTTAGATAATTCATGATCGTGCTTCTAAAATGATAATGAGAATCTAAGGGGTCAAAATTTGGGGTACAACAGTTGCCCTTATTTAAATATCTTCACTAGATGGGGGACGAGAGATGACAATCTTCGTTAAATCGTAGTGAAGGGTATTTAAATATAAATAACCAAAAATTTTGTCCCTTAGGTCCGATGTCATGCTAAAGGACAAGTTATGATATGCCATGCACTCTAAATGATGCTTTATGATGCTTGAATGCAAACAACATAGACGCAACGATAATAATAAAAGAAACAGTAAAACAAACGATGACAAATACAAGGACTCGACACTGGGGACTCGTACTGAGAAACTAAATTAACAGTTCAGACATGACTGATAGCGTAAGAAGGAAAACTTCACATGGGGAAGAGACAAATCCAATAAAGATGACAATCTTATTGGAACAGAGGTACTCCACCGGGGAGAAGAATAGACTTCTACTAGGGAAATGAAAAATTAATTCCATCGGGAAAAGAGAATCAGGATTCACCGGGGAAGCGAAAGACTGGATACAACCTCACTGGGGATGATCAGATGAGGAACTTCCTATAGTGAAGAGTTCAAACGGGATCTTCAGGAATGGACTAGAATCAAGCCTAATCACACACGGAGGATACTAATGACGACTAGATCTCCGAGACTTGACTGGGAACATGGATCACTAGGGATACACCCCCAGCTTCTGCAAATAGTTCACACAGTGCTGGTAATCAATAGACTTCCTGGGGAATTGGTAACGACCAGAATTCCAAGCGATGGCAGTGACGACTGGTCTTTTAATGGTGATTGGTGATGACCAAATCAGGGTATCAATGACAATTGGTTTTAAACAAAGCCAGTTACGACTGGATTTTTAATGAAGATGGTGACGACCATACTGGGGAATACCAATGACAATTGGTTATATAAAAATGCTAGGGATTACCAGATCTTCTAGTTGGAGATTGGTGACAACCAAACTGAAATAGACTCCAAGTAACGATTGGACTCTAGACGATGATACTAGTTACGACTGGGTTTCAAAGGGAAAAATTGGTTAAAACCTCAAGATACCAAAGACGATTGGATTTAGGTAGTGCCAGTGACGACTGGACTTCATGGGGAAAGTTAGTAACAACTAACAAGATATCAATAATAATTGGAACAATACCAGTGACGACTGGATTTCCCGGGGAAAGGTTGGTAACAACCAAACCAAGAGGTGCAAATGACAAATGGACTTTTATTTAGTGCCTAGTGACGACTGGACTTATACGTGGATTTGTTAGTGACTACTAACGAGATACCAATGACGATTGGATTTAGACAATGCCAGTGACGACTGGGCTTTAAAAGGACAAGGATGGTGACGACCAAATGAATATCAACAACAATTGGTTTGAACAAAATGCCAGTTACTACTGGGCTTGTACTTGGAAACGAAGTGCGTAATAACTTAGACTTCGCGGGGATTGATAGATGTCACCGACTCGGGGAACAAACGAATCACACTGATCCCATGATGAGGGGTGTACGTATACTTGGGAAAATAAACCCGAAGACCTACTGAGGAATAGAGCCTGTAGGTAGATTTTGCTGAGGTGAATTCAAACAGATGTCCAGAAATACTTTGCTGGGGGAGGAACCTTCATATCATCACAAGAAATCCTGAGGGATAATCTTCAATCTTGGTAACCATACACGGCCAAAGGATTCTTTGTCGCTCAACCTGCTAGCATTTCATTGGGGAATGTAAATTCTGACTGTGCATCAAGACTCCTGCTACCCTGAAGTTTCGGGGAATGTATGATTTTCCTCGAGTTTTTCCACAAGTTAAAACATTTTGTAAAATATTTCCAAGTTATTATTTTTAAAAAATTTGGATTTTAATGCTTTCAAAAATAATCGTTGACTAACGAACGGTATTTTGCATAACAAAGAAAATAAGGAACTGATAATTTGCACAAGAAAGAGAGGCTCAAAAGGCTGATTTTATTTAAAGGATGAAATCTTGCCAATGACAGTATTCCATGGAAATTTTTACAAGTAAATGGCAAAAGTGGATAAGGTTACATTGAATCTTGTGACCTAACTATCCCTAAAGACTAGAATTCTCCAAAGTCCTTGCTTCTGACGAGAGCTGTTGAGATGAATCTTTGTTGAGTCTGCAGTGTTGATGGCTTTGTCTGATGTAGCGAAACGCCTTTGTCCCTAATTTTTGCCTGGATCGCCCTTTCAGGTTTTCAATCCACCGGGACGCTCATTTTTGCCTAAGCCGCCCTTTCGGGTTTTCAACTCAGCGAGCTTTTTGATTTCTTTTCTCTTTTTTCTTTTTCTTCTCTTTTTCTTTTCTACCCTAACTTTTGCATAAACCGTTCTTTTGGATTTTCCGGTTTATCGGGTACTTTTTAGGCGTAATATTCCCGAACTGCGTCAGAGTTTATCGGGTGTGTGAGTTGTTCCCCGTCCATGGTAGTAAGGATCAGTGAACCTCCGGAGAATACTGTCTTCACAATAAAGGGGCCATCATAATTAGGCATCCACTTCCCTCTTGCGTCTTTGTGAACTGGTAAGATCTTCTTGAGCACAAGTTCTCCTTCGCGGAACTCTCTGATACGGACCTTTTTATCGAACGCCCTCTTGATTCTTTTTTGATACAACTGGCCGTGACACATCGCAGACATGCGCTTTTCATCGATGAGATTCAGTTGATCAAATCTTTCTTTAATCCATTATGCCTCTTCTAACTTGGTTTCCATGATGACCCTGAGGGATGGTATCTCGACCTCTATGGGAAGAACTGCGTCCATTCCATATACCAGAGAAAAGGGAGTTGCCCCTGTGGAAGTGCGGACGGAGGTTCTGTAGCCGTGCAGGGCAAACGGCAGCATTTCATGCCAATCTTTGTAGGTTTTAACCATTTTCTGCAAGATCTTCTTGATGTTTTTATTTGCAGCTTCCACAGCTCCATTCATCTTTGGACGGTAAGGGGAAGAGTTGTGATGTTCGATTTTGAAGTCATCACATAAATCTTTCATAACTTTGTTGTTCAGATTGGTGTCGTTGTCTGTTATAATTCTGCTTGGGATCCCGTAACGACAGATGATCTCCTTTTTAATGAAACGAGCCACCACTTGACGTGTAACATTGGTGTAGGATGCAGCTTCAACCCATTTTGTGAAATAGTCGATGGCAACCAGAATGAAATGGTGTCCATTTGAAGCTTTTGGCTCAATTGCCCCAATCATGTCAATCCCCCACATAGAGAAAGGCCATGGCGACGACAGTACATTCAACAGTGTTGGAGGCACATGCATTTTATCTGCGTAGATCTGACATTTGTGACATTTTCTGGCGTACTGAATGCCGTCGGTTTCTAAAGTTAACCAATAATAACCAGCCCTCAAGATCTTTTTGGACATGGCGTACCCGTTGGCGTGAGTACCAAACATTCCTTCATGAACATCTTTCATTAACAAGTCCGTTTCTCTTTTGTCAACACATCTGAGTAAGACCATATCATGATTTCTTTTGTATAGTACACCATTACTGAGGAAGAATTTGGATGCTAATCGTCTCAGTGTTTTCTTGTCAAATGTCGTAGCATCTGTGGGATATTCTTGCTTCAACAGATAATTCTTTATATCATGATACCAGGGCTTGCCATCGGTTTCTTCTTCAATCACTTGACAGTAAGCAGGCTCTGTCTTGCGTTCAATTTTGATAAGTGTGCCATCATTGACATCTCTAGTTTTCCACATCGAGGCCAGCATGGCTAAGGCGTCGACGATGTGATTCTTTGCTCTTGGAACGTGTTTAAAGGTGATTTCGTCAAAATACTTGATCGTTTCAACGATATAATCTTTGTACGGGATCAGGTTTTCATGTCTTGTCTCCCATTCACCCGTGACTTGGTAGATAACCAATGTTGAGTCTCCACTGACTTCGAGATTTTTGATTTGGAGATCAATGGCTGCTTCGAGACCAAGGATACATGCTTCGTATTCAGCAATGTTGTTTGTACAATCAAAGTCTAGTCTGGCTGTAAACGGAGTGTAACCACCTTCAGGATTCATTAAAACTGCACCTACGCCATGTCCGCTATAATTGGAGGAACCGTCGAACATCATTTTCCACCAATTCTCTGTCTGTTGACCTTTGTCAGAACTTGTTTCTTCACAATCTTTTACTAACATGATATCTTCATCCGGAAAATCAAACTTCAGAGGTTCATAATCTTCGACAGGTTGATCTGCGAGATATTCTGATAACACACTGCCTTTGATAGATTTCTGAGCCACATATTGAATATCATATTCTGATAGTAGCATATGCCACCGGGCGAGTCTTCCGGTTTGTGCAGGTTTCTCAAAGATGTACTTTATTGGATCCATTTTCGAGATCAATAAAGTGGTGTGACAAATCATATACTGCCTCAAACGCTTAGCGGCCCATGCTAAAGCACAACAAGTCTTTTCTAGGAGTGAGTATCTGCTTTCACAATCAGTAAATTTCTTGCTCAGATAATAAATGGCATGTTCTTTCCGTCTGGATTTGTCTTGTTGACCCAGAACGCAACCCATTGAGTTTTCAAGCACTGTCAAATACATAAAGAGAGGCTTTCCTGGAACGGGTGGTATCAAAATTGGAGGTTCTTGGAGATAACCTTTGATTTTATCGAACGCTGTTTGACAATCAGAATTCCATACAACCGTTTGATCCTTTCGTAACAACTTGAAGATCGGTTCACAGGTGGGGGTCATATTGGAAATGAACCTGGATATGTAATTCAACCTTCCAAGGAAGCTTCTAACCTGATTTTCGGTCCGCTGAGCTGACATGTCTTGGATGGCACGGACTTTGTCTGGATCCACTTCAATCCCCTTGTGGCTGACAATAAAACCGAGTAATTTTCCTGATCTGACTCCGAAAGTGCACTTTACGGGATTCAACCTCAACTGATATTTCCGGAGTCTTTTGAATAACTTCAACAAATGTTCTAGATGGTCTTCTTCATTTTGAGACTTGGCGATCATGTCATCCACATATACTTCTATTTCTTTGTGCATCATGTCGTGGAACAAAGCCACCATAGCTCTTTGATAAGTTGCGCCTGCATTCCTTAAACCGAATGGCATAACCTTATAACAATAAGTGCCCCATGGAGTGATGAAGGTTGTCTTTTCCATGTCGTCAGGATCCATTTTGATTTGATTGTAAACAGAGAAACCGTCCATAAAGGAAAACACTGCAAACCGAGCTGTATATCTACCAAAGTATCAATATGTGGTAGAGGGAAGTCGTCTTTTGGACTGGCTTTGTTTAAATCTCGATAATCCACACACATCCTTACCTTTCCATCTTTCTTTGGTACAGGAACAATGTTGGCTACCCATTCTGGATACTTGGCCACTGCAAGGAAGCCTGCATCAATCTGCTTTTTTACCTCATCTCTGATTTTAAGAGCCATGTCGGGTCTGGTTCTTCTGAGTTTCTGTTTAACCGGAGGGCATTCAGGTCGGAGTGGTAACTTGTGAACCACTATGTCTGTATCCAAACCAGGCATATCCTGATAAGACCAAGCAAACACATCTACATATTCTCTTAAGAGTTCGTTTAACTGTTGTTTTACTTCTGCCCCTAGGGCTGCCCCAATTTTGACTTCTTTTTTGTCTCCTTCTGTGCCAAGATTAATGACCTCCAGATGTTCTTTGTGCGGTTGACGCTCTGCATCCTCTTTTTGGGCCAATCTTACCAGTTCATCAGGAATTTCACAGTCCTCATCCTCGTCTTCAGCTTGGTAAATTGGTGAATCAAGGTCAGGAGGAGATGTTTGGTCACAGGATTCAATGGGGTTATGGTCATCACTGCATGTTTGAAGGGTTTACTTTATTAAAACACACAATCAACAAATGCAACACACACAGAGAAAGAGAAAATTGTTTTTGTTTTGTTTTTTTTTTGTATTGCCATTTTTCTTTCAAAGTAAAAGCAAAAAAGACGGTAAAGAAACAACACGAGGATTTTTAACAAAATAGTCCATTCTCATTGATATTTCTTTGAAAGCATGGGGCCCTTACAAAACATTCCTATAGCCTTGGGCACGGCTATGGAGATTTTAAAATAACAAAGAAAGAAAACAACAAATTACTTTAACTCGGGAAAAACTACAGGAACTTCGATAGCCTCCCAGTTGTTCAGAGTAGCTTCATCATGATACATTAGCGCTCCTATGTCTTCACTTTCAAGATTTCCTTCCACGACGTTGATTTGAAAACCGCCACTGATAAATATTTCTTGAATAGCCTTTGGCCGACTGTTGTCATGCCTTGGTTCTTCATTTTGAGTTGGTTTGTAACCCAACCCCTGGCGGTTCATCCTCGGCTTTACCTCAATGACTTCTCCCCATCCTGCGGGAGTGCCTTCTTCCATTGTAGCTTTGGCGCCTTGAGCAGATGCGAAAGTTGGACCACTTTTTGCCACCGTCTCCTCTATCATCACTGCGTTTGCTATTTCTAGTGCTTGGAATGATGTCTCTAGTGCGTCCTCTTTTGCTTCAATGTACCGGAATGATGTAAGTTTACTGACCATTAATTCCTCTTCACCATGAACAATTACTAGTTTATCATTTACCACAAACTTCATTCTTTGGTGCAGGGTAGAAGTTACCGCCCCTGCTTCATGGATCCAGGGGCGTCCCAGTAAGCAGCTATAAGCTGGATTTATGTCCATCACCTGAAATACAATGTTAAATTCATGGGGTCCCACCAAAATTGGTAATTCTACTTCTCCGACGACCGTCCTCCTCGAACCATCAAAAGCTTTTACAATTAATGAGGTTGGTTTCATCTCTGCCCCGACATAGGCTAGTCTGGCCAGTGATCTTGCGGGTAGTACGTTTAACGAGGATCCTGTGTCGACCAGTACTCGTGCCAAAGTATCTTCCTGGCATTTGATGGATATGTGTAGTGCACGATTGTGATCACGTTTTTCCTTTGGTAACTCGGCGTCGCTGAAACTTAAAGTATTGCACGCCGTGATGTTAGCCACTACTGAATCAAACTGCCCAAGTGAAATATCCTTGGTTACGTGTGCTTGTCTCAATACTTTCTGTAATGCTTCCCTGTGAGCTGGAGAATTTATCAAGAGTGACAAGATTGATATTTTTGATGGTGTCTGATGAAGCTGATCTATCACTTTGTAATCACTTCTTCGGATAATCCTCAAAAATTCCTCATTTTCTTCTTCTGTGTTTGGAGCTTCTTTTTCTTTGATTACCACAGTAGGAATGACTTCCTTTGGAATAGCTACTGATTCTTTTGGCTGATAGATCCGACCGCTGCGGGTCATCTTGCTAGTGTCGGCAATATTGGTCACATCTTTCTGATTATCTGTCTGAATAATATTTCCCGTTTCTTGGTCTACCACGGTCACATCGCACTTCCACGGAACAGCTTTTGTATTGTCATAATGGAACGGTCTTGGTTTTTGAACTACGATTGGTCGTGGTTGACTTATAGCAGCTCTGTTGAAAACTGGCCTTGCACCCCTGTTAAACACTGGGACTTTCTCTTTTTTCCTGGACAGGTCGAAAACTGGCTCTATTACAGAAACCTCTTCTTTCCTTTCCTTACCACATACTTGTAACATCCCCTCATTTATCAATCTTTGTATATCTTCATGTATCCCATTACATCCACTGGAACTAATGGTACATTTTTCACATTGGTTATGAACACTTCCCAACAACCCTGCTTCTGTCAGCTTATCATGCAATGTCTTCAATGGCGTTCTAATTCTTGACACATCATTAACTATCTCTTCATCTGACTTTTCAATGGCATTGAACCCTCCATGGTTTGGCAGTGGGTTACTTTTGACGTTAGGTGGTACATCATCAAAGGACAAGATTTTCTTCTCCATCAACTCTCTTACCAGATGTTTTAAGGCAAAGCAACCTTCTAAGTCGTGGCCGGCAGCACCTTCATGGAAAGCACAATGGGCATTTGGGTTATAATATGGAGATGTGGTATCTGGATTAAGTGGTATTGTCGTGATCAACCCCTGCTGGACCAAAGATGGATATAACTCAGTGTACGTCATTGGTATTTGTGGGAGTGGAGGTTTTGTGGTTGGCCTCCGGTTCTGGTATTGTTGCCTGGGCTGTGGTACCCTCTGCTGCTGATTTTGTTGAAAGGGCGGAGTGTTGGGCGCTCGTTGATGCCCTTGCTGGTTTTGCTGATACATGGGCGCTGGTCGCCCTGGTTGATAGTTTGAAGTGGAATGGTTGAATGCTGGGGTCACAACTGCCACATATTGCTGAGGGGCATACTGTACCGGGTACATGGGTCTTTGTTGATGAAACTGTTGAACATAGTTAGGCTGGATTGGCTGGAAGAAACTTTGTTGAGGTGGCTGATATTGCTGATATGGAGGTCTCAAGGTACAATTTCTTCTTCCCATTACGACATTTGTTTCACCTTCTTTCTTCTTGTGAAACCCACTGCTGACCTTCTTAATATTGTTGTTGTTAGAACTGCTGGAGCTGCTGGCTACCTTTCCACTTTTCATTCCCAATTCTACCCTCACTCCCACGGCCACAATATCTGAAAAACTTGCAGACACACTGCTGATCATTTTCTCATAGAATTATGGTCTTACTGTATCAACAAACCAGTCTGTCAGTTCTTTTTCACTTAGAGGTGGTTCTACCTGGGATGCTGTTTCTCTCCACCGTTGAGCGTATTCTTTGAATGACTCTGCGCTTTTCTGGGACATGTTCAACAACTGCCTCCGGTCAGGTACCATATCCATATTATATTTGTAATGTTTCATGAATGCATCAGCCAAATCTTGAAAGCTGTGGATTCTGGACTTATCTAGACTTAGACACCATTTTGCTGGAGCTCCTTTCAGACTGTCTTGGAAGCAATGGATCATTAACTTGTCGTCTTCGACGTGTGCTGCCATTCTTCTATAGTACATGATTAAGTGAGTTCGTGGACAAGTAGCTCCTGAGTACTGATCGAAATTTGGGATTTTGAACTTTGGTGGTATTACTAGTCTAGATACCAAGCACATTTCTCTGGCGTCAGTGCCAAAGGTATCGTTTCCTTCCATCGCTCGGATCTTCCTCCCTATAGTTTCAACGCTTTCTCTTAACTTCTCATGTGATTCATTCTCCTCTTCATACCCTTCGGGTCCTTCGTATACTGGTGGTGGATTATGAAAGACGGGGCGTGCTTGAACCTGAACTGTAGCTGGAGTGTAGGTGGGAATAACTTGTGGAATCTCACCTCCCAAGGGAACTGTCTGTTGAGTGACTCTCGGCGGTGGCACAAAGCCTGGGGGTAACCCATAGGTTGGCACATTTGCAATAGTAACAGCCGTCGGGATCGGATCTGCAATGATTTCAGAGACAACGGTGGCTTGAGTGTCCAACATTGCCCGGATGACTTGCAAGGCTTCTTTGATCTGTCCCATGCCTCCTCGGAGCTCTCCGAGTTCATTGTCGATTCTGTTTACATCCAAGTTATGCTCTTCCATCCTTAAGCGAGCTTGGGCTCGGGTGTTGTACTGATGGCGAGGTCTCAGTGTGATTCTGTTGACAAGACAGAGGGATGTGACTCGACTCAGAAACATGCATATGCAATGTTCATGAAATGCAGACATGCAAAATGCAGATTTTAAACATTCAAGGGACTAAAAGCGTTATTTGCGAATATTATAACAATAAATAGGAAAAACAGCCACATCTTCATTGATAATATCTGGAGTTTACAACATCAAACGGGAAATGAAAATACAAGCTTCTACAAAACACGAAAAACAACAACAATAGATTCTAGATTCTTCTGCTGGATGGTCCTTCATCTTCAGACTGATTCTTTCTTCCACCTTGACGTACCAATTCTTGAAGTTCTTCTTTCTCTTGCATAGCCTTGAAATACTTATCTCTCCACATTTTCCCTTCTTTCTCGGCTTTTGCCAAGGCGGCTTTCAACTCTTCTACGAGGGTAGGCTTGGGCGAGTCAGGCTCAAAGCGGGTATAGAACATCTTCATTGCCGCTTCTCTCACCCATGATAGGTAAGATTCTGAAACAGTAGCGTTGTGGGGGCATAGGGAAGTTACTCCTCTTGTGTGGACATAACGCCAAGCGTACACGATTCGAGCCCTATAAGCGGGATTCTTCCTTTCCTCCAAGTAAAATTTCCTCAAATAGTCTGGATCTGGTTCATCTTCCATGGGGTGCCCCAACTGTCGACGGGCCAGAATAGGATTATAGCTGATGCACCCATTGACGCTGATGAGCGGTACATTCGGGAAATCTCCACAGCTTTGGATCATGGAAATTCCTCCATACATAGGATCAAACCATTTAATGTCTGAGTGTTTGAGCAACAGCAGCTTTTCTGTCCATGAGAGTCCATTTTGCTTATCCCAAATGGCTGGAATTTCTGACAAGTGGGAAATAAACCACTTGTGCAGGAGAACGGTGCAACATTCAATCTGTCCAACCCCATAGCGGTTCCTTCGGTGGAGGGTAAAATAAGTGTCGGCCAGCAAGGTGGGTACAGGATTTTTGATCAAGAAAAGATTAATCGCATATGCGTCCACAAAATCACTAGCAGTTGGGAACAGGAATAGTCCGTAAATGAGTAACACCAGGATGGCTTCAAATGCTTCAGTATTTTGTGACAAGGCATAGCTCTGAGCTTTTTCATATAGAAACATGGCTGAAATTCCGTACAATCCTCCCTTAGCACCCATATGAGATCGCACTTCGTCCAATTCCAAATACGCGGCCTCTGCAATTGCTCTTTCATTAGGAGTCCCCTCCCTTCCAGAAAAGGGACTGGGAGTAACACCTACCCCCATTAGGGCGGAATACTCCTCCAAAGTTGGTAGCAACTGATAATCTGGAAACGTGAAGCAATGATAGGTTGAATCATAGAATTGCACGAGTGCGGATAACATTTCTTCGTACACTTGAACTTCCAATAATGACAGCATATTCCCATGTCTTCCTCTGAACGCCTCGGGGTCTTCTACCAAACTTACCAGTTTCTTCAGGTTCTCTAATCTCAGTCTTCGGAACACAACCTCTTCTTTCTTTCCAGAATCCATCTTATAATATCTGCAAAATAATCTTTTAGTTCCTTGAATGTTTAAAATAACAAGAATGCAACCCTAAATGCAAAAGTTTTATGGAACTCAATTTTACCAAAATATCCTTTCATTTCATTGATTTTTCAAAAAGGGTATTGTCGCTACTGCGAAAATCGGCGCCGGCTGAACAGAAGAGTCGCCACCGTGCGTTATTTATCCCACGGGAGGGAAAGGAAACGCTCAGAGTAAACCTCGCACAACACGGGAAAGGTATGGTCGTCGCAACCAAAACCTGGATTCGGGAGTCGGTTACGCAAGGGGAAGGTACTAGCACCCCTCACGTCCGTCGTACTCGACGGGATCCACGCTTGTTTTCGGGTATGGATTGTTACTCTATCTATGATACAGGTCGAGGGTTAAAAAAGAAATAAAATGAAAATAAGAATGACTCGGCAAAGTATCGCACTTTATGCCTACGTATTCCCGCCTGGAACGAGAAATCGGAGTCAACGTAGTTCGCCTACCTACGGGAAAGGAGGGGAAGGTTGCTCGCTAGGATATCGCATCCTATGCCTACGTACTTCCACACGGCATGGAAGATCAGAGCAAACGTAGTTCGGGCCACGTACGACACAAGTCTGTCTTGGTCGATTTTATTCCTTCTGAAAAAGGTTTCCTTGATTAACGGTCCCGGCGGACAAAAATGACGTCTTGATGAGTTCCCGTTCTTTTACGGAAGAAGTGCCTTTTATTGTGTTTGAAATCTTTATGTGTTTTTCTGTTTGTTTTGAGAAAGAAAGAGACAGAACTCTAACCTACGGTGGCGAAGGGAAACAAACTAACCTAATGTTATCATGCATGGGTCAGGACCTAATGTCTATCATGCTCCTCTCTTGCACAGAGAGAAACAGAGATCCTAAGGGATAGGCAGAAACAGAAACAATATCAGATATATACAGTAAAACAGTAAAATGCATGGATGCAACAGTACAAGTGTAACGCCCCGATTCTGAATTCCCATTAAGAGTGCCAGTTTTGATTTTGCCGAATCCTATGGAACCTTTTGTGGTTTACTGTGATGCTTCTTTGTCAGGATTGGGTGGTGTATTGATGCAAGATGGGAAGGTCGTGGCGTATGCTTCTAGGCAGTTGAGAGTGCATGAAAAGAATTATCCTACTCATGATTTGGAGTTAGCGGCCGTGGTGTTCGTTTTGAAAATTTGGAGGCACTATCTTTATGGTGCAAGATTTGAGGTTTTTAGCGATCACAAGAGTTTGAAGTATTTGTTTGATAAAAAAGAATTGTATATGAGGCAAAGGAGATGGCTAGAACTTTTGAAAGACTATGATTTTGGTTTAAATTATCATCCGGGTAAGGCGAATGTGGTAGCCGATGCCTTAAGTCGGAAGTCGTTGCACGTGTCTACTTTGATGGTTAAAGAGTGGGAACTTTTGGAGAACTTTAGAGATTTGAGTTTGGTTTGTGAGTTATCACCGGGTAGTGTGACGCTAGGTATGTTGCATGTCACGAATGATTTCCTTACTACGGTGTGTGAAAAGCAAAAGTTGGATTTGAAATTTGTGGATTTGATGACGAATGGAAATGAAGATTTCAAAGTTGATGAATTAGGAGTTTTGAGGTTTCGAGGTCGTATTTGTATTCCCGATGATGCGGATTTGAAAAAGATGATATTGGAAGAGGGACATCAGAGTAACTTAAGTATTCATCCGGGAGCGAATAAGATGTATCAGGATTTGAAGAAGATCTTTTGGTGGTCTGGATTGAAAAGCGATGTTGCTCGTTTTGTGTACTCGTGTTTGACTTGTCAGAAGTCTAAGGTGGAGCATCAGAAGCCTAGTGGATTGATGCAACCGTTGGATATTCCGGAATGGAAATGGGATAGTATATCGATGGATTTTGTTACGGGATTGCCGAATACGCAAAGAGGACATAATGCTATTTGGGTGATTGTTGATAGGCTTACTAAATCGGCTCACTTTATTCCGATTGATATTACTTATTCTTTGGAAAGGTTGGCCGAGATTTATGTTAGCACTATTGTGAAGCTTCATGGAGTTCCTAAGAGTATTGTGTCGGATAGAGATCCTAGATTTACTTCAAGATTTTGGGAGAGTTTGCAAGATGCTTTGGGTTCTAAGTTGAGATTGAGTTCGGCATATCATCCGCAAACGGATGGTCAAACCGAGAGGACGATTCAATCGTTAGAAGATCTGTTGCGTGCTTGTGTGCTTGAACAAGGTGGTGCGTGGGACGGTTATTTAGCGTTGATTGAGTTCACCTATAATAACAGTTTCCATTCGAGTATTGGTATGGCGCCATTTGAGGCTTTATATGGTCGGAGATGTCGAACACCTCTGTGTTGGCATGAGACGGGTGAAAGGTCGGTAGTTGGTCCTGAAATGGTACAGTAAACGACGGAAAAGGTGAAATTTATTCGGGAAAAGATGAGAGCTTCTCAGAGTAGACAAAAAAGTTATCATGATAAAAGGAGAAAGGATCTCGAGTTTCAAGAGGGCGACCATGTGTTTTTGAGAGTTACACCGGTTACGGGTGTGGGTCGTGCTTTGAAGTCGAGAAAGTTGACTTCTCGTTTTATTGGTCCGTATCAGATTGTCGCACGAGTTGGTGTTGTGGCTTATCGTGTGGCGTTGCCTCCGAATCTTTCGAATTTGCATGATGTATTCCATGTCTCGCAACTTCGGAAGTATGTTCCGGATCCGTCACATGTTATTCCAATGGATGAAGTGGAAGTAAGAGATAACCTTACAGTTGAAGTTTTACCGGTTAGTATTTTGGATCGTGAAGTTAAGAAACTAAGAGGCAAGGATATTGCGCTTGTGAAAGTGTCCTGGGGAGGTGCCGCGGAAGGCAACATGACTTGGGAATTGGAGAGCAAGATGCGAGAGTCGCATCCAGAGTTGTTTGAATCAGGTGATATTTTCGAGGACGAAAATTTCTAAAGTGGGGGAGAGTTGTAACGCCCCGATTCTGAATTCCCATTCATTGTTGAGTCTTTTAATTTATTTAATTGATGTTTGTTTTAAATTGAGAAATTATATATTATTATGTGGTGTTTGCTTATTTTATCTATTTTTACCGATTCGGAGAGTTTTCGGGGAATTAGAGTAAAAAGGGCATTTTAGACATTTAGCACTTTAGTGTGAGAATTGATTGGTAAGTGTTGGAAAGAATTTGAGAGGAAAGAAATAGAGATAGAAATAGAATAAGAGAGGAAAAAGGAAGAAAGATAGTAACATAAGAAGAAAAACAAGAGAAAGAAAAGAGGAGAAGAGAAAGAGAAGAGAAAGTGGAGAGGAAAACCTAGAATCATCAAGGGATCATCACCAAAGCTTGCAATCGATCGGTAAGGGTGTGAAACTCCATCATCTCTTTAATGTATATGATTGTATGTGTATGTGTGTGGATTTTGTAGAGTTTCTACTCTTTTTCCACTTAGGTTAGAAGTTGGTGTCGTGAGTAGAATGAGGTTTTAATCGGTTAGAACTCGGATTAGACGATGTAGTTTAGTCGGGTGATGGTTGGGTTGTGCTACTGTGACTGGTTTGGATTTAATCGGTTGGTTGTGTGGAGTTTAGGCTTTGAGACAGCCATGGAAGTTCTGTCTTCGCAGGCTCGCCAGGCGAATGGCAGCGAAGCTTCGCCAGGCGAAGTCCAGCGAGCTGTAGCGAAGCAAGTCAGAAGCTAATATTCTGTATTCGCTGGCAAGTTCGCCAGGCGAAGTGAGTTGGCGAAGGTTCGCCAGGCGAGTGGGTAGCGAGCCTCAGCGAGTAATTCCAGAATTACTCCCAGTGGACTTCGCTGGGAAGTTCGCCAGGCGAAGGCCAGCGAGCATTCGCTGCGTGGCTTCGCCAGGCGAAGGTTGGCGAACCTGGCAGTGTTATTTTGTTTTGCTGTTTGTTCATAGCATGATGTTTGGTTGATTCAATTATGATTAATGCCTATATGAATGATTGATGTGTGAACTGTTTTGACATGTCGTGCTGTGGGTGGCCGAAAGGCGTGAATCCTAGATTGTAGAGTAAATGATAAATCTTGAATATTTGATAATCTTGTGTATTTGCTCGAATTGAATAGAAACGCATTGATAGGCTGATATGTGTGTAAACCATGTGTGGAATGGTGTATAATGTGAATGCATGATAGATATATGCTATGTATGTGATAAATGCAATGAGTATGTTCGTGAGCATAGTATGCATTTTTGTGTCGATTGATCCCTCGGAGGATTTGCAGAACCTCGTATGATACGATGGTTATATTTGATTCCTTGGAGAATCGGTTGCATTGTGTGATTCCTTGGAGAATCGGTTGCATTGTGTGATTCCTCGGAGAATCGGTCATAACATGTAATCCCGTGGAGGATTGGCTAGAGTATTTGATTCCGTGGAGAATCTGCTGAGTACTTGATCCCGTGGAGGATCTGCTGAATATTCGATTCCGTGGAGAATCTAATGAATATTTGATTTCGTGGAGAATCTGCTGAGTACTTGATCCCGTGGAGGGTCTGCTGAATACTCGATTCCTTAGAGAATCTGTTGAATGAGTCGGTACCGCATTTGCATCCGCATAGAGTCGTGTGTCGGTCTCTATGAGTTGCATGAGTCATCTGTGTATGATGCATTAGTTGTGTGAATATAACTGTGTATGTTATATATGATTGTTTGGAGGAAAATATAGTGAATGTTCATGTGTATGTGTAGAGACATGATTATTTGTATATGCTTAATGTGGGGAGAACATAATTTGAGTATAACTTGTACCAATATGAGTATATGTATATATACAATTTTATGCATTAACTGTTATGATGTTGTTTCTCACCCTTCTGCTGTTTTATGATGCTCTATGAGGCATTGCAGAGTAGGAAGCTGGAGGTTCTTTTTGTGAAGCGATGTCTTCATTCTTTTTGGTCAATGGCTCTGATATGTAACATCTGGGTAGTTAGGAAGCCTTTGACTCTTTTGGAGTTACATTTGTTTTGATTCTTTTGTGATACATATGTGTATGTATCTGCTGTGGATATGTTGTAAAGCATGAATTAACTGATGGTTGTATATACTTTTATGAATGAGATCGATTCAATATTTGGATGTTTCCGCTTTATTCTAAATATTGAAATGTGGGTTACCCATTGTTGCATATCTATTTTGAGCAGGTATCGTATGTGTTTAATTTCATGATAATGTGATGCGCCTCTTTTATACCATGTTTTAATCAAACTCTGATGAAATAAATTTTCTAAGTGCCTAATTGATTTATGGATTAACTTGGGGGTATAAAAAGGGGGTGTTACATTAAGTGGTATCAGAGCCAGTGTTGAGTCAGTCGTGTATGTCTTGTTGTTGTGTTGGTTGAACGGTTGTTTAACCTTGTTGTTATTTTTGGGAATCATCAGAATATGGCAGGTCGTAATGACAATGCTATGACAGCGGCGTTAGAGGCTATGGCCAGAGCTGTGCAGGGTGCACCTAACGTGAATGCGAATGATGAGTTTAGGAAGAACCAGCCACCGGTGTTCAAAGGGAGATTTGATCCGGATGGTGCTCAGATATGGTTAAAGGAAATTGAGAGGATCTTTAGGGTGATGGATTGTGCTGAAGGGAACAAGGTGAGACTAGGGACTCACATGCTGAGAGAAGAGGCTGATGACTGGTGGGTCAGCGTGAGGCAAGTTCTTGAGGTCGACGATGAGGAGATTACGTGGGATTTATTTCGTACTGAGTTTCTAAGGAAGTATTATCCCGAAAGTGTTAAAGGGAAGAGAGAAATGGAATTTCTGGAGTTGAAACAAGGTAATATGTCGGTGGTGGACTACACCGCTAAGTTTACTGAGTTAGTGAAGTTTCACCCTCACTATGATGCGGTTACGGCGGAATTTTCCAAATGTATCAAGTATGAGAATGGCTTGCGTCCTGAGATAAAGCAAGCGGTGGGTTATCAAAGGATACGAAGATTTTCGGATTTGACCGAGTGTTGCAGAATTTACGAAGAAGACAGTAGAGCTCGTTCTACTCATTATAAGGGTTTGAGCGAGAGGAGAGGGAAGCAGCAAGTACGAAGCGGGCCTTATGTGACGCCTGCTGATAAGGGCAAACATAGGGGAAACTTTGATAGGAGACCCGGAGGAGGTTCCGGTGCGATCAAATGTTTTAAGTGTGGCGTGATGGGCCACAAGTCCTATGATTGTGGAAAGTTCAAGGCGAAGTGTTCCAACTGTGGGCTCCTTGGACATGATGCAGCAGAGTGTAGAAAGAATGCTGTGAAGTGTTTTAATTGTGGCGAGGTGGGTCACATTAGCCCGAATTGTACCAAACCGAAGCAAGCTCCGGCGGGCGGAAAAGTATTCGCATTAGCAGGTTCAGACGCCCCTAATGCGGCAGATCGTTTGATTAAAGGTGCATGCTTTATTAATGATATGCCTTTAGTTGCTATTATTGATACTGGAGCGACTCACTCGTTCATTTCTCTTGCGTGTGCTAAGCGGTTGGATTTGTGTATGGTTTCTTTGGGTAGTGGTATGGTTATTGGGACTCCCGCTTCGGGGTCGGTAACTACTTCTTTGGTGTGTGCAAGTTGTCCTTTGACCATGTATGGTAAGGACTTCGTTATGGATTTAGTGTGTTTACCGTTGGAAGGTTTGGACGTAATCTTGGGTATGAACTGGTTGCAATTTAATAGAGTTCATCTAGATTTCTATCACAAGTTAGTAAGGTTTCCTTCTTTGGAAGATGGTGAAAACGAGAGTTTTCTTTCCACTAAAGAGTTGAAGAAACTTTTAGCGGACGAAGCTCAGTTGTTTGGTTTGTTTGCATCGTTGTCGGTGGAGAGCAAAGTTGAGCTCGACGTGTTTCCTGTGGTTTGTGAATTTCCTGAAGTGTTTCCGGAAGATGTTACGGATGTGCCGCCAAAGAGAGAGGTTGAATTTTCTATTGATCTAGTTCCGGGTACTAGACCGATTTCGATGGCCCCGTATCGGATGTCGGCATCGGAGTTGGTGGAATTGAAGAAGCAGTTGAATGATTTGTTGGATAAGAGATTTGTAAGACCAAGTGTTTCTCCTTGGGGTGCGCCGGTATTGTTGGTAAAGAAGAAGGATGGTAGTATGCGATTGTGTATTGATTATCGGCAGTTGAATAAGGTGACAATTAAGAACAAGTATCCGCTTCCAAGAATTGATGATTTGATGGATCAATTAGTTGGAGCCCGTGTTTTTAGTAAGATTGATCTGAGATCCGGTTATCACCAGATTCGGGTTAAGGAAGAAGATATTTCGAAGACGGCTTTTAGAACACGATATGGTCACTATGAGTATACGGTGATGCCATTCGGAGTTTCTAACGCGCCGGGTGTTTTCATGGAATATATGAACCGTATCTTCCACGAGCAGTTGGATCGTTTTGTGGTAGTGTTTATCGATGACATTTTGATTTATTCTAAGTCTCGAGAGGAACACGAAGAACATTTAAGGATTGTGTTGCGGATTTTGAAAGAGAAGAAGTTGTATGCAAAGTTGTCTAAGTGTGAGTTTTGGTTGTCGGAGGTGAGTTTTCTTGGGCATATTATTTCCGACAATGGTATTAGTGTGGATCCATCCAAGATCGATGCGGTAATGCAATGGGAGACTCCAAGATCGGTTACGGAAATTCGAAGCTTTTTGGGCTTGGCCGCTTATTACCGGAGGTTTATCGAAGGATTTTCAAAGTTAGCACTTCCGTTAACGCAATTGACTTGTAAAGGAAGGACTTTTATTTGGGATGTTAATTGTGAAGAGAGTTTCATGGAATTAAAGAGAAGGTTAACGACAGCGCCAGTTTTGATTTTGCCGAATCCTACGGAACCTTTTGTGGTTTACTGTGATGCTTCTTTGTCAGGATTGGGTGGTGTATTGATGCAAGATGGGAAGGTCGTGGCGTATGCTTCTAGGCAGTTGAGAGTGCATGAAAAGAATTATCCTACTCATGATTTGGAGTTAGCGGCCGTGGTGTTCGTTTTGAAAATTTGGAGGCACTATCTTTATGGTGCAAGATTTGAGGTTTTTAGCGATCACAAGAGTTTGAAGTATTTGTTTGATAAAAAAGAATTGTATATGAGGCAAAGGAGATGGCTAGAACTTTTGAAAGACTATGATTTTGGTTTAAATTATCATCCGGGTAAGGCGAATGTGGTAGCCGATGCCTTAAGTCGGAAGTCGTTGCACGTGTCTACTTTGATGGTTAGAGAGTGGGAACTTTTGGAGAACTTTAGAGATTTGAGTTTGGTTTGTGAGTTATCACCGGGTAGTGTGACGCTAGGTATGTTGCATGTCACGAATGATTTCCTTACTACGGTGTGTGAAAAGCAAAAGTTGGATTTGAAATTTGTGGATTTGATGACGAATGGAAATGAAGATTTCAAAGTTGATGAATTAGGAGTTTTGAGGTTTCGAGGTCGTATTTGTATTCCCGATGATGCGGATTTGAAAAAGATGATATTGGAAGAGGGACATCGGAGTAACTTAAGTATTCATCCGGGAGCGAATAAGATGTATCAGGATTTGAAGAAGATCTTTTGGTGGTCTGGATTGAAAAGCGATGTTGCTCGTTTTGTGTACTCGTGTTTGACTTGTCAGAAGTCTAAGGTGGAGCATCAGAAGCCTAGTGGATTGATGCAACCGTTGGATATTCCGGAATGGAAATGGGATAGTATATCGATGGATTTTGTTACGGGATTGCCGAATACGCAAAGAGGACATAATGCTATTTGGGTGATTGTTGATAGGCTTACTAAATCGGCTCACTTTATTCCGATTGATATTACTTATTCTTTGGAAAGGTTGGCCGAGATTTATGTTAGCACTATTGTGAAGCTTCATGGAGTTCCTAAGAGTATTGTGTCGGATAGAGATCCTAGATTTACTTCAAGATTTTGGGAGAGTTTGCAAGATGCTTTGGGTTCTAAGTTGAGATTGAGTTCGGCATATCATCCGCAAACGGATGGTCAAACCGAGAGGACGATTCAATCGTTAGAAGATCTGTTGCGTGCTTGTGTGCTTGAACAAGGTGGTGCGTGGGACGGTTATTTAGCGTTGATTGAGTTCACCTATAATAACAGTTTCCATTCGAGTATTGGTATGGCGCCATTTGAGGCTTTATATGGTCGGAGATGTCGAACACCTCTGTGTTGGCATGAGACGGGTGAAAGGTCGGTAGTTGGTCCTGAAATGGTACAGCAAACGATGGAAAAGGTGAAATTTATTCGGGAAAAGATGAGAGCTTCTCAGAGTAGACAAAAAAGTTATCATGATAAAAGGAGAAAGGATCTCGAGTTTCAAGAGGGAGACCATGTGTTTTTGAGAGTTACACCGGTTACGGGTGTGGGTCGTGCTTTGAAGTCGAGAAAGTTGACTTCTCGTTTTATTGGTCCGTATCAGATTGTTGCACGAGTTGGTGTTGTGGCTTATCGTGTGGCGTTGCCTCCGAATCTTTCGAATTTGCATGATGTATTCCATGTCTCGCAACTTCGGAAGTATGTTCCGGATCCGTCACATGTTATTCCAATGGATGAAGTGGAAGTAAGAGATAACCTTACAGTTGAAGTTTTACCGGTTAGTATTTTGGATCGTGAAGTTAAGAAACTAAGAGGCAAGGATATTGCGCTTGTGAAAGTGTCCTGGGGAGGTGCCGCGGAAGGCAACATGACTTGGGAATTGGAGAGCAAGATGCGAGAGTCGCATCCAGAGTTGTTTGAATCAGGTGATATTTTCGAGGACGAAAATTTCTAAAGTGGGGGAGAGTTGTAACGCCCCGATTCTGAATTCCCATTAATTGTTGAGTCTTTTAATTTATTTAATTGATGTTTGTTTTAAATTGAGAAATTATATATTATTATGTGGTGTTTGCTTATTTTATCTATTTTTACCGATTCGGAGAGTTTTCGGGGAATTAGAGTAAAAAGGGCATTTTAGACATTTAGCACTTTAGTGTGAGAATTGATTGGTAAGTGTTGGAAAGAATTTGAGAGGAAAGAAATAGAGATAGAAATAGAATAAGAGAGGAAAAAGGAAGAAAGATAGTAACATAAGAAGAAAAACAAGAGAAAGAAAAGAGGAGAAGAGAAAGAGAAGAGAAAGTGGAGAGGAAAACCTAGAATCATCAAGGGATCATCACCAAAGCTTGCAATCGATCGGTAAGGGTGTGAAACTCCATCATCTCTTTAATGTATATGATTGTATGTGTATGTGTGTGGATTTTGTAGAGTTTCTACTCTTTTTCCACTTAGGTTAGAAGTTGGTGTCGTGAGTAGAATGAGGTTTTAATCGGTTAGAACTCGGATTAGACGATGTAGTTTAGTCGGGTGATGGTTGGGTTGTGCTACTGTGACTGGTTTGGATTTAATCGGTTGGTTGTGTGGAGTTTAGGCTTTGAGACAGCCATGGAAGTTCTGTCTTCGCAGGCTCGCCAGGCGAATGGCAGCGAAGCTTCGCCAGGCGAAGTCCAGCGAGCTGTAGCGAAGCAAGTCAGAAGCTAATATTCTGTATTCGCTGGCAAGTTCGCCAGGCGAAGTGAGTTGGCGAAGGTTCGCCAGGCGAGTGGGTAGCGAGCCTCAGCGAGTAATTCCAGAATTACTCCCAGTGGACTTCGCTGGGAAGTTCGCCAGGCGAAGGCCAGCGAGCATTCGCTGCGTGGCTTCGCCAGGCGAAGGTTGGCGAACCTGGCAGTGTTATTTTGTTTTGCTGTTTGTTCATAGCATGATGTTTGGTTGATTCAATTATGATTAATGCCTATATGAATGATTGATGTGTGAACTGTTTTGACATGTCGTGCTGTGGGTGGCCGAAAGGCGTGAATCCTAGATTGTAGAGTAAATGATAAATCTTGAATATTTGATAATCTTGTGTATTTGCTCGAATTGAATAGAAACGCATTGATAGGCTGATATGTGTGTAAACCATGTGTGGAATGGTGTATAATGTGAATGCATGATAGATATATGCTATGTATGTGATAAATGCAATGAGTATGTTCGTGAGCATAGTATGCATTTTTGTGTCGATTGATCCCTCGGAGGATTTGCAGAACCTCGTATGATACGATGGTTATATTTGATTCCTTGGAGAATCGGTTGCATTGTGTGATTCCTTGGAGAATCGGTTGCATTGTGTGATTCCTCGGAGAATCGGTCATAACATGTAATCCCGTGGAGGATTGGCTAGAGTATTTGATTCCGTGGAGAATCTGCTGAGTACTTGATCCCGTGGAGGATCTGCTGAATATTCGATTCCGTGGAGAATCTGATGAATATTTGATTCCGTGGAGAATCTGCTGAGTACTTGATCCCGTGGAGGGTCTGCTGAATACTCGATTCCTTAGAGAATCTGTTGAATGAGTCGGTACCGCATTTGCATCCGCATAGAGTCGTGTGTCGGTCTCTATGAGTTGCATGAGTCATCTGTGTATGATGCATTAGTTGTGTGAATATAACTGTGTATGTTATATATGATTGTTTGGAGGAAAATATAGTGAATGTTCATGTGTATGTGTAGAGACATGATTATTTGTATATGCTTAATGTGGGGAGAACATAATTTGAGTATAACTTGTACCAATATGAGTATATGTATATATACAATTTTATGCATTAACTGTTATGATGTTGTTTCTCACCCTTCTGCTGTTTTATGATGCTCTATGAGGCATTGCAGAGTAGGAAGCTGGAGGTTCTTTTTGTGAAGCGATGTCTTCATTCTTTTTGGTCAATGGCTCTGATATGTAACATCTGGGTAGTTAGGAAGCCTTTGACTCTTTTGGAGTTACATTTGTTTTGATTCTTTTGTGATACATATGTGTATGTATCTGCTGTGGATATGTTGTAAAGCATGAATTAACTGATGGTTGTATATACTTTTATGAATGAGATCGATTCAATATTTGGATGTTTCCGCTTTATTCTAAATATTGAAATGTGGGTTACCCATTGTTGCATATCTATTTTGAGCAGGTATCGTATGTGTTTAATTTCATGATAATGTGATGCGCCTCTTTTATACCATGTTTTAATCAAACTCTGATGAAATAAATTTTCTAAGTGCCTAATTGATTTATGGATTAACTTGGGGGTATAGAAAGGGGGTGTTACAACAAGCGAGGCAAGGGAGTCCCACTCAACCTCGAACCTAGAAAACAATAGGCAAAAGTGAACAGGCTTCACTTTCAACCCAGCAGGGTAAACAGCAAACAATACAGTCAGGAAAACCAATACATCAGCAATGAAATACAACAGCAAAAGAACAGCATCAGCAGCTCTGAATCAACATCTGGCTTCAAGTAATCTCCAATCATTTATGGGCTCCAACAAGCATCAATCTCCATCTTCATGATCTTCAGGAAAGGGCTTTGATCATCAGTCTTCTATCTGCAATGGCTTTTCTTCAAGTCTCAGGCTCCAGGATGAACATCAGCCAACCAGATGAAGTGAATGAATGTTAGACAGTTAATTACCTACCAAGGGTGGTTCATCAACTGTTAACATTAAACAGAAAGTTTTCTCTCAAAAGTTCTATCTTTCAAATACATTCACTGATCCTTCCAAAGGAAGGAGGTGGATATTTGAAAGAGACTTTGAATCATAGAGAAAGGATAGAGGCAAACAAAGCCACCTAGGTTTGAGAAGCAAGCTTTCTAATCAAGAGCTCTGCCTAGCTCCTAAACCCTAGTCTCCTCAGCAGCTGCTAGCAAGAACCTCCTCTCCAACTCTGGCAGTTGTTCTTCAATCGCTGGATCTCCAATGGTCTTCATCTCCCCAAGTCTTCAGCTCTCCCAAGTCCCCAAACAATCCCAATACCCAAACAATCAAGCAATAATCCCCAGAGGGCACACCACACCAGTCAATCAGATACAACAGCATATTAATAGCAGTAGGGGAATCCTGACTTTTTCTAAGGGGATCTAATAACTACCCTTAACCCCTATAGTCCCATAACTAAACTAGTCAAACCCTAAGTCCTAAGGGAAAAGAATCAAATATCCTAAGTCATCACCTAAAACCCTAGTTTTATTCATGTTGTTCACACCTACATTAAGCACCTAAAATTAATTTCTAAAAATGGGAACTAAATTGAATCTACAAGTTCAATGTCTAAACTAAACAACCTAAAAAGAATGGGCAAAAAAATATTGAAGCAATTAGTAGAACAAAAAATAACAAAATTATGTATGAAATGAAATTATGTAAAATGTTATTTTTTTAGAAAATATGGGAAAAATATCAAATAAAAAATAAAATGCCATTTTTATTTTTTATAATTTTCTTGACATCTCAAAGAAAAATATGCAAAAAGAATGAATTAAAAATGATGATTTTTCTATTTATTATGAATTTTTAAAAATGGATGAAAAATGAAAAGAAAATAAAAAAAACAAATATAAAGAAATAGCCAGAGGGGTGAGAATAGCAAGAAATTCATGTTCAGCGCGTTGGGCTTAATAAATTGGGGGGTGCGAATAGCTGTCTGAGCCCAATCCCCCCAATTAGTGAAACGGTGCGTTTTAAGTTTTGAATTTTCCCACCAAACTCAGGCTACGCGTGGACCGTCCGATGCCACACTCCAGTCCAAGGTCAAACGTGCATCCTACGGCTTTGGAGTCATCATCAACCTTGGACTCCCTAGGGTTTCAGATACCCTCCATGCACGATTCCATCTTCAAGCATTCGGTTCTCCCTCATCTCCTCATGAAAATCAAAACTACAAACACCAAACTTGCTTCATTTTCCACGTAGAATGCAACTACATCATCAGTTCTTGTTAAACTTCACCCAATCACTAAACACGATAGCTTCCCTTCCATGGCTGCCTCAATTCTGACCTTCACTAAACCCTAATCTCTTGCTAACAGAACATTAATCAAGCATCACTGATCATGCTACACTAATCCAAATGAGCCACCACTCACTAATCTCCTAGTTATGGGTCAAAACAGTTTTATGGCTCATGCAAGAATCTTCACCAATTCACACTAAAAGCTTCAGGATTACTCCTCTAACCACCTAGGTCACTATTATCCTAACAAACCTATGTCATGCTAACTACATCAAGCCAATTTGAATGGAGAACATACCTGGTATAATATGAAAAACAGAATGGTGAATCCTTCACTTCGAGCTCAGCAATGGCTTAAACTTGATCAATGTGCTTGGATCTTGATTCTGTATGCATCTACTCTGGCCCAAACACTCTGAATTCTTGTAATGGATTCTTCTTGCACTTTTGAGAATGAACTTACAACACACGAATTTGGAACTATTTCCACTGGATCTTGCTTGAAACTGGTTATATGATGATTGTAGAGAATGATGGGATCAAGAATTTTGCAAAATGATCAAGATTTGAGGGAGTTTGAGTAGTTTATGCAAGAATGAGAAAATGGATGAAAATTGAAGCTTTGAACAAATGGGAGCACCAACCCTTGCATGAATCAGCTTGTATGAATATATAGATGATGTTGGAACCTCCTAGAACATTGGAGAAATTTCCCTTGCATTTTTCCTTTTCAATTTGGATTATGTTACTTTCAATTCAAGCAACCATGGATAACTCACAAATTATGACCTAAGCTCAAAATTCCACTTTAGCCAATGTCTTTAGAATGCCTTTTCCATTCAAAATGACCTATAATTTTGCATCATTTGGCCAAGATATGAAAAATATCATTTTTTAAGCCATTTTCCTTCATTAAATTCACCAATTTTGAAACCTTGTGCTATGGACACTTCCAATCTCTCATGGTCACTTTCCTAGACTCAAAATGTCATTTGGAGTAAGTTTGATGTTGTAAGTTTTTCCATTTGAGGCCTCCTTGTATGAGTTTTGGACATAGGTTAAAATGACCTGTAATTCACAAATGACCAAAATACCCTTTGCTTGCCAAGACCATAAGTTGAGTTCCACACATCCTATGAAGGCATACTATACCATTATAGAAAGCTAAGACAATGAGGAACAATTCTTATGTTGACCAGAAATTCATTTGAAATCTCCTTGAGGGGTAAAACTAGCTTGGAAGTCAAGTCACTTTCACAGACAAAATTTCAGATACCTCAGATGACCTGTAACTTGTAAGGACCATAACTTGAGTTATATAAATCTCCTTGATGTCTTCCACCACTCAAATTAAAGGTCTTGAGATACTCTACAAGTTTCATGTTGGCCAAGGATCCATTTGAAGCTTGCATTTTGACTTATCTTGCTTGGAAATCTGACCTAAACTAGGGGATTTTACATAGAAACCCTAATTTAGAAACTCCTCTTCTCCTTGATTTCTATTGAATTCTTCTTAGAATGACAACATATCCTTATTCTCCATGTAAAATGATGAACCCCACATCTCTCCAATAGCCCTTAATGCCTTTCAATCAGTCAATTGACCTGGAGTTGACCCAGGGTTGACCCAGATGAAACCCTAGTTGACTGTCTCCAACTGTAGCTCTTGTGATCACATCAACAACTTGTTTTCCTCTCCAAATGACTTTCTAAGTCCTCCAAGATGTCTAGATACTCTCCATACTCAGCCCACAGCTCACAATTCTCTTGTTGATCCTCAGATGCCCTCAGATAGGAGATAGACTCAAAGCTTGATCCACTGACCTCTCTGCTTTCAAATTCCTCTTGATAGGCCTCTAGAGATGAGAATAATGCTTGATCCCCTGTTGAATGCCTTGCTATGCTTATGCTATGCAGATGGTTAGGCTATGTACATGACTCTATATGCAAATGCTAATGATATTGAAACATAAACCAAGTGAATAAGGTTGGGCAAATTTTAGGGTGCAACAGCTGCCCCTATTCAAGCGGCTTGGACCCGATTGGATGAAGAGCCCGGAGCCTTCAGACATTCGCGGTACGAGATGGTTGAATACTAGGAACCCAGAAATTTGCCAACCGCAGAAATAAACTGCGCCACTGCTTGGGGAACGACATTCATCAGCTGAATTTAACTGTTACGACAACCCACTGATCTCGTGCGACCGTGCTGGGGATTCTTCTCATCATCCTGAAAAAGATTGAATCATCGGAAACTTCGTCCTTTGCTTGTCCACGTCAGGACTCTATCTGCTGTCAACTCGGAAAAAACTTCAACACTTTGCTGGGGACGGCTCGTCTGCCTTCTTGTCAGAGATAAATCGTCCACGTTAGGAATAAACTCTTCCACGTTAGGAATACCACCGTCCACGTTAGGAATCACCTTTCCACGTTAGGAACCATCTTTTCTGTATCTGTCCACGTCAGGACTAAACCTTTCATCTTTCCACGTCAGGAAGCAATCTTCTTTCCACATAAGGAGAACTATATCAAACTGTCCACGTAAGGACCCCAATACCACTCGACATGCCCGCGTCAGGACTCCAATCTTTCCGCGTAAGGAAGCCAACTCTTTCCGATTTGTCCGCGTCATGACTACATTTTTCCACGTAAGGAATGCCATCTTAATCTGTCCGCGTGAGGACTCCGCTCTTTCCACGTAAGGAATCCTCCTCTTATGTGTCCGCGTAAGGACTCAATCTTTTCCACGTAAGGAACACGATCTCCTTTCCCCGTAAGGAGCCAATTTTTTTTTTTTATTTGTCCACGTAAGGACTCCCATATTCCATGTAAGGACCTGAAGTTTCTCTTTCTCTTCCACGTAAGGAACACGCCTTCTTTCCACGTTAGGCATACTTCTTCTTCTGAATCCGTCCACGTCAGGACTAAATTTTCCACGTAAGGAATCTATCTTCTTCTTCCACGTTAGGAATAACTTCTTTGATCTGTCCGCGTGAGGACTCAATCTTTCCACGTAAGGAAACCCATTTTTTCCACGTAAGGAATCTCATCTTTCCACGTTAGGAATAAACTCGTCTTTCCACGTAAGGAACTGAAACCTCTTTTCCCACGTAAGGAATAAACTTGTCCACGTCAGGACCCATCTTTCGTCTTGATTTGTACACGTCAGGACTCAGGCACCTTCGACCCGCTGGGGAAATAAAACTTGTCCACGTCAGGACTCACATCTCCTCTGTTGAGAAAATAAAACTTGTCCGCGTCAGGACTCACATCTTCGTCCGACCTGTCCACGTCAGGACCCACGCTTCACCAACACGAAGAAAGATAACTGCTGAGAGTAAATGGTCCACGTTAGGACACCAACACAAAGAGTAATCAGCTTTGTCAACGTCGTGGCTTCACATTCCACCAATTCCGAGAACCCGAACCTGTCCACATTAGGACTAACACATTTCATCAACCCGGGGAAATAAATCTGTCTACGTTAGGACGCCCACTTCTGAAGAAATCCCGTCAATATAGGAATAAATTGTCCACGTCAGGACTTAGTTCTCCATTGATCCCAACCCACAAACTTCTTTAGCACTGACGTAACAGCGACTATGAGGCGGACTCTACTGGGGATATCTGGGAACCAAACTACCGGATGCCTGTTTTGATGACCGGAGTCAACTTCTGAAATTCTGATTCATAAAACCCCTGATAACAACTAACTCTGCCTGGGAATAAAGAGAAACTTATCCTGATAACTCTGTGGGGAATACGGCTGAAACCGACATTATCATTGGATGTCCCACGCCAAGATCTTGAATGTTTGGTAGTTCATTTGAGCAAGAGTTCTCTCCACCTGAACTGCTAGAGTACAGAAACTGCTTCAGCAAAATAAATGCTGAAGATAATGCCGACTCCGCTGGGGATAGCCAGATGCTACAGAATTACTCCAGCAAAATAAATGCTGGAAGGGTGAAGTCAACCCTGCTGGGAAATTGGGAACTCAAACCAAACACCCTGTTGGGGTAACCCCCTGCTGGGGAATATAACTTTGCTGGGGAATAGCAGATGTACACGGTATGATCGGACTTTCTGCTGGAGAGTGAACTGGTATTACTCAGTATCCCTGACAAAATACATGACAGGAACCATCACCAACTCTGCTGGGAGAGTCTTGATCTTCGAGTTCCACTGGGAGGAAAGAACACTTGCTGAAAAGAGAATTCCGCTGGGGACGAAGCTATTCTCTTGGGGAACATCAACTGGCTCCGCTGGGAGAGAGTGAATGACTCTGCGAGGAAAGATGAACTTGTCTGGATACAGCTCACAACTATTAATCCTTTGCGGCTAAACCACTCTGCTTGAGATACACTGTCTGAATATAGCCTTACGATCTTGGAATCGTCAATTCTGTTGAGGATGAACGACTTTGCTGGATAATCCTTTTTGCACAAGCTACGACTAGCTGGAGAGTTCTATCCTGCATGACCTGCGTGAGGGCCGAGTCTTTAGTTATTGCAATCTTTTGATCATCTTCCTCGTACGGTTATGAAACCTGCAACAACACAAACAAGGCAAGACAAGCCTATGCAACCAAATCAATTCAGGTTAGTGACGTTATCTTCAGTTAATTCAAAGCTTTAGCAACTGTTGGCAAGGGCCAGTGACGTTATACACACGCTAGTTTCATCAAACTTAGGCGTTAATCATGCACAAAACAGTAAAGAACAGTGTCAAGTACTGAATAACGTATTTTATTGATTGGGCCCCTGAATGGGCGGAGTTTTGTACACGGGATGTAACTCCTGAAATGAGGAAGCTACACAAAGCAAATATACAAGTATACAAGTATGCACAAGAAGCATAAATATTGACAACTTAAATTTGTACACATGTCGGCAACGGGATGCAGATGAACACCACGAACTGATCCTCCCATGACTCGCCCGACTCTAATGCTTTCCCGGTATCCCCACTTCTGAAGCGATTGTATCAGATAACCGACTCCTCAAATGTATTCTCCCGCATTGATGCTTATTGCAATTATCCAATTCGGACCGCAGTCATTTGCTTTTCAAATCCCTAACTTTTGCGTGAACCGCCCTTTACGGGTTTTCAGTTCACCGGGATACCCCTTTTTGCCGAAGTCGCCCAGTGTAGGTTTTCAACTTCGCGGGTGTACATTTTTCAATTTTATCCCTAATTTTTGCCCGAACCTTTCATTCTGTTTTTGGTTCGCCAGGATGCCCCATTTTTGCCTGGACTCTCTTTTTCTGTCCAGCGGGTCAATTTTAAGCAAAGTATTTTTTAACTGCGTCCGAATTCACAGGCGACGTGAAGTCTTCACCGTCCATAGTGGACAACAACAACGCTCCTCCTGAAAACACTTTCCTGACAACGTATGGCCCTTCGTAGTTGGGGGTCCATTTGCCCCTGTGATCTGCTTGCGGCGGGAGAATCCTTTTCAGCACAAGGTCGCCCGTCTGAAAGCTTCGCGGATGTATCTTCTTATCATACGCTTTCTTCATTCGGCTCTGGTACAAACGACCGTATGCTAGAGAAGCTAGCCTCTTCTCATCCATTAAACTCATTTGATTCAACCAGTCTTTTACCCATTCTGCCTCGTCCAGCTGAACGTCTCGCAATACCCTCAGAGAAGGGATTTCGACTTCCAATGGTAGCACCGCTTCCATTCCGTAGACCAACGAGAACGGAGTTGCCCCGGTTGATGTGCGTACCGTCGTACGATAACCGTGCAATGCAAAGGGTAGCATCTCATGCCAATCCTTATAGGTCACCACCATTTACTGAACGATTTTCTTGATATTCTTATTGGCCGCCTCAACAGCGCCATTCATCTTGGGTCGGTAAGGGGAGGAGTTGTGATGTTCGATCTTGAAATTCTGACAGAGCTCCTTCATCATTTTGTTGTTCAGGTTTGAACCATTATCCGTGATTATCCGCTCGGGAATTCCATATCGGCAAATGATATCTCTTTTGATGAATCTGGCCACCACTTGCTTTGTTACATTTGCGTATGACGCCGCTTCTACCCACTTGGTGAAATAATCGATTGCTACTAGGATGAACCGATGCCCGTTAGAAGCTGTCGGCTCGATATTTCCAATCATATCGATCCCCCACATCGAGAATGGCCATGGAGATGACATCACATTTAGAGGACTTTGAGGCACGTGTATCTTGTCAGCATAGATTTGGCACTTGTGGCATTTCCTCGCGAACTTGAAACAATCAGTTTCCATCGTCAGCCAAAAGTAACCTGCCCTCAGCAGCTTTCTCGTCATAGCATGCCCACCAGCATGCGTACCAAAGGTACCTTCGTGAATTTCCTCCATGAGCAGCTTTGCCTCTTTCTCGTCTACACAACGCAACAGCACCAAATCGTGGTTTCTTCTGTACAAGACACCGTCCGGATTCAAATAGAAATTGCCTGCTAACCTCCTGAGAGTCTTCTGATCTTGACTGGACGCCCCAGCCGGATACTCTTTATTCTTCAGGAAATTAAGGATGTCGAAATACCAGGGTTTGTCATCAAATGCTTCATCAATAGCAAATACATAAGCTGGCCTGTCAAGCCGAGAGATAATGATTCGGGGAGCCTCGTTCCAGAAGTTGACTTTGTATATGGAAGACAAAGTGGCAAGGGCGTCAGCCATTTGATTTTCTGCCCGCGGTACATGATGCAATTCAACCTTGTCGAAGAAAGGCAACAATCTCCTTGCGTAATTCATGTAATGTATCAAGTTGGGCTGCCGTGTCTCCCATTCCCCTTTGATCTGATTCACCACCAGAGCTGAGTCTCCGTATACGTCCAGATGTTTGATTCGCAAATCAATGGCTTCTTCAAGCCCCATTATACAAGCTTCGTATTCGGCCTCATTATTGGTAACAGCAAAGGTCAGTCGGGCAGTAAACGGGATGTGCGACCCGTGTGGCGTGGTGATGATTGCCCCTATTCCGCTACCGTAAGCATTCACGGCTCCGTCAAATATCATCTTCCATTTGGAACCCAACTCCGGTCCTTCGTCTGGCAACGGCTCTTCACAATCTTTCATCTTTAGGTACATGATATCCTCGTCAGGAAAATCAAACCTCATTGATTGATATTCTTCAATAGGCTGCTCTGCCAGATATTCAGACAGCACACTCCCCTTTATAGCCTTCTGCGAGACGTATTGAATATCATATTCAGTCAAGACCATCTGCCAACGGGCAATTCTTCCTGACAACGCCTGCTTTTCGAATACATATTTGATAGGATCCATCTTCGAGATGAGCATGGTTGTATGATTCAGCATGTACTGCCTCAAACGCTTGGCGGCCCAGGCTAGCGCGCAGCAAGTTTTCTCAAGCATTGAGTATCGAGATTCACAGTCTGTAAATTTCTTACTCAGGTAATAGATCGCATGCTCTTTTCTCCCTGTCTCGTCGTGTTGACCGAGAACACAACCCATGCTTCCCTCAAGAACCGTCAAATACATTATCAAGGGTCTACCTGCCACTGGGGGTATCAGAATGGGGGGCTCCTGCAAATACTGCTTTATTTTATCGAACGCCTTTTGACAATTTTCGTTCCATGTTACAGCTTGATCTTTCTTCAACAGCTTGAATAATGGTTCACACGTGGCCGTTAGGTGAGATATGAACCGGGCGATGTAGTTCAACCTCCCTAAAAACCCGCGCACGTCTTTCTCTGTTTTGGGCGTCGGCATTTCTTGAATCGCTTTTATTTTAGCAGGATCGACCTCTATTCCTCTTTCGCTTACGATAAACCCCAGCAGCTTACCCGATCTCACCCCGAAGGTGCATTTATTAGGGTTCAGCCTCAGCCTAAACTTCCTAAGCCTTTTAAACAACTTCAACAGATTTACCAGATGCTCTTCCTCCGTCTGGGATTTGGCAATCATATCGTCAACATATACTTCGATCTCTTTATGCATCATGTCATGAAAAAGAGTCGTCATCGCACGCTGATATGTTGCCCCAGCATTCTTCAAACCAAAGGGCATCACTTTGTAGCAAAATGTTCCCCAAGGCGTTATGAAAGTAGTCTTCTCCATATCCTCTGGCGCCATTTTAATTTGATTATAGCCCGAAAAGCCATCCATGAAGGAGAATACGGAGTATTGAGCAGTATTATCAACTAACAAGTCAATATGAGGAAGTGGAAAATCGTCTTTTGGGCTTGCTTTATTCAAATCTCGATAATCCACGCACATTCGAACCTTGCCATCTTTCTTTGGCACTGGTACGATGTTGGCAACCCATGAGGGATATTTTGTCACAACCAGGAAACCAGCGTCCCACTGTTTTTGAACTTCCTCTTTGATCTTCATTGCCATATCTGGTCGAGTTCTGCGAAGCTTTTGTTTGACTGGCGGGCAATCTTCTTTTAATGGCAGGCGATGCACAACCATGTCTGTATCGAGCCCCGGCATATCTTCATATGACCAAGCGAATACATCATTATACTCTCAGAGCATTTCAACCAGTCTTCGCTTGGTATCACTCTGCAGTGCGGCTCCGATACGAATATTCTTCTCAACCCCTTCCGACCCCAAGTTGATAATTTCGATGACCTCATCGTGAGGCAGAATGGCTCTTTCCTCTTGCTTCACCAACCAAGACAGTTCTTCAGGAACGTCGCTATCTTCGACAACCTCTTCTTCGGCCTGGAATACCGGGTGCTCGAAGTCGGGACGAGTCATAGGTGGTTCAAGGATGTCATCTGAAAATGTTGTCCTGCAAAAGGAATGGTTAAGCGCTTCAAAATGCGTATAAAGCGAACAACCACGTTGCCATTTTATTGAGAAATATAAAACAAGAAAGACAGGGATTACAGTATTTGCACATGAAAAAACGCCATTTATTTAATGATTAACACGCAATGTTCATAACAACACAGCCCTAAGCAAATCCTGATGCCCCGGGCAAGACATCAGATTATTCAACAATTAATAAAGCAAAGCATTACTGTTTAAAAGTCACAGGAACAAGCTCCTGAATAGACCAGTTGCACAGTCCCTGTCCTGGCGTGCTTGGCTGAATCCAGGCATCCATATCACAGTCGCTGTCTCCTTTGTCAGATTCCGAAGCAGCATTGACGGTCTCATGACATACTCCACTGGCAAGGATGGTGACTGGCCCTCTGAAACGGGGTGCTCCCACGGAATGAGTTGATGACGACGGCTGGTATCCCAGCCCGAACCGGTCCATCTTCACAGGAATGTCCAGCACTTTGCCCCAGCCCTTTGCTTCTCCTGCTTCTACTAGAGCTTGAGCTTCTTTATACGATGAGACGGCTATCTCCGACGCTTTGCTCGGCCCGGGACCTTTGTCCTTGATGCGCAAACCTTCAAATGCCTGGCAGGGTGTTTCGTGGATTTCTCCGTCGACCTCCACATATTTAAATGACGACAGATGGCTGACCAGGATGTCCTCTTCTCCGCATACAGATGGCTGACCAGGATGTCCTTTTCTGCCCGCGGTACATGATGCAATTCAACCTTGTCGAAGAAAGGCAACAATCTCCTTGCGTAATTCATGTAATGTATCAAGTTGGGCTGCCGTGTCTCCCATTCCCCTTTGATCTGATTCACCACCAGAGCTGAGTCTCCGTATACGTCCAGATGTTTGATTCGCAAATCAATGGCTTCTTCAAGCCCCATTATACAAGCTTCGTATTCGGCCTCATTATTGGTAACAACAAAGGTCAGTCGGGCAGTAAACGGGATGTGCGACCCGTGTGGCGTGGTGATGATTGCCCCTATTCCGCTACCGTAAGCATTCACGGCTCCGTCAAATATCATCTTCCATTTGGAACCCAACTCCGGTCCTTCGTCTGGCAACGGCTCTTCACAATCTTTCATCTTTAGGTACATGATATCCTCGTCAGGAAAATCAAACCTCATTGATTGATATTCTTCAATAGGCTGCTCTGCCAGATATTCAGACAACACACTCCCCTTTATAGCCTTCTGCGAGACGTATTGAATATCATATTCAGTCAAGACCATCTGCCAACGGGCAATTCTGCCTGACAACGCCTGCTTTTCGAATACATATTTGATAGGATCCATCTTCGAGATGAGCATGGTTGTATGATTCAGCATGTACTGCCTCAAACGCTTGGCGGCCCAGGCTAGCGCGCAGCAAGTTTTCTCAAGCATTGAGTATCGAGATTCACAGTCTGTAAATTTCTTACTCAGGTAATAGATCGCATGCTCTTTTCTCCCTGTCTCGTCGTGTTGACCGAGAACACAACCCATGCTTCCCTCAAGAACCGTCAAATACATTATCAAGGGTCTACCTGCCACTGGGGGTATCAGAATGGGGGGCTCCTGCAAATACTGCTTTATTTTATCGAACGCCTTTTGACAATTTTCGTTCCATGTTACAGCTTGATCTTTCTTCAACAGCTTGAATAATGGTTCACACGTGGCCGTTAGGTGAGATATGAACCGGGCGATGTAGTTCAACCTCCCTAAAAACCCGCGCACGTCTTTCTCTGTTTTGGGCGTCAGCATTTCTTGAATCGCTTTTATTTTAGCAGGATCGACCTCTATTCCTCTTTCGCTTACGATAAACCCCAGCAGCTTACCCGATCTCACCCCGAAGGTGCATTTATTAGGGTTCAGCCTCAGCCTAAACTTCCTAAGCCTTTTAAACAACTTCAACAGATTTACCAGATGCTCTTCCTCCGTCTGGGATTTGGCAATCATATCGTCAACATATACTTCGATCTCTTTATGCATCATGTCATGAAAAAGAGTCGTCATCGCACGCTGATATGTTGCCCCAGCATTCTTCAAACCAAAGGGCATCACTTTGTAGCAAAATGTTCCCCAAGGCGTTATGAAAGTAGTCTTCTCCATATCCTCTGGCGCCATTTTAATTTGATTATAGCCCGAAAAGCCATCCATGAAGGAGAATACGGAGTATTGAGCAGTATTATCAACTAACACGTCAATATGAGGAAGTGGAAAATCGTCTTTTGGGCTTGCTTTATTCAAATCTCGATAATCCACGCACATTCGAACCTTGCCATCTTTCTTTGGCACTGGTACGATGTTGGCAACCCATGAGGGATATTTTGTCACAACCAGGAAACCAACGTCCCACTGTTTTTGAACTTCCTCTTTGATCTTCATTGCCATATCTGGTCGAGTTCTGCGAAGCTTTTGTTTGACTGGCGGGCAATCTTCTTTTAATGGCAGGCGATGCACAACCATGTCTGTATCGAGCCCCGGCATATCTTCATATGACCAAGCGAATACATCATTATACTCTCGGAGCATTTCAACCAGTCTTCGCTTGGTATCACTCTGCAGTGCGGCTCCGATACGAATATTCTTCTCAACCCCTTCCGACCCCAAGTTGATAATTTCGATGACCTCATCGTGAGGCAGAATGGCTCTTTCCTCTTGCTTCACCAACCAAGACAGTTCTTCAGGAACGTCGCTATCTTCGACAACCTCTTCTTCGGCCTGGAATACCGGGTGCTCGAAGTCGGGACGAGTCATAGGTGGTTCAAGGATGTCATCTGAAAATGTTGTCCTGCAAAAGGAATGGTTAAGCGCTTCAAAATGCGTATAAAGCGAACAACCACGTTGCCATTTTATTGAGAAATATAAAACAAGAAAGACAGGGATTACAGTATTTGCACATGAAAAAACGCCATTTATTTAATGATTAACACGCAATGTTCATAACAACACAGCCCTAAGCAAATCCTGATGCCCCGGGCAAGACATCAGATTATTCAACAATTAATAAAGCAAAGCATTACTGTTTAAAAGTCACAGGAACAAGCTCCTGAATAGACCAGTTGCACAGTCCCTGTCCTGGCGTGCTTGGCTGAATCCAGGCATCCATATCACAGTCGCTGTCTCCTTTGTCAGATTCCGAAGCAGCATTGACGGTCTCATGACATACTCCACTGGCAAGGATGGTGACTGGCCCTCTGAAACGGGGTGCTCCCACGGAATGAGTTGATGACGACGGCTGGTATCCCAGCCCGAACCGGTCCATCTTCACAGGAATGTCCAGCACTTTGCCCCAGCCCTTTGCTTCTCCTGCTTCTACTAGAGCTTGAGCTTCTTTATACGATGAGACGGCTATCTCCGACGCTTTGCTCGGCCCGGGACCTTTGTCCTTGATGCGCAAACCTTCAAATGCCTGGCAGGGTGTTTCGTGGATTTCTCCGTCGACCTCCACATATTTAAATGACGACAGATGGCTGACCAGGATGTCCTCTTCTCCGCATACAGTGACTACGCTGTCTCCAACCATATATTTTAACTTCTGATGCAGGGTGGATGTGACTGCCCCCGCCCCATGAATCCAAGGTCTTCCAAGCAAGCAGCTGTACGCAGGCTGTATATCCATGATATAAAATTCAGTTGCAAACACCTCCGGCCCCACCTGCAGAGGCAATGTGATCGATCCAAAGACTGTTCTCCGCGTGCCGTCAAACGTTCTGACTACCAAGTCGCTGGGTGTGCACAAGATCCCTCTAACATCCAACTTCATCATCGCCTTCTTGGGCAGCACATTCAAAGATGACCCGGTGTCAACCAAGACGTGGGACATTACTGATCCTCTACACTCAACAGATACGTGTAGCGCCATGTTATGATCTCTCCCTTTCGGAGTCAAGTCAAAGTCGGTAAAGCCCAAGCTGTGGCCTGCATTCACATGTGCCAACACTCCTTCCAGCTGATTCACGGAGACGTCTTGGGGTACAAAAGAAGTATCCAGGACTTTCAACAAAGCATTTCTGTGAGCTTCCGAACACAACAGCAATGACAGGATAGATATTTTGGACGGTGTCTGCTGTAGATGCTCTACAATCTTATAATCACTTTTCCGAATCAAGCGCATGAACTCTTCTATGTCTTTCGACGTCGATTCTTTGTCACTTGCTTGTACCGGGACATTCTCAACCGCTTTCCCTTTCCCTTTCGCTAGTCTTTCGGCCTCCACTTCAGGGGATATAAAGATCCTACCACTCCTTGTCATACCTCCCGAACCAACAACATTATCCACAGTCTCAGCTGGCTGCTTGTTAACATCAATCTTTATCCCGTCACAATACACCTCCAACCCATATGACCATGGGACTGCTTTCGTGTTCTCGTACGGGATTGGCCCGGCCTTAGTTATGGTGATCGGTGGGCGCTGAGCTGGTGCTGCGATAGTGATTGTCTTCCGAGGAATCGTTACAGTGGCCACATCATTCTGATCATCTGCTACTGCCCCTGCGGGCTCTTCAGTTGCTGCTTGGTCAAACTGCAATATGCCTTCATCAATTAAAGCCTGAATGCCCTTCTTCAAATCATCACACCCCCCAGCTAGGGTCCAACAGTCTAAGCAATACTCGTCACATCCCGGGTAAACACCCCCTTGTAACAGTCGGCTCTTTATCTCGCTCAGCGGCGTCTTCAAGTCTTCGACATTCATAATCAGATTCAACCCTTCCTCAGTCAGAATGGCGTTGGCCCCATGATTAGGCATGGGTTTCTGCACTATATTCGGACCTGCCGTTCCGAAATTGATAGTGTTGTTGTCCAAAAGGTCCTGCACAACATGCTTAAAAGCATGGCAACCCTCTATATCGTGGCCCGGGGCTCCAGAATGAAACTCACAGTGCCTGCTTGCATCGTAACCAAACGGGGGAGCTCCCGTTATCGGTGCCAGAGCTCTTTTCTCTACCAGGTTCAATCCCAACAATGTCTGCAACAAATCGGCATAGGTTGAGGGAGGCTTCTCAAACACTCTTCTCGGTTTACTACCCTGGAATCTTCGCTGAGCCTGCTGTGCCCCCTGCTGAGGCTGCTGCTGCTGTTGCATTGGCTGTTGCTGAACCGGTTGTTGTTGCTGGAGTGGTTGTTGTTGATACGGGATAGTAACACTCGCCACCTGCTGCGGCTGACGATATTGACCTCGTCCCCTGCCTCGGCCTCGGCCTCGGCCTCCAAATACTGCACTTGCCTCGCCCTGACGGCGCCCACCAAAAGCCTTCCTATTACTGCCAGCTGCAGTCGATTCCTCGACTTGGAATTTTCCTTGCTTAATGTTACGTTCAATCTTTTCTCCCATCAGAATCAGGTCTGAAAAACTGGCCAGAGACGTGTGAAACAGCATATCATGAAACAGACCGGTGAATGTGCCAACAAACATGTCATTCATTTCCTTATCTTCTACAGGAGGACGGACCCTGGCAGCCATATCGCGCCACCTTTGCGCGTACTCTTTAAAGCTCTCCCCCTTCTTCTGCGACAGCCCCGCCAACTGGACCCGATTGGGTGCCAAGTCGCTGTTATACTTGTAGTGAGCTACAAATGCCTCTGCTAATTGCTTCCACGTCTTGATATCAGTTGGCTCCAACCCCATGTACCACTCTAGGGAAGGACCCGACAGACTATCTTGAAAGAAATGCATTAGCATTCTTTCATCAGTTGAGTATGCAGACATTTTTCTGTAATAAGCTCGTACATGCACTTTTGGGCATGTGTCTCCTTTATACTTGTCAAACGCAGGAGCTTTGAATTTAATTGGCACCCTCAAGCCAGGTACCAGCCCCATTGTTGCCATGTCCAAACCCACAGCACTTTGGTTCAGGACTCCCCTCATCTGCTCTTCCAGCATTCTGATCTTCTGGGAGTCATCCATCGGCCCTTCGAAACCTCCGCCGGAGAAAGCGTCCTCCTGCTGATCTTCTTGCCACATACCATTTCTAGCCCCATACCCATCATATCCATTATTACGTCCAGCTCTGATCTGATTCATCCCCGGACCTCGGCCTCTGTTGCCGTACCCTTGAACTCCTCCAGCAGGACCAAAAGCCATAAATCCAGCACCGTTTCCATTCCCGAAACCTCCGTAACCCTGATTGGTCGCACCATAGCCATCCTGCCCAAAGCCTTGAGCATTAAAGCCATATTTCCCAGTGTTATCGAATCCCTGATCGTTGAACCCGAATCCAGCATTGACAAAGCCGTTGCCTCCCGTATTATCCCCCAAATTGACATCACCCAGCCCAACGTTATGGACAGCAGTCTCATTCCCAACTCCGACGTTACCATTCACAGCAGCGGTAGCGTTGTTGACGTTAGCAGCAGGTGTATTGACTACAGGTGGAGCCACTGGCGTGGGAGTGCCGTCTCCATGAACAGTATCGACCCGTACGGACTGATGATCTTCATTACCGTGACCAGCATTTCGAGCCAACAGGGGCTGGACCATGGCCTGCAAATTCTCCTGACCCTTTGCAATAGCTTCCATGGTCTGCATAAAGAGAGCGAGCTTCTCGCGCACATCCTGCATCTCGTTCTGCATTTGATCCATGATTCTTCGACAGTTGGTGCGGGTAGAATAGCGGTGCGGGTGCTGATCTGCAATCCTGAAAAGTACCTGGTACAGAGCAGGAAATAAGACACTTATTCAAAGATTACCTGTAATGCAATATGAATATGAATGCAATGCAATGTGTCTGTGCATTAGGGAAATTCATTCCCCCAGTTCTAGTGTGAAGGTGCCAGTGCGGTGACAGTGCTGACAATAGGAATATCGGAGCTGAATCATAGAAAGCCTCATATATTGCGGGGAAAATCAATAAGCCCAGAGTACAATATCACTGAGAGTATAATAAGAAGGCATGACCTCAACCAATAATCCTGGTGATGGTCAGCACTATGCAAATAAAGCATACAAGTTACTATATGAAATGATCAAATCCTCCCAAAAGTCTGGTACTCTTCTATCAGCTTCTTGGTCTCTGGATGGCTTGGTCGATCAAGCAGCCCTTCAACAAGTTGGTTTCTCTTCTTAAGAACACGGCGCACGTCTTCAGCAGTTTCTTCCCATGACGCTTCTCCGAAGCAATCTTCTAGCTTTCGCTTCTGAGACACCGCTTCATCTCTGCATTTGATTGCCTTGTTTAGTGCATGCTGGACACTATACCGGGTCATCACTTCTTCCTCACACTTCTTGATGCTAGACTTCAACTTTTCTTCGAGGTCGGAGATTTGCTGCTTCAGCTTGTCTTCTCTCATCTTATTGTTGGTGAGAGTAGCATTCCAAGTCTTATTGCAAGAGGAGATTTCTCGGTGTGCTGCGTCAAGCGCCTTCTTTTTGGCTTCCAGCATGTCATGGGAGCTTCTGAACTCTTGCCCCAGACGTTCGCGCTTCTTCTTTTCTTCGGTCAACTCAGCCCCTAACCTGTTTAACAGCTCGATTTGATGTTGGAAAGCATATACGGCCTTGTTTTTCTCACTGCGTACTTGAGCTAGCTCTTGCTCTAACCCTTCGTTGATCTTCATCAAGGCTTCCTTTTCCTTCACAACTTGCTCGTAGGCCTCCCTAGAAACAGTAATTGGCTCTTCTGCCGGGACGGGAACAGTGACGGGGGCAGCGGGAAATGGCATTAATAACTGACTCGCTCTTTCCTGGATCCAAACCCTGTAAGGTCCATAAGCCTGGCAATCGTTCTTACCTAACAGTGGTTTCCCCTTGCGGTTAATACGTGTCCAGGCGTATTGCAACTTGGCTAATAACTCCCCTTTCACGTCACCTGTGAAGTACAGAGATTCCCGTACTTCTTCCTCCTGAGGTGGACTCTTCAGTGCATATCCGAACTGACGAATGAATAGAGAAGGGTTGTAATTGATACACCCTTTTCTTCCTATTAGCGGCACATTAGGGTACCCAGAACAGCTGAAGATGAGCTCAGATCCCAACAGGTCTCGATCAAACCACACAACATCTTCGGAACATAGCCTCATCAGGCGCTCTGACCAACTGGCTGAGGTTGCACTGTCCACAAATGGTCCCTTCATGGGGAGATGACTTTTGAACCACATATTTACTAGAGGAGCACAGCAGTAAACAACTTTTCCCCTTCGGTTTTCGTTCTTATAGTGCAATGAATGGTAGAAGTCTCCAATCAGCGTTGGCACTGGGTTACCTGCAGCAAACAGATAGAAAGCGTCCAGATCCACAAAGTTGGGCAAGTTAGGAAACAGCACGATTCCATAAATGCATAAAGCCAAAATAGTATTGAAAACCACCCAACAACCGTTCTTGGCGTACTCTTGAGCCTTGCCAACCAGAAAATCCAGAGAGAAACCGGGAACCCCGAGCCAAGAAGTCACTAACAACTCAGCAGCATTCATATGCAAGGCTTTGGCTAAATCCTCCAACTTGGGCTCAGCAGCAGAGTGAATAAAGGGAACCTTGTTCTGCACGGGAAGCTCAGTAAACTCCACATACTCCTCAATGGTAGGCCCTAGAATGAAGTCAGCAAACGTAAAGCATCTCAATGCGGGGTCATAGAACTGCATCAAGGTGTATAGCCCGTTCATCTCATCAGCCGTGGGCTTGCAGACTAATCTCAGTAATCTCCCATGACTCATTCTGAAGCTTCTCCTAACCTCCTCATCGGCAAGAGATATCAGACCAAGCAAAGAAGTAATATCAGGTGTCGATAGCTTATACGCAACTGTCTTCCTCAAACTAGCCATAGTCAATACTCGGAAGTCTGGGTACTAGAACCGGGGAATATGAAAATGCACCTGCAGCACAGACACACGTTAGTGAAATGCAAGTGGTAATGGATATGCAGGCAATGCAATGCAAGTAACATGCAACAGGGACCAAAGCTGTAGCTGAATAGCCTGAACCCAATCAAGAAAGGTCTCGGATAGACCATCCAGAAGTCATCAAACCCTGGTCTCAGATAGACCTAAAACAAAGCTCCAATACTGGCCTCCGACAGACCTCAAACCATAACTCCCACTGGTCTCTGGTAGACCTCAAATCACATCTCCAATTGGTCTCTGACAGACCTCAAACCATAACTCCCACTGGTCTCTGGTAGACCTCAAATCACATCTCCAAATGGTCTCTGACAGACCTCCTAACTCTCCATAAATACCCAGGATCTCTGATCAAGAAATAACCGGTAGTCTGAAGGTCTAGTTACCTGCATAACCCCAAACCCTCTCACAGGTGGATGTCCTAGTAACTGACAAAGGTATGACATCCTATGCGGTCGTTGGCGTCACAGACTTTCAGGGTTGATGATACGATTCCCAGAAGGAGTGGCATCATCAATTCCTGAAGAGGCCTCACTTAGCCAACTTCCAAATGATCGGTTCCCGGAGTCGACAATTCAGCTGACCAACAACCCCTTCGACCCAAAGGGTAGAAAAAGAAGCCAACCAGAAGAACCTCGTCCGAGTGTAGATTTCATGAGACACTAATGCAAGCAAAGCCGGCACGCGCCCACTACTTTCTACTCTAATTCTAGGTGCACTCAAGCCCAGGTCCGACTTCTCACTCAATATCAGAACACCCGTCACACCCCAAATACAGCAATAATAATCAATATATAAAGCTGAAAATAAAGGTCAGAAATATAAATCCATACAAAATCCTCGACGGGAAAACAAACGTTAGGATTGACTCTCTTAAGGGACGTTGGATCCCAAATGCATAAGAACTATCGCAGTTCTTAGCAGCCAGGGGACGTTGGCTCCCAGCAGAGTCGCCAGCTGTCGCTACTGCGAAAATCGGCGCCGGCTGAACAGAAGAGTCGCCACCGTGCGTTATTTATCCCACGGGAGGGAAAGGAAACGCTCAGAGTAAACCTCGCACAACACGGGAAAGGTATGGTCGTCGCAACCAAAACCTGGATTCGGGAGTCGGTTACGCAAGGGGAAGGTACTAGCACCCCTCACGTCCGTCGTACTCGACGGGATCCACGCTTGTTTTCGGGTATGGATTGTTACTCTATCTATGATACAGGTCGAGGGTTAAAAAAGAAATAAAATGAAAATAAGAATGACTCGGCAAAGTATCGCACTTTATGCCTACGTATTCCCGCCTGGAACGAGAAATCAGAGTCAACGTAGTTCGCCTACCTACGGGAAAGGAGGGGAAGGTTGCTCGCTAGGATATCGCATCCTATGCCTACGTACTTCCACACGGCATGGAAGATCAGAGCAAACGTAGTTCGGGCCACGTACGACACAAGTCTGTCTTGGTTGATTTTATTCCTTCTGAAAAAGGTTTCCTTGATTAACGGTCCCGGCGGACAAAAATGACGTCTTGATGAGTTCCCGTTCTTTTACGGAAGAAGTGCCTTTTATTGTGTTTGAAATCTTTATGTGTTTTTCTGTTTGTTTTGAGAAAGAAAGAGACAAAACTCTAACCTACGGTGGCGAAGGGAAACAAACTAACCTAATGTTATCATGCATGGGTCAGGACCTAATGTCTATCATGCTCCTCTCTTGCACAGAGAGAAACAGAGATCCTAAGGGATAGGCAGAAACAGAAACAATATCAGATATATACAGTAAAACAGTAAAATGCATGGATGCAACAGTACAAGCGAGGCAAGGGAGTCCCACTCAACCTCGAACCTAGAAAACAATAGGCAAAAGTGAACAGGCTTCACTTTCAACCCAGCAGGGTAAACAACAAACAATACAGTCAGGAAAACCAATACATCAGCAATGAAATACAACAGCAAAAGAACAGCATCAGCAGCTCTGAATCAACATCTGGCTTCAAGTAATCTCCAATCATTTATGGGCTCCAACAAGCATCAATCTCCATCTTCATGATCTTCAGGAAAGGGCTTTGATCATCAGTCTTCTATCTGCAATGGCTTTTCTTCAAGTCTCAGGCTCCAGGATGAACATCAGCCAACCAGATGAAGTGAATGAATGTTAGACAGTTAATTACCTACCAAGGGTGGTTCATCAACTGTTAACATTAAACAGAAAGTTTTCTCTCAAAAGTTCTATCTTTCAAATACATTCACTGATCCTTCCAAAGGAAGGAGGTGGATATTTGAAAGAGACTTTGAATCATAGAGAAAGGATAGAGGCAAACAAAGCCACCTAGGTTTGAGAAGCAAGCTTTCTAATCTAGAGCTCTGCCTAGCTCCTAAACCCTAGTCTCCTCAGCAGCTGCTAGCAAGAACCTCCTCTCCAACTCTGGCAGTTGTTCTTCAATCGCTGGATCTCCAATGGTCTTCATCTCCCCAAGTCTTCAGCTCTCCCAAGTCCCCAAACAATCCCAATACCCAAACAATCAAGCAATAATCCCCAGAGGGCACACCACACCAGTCAATCAGATACAACAGCATATTAATAGCAGTAGGGGAATCCTGACTTTTTCTAAGGGGATCTAATAACTACCCTTAACCCCTATAGTCCCATAACTAAACTAGTCAAACCCTAAGTCCTAAGGGAAAAGAATCAAATATCCTAAGTCATCACCTAAAACCCTAGTTTTATTCATGTTGTTCACACCTACATTAAGCACCTAAAATTAATTTCTAAAAATGGGAACTAAATTGAATCTACAAGTTCAATGTCTAAACTAAACAACCTAAAAAGAATGGGCAAAAAAATATTGAAGCAATTAGTAGAACAAAAAATAACAAAATTATGTATGAAATGAAATTATGTCAAATGTTATTTTTTTAGAAAATATGGGAAAAATATCAAATAAAAAATAAAATGCCATTTTTATTTTTTATAATTTTCTTGACATCTCAAAGAAAAATATGCAAAAAGAATGAATTAAAAATGATGATTTTTCTATTTATTATGAATTTTTAAAAATGGATGAAAAATGAAAAGAAAATAAAAAAAACAAATATAAAGAAATAGCCAGAGGGGTGAGAATAGCAAGAAATTCATGTTCAGCGCGTTGGGCTTAATAAATTGGGGGGTGCAAATAGCTGTCTGAGCCCAATCCCCCCAATTAGTGAAACAGTGCGTTTTAAGTTTTAAATTTTCCCACCAAACTCAGGCTACGCGTGGACCGTCCGATGCCACACTCCAGTCCAAGGTCAAACGTGCATCCTACGGCTTTGGAGTCATCATCAACCTTGGACTCCCTAGGGTTTCAGATACCCTCCATGCACGATTCCATCTTCAAGCATTCGGTTCTCCCTCATCTCCTCATGAAAATCAAAACTACAAACACCAAACTTGCTTCATTTTCCACGTAGAATGCAACTACATCATCAGTTCTTGTTAAACTTCACCCAATCACTAAACACGATAGCTTCCCTTCCATGGCTGCCTCAATTCTGACCTTCACTAAACCCTAATCTCTTGCTAACAGAACATTAATCAAGCATCACTGATCATGCTACACTAATCCAAATGAGCCACCACTCACTAATCTCCTAGTTATGGGTCAAAACAGTTTTATGGCTCATGCAAGAATCTTCACCAATTCACACTAAAAGCTTCAGGATTACTCCTCTAACCACCTAGGTCACTATTATCCTAACAAACCTATGTCATGCTAACTACATCAAGCCAATTTGAATGGAGAACATACCTGGTATAATTTGAAAAACAGAATGGTGAATCCTTCACTTCGAGCTCAGCAATGGCTTAAACTTGATCAATGTGCTTGGATCTTGATTCTGTATGCATCTACTCTGGCCCAAACACTCTGAATTCTTGTAATGGATTCTTCTTGCACTTTTGAGAATGAACTTACAACACACGAATTTGGAACTATTTCCACTGGATCTTGCTTGAAACTGGTTATATGATGATTGTAGAGAATGATGGGATCAAGAATTTTGCAAAATGATCAAGATTTGAGGGAGTTTGAGTAGTTTATGCAAGAATGAGAAAATGGATGAAAATTGAAGCTTTGAACAAATGGGAGCACCAACCCTTGCATGAATCAGCTTGTATGAATATATAGATGATGTTGGAACCTCCTAGAACATTGGAGAAATTTCCCTTGCATTTTTCCTTTTCAATTTGGATTATGTTACTTTCAATTCAAGCAACCATGGATAACTCACAAATTATGACCTAAGCTCAAAATTCCACTTTAGCCAATGTCTTTAGAATGCCTTTTCCATTCAAAATGACCTATAATTTTGCATCATTTGGCCAAGATATGAAAAATATCATTTTTTAAGCCATTTTCCTTCATTAAATTCACCAATTTTGAAACCTTGTGCTATGGACACTTCCAATCTCTCATGGTCACTTTCCTAGACTCAAAATGTCATTTGGAGTAAGTTTGATGTTGTAAGTTTTTCCATTTGAGGCCTCCTTGTATGAGTTTTGGACATAGGTTAAAATGACCTGTAATTCACAAATGACCAAAATACCCTTTGCTTGCCAAGACCATAAGTTGAGTTCCACACATCATATGAAGGCATACTATACCATTATAGAAAGCTAAGACAATGAGGAACAATTCTTATGTTGACCAGAAATTCATTTGAAATCTCCTTGAGGGGTAAAACTAGCTTGGAAGTCAAGTCACTTTCACAGACAAAATTTCAGATACCTCAGATGACCTGTAACTTGTAAGGACCATAACTTGAGTTCTATAAATCTCCTTGATGTCTTCCACCACTCAAATTAAAGGTCTTGAGATCCTCTACAATTTTCATGTTGGCCAAGGATCCATTTGAAGCTTGCATTTTGACTTATCTTGCTTGGAAATATGACCTAAACTAGGGGATTTTACATAGAAACCCTAATTTAGAAACTCCTCTTCTCCTTGATTTCTCTTGAATTATTCTTAGCATGACAACATATCCTTATTCTCCATGTCAAATGATGAACCCCACATCTCTCCAATAGCCCTTAATGCCTTTCAATCAGTCAATTGACCTGGAGTTGACCCAGGGTTGACCTAGATGAAACCCTAGTTGACTGTCTCCAACTGTAGCTCTTGTGATCACATCAACAACTTGTTTTCCTCTCCAAATGACTTTCTAAGTCCTCCAAGATGTCTAGATACTCTCCATACTCAGCCCACAGCTCACAATTCTCTTGTTGATCCTCAGATGCCCTCAGATAGGAGATAGACTCAAAGCTTGATCCACTGACCTCTCTGCTTTCAAATTCCTCTTGATAGGCCTCTAGAGATGAGAATAATGCTTGATCCCCTGTTGAATGCCTTGCTATGCTTATGCTATGCAGATGGTTAGGCTATGTACATGACTCTATATGCAAATGCTAATGATATTGAAACATAAACCAAGTGAATAAGGTTGGGCAAATTTTAGGGTGCAACAGGTATTACAAAAGATTTTAGTACATCTTACAAAAAGCCCTAACATTATAACTCAATATGCTCTAAAAGAAAATCCTCTCTCTTCTTGATTCTTTTGAGCTCTTCTTCCACCTGCGCTTTCTCAAGGATGAGTTTGTCTACCATAGCTTTCCACGGAGTTGATTGATGGTTGGAATAAAATGCATCTTCCTGTGCCTTCCTCTTCTTGCTTGCAACTGCTTCCTCTTCCTTCAACTGAATTTGTTTGCGGAGTCCCTCGTTCTCTTCCATAGCCACCTGATATTTGTATTTCCAGGATATCTCAGTCTGCTGTGACTTCCTCAGAGCAATATTTAGCTTCTCTTCTTCGGACATGAAAATCAATGGTTGTTCTTCTATTAATACCATAGGCTTTTGTGGAGGATAAGGCATTTTCAACTGAATGGCCCTCTTTCGTACCCATTGGAGATAAGGTTCAAAAGAGATGCAGTTAGGTCTTCCCAAGTCCTCTTTTCCTTTTCTGTGTATATGTCCCCATGCTTTGAGAATTTCATCTTTTAACTCTGAAACTCCTATGAAGAAAATACCTTCTACGTGAGCGCTGTAAGGTTTGTCTTTCAGCGGATAACCAAATTGTCGACGAGCAATCACAGGGTTATAGCTGATCCCCCCATTTGTACCAAGGAGAGGTATATTCCCGAAGCTTCCACAACTATCAATGATTTTGATCCCATCATAACTACGGTTGTACCAGTCAATCTCGGAGTGAGTAAGAGCCATAATCTTTTCAGACCACCATCCTTTGCTCCAAAAAGTATGGGCTTTGGGTAGATGAGAAACGAACCATTTATACAACAACGGAACACAACAGACGATCATTCCTCCTTTGTGAAGATTTCTTTGATGAACAGAGTGGTAAGCATCAGCTAGTAGGGTAGGTACTGGATTCTTCTTCAAGAATATTTTGATGGCATTGAGATCCACAAAGTTGTCAAAGCTCGGAAAAAGAAAGATCCCATAAATAAGGAAGGCTAGAATAGCCTCAAAAGCATCCATACTCAAGTGATCGGCATAATACTGAGCCTTCCCAATCAAGAATTTTGCAGTCAGCCCAAAGATTCCTCCTTTAGTAACCATGTTCTTCTGAATGTCTACCAACCCGATACGTGTGGCTTTAGCAATTTCTTCCTTTTTAGGGTCCTTCTCCATGACGGGAAAAGGAGATGCATCAAGGATGGGTAACCCAATCAGACAGGAATACTCTTCAAGTGTTGGCACTAACTGATAATCCGGAAATGTGAAGCAGTGATAAAGTGGATCATAGAACTGGAGTAATGTGGAAAGGAGTCCCGAATCCATTTTCTTCCTTGTTTTCAGTAGAGACAACAAATTCCCGTACCTGCTCTTGAATCCTTCTACATCTGTGATCAGAGTGCTCAACCTTTCAATCTCATCTATATTAGGGCTTTTGTAAGTGTACTTTATAGTTTTCTTTTTTCCGTTGTCCATGATTTTCCTGATATTTTATAAATAAACGACTCTGAGTTCCATAAAACTTTTATGACATGATATTTATGGATGCATGAATGCACAAACACAGGTAATCACATATTCACAGATTTACACAAGTAAACAGACAAGGTTTTTGGTTTGGGAAATATGAGCAAAGAGTCAAGGTCTACCCACCCCAAAGGTATGTACTAAGGTTCCCACAACTGCAGAACAAGGTTCTAAAAGAGTTCCTGGAGTCCTCGACCCATCTTTCGGATATTATCAATTTCCCAAATACTTGGTGGTCGATAATATTCTCAAGAGAGTCTCGTCCAAGTGTAGTATCGCGTATCAACTACTTTGGAATTACTTCCTTATAGTCATCGCACTACATCCTAAGAAAGCCATAGTGGGGGAAAAGGTATCTAAAGGTCCTCAGTGTCATGGGCACCTATGTAGAAAGTAGCATTGTTTTCACGAATACTCGATCAACAATACTAACTCTCAAAAGGGCCTCCACTGAGTGGTGATTTTCTCAAGTCAGGTTGGTCGGGAATCTAATCCCTATAAGCCTTCTTGAATATATCACCTTCCTATCATAAGTACGCTCGAGCACGGGTGTAGTGCTGTCTCACCATTTCAAGTTTCCCAAACCAACAGAGCACAAATATATACAAGTATTCACAGATAGCAATTAGTTAAACAAAATAGGTTGAACCCTCAAAATAAAAAGCAATGTCCCCAATGAAGTCGCCATTTCTGTTGCGGTGAAAATTTGATATCAAGCTATTAATTAACTTGAACCGTATTTCATTTTACAACCGGACTTTAATTTATCCAAAGGATAGGTCTAAAGAAAGAAAGAACCTTTTGCGCGATGTAACGACAACGCTTAAGAGGTTCGGGGATTCGGGGGTTGGTTATATCTAGGGAAGGTATTAGCGCCCTAAATATCTGTAGTACTCTACAAGAACCTTTTGTTTAATTACTTGCTAAGCTTGTGAATTGTGCACTATGGTTTAAGTATTGGGAATTGAGATAAAATGAATAAAAGGCCTAAGTGGTTTTCTAAGTTTGCTCGCAAAGGCATCGCACCTTCTGCCTACGTATCCTGACTAGGATAGAATCAGAGCAATCGTAGTTCACCTCACAAGGGAAAAGAACACTTGATGATGATCAAGGTTCAAAGGGGGACAAACATGACAATGTTCGTGTGGAGTTTGACAAAAACTCCCTAATCTAAGTTGAAGGGGAAGTAAGAAGTCATGACGATGATTCTTACACAGAGTTGACGAACTCTTTCCTAGGGTTCTAGTTGAAGAACACTCCTAGTATGGGTGGGTTTCTTAGACATCAAGCAAAGTCTAGAGGTTTCTTATTAGGGTTAAGGTGACTTAACAAAGTCAAGGGATAGCAGAGGTTTTGGTCCAAGACATTGACAGTCAAGTGGACAGACCTTCCTTTGGAGGAACAGTATTATCGGCCACTGGACGAAAGCTAACGAGCTTCGTCGCTTGGGGATAAAATAAAATACAAACATCATTCAAACATTCATGATGACAACCAATGAAAACATTAAAGATGAAAAGCAATGATGACAATCAAAGCAACTGTTTAGTACGAGAACCGTGACGACAGTTCGCACCTGGCATACTGTTGACAAACAGATGAGGTAAACACGATAATAATTCAAGGTAAAAATTCTAACATGTTGACAAACATGTATAGACATGATAACAATCAAATTTCTTGAGGAAACACAAGTGGAAACCTTTTAATTTTTGTCTGCAACCAATTAGGGTTAGTATTGTCAATGCGCGGATCGCGCACAATTAAACATGGTGAAAAAATAATCAAACATGGGAAATAATTACATGGCATGAAAGTAAATATAAAAACAAACACAATGAAAAAAGAACGGACGAAAAACGATAAAATATGAGAGAGTTACGATTTTTTGAAGTTTTATGTAAAAAATGAGAAAAAGTGGCAGCAAGGGTTATCACAAGGGATCGAACCCATGCCAAGACTGATACGCGCGCAAGTCTCTACCGCTGGGGCGGCTGTTACATCCATTAACAAAGGTGAAACAATAAACATATAAAGCTTGCTTGGTTCCATGGCTGGGCAAACACATAATCAAAACCAAATACGATTTATACCGTATCTCACTAACCGCTTATCGGATCGAGGCAAATTTTATATGGAAATTGGGTAGAAAAATGAGAGGAAGAGGACGGTGGTGTTGGTTTGCTGAAATTATTTGCCTAGTGAAAAAAACGATAGCTGGTGTGTTTGTGTGCTTTTGAATGCATTTTGATATGAATAGCTTGATACACTTATCCTCAATCTTAACTAATCATCCACACACAACACTTAGATGATATGTGAGCAAGTATGAACACTTTCAAGGCCAGGAGATGCAGATGTTAGAATATCACATACAAGTTGCAAAAACACATAAAGATAACAATGCAAGACAAGGTGATTTTTGATTTCAAGGCATTCAAGAGTCACACCAATCATTGAAACATCTTTAATATGTGATTTAGAGTGTGTGTAAGTGGAGAGATTAGATCTGTAATGAGTGTGTGAGAACTTAGTGTTCAATTTGCATTTTTTGTTGTGTTAGTGCATGAAGTGATGTACATTTTGTGTCAGTCCAGTTTGAAAGTTTTGTTTCATTTGCACATGCTATATATGATCATGCCAAGCTGTAGGAACACTAGAATATTAAGAAAAATCAAGCATTCTCAAACTGATATGTGAGGGTATGTCAATTTGCAAAAAGATGAACAATGATGCATGATGATGAGCAGATGCAATTCAAGGCCAATTTAAGATGCTCCAATCATTTACACAGCATATATGTATGATAATAAGATGATTTAAGCATTAGAATCTCAAGGAAACCACCTGTTATGAAAAATGACATGTCATATGCAAATTGTCCAAGTGAGAATGCATAACGGTACTCAAATATTATTTCACACATAAACTGGTTGGTTTGAATGTGTAGACATCTCATACATGTGATTTTAGTCATGTTTGATCAAGTGAGACAGTTCAAAACACCTTGGTTCAAAATGTGGTATGTGTGATGCAAGTGTGATGTGTGAAAAATGTGAAAATTTGCAAATCTGAATTACAACTCAAATTAAACCAAACCAGTCATTGATACATGTCATAAATGATCATATTAGTCTATCCTATCACAAAAATCTCAAAGAAAATCAATGGTTCACAAGTTGGTGTAGTATATGCAAGTATGTTAACAAAAATGCATTTTGTGGGTGAATTGGTGGTATAGGGATTGTGCACATCAAATCAATGTTCCCACAGGTTACAGATGAGTAATGTGAAGTGTATGTGGAGTTTGTTTTGGTGAAAAACAAGTAGAGGCAAAAAAAACACATTTTGAGTCTTTGGTGCATTTTGAAGCATTTGGTGTCAATATGTGAAATAATGATATGAGTCATAAAACAACCACACAATCTGGTAGGCATGCCTAGAATGTTTAACCAAACATGTTGAAATGAGGACAACAACCATCTCATGTGTTATGCAAAAAGTGAGGATGTTGTGGCATGATGTGTATTTGAAACCTTTTTGTGACAAGATGTGAAATTTGATGTAATGCAGTAAAATAGCAAAACAGTCACATAGACATGTTTAGAATACTCAAACAAACATGCTGAAATGATGAGAAACAAAGTATCATGTGTTATACAAATTGTGGTAGTGTGTGTGGCTTGATGTGGTTTTGGTGTGCACATGTGAAATTTAATGCAAGACAGCAAAACAGCAAGGTGAGCACACAAACAGGTTTGGAATGTTCATTGTGATGTGTCCAAAGTGATACTTTAGTAAGAAAATCAGTTTATGCAGAAAATGGTATTGTGAGTGACTTGGTGCATTGTGGAATTTGGTGTCAACAAGTGAGTTTTTGATGCTATGCACAAAACAGCAAGATGAGCACACAAACATGTTATAAATGCATTCAGAGATATGTTGGGATGATAAAAACAGCTTGGTACAACTCTACACAAAATATGACCTCAGCTTGCCATGGTCCACTTTCAAGCAAGTTATGAATGCTTCCAGCAGTGGTAGGATCATGTAATGCAACGCAACAGTAATCAACATTTAGCACTAAGATATCATGGTACAAACATGTGATGGTTAACAAGAAAAAGTTTCAGGATATGAATCATCATGTTAGAACAGGATTTTAGAAACCAAGTGGTGGTGAGTTAAAGTTTTGAGCACTTGGATTGTGTATAATATGTGAATTAGTGTGCACACAGAACAGGTAGGTATGCATACACATTCAAAATGTCAATTGAGACATGTTTAGATGCAAAAAATAGAATTTTAATGTGCTATGCAAAAAGTCAATTCCTACTGCTATGATTTGATTCTGGCAGCAATGTAGCAGCAAGCCCAAACACATGACAAATGTAAATTACAAGCTGTGAGCAGTTTTTTAATTCAATACCAGCATACAGGCATATCAAAAGTGATCTTATAGTGATGTGTGCATACCTTAAACAGGTTGTTTGTAAAATGTGTCAAGGAAATTTCTACTGCTATGAACAAAACAGAACCAACATTCTTTAAACAAACCAATGCATCTCTTTAACCATGAGGTCAAACAAAACTGCTATGCATATTTATCCTAAACACCTAAAATGAATCACATTCTGATATTTGAAGACAACATACTCTCAAGGATTGCAAACAAGGACCATGTCACAGCAGGACAAACAATAGTACATCAGTATCAGGTTTTTGGTTTCTTAGGTCATGACAGCATTATCACCATAAGTCCAACAGCTCATCAATCAAAACTAGTACATAGCAGACTTGGCACTAAATTCTTTATCATAGCCACTTTATTATATTGGTCTCAATCATTTTAAATGTATCTTCATGACAAAAAACATACTGATATGACAAGGTCAAGCTGGTATATTCATGCTGATACACACAGGGTATTCACCAAACATCATAGAAACCAACATACATTCATAACTCAAAAATTCATAAAAAGTACTCAAAATGCATAAGTCATGAAAAAAAATAATGCAAGCAGTGAGAGATATATACTACATACCTGTTGAAGATCTGTTAAGCAAGTCAAAATTGTTGAGAAAGCCAGAGATGATGGATCCAAGTCTTTGCTTTAGCTCCTTGCTTCAACTTCAAGTAATAACCACTTATGATGCCAAAATGAAAAGTATGAGTTTCTAATGATAGATGAGGGCTTGGACAGTTGAGGTATATGGTATATGAGGTGTATGAGTGGTCACAACCTCAAGAAAATGTTTGGAGATCAGTTTGGTGTTTTTTATGGACTTTGGTCAAAGTAAGCCAAGTGAAATGTTGACTTTTTGATTTCTTGTGATTTTTGGTGGTTCAATGGTTTGTAAACCTTCTATATGTTATTTAGAAGGTGTATGGATAATGATTTGGGAGCTGGAATATGTAGAACTGAATTTGGTAGAGAAATTGCAAAGTGCAGAATTTTGACTACACTTGACAATTTTGGTGAATTTTGCAAATTGCAAGCAAGAGAGATGTGTGATGAGAGAGTTTGATTTCTCAGGTTTTCAGAATGATGTTGATGTCTTGAATGAGGGGTATGAGGTCCCTATTTATAGCAAAAAGCAAGGAGGTGCTTGCTTGAGAACCTTACTTACAAGTGAAGTTATCCTTGATATTTCCATCCATTTGCCAACTTGCTTTGCTTTTTCTGATCTTTGGATGTCTCCTTAACCCAATGGGCAAGTTTAAATGATGTTTCTACTGATAAATTGCAGCCTAGATGCTTGGTAGAGTGGCTGGAGCAGAATCACTTTCCACCTCATGCTTGGAAAAGTCAAGAATGGCAACTTAGGCAATGAACTTCCAATCTTTAATTCTATGCTATCTCCATACAATTTCTTTGCTTCAACCTGCTTTAGATGTTCAATATATCAGATAGTATGAGTTTGACAAGTTAGAATTGGCCCACTTAAGTGATAGAGATGGTTTTGCAATTTTGATCAATGTGGGGCTAAAGTGACAAAATACCAACTTTGAACACATGTATCTCTCAGCTCATAAATCATATTGAGGAGTTCTTGTACAATTTAGAAAGCCCTCACATAGTACTAAAACTTTCATGTTGGCCAGAAGTCTTGATTCTATTTGAAACTAGGTGAAAAATCCCCTTGAAATTGGCTGATTTTAACTTTTAAAGTGAAAATAACTTAGAAATTTTCTAAGTTATTTTCCCTTCTAGGAATGTTTTTGCTTCTATCTCAAAATGTATGCATTTTCTGGTTGTGGACTAGTATGGGACTTTTGTAGGACTTGTCAAGAGATTTCAAATGAGACTAGAACCAACTCAATTGGATGTGTGGTTAAGGAGTTATGGTTTACCCCTTTTCAAAACCCTAATTTCCCGATTTCTCGATTATTCTCTCATCCTTGATCCAATGATCATGAAAATTGATATGCAAGTCCATTATGACATAAGGAACAACTTTGATTCACAACTTGGATTCCAATTCTCAAAATTTGAGGAGTTGACTTTTTGGTCAACCGTACGATTGATCGGTGCCGATTGAGTCGCCTGTTGACATTCCGGACATCCTGAGACTTTGATACTTCTTGAATAGTCTTTAATAGTCTATATGAACTTCATGGACCTCAATCCCACCATTAAAACATCTTCCAACCTCAAAGTCAAACCCCAGTTGACTCTTCACTAGTTAAAAACCCTAATCGGGGCCTCCTGACTGCACTGTTCTTGATTCTGAAACGATTTCTTCAAATTGACTTCTCATTTGACTTTGATATTATCTTTGATTTCATTCAATGATTGAATTGGCCCAAATCATTGTTTGATCATTCCTTGGTTGTTTTGAACTTGTCGGCGCGAAAACCCTGATTCATCTGTAACTTGACAATAATGAACTTGCACTGATTTAGGGTTAGATAATTCATGATCGTGCTTCTAAAATGATAATGAGAATCTAAGGGGTCAAAATTTGGGGTACAACAGAACCCGAAGGACGACTCAACACGAAGTTGAGAGGAACATTTGACCTCGCCGTCAGGCATCTGTTAAATATGTAGGCATCGAACTCGAAGGCCGGCTCAACCGGAAGTTGAGAAGAACATCTGACCTCGCCGTCAGGTATCTGTCAAACAAACAGGCATCGAACCCGAAGACCGGCTCAACACAAAGTTGAGAAGAACATCTGACCTTGCCGTGAGGCATCCGTTAAACAATCAGGCATCGAACCCGAAGGGCGGCTAAACCCGAAGTTTGATAAGAACATTAGACCTCTCCTTCAGGCATCTGTTAAAAAAACAGGCATCGGACCCGAAGGGCGGCTCAACACGAAGTTGAGAGGAACATTTGACCTTGCCGTCATGCATCTGCTAAACAGACAGGCATTGAACCCGAATGGCGGATCAACCCGTCGTTGAGAAGAACATCTGACCTCGGTTTCAGACATATGTTAAACAAGCAGGCATCGAATTTGAAGTCCGACTCAACCCGAAGTTGAGAAGAACATCTGACCTTGCTGTCAGGCATCAGATAAACAAACAGGCATCGAACCCGAAGGCCAACTCAATACGAAGTTGAGAGGAACATCTGAGCTCGATGTCAAGCATCTGTTAAACATGTAGGCATCGAACTCGAAGGCCGGCTCAACCGGAAGTTGAGAAGAACATCCAACATCACTGTCAGGTATCAGTTAAACAAACAGGGATCGAACCCGAAGACCGGTTCAACACAAAGTTGAGAAGAACATCTGACCTCGCTGTGAGGCATCCGTTAAACAAACAGGCATCGAAATCAAAGGGCAGCTAAACCCGAAGTTGATAAAAACATTAGACCACTCCTTCAGGCATATGTTAAACAAACAGGCATCGAACCCAAAGGCCGGCTCAACACGAAGTTGAGAGGAACATTTGACCTTGCCTTTATGCATCTGTTAACCAGACAGGCATTGAACCCGAAGGGCGGATCAACCCGTAGTTGAGAAGAACATCTGACCTCGGTGTCAGGCATATGTTAAACCAACAGGAATCGAACCCGAAGGCTGGCTCAACACGAACTTGAGTAGAACATCTGACCTCGCCGTCAGGTATCTGTCAAACAAACAGGCATCGAACCCGAAGACCGGCTCAACATAAAGTTGAGAAGAACATCTAACCTCGCCGTGAAGCATCCGTTAAACAAAGAGGCATCGAACCCGAAGGGCGGCTAAACCTGAAGTTGATAAAAACATTAAACCTCTCCTTTAGGCATCTGTTAAACAAACAGGCATCGAACCCGAAGGCCGGCTCAACACGAAGTTGAGAGGAACATTTGACCTCGCCGTCAGGCATCTGTTAAACATGTAGGCATCGAACTCGAAGGTCGGCTCAACCGGAAGTTGAGAAGAACATCTGACCTCGCCATCAGGTATCTATCAAACAAACAGGCATCGAACCCGAACACCGGCTCAACACAAAATTGAGAAGAACATCTGACCTCGCCATGGGGCATCCGTTAAACAAACAGGCATCGAACCCGAAGTGCGGCTAAACCCGAAATTTGATAAGAACATTAGACCTCTCCTTCAGGCATCTGTTAAACAAATAGGCATCGGACCCGAAGGCCGGCTCAACACGAAGTTGAGAGGAACATTTGACCTTGCCGTCATGCATCTGTTAACCAGACAGGCATTGAACCCGAAGGGAGGATCAACCCGTAGTTGAGAAGAACATCTGACCTCGGTGTCAGGCATATGTTAAACCAACAGGCATCGAACCCGAAGGCCGGCTCAACCCGAACTTGAGAAGAACATCTGACCTCGCCGTCAGGTATCTGTCAAACAAACAGGTATCGAACCTGAAGACCGGCTCAACATAAAGTTGAGAAGAACATATGAACTCGCCGTGAGGCATCCGTTAAACAAACAGACATCGAACCCAAACGGAGGCTAAACCCGAAGTTGATAAAAACATTTGACCTCTCCTTCAGGCATCTGTTAAACAAACAGGCATCGAACCTGAAGGCCGACTCAACACGAAGTTGAGAGGAACATTTGACCTCGCCGTCAGGCATCTGTTAAATATGTAGGCATCGAACTCGAAGGCCGGCTCAACCGGAAGTTGAGAAGAACATCTGACCTCGCCGTCAGGTATCTGTCAAACAAACAGGCATCGAACCCGAAGACCGGCTCAACACAAAGTTGAGAAGAACATCTGACCTTGCCGTGAGGCATCCGTTAAACAATCAGGCATCGAACCCGAAGGGCGGCTAAACCCGAAGTTTGATAAGAACATTAGACCTCTCCTTCAGGCATCTGTTAAAAAACAGGCATCGGACCCGAAGGGCGGCTCAACACGAAGTTGAGAGGAACATTTGACCTTGCCGTCATGCATCTGCTAAACAGACAGGCATTGAACCCGAAAGGCGGATCAACGCGTCGTTGAAAAGAACATCTGACCTCGGTTTCAGACATATGTTAAACAAGCAGGCATCGAATTTGAAGTCCGACTCAACCCGAAGTTGAGAAGAACATCTGACCTTGTTGTCAAGCATCAGATAAACAAACAGGCATCGAACCCGAAGGCCGGCTCAATACGAAGTTGAGAGGAACATCTGAGCTCGATGTCAAGCATCTGTTAAAAAAACAGGCATCGAATCTAAAGGTCGGCTCGATCCGAAGTTGAGAAGAACATTTGACCTCGCCGTCATGCATCTGTTAAACATGTAGGCATCGAACTCGAAGGTCGGCTCAACCGGAAGTTGAGAAGAACATCCAACATCACCGTCAGGTATCAGTTAAACAAACAGGCATCGAACCCGAAGACCGGCTCAACACAAAGTTGAGAAGAACATCTGACCTCGCCGTGAGGCATCCGTTAAACAAACAGGCATCGAAATCAAAGGGCGGCTAAACCCGAAGTTGATAAAAACATTAGACCTCTCCTTCAGGCATCTGTTAAACAATCAGGCATCGAACCCAAAGGCCGGCTCAACACGAAGTTGAGAGGAACATTTGACCTTGCCTTTATGCATCTGTTAACCAGACAGGCATTGAACGCGAAGGGCGGATCAACCCGTAGTTGAGAAGAACATCTGACCTCGGTGTCAGGCATATGTTAAACCAACAGGAATCGAACCCGAAGGCAGGCTCAACCCGAACTTGAGAAGAACATCTGACCTCGCCGTCAGGTATCTGTCAAACAAACAGGCATCGAACCCGAAGACCGGCTCAACATAAAGTTGAGAAGAACATCTAACCTCGCCGTGAAGCATCCGTTAAACAAACAGGCATTGAACCCGAAGGGCGGCTAAACTCGAAGTTGATAAAAACATTAAACCTCTCCTTTAGGCATCTGTTAAAAAAACAGGCATCGAACCCGAAGGCCGGCTCAACACGAAGTTGAGAGGAACATTTGACCTCGCCGTCAGGTATCTGTTAAACATGTACGCATCGAACTCGAAGGTCGGCTCAACCGGAAGTTGAGAAGAACATCTGACCTCGCCATCAGGTATCTATCAAACAAACAGGCATCGAACCCGAACACCGGCTCAACACAAAATTGAGAAGAACATCTGACCTCGCCATGGGGCATCCGTTAAACAAACAGGCATCGAACCCGAAGTGCGGCTAAACCCGAAATTTGATAAGAACATTAGACCTCTCCTTCAGGCATCTGTTAAACAAATAGGCATCGGACCCGAAGGCCGGCTCAACACGAAGTTGAGAGGAACATTTGACCTTGCCGTCATGCATCTGTTAACCAGACAGGCATTGAACCCGAAGGGAGGATCAACCCGTAGTTGAGAAGAACATCTGACCTCGGTGTCAGGCATATGTTAAACCAACAGGCATCGAACCCGAAGGCCGGCTCAACCCGAACTTGAGAAGAACATCTGACCTCGCCGTCAGGTATCTGTCAAACAAACAGGTATCGAACCTGAAGACCGGCTCAACATAAAGTTGAGAAGAACATATGAACTCGCCGTGAGGCATCCGTTAAACAAACAGACATCGAACCCAAACGGAGGCTAAACCCGAAGTTGATAAAAACATTTGACCTCTCCTTTAGGCATCTGTTAAACAAACAGGCATCGAACCTGAAGGCCGACTCAACACGAAGTTGAGAGGAACATTTGACCTCGCCGTCAGGCATCTGTTAAATATGTAGGCATCGAACTCGAAGGCCGGCTCAACCGGAAGTTGAGAAGAACATCTGACCTCGCCGTCAGGTATCTGTCAAACAAACAGGCATCGAACCCGAAGACCGGCTCAACACAAAGTTGAGAAGAACATCTGACCTTGCCGTGAGGCATCCGTTAAACAATCAGGCATCGAACCCGAAGGGCGGCTAAACCCGAAGTTTGATAAGAACATTAGACCTCTCCTTCAGGCATCTGTTAAAAAACAGGCATCGGACCCGAAGGGCGGCTCAACACGAAGTTGAGAGGAACATTTGACCTTGCCGTCATGCATCTGCTAAACAGACAGGCATTGAACCCGAAAGGCGGATCAACGCGTCGTTGAAAAGAACATCTGACCTCGGTTTCAGACATATGTTAAACAAGCAGGCATCGAATTTGAAGTCCGACTCAACCCGAAGTTGAGAAGAACATCTGACCTTGTTGTCAAGCATCAGATAAACAAACAGGCATCGAACCCGAAGGCCGGCTCAATACGAAGTTGAGAGGAACATCTGAGCTCGATGTCAAGCATCTGTTAAAAAAACAGGCATCGAATCTAAAGGTCGGCTCGATCCGAAGTTGAGAAGAACATTTGACCTCGCCGTCATGCATCTGTTAAACATGTAGGCATCGAACTCGAAGGTCGGCTCAACCGGAAGTTGAGAAGAACATCCAACATCACCGTCAGGTATCAGTTAAACAAACAGGCATCGAACCCGAAGACCGGCTCAACACAAAGTTGAGAAGAACATCTGACCTCGCCGTGAGGCATCCGTTAAACAAACAGGCATCGAAATCAAAGGGCGGCTAAACCCGAAGTTGATAAAAACATTAGACCTCTCCTTCAGGCATCTGTTAAACAATCAGGCATCGAACCCAAAGGCCGGCTCAACACGAAGTTGAGAGGAACATTTGACCTTGCCTTTATGCATCTGTTAACCAGACAGGCATTGAACGCGAAGGGCGGATCAACCCGTAGTTGAGAAGAACATCTGACCTCGGTGTCAGGCATATGTTAAACCAACAGGAATCGAACCCGAAGGCAGGCTCAACCCGAACTTGAGAAGAACATCTGACCTCGCCGTCAGGTATCTGTCAAACAAACAGGCATCGAACCTGAAGACCGGCTCAACATAAAGTTGAGAAGAACATCTAACCTCGCCGTGAAGCATCCGTTAAACAAACAGGCATTGAACCCGAAGGGCGGCTAAACCCGAAGTTGATAAAAACATTAAACCTCTCCTTTAGGCATCTGTTAAACAAACAGGCATCGAACCCGAAGGCCGGCTCAACACGAAGTTGAGAGGAACATTTGACCTCGCCGTCAGGCATCTGTTAAACATGTACGCATCAAACTCGAAGGTCGGCTCAACCGGAAGTTGAGAAGAACATCTGACCTCGCCATCAGGTATCTATCAAACAAACAGGCATCGAACCCGAACACCGGCTCAACACAAATTTGAGAAGAACATCTGACCTCGCCATGGGGCATCCGTTAAACAAACAGGCATCGAACCCGAAGTGCGGCTAAACCCGAAATTTGATAAGAACATTAGACCTCTCCTTCAGGCATCTGTTAAACAAATAGGCATCGGACCCGAAGGCCGGCTCAACACGAAGTTGAGAGGAACATTTGACCTTGTCGTCATGCATCTGTTAAACAGACAAGCATTAAACCCAAACTGCGGATCAACCCGTAGTTGAGAAGAACATCTGACCTCGGTGTCAGGCATATGTTAAACAAATAGGCATCGAACCCGTAGGCCGGCTCAACCCGAAGTTGAGAAGAACATCTGACCTCGTCGTCGGGTATCTGTCAAACAAACAGGCATCGGACCCGAAGACCGGCTCAAAACAAAGTTGAGAAGAACATCTGACCTCGCCGTGAGGCATCCGTTAAACAAACAAGCATCGAACCCGAAGACGGCTAAACCCGAAGTTGATAAGAACATTAGACCTCTCCTTCAGGCATCTGTTAAACAAACAGGCATCAAACCTGAAGGTCGACTCAACACGAAGTTGAGAGGAACATCTGACCTCGCCGTCAGGCATCTATTAAACATGTAGGCATCGAACTCGAAGGCCGGCTCAACCGGAAGTTGAGAAGAACATCTGACCTCGCCGTCAGGTATCTGTCAAACAAACAGGCATCGAACCCGAAGGCCGGCTCAACACAAAGTTGAGAAGAACATCTGACCTCGCCATGAGGCATCCGTTAAACAAACAGGCATCGAACCCGACGGGCGTCTAAACCCGAAGTTTCATAAGTACATTAGACCTCTCCTTCAGGCATCTGTTAAACAAACAGGCATCAGACCCGAAGGCCGGCTCAACACGAAGTTGAGAGGAACATTTGACCTTGACGTCATGCATTTGTTAAATAGACAGGCATTGAACCCGAAGGGCGGATCAACCCGTAGTTGAGAAGAACATCTGACCTCGGTGTCAGGCATATGTTCAACTAACAGGCATCGAATTTCAAGTCCGACTCAACCTGAAGTTGAGAAGAACATCTGACCTTGCTGTCAGGCATCATTTAAACAAACAGGCATCGAACCCGAAGGTCGGTTCAATGCGAAGTTGAGAGGAACATCTGAGCTTGCTGTCAAGCATCTGTTAAAAAAAGAGGCATCGAATCTAAAGGTCGGCTCGACCCGAAGTTGAGAAGAACATTTGACCTCGCCGTCATGCATCTGTTAAACATGTAGGCATTGAACTCGAAGGCCGGCTCAACCGGAAGTTGAGAAGAACATCCGACATCACCGTCAGGTATCAGTCAAACAAACAGGCATCGAACCCGAAGACCGGCTCAACACAAAGTTGAGAAGAACATCTGACCTCGCCGTGAGGCATCTGTTAAACAAACAGGCATCGAACCCGAAGGGTGGCTAAACTAGAAGTTAATAAGAACATTAGACCTCTCCTTTAGGCATTTGTTTAACAAACAGTCATCGAACCCGAAGGCCGGCTCAACACGAAGTTGAGAGGAACATTTGACCTTGCCGTCATGCATCTGTTAACCAGACAGGTATTGAACCCGAAGGGCGGATCAACCCGTAGTTGAGAAGAACATCTGACCTCGGTTTCAGGCATATGTTAAACAAATAAGCATCGAACGTGATGGCCGGCTCAACCCGAAGTTGAGAAGAACATCTGATCTCGTCGTCAGGTATCTGTCAAACAAACAGGCATCGGACCCGAAGACCGGCTCAAAACAAAGTTGAGAAGAACATCTGACCTCGCCGTGAGGCATTCGTTAAACAAACAGGCATCTAACCCGAAGAGCGGCTAAACCCGAAATTGATAAAAACATTAGACCTCTCCTTCAGGCATCTGTTAAACAAACAGGCATCGAACCCGAAGGCTGGCTCAACCCGAAGTTGAGAGGAACATTTGACCTCGCCGTCAGGCATCTGTTAAACATGTAGGCATTGAACTCGAAGGCCGACTCAACCGGAAGTTGAGAAGAACATCTGACCTCGCCGTAAGTATCTGTCAAACAAACAGGCATCGAACCCGAAGACCGGCTCAACAGAAAGTTGAGAAGAACATCTGACCTCACCGTTAGGCATCCGTTAAACAAACAGGCATCGAACCCGAAGGGCGGCTAAATTCGATGTTTGATAAGAACATTAGACCTCTCCTTCAGGCATCTGTTAAACAAACAGGCATCGGACCCGAAGGCCGGCTCAACACGAAGTTGAGAGGAACATTTGACATTGCTGTCATACATCTTTTAAATAGACAGGCATTGAACCCGAACGGTGGATCAACCCGTAGTTGAGAAGAATATCTGACCTCAGTGTCAGGCATATGTTAAACAAACAGGCATCGAATTTGAAGTCCGACTCAACGTGAAGTTGAGAAGAACATCTGACCTTGCTGTCAGGCATCAGTTAAACAAACAGGCATCGAACCCGAAGGCCGGCTCAATACGAAGTTGAGAGGAATATCTAAGCTCGCTGTCAAGCATCTGTGAAAAAAACAGGCATCGAATCTAAAGGTCGGCTCAACCCGAAGTTGAGAAGAACATTTGACCTCACCGTCAGGCATCTCTTAAAGATGTAGGCATCGAACTCGAAGGCCGACTCAACCGAAAGTTGAGAAGAACATCTGACCTCGCCGTCAGGTATCTTTCAAACAAACAGGCATCGAACCCGAAGACCGGCTCAACACAAAATTGAGAAGAACATCTGACCTCGCGGTGAGGCATCCGTTAAACAAACAATCATCGAACCCGAAGGGCGGCTAAACCCGAATTTGATAAGAACGTTAGACCTCTCCTTCAGGCATCTGTTAAACAAACAGGCATCAAACCCGAATGCCGGCTCAACACGAAGTCGAGAGGAACATTTGAACTTGCCGTCCTGCATCTGTAAAACAGACAAGCATTGAACCAGAAGGGCAGATCAACCCGTAGTTGAGAAGAACATCTGCCTCGGTGTCAGGCATATGTTAAACCAACAGGCATCGAACCCAAAGGTCGGCTCAACCTGAAGTTGAGAAGAACATCTGACCTCGCCGTCAGGTATCTATCAAACAAACAGGCATTGAACCCGAAGACTGACTCAACATAAAGTTGAGAAGAACATCCGACCTCGCCGTGAGGCATCTGTTAAACAAACAGGCATCGAACCCGAAGGGCAGCTAAACCCAAAGTTGATAAGAACATTAGACCTCTCTTTCACGCATCGGTTAAACAAACAGGCATCGAACCCGAAGGCCGGCTCAACACGAAGTTGAGAGGAACATTTGACCTTGCCGTGATGCATCTGTTAAATAGACATGCATTGAACCTGAAAGGCGGATCAACCCGTAGTTGAGAAGAACATCTGACCTCGATTTCAGGCATAGGTTAAAAAAAAAGGCATCGAACCCGTAGGCCGGCTCAACCCAAAGTTGAGAAGAACATCTGACCTCGCTGTCAGGTATCTATCAAACAAACAGGCATCGAACCTTAAGACCGGCTCAACACAAAGTTGAGAAGAACATCTGACCTCGCCGTGGTGCATCCGTTAAACAAACAGGCATCGAACCTGAAGGGCGGCTAAACCCGAAGTTGATAAGAACATTAGACCTCTGCTTCAGGCATATGTTAAACAAACAGGCATCGAACCCGAAGGCTGGCTCAACACGAAGTTGAGAGGAAGATTTGACCTTGCAGTCATGCATCTGTTAAACAGACAGGCATTGAACCTGAAAGGCGGATCAACCCGTAGTTGAGAAGAACATCTGACCTCGGTGCCAGGAATATGTTAAACAAACAGGCATCGAACCCAAAAGCCGGCTCAACTTAAAGTTGAGAGGAACATCCGACCTCGCCATCAGGCATCTGTTAAACAAACAGACATCAAACATGAAGACCGGCTCAACACGAAGTTGAGAGGAACATCTGACCTCGCCGTCAAGCATTTGTTAAACAAACAGGCATCGAACCCGAAGGCCGACTCAACCGAAAGTTGAGAAGAACATCTGACCTTACCGTCAGGTATCTGTCAAACAAACAGGCATCGAACCCGAAGACCGGCTCAACACAAAGTTGACAAGAACATCAGACCTCGCCGTGAGGCATCCGTTAAACAAACTGGCATTGAACCCGAAGGGCGGCTAAACCCGAAGTTTGAAAAGAACATTAGACCTCTCCTTCAGGAATCTGTTAAAAAAACATGCATCGAACCCGAAGGCCGGCTCAAGACGAATTTGAAAGGAACATTTGGCCTTGCCGTCATGCATCTGTTAAACAGACAGACATTGAACCCGAAGGGCGGATTAACTCGTAGTTAAGAAGAACATCTGACCTCGGTGTCACGCATATGTTAAACAAATAGGCTTCGAATTTGAAGTCCGACTCAATCCGAAGTTGAAAAGAACATCCGACCTCGCTGTCAGGCATCAGTTAAACACACAGGTATCGAACCTGAAGGCCGGCTCAATACGAAGTTGAGAGGAACATCTGAGCCTGTTGTCAAGCATTTGTTAAAAAGGGAGGCATCGAATCTAAAGGTCGGCTCAACCCGAAGTTGAGAAGAACATTTGACCTCGCCTTCAGGCATCAATTAAACATGTAGGCATCGAACTCGAAGGCCGGCTGAACCGGAAGTTGAGAAGAACATCTTACCTCGTCGTTAGGTATCTGTCAAACAAACAGGCATCGGACCCGAACACCGGCTCAAAATAAAGTTGAGAAGAACATCTGACCTCGCTGTGAGGCATTCGTTAAACAAACAGGCATCGAACCCGAAGGGCGGCTAAACCCAAAGTTTGATAAGAACATTAGACCTCTCCTTCAGGCATCTGTTAAACAAATAGGCATCGAACCCGAAGGCCGGCTAAACACGAAGTTGAGAGGAAGATTTGACCTCGCCGTCAGGCATCTGTTAAACATGTAGGCATCGAACTCGAAGGCCGGCTCAACCGGAAGTTGAGAAGAACATCTGACCTCGCTGTCAGGTATCTGTCAAACAAACAGGCATCGAACCTGAAGACTGGCTCAACACAAAGTTGAGAAGAACATCTAACCTCGCCGTGAGGCATCCGTTAAACAAACAAGCATCGAACCCGAAGGGCGGCTAAACCCGAAGTTTGATAAGAACATTAGACCTCTCCTTCAGGCATCTGTTAAACAAACAGGCATCGAACCCGAAGGCCGGCTCAACACGAAGTTGAGAGGAACATTTGACCTTCCCGTCATGCATCTATTAAACAGACAGGCATTGAACCCGAAGGGCGGATCAACCCGTAGTTGAGAAGAACATCTGACCTCAGTGTCAGGCATATGTTAAACAAACAGGCATCGAATTTGAAGTTCGACTCAACCCGAAGTTTAGAAGAACTTCTGACCTTGCTGTCAGGCATCAGTTAAATAAACAGGCATCGAACCTGAAGGCCGGCTCAATACGAAGTTGAGAGGAACATCTGAGGTCGCTCTCAAGCATCTGTTAAAAAAACAGGCATCGAATCTAAAGGTCGGCTGAACCCGAAGTTGAGAAGAACATTTGACCTCGTCGTCAGGCATCTGTTAAACATGTAGGCATCGAACTCGAAGGTCGACTCAACCGGAAGTTGAGAAGAACATCTGACCTCGCAGTCAGGTATCTGTCAAACAAACAGGCATCGAACCCGAAGGCCGGCTCAACACAAAGTTGATAAGAACATCTGACCTCGTTGTGAGGCATCCGTTAAACAAACACTCATCGAACCCGAACGGCGGCTAAACCCGAAGTTGATAAGATCATTAGACCTCTCCTTCAGGCATCTGTTAAACAAACAGGCATCGAACCCGAAGGCAGGCTCAACACGAAGTTGAGAGGAACATTTGACCTTGCCGTCATGCATCTATTAAACAGACAGGCATTGAACCCGAAGGGCGGATCAACCCGTAGTTGAGAATAACATCTGACCTTGGTGTCAGGCATATGTTAAACCAACAGGCATCGAACCTGAAGGTCGGCTCAACCTGAAGGCGAGAAGAACATCTGACCTCGCAGTCAGGTATCTGTCAAACAAACAGGCATCGAACCCGAAGACCAGCTCAACATAAAGTTGAGAAGAACATTTGACCTTGCCGTGAGGCATCCGTTAAACAAACAGGCATCGAACCCGAACGGCAGCTAAACACGAAGTTGATAAGAACATTAGACCTCTCCTTCAGGCATCTGTTAAACAAACAGGCATCGAACCCGAAAACCGGCTCAACACGAAGTTGAGAGGAACATTTGACCTTGCCGTCATGCATCTGTTAAACAGACAGGTATTGAACCCGAAGGGCGGATCAACCTGTAGTTGAAAAGAACATCTGACCTCGGTGTCAGGCATATGTTAAACAAACAGGCATCGAACCTGAAGGTCGGCTAAACCAGAAGTTGAGAAGAACATCTGACCTCGCTGTCAGGTATCTGTAAAACAAACAGGCATCGAACTCGAAGACCGGCTCAACACAAAGTTGAGAAGAACATCTGACCTCGCCGTGATGCATCCGTTAAACAAACAGGCATCGAACCCGAAGTGCGGCTAAACCCGAAGTTGATAAGAACATTAGACCTCTCCTTCAGGCATCTGTTAAACAAACAGGCATCGAACCCGAATGCCGGCTCAACACGAAGTTGAGAGGAACATTTGACCTTGCCGTCATGCATCTGGTAAACAGACACGCATTAAACCCGAAGGGCGGATCAACCCGTAGTTGAGAAGAACATCTGACCTCGGTGTCAGGCATATGTTAAAAAAACAGGCATCGAACCCGAAGGCCGGCTCAACCCGAAGTTGAGAAGAACATCTGACCTCGCAGTCAGGCATCTGTTAAACAAACAGGCATTGAACCTGATGGCAGTCTCAACCCTTAGTTTACAAGAACATCAGACCTCACTAACAAGCATCTGTTAAACAAACAGGCATCAAACCCAAAGGCCAGCTCAACTCGAAGTTGAGAAGAACATCTGACCTCGCCATCAGGCATCTGTTAAACAAACAAGAATCAAACCCGAAGGATGGCTCAACACGAAGTTGAGAGGAACATCTGACCTCGCTGTGAAGCATCTGTTAAACATGTAGGCATCGAACTCGAAGTTGATAAGAACATTAGACCTCTCCTTCAGGCATCTGTTAAACAAACAGGCATCGAACCCAAAGGCCGGCTCAACACGAAGTTGAGAGGAACATTTGACCTCGCCGTCAGGCATCTGTTAAACATGTAGGCATCGAACTCGAAGGCCGGCTCAACCGGAAGTTGAGAAGAACATCTGACCTCGCTGTCAGGTATCTGTCAAACAAACAGGCATCGAACCCGAAGACCGGCTCAACACAAAGTTGAGAAGAACATCTGACCTTGCCGTGAGGCATCCGTTAAACAAACAGGCATCGAACCCGAAGGGAGGCTGAACCCGAAGTTTGATAAGAACATTAGACCTCTCCTTTAGGCATCTGTTAAACAAACAGGCATCGAACCCGAAGGCCGGCTCAACACGAAGTTGAGAGGAGCATTTGACCTTGCCGTCATGCATCTGTTAAACAGCCAGGCATTGAACCCGAAGGGCGGATCAACCTGTAGTTGAGAAGAACATCTGACCTCGGTGTCAGGCATATGTTAAACAAACAGGCATCGAACCCGAAGGCCGGCTAAACCAGAAGTTGAGAAGAACATCTGACCTCGCTGTCAGGTATCAGTAAAACAAACAGGCATCGAACTCGAAGACCGGCTCAACACAAAGTTGAGAAAAACATCTAACCTCGCCGTGATGCATCCGTTAAACAAACAGGCATCGAACCCGAATTGCGGCTAAACCCGAAGTTGATAAGAACATTAGACCTCTCCTTCAGGCATCTGTTAAACAAACAGGCATCGAACCCGAATGCCGGCTCAACACGAAGTTGAGAGGAACATTTGACCTTGCCGTCATGCATCTGGTAAACAGACACGCATTGAACCCGAAGGGCGGATCAACCCATAGTTGAGAAGAACATCTGACCTCGGTGTCAGGCATATGTTAAAAAAACAGGCATCGAACCCGAAGGCCGGCTTAACCCGATGTTTAGAAGAACATCTGACCTCGCCGTCAGGCATCTTTTAAACAAACAGGCATCGAACCTGATGGCCGTCTCAACCCTTAGTTTAAGAGAACATCTGACCTCGCTAACAAGCATCTGTTAAACAAACAAGCATCAAACCCAAAGGCCAGCTCAACTCGAAGTTGAGAAGAACATCTGACCTCACCATCAGGCATCTGTTAAACAAACAAGAATCAAACCTGAAGGCTGGCTCAACACGAAGTTGAGAGGAACATCTGACCTTGTTGTGAGGCATCTGTTAAACATGTAGGCATCGAACTCGAAGGCCGGCTCAACCGGAAGTTGAGAAGAACATCTGACCTCTCCGTCAGGTATCTGTCAAACAAACAGGCATCGAACCCAAAGACCGGCTCAACACAAAGTTGAAAAGAACATCTGACCTTGCCGTGAGGCATCCGTTAAACAAACTCGCATCGAACCCGAAGGATGGCTAAACCCAAAGTTTGATAAGAACATTAGACCTCTCCTTCAGGCATCTGTTAAACAATCAGGCATCGAACCCGAAGGTCGGTTCAACACAAAGTTGAGAGGAACATTTGACCTTGCCGTCATGCATCTATTCAACAGACAGACATTGAACCCGAAGGACGGATCAACCCGTAGTTGAGAAGAACATCTGACCTCGGTGTCAGGCATATGTTAAACAAACAGGCATCGAATTTGAAGTCCGACTCAACCCAAAGTTTAGAAGAACTTCTGACCTTGCTGTCAGGCATCAGTTAAACAAATAGGCATCGAACCCGAAGGCCGGCTCAATACGAAGTTGAGAAGAACATTTGACCTCGTCGTCAGGCATCTGTTAAACATGTAGGCATAAAACTCGAAGGCCGACTCAACCGGAAATTGAGAAGAACATCTGACCTCGCCGTCAGGTATCTGTCAAACAAACAGGCATCGAACCCAAAGACCGACTCAACACAAAGTTGAGAAGAACATCTGACCTCGCTGTGAGGCATCCGTTAAATAAAAAGTCATCGAACCCAAACGACGGCTAAACTCGAAGTTGATCAGATCATTAGACCTCTCCTTCAGGCATCTGTTAAACAAACAGGCATCGAACCCGAAGGCAGGCTCAACACGAAGTTGAGAGTATCATTTGACCTTGCTGTCATGCATCTGTTAAACAGACAGGCAATGAACCCGAAGGCCGGATCAACCCGTAGTTGAGAAGAACATCTGACCTTGGTGTCAGGCATATGTTAAACCAACAGGCGTCGAACCCGAAGGCCGGCTCAACCTTAAGTCGAGAAGGACATCTGACCTTGCAGTCAGGTATCTGTCAAACAAACATGCATCGAACCCGAAGACCGGCTCAACATAAAGTTGAGAAGAACATTTGACCTCGCCGTGAGGCATCCGTTAAACAAACAGGCATCGAACCCGAAGGGAGGCTAAACCCGAAGTTGATAAGAACATTAAACCTCTCCTTCAGGCATCTATTAAACAAACAGGCATCGAACCCGAAGGCCGGCTCAACACAAAGTTGAGAGGAACATTTGACCTTGCCGTCATGCATCTGTTAAACAGACAGGCATTGAACCCGAAGGGCGGATCAACCTGTAGTTGAGAAGAACATCTGACCTCGGTGTCAGGCATATGTTAAACAAACAGGCATCGAACCCGAAGGCCGGCTAAACCCGAAGTTGAGAAGAACATCTAACCTCGCCTTCAGGTATCTATAAAACAAACAGGCATCGAACTCGAAGTCCGGCTCAACACAAAGTTGAGAAGAACATCTGACCTTGTAACACCCCACTTTCCCAAATTAAATAAAATATGAATATTAAAATAATAATCAGAGTTTTCACCAAAAAGTGGGATATCACATCTCCAAATTTTATAAAAATACTTTATTCATTCTTTTCAAAATAATAGAGCGGAATTTGTTTCATAAAGTAAAATACATCAAATTAATGATACGACACAGGAAAAAGAAATAAGTTCAACATAGACACAACAAAACACCCAAGTCCCGTGCTACATATCAGAGCATCCTAGACTCGACTGGCACACCACCATCCAAGCTATCTAAGTACCTGGATTATCTGTACTTTCGGAGAAGCACAGACACAACAACAACAAAGGGGTGAGAAATCATGATCAAAATATAATGGTAATGTAATACATGTAAATAAGGAAGTAAAACACACCAACACATCAACTATTCACCCCAACAACACCATATAACGAACCTACTGTTCAAATTACAATATAACATATTATAATGCAATTATGCAACACAACACCATGCATGCGGTACCGACTCATTGGTTCATTCAATCGAACCTGGATAGATCACTTACGCTCCTCCTGAGACATGATCTATCCCTCACCATTCTCCACAAAGGAGTACGGATGAATCACTTACGCTCCTCCTGAGACATGATTCATCCCACCAAAACACCATGATATGCACACACCAATGCATAACTATCATAATTAGGCACTCAAAGTGCACACGATCCTCCTGATCATATCATCATACATCAATGCATATATGTACTGATATAACATACACCAACACCGTATAGATCAATCAGATAGTAAACAACTTCATACTATAACACCAGATATAACCACATCCCAACACTCGGGAACGCACGATCCTACTGATCACTACATATATATACATTAACTAATTGTTCACCAACAATATCAAGGAAAACAAGTACCATCACCAAGTAAACAAGTTCATACTTTATCACCAAGATATAAACACGTCCCACCACTCGGGAATACACGATCCTACTGATCACTACACCATGCTCCGCATGATTCATACACCAACTAATTATCCATTTAAATAATTAGTAACGGAAATCACATACTATCACCGAGTACTCACTCTATAACACTCAATCATCTCCCCTATAATCAACAAAGTCCAAGGACACTACACTCTTAGCGCACACAGCATAACAGCATAGAAAAACCACATTCTGCTACGCTCGCTACACCCTCGCTAGGCGAGCTCCCAGCTAATGCTCGCTACCTGTTCGCTTAGCGAACCTCATCGCGAATGACAGCAGTGGCTACTGTAATGATTCGCTATCCAACTCGCCACAGCGAATACTCGCTACCTGTTCGCTTAGCGAACCTCCTCGCGAAGGCAAACAGAACCTACTGGACTCACTCGCTACCTCACTCGCTAGGCGAGCACCTAGCGAACGCTCGCTGCCTTCTCGCTAAGCGAAGTGCTAGCGAGTTGCCTGCGACTTCTCAAGTTCTCACAGTTCAGAATTCTCACTCTTCTCCGATTCAAGCCTATTCTATAACATCCACTTCCTATACTATCCATATTACGACCAATGCATATTAGGCTTATCAATCTTCCTATAATTCTACTCCAGATCAACATTAAGGCACACTACCGGCACTTTAGAGTTACTCTGAACCTTACTCAAACCAAACCAACACCAACAGTCAATCAACAATGGCAACATCAAACATCCGTACATCATCATACACATATTATTCCAAAGTCATCACTTAAACAATCTATCGACACATCAAAAAGGTCACACAGAACTTCCCTAAAACCGTAAACCCAACCTATACGCCAAATTAACCAAAAACAACAATTCACCAACCATCAACATATTTCAATCCATCAACATCAACATAACTCAACAATCAATAGCATGTCAATATAAAACTTCATCAACGATACATTCCTACGGGGTTAAGGAATCCCCACTACCCTATACATGTATATACCATTCCCAATCAAGTTTCTCCCCCCTTACCTTGTTAATCGGCTGATCGATGAAATTCTTCCTGGATTTGGTCTCTTGGCCTCCTCTTTTCTTTCCGTTCTTCGTTCCCTTTTTCCTTCGTTCTTCTCACTTCTCTCGTTCTTTCCTCTTCTCTCTTTCTATCACTCTTTCTCTCTTCCCTCTTTCTATCGTGTTATTTTCTCTAATACTTCCCCCACCCCTTCATATTCTATTTTCCTTTTTATTTCCTATCCCAATAATAATAATAATAATAATAATAATAATAATAATAATAATATTATTATTATTATTATTATTATTATTACACCAATTTCCCACGATCTATGGTAATCCCTTTTCTCTCTATTCCAACTTTTCTAATATCTCCTTGCTACCCCTTCATATTTCCTTCCTCACGGTTTCTATCATGACTTTTCATATTTCCATTCTAACTTCCCAATAACCCTTCCACCTCTTATTTTACTTATTCCAACCACTAATATTCCCAATAATAATTCTAATATAATAATTATAATAATCATTATAATAATAATAATAATAATATAATATTATTATAATATTATAGTAATATTCAACATAATAATAATAATAGTAATACACCCAACAATAATTATAATTATAATAATAATAATATTATCACACCTATAATAATAATAATATTAATAAGAATAATATAATAATAATAATAATATAAATATAATAAATATAATAATAATAAATATAATAAATATAATAATAATAAATATAATAAATATAATAATAATAGTAATACCCCCACCAATATTACTATTATTCATTATATTATCATATTCACACCAAAGCACCACCAATATTACCATTAGTTATTATATTATTATATCTACACCAATTCACCACCAATAATTCTCCCATATCAGGGACACCCACCAATAATAATATTCATACTAATGATAATAATCATAATAATAATAATAATAATAATAATAATACCACCAATATTACTATTATCTATTATATTATTATCTCCACACCACCAATGATCCTTACATATCAAGGGTACTCACCAATCATATACCAACACACCCCACCTAAGGGCACACTAACATAAAATATTTAAAATAATAATAAAATGACTAAATAATTAAAATGGGTGTTACAGACCTCGCCGTGATGCATCCGTTAAACAAACAGGCATTGAACCCGAAGTGCGGCTAAACCCGAAGTTGATAAGAACATTAGACCTTTCCTTCAGGCATCTGTTAAACAACAGGCATCGAACCCGAATGTCGGCTCAACACGAAGTTGAGAGGAACATTTAACCTTGCCGTCATGCATCTGTTAAACAGACACGCATTGAACCCGAAGGGCGGATCAACCCGTAGTTGAGAAGAACATCTGACCTCGGTGTCAGGCATATGTTAAACAAACAGGCATCGAACCCGAAGGCCGGCTCAACCCGAAGTTGAGAAGAACATCTGACCTTGCCGTCAGGCATCTATTAAACAAACATGCATTGAACCTGATGGCCGTCTCAACCCTTAGTTAACAAGAACATATGACCTTGCTAACAAGCATCTGTTAAACAAACAGGCATCAAACCCAAAGGCCGGCTCAACTCGAAGTTGAGAGGAGCATCTGACCTCGCTGTCAAGCAATTGTTAAACAAACAGGCATCGAACCAGATGGCCGGCTCAACCGGAAGTTGAGAAGAACATCTGACCTCGCCGTCAGGTATATGTCAAACAAACAGGCATCGAACCCGAAGACCGGCTCAACACAAAGTTGAGAAGAACATTCGACCTCGCCGTGAGGCGTCCGTTAAACAAACAGGCATCGAACCCGAAGGGCGGCTAAACCCGAAGTTTGATAAGAACATTAGAACTCTCCTTCAAGCATTTGTTAAACAAACAGGCATTGAACCCGTAGGGCGGATCAACCCGAAGTTGAGAAGAACATCTGACCTCGCCGTCAGGCATCTGTTAAATAAACAGGCATCGAACCCGAAGGCTGTCTCAACCCTTAGAACACAAGAACATCTGACCTCGCTGTCAAGCATCTGTTAAACAAACAGGCATCAAACCCAAAGGTCGGCTCAACTTGAAGTTGAGAGGAACATCTGACCTTGCCATCAGGCTTCGGTTAAACAAACAGGCATCAAACCCGAAGGCCGGCTCAACACGAAGTTGAGAGGAACATATTACCTCGCTGTCAAACATTTGTTAAACAAACAGGCATCGAACCCGAAGGCCGGCTCAACTAGAAGTTGAGAAGAACATCTGACCTCACCGTCAGGTATCTGTCAAACGAATAAGAATCGAACCCAAAGATCGACTCAACACAAAGTTGAGAAGAACATTTGACCTCGCCGTGAGGCATCCGTTAAACAAACAGACATCAAACTCGAAGGGCGGCTAAACCCGAAGTTTGATAAGAACATTATACCTCACCTTCAGGCATCTGTTAAATAAACAGGCATCAAACCCGAAGGCCGACTCAACATGAAGTTGAAAGGAACATTTGACCTTGCTGTCATGCATCTGTTAAACAGACAGACATTGAACCCGAAGGGCGGATCAACCCGTAGTTAAAAAGAACATCTGACCTCGGTGTCAGGCATATGTTAAACAAACAGGCATCGAATTTGAAGTCCGACTCAACCCGAAGTTGAGAAGAACATCTGACCTCGCTGTCAGGCATCATTTAAACAAATAGGCATCAAACCCGAAGGCCGCCTCAATACGAAGTTAAGAGGAACATCTGAGCTTGCTGTCAAGCATTTGTTAAAAAAAGAGGCATCGAATCTAAAGGTCGGCTCAACCCGAAGTTGAGAAGAACATTTAACCTCGCCTTCAGGCATCTGTTAAACATGTAGGCATCGAACTCGAAGGCCGGCTTAACCGGAAGTTGAGAAGAACATATGACCTTGCCGTCAGGTATCTGTCAAACCAGCAAGCATCGAACCCGAAGACCGGCTCAACCCAAAGTTGAGAAAAACATCTGAACTCGCTATGAGGCATCCGTTAAACAAACAGTCATCGAACCCGAAGGGCGGCTAAACCCGAAGTTGATAAGATCATTAGACCTCTCCTTCAGGCATCTGTTAAACAAACAGGCATCGAACCCGAAAGCCGGCTCAACACGAAGTTGAGAGGAACATTTGACCTTGCCATCATGCATCTGTTAAACAGACATGCATTAAACCCGAAGGGCAGATCAACCCGTAGTTGAGAAGAACATCTGACCTTGGTGTCAGGCATATATTAAACCAACAGGCATCGAACCCGAATTCCGGCTCAACCCGAAGTTGAGAAGAACATATGACCTCGCCGTCAGGTATCTGTCAAACAAACAGGCATCGAACCCGAAGACCGGCTCAACTTAAAGTTGAGAAGAACATCTGACCTCACCGTGAGGCATCGGTTAAACAAACAGGCATCGAACACGAAGGGCGGCTAAACCTGAAGATGATAAGAACATTAGACCTCTCCTTCAGGCATCTGTTAAACAAACAAGCATCGAACCCGAAGGCCGACTCAACACGAAGTTGAGAGGAACATTTGACCTGGCCGTCATGCATCTGTTAAACAGACAGGCATTGAACCCGAAGGGCGGATCAACCCGTAGTTGAGAAGAACATCACACCTCGGTGTCAGGCATATGTTAAACAAACAGGCATTGAACCCGAAGGCCGGCTCAACCCGAAGTTGAGAAGAACATCTGACCTCGCCGTCAGGTATCTGTCAAACAAACAGGCATCAAACCCGAAGACCGACTCAACACAAAGTTGAGAAGAACATCTGACCTCGTCGTGATGCATCCGTTAAACAAACAGGCATCGAACTCGAAGGGCGACTAAACCCGAAGTTGATAAGAACAGTAGACCTCTCCTTCAGGCATCTTTTAAACAAACAGGCATCGAACCCGAAGGCCGGCTCAACACGAAGTTGAGAGGAACATTTGACCTTGCATTCATGCATATGTTAAACAGACAGGCATTGAACCCGAAGGGCAGCTCAACCCGTAGTTGAGAAGAACACCTGACCTCGGTGTCAGGCATCAGTTAAACAGAAAGGCATTGAACCCGAAGGACGCCTCAACCCGAAATTTAGAATAACATCAGACCATGCTGTCAGACGTCTGTTAAACAAACAGGCATCGAACCCGAAGGGCGGCTAAACCCGTAGTTGAGAAGAACATCTGACCTCGGGGTCAGGCATATATTAACAAACAGGCATCGAACCCGAAGGCCGGCTCAACCCGAAGATGAGAAGAACAAGTGACCTCGACGTCAGGCATCTGTTAAACAAACAAGGATCGAAATCGAAGGTCGTCTCAACCCTTAGTTGACAAGAACATCTGGAGTCGCCGTCAAGCATCTGTTAAACAAACAGGCATCGAAAACAAAAGCCGGCTCAACTTGAAGTTGAGAGAAATATTTGACTTCGCCGTCAGGCATCTGTTAAACAAACAAGCATCAAACCGGAAGGCCGGCTCAACACGAAGTTGAGAGGAACATCTGACCTCGCCGTCAAGCATTTGTTAAACAAACAAGCATCGAACGCGAATGGCGGCTCAACCCGAAGTTGAGAAGAACATCTGACCTCGCTATCAGGCATCTTTTAAACAAGTAGGCATCGAACCCGAAGGCCGGCTCAACCGGAACTTGAGAAGACCAACTGACCTTGCCGTCAGGTATCTATTAAACAAACAGGCATCGAACCCGAAGACCGGCTCAACACGAAGTTGAGAAGAACATCTGACCTCTCCGTGAGGCATCTGTTAAATAAACAGGAATCGAACCCGAAGGGCGGCTAAACCCGAAGTTGATAAGAACATTAGACCTCGCCGTCAGGCATCTGTTAAACAAATAGGAATCGAACCCGAAGGCCGGCTCAACACGAAGTTGAGAGGAACGTTTGACCTTGTCGTCATGCATCTGTTAAACTGACAGGCATTGAACCCGAAGGACGGCTCAACCCATAGTTGAGAAGAACATCTGACCTCGTCGTCAGGCATATATTAAACAAACACGAATCGAATTTGAAGGCTGACTCAACCCAAAGTTGATAAGAACATCTGACCTTACTGTTAGGCATCAGTTAAACAAACAGGCATCGAACCCGAAGGACGGCTCAATACGAAGTTGAGAGGAACATCTGACCTCGCTGTCAAGCATCTGTTAAAAAAACAGGCATAGAATCTGAAGGTCGGCTCAACCTGAAGTTGAGAAGAACATCTGACCTCGCTGTCAGGCATCTGTTAAACAAGTAGGCATCGAACCCGAAGGCTGACTCAACCAGAAGTTGAGAAGAACATCTGACCTCGCCGTCAGGTATCTGTTAAACAAACAGGAATCGAACCCGAAGATCGGCTCAACACGAAGTTGAGAAGAACATCTGACCTTGCCGTAAGGCATCTGTTAAACAAAATGGAATCAAACCCGAAGGGCGGCTAAACCCGAAGTTGATTAAAACATTAGACCTCGCCGTCAGGCATCTGTTAAACAAACAGGCATCGAACCTGAAGGTCGGCTCAACCCGAAGTTGAGAGGAACATTTGAACATACCATCATGCATCTGTTAAACAGACAGGCATTGAACCCGAAGGGCGGCTCAACCCGTAGTTGAGAAGAAGGTCTGACCTCGGTGTCAGGCATATGTTAAACAAACAGGCATCGAACCCGAATGCCGGCTCAACCCGAAGTTGAGAAGAACATCTGACCTCGCCGTCCGGCATCTGTTAAACAAACTGGCATTGAACCCGAAGGCCGTCTCAACCCTTAGTTGACCAGAACATCTAACCTTACCGTCAAGCATCTGTTAAACAAATAGGCATCGAACCCAAAGGCCGGCTCTACTTGAAGTTGAGAGGAAGATCTGACCTCGCCATCAGGCATATGTTAAACAAACCGGCATCGAACCCGAAGGGCGGCTTAACACGAAGTTGAGAAGAACATCTGACCTCGCTGTCAGGCATCTATTAAACAAACACGAATCGAATTTGAAGGTCGGATCATGCCGAAGTTGAGAAGAACATCTGACCTCGCTGTCAGGCATCAGTTAAACAAACAGGCACCGAACCCGAAGGCCGGCTCAATACGAAGTTGAGAGGAACATCTCACCTCGCTGTTAAGCATCTGTTAAAAAAACATACATAGAATCCGAAGGTCAGCTCAACCTGAAGTTGAGAAGAACATCTAACCCTGCTGTCAGGCATCTACTAAACAAGTAGGCATCGAACCCGAAGGCCGGCTCAACCGGAAGTTGAGAAGAACATCTCACCTCGCCATCAGGTATCTGTTAAACAAACAGGCATCGAACCCGAAGGGCAGCTAAACCCGAAGTTGATAAGAACATTAGACCTTGCCGTCAGGCATCTGTTAAACAAATATGCATCGAACCCAAAGGTCGACTCAACACAAAGTTGAAAGGAACATTTGACCTTGCCGTCATGCATCTGTTAAACAGACAGACATTGAACCCGAAGGGCGGCTCAACACGTAGTTGAGAAGAACATCTGACCTCGGTGTCAGGCATATGTTAAAGAAACAGGCATCGAACCCGAAGCACGGCTCAACCCGAAGTTGAGAAGAACATCTGACCTTGCCGTCAGGAATCTGTTAAACAAACAGGCATCGAACCGGAAGCCCGTCTCAACCCTTAGTTGACATGAACATCTAACCTTGCCGTCAAGCATCTGTAAAACAAACAAGCATCGAACCTAAAGGCCGGCTCAACTTGAGGTTGAGAGGAAGATCTGACCTTGCCATTAAGCATCTGTTAAACAATCATGCATCAAACCCGAAGGCCGGCTCATCACGAAGTTGAGAGAAACATCTGACCTCACCGCCAAGCATTTGTTAAACAAACAGGCATCGAACCCGAAGGGCTGCACAACCCGAAGTTGATAAGAACATCTGACCTCGTCGTCAGGCATCTATTAAACAAACACGAATCGAATTTTAAGGTCGGCTCAACCTGAAGTTGCGAAGAACATCTGACCTTGCTGTCAGGCATCAGTTAAACAAATGGGCATCGAACCCGAAGGTCGGCTCAACACGAAGTTGAGAGGAACATCTGACCTCGCTGTCAAGCATCTGTTAAAAAACAGGCATAGAATCTGAAGGTCGGCTCAACCTGAAGTTGAGAAGAACATATGACCTCACTGTCATGCATATGTTAAACAAACAGGCATCGAACCTGAAGGTCGGCTAAACCAGAAGTTGAGAAAAACATCTGACCTCGCTGTCAGGTATCTGTAAAACAAACAGGCATCGAACTCGAAGACCGGCTCAACACAAAGTTGAGAAGAACATCTGACCTCGCCGTGATGCATCCGTTAAACAAACAGGCATCGAACCCGAAGTGCGGCTAAACCCGAAGTTGATAAGAACATTAGACCTCTCCTTCAGGCATCTGTTAAACAAACAGGCATCGAACCCGAATGCCGGCTCAACACGAAGTTGAGAGGAACATTTGACCTTGCCGTCATGCATCTGGTAAACAGACACGCATTAAACCCGAAGGGCGGATCAACCCGTAGTTGAGAAGAACATCTGACCTCGGTGTCAGGCATATGTTAAAAAAACAGGCATCGAACCCGAAGGCCGACTCAACCCGAAGTTGAGAAGAACATCTGAGCTCGCAGTCAGGCATCTGTTAAACAAACAGGCATTGAACCTGATGGCAGTCTCAACCCTTAGTTTACAAGAACATCGGACCTCGCTAACAAGCATCTGTTAAACAAACAGGCATCAAACCCAAAGGCCAGCTCAACTCGAAGTTGAGAAGAACATCTGACCTCGCCATCAGGCATCTGTTAAACAAACAAGAATCAAACCCGAAGGCTGGCTCAACACGAAGTTGAGAGGAACATCTGACCTCGCTGTGAAGCATCTGTTAAACATGTAGGCATCGAACCCGAAGTTGATAAGAACATTAGACCTCTCCTTCAGGCATCTGTTAAACAAACAGGCATCGAACCCAAAGGCCGGCTCAACACGAAGTTGAGAGGAACATTTGACCTCGCCGTCAGGCATCTGTTAAACATGTAGGCATCGAACTCGAAGGCCGGCTCAACCGGAAGTTGAGAAGAACATCTGACCTCGCTGTCAGGTATCTGTCAAACAAACAGGCATCGAACCCGAAGACCGGCTCAACACAAAGTTGAGAAGAACATCTGACCTTGCCGTGAGGCATCCGTTAAACAAACAGGCATCGAACCCGAAGGGAGGCTGAACCCGAAGTTTGATAAGAACATTAGACCTCTCCTTTAGGCATCTGTTAAACAAACAGGCATCGAACCCGAAGGCCGGCTCAACACGAAGTTGAGAGGAGCATTTGACCTTGCCGTCATGCATCTGTTAAACAGCCAGGCATTGAACCCGAAGGGCGGATCAACCTGTAGTTGAGAAGAACATCTGACCTCGGTGTCAGGCATATGTTAAACAAAAAGGCATCGAACCCGAAGGCCGGCTAAACCAGAAGTTGAGAAGAACATCTGACCTCGCTGTCTGGTATCTGTAAAACAAACAGGCATCGAACTCGAAGACCGGCTCAACACAAAGTTGAGAAAAACATCTAACCTCGCCGTGATGCATCCGTTAAACAAACAGGCATCGAGCCCGAATTGCGGCTAAACCCGAAGTTGATAAGAACATTAGACCTCTCCTTCAGGCATCTGTTAAACAAACAGGCATCGAACCCGAATGCCGGCTCAACACGAAGTTGAGAGGAACATTTGACCTTGCCGTCATGCATCTGGTAAACAGACACGCATTGAACCCGAAGGGCGGATCAACCCATAGTTGAGAAGAACATCTGACCTCGGTGTCAGGCATATGTTAAAAAAACAGGCATCGAACCCGAAGGCCGGCTTAACCCGAAGTTTAGAAGAACATCTGACCTCGCCGTCAGGCATCTTTTAAACAAACAGGCATCGAACCTGATGGCCGTCTCAACCCTTAGTTTAAGAGAACATCTGACCTCGCTAACAAGCATCTGTTAAACAAACAAGCATCAAACCCAAAGGCCAGCTCAACTCGAAGTTGAGAAGAACATCTGACCTCACCATCAGGCATCTGTTAAACAAACAAGAATCAAACCTGAAGGCTGGCTCAACACGAAGTTGAGAGGAACATCTGACCTTGTTGTGAGGCATCTGTTAAACATGTAGGCATCGAACTCGAAGGCCGGCTCAACCGGAAGTTGAGAAGAACATCTGACCTCTCCGTCAGGTATCTGTCAAACAAACAGGCATCGAACCCAAAGACCGGCTCAACACAAAGTTGAAAAGAACATCTGACCTTGCCGTGAGGCATCCGTTAAACAAACTCGCATCGAACCCGAAGGATGGCTAAACCCAAAGTTTGATAAGAACATTAGACCTCTCCTTCAGGCATCTGTTAAACAAACAGGCATCGAACCCGAAGGTCGGTTCAACACAAAGTTGAGAGGAACATTTGACCTTGCCGTCATGCATCTATTAAACAGACAGACATTGAACCCGAAGGACGGATCAACCCGTAGTTGAGAAGAACATCTGACCTCGGTGTCAGGCATATGTTAAACAAACAGGCATCGAATTTGAAGTCCGACTCAACCCAAAGTTTAGAAGAACTTCTGACCTTGCTGTCAGGCATCAGTTAAACAAATAGGCATCGAACCCGAAGGCCGGCTCAATACGAAGTTGAGAAGAACATTTGACCTCGTCGTCAGGCATCTGTTAAACATGTAGGCATAAAACTCGAAGGCCGACTCAACCGGAAATTGAGAAGAACATCTGACCTCGCCGTCAGGTATCTGTCAAACAAACAGGCATCGAACCCAAAGACCGACTCAACACAAAGTTGAGAAGAACATCTGACCTCGCTGTGAGGCATCCGTTAAATAAAAAGTCATCGAACCCAAACGACGGCTAAACTCGAAGTTGATCAGATCATTAGACCTCTCCTTCAGGCATCTGTTAAACAAACAGGCATCGAACCCGAAGGCAGGCTCAACACGAAGTTGAGAGGAACATTTGACCTTGCTGTCATGCATCTGTTAAACAGACAGGCAATGAACCCGAAGGCCGGATCAACCCGTAGTTGAGAAGAACATCTGACCTTGGTGTCAGGCATATGTTAAACCAACAGGCGTCGAACCCGAAGGCCGGCTCAACCTTAAGTCGAGAAGGACATCTGACCTTGCAGTCAGGTATCTGTCAAACAAACATGCATCGAACCCGAAGACCGGCTCAACATAAAGTTGAGAAGAACATTTGACCTCGCCGTGAGGCATCCGTTAAACAAACAGGCATCGAACCCGAAGGGAGGCTAAACCCGAAGTTGATAAGAACATTAAACCTCTCCTTCAGGCATCTATTAAACAAACAGGCATCGAACCCGAAGGCCGGCTCAACACAAAGTTGAGAGGAACATTTGACCTTGCCGTCATGCATCTGTTAAACAGACAGGCATTGAACCCGAAGGGCGGATCAACCTGTAGTTGAGAAGAACATCTGACCTCGGTGTCAGGCATATGTTAAACAAACAGGCATCGAACCCGAAGGCCGGCTAAACCCGAAGTTGAGAAGAACATCTAACCTCGCCTTCAGGTATCTATAAAACAAACAGGCATCGAACTCGAAGTCCGGCTCAACACAAAGTTGAGAAGAACATCTGACCTTGTAACACCCCACTTTCCCAAATTAAATAAAATATGAATATTAAAATAATAATCAGAGTTTTCACCAAAAAGTGGGATATCAAATCTCCAAATTTTATAAAAATACTTTATTCATTCTTTTCAAAATAATAGAGCGGAATTTGTTTCATAAAGTAAAATACATCAAATTCATGATACGACACAGGAAAAAGAAATAAGTTCAACATAGACACAACAAAACACCCAAGTCCCGTGCTACATATCAGAGCATCCTAGACTCGACTGGCACACCACCATCCAAGCTATCTAAGTACCTGGATTATCTGTACTTTCGGAGAAGCACAGACACAACAACAGCAAAGGGGTGAGAAATCATGATCAAAATATAATGGTAATGTAATACATGTAAATAAGGAAGTAAAACACACCAACACATCAACTATTCACCCCAACAACACCATATAACGAACCTACTGTTCAAATTACAATATAACATATTATAATGCAATTATGCAACACAACACCATGCATGCGGTACCGACTCATTGGTTCATTCAATCGAACCTGGATAGATCACTTACGCTCCTCCTGAGACATGATTTATCCCTCACCATTCTCCACAAAGGAGTACGGATGAATCACTTACGCTCCTCCTGAGACATGATTCATCCCACCAAAACACCATGATATGCACACACCAATGCATAACTATCATAATTAGGCACTCAAAGTGCACACGATCCTCCTGATCATATCATCATACATCAATGCATATATGTACTGATATAACATACACCAACACCGTATAGATCAATCAGATAGTAAACAACTTCATACTATAACACCAGATATAACCACATCCCAACACTCGGGAACGCACGATCCTACTGATCACTACATATATATACATTAACTAATTGTTCACCAACAATATCAAGGAAAACAAGTACCATCACCAAGTAAACAAGTTCATACTTTATCACCAAGATATAAACACGTCCCACCACTCGGGAATACACGATCCTACTGATCACTACACCATGCTCCGCATGATTCATACACCAACTAATTATCCATTTAAATAATTAGTAACGGAAATCACATACTATCACCGAGTACTCACTCTATAACACTCAATCATCTCCCCTATAATCAACAAAGTCCAAGGACACTACACTCTTAGCGCACACAGCATAGCAGCATAGAAAAACCACATTCTGCTACGCTCGCTACACCCTCGCTAGGCGAGCTCCCAGCTAATGCTCGCTACCTGTTCGCTTAGCGAACCTCCTCGCGAATGACAGCAGTGGCTACTGTAATGATTCGCTATCCAACTCGCCACAGCGAATACTCGCTACCTGTTCGCTTAGCGAACCTCCTCGCGAAGGCAAACAGAACCTACTGGACTCACTCGCTACCTCACTCGCTAGGCGAGCACCTAGCGAACGCTCGCTGCCTTCTCGCTAAGCGAAGTGCTAGCGAGTTGCCTGCGACTTCTCAAGTTCTCACAGTTCAGAATTCTCACTCTTCTCCGATTCAAGCCTATTCTATAACATCCACTTCCTATACTATCCATATTACGACCAATGCATATTAGGCTTATCAATCTTCCTATAATTCTACTCCAGATCAACATTAAGGCACACTACCGGCACTTTAGAGTTACTCTGAACCTTACTCAAACCAAACCAACACCAACAGTCAATCAACAATGGCAACATCAAACATCCGTACATCATCATACACATATTATTCCAAAGTCATCACTTAAACAATCTATCGACACATCAAAAAGGTCACACAGAACTTCCCTAAAACCGTAAACCTAACCTATACGCCAAATTAACCAAAAACAACAATTCACCAACCATCAACATATTTCAATCCATCAACATCAACATAACTCAACAATCAATAGCATGTCAATATAAAACTTCATCAACGATACATTCCTACGGGGTTAAGGAATCCCCACTACCCTATACATGTATATACCATTCCCAATCAAGTTTCTCCCCCCTTACCTTGTTAATCGGTTGATCGATGAAATTCTTCCTGGATTTGGTCTCTTGGCCTCCTCTTTTCTTTCCGTTCTTCGTTCCCTTTTTCCTTCGTTCTTCTCACTTCTCTCGTTCTTTCCTCTTCTCTCTTTCTATCACTCTTTCTCTCTTCCCTCTTTCTATCGTGTTATTTTCTCTAATACTTCCCCCACCCCTTCATATTCTATTTTCCTTTTTATTTCCTATCCCAATAATAATAATAATAATAATAATAATAATAATAATAATAATAATAATAATAATAATAATAATAATAATATTATTATTATTATTATTACACCAATTTCCCACGATCTATGGTAATCCCTTTTCTCTCTATTCCAACTTTTCTAATATCTCCTTGCTACCCCTTCATATTTCCTTCCTCACGGTTTCTATCATGACTTTTCATATTTCCATTCTAACTTCCCAATAACCCTTCCACCTCTTATTTTACTTATTCCAACCACTAATATTCCCAATAATAATTCTAATATAATAATTATAATAATCATTATAATAATAATAATAATAATAATATAATATTATTATAATATTATAGTAATATTCAACATAATAATAATAATAGTAATACACCCAACAATAATTATAATTATAATAATAATAATATTATCACACCTATAATAATAATAATATTAATAAGAATAATATAATAATAATAATAATATAAATATAATAAATATAATAATAATAAATATAATAAATATAATAATAATAAATATAATAAATATAATAATAATAGTAATACCCCCACCAATATTACTATTATTCATTATATTATCATATTCACACCAAAGCACCACCAATATTACCATTAGTTATTATATTATTATATCTACACCAATTCACCACCAATAATTCTCCCATATCAGGGACACCCACCAATAATAATATTCATACTAATGATAATAATCATAATAATAATAATAATAATAATAATACCACCAATATTACTATTATCTATTATATTATTATCTCCACACCACCAATGATCCTTACATATCAAGGGTACTCACCAATCATATACCAACACACCCCACCTAAGGGCACACTAACATAAAATATTTAAAATAATTATAAAATGACTAAATAATTAAAATGGGTGTTACAGACCTCGCCGTGATGCATCCGTTAAACAAACAGGCATTGAACCCGAAGTGCGGCTAAACCCGAAGTTGATAAGAACATTAGACCTTTCCTTCAGGCATCTGTTAAACAACAGGCATCGAACCCGAATGTCGGCTCAACACGAAGTTGAGAGGAACATTTAACCTTGCCGTCATGCATCTGTTAAACAGACACGCATTGAACCCGAAGGGCGGATCAACCCGTAGTTGAGAAGAACATCTGACCTCGGTGTCAGGCATATGTTAAACAAACAGGCATCGAACCCGAAGGCCGGCTCAACCCGAAGTTGAGAAGAACATCTGACCTTGCCGTCAGGCATCTATTAAACAAACATGCATTGAACCTGATGGCCGTCTCAACCCTTAGTTAACAAGAACATATGACCTTGCTAACAAGCATCTGTTAAACAAACAGGCATCAAACCCAAAGGCCGGCTCAACTCGAAGTTGAGAGGAGCATCTGACCTCGCTGTCAAGCAATTGTTAAACAAACAGGCATCGAACCCGATGGCCGGCTCAACCGGAAGTTGAGAAGAACATCTGACCTCGCCGTCAGGTATATGTCAAACAAACAGGCATCGAACCCGAAGACCGGCTCAACACAAAGTTGAGAAGAACATTCGACCTCGCCGTGAGGCGTCCGTTAAACAAACAGGCATCGAACCCGAAGGGCGGCTAAACCCGAAGTTTGATAAGAACATTAGAACTCTCCTTCAAGCAATTGTTAAACAGACAGGCATTGAACCCGTAGGGCGGATCAACCCGAAGTTGAGAAGAACATCTGACCTCGCCGTCAGGCATCTGTTAAATAAACAGGCATCGAACCCGAAGGCTGTCTCAACCCTTAGAGCACAAGAACATCTGACCTCGCTGTCAAGCATCTGTTAAACAAACAGGCATCAAACCCAAAGGTCGGCTCAACTTGAAGTTGAGAGGAACATCTGACCTTGCCATCAGGCTTCGGTTAAACAAACAGGCATCAAACCCGAAGGCCGGCTCAACACGAAGTTGAGAGGAACATATTACCTCGCTGTCAAACATTTGTTAAACAAACAGGCATCGAACCCGAAGGCCGGCTCAACTAGAAGTTGAGAAGAACATCTGACCTCACCGTCAGGTATCTGTCAAACGAATAGGACTCGAACCCAAAGATCGACTCAACACAAAGTTGAGAAGAACATCTGACCTCGCCGTGAGGCATCCGTTAAACAAACAGACATCAAACTCGAAGGGCGGCTAAACCCGAAGTTTGATAAGAACATTATACCTCACCTTCAGGCATCTGTTAAATAAACAGGCATCAAACCCGAAGGCCGACTCAACATGAAGTTGAAAGGAACATTTGACCTTGCTGTCATGCATCTGTTAAACAGACAGACATTGAACCCGAAGGGCGGATCAACCCGTAGTTAAAAAGAACATCTGACCTCGGTGTCAGGCATATGTTAAACAAACAGGCATCGAATTTGAAGTCCGACTCAACCCGAAGTTGAGAAGAACATCTGACCTCGCTGTCAGGCATCATTTAAACAAATAGGCATCAAACCCGAAGGCCGCCTCAATACGAAGTTAAGAGGAACATCTGAGCTTGCTGTCAAGCATTTGTTAAAAAAAGAGGCATCGAATCTAAAGGTCGGCTCAACCCGAAGTTGAGAAGAACATTTAACCTCGCCTTCAGGCATCTGTTAAACATGTAGGCATCGAACTCGAAGGCCGGCTTAACCGGAAGTTGAGAAGAACATATGACCTTGCCGTCAGGTATCTGTCAAACCAACAAGCATCGAACCCGAAGACCGGCTCAACCCAAAGTTGAGAAAAACATCTGAACTCGCTATGAGGCATCCGTTAAACAAACAGTCATCGAACCCGAAGGGCGGCTAAACCCGAAGTTGATAAGATCATTAGACCTCTCCTTCAGGCATCTGTTAAACAAACAGGTATCGAACCCGAAAGCCGGCTCAACACGAAGTTGAGAGGAACATTTGACCTTGCCATCATGCATCTGTTAAACAGACATGCATTAAACCCGAAGGGCAGATCAACCCGTAGTTGAGAAGAACATCTGACCTTGGTGTCAGGCATATATTAAACCAACAGGCATCGAACCCGAATTCCGGCTCAACCCGAAGTTGAGAAGAACATCTGACCTCGCCGTCAGGTATCTGTCAAACAAACAGGCATCGAACCCGAAGACCGGCTCAACTTAAAGTTGAGAAGAACATCTGACCTCACCGTGAGGCATCGGTTAAACAAACAGGCATCGAACACGAAGGGCGGCTAAACCTGAAGATGATAAGAACATTAGACCTCTCCTTCAGGCATCTGTTAAACAAACAAGCATCGAACCCGAAGGCCGACTCAACACGAAGTTGAGAGGAACATTTGACCTGGCCGTCATGCATCTGTTAAACAGACAGGCATTGAACCCGAAGGGAGGATCAACCCGTAGTTGAGAAGAACATCACACCTCGGTGTCAGGCATATGTTAAACAAACAGGCATTGAACCCGAAGGCCGGCTCAACCCGAAGTTGAGAAGAACATCTGACCTCGCCGTCAGGTATCTGTCAAACAAACAGGCATTGAACCCGAAGACCGACTCAACACAAAGTTGAGAAGAACATCTGACCTCGTCGTGATGCATCCGTTAAACAAACAGGCATCGAACTCGAAGGGCGACTAAACCCGAAGTTGATAAGAACAGTAGACCTCTCCTTCAGGCATCTTTTAAACAAACAGGCATCGAACCCGAAGGCCGGCTCAACACGAAGTTGAGAGGAACATTTGACCTTGCATTCATGCATATGTTAAACAGACAGGCATTGAACCCGAAGGGCAGCTCAACCCGTAGTTGAGAAGAACACCTGACCTCGGTGTCAGGCATCAGTTAAACAGAAAGGCATTGAACCCGAAGGACGCCTCAACCCGAAATTTAGAAGAACATCAGACCATGCTGTCAGGCGTCTGTTAAACAAACAGGCATCGAACCCGAAGGGCGGCTAAACCCGTAGTTGAGAAGAACATCTGACCTCGGTGTCAGGCATATATTAACAAACAGGCATCGAACCCGAAGGCCGGCTCAACCCGAAGATGAGAAGAACAAGTGACCTCGCCGTCAGGCATCTGTTAAACAAACAAGGATCGAAATCGAAGGTCGTCTCAACCCTTAGTTGACAAGAACATCTGGAGTCGCCGTCAAGCATCTGTTAAACAAACAGGCATCGAAAACAAAAGCCGGCTCAACTTGAAGTTGAGAGAAATATTTGACTTCGCTGTCAGGCATCTGTTAAACAAACAAGCATCAAACCGGAAGGCCGGCTCAACACGAAGTTGAGAGGAACATCTGACCTCGCCGTCAAGCATTTGTTAAACAAACAAGCATCGAACGCGAATGGCGGCTCAACCCGAAGTTGAGAAGAACATCTGACCTCGCTATCAGGCATCTTTTAAACAAGTAGGCATCGAACCCGAAGGCCGGCTCAACCGGAACTTGAGAAGACCAACTGACCTTGCCGTCAGGTATCTATTAAACAAACAGGCATCGAACCCGAAGACCGGCTCAACACGAAGTTGAGAAGAACATCTGACCTCTCCGTGAGGCATCTGTTAAATAAACAGGAATCGAACCCGAAGGGCGGCTAAACCCGAAGTTGATAAGAACATTAGACCTCGCCGTCAGGCATCTGTTAAACAAATAGGAATCGAACCCGAAGGCCGGCTCAACATGAAGTTGAGAGGAACGTTTGACCTTGTCGTCATGCATCTGTTAAACAGACAGGCATTGAACCCGAAGGACGGCTCAACCCATAGTTGAGAAGAACATCTGACCTCGTCGTCAGGCATATATTAAACAAACACGAATCGAATTTGAAGGCTGACTCAACCCAAAGTTGATAAGAACATCTGACCTTACTGTTAGGCATCAGTTAAACAAACAGGCATCGAACCCGAAGGACGGCTCAATACGAAGTTGAGAGGAACATCTGACCTCGCTGTCAAGCATCTGTTAAAAAAACAGGCATAGAATCTGAAGGTCGGCTCAACCTGAAGTTGAGAAGAACATCTGACCTCGCTGTCAGGCATCTGTTAAACAAGTAGGCATCGAACCCGAAGGCTGACTCAACCAGAAGTTGAGAAGAACATCTGACCTCGCCGTCAGGTATCTGTTAAACAAACAGGAATCGAACCCGAGGATCGGCTCAACACGAAGTTGAGAAGAACATCTGACCTTGCCGTAAGGCATCTGTTAAACAAAATGGAATCGAACCCGAAGGGCGGCTAAACCCGAAGTTGATTAAAACATTAGACCTCGCCGTCAGGCATCTGTTAAACAAACAGGCATCGAACCTGAAGGTCGGCTCAACCCGAAGTTGAGAGGAACATTTGAACATACCATCATGCATCTGTTAAACAGACAGGCATTGAACCCGAAGGGCGGCTCAACCCGTAGTTGAGAAGAAGGTCTGACCTCGGTGTCAGGCATATGTTAAACAAACAGGCATCGAACCCGAATGCCAGCTCAACCCGAAGTTGAGAAGAACATCTGACCTCGCCGTCCGGCATCTGTTAAACAAACTGGCATTGAACCCGAAGGCCGTCTCAACCCTTAGTTGACCAGAACATCTAACCTTACCGTCAAGCATCTGTTAAACAAATAGGCATCGAACCCAAAGGCCGGCTCTACTTGAAGTTGAGAGGAAGATCTGACCTCGCCATCAGGCATATGTTAAACAAACCGGCATCAAACCCGAAGGGCGGCTTAACACGAAGTTGAGAAGAACATCTGACCTCGCTGTCAGGCATCTATTAAACAAACACGAATCGAATTTGAAGGTCGGATCAAGCCGAAGTTGAGAAGAACATCTGACCTCGCTGTCAGGCATCAGTTAAACAAACAGGCACCGAACCCGAAGGCCGGCTCAATACGAAGTTGAGAGGAACATCTCACCTCGCTGTTAAGCATCTGTTAAAAAAACATACATAGAATCCGAAGGTCAGCTCAACCTGAAGTTGAGAAGAACATCTAACCCTGCTGTCAGGCATCTACTAAACAAGTAGGCATCGAACCCGAAGGCCGGCTCAACCGGAAGTTGAGAAGAACATCTCACCTCGCCATCAGGTATCTGTTAAACAAACAGGCATCGAACCCGAAGGGCAGCTAAACCCGAAGTTGATAAGAACATTAGACCTTGCCGTCAGACATCTGTTAAACAAATATGCATCGAACCCAAAGATCGACTCAACACAAAGTTGAAAGGAACATTTGACCTTGCCGTCATGCATCTGTTAAACAGACAGACATTGAACCCGAAGGGCGGCTCAACACGTAGTTGAGAAGAACATCTGACCTCGGTGTCAGGCATATGTTAAAGAAACAGGCATCGAACCCGAAGCACGGCTCAACCCGAAGTTGAGAAGAACATCTGACCTTGCCGTCAGGAATCTGTTAAACAAACAGGCATCGAACCGGAAGCCCGTCTCAACCCTTAGTTGACATGAACATCTAACCTTGCCGTCAAGCATCTGTAAAACAAACAAGCATCGAACCTAAAGGCCGGCTCAACTTGAGGTTGAGAGGAAGATCTGACCTTGCCATTAAGCATCTGTTAAACAATCATGCATCAAACCCGAAGGCCGGCTCATCACGAAGTTGAGAGGAACATCTGACCTCACCGCCAAGCATTTGTTAAACAAACAGGCATCGAACCCGAAGGGCTGCACAACCCGAAGTTGAGAAGAACATCTGACCTCGTCGTCAGGCATCTATTAAACAAACACGAATCGAATTTTAAGGTCGGCTCAACCTGAAGTTGCGAAGAACATCTGACCTTGCTGTCAGGCATCAGTTAAACAAATGGGCATCGAACCCGAAGGTAGGCTCAACACGAAGTTGAGAGGAACATCTGACCTCGCTGTCAAGCATCTGTTAAAAAACAGGCATAGAATCTGAAGGTCGGCTCAACCTGAAGTTGAGAAGAACATATGACCTCACTGTCATGCATCTGTTAAACAAGTAGGCATCAAACCCGAAGGCCGGCTAAACGGAAGTTGAGAAGAACATCTGACCTCACCGTCAGGTATCTGTTAAACAAACAGGCATCGAACCCGAAGACCGACTCAACACGAAGTTGAGAAGAACATCTGAGCTCGCCGTAAGGCATCTGTTAAACAAACAAGCATCGAACCCGAAGTGCGGCTAAACCCGAAGTTGATAAGAACATTAGACCTCTCCTTCAGGCATCTGTTAAACAAACAGGCATCGAACCCGAATGCCGGCTCAACACGAAGTTGAGAGGAACATTTGACCTTGCCGTCATGCATCTGGTAAACAGACACGCATTAAACCCGAAGGGCGGATCAACCCGTAGTTGAGAAGAACATCTGACCTCGGTGTCAGGCATATGTTAAAAAAACAGGCATCGAACCCGAAGGCCGGCTCAACCCGAAGTTGAGAAGAACATCTGACCTCGCAGTCAGGCATCTGTTAAACAAACAGGCATTGAACCTGATGGCAGTCTCAACCCTTAGTTTACAAGAACATCGGACCTCGCTAACAAGCATCTGTTAAACAAACAGGCATCAAACCCAAAGGCCAGCTCAACTCGAAGTTGAGAAGAACATCTGACCTCGCCATCAGGCATCTGTTAAACAAACAAGAATCAAACCCGAAGGCTGGCTCAACACGAAGTTGAGAGGAACATCTGACCTCGCTGTGAAGCATCTGTTAAACATGTAGGCATCGAACCCGAAGTTGATAAGAACATTAGACCTCTCCTTCAGGCATCTGTTAAACAAACAGGCATCGAACCCAAAGGCCGGCTCAACACGAAGTTGAGAGGAACATTTGACCTCGCCGTCAGGCATCTGTTAAACATGTAGGCATCGAACTCGAAGGCCGGCTCAACCGGAAGTTGAGAAGAACATCTGACCTCGCTGTCAGGTATCTGTCAAACAAACAGGCATCGAACCCGAAGACCGGCTCAACACAAAGTTGAGAAGAACATCTGACCTTGCCGTGAGGCATCCGTTAAACAAACAGGCATCGAACCCGAAGGGAGGCTGAACCCGAAGTTTGATAAGAACATTAGACCTCTCCTTTAGGCATCTGTTAAACAAACAGGCATCGAACCCGAAGGCCGGCTCAACACGAAGTTGAGAGGAGCATTTGACCTTGCCGTCATGCATCTGTTAAACAGCCAGGCATTGAACCCGAAGGGCGGATCAACCTGTAGTTGAGAAGAACATCTGACCTCGGTGTCAGGCATATGTTAAACAAACAGGCATCGAACCCGAAGGCCGGCTAAACCAGAAGTTGAGAAGAACATCTGACCTCGCTGTCAGGTATCTGTAAAACAAACAGGCATCGAACTCGAAGACCGGCTCAACACAAAGTTGAGAAAAACATCTAACCTCGCCGTGATGCATCCGTTAAACAAACAGGCATCGAACCCGAATTGCGGCTAAACCCGAAGTTGATAAGAACATTAGACCTCTCCTTCAGGCATCTGTTAAACAAACAGGCATCGAACCCGAATGCCGGCTCAACACGAAGTTGAGAGGAACATTTGACCTTGCCGTCATGCATCTGGTAAACAGACACGCATTGAACCCGAAGGGCGGATCAACCCATAGTTGAGAAGAACATCTGACCTCGGTGTCAGGCATATGTTAAAAAAACAGGCATCGAACCCGAAGGCCGGCTTAACCCGAAGTTTAGAAGAACATCTGACCTCGCCGTCAGGCATCTTTTAAACAAACAGGCATCGAACCTGATGGCCGTCTCAACCCTTAGTTTAAGAGAACATCTGACCTCGCTAACAAGCATCTGTTAAACAAACAAGCATCAAACCCAAAGGCCAGCTCAACTCGAAGTTGAGAAGAACATCTGACCTCACCATCAGGCATCTGTTAAACAAACAAGAATCAAACCTGAAGGCTGGCTCAACACGAAGTTGAGAGGAACATCTGACCTTGTTGTGAGGCATCTGTTAAACATGTAGGCATCGAACTCGAAGGCCGGCTCAACCGGAAGTTGAGAAGAACATCTGACCTCTCCGTCAGGTATCTGTCAAACAAACAGGCATCGAACCCAAAGACCGGCTCAACACAAAGTTGAAAAGAACATCTGACCTTGCCGTGAGGCATCCGTTAAACAAACTCGCATCGAACCCGAAGGATGGCTAAACCCAAAGTTTGATAAGAACATTAGACCTCTCCTTCAGGCATCTGTTAAACAAACAGGCATCGAACCCGAAGGTCGGTTCAACACAAAGTTGAGAGGAACATTTGACCTTGCCGTCATGCATCTATTAAACAGACAGACATTGAACCCGAAGGACGGATCAACCCGTAGTTGAGAAGAACATCTGACCTCGGTGTCAGGCATATGTTAAACAAACAGGCATCGAATTTGAAGTCCGACTCAACCCAAAGTTTAGAAGAACTTCTGACCTTGCTGTCAGGCATCAGTTAAACAAATAGGCATCGAACCCGAAGGCCGGCTCAATACGAAGTTGAGAAGAACATTTGACCTCGTCGTCAGGCATCTGTTAAACATGTAGGCATAAAACTCGAAGGCCGACTCAACCGGAAATTGAGAAGAACATCTGACCTCGCCGTCAGGTATCTGTCAAACAAACAGGCATCGAACCCAAAGACCGACTCAACACAAAGTTGAGAAGAACATCTGACCTTGCTGTGAGGCATCCGTTAAATAAAAAGTCATCGAACCCAAACGAAGGCTAAACTCGAAGTTGATCAGATCATTAGACCTCTTCTTCAGGCATCTGTTAAACAAACAGGCATCGAACCCGAAGGCAGGCTCAACACGAAGTTGAGAGGAACATTTGACCTTGCTGTCATGAATCTGTTAAACAGACAGGCAATGAACCCGAAGGCCGGATCAACCCGTAGTTGAGAAGAACATCTGACCTTGGTGTCAGGCATATGTTAAACCAACAGGCGTCGAACCCGAAGGCCGGCTCAACCTGAAGTCGAGAAGGACATCTGACCTTGCAGTAAGGTATCTGTCAAACAAATATGCATCGAACCCGAAGACCGGCTCAACATAAAGTTGAGAAGAACATTTGACCTCGCCGTGAGGCATCCGTTAAACAAACAGGCATCGAACCCGAAGGGAGGCTAAACCCGAAGTTGATAAGAACATTAAACCTCTCCTTCAGGCATCTATTAAACAAACAGGCATCGAACCCGAAGGCCGGCTCAACACAAAGTTGAGAGGAACATTTGACCTTGCCGTCATGCATCTGTTAAACAGACAGGCATTGAACCCGAAGGGCGGATCAACCTGTAGTTTAGAAGAACATCTGACCTCGGTTTCAGGCATATGTTAAACAAACAGGCATCGAACCCGAAGGCCGGCTAAGCCCGAAGTTGAGAAGAACATCTAACCTCGCCTTCAGGTATCTATAAAACAAACAGGCATCGAACCCGAAGACCGACTCAACACGAAGTTGAGAAGAACATCTGAGCTCGCCGTAAGGCATCTGTTAAACAAACAAGCATCGAACCCGAAGGGCGGCTAAACCCAAAGTTGATAAGAACATTAGACCTTACCGTCAGGCATCTGTTAAACAAACACGCATCGAACCCGAAGGCCGGCTCAACATGAAGTTGAGAGGAACATCTGACCTCACCGCCAAGCATTTGTTAAACAAACAGGCATCGAACCCGAAGGGCTGCACAACCCGAAGTTGAGAAGAACATCTGACCTCGTCTACAGGCATCTATTAAACAAACACGAATCGAATTTGAAGGTCGGCTCAACCTGAAGTTGCGAAGAACATCTGACCTTGCTGTTAGGCATCAGTTAAAAAAATGGGCATCGAACCCGAAGGCCGGCTCAATACGAAGTTGAGAGGAACATCTGACCTCGCCATCAAGCATCTGTTAAAAAACAGGCATGATATCTGAAGGTCGGCTCAACCTGAAGTTGAGAAGAACATCTGACCTCGCTGTCAGGCATCTGTTAAACAAGTAGGTATCAAACCCGAAGGCCGGCTCAATCGGAAGTTGAGAAGAACATCTGACCTCACCGTCAGGTATCTGTTAAACAAACAGGCATCGAACCCGAAGAACGACTCAGCACGAAGTTGAGAAGAACATCTGAGCTCGCCGTAAGGCATCTATTAAACAAACAAGCATCGAACTAGAAGGGCGGCTAAACCCAAAGTTGATAAGAACATTAGACCTTACCGTCAGGCATTTGTTAAACAAACACGCATCGAACCCGAAGGCCGGCTCAACACGAAGTTAAGAGGAACATTTAAACTTACCATCATGCATCTGTTAAACAGACATGCATTGAACGCGAAGGGCAGCTCAACCCGTAGTTGAGAAGAACGTCTGACCTCGGTGTCAGGCATATGTAAAACAAACAGGCATCGAACCCGAAGGCCGGCTCAACCTGAAGTTTAGAAGAACATCTGACCTCGCCGTGAGGCATCTGTTAAAAAAACAGGCATCGAACCCGAAGGCCGTCTCAACCCTTAGTTGACAAGAACATCTGACCTCGCTGTGAGGCATCTGTTAAACAAACAGGCATCGAACCCAACGGCCGGCTCAACTTGAAGTTGAGAGTAAGATCTGACCTCGCCATCAGGCATTTGTTAAACAAACAGGCATCAAACCCAAAGGCCGACTCAACACGAAGTTGAGAGGAACATCTGACCTCACCCTCAAGCATTTGTTAAACAAACAGGCATCGAACCCGAAGGGCGGCTCAACCGGAAGTTGAGAAGAACATCTGACCTCGCCGTCAGGCATCTATTAAACAAACACGAATCAAATATGAAGGCCGGATCAACCCAAAGTATAGAAGAACATCTGACCTTACTGTCAGGCATCAGTTAAACAAACAGGCATTGAACTCGAAGGCCGACTCAATGCGAAGTTGAGAGGAACATCTGACCTTGCTGTTAAGCATCTGTTAAAGAAACATGCATAGAATCTGAAGGTCGGCTAAACCTGAAGTTGAGAAGAACATCTAACCTTGCTGTCAGACATTTGTTAAATAAGTAGGCATCGAACCCGAAGGCCGGCTCAACCGGAAGTTGAGAAGAACATCTGACATTGCCGTCAGGTATCTGTTAAATAAACATGCATCGAACCCGAAGACCGGCTCAACACGAAGTTGAGAAGAACATCTGACCTCGCTGTAAAGAACCTGATAAACAAACAGGCATCAAACTCGAAGGGCGGCTAAACCCGAAGTTGATAAGAACATTAGACCTTGCTGTCAGGCATCTGTTAAACAAACAGGCATCGAACCCGAAGGGCGGCTCAACACGAAGTTGAAAGGAACATTTGACCTTGCCGTATGCATTTGTTAAACAGACAGGCATTGAACCCGAAGGGCGGCTCAACCCATAGTTGAGAAGAACATCTGACACCGGTGTCAGGCATATGTTAACCAAACAGGCATCGAACCCGAAGGCCGGCTCAACCCAAAGTTGAGAAGAATATCTGACCTCGCCATCACGCATCTGTTAAACAAACAGGCATCGAACCCGAAGGCCGGCTCAACACGAAGTTTAGAGGAACATCTGACCTCACTGTCAAGCATTTGTTAAAGAAACAGGCATCGAACACGAAGGGCGGCTCAACCTGAAGTTGAGAAGAACATCTGACCTCGCCCTCAGGTATCAATTAAACAAACACGAATCGAATTTGAAGGCCGGATCAACCCGAAGTTGAGAAGAACATCTGACCTCGCTGTAAGGCATCAGTTAAACAAACAGGAATCGAACCCGAAGGCCGGCTCAATACGAAGTTGAGAGGAACATCTGACCTCACTGTTAAGCATCTGTTAAAAAAACATGCAAAGAATCTGAAGGTCAGCTCAACCTGAAGTTGAGAAGAACATCTGACCTCGCTGTCACGCATCTGATAAACAAGTAGACATAGAACCTGAAGGCCGGCCCAACCGGAAGTTGAGAAGAACGTCTGACCTCGCCATCAGGTATCTGTTAAGCAAACAGGCATCAAACCCGAAGGCCGGCTCAACACGAAGTTGAGAAGAACATATGATAAACAAATAGGCATCGAACCCGAAGGGGGCTAAACTCGAAGTTGATAAGAACATTAGACCTCTCCTTCAGGCATCTATTAAAAAAACAGGCATCGAACCCGAAGGCAAGCTTAACACGAAGTTGAGAGGAACATTTAACCTTGTCGTCATGCATCTGTTAAACAGACAGGCATTAAACCCGAAGGGTGGCTCAACCCGTAGTTGAGAAGAACATATGACCTTGGTGTCAGGCATATGTTAAACAAACAGGCATCGAACCCGAAGGCCGACTCAACCCGAAGTTGAGAAGAACATCTGACCTCGCCGTCAGGCATCTGTTTTTACAAATAGGCATCGAACCCGAAGGCCGTCTCAACCCTTAGTTGACAAGAACATATGACCTCGGTGTGAGGCATATGTTAAACAAACATGCATCGAACCCAAAGGCCAGCTCAACTTGAAGTTGAGAGGAACATCTGACCTCTCCATCAGGCATCCTATAAAGAAACAGGCATCAAACTCGAAGGTTGGCTCAACACGAAGTTGAGAGGAATATCTGACCTCAAAAGGCATCGAAACCAAAGGGCGGCTCAACCCGAAGTTGAGAAGAACATTTGAACTTGCTGTCAGGCATCTGTTAAACACGTAGGCATCGGACCCAAAGGCCGGCTCAACCGGAAGTTGAGAAGAACATCTGACTTCGCCGTCAAGCATCTGTTAAATAAAAAGGCATTGAACCCGAAGACCGACTCAACACGAATTGGAGAAGAACATATGACCTCGCCGTCAAGCATCTGTTAAACAAGTAGGCATCGAACCCGAAGGCCGGCTCAAGCGGAAGTTGAGAAGAACATCTGACCTCGCCGTCAGGTATCTGTTAAACAAACAGGCATCGAACCCGAAGAACGGTTCAACACGAAGTTGAGAAGAACATCTGACCTCGCCGTAAGGCATATGTAAAAAAAACAGGCATCGAACCCGAAGGCCAGCTAAACCCGAAGTTGATAAGAACATTAGACCTCACCGTCAGGCATCTGTTAAACACACATGCATCGAACCCAAAGGCCGGATCAACACGAAGTTGTGACGAACATTTGACATCGGTGTCAGGCATATGTTAAACAAACAGGCATCGAACCCGAAGGCTGGCTCAACCCGAAGTTGAGAAGAACATCTGACCTCGCCGTCAGGCATCTGTTAAATAAACAGGCATCGAACCCGAAGGCCGTCTCAACCCTATGTTGACAAGAACATCTAACCTTGCCGTCAAGCATCTGTTAAACAAAAAGGCATCGAACCCAAAGGTCGGCTCAACTTGAGGTTGAGAGGAAGATCTGACCTCGCCATCAGGCATCTGTTAAACAAACAGGCATCAAACCCGAAGGACGGCTCAACACGAAGTTGAGAGGAACATCTGACCTCACCGTCAAACATTTGTTAAACAAACAGGCATCGAACCCGAAGGGCGTCTCAACCTGAAGTTGAGAAGAATATCTGACCTTGCTGTAAGGCATCAGTTAAACAAACAAGAATCGAACCCGAAGGCCGGCTCAATACGAAGTTGAGAGGAACATCTGACCTCGCTGTTATGCATCTGTTAAAAAATCATGCAAAGAATCTGAAGGTCAGCTCAACCTGAAGTTGAGAAGAACATCTGACCTCGCTGTCAGGCATCTGATAAACAAACAGGCATCGAACCCGAAGGCCGGCTCAACCGGAAGTTGAGAAGAACATCTGACCTCGCCGTCAGGTATCTGTTAAACAAACAGGCATTGTACCTGAAGTCCGGCTCAACACAAAGTTGAGAAGAACATCTGACCTCGCCGTGAGGCATCTGTTAAACAAATAGGCATCGAACCCGAAGGGCGGCTAAACTCGAAGTTGATAAGAACATTAAACCTCTCCTTCAGGGATCTATTAAACAAACAGGCATCGAACCAGAAGGCAAGCTCAACATGAAGTTGAGAGGAACATTTAACCTTCCCGTCATGCATCTGTTAAACAGACAGGCATTGAACCCGAAGGGTGGCTAAACCCGTAGTTGACAAGAACATATGACCTCGGTGTGAGGCATATGTTAAACAAACATGCATCGTAACCACAGGCCGGCTCAACTTGAAGTTGAGAGGAACATCTGACCTCTCCATCAGGCATCTGTTAAAGAAACAGGCATCAAACCCGAAGGCCGGCTCAACACGAAGTTGAGAGGAATATCTGACCTTGCCGTCAAGCATTTGTTAAACACACAAGCATCGAACCCGAAGGGCGGCTCAACCCGAAGTTGGGGAGAACATTTGACCTTGCTGTCAGGCATCTGTTAAACAAGTAGGCATCGAACCCGAAGGCCGGCTCAACCGGAAGTTGAGAAGAACATCTGACTTCGCCGTTAAGCATCTGTTAAATAAACAGGCATCGAACCCGAAGACCGGCTCAATACGAAGTTGAGAAGAACATATGGCCTCACTGTCAGGAATCTGTTAAACAAGTAGGCATCGAACTCGAAGGCCGGCTCAAGAAGAAGTTGAGAAGAACATCTGACCTTGCCGTCGGATATCTGTTAAACAAAGAGGCATCGAACACGAAGACCGGCTCAACACGAAGTTGAGAAGAACATCTGACCTCGCCGTAAGGCATCTGTTAAACAAACAGGCATCGAACCTGAAGGCCGTCTCAACCCTTAGTTGATAAGAACATCTAACCTTGCTGTCAAGCATCTGTTAAACAAACAGGCATCGAACCCAAAGGCCGACTCAACTTGAAGTTGAGAGGAAGATCTGACCTTGCCATCAGGCATCTGTTAAACAAACAGGCATCAAACCCGAAGGCCGGGTCAACACGAAGTTGAGAGGAACATCTGACCTCACCATCAAGCATTTGTTAAACAAACAGGCATCGAATCCGAAGGGCGGCTGAACCCGAACCTGAGAAGAACATCTGACCTCGCCGTCAGGCATCTATTAAATAAACACGAATCGAATTTGAAAGTCGGCTCAACCCGAAGTTGAGAAGAACATCTGACCACACTGTCAGGCATCAGTTAAACAAATAGGCATCGAACCCTAAGGCCGGATCAATACGAAGTTGAGAGGAACATCTGACCTCGCTGTCAAGCATCTGTTAAAAAAATAGGCATCGAATTTGAAATTCGACTCAACACGAAGTTGAGAAGAACATCTGACCTCGCTGTCAGGCATCTGTTAAACAAGTAGGCATCGAACCCGAAGGCCGGCTCGACCGGAAGTTGAGAAGAACATCTGACATCGCCGTCAAGTATCTGTTAAACTAACAGGCATCAAACCCAAAGACCGACTCAACACGAAGTTGAGATGAACATCTGACCTCGCCGTAAGGCATCTGATAAACAAACAGGCATCAAACCCGAAGTCGATAAGAACATTAGACCTTGCCGTCAGGCATCTGTTAAACAAATAGGCATCGAACCCGAAGGCCGGCTCAACACGAAGTTGAAAGGAACATTTGACCTTGCCGTCATGCATCTGTTAAACAGACAGGCATTGAACCCGAAGGGCGGCTCAACCCGTAGTTGTGAAGAACATCTGACATCGGTGTCAGGCATATGTTAAACAAACAGGCATCGAACCCGAAGGCCGGCTCAACCCGAAGTTGAGAAGAACATCTGACCTCGCTGTCAGGCAACTGTTAAACAAACAGGCATCGAACCCGAATGCCGTCTCAACCCTTAGTTTACAAGAACATCTAACCTTGTCGTCAAGCATCTGTTAAACAAACAGGCATCGAACCCAAAGGCCGGCTCAACTTGAGGTTGAGAAGAAGATCTGACCTCGCCATCAGGCATCTGTTAAACAAACAGGCATCAAACCCGAAGGCCGGTTCAACACGAAGTTGAGAGGAACATCTAATCTCACCGTCAAGCATTTGTTTAACAAACAGGCATCGAACCTGAAGGGCGGCTCAACCTGAAGTTGAGAAGAACACCTGACCTCGCCCTCAGGCATCTATTAAACAAACACGAATCGAATTTGAAGGCCGGATCAACCCGAAGTTGAGAAGAACATCTGACCTCGCTGTAAGGCATCAGTTAAACAAACAGGAATCGAACCCGAAGGTCGGCTCAATACGAAGTTGAGAGGAACATCTGACCTCGCCATCAGGCATCTACTAAACAAACGGGCATCGAACTTGATGGCGGGCTCAACACAAAGTTGAGAGGAACATCTGACCTTGCCTTCAAGCATGTGTTAAAAAAACAGGCATTGAACCTGAAGGGCGGCTCAACCCGAAGTTTAAAAGAACATCTGACCTCGCCGTCAGGCATCTGTTAAATAAACACGCATCGAATTTGAAGGCCGACTCAACCCGAAGTTGAGAAGAACATCTCACCTCACTGTCAGGCATCAGTTAAACAAACAGGCATCGAACCTGAAGGTCGGCTCAACACGAAGTTGAGAGGAACATCTGACTTTGCTATCAAGCATCTGTTAAAAAAACATGCATTGAATCTGAAGGCTGGCACAACCTGAAGTTGAGAAGAACATCTGACCTCATCGTCAGGCATCTGTTAAACACACAGGCATCAAAGCCGAAGGCCGGCTAAACCGGAATTTGACAAGAACATCTGACCTCACCGTCCGGTATCTGTTAAATAAACGGGCATCGAACCCGAAGACCAGCTGAACACGAAGTTGAGAGGAACATTTGACTTCGCCTAGAGGCATCTGTTAAACAAACAAGCATCGAACCCGAAGGGCGGCTCAACCCGAAGTTGACAAGAACATTATACCTCACCATCAGACATCTGTTAAACAAACAGGCCTCGAACCCAATGGTCGGCTCAACACGAAGTTGAGAGGAACATTTGACCTTGTCGTCATGCATTAGTTAAAAAGACAGGCGTAGAACCCGAAGGGCGGCTCAACCCGAAGTTGAGAAGAACATCTGACCTATCCATCAGGTATCTGTTAAACAAACAGGCATCGAACGCGAAGGTCGGCTCAACCGGAAGTTGAGAAGAACATCTGACCTCGCCATCACACATCTATTAAACAAACAGGCATCGAAACCGAAGGCCGGCTAAACACGAAGTTGAGAAGAACATTTGACCTCGCCGTGAGACATCTGTTATACAAACAGGCATCGAACCCGAAGTGCGGCTAAACTCGAAGGTGATAAGAACATTAGACCTCGTCGTCAGGCATCTGTTAAATAAACATACATCGAACCCGAAGGCCGGCTCAACATGAAGCCGAGAGGAACATTTGACCTTGTCGTCATGCATCTGTTAAAAAGACAGGCGTTGAACCCGAAGGGAGGCTCAACCTGTAGTTGAGAAGAACATCTGACCTTGGTGTCTGGCATATGTTAAACAAACAGGCATCGAACCCGAAGGCCAGCTCAACACGAAGTTGAGAGGAACATTTGACCTTGCCGTCATGCATCTGTTTAACAGACAGGCATTGAACCCGACGGGCGGCTCAACCCGTAGTTGAGAAGAACATCTGACCTTGCCGCTAAGCATCTGTTAAACAAATAGGCATCGAACCCAAAGGCCGGCTCAACTTGAAGTTGAGAGGAACATCTGACCTTGCCTTCAAGCATGTGTTAAAAAAACAGGCATTGAACCTGAAGGGCGGCTCAACCCGAAGTTTAAAAGAACATCTGACCTCGCCTTCAGGCATCTGTTAAACAAACACGCATCGATTTTGAAGGCCGGCTCAACCCGAGGTTGAGAAGAACATCTCACCTCACTGTCAGGCATCAGTTAAACAAACAGGCATCGAACCTGAAGGTCGGCTCAACACGAAGTTGAGAGGAACATCTGACCTTTCTGTCAAGCATCTGTTAAAAAAACATGCATTGAATCTGAAGGCTGGCACAACCTGAATTTGAGAAGAACATCTGACCTCACTGTCAGGCATTTGTTAAACACACAGGCATCGAAGCCGAAGGCCGGCTAAATCGGAATTTGAGAAGAACATCTGACCTCACCGTCCGGTATCTGTTAAATAAACGGGCATCGAACCCGAAGACCAGCTCAACACGAAGTTGAGAGGAACATTTGACCTCGCCATGAGGCATCTGTTAAACAAACAAGCATCGAACCCGAAGGGCGGCTCAACCCGAAGTTGACAAGAACATTAGACCTCGCCGTCAGACATCTGTTAAATAAACAGGCCTCAAACCCAATGGTCGGCTCAACACGAAGTTGAGAGGAACATTTGACTTCACCGTCAAGCATCTGTTAAAAAAACAGGCATCGAATTCGAAGGCCGGCTCAACCCAACTTTGAGAAGAATATCTGACCTCGCCGTCAGCCATTTGTTAAACAAACAGGCATCGAACCTGAAGGTCGGCTCAACCTGAATTTAATAAGAACATCTTACCTCGCTGTTAGCTATCTGTTAAATAAACAGACATTAAACCCGAAGGCCGGCTCAACACGAAGTTGAGAAGTACATCTCACCTTGCCGTCAGGCATCTGTTAAACAAACAGGCATCGAACCCGGAGGCCGGCTCAACATGAAGTTGAGAAGAACAACTAACCTCGCCATCAGGCATTTGTTAAATAAACAGACATCGAACCCAAAGGTCAGTACAACACGATGTTGAGAGGAACATCTGACCTTGCTGTCAAGCATCTGTTCAAAAAACAGGCATCGAAATCGAATGTCGGCTCAACAGGAATTTGAGAGGAACATCTAACCTCACTGTCAAGCATCTGTTAAACAAATAAGCATCGAATCCGAAGGCCGGCTCAACCCGAAGTTGAGAAGAACATCTGACCCCGCCGTCAGGTATCTGTTAAACAAACAGGCATCGAACGCGAAGGTCGGCTCAACCGGAAGTTGAGAAGAACATCTGACCTCGCCATCAGGCATCTATTAAACAAACAGGCATCGAACCCGAAGGCCGGCTAAACACGAAGTTGAGAAGAACATCTGACCTCGCCATGAGACATCTGTTAAACAAACAGGCAACAAACCCGAAGGGCGGCTAAACTCGAAGGTGATAAGAACATTAGACCATGCCGTCAGGCATCTGTTAAATAAACATACATCGAACAGGAAGGTCGGCTCAACACGAAGCTGAGAGGAACATTTGACCTTGTCGTCATGCATCTGTTAAAAAGACAGGCGTTGAACCCGAAGGGCGGCTCAACCTGTAGTTGAGAAGAACATCTGACCTCGGTGTCAGGCATATGTTAAACAAACAGGCATCGAATCCGAAGGCCGGCTCAACCCGAAGTTGAGAAGAACATCTGACCTCGTTGTCAGGACTCTGTTTAACAAACAGACATCAAACCCGAAGTCCGTCTCAACCCTTAGTTGGCAAGAACATCTGACCTCGCCGTCAAGCATCTGTTAAACTAACAGGCATCGAACCGAAAGGCCAGCTCAACTTGACGTTGAGAGGAACATCTGACTTCGCCATCAGGCATCTATTAAACAAATAGGCATCGAACCCGAAAGCCGGCTCAACACGAAGTTGAGAGGAACATCTGACCTTGGCCGTCAAGCATTTGTTAAACAAATAGGCATCGAACCAGAAGGACGGCTCAACCCGAAGTTGAGAAGAACATCTGACCTCGCTGCCAGGCATCTGTTAAACAAACATGCATTGAATCCGAAGGCCGGCTCAACCCGAAGTTGAGAAGAACATCTGACCTCGCTGTCAGGCATCTGTTAAACAAACAGGCGTCAAACGCAAAGGTCGGCTCAACCGGAAGTTGAAAAGAAGATCTGACCCCGCCGTCAGGCATCTGTTAAACAAACAGGCATCGAACCCGAAGGACGGCTCAACACGAAGTTGATAAGAACATTAGACCTCGTCGTCAGGTATTTGTTAAACAAATAGGATTCGAACACGAAGTCCCGCTCAACTAGAAGTTGAAAGCAACATCTGACCTCGCCTTCAGGCATCTGTTAAACAAACAGGCATCGAATCCGAAGGCCGACTCAACACGAAAGTGAGAGTAAGATCTTACCTCGCCGTCAAGCATACGGTAAACAAACAGGCATCGAACCTGAAGGCCGGCTCAACCCGCAGTTGAGAAGAACATCTGACCTTGCAGATAGGCATCTGTTAAACAAACAGGCATAGAACTCGAAGGCCGACTCAAGCCGAAGTTGAGAAGAACATCTGACCTCGCCGTCATGCATCTGTTAAAAAAACAGGCATTGAACCTGAAGGACGGCTCAACACGAAGTTGATCAGAACATAGACCTCGTCGTCAGGCATCTGTTAAACAAATACGCTTCGAACATGAAGTCCCGCTCAACACGAAGTTAAGAGAAACATCTGACCTCGCCGTCAGGTATCTATTCAACAAATAGGCATCGAATCAAAAGGCCGACTCAACCCGAAAGTGAGAGGAACATCTGAACTCGTCGTCAAGCATATGTGAAACAAACAGGCATCGAACCCGATGGTCGGCTCAACCAAAAGTTGAAAAGAACATCTGACCTTGCTGTCATGAATCTGTTAAACAAACAGGCATCGAACCCGAAGGTCGGCTGAACACGAAGTTGAGAGGAACATCTGACCTCGCAATCAGGCATCTGTTAAAGAAACAGGCATCGAACCCGAATGCCGTCTCAACACGAAGTTGAGAGGAACATTAGACCTCGCCGTCAGGCATCTGTTAAACAAACAGGCATCGAACCCGATGGCCGGCTCAACACAAAGTTGAGAGCTACATTTGACCTCGCTGTCAAGCATCTGTTAAAGAAACAAGCATCGAATTGGAAGGCCGGCTCAACCCAAAGTTGAGAAGAATATCTGACCGCGCCGTCAGGCATTTGTTAAACAAACATGCATTGAACTCGAAGGCCGGCTCAACCTGAATTTGAGAAGAACATCTTACCTCACCGTCAGGTATCTGTTAAACAAATATGCATCAAACCCGAAGGCCTTTTCCTTACGAAGTTGAGAAGTTTATCTGACCTAGCTGTCAGGCATCTGTTAAACAAAAAGGCATCGAACCCGGAGGCCGGCTCAACAAGAAGTTTAGAAGAACATCTGACCTCGCCATCAGGCATCTGTTAAATAAACAGGCACCGAACCTGAAGGCCGGCACAACACCAAGTTGAGAGGAACATCTGACGTCACCGTTAGGCATCAATTAAACAAACAAGTATGGAACCCTAAGGCCGACTCAACACGAAGTTGAGAGGAACATATGACCTTACTAACAAGCATCTATTAAACAAACAGGCATCGAATTTGATGGCCGGCTCAACCCGAAGTTGAGAAGAACATCTAACCTCGCTTTAAGGCATCTGTTAAACAAACAGGCATCGAACCTGAAGGTCGGCTCAACTGGATGTTGAGAAGAACATTTGACCTGGCTGTCAGGTATCTATTAAACAAATAGGCATCGAACTCGAAGGTCGGCTCAACCCGAAGTTTAGAAGAGCATCTGACATCTCCGTGAGGCTTCTGTTAAACAAATACGCATAGAACCCGAAGGGCGACTAAACCCGAAGTTGATAAGAACATTAGACCTTACCTTCAGGAATCTGTTAAAAAAACAGGCATCGAACCCGAAGGCCGACTCAACACGAAGTTGAGAGGAACATCTGACCTCGCCGTCAGGCATCTGTTAAACAAACAGGCATTGAACCCGAAGGCCGGCTCAACCCGAAGTTGAGAAAAACATCTGACCTCGCAATCAGGTATCAAACGCGAAGGTCGGTTCACCCCAAAGTTTAGAAGAACATCTGACCTTGCTGTAAGGCATGTGTTAAACAAACAGGCATCGAACCCGAAGGACGGCTCAACACGAAGTCGATAACAACATTAGACCTCGTCGTGAGGCATCTGTTAAACAAATAGGCTTCGAACATGAAGTCCCGCTCAACAAGAAGTTGAGAGCAACATCTGACCTCGCCGTCAGGCATCTGTACAACAAACAGGCATCGAATCTGAAGGCCGGCTCAACACGAAGTTGAGAGGAACATCTGACCTCGCCGTTAAGCATATGTTAAACAAACAGGCATCGAACCCGATCGCCTGCTCAACCAAAAGTTGAGAAGAACATCTGACCTTGTTGTCAAGAATCTGTCAAATAAATAGGCATCGAACCTGAAGGCCGGTTCAACCCGAAGTTGAGAAGAACATCTAACCTCGCCATCAGGTATCTGTTAAACAAACAAGCATCGAACCCGAAGTCCGGCTCAAAACGAAGTTGAGAAGAACATCTAACCTCGCTGTGAGGCATCTGTTAAACAAACAAGCGTTGAACCTGAAGGCCGTCTCAACCTGTAGTTGAGAGGAACATTTGACCTCCCCGTGAGGCATCTGTTAAACAAACAGGCATCGAACCCGAAGGGCGGCTCAACCCGAAGTTGACAAGAACATTAGACCTCGTCGTCAGGCATCTATTAAACAAACAGGCATCGAACCCGATAGGCGGCTCAACACAAAGTTGAGAGTTACATTTGACCTCGCTTTCAAGAATCTGTTAAAGAAACAGGCATCGAATCCGAAGGCCGACTCAACCCAAAGTTGAGAAGAATATCTGACCGCGTTGTCAGGCATTTGTTAAACAAATAGGCATTGAACACGAAGGCCGGCTCAACCTGAATTTGAGAAGAACATCTTACCTCACTGTCAGGTATCTGTTAAACAAACGGGCATCAAACCCGAAGGCCTGTTCAACACGAAGTTGAGAACTACATCTGACCTCGCCGTCAGGCATCTGTTAAATAAACAGGCATCGAACCCGATGGCCGGCTCAACAAGAAGTTTAGAAGAACATCTGACTTCGCCATCAGGCATCTGTTAAATAAATAGGCATCGAACCCGAAGTCTGGCACAACACCAAGTTGAGATGAACATTTGACCTCGCCGTTAGGAATATGTTAAACAGACAACCATCGAACCCTAAGGCCGGCTCAAGACAAAGTTGAGAGGAACATCTGACCTCGCCGTCAGGCATCTGTTAAAAAACCAGGCATCGAACCCGAATGCCGGCTCAACACGAAGTTGAGAGGAACATCTGACCTCACTAACAAGCATCTGTTAAAAAAATAGGAATCGAATCCGAAGGCCGGCTCAACCCGAAGTTGAGAAGAACATCTAACCTCGCTTTAAGGCATCTGTTAAACAAACAGGCAACGAACCCGAAGGCCGACTCAAAACGAAGTTGAGAAAAACATCTAACATCGCTGTGAGGCATCTGTTAAACAAACAGGCATCAAACCCGAAGGCCGTCTCAACCCGTAGTTGAGAAAAACATCGGACCTCGCTGTCAGACATCTGTTAAACAAATAGGCATCGAACCCGAAGGCCATCTCAAAACGAAGTTGAGAGGAACATTTGACCTCGCCGTGAGGCATCTGTTAAACAAATAGGCATCAAACCCGAAGGACGGCTCAACCCGAAGTTGACAAGAACATTAGACCTCGTCATCAGGCATCTGTTAAACAGACAGGCATTGAACCCGATGGCCGGCTCAACACAAAGCTGAGAGTTACATTTGACTTCGCTTTTAAGCTTCTATTAAAGAAACAGGAATCGAATCCGAATGCCGGCTCAACCTAAAGTTGAGAAGAATATCTGACCGCACCGTCAGACATTTCTTAAACAAACAGGCATTGAACACGAAGGTCGGATCAACCTAAATTTGAGAAGAACATCTTACCTCACCGTCAGGTATCTGTTAAACAAACAGGTATCAAACCCAAGGCCTGTTCAACACGAAGTTGAGAAGTACATCTGACCTCGCTGTCAAGCATCTATTAAACAAAAAGGCATCGAACCCGGAGGCCAGATTAACAAGAAGTTTAGAAGAACATTTGACGTCGCCATCAAGCAACTGTTAAATAAACAGGCATCGAACCCGAAGGCCGGTACAACACCAAGTTGAGATGAACATTTGACCTCGCCGTTAGGAATCTGTTAAACAGACAACCATCGAACCCTAAGGCCGGCTCAAGACGAAGTTGAGAGGAACATCTGACCTCGCCGTCAGGCATCTGTTAAAAAACCAGGCATCGAACCCGAATACCGGATCAACACGAAGTTGAGAGGAACATCTGACCTCATTGACAAGCATCTGTTAAAAAAACAGAAATCGAATCCGAAGGCCGGCTCAACCCGAAGTTGAGAAGAACATCTAACCTCGCTTTAAGGCATTTGTTAAACAAACAGGCATCGAACCCGAAGGCTGGCTCAAAACGAAGTTGAGAAAAACATCTAACCTCGCTGTGAGGCATCTGTTAAACAAACAGGCATCGAACCCGAAGGCCGTCTCAACCCGTAGTTGAGAAAAACATCGGACCTCGCTGTCAGACATATGTTAAACAAACAGGCATCGAACCCGAAGGCCATCTCAAAACGAAGTTGAGAGGAACATTTGACCTCGCCGTGAGGCATCTGTTAAATAAATAGGCATCAAACCCGAAGGACGGCTCAACCCGAAGTTGACAAGAACATTAGACCTCGTCGTCAGGCATCTGTTAAACAAACAGGCATTGAACCCGATGGTCGGCTCAACACAAAGCTGAGAGTTACATTTCACTTCGCTTTTAAGCTTCTGTTAAAGAAACAAGCATCGAATCCGAATGCCGGCTCAACCTAAAGTTGAGAAGAATATCTGACTGCACCGTCAGACATTTGTTAAACAAACAGGCATTGAACACGAAGGCCGGCTCAACCTGAATTTGAGAAGAACATCTTACCTCACCGTCAGGTATCTGTTAAACAAACAGGCATCAAACCCAAGGCCCGTTCAACACGAAGTTGAGAAGTACATCTGACCTTGCTGTCAAGCATCTGTTAAACAAAAAGGCATCGAACCCGGAGGCCGGATTAACAAGAACTTTAGAAGAACATCTGACCTCGCCATCAGGCATCTGTTAAATAAACAGGCATCGAACCCGAAGGCTGGCACAACACCAAGTTGAGAGGAACATCTGTCCTCGCCGTTAGGAATCTGTTAAACAAACAACCATCGAACCCTAAGGCCGGCTCAATACGAAGTTGAGAGGAACATCTAACCTCGCCGTCAGGCATCTCTTAAAAAACCAGGCATCGAACCCGAATGCCAGCTCAACACGAAGTTGAGAGGAACATCTGACCTCACTGACAAGCGTCTGTTAAACAAACAGGCATCGAACCCGAAGGCTGGCTCAAAACGAAGTTGAGAAAAACATCTAACCTCGCTGTGAGGCATCTGTTAAACAAACAGGCATCGAACCCGAAGGCCGTCTCAACCCGTAGTTGAGAAAAACATCGGACCTCGCTGTCAGACATCTGTTAAACAAACAGGCATCGAACCCGAAGGCCATCTCAAAACGAAGTTGAGAGGAACATTTGACCTCGCCGTGAGGCATCTGTTAAACAAATAGGCATCAAACCCGAAGGACGGCTCAACCCGAAGTTGACAAGAACATTAGACCTCGTCGTCAGGCATCTGTTAAACAAACAGGCATTGAACCCGATGGTCGGCTCAACACAAAGCTGAGAGTTACATTTCACTTCGCTTTTAAGCTTCTGTTAAAGAAACAAGCATCGAATCCGAATGCCGGCTCAACCTAAAGTTGAGAAGAATATCTGACTGCACCGTCAGACATTTGTTAAACAAACAGGCATTGAACACGAAGGCCGGCTCAACCTGAATTTGAGAAGAACATCTTACCTCACCGTCAGGTATCTGTTAAACAAACAGGCATCAAACCCAAGGCCCGTTCAACACGAAGTTGAGAAGTACATCTGACCTTGCTGTCAAGCATCTGTTAAACAAAAAGGCATCGAACCCGGAGGCCGGATTAACAAGAAGTTTAGAAGAACATCTGACCTCGCCATCAGGCATCTGTTAAATAAACAGGCATCGAACCCGAAGGCTGGCACAACACCAAGTTGAGAGGAACATCTGTCCTCGCCGTTAGGAATCTGTTAAACAAACAACCATCGAACCCTAAGGCCGGCTCAAGACGAAGTTGAGAGGAACATCTAACCTCGCCGTCAGGCATCTCTTAAAAAACCAGGCATCGAACCCGAATGCCGGCTCAACACGAAGTTGAGAGGAACATCTGACCTCACTGACAAGCGTCTGTTAAACAAACAGGCATCGAACCCGAAGGCTGGCTCAAAACGAAGTTGAGAAAAACATCTAACCTCGCTGTGAGGCATCTGTTAACCAAACAGGCATCGAACCCGAAGGCCGTCTCAACCCGTAGTTGAGAAAAACATCGGACCTCGCTGTCAGACATCTGTTAAACAAACATGCATCGAACCCGAAGGCCGTCTCAAAACGAAGTTGAGAAACACATCAGACCTCGCTGTGAGGCATCTGTTAAACAAATAGGCATCAAACCCGAAGGACGGCTCAACCCGAAGTTGACAAGAACATTAGACCTCGTCGTCAGGCATCTGTTAAACAAACAGGCATTGAACCCGATGGTCGGCTCAACACAAAGCTGAGAGTTACATTTCACTTCGCTTTTAAGCTTCTGTTAAAGAAACAAGCATCGAATCCGAATGCCGGCTCAACCTAAAGTTGAGAAGAATATCTGACTGCACCGTCAGACATTTGTTAAACAAACAGGCATTGAACACGAAGGCCGGCTCAACCTGAATTTGAGAAGAACATCTTACCACACCGTCAGGTATCTGTTAAACAAACAGGCATCAAACCCAAGGCCCGTTCAACACGAAGTTGAGAAGTACATCTGACCTTGCTGTCAAGCATCTGTTAAACAAAAAGGCATCGAACCCGGAGGCCGGATTAACAAGAAGTTTAGAAGAACATCTGACCTCGCCATCAGGCATCTGTTAAATAAACAGGCATCGAACCCGAAGGCTGGCACAACACCAAGTTGAGAGGAACATCTGTCCTCGCCGTTAGGAATCTGTTAAACAAACAACCATCGAACCCTAAGGCCGGCTCAAGACGAAGTTGAGAGGAACATCTAACCTCGCCGTCAGGCATCTCTTAAAAAACCAGGCATCGAACCCGAATGCCGGCTCAACACGAAGTTGAGAGGAACATCTGACCTCACTGACAAGCGTCTGTTAAACAAACAGAAATCGAATCCGAAGGCCGGCTCAACCCGAAGTTGAAAAGAACATCTAACCTTGCTTTAAGGCATCTGTTAAACAAACAGGCATCGAACCCGAAGGCCGACTCAAAATGAAGTTGAGAAAAACATCTAACCTCGCTGTGAGGCATATGTTAAACAAACAGGCATTGAACCCAAAGGCCGTCTCAACCCGTAGTTGAGAAACACATCAGAACTCGCTGTGAGGCATCTGTTAAACAAACAGGTATCGATCCCGAATGGCTGCTCAACCCGAAGCTGACAAGAACATTAGACCTCACCGTCAGGTATCTGTTAAACAAACAGGCATCGAACCCGATGGCCGGCTCAACACAAAGTTGAGAGTTACATTTGACCTTGCTGTCAAGCATCTGTTAAAGAAACAGGCATCGAATCCGAAGGCCGTCTCAACCCAAAGTTGAGAAGAATATCTGACCGGGCTGTCAGGCATTTGTTAAACAAATAGGCATTGAACACGAAGGTCGGCTCAACATAAATTTGAGAAGGACATCTTACCTCACCTTCAGGTATCTGTTAAACAAACAGGCATCAAACCCGAAGGCCTGTTCAACACGAAGTTGAGAAGTACATCTGACCTCGCCATCAAGCCTCTGTTAAAGAAAAAGGCATCGAACCCGGAGGCCGGCTCAACAAGAAGTTTAGAAGAACATCTGACATCGCCATCAAGCATCTGTTAAATAAACAGGCATCGAACCCGAAGGCCGGCATAACACCAAGTTGAGAGGAACGTCTGACCTCACTGTTAGGCATCTGTTAAACAAACAAGCATCGAACCCTAAGGTCGGCTCAACACGAAGTTGAAAGGAACATCTGACCTTACTGACAAGCATCTGTAAAACAAACAGGAATCGAATCCGAAGGCCGGCTCAACCTGAAGTTGAGAAGAACATCTGACCTCGCTTTAAGGCATCTGTTAAACAAACAGGCATCGAACCCGAAGGCCGGATCAACCGGATGTTGAGAACAACATCTGACCTCGCCGCCAGGTATCTATTAAATAAATAGGCATCGAACCCGAAGGCCGACTCAACACAAAGTTGAGAAGAACATCTAACATCATCGTGAGGCATCTGTTAAACAAACAGGCATCGAACCCGAAGGGCGGAAAAACACGAAGTTGATAAGAACATTAGACCTCGCCGTCAGGCATCTCTTAAAAAAACCGGCATCGAACCAGATGGCTGGCTCAACACGAAGTTGAGAGGAACATTTGACCTTGCCGTCCTGCATCTGTTCAACAGACATGCATTGAACCCAAAGGGCGGCTCAACCAGTAGTTGAGAAGAACATCTAACTTCGGTGTCAGGCATATTTTAAACAAATAGGCATCGAACCCGAAGGCCGACTCAACCCGAAGTTGAGAAGAACATCTGACCTTGGCGTCACGCATCTATTAAACAAACAGGAATCGAACCCGAAGGCAGTCTCAACCCTTAGTTGACAAGAACATCTGACCTCACCGTCAAGCATCTGTTAAACAAACACGCATCGAGCCCAAAGGCCGACTCAACTTGAAGTTGAGAAGAACATCTGACCTTGCCATCAAGCATCTGTTAAACAAACAGGCATCGGACCCAAAGGCCGGTACAACACGAAGTTGAGAGGAACATCTGACCTCGCCGTTAGGCATCTCTTAAACAAGTAAGCATCGAACCCTAAGGCCGGCTCAACACGAAGTTGAGAGGAACATCTGACCTCGCCGTCAGGAATCTGTTAAAATACCAGGCATCGAACCCGAATGCCGGCTCAACACGAAGTTGAGAGGAACATCTGACCTCACTGACAAGCAACTGTTAAACAAACAGGCATCGAATCTGAAGGTCGGCTCTACCCAAAGTTGAGAAGAACATCTGACCCTGCTTTAAGTCATCTATTTAAACAAACAGGCATCGAACCCGAAGGCCGGCTCAATCGTAAGTTGAGAAGAACATCTGACCTCGCCGTCAGGTATCTATTAAACAAACAAGCATGGAACCCGAAGGTCGGCTCAACACGATGTTGAGAATAACATCTGACATCGCCGTGAGGCATCTGTTAAACAAACAGGCATCGAACTCGAAGTTGATAAGAACATTAGACCTCGCCGTCAAGCATTTTTTAAACAAACAGGCATCGAACCCGAAGGCCGGCTCAACACGAAGTTGAGAGGAACATTTGACCTTGTCGTCATGCATCTGTTTAACAGACAGACATTGAACCCGAAGGCGGCTCAACCAGTAGTTGAGAAGAACATCTGACCTTGGTGTCAAGCATATGTTAAATAAACAGGCATCGAACCCGAAGGCCGGCTCAACCCAAAGTTGAGAAGAACATCTGACCTTGCCGTCAGGCATCTGTTAAACAAACAGGAATCGAACCCGAAGGCCGTCTCAACCCTTAGTTGTCAAGAACATCTGACCTCCATGTCAAGCATCTAATAAACAAACAGGCATCGAACCCAAAGGTCGGCTTAACTTGAAGTTGAGAGGAACATCTGACCTCGCCATCAGGTATCTGTTAAACAAACAGGCATCAAACCGGAAGGACGGCTCAACACGAAGTTGAGAGGAACATTTGACTTCGCTATCTAGCATCTGTGAAACAAACAGGCATCGAACCTGAAGGCCGGCTCAAAACGAAGTTGAGAGGAACATCTGACCTCGCCGCCAGGCATCTGTTAAACAAACACACATAGAACCTGAAGGACGGTTCAAACCGATGTTAAGAAGACAATCTGACACGCCGCCAGGCATCTGTTAAAAAAACAGGCATCAAACCCGAAGGCCGGGTCAACACAAAGTTGAGAGGAACAACTGACCTCGCTGTTAGGCATCTGTTAATCAAACATGCATCGAACTCGAAGTCCGGCTCAACCTGAAGTTGAGAAGAACATCTGACCTCACATCCAGGCATCTGTTAATCAAACAGGCATCGAACTCAAAGGCCGGCTCAGCCCGAAGTTTAGAAGAACATCTGACCTCGCCGTCAGGCATCTGTTAAACAAACAGGCATCGAACGTGAAGGCCAGCTCAACACAAAATTGATAAGACTATTAGACCTCGCCATCAGGCATCTGGTAAACAAATAGGCTTCGAACACGAAGTCCCGCTCAACACGAACTTGAGAGCAACATCTGACCTCGCCGCCAGGCATATGCTAAACAAACAGGCATCCAACCCGAAGGCCGGCTCAACACGAAGTTGAGAGGAATATCTTATTGTGCCGTCAAGAATATGTTAAACAAACAAGCATCGAACCCGAAGGCCGGCTCAACCAAACATTGGGAAGAATATCTGACCATGCTGTCAAGCATCTGTTAAACAAACAGGCATCGAACCCGAAGACCGGCTCAACCCAAAGTTGAGAAGAACATTTGACCTCACCATCAGGCATCTGTTAAACAAACAGGCATCGAACCCGAAGGGCGGCTCAACCCAAAGTTGAGAAGAACAAATGGCCTCGCCGTCAGGCATTTTTTAAATAAACATGCATCAAACTCGAAGGCTGGCTCACCCCGAAGTTGAGAAGAACATCTAACCTCCCCATCAAGCATCTATTAAACAAACAAGCATCAAACCCGAAGCCCGTCTCAAACTGTAGTTGAGAAAAACATCTGACCTCGCCGTCAGGCATCTGTTAAACAAACAGGCATCGAACCCGAAGGCCGGCTCAACATGAAGTTGAGAGGAACATTTGACCTCGGCGTAAGGCATCTGTTAAACAAACAGGCATCGAACCCGAAGGGCGGCTCAACCTGAAGTTGACAAGAACATTTGACCTCACCTTCAGGCATCTGTTAAAGAAATAGGAATCGACCCCGATGGCCGACTCAACACGAAGTTGAGAAGAACATTTGACCTCGCCGTCAGACATTTGTTAAACAAACAGGCATCGAACCCGAAGGTCGGCTCAACCTGAATTTGAGAAGAACATCTTACCTCGCTGTCAGGTATCTGTTAAACAAACAGGCATCGAACCCGAAGGCCGGTTCAACACGAAGTTGAGAAGTACATCTGACTTCGCCGTCAGGCATCTAATAAACAAATAGGCATCGAACCCGGATGCCGGCTCAACACAAAGTTGAGAAGAACATCTGACCTCCGCATCAGGCATCTGTTAAATAAACAGGCATCGAACCCGAAGGTCGGCACAAAACGAAGTTGAGAGGAAGATCTGACCTCCCTGTCAGGCATCTGTTAAACAAACAGGCATCGAACCCGAAGGCTGGCTCAACACGAAGTAGAGAGGAACATCTGACCTCGCCGTCAAGCATATGTTAAACAAACGAACATTGAACCCGAAGGCCGACTGAACCAAAAGATAAGAAGAACATCTGACCTCACTGTCAAGCATCTGTTAAACAAACAGGCATCGAACCCGAAGGCCGGTTCAACCCAAAGTTTAGAAGAACATCTGACCTCGTCGTCAGGCATCTGTTAAAGAAACAGGGATCGAACCCGAAGGCTGGCTCAATCGGAAGTTTGGAAGAACATCTGACCTCGCCGTTAGGTATCTATTAAACAAACAGGCATTGAACCCGAAGGCCGACTCAACACAAAGTTGAGAAGAACATCTGACTTCGCCATGAGGCATCTGTTAAACACTCAGGCATCGAACCGGAAGGGCGGCTAAACCCGAAGTTGATAAGAACATTAGACCTCGCCGTCAGGCATCTATTAAACAAACAGGCATCGAACCCGAAGGTCGGCTCAACACGAAATTGAGAGGAACATTTGACCTTCCTGTCATTCATCTGTTAAACAAACACGCATCGAACCCGAAGGGCGGCTCAAACTGATGTTAAGAAGACCATCTGAGGTCGCCGTCAGGCATCTGTTAAACAAACGGGCATCGAACACAAAGGCCGGCTCGACACGAAGTTGAGAGGAACATTTGAACTCACCGTAAGGCATCTGTTAAACAAACAGACATCGAACCTGAAGGCCGGCTCAACCCGAAGTTGAGAAGAACATTTGACCTCGCTGTCAGGCATCTATTAAACAAACAGGCATCGAACCCGAAGGCCGGCTCAAAACAAAGTTGATAAGAACATTAGACCTCGCTGTCAGGCATCTGTTAAACAAATAGGCTTCGAACATGAAGTCCCGCTCAACACGAAGTTGAGAGCAACATTTGACATCGTCGTCAAGCATCTGTTAAACAAACAGGCATCAAACCCGAAGGCCGGCTCAATACGAAGTTGAGAGGAACATTTGACCTTGCCGTCAAGCATATGTTAAACAAACAAGCATCGAACCCGAAGGCGGACTCAACCAAAAGATGAGAAGAACATTTGACCTCGTTGTCAAGCATCTGTTAAACAAACAGGCATCGAACCCGAAGGTCGGATCAACCCGAAGTTGAGAATAACATCTGACCTCGCCATCAGGTATCTGTTAAACAAACAAGCATCAATCCCGAAGGCCGGCTCAACACGAAGTTGAGAGGAAAATTTGGCCTCGCCATCAGGCATCTGTTAAACAAACAGACATCGAACCCGAAGGGCGGCTCAACCCGAAGTTGAGAAGAACATCTGACCTCGCCGTCAGGCATATGTTAAACAAACATGCCTCAAACCCGAAGGATGGCTCACCCCGAAGTTGAGAAGAACATCTAACCTTGCTGTGAGGCATCTGTTAAACAAACAGGCATGGAAACCGAAGGCCGTCTCAACACGTAGTTGAGAAAAATATCTGTCCTGACCGCGACACATCTGTTAAACAAACAGGCATCGAACCCGAAGGTCGGTTTAACACGAAGTTGACAGGAAAAGTTGACCTCGTCGTGACGTATCTGTTAAACAAACAGGCATCGAATCCAAACGGCGGCTCAACCTTAAGTTGACAAGAACATTTGACCTTGCCTTCAGGCATCTGTTAAAAAAACAGGCATCGAATCCAAACGGCGGCTCAACCTTAAGTTGACAAGAACATTTGACCTTGCCTTCAGGCATCTGTTAAAAAAACAGGCATCAAACTCGATGGCGGACTCAACACGAAGTTGAGAGGAACATTTGACCTCGCCGTCAGACATTTGTTACACAAACAGGCATCAAACCTAGTTGAGAAGAACATCTGACCTTGGTGTCAAGCATATGTTAAACAAACAGGCATCGAACCCGAAGGCCGGCTCAACCCGAAGTTGAGAAGAACATCTGACCTTGCCGTCAGGCATCTGTTAAACAAACAGGAATCGAACCCGAAGGCGGTCTCAACCCTTAGTTGTCAAGAACATCTGACCTCCATGTCAAGCATCTAATAAACAAACAGGCATCGAACCCAAAGGTCGGCTTAACTTTATGTTGAGAGGAACATCTGACCTCGCCATCAGGTATCTGTTAAACAAACAGGCATCAAACCGGAAGGACGAATCAACACGAAGTTGAGAGGAACATTTGACTTCGCTATCTAGCATCTGTGAAACAAACAGGCATCGAACCTGAAGGCCGACTCAAAACGAAGTTGAGAGGAACATCTGACCTCGCCACCAGGCATCTGTTAAACAAACACACATAGAACCCGAAGGACGGTTCATACCGATGTTAAGAAGACAATCTGACACGCCGCCAGGCATCTGTTAAAAAAACAGGCATCAAACCCGAAGGCCGGCTCAACACGAAGTTGAGAGGAACAACTGACCTCGCTGTTAGGTATCTGTTAATCAAACATGCATCGAACTCGAAGTCCGGATCAACCTGAAGTTGAGAAGAACATCTGACCTCACATTCAGGCATCTGTTAATCAAACAGGCATCGAACTCAAAGGCCGGCTCAGCCCGAAGTTTAGAAGAACATCTGACCTCGCCGTCAGGCATCTGTTAAACAAACATGCATCGAACGTGAAGGCCAGCTCAACACAAAATTGATAAGACCATTAGACCTCGCCATCAGGCATCTGGTAAACAAATAGGCTTCGAACACGAAGTCCTGCTCAACACGAACTTGAGAGCAACATCTGACCTCGCCGTCAGGCATATGCTAAACAAACAGGCATCTAACCCGAAGGCCGGCTCAACACGAAGTTGAGAGGAATATCTTACCGCGCCGTCAAGCATATGTTAAACAAACAAGCATCGAACCCGAAGGCCGGCTCAACCAAACATTGGGAAGAATATCTGACCATGTTGTCAAGCATCTGTTAAACAAACAGGCATCGAACCCGAAGACCGGCTCAACCCAAAGTTGAGAAGAACATTTGACCTCACCATCAGGCATCTGTTAAACAAACAGGCATCGAACCCGAAGGGCGGCTCAACCCAAAGTTGAGAAGAACAAATGGCCTCGCCGTCAGGCATTTTTTAAATAAACATGCATCAAACTCGAAGGCTGGCTCACCCCGAAGTTGAGAAGAACATCTAACCTCCCCATCAAGCATCTATTAAACAAACAGGCATCAAACCCGAAGGCCGTCACAAACTGTAGTTGAGAAAAACATCTGACCTCGCCGTCAGGCATCTGTTAAACAAACAGGCGTCGAACCCGAAGGCCGGATCAACATGAAGTTGAGAGGAACATTTGACCTCGGCGTAAGGCATCTGTTAAACAAACAGGCATCGAACCCGAAGGGCGGCTCAACCTGAAGTTGACAAGAACATTTGACCTCACCTTCAGGCATCTGTTAAAGAAATAGGAATCGAACCCGATGGCCGACTCAACACGAAGTTGAGAAGAACATTTGACCTCGCCGTCAGACATTTGTTAAACAAACAGGCATCGAACCCGAAGGTCGGCTCAACCTGAATTTGAGAAGAACATCTTACCTCGCCGTCAGGTATCTGTTAAACAAACAGACATCGAACCCGAAGGCCGGTTCAACACGAAGTTGAGAAGTACATCTGACTTCGCCGTCAGGCATCTAATAAACAAATAGGCATCGAACCCGGATGTCGGCTCAACACGAAGTTGAGAAGAACATCTGACCTCCCCATCAGGCATCTGTTAAATAAACAGGCATCGAACCCGAAGGTCGACACAAAACGAAGTTGAGAGGAAGATCTGACCTCCCTATCAGGCATCTGTTAAACAAACAGGCATCGAACCCGAAGGCTGGCTCAACACGAAGTTGAGAGGAACATCTGACCTCGCCGTCAAGCATATGTTAAACAAACGAACATTGAACCCGAAGGCCGACTGAACCAAAAGATAAGAAGAACATCTGACCTCACTGTCTAGCATCTGTTAAACAAACAGGCATCGAACCCGAAGGCCGGTTCAACCCAAAGTTGAGAAGAACATCTGACCTCGTCGTCAGGCATCTGTTAAAGAAACAGGGATCGAACCCGAAGGCCGGCTCAATCGGAAGTTTGGAAGAACATCTGACCTCGCCGTTAGGTATCTATTAAACAAACAGGCATTGAACCCGAAGGCTGACTCAACACAAAGTTGAGAAGAACATATGACTTCGCCGTGAGGCATCTGTTAAACACACAGGCATCGAACCGGAAGGGCGGCTAAACCCGAAGTTGATAAGAACATTAGACCTCGCCGTCAGGCATCTATTAAACAAACAGGCATCGAACCCGAAGGTCGGCTCAACACGAAATTGAGAGGAACATTTGACCTTGCTGTCATTCATCTGTTAAACAAACACGCATCGAACCCGAAGGGCGGCTCAAACTGATGTTAAGAAGACCATCTGAGGTCGCCGTCAGGCATCTGTTAAACAAACGGGCATCGAACACGAAGGCCGGCTCGACACGAAGTTGAGAGGAACATTTGAACTCGCCGTAAGGCATCTGTTAAACAAACAGACATCGAACCCGAAGGCCGGCTCAACCCGAAGTTGAGAAGAACATTTGACCTCGCTGTCAGGCATCTATTAAACAAACAGGCATCGAACCCGAAGGCCGGCTCAAAACAATGTTGATAAGAACATTAGACCTCACTATCAGGCATCTGTTAAACAAATAGGCTTCGAACATGAAGTCCCGCTCAACACGAAGTTGAGAGCAACATTTGACATCGTCGTCAAGCATCTGTTAAACAAACAGGCATCAAACCCGAAGGCCGGCTCAACACGAAGTTGAGAGGAACATCTGACCTTGCCATCAAGCATATGTTAAACAAACAAGCATCGAACCCGAAGGCCGACTCAACCAAAAGATGAGAAGAACATTTGACCTTATTGTCAAGCATCTCTTAAACAAACAGGCATCGAACCCGAAGGTCAGATCAACCCGAAGTTGAGAAGAACATCTGACCTCGCCATCAGGTATCTGTTAAACAAACAGGCATCAATCCCGAAGGCCGGCTCAACACGAAGTTGAGAGGAAAATTTGACCTCGCCATCAGGCATCTGTTAAACAAACAGGCATCGAACCCGAAGGGCGGCTCAACCCGAAGTTGAGAAGAACATCTGACCTCGTCGTCAGCCATATGTTAAACAAACATTCCTCAAACCCGAAGGATGGCTCACCCCGAAGTTGAGAAGAACATCTAACCTCGCTGTGAGGCATCTGTTAAACAAACAGGCATGGAAACCGAAGGCCGTCTCAACACGTAGTTGAGAAAAATATCTGACCTGACCGCGACACATCTGTTAAACAAACAGGCATCGAACCCAAAGGTCGGTTTAACACGAAGTTGACAGGAAAAGTTGACCTCGTCGTGACGTATCTGTTAAACAAACAGGCATCGAATCCAAATGGCGGCTCAACCTTAAGTTGACAAGAACATTTGACCTCGCCTTCAGGCATCTGTTAAAAAAACAGGCATCAAACTCGATGGCGGACTCAACACAAAGTTGAGAGGAACATTTGACCTCGCCGTCAGACATTTGTTAAACAAACAAGCATCGAACCTGAAGGTCAGCTCAACCTGAATTTAAGAAGAACATCTTACCTCGCCGTCAGGTATCTGTTAAACAAACAGGCATCGAACCCGAAGGCCGGTTCAGCACGAAGTTGAGAAGTACATCTGACCTCGCAGTCAGGCATCTAATAAAAAAACAGGCATCAAACCCGGAGGCCGGCTCAACACGAAGTTGAGAAGAACATCTGACCTCCCCATCAGGTACCTGTTAAATAAACAAGCATCGAACCCGAAGGTCGGCACAACACGAAGTTGAGAGGAAGATCTGACCTCGCCGTCAGGCATTTGTTAAACAAACAAGCATTGAACCCGAAGGCCGGCTCAACACGAAGTTGAGAGGAACATCTGACCTCGCCGTCAAGCATATGTTAAACAAACAAGCATCGAACCCGAAGGTCGACTCAACCAAAAGATAAGAAGAACATCTGACCTCACTGTCAAGCATCTGTTAAACAAACAGGCATTGAACCCGAAGGCCGGCTCAACCCGAAGTTAAGAAGAACATCTGACCTCTCCATCAGATATCTATTAAACAAACAGGCATCGAACCCGAAGGCGGGATCAACACGTAGTTGAGAGGAAATTATGACCTCGCCATCAGGCATCTATTAAACAAACAGACATCGAACCCGAAGGCCGTCTCAACCCGTAGTTGAGAAAAACATCTGACCTCGTCGTTATGCATTTGTTAAACAAACAAGCATCGAACCCGAAGGTCGGCTTAACACGAAGTTGAGATGAAAATTTGACCTCGTCAAGAGGCATCGATTAAACAAACAGGCATCGAACCCGAACGGCGGCTCAACCTAAAGTTGACAAGAACATCTGACCTCGCCGTCAGGCATCTGTTAAACAAACATGCATCAAACCCGAAGGCTGGCTCATCCCGAAGTTGTGAAAAACAACTAACCTCGCTATGAGGCATTTGTTAAGCAAACCGGCATCGAACACGAAGGCCGTCTCAACTCGTAGTTGAGAAAAACATCTGACCTCGCTGTCAAGCATCTGTTAAACAAACAAGCATCAAACCGGAAGGCCGACTCAACACAAGGTCGGCTCAACCTGAATTTGAGAAGAACATCTTACCTCGTCGTCAGGTATCTGAAAAACAAACAGGCATCGAACCCGAAGGTCGGTTCTACACGAAGTTGAGAAGTACATCTAACCTCGCCGTCTGGCATCTTTTAAACAAATAGGCATCGAACCCGGAGGCCGACTCAACACGAAGTTGAGAGGAACATCTGACCTCCGCATCAGGTATCTGTTAAACTAACATGCATCGAACCCAAAGGTTGGCTCATCCCGAAGTTGTGAAGAACATCTAACCTCGCTATGAGGCATTTATTAAACAAACAGGAATCAAACCCAAATTTGAGAAGAACATCTGACCTTGCCGTCAGGCATCAGTTAAACAAACAGACATCGAACCCGAATGCCGGATCAACACGAAGTTCATTGGAATATATGACCTCACCTTCAGGGATCTACTAAACAAACAGGCATCGAACCCGAAGGCCGGCTCAACCCGAAGTTGAGAAGAGCATCTGACCTCGCTGTCAAGCATCTGTTAAACAAAATGGCATCAAATTTGATGGTCAGCTCAACCCAAAGTTGAGAAGAACATCAGACCTCGTCGTAAGGTATTTGTTACACAAATAGGCATCAAACCCGAAGGCCTGCTCAACCCGAAGTTGAGAAGAACATCTAACCTCGCCGTCAGGAATCTCTTAAACAAACAGGCATCGAACCCGAAGGCCGGCTCAACACGAAGTTGAGAAGTATATCTGACCTCGCCATCAAGGATCTATTAAACAAACAGGCATCAAACCCAGGGGCCGGCTCAACCTGAAGTTGAGAAGAACATCTGACATTGCTGTCCGACATCTGTTAAACAAACAGGCATCGAATTTGATGGTCGGCTCAACCCGAAGTTGAGAAGAACATCTGACCTTGTTGTCAGGCATCAGATAAACAAACAAGAATCGAACTCAAAGTTAAGAAGAACATATGACCATGCCTCCAGGCATCTGTTAAACAAACAAGCATCAAACCGGAAGGTCGGCTCAACCCGAAGTTGAGAAGAACATCTGACTTCGCCGTCAAGCATCTGTTAAACAAACAGGCATCGAACCCGAAGGCTGGCTCAACACGAAGGTCATTGGAATATCTGACCTCGCCTTCAATGATCTGTTAAACAAACAGGCATCGAACCCGAAGGCCGGCTCAACTCGAAGTTGAGAAGAACATCTGACCTTGCTGTCGGGCATCTGTTAAACAAACAGGCATCGAATTTGATGGTCGGCTCAACCCAAAGTTGAGAAGAACATCTGACCTCGTCGTAAGGCATCTGTTAAACAAAAAGGCATCGAACCCGAAGGCCTGCTCAACTCGATGTTGAGAAGAACATCTGACCTCGCCGTCAGGCATCTATTAAGCAAACAGGCATCGAACCCGAAGGCCGACTCAACACGAAGTTGAGAAGTACATCTGACCTCCCCGTCAAGGATCTGTTAAACAAATAGGCATCGAACCCGGAGGCCGGTGCAACCCGAAGTTGAGAAGAACATCTGACCACGCTGTCCGGCATCTGTTAAACAAACAGGCATCGAATTTGATGGTTGGCTCAACCCGAAGTTGAGAAGAACATCTGACCTCGTTATCAGGCATCAGTTAAACAAACAAGAATCGAACTCGAAGTTTAGAAAAACATATGACCACGCTGCCAGGCATGTGTTAAACAAACAAGCATCAAACTGGAAGGTCGGCTCAACCCGAAGTTGAGAAGAACATCTAACTTCGGCGTCAGGCATCTGTTAAACAAACAGGCATCGAACCCGAAGGCCGGCTCAACACGAAGTTCATTAGAATATCTGACTTCGCCTTCAGGGATCTGTTAAACAAACAAGCATCGAACCCGAAGGCCGGCTCAACTCGAAGTTGAGAAGAACATCTGACCTCGCTGTCAGGCATTTGTTAAACAATCAGACATCGAATTTGATGGTCGGCTCAACATAAAGTTGAGAAGAACATCTGACCTCGCCGTAAGGCATCTGTTAAACAAAAAGGCATCGAACCCGAAGGCCTGCTCAACCCGAAGTTGAGAAGAACATCTGACCTCGCTGTCCGGCATCTGTTAAACAAACAGGCATCGAATTTGATGGCCAGCTCACCCCGAAGTTGAGAAGAATATCTGACCTCGTTGTCAGGCATTAGTTAAACAAACAAGAAACAAACTCGAAGTTGAGAAGAACATATGACCACACCGCCAAGCATCTGTTAAACAAACAGGCATTGAACCTAAAGGTCGGCTCAACCCAAAGTTGAGAAGAACATCTGACTTCGCCGTCAGGCATCTGTTAAACAAACAGGAATCAAACCCGAAGGCCGGCTAAACCCAAAGTTGAGAAGAACATCTGACCTCATCGTTAGGCATCTGTTAAACAAACAGGCATCGAACCCGAAGTCCGGCTCAACACGAAGTTGACAAGTACATCTGACCTCGCCATCAGGGATCCATTAAACAAATAGGCATCGAACCCGGAGGCCGGCTCAATCTAAAGTTGAGAAGAACATCTGACCTCGCTGTCAGGCATATGTGAAACAAACAGGCATCGAATTTGATGGCTGGGTCAGCCCGAAGATGAGAAGAACATCTGACCTCGTTGTCAGGCATTTGTTAAACAAACAGGAATCGAACCCGAAGTTGAGAAGAACATCTGACCTTGCCGCTAAAAATCTATTAAACAAACAGACATCGAACCTGAAGGTCGGCTCAGCCCGAAGTTGAGAACAACATCTGACCTCGCTGTCAGGCATCTATTAAACAAACATGCATCGAACTCGAAGGCCGGCTCAACACGAAGTTCCTAGGAATATTTGACCTCGCTGTCAGGGATCTGTTAAAAAAACAGGCATCGAGCTCGATGGCCGGCTCAACCTGAAGTTGAAAAGAACATCTAACCTCGCTGTCAGGCATCTGTTAAACAAACAGGCATCGAATTTGATGAAAGGCTCAACCTAAAGTTGAGAAGAACATCTTACCTTGCCGTCAGGCATCTGTTAAACAAACAGGCATCCAACCCGAAGGCCGGCTCAACACGAAGTTGAGAAGTACATCTGACCTCGCCGTTAGGGATATGATAAACAAACAGGCATCGAACCCGGAGGCCAGCTCAACCCGAAGTTGAGAAGAAAATCTGACCTCGCTGTCAGGCATCTGTGAAACAAACAGGCATCGAATTTGATGGCCGGCACAATCCGAAGTTGTGAATAACGTTTAACCTCGTTGTCAGGCATCAGTTAAACAAACAGGAATCGAACCTGAAGTTGAGAAGCACATCTGACCTCGTTGTAAGGTATCAGTTAAACAAACGGGAATCGCACCCAAAGTTGAGAAGAACATCTGACCTCGTTGTCAGGTATCAGTTAAACAAACGGGAATCGAACCCAAAGTTGAGAAGAACATTTGACCTCGCCACCAGGCATCTGTTAAATAAACAGGCATCGAACCTGAAGGTCCGCACAACCCGAAGTTGAGAAGAACATTTGACCTTGCCGTCAGGCAACTCTTAAACAAACAGGCATCGAACCCGAACGCCGGCTCAACCCGAAGTTGAGAAGAACATCTAACCTCGCCGTCAGGCATCTGTTAAACAAACAGGCTTCGAACCCGAAGGCCGGCTTAACACGAAGTTCAGAAGTACATCTGACCTTGTCGTTAGGCATCTATTAAACAAACAGGCATCGAACCCTGAAGCAGGCACAACACGAAGTTGAGAGGAACATCTGACCTCGCCGTCCGGCATCTGTTAAACAAACAGGCATCGAACCCGAAGGCTCGCTTAACACAAAGTCCATAAGAATATCAGACCTCGCCGTCAAGGATCTGTTAAAAAACTAGGCATCAAACCCGAAGGCCGACTCAACCCGAAGTTGAGAAGAACATCTGACCTCGCTCTCAGGCATCTGTTAAACAAACAGGCATCGAATTTGATGGTCGGCTCAACTTGAGGTTGAGAAGGACATCAAACCTTGTTGTCATGCATCAGTTAAACAAACAGGAATCGAACCCGAATGCCAGCTCAATCCGAAGTTGAGAAGAACATCTGACCTCGCTGTCAGGCATCTATTAAACAAACAAGCATCGAACCCGAAGGCCGGCTCAACCTGAAGTTGAGAAGAACATATGCCATCATCGTCAGGCATCTATTAAACACATAGGCATGGAACCCGAAGGCCGGCTCATCTCGAAGTTGAGAAGAACATCTGACCTCGATGTCAGTTATCTATTCAATAAAAAGGCATTGAACCCGAAGTCCGGCTCAACACGAAGTTGAGAAGTACATATAAACTCGCTGTCAGGCATCTGATAAAAAAACACGCATTGAACCCGGAGGCCGGCTCAACACAAAGTTAAGAAGTACATCTGACATCGCCGTCAGGGACCCGTTAAAAAAACAGGCATTGAACCCAGAGGCCGGTTCAACCCGAAGTTGAGAAAAACACCTGACCTCGCTGTCAGGCATTTGTTAAACAAACAGGCATCGAACCCGAAGGCCGGCTCAACCCTAAGTTGAGAAGAACATTTGACCGCGCCGTCAGGCAACTGTTAAACAAACAGGCTTCGAACCCGAAGGCCGGCTTAACGTGAAGTTGAGAAGTACATCTGACCTCGCCGTCAGGCATTTATTAAATAAACAGGCATTGAACCTTGAGGCTCGCACAACACGAAGTTGAGAGGAACATTGAACCTCGCTGTCGGGCATCTGTTAAATGAAATGGCATCGAATCCGATGGTCGGCTCAACACGAAGTTCATAAGAATATCTGACCTCGCCTTCAGGGATCTGTTAAACAAACATGCATCGAACCCAAAGGCCGACTCAACCCGAAGTTGAGAAGAACATCTGACCTCGCTGTCAGGCATCTGTTAAACAAACAGGCATTAAATTTGATAGTCGGCTCAACCCGAGGTTGAGAAGAACATCTGACCTTGCTGTTAGGCATCAATTACACAAACGGGAATCGAACCCGAAGGCCGGCTCAAGCCGAAGTTGAGAAGAACATCTGACCTCGCCGCCAGGCATCTGTTAAATAAACAAGCATTGAACCCAAAGGCCGACTCAACCTGAAGTTGAGAAGAACATCTGACCTCGTCGTCAGGCATCTGCTAAACAAACAGGTGTGGAACCCGAAGGCAGGCTCAACCTGAAGTTGAGAAGAACATCTGACCTCATCGTCAGGCATCTGCTAAACAAACAGGCGTGGAATCCGAAGGCCAGCTCAACCCGAAGTTGAGAAGAACATATGACCTCGATGTTAGGCATCTGTTAAACAAACAGGCATCGAACCCGAAGGCCGGCTCAACACGAAGTTTAGAAGAACATCTGACCTCGCTGTCAGGCATCTATTAAACAAACAGGCATCGATCCCGAAGGCCAGCTCAACACGAAGTCGAGAAGAACATTTGACCTTGATGTCAGGCATCTGTTAAACAAATAGGCATCGAACCTGATGGCTGGCTCAACACGAAGTTGAGAGGGACATCTGACATCGCTGTCAGGCATCTGTTAAACAAACAGGCATCAAACCCGAAGGTCGGCTCAACATGAAGTTGAGAGGAATATTTGACTTCACTGTCAAGCATCTATTAAACAAATAGGCATCAAATCCGACGGCTGGCTCAACCCAAAGTTGAGAAGAACATCTGACCTCACCGTCAGGCATCTGTTAAACAAAGAGGCATCGAACCCGAAGGGCGTCTCAACCCTTAGTAAAGAAGAAAATCTGATCTCACCGTCAAACATCTATTAAACAAACAGGCATCGAACCCGAAGGTCGGCTCAACTTGAAGTTGAGAGGAACATCTGACCCCCCCCCAGCAGGCATTAGTTAAACAAACAGGCATCGAACCCGAAGGGCGGGTCAACACAAAGTTGAGTGGAACATATGACCTCGCCGTGAGGTATCTGTTAAACAAACAGGCATCGAACCCGAAGGGCGGCTCAACCCGAAGATGATAAGAACATTAGACCTCGCCATCAGGAATCTGTTAAACAAACACGCATTGAACCCGAAGTTCGGCTCAACATGAAGTTGAGAGGAACAACTGACTTCACTGTCAATCATCTGTTAAACAAACAGGTATCAAATCCGAAGGCCGGCACAACCCGAAGTTGAGAAGAACATTTGACCTTATCGTCAGGCATCGGTTAAATAAACAGGCATCGAACCTGAAGGTCGGCTCAACCCGAAGTTGAGAAGAACATATGACCTCGCCGTCAGGCAACTGTTAAACAAACAGGCATCGAACCCGAAGGTCGGCTCAACCCGAAGTTAAGAAGAACATCTGACCTCGCCATCAAGCATCTGTTAAATAAACAGGCTTCGAACCCGAAGGCCGGCTTAACAAAAAGCTCAGAAGTACATCTGACCTTGTCGTTAGGCATCTGTTAAACAATCAGGCAGCGAACCCTGAAGCTGGCACAACACGAAGTTGAGAGGAACATCTGACCTCGCCGTCAGGCATCTGTTAAACAAACAGGCATCAAACCCGAAGGCCGGCTCAACATGAAGTTCATAAGAATATCTGACCTCGCCGTCAAGGATCTGTTTAAAAAACTAGGCATCAAACCCGAAGGCCGGCTCAAGCCGAAGTTGAGAAGAACATCTGACCTTGGTCTCAGGCATCTCTTAAACAAACAGGCATCGAATTTGATGGTCGGCTCAACCCGAGGTTGAGAAGGACTTCAGACCTTGCTGTGATGCATCAGTTAAACAAACAGGAATCGAACCCGAAGGCCAGCGCAACCTGAAGTTGAGAAGAACATCTGACCTCGCCGCCAGGCATCTGTTAAACAAACAAGCATCGAACCCGAAGGCCGGCTCAACCTGAAGTTGAGAAGAACATCTGACCTCGTCGTCAGACATCTGTTAAACAAACAGGCGTGGAACCCGAAGGCCGGCTCAACCTGAAGTTGAGAAGAACATCTGACATCGTCGTCAAGCATCTATTAAACACATAGGCGTGGAACCCGAAGGCCGGCTCATCCCGAAGTTGAGAAGAACAAGCATTGAACCCGAAGTCCGGCTCAACACGAAGTTGAGAAGTACATATGAACTCGGTGTCAGGCATCGAACCCGGTGGCCGGCTCAACACAAAGTTGAGAAGTACATTTGACATCGCCGTCCGGGATCTGTTAAACAAACAGGCATCGAACCCAGATGCCGGCTCAACCCTAAGTTGAGAAGAACATCTGACCTTGCTGTCAGGCATCGAACCTGAAGGTCGGCTCAACCCGAAGTTGAGAAGCACATCTAACCTCGCTGTCAGGCATTTGTTAAACAAACAGGCATCGAACCCGAAGGCCGGCTGAACCCGAAGTTGAGAAGAACATTTGACCGCGCCGTCAGGCAACTGTTAAAGAAACAGGCTTCGAACCCGAAGGTCGGCTTAACGCGAAGTTGAGAAGTACATCTGACCTCGCCGTCAGGCATCGAACCATGAGGCTGGCAGAACACGAAGTCGAGAGGAACAACTATCCTCGCCGTCAAGCATCTGTTAAACAAAATGGCATCGAACCCGAAGGCCGGCTCAACATGAAGTTCATAAGAATATTTGACCCCGCCTTCAGGGATCTGTTAAACAAACATGCATCGAACTCGAATGCCGGCTCAACCCGAAGTTGAGAAGAACATCTGACCTCGCTGTCAGGCATCTGTTAAATAAACAGGCATCGCATTTAATAGTCGGCTCAACCCGAGGTTGAGAAGAACATCTGACCTTGCTGTTAGGCATCAATTAAACAAACAGGAATCAAACCCGAAAGCCGGCTCAACCCGAAGTTGATAAGAACATCTGACCTCGCCGCCAGACATCTGTTAAATAAACAAGCATTGAACCCAAAGGACGGCTCAACCTGAAGTTGAGAAGAACATCTGACCTCGTCGTCAGGCATCTGCTAAACAAACAGGCGTGGAACCCGAAGGCAGGCTCAACCTGAAGTTGAGAAGAACATCTGACCTCATTGTCAGGCATCTGTTAAACAAACAGGCGTAGAATCCGAAGGCCGGCTCAACCCGAAGTTGAGAAGAACATATGACCTCGATGTCAGGCATCTGTTAAACAAACAGGCATTGAACCTGAAGGCTGGCTCAACATGAAGTTGAGAGGAACTTTTGACATCGCTGTCAGGCATCTGTTAAACAAACAGGCATCGAACCCGAAGGTCGGCTCAACATGAAGTTGAGAGGAATATTTGACTTCACTGTCAAGCATCTATTAAACAAACAGGCATCAAATCCAAAGGCTGGCTCAACCCGAAGTTGAGAAGAACATCTGACCTCACCGTCAGGCATCTGTTAAACAAAGAGGCATCGAATTCGAAGGCCGTCTCAACCCTTAGTAGAGAAGAAAATCTGACCTCGCCGTCAAACATCTATTAAACAAACAGGCATCGAACCCGAAGGTCGGCTCAACTTGAAGTTGAGAGGAACATCTGACCTCCCCATCGGGCATTAGTTAAACAAACAGGCATCGAACCCGAAGGGCGGGTCAACACGACGTTGAGAGGAACATATGACCTCGCCGTGAGGCATCTGTTAAACAAACAGGCATCGAACCCGAAGGGGGTTCAACCCGAAGTTGATAAGAACATTGGCCCTCACCATCAGGCATCTGTTAAACAAACACGCATCAAACCCGAGTGTCGGCTCAACATGAAGATGAGAGGAACAACTGACTTCACTGTCAAGCATCTATTAAACAAACAGGTATCAAATCCGAAGGCCGGCACAACCCGAAGTTGAGAAGAACATTTGACCTTATCGTCAGGCATCGGTTAAACAAATAAGGCAGGCTCAACTGGAAGTGGAGAAGCACATCTGACCTCGTCGTCAAGCATCTGTTAAACAAACAGGCATCGAACCCTGAGGCTGGCTCAACACAAAGGTGAGAGGAACATTTGACCTCTCCGTCAGGAATCTGTTAAACAAACAGGCATCGAACCTGAAGGCCGTCTCAACACGAAGTTCATCAGAATATCTGACCTCGCCGTCAGGGATCTGTTAAACAAACAGGCATCGAACCCGAAGGCCGGCTTAACCCGATGTTAAGAAGAACATCTGACCTCGCTGTTAGGCATCAGTTAAACAAACAGAAATCGAACCTGAAGGCCGACTTAACCCGAAGTTGAGATAAACATCTGACCTCGGCGCCAGGCATCTGTTAAACAAACAAGCATTGAACCTAAAGGTCGGCTCAACTTGAAGTTGAGAAGAACATCTGACTTCGTCATTAGGCATCTGTTAAACAAAAAGGCGTGGAACCTGAAGGCTTGCTTAACCTGAAGTTGAGAAGAACAACTGACCTCATCGTAAGTCATCTATTAAACAAACAGGCGTGGAATCCGAAGGCCGGCTCAACCTGAAGTTGAGAAGAACATCTGACCTCGATGAGAGTTATCTGTTAAACAAAAAGGCATCGAACCCGAAGGTCGGCACAACACGAAGTGGAGAAGTACATTTAACCTCACTGTCAGGCATCTGTTCAAAAAACAGGCATCGAACCCGGAGGCTGGCTCAACATGAAGGTGAGAGGAACATCTGACCTCGCTGTCAGGCATCTGTTAAACAAACAGGCATTGAACCCGTAGGTTGGCTCAACATGATGTTGAGAGGAACATTTTACTTCACTAAAAAGCATCTGTTAAACAAACAGGAATTAAATCTGAAGGCAGGCTCAACCCGAAGTTGAGAAAAACATTTGACCTCACCGTCAGGCATCTGTTAAAAAAAACAAGCATCGAACCCGAAGGCCGGCTCAACCGGAAGTTGATAAGCACATCTGACCTTGCCGTCAGGTATCTGTTAAACAAAGAGGCATCGAACCCAAATGCCGTCTCAACCCTTAGTAGAGAAGAAAATTTGACCTCGTCGTCAAACATCTGTTAAACAAACAGGCATCGAACCCAAAGGCCAGCTCAACTTAAAGTTGAGAGGAACATCTGACCTCCCCATCAGGCATTAGTTAAACAAACAGGCATCGAACCCAAAGGGTGGCTCAACACGAATTTGAGAGGAACATATGACCTCGCTGTGAGGCATCTGTTAAACAAACAGGCATCGAATCCGAAGGGTGGCTCAATCCGAAGTTGATAAGAACATGAGACCTTGCCGTGTGGCATCTGTTAAACAAACAATCATCGAACCCGAAGGCCTGCTCAACATGAAGTTGAGAGGAACATTTTACTTCACTGTCAAGCATCTGTTAAACAAATAGGCATCAAATCCGAAGGCCGGCTCAACCCGAAGTTGAGAAGAACATCTGACCTCAGCGTCAGGCATCTGTTAAACAAACAAAGTCGGCTCAACCAGAAGTTGAGAAACACATCTTACCTTGCCGTCAGGCATCTATTAAACAAACATGCATCGAACCCGAAGGCTGGCTCAACCCGATGTTGAGAAGAACATCTGACCTTGCTGTTAGGCATCTGTTAAACAAACAGGAATCGAACCCGAAGGCTGGCTCAACCCGAAGTTGAGATGAACATCTGACCTCGCCGCCAGGCATCTGTTAAACAAACAAGCATTGAACCTAAAGGCCGGCTCAACCTGATGTTGAAAAGAACATATGACCTCGTCGTTAGGCATCTGTTAAACAAACAGGCGCGAAACCCGAAGGACGGCTCAACCTGAAGTTGAGAAGAACATCTGACCTTATCGTCAGTCATCTGTTAAACAAACACGTGTGGAATCTGAAGACCGACTCAACTCGAAGTTGAGAAGAACATCTGACCTCAATGTCAGTTATCTGTTAAAAAAAAGGCATCGAACCCGAAGGCCGGCTCAACACGAAGTTGAGAAGTACATCTGACCTTGCTGTGAGGCATCTGTTAAACAAACAGGCATCGAACCCGAAGGGTGGCTCAACCCGAAGTTAATAAGAACATTAGACCTTGCTGTCCGGCATCTGTTAAACAAACAGGCATCGAACCCGAAGGTCGGTTCAACATGAAATTGAGAGGAACATTTGATTGCACTGTCAAGCATCTGTTAAACAAACAGGCATCAAATCCGAAGGCCGGCTCAACCCGAAGTTCAGAAGACCATCTGGCCTCACTGTCAGGCATCTGTTAAACAAACAAGGCCGGCTCAACCGGAAGTTGAGAAGCACATCTTACCTCGCCGTCAGGTATCTGTTAAACAAACAGGCACCGAATCTGAAGGTCGGCTCAACACGAAATTGAGAGGAACATATGACCTCGCTGTGAGGCATCTGTTAAACAAACAAGCATCGAACTCGAAGGGCGGCTCAACTTGAAGTTAATAAGAACATTATAACTCGCCGTCAGGCATCTGTTAAACAAACAGGCATCGAACCCGAAGGTCGGCTCAACACGAAGTTGAGAGGAACATTTGACCTCGCCGTCAGGCATCTGTTAAATTAACAGGCTTCAAACCCGAAGACCGTCTCAACCCTTAGTTGAGAAGAACATTTGACCTCGCCGTCAAACATCTGTTAAACAAACAGGTATCGAACCCGAAGGCGGTACAAATTGAAGTTGAGAGGAACATCTGACCTCCCCATCAGGCATTAGTTAAACAAACAGTCATCGAACCCGAAGTCTGGCACAATACGAAGTTGAGAAGAACATCTGACTTCGGCGTCAAGCATCTGTTAAACAAAGAGGCATCATATCCGAAGGCCGGCTAAAGCCGAAGTTGATAAGAACATCTTACCTCACCGTCAGGCATCTGTTAAACAAACAGGCATCGAACCCGAAGGGCGGCTCAACCCGAAGTTGATAAGAACATTAGACCTCGCCGTCAGGCATCTGTTAAACAAAAAGGCATCAAACCCGAAGGCCGGCTCAACCCGATGTTGAGAAGAACATTTGACCTCGCCGTCAGGCATCTGTTAAAATAACAGGCATCGAACCCGAAGACCGGCTCAACCCGAAGTTGAGAAGAACATCTGACCTCGCCGTCAGGCATCTGTTAAACAAACTGGCATCAAACCCGAAGGCCGTCTCAACCCTTAGTTCAGAAGAACATTTGACCTTACTGTCAAACATCTGTTAAACAAACAGGCATCGAACCCGAAGGCCGGCTTAACACGAAGTTCATAGGAACATCTGACCTCGCCGTCAGGCATCTGTTAAACAAACAATCATTGAACCCTAAGGCCGGCTCAACTTAAAGTTGAGAGGAACATCTGACCTCCCCATCAGGCATTAGTTAAACAAACAGGCATCGAACCCGAAGGGTGGCTCAACACGAAGTTAAGAGGAACATATGACCTCGCTGTGAGGCATCTGTGAAACAAACAGGCATCGAACCCGAAGGGTGGCTCAATCCGAAGTTGATAAGGCCATTAGACCTTGCCGTCAGGCATCTGTTAAACAAACAGTCATCGAACCCGAAGCCCGGATCAACATGAAGTTGAGCGGAACATTTTACTTCGTTGTCAAGCATCTGTTAAACAAACAGGCATCAAATCCGAAGGCCGGCTCAACCCGAAGTTGAGAAGAACATCTGACCTCACTATCAGGCATCTGTTAAACAAACAAAGTTTGCTCAACCAGAAGTTGAGAAGCACATCTTACGTTGCCGTCAGGCATCTCTTAAACAAACAGGCATCGAACCCGAAGGCTGGCTCAACCCGATGTTGAGAAGAACAACTGAACTTGTTGTTAGGCATCAGTTAAACAAACAGGAATCGAACCCGAAGGCCAGCTCAACCCGAAGTTGAGATGAACATCTGACCTCGCCGCCAGGCATCTGTTAAACAAACAAGCATTGAACCTAAAGGCCGGCTCAACCTGATGTTGAAAAGAACATATGACCTCGTTGTGAGGCATCTGTTAAACAAACAGGCGTGGAACCCGAAGGCCGGCTCAACCTGAAGTTGAGAAGAACATCTGACCTCATCGTCAGTCATCTGTTAAACAAACAGGCGTGGAATCTGAAGACCGACTCAACATGAAGTTGAGAAGAACATCTGACCTCGATGTCAGTTATCTGTTAAACAAAAAGGCATTGAACCCGAAGGTCGGCTCAAGACGAAGTTGAGAAGTACATCTGACCTCGCTGTCAGGCATCTATTAAACAAACAGGCATCGAATCTGGAGGCCGGTTCAACACGAGGTTGAGAAGAACATCTGACCTCGCTGTTAGGAATCTATTAAACAAACAAGCATCGATCTCGAAGGCCAGATCAACACGAAGTCGAGAGGAACATCTAACCTAGCTGTCAGGCATCTGTTAAACAAACAGGACTCAAACCCGAAGGCCGGCTCAACACGAAGTTGAGAGGAACATCTGACCTTGTTGTCAGGCATCTATTAAATAAAAAGGCATCAAACCCGAAGGTCGGCTCAACATTAAGTTGAGAGAAACATTTGACTTCACTGTGAAGCATCTGTTAAACAAACAGGCTTTAAATCCGAAGGTCAGCTCAACCCGAAGTTGAGAAGAACATTTGACCTCACCGTCAGGCATCGGTTAAACAAACAAGCATCGAACCCGAAGGCCAGCTCAACCGGAAGTTGATAAGCACATATGACTTTGTCGTTAAGCATCTGTTAAACAAAGAGGCATCAAACCCGAAGGCCGTCTCAACCCTTAGTAGAGAGGAAAATCAGACCTCACCTTCGAACATCTGTTAAACAAACAGGCATCGAACTCGAAAGCCGGCTCAACTTGAAGTTGAGAGGAACATCTGACCTCCCCATCAGACATTAGTTAAATAAACAGGCATTGAACCCCGAAGGGCGGCTCAACACGAAGTTGAGAGGAACATATGACCTCGCTGTGAGGCATCTGTTAAACAAACAGGCATCGAACCCGAAGGGTGGCTCAACCCAAAGTTGATAAGAACATTAGACCTTGCCGTCAGGCATCTGTTAAACAAACAGGCATCGAGCCCGAAGGTCGGTTCAACATGAAATTGAGAGGAACATTTGACTTCACTGTCAAGCATCTGTTAAACAAACAGGCATCAAATCCGAAGGCCGGCTCAACCCGAAGTTGAGAAGAACATCTGGCTGCACCGTCAGGCATCTGTTAAACAAACAAGGCCGGCTCAACCGGAAGTTGAGAAACACATCTTACCTCGCCGTCAGGTATCTCTTAAACAAAAGGCATCGAATCTGAAGGTCGGCTCAACACGAAATTGAGAGGAACATATGACCTCGCTGTGAGGCATCTGTTAAACAAACAGGCATCGAACCCGAAGGGCGGCTCAACCCGAAGTTGATAAGAATATTATAACTCGCCGTCAGGCATCTGTTAAACAAACTGGCATCGAACCCGAAGGTCGGCTCAACATGAAGTTGAGAGGAACATTTGCCTCGCCGTCAGGCATCTGTTAAATTAACAAGCATCGAACCCGAAGGTCGGCTCAACCCAAAGTTGAGAAGAACATCTGAACTCGCCGTCAGGCATCTGTTAAACAAACAGGCATCAAACCCGAAGGCCGTCTCAACCCTTATTTGAGAAGAACATTTGACCTCACCGTCAAACATCTGTTAAACAAACAGGTATCGTACGTGAAGTTCGGCTCAAATTGAAGTTGAGAGGAACATCTGACCTCCCCATCAGGCATTAGTTAATGAAATAGGCATCGAACCCGAAGTCTGGCACAACACGAAGTTGAGAAGAACATCTGACCTCGCCGTCAGGCATCTATTAAACAAACAGGCATCGAACCCGAAGGCCGGCTCAACACGAAGTTGAGAGGAACATCTGACCCCGCCATCAGGCATCTGTTAAACAAACAGGCATCGAACCCGAAGGTCGGCTCAACATGAAGTTGAAAGGAACATTTGAATTCACTGTCAAGCATCTGTTAAACAAACAGACATCAAATCCGAAGGCCGGATCAGCACGAAGTTGAGAAGAACATCTGACCTCACCGTCAGGAATCTGTTAAACAAACAGGCATCGAACCTGAAGGTCGGCTCAACATGAAGTTGAGAGGAACATTTGACTTCACTGTCAAGCATCTGTTAAACAAACAGGCATCAAATCTGAAGGCCGACTAAACCCAAAGTTGAAAAGAACATTTGACCTCACTGTCAGGCATCTGTTAAACAAACAAGCATCGAACTCGAAGGCCGGCTCAACTGGAAGTTGATAAGAACATCTGACCTTGCTGTCAGTCATCTGTTAAACAAAGAGGCATCAAACCCGAAGGCCGTCTCAACCCTTAGTAGAGAACAAAATTTGACCGCACTATCAAACATCTGTTAAACAAATAGACATCGAACCCGAAGGCCGGCTCAACTTGAAGTTGAGAGGAACATCTGACCTCCCCATCAGGAATTACTGAAACAAACAGGCAACGAACCCGAAGGGCGGCTCAACACGAAGTTGAAAGGAACATATGACCTTGCTGTGAGGCATCTGTTAAACAAACAGGCATTGAACCCGATGGGTGGCTCAACTCGAAATTGATAAGAACATTAGACCCTGCCGTCAGGCATCTGTTAAACAAACAGGCATCGAACCCGAAGGTCGGTTCAACATGAAGTTGAGAGGAACATTTGACTTCACTGTCAAGCATTTGTTAAACAAACAGGCATCAAATCCGAAGGCCGGCTCAACCCGAAGTTTCGAAGAACATCTGACCTCACCGTAAGGCATCTGTTAAACAAACAAGGCCGGCTCAATCTGAAGTTGAGAAGCACATCTTACCTCGCCATCCGGTATCTGTTAAACAAACAGGCATCGAATCCGAAGGCCGCCTCAACACGAAATTGAGAGGAACATAGGACCTCGCCGTGAGGCATCTGTTAAACAAACAGGAATCGAACCCGAAGGGAGGCTCAACCCGAAGTTGATAAGAACATTATACCTCGCCGTCAGGCATCTGTTAAACAAACAGGATTCGAACCCGAAGGTCGGCTCAACACGAAGTTGAGAGGAACATTTGACCTCGTCGTCAGGCATATGTTAAAATTACAGGCATCGAACCCGAAGGCCGGCTCAACCCGAAGTTGAAAAGAATATCTGAACTCGCCGTCAGGCATCTGTTAAACAAACAGGCATCAAACCCGAAGACCGTCTCAACCCTTAGTTGAGAAGAACATTTGACCTCGCCGTCAAACATCTGTTAAACAAACAGGTATCGAACCCGAAGGCGGCACATATTGAAGTTGAGAGGAACATCTGACCTCCCCATCAGGAATTAGTTAAACAAACAGTCATCGCACCCGAAGTCTGGCACAACACGAAGTTGAGAAGAACATCTGACCTCGGCGTCTGGCATCTGTTAAACAAACAGGCATCAAACCCGAAGGCCAGCTCAACATGAAGTTGAGAGGAACATTTGACTTCGCAGTCAAGCATATGTTAAACAAACAGGCATCATATCCGAAGGCCGGCTCAAACCAAAGTTGAGAAGAACATCTGACCTCACCGTCAGGCATCTGTTAAACAAACAGGCATCGAACCCGAAGGCCGGCTCAACCCGAAGTTGAGAAGAACATTTGACTTTGCCGTCAGGCATCTGTTAAAATAATAGGCATCAAACCCGAAGGCCGGCTCAACCCGAAGTTGAGAAGAACATCTGACCTCGCTGTCAGGCATCTGTTAAACAAACTGGCATCAAACCCGAAGGCCGTCTCAACCCTTAGTTGAGAAGAACATTTGACCTCACCGTCAAACATCTGTTAAACAAAGAGGCATCGAACCCGAAGGCCAGCTTAACACGAAGTTCAGAGGAACATCTGACCTCGCTGTCAGGCATCTGTTAAACAAACAGGCATCGAACCCTAAGGTCGGCTCAACATAAAATTGAGAGGAACATTTGACTTCACTGTCAAGCATCTGTTAAACAAACAGGCATCAAATTCGAATGTCGGCTCAACCCGAAGTTGAGAAGAACATATCACCTCAGCGTTAGGCATCTTTTAAACAAACAGGCATCGAACCCGAATGGCGGCTCAACCCGAAGTTGATAAGAAAATTAGACCTCGCCGTCAGGCATCTACTAAAAACCAGGCATCGAATCCGAAGGCCAGCTCAACCCGAAGTTGAGAATAACATCTGACCTCGCTGTCAGGCATCTGTTAAATAAACAAGCATCGAACCCGAATGCCGTCTCAATCCTTAATTGAGAAGAACATTTGACCTCGCCGTCAAACATCTGTTAAACAAACAGGTATTGAACCCGAAGGCGGCTAAAATTGAAGTTGAGAGGAACATCTGACCTCCCCATCAGGCATTAGTTAAACAAACAGGCATCGAACCCGATGTCTGGCATAACACGAAGTTGAGAAGAACATCTAACCTAGCCGTCAAGCATCTGTTAAACAAACAGGCATCGATTCTGAAGGCCGGCTCAACACGAAGTTGAAAGGAACATCTGACCTAGACATCAGGCATCTGTTAAACAAACAGGCATCGAACCCGAAGGTCAGCTCAACATGAAGTTGAAAGGAACATTTGACTTCACAGTCAAGCATATGTTAAACAAACAGGCATCAAATCCGAAGGCGGCTCAACCCGAAGTTGATAAGAACATTAGACCCCGCCGTTAGGCATCTATTAAACAAACAGGCATCGAACCCGAAGGCCGGCTTAACCCGAAGTTGAGAATAACATTTGACCTCGCCGTCAGGCATCTGTTAAAATAACAGGCATCGAACCAGAAGGTCGGCTCAACCTGAAGTTGAGAAGAACATCTGACCTCGCCATCAGGCATCTATTAAACAAACTGGCATCAAACCCGAAGGCCTCTCAACCCTTAGTTGAGAAGAATATCTGACCTCGCCGTCAAACATCTGTTAAACAATCAATGTATTGAACCTGAAAGCCGGCTCACCTTGAAGTTGAGAGGAACATCTGACCTCCCCATCAGGCATTAATTAAACAAACATGCATCGAACCCGAATGCCGGTACAACACAAAGTTGAGAAGAACATTTGACCTTGCCGTCAGGAATCTGTTAAACAAATAGGCATCGATCCCGAAGGTCGGCTCAACACGAAATTGAGAGGAATATCTGACCTCGCCGTCAGGCATCTGTTAAACAAACAGGCATCAAACCTTTAGGTCGGCTCAACATGCAGTTGAGAGGAACATTTGACTTCACTGTCAAGCATCTGTTAAACAAACAGGCATCAAATCCGAATGTCGACTTAACCCGAAGTTGAGAAGAACATCTGACCTCACCGTTAGGCATCGAACCCGAATGGCGGCTCAACCCGAAGTTGATAAGAAAATTAGACCTCGTCGTCAATCATCTGTTAAATAAACAGGCATCGAACACGAATGTCGTCTCAATCCTTATTTGAGAAGAACATCTGACCTCACCGTCAAACATCTGTTAAAAAAACCGGCATCGAACCCGAAGGCCAGCTCAACTTGAAGTTTAGAGGAACCTCTGACCTCCCCATCAGGCATTAATTAAACAAACAGGCATCGAACCCGAAGGCCGGTACAACACGAAGTTGAGAAGAACATCTAACCTCACCGTCAGGCATCTGTTAAACAAAAAGGCATCGAACCTGAAGGCCGGCTCAACACGAAGTTGAGAGTAACATCTGACCTCGTCGTCAGGCATTTGTTAAACAAACAGGCATCGAACCCGAAGGACGGCTCAACCCGAAGTTGATAAGAACATTAGACCTCGTCGTCCGGCATCTCTTAACCAAATAGGCATCGACCCCGAAGGCCAGCCCAACACGAAGTTGAGAGGAACTTCTGACCTCGCTGTAAGGAATATGTTAAACAAACAGGCATCGAACCTGAATGTCGCTCAACATGAAGTTGAGAGGAACATTTGACTTCACTGTCAAGCATCTGTTAAACAAACAGGCATCAAATCCGTAGACCGGCTCATCCCGAAGTTGAGAAGAACATCTGACCTCACCGTCAGGCATCGAACCCGAAGGGCGGCTCAACCCAAAGTTGAGAAGAACATCTGACCTCGCCGTAAAGAATCTGTTAAACAAACATGCGTCGAACCCGAAGTTGATAAGAACATTAGACCTCTCTGCTAGGGATCTGTTAAACAAACAGGCATCGAACCCGAAGGCCAGCTCAACCCGAAGTTGAGAAGAACATTTGACCTCGCCGTCAGTCATCTGTTAAACAAACAGGCATCGAACCCGAAGGCCGTCTCAATCCTTAGTTGAGAAGAACATCTGACCTCACCGTCAAACATCTGTTAAACAAAAAGGCATCGAACCCGAAGGCCGACTCAACTTGAAGTTGAGAGGTACATCTGACCTACCCATCAGGCATTAGTTAAACAAACAGGCATCGAACCTGAAAGCCGGCACAACATGGAGTTGAGAAGAACATCTGAACTAGCTGTCAGGCATATGTTAAACAAACAGGCATCGAACTTGATGGCCAATTCAACCCGAAGTTTAGAAAAACATCTGACCTCGCTGTCAGGCTTTATTTAAACAAACAGAAATCGAACCCGAAGACCGGCTCAACCAAAAGTTGAGAAGAACATCTGAACTAGCCGCCAGGCATCTGTTAAACAAACAGGCACCGAACCCAAAGGCCGGCTCAACCCGAAGTTGAGAAGAACATCTGACCTCGCCGACAAGCATCTGTTAAACAAAAATGTGTGGAACCCGAAGGCCGGCTCAACCCGAAGTTGAGAACAATATCTGACCTCGCCGTCAGGCATTATTTAAATAAAAAGGCATCAAACCCGAAGGCCGTCTCAACCCTTAGTTGAGAAGAACACCTGACCTCGCTGTTAAACATCTGTTAAACAATCAGGTATCGAACCCGAAGGCCGGCTCACCTTGAAGTTGAGAGGAACATCTGACCTCCCCATCAGGCATTAGTTAAACAGACACGCATCGAAACCGAAGGCCGGCATAACACGAAGTTGAGAAGAACATCTGACCTCACCGTCAAGCATCTGTTAAACAAACAGGCATCGAACCCGAAGGCCGACTCAACACGAACTTAAGAGGAACATCTGACCTTGCCGTCAGGCATCTGTTAAACAAACAGGCATCGAACCCGAAGGTCGGCTCAACATGAAGTTGAGAGGAACATTTTGAATTCACTATCAAGCATCTTTTAAACAAACAGGCATCAAATCCGAAGGCTGGCTCAACCCGAAGTTGAGAAGAACATCTGACCTCAACGTCAGGCATCTGTTAAACAAACAGGCAACGAACCCGAAGGGCGGCTCAACCAGAAGTTGATAAGAACATTAGACCTCGCCGTCAGGCATCTGTTAAAAAAACAGGCATCGAACCCGAAGGCCGTCTCAACCCGAAGTTCAGAAGAACATTTGACCTCGCCGTCAGGCATCTATTAAACAAACAGGCATCAAACCCGAAGGCCGTCTCAACCTTAATTTAGAAGAACATCTGACATCGCCGTCAAACATCTGTTAAACAAACAGGCATCGAACCTGAAGGCCGGCTCAACTTGAAGTTGAGAGGAATATCTGAACTCCCCATCAGGCATTAGTTAAACAAACAGGCATCGAACCTGACGGCCGACACAACACGAAGTTGAGAAGAACATCTGACCTTGCTGTCAGGCACATGTTAAACAAATAGGCATCGAATTTGATGGCCGACTCAACCCGAAGTTTAGAAGAACATCTGACCTCGCTGTCAGGCTTTAGTTAAACAAATAGGAATCGAACCCGAAGACCGGCTCAACCCGAAGTTGAGAAAAACATCTGAACTAGCCGCCAGGCATCTGTTAAACAAACAGGCATCGAACCCAAAGGCCGGCTCAACCCGAAGTTGAGAAGAACATCTGACCTCGCCGTCAAGCATCTGTTAAACAAAAAGGTGTGGAACCCGAATGCCGGCTCAACCCGAAGTTGAGAAGAATATATGACCTCGCCATCAGGCATCTGTTAAATAATCAGGCACGAAGGCCGTCTCAACCCTTAGTTGAGAAGAACATCTGACCCCTCCGTCAAACATCTGTTAAACAATCAGGTATCGAACCCGAAGGCCGGCTCACCTTCAAGTTGAGAGGAACATCTGACCTCCCCATTAGGCATTAGTTAAACAAAAAGGCATCGAACCCGAAGGCCGGCATAACACGAAGCTGAGAAGAACACCTGACCTCGCCGTCAAGCATCTATTAAACAAACAGCATCGAACCCGAAGGTCGGCTCAACACGAAGTTGAGAGGAACGTCTGACCTCACCGTCAGGCATCTGTTAAACAAACAGGCATCGAACCCGGAGGTCGGCTCAACATGAAGTTGAGAGGAACATTTGACTTCACTGTCAAGCATATGTTAAACAAACAGGCATCAAATTCGAAGGTCGGCTCAACCCGAAGTTGAGAAGAACATCTGACTTCAACGTCAGTTATCTGTTAAACAAACAGGCATTGAACCCGAAGGGCTTGTCAACCCGAAGTTGATAAGAACATTAGACCTCGCCGTCAGGCATCTCTTAAAAAAACAGGCATCGAACCCGAAGGCCGCCTCAACCCGAAGTTCAGAAGAACATTTGACCTCGCCGTCAGGCATCTATTAAACAAATAGGCATCGAACCCGAAGGCCGTCTCCAAGCATAATTGAGAAGAACATCTGACCTCGCCGTCAAACATCTGTTAAACAAACAGGCATCGAACTCGAAGGCCGGCTCAACTTGAAGTTGAGAGAAATATATGACCTCCCCATCAGGCATTAGTTAAACAAACAGGCATCGAACCTGCAGGCCGGCACAACACGAAGTTGAGAAGAACATCTGACCTCACTCTCAGGCTTATGTTAAAAAAACAAGCATCGAATTTGCTGGCCAACTCAACCTGAAGTTGAGAAGAATATCTGACCTCGCCGTCAGGCATCTGTTAAAAAACAGGCACGAAGGCCGTCTCAACCCTTAGTTGAGAAGAACATCTGACCTCGCCGTTAAACATCTGTTAAAAAATAAGGTATCTAACCCGAAAGCCGGCTCACCTTGAAGTTGAGAAAACATCTGACCTCCCCATCAGGCATTAGTTAAACAAACAGGCATCGAACCTGAAGGTCGGTACAACACGAAGTTGAGAAGAACATCTGACCTTGCCGTCAAGCATCTGTTAAACAAACAGGCATCGAACCCGAAGGCCGGCTCAACATGAAGTTGAGAGGAACATTTGACTTCACTATCAAGCATATGTTAAACAAACAGGCATCAAATCCGAATGCCGGCTCAACCCGAAGTTGAGAAGAACATCTGACCTCAATGTCAAGCATCTGTTAAACAAACAGGCATCAAACCCGAAGGGCGGCTCAACCCGAAGTTGATAAGAACATTTGACCTCGCCGTCAAGCATCTGTTAAAAAAATAGGCATCCAATCCGAAGGCCGCCTCAACACGATGTTGAGAAGAATATTTGACCTCGCCGTTAGGCATCTAGTAAACAAACAGGCATCGAACCCGAAGGCCGTCTCAAACCTTAATTGAGAAGAACATCTGACCTCACCGTCAAACATCTGTTAAACAAACAGGCATCGAACCCGAAGGCCGACTCACCTTGAAGTTGAGAGGAACATCTGACCTCCCCAGCAGCCATTAGTTAAACAAACAGGCAACGAACCTGAAGGCCGGCACAACACGAAGTTGAGAAGAACATCTGACATCGCTGTCAGGCATATGTTAAACAAATAGGCATAAAATTTGATGGCCAACTCAACGCGAAATTTAGAAGAACATCTAACCTTGCTGTCTGGCTTTAGTTAAACAAACAGGAATCGAACCCGAAGACCGGCTCAACCCGAAGTTGAGAAGAACATCTGACCTAGCCGCCAAGCATTTCTTAAACAAACATGCATCGAACTCAAAGGCCGGCTCAACCCGAAGTTGAGAAGAACATCTGACCTCGCTATCAAGCATCTGTTAAACAAAAAGGTGTGGAACCCGAAGGCCGGCTCAACCCGAAGTTGAGAAGAATATCTGAACTCGCCGTCAGGCATCTGTTAAACAAACAGGCACGAACGCCATCTCAACCCTTAGTTGAGAAGAACATCTGACTTCGCCGTCAAACCTCTGTTAAACAATCAGGTATCTAACCCGAAGGCTGGCTCACCTTGAAGTTGAGAGGAACATCTGACCTCCCCATCAGGCATTAGTTAAACAAACAGGTATCGAACCCGAAGGCCGGCATAATACGAAGTTGAGAAGAACATCTGACCTCGCCATCAGGTATTTGTTAAACAAACAGGCATCGAACCCGAAGGTCGGCTCAACACGAAGTTGAGAGGAGCATCTGACGTCGCTGTCAGACATTTGTTAAACAAACAGGCATCGAACCCGAAGGTCGGCTCAACATGAAGTTGAGAGGAACATTTGACTTCACTATCAAGCATCTGTTAAACAAACAAGCATCAAATCTGAAGGCCGGCTCAACCTGAAGTTGAGAAGAACATCTGACCTCAACGTCAGGCATCTGTTAAACAAACAGGCATCGAACCCGAAGGTCGCCTCAACCCGAAGTTCAGAAGAACATTTGACCTCGCCGTCAGGCATCTACTAAACAAACAGGCATCGAACCCGAAGGTCGTCTCAAACCTTAATTGAGAAGAACATCTGACCTCGCCGTCAAACATCTGTTAAATAAAAAGGTGTGGAACCCGAATGCCGGCTCAACCCGAAGTTGAGAAGAATATCTGACCTCGCCGTCAGGCATCTGTTAAATAATCAGGCACGAAGTCCGTCTCAACCCTTAGTTGAGAAGAACATCTGACCTCTCCGTCAAACATCTGTTAAACAATCAGGTATCGAACCCGAAGGCCGGCCTACCTTCAAGTTGAGAGGAACATCTGACCTCCCTATCAGCCATTAGTTCAACAAAAAGGCATCGAACCCGAAGGCCGGCATAACACGTAGCTGAGAAGAACACCTGACCTCGCCGTCAAGCATATGTTAAACAAATAGCATCGAACCCGAAGGTCGGCTCAACACGAAGTGGAGAGGAACATCTGACCTCACCGTCAGGTATCTGTTAAACAAACAGGTATCGAACCCGAAGGTCGGCTCAACATGAAGTTGAGAGGAACATTTGACTTCACTGTCAAGCATCTGTTAAACAAACAGGCATCAAATCCGAAGGCCGGCTCAACCCGAAGTTGAGAAGAACATCTGACCTCAATGTCAGGCATCTGTTAAACAAACAGGCATCGAACCCGAAGGGCTGCTCAACCCGAAGTTGATAAGAACATTAGACCTCGCCGTCAGGCATCTCTTAAAAAAATAGGCATCGAATCCGAAGGCCGCCTCAACCCAAAGTTCAGAAGAACATTTGACCTCGTCGTCAGGCATCTATTAAACAAACAGGCATCGAACCCGAAGGCCGTTGTCGCTACTGCGAAAATCGGCGCCGGCTGACAGAAGAGTCGCCACCGTGCGTTATTTACCCCAACGGAGGGAAAGGAAACGCTCGAAGTAAACCTCGCAAAAAACGGGAAAGGTATGGTCGTCGCAACCAAAACCTGGGTTCAGGAGTCGGTTACGCAAGGGGAAGGTATTAGCACCCCTCACGTCCGTCGTACTCGACGGGATCCACGCTTGCTTGCTTTGTCTAAAGGATGCAAAACAATCTATCTACGGCTGCTAAATCTAAACGGAAAGGAATTGACTCGATAGAGCGTCGCACTCTACGCCTACGTATTCTCAAGAGAGAAAGTCAGAGTCTACGTAGTTCGGGAAACTACAGGGAATTGGCTCGCCAAGACTTCGCGTCTTGTGCCTACGTACCTCCACACAGCATGGAAGATCAGAGCTTTCGTAGTTCAGGCTAACTACGGGTAAGCAGGGTGTTCTCACACAGAAGTGAGAAATCAAACTGGTTTTACAGGTACGGGAACCTATGGGAAAAACTACGGTCTGGTCTCAAATGCACAAGGGCAAGAGAAAGGGATAACAATCAATCGTCAGCGGGAAAGTCTCGATCGCACAACAGCGAGAGAACAAAAGGTTAGTTGTTAGTGTGCTCGCTAGGATATCGCATCCTATGCCTACATATTCTCGCTCAGCACGAGAAATCAGAGCAGCTGTAGTTCGGCTACTTCGGGACCACAGCTCAAATCTCGTTTTATTGATATTCTGAAAAATGGTTACAATGATTGAATACTGGAAAGATAAACTCCTAAAAAACCTATCCTATGAAAAATCAAATGGAAAATAGTCCCCTAACAAGTGGACTTCTAAAACTACCTCTAAAAATGTAAAATAAACTCTATGAAAAATTGTATCCTAAAAGAAAAATATTAAATCTATAAACTAATATTTTTATACTATTTTTTTTACTATTTTCTCTTCCATTCTTTTTTTTCCTTCCTTTTTCAATATTCTTTTTCTCATTTCTTTTCATATATCTTTCTCACTCTTTTTCTTTTTTAATATTCTTTCCATTCTTTTTTCAATATTTTCTTTTCATTGTTCTTTTTTCTTTAAAGATGCATACAAAAGAAAATAATAAAAAACCAAAAAAAAGAAAAAAACAGAGGGGTGCAGCCAGCCCAACCAGGGGTGAGGCAGCAAAAAACAGACTAGAGCTGGGCCCAGCCCAATACACCACTTCAGAAAAAAAATAAGGAACTCAGGGGGGATGAAACAGAGAAACGGGGATAGCACTCGGTAGTCTGCCACAAAGGCCCAGCCCACTTGAAACCATAGTCACACGAGGGAGGGGGGTAGGAAAATAATAACGCAGGTAAGTATAGTAAAACAACTTTGGGCTTAGCAAAGCCCTGATACGCACACACGTCCATTTCACGCTAGTACAACAAACCCTAAGTGATTCTAATCTCATTTCACTGTTCATCTATCTTCAGACGGCGCTTCCACTTCTCAGATTCTTCTCTCAAACTCTCTCGCTCCCTCTCGTATCCGTCTCTCTCTGATCTTCCCTCCAACTTCAATTTCTCGTTCAATCTTTCTCCCCAACCTCTTCGCTCACACCACAAACCAAAAGCAACCGTAATTTCGTAATCACCAGCGATATAACAAGCACTTAATCGAGGCAAGAATCAACCACGGTCTGAAGATCTCAGATGAATCCATTAGAGGTGTTGAAGCCATACGTTCTTGCGAGGATAATGCTTGAAGCACTGAAGAATACGAAGGCTCGATGGATGAAAAATCTTGAGGTGCGCATGTTGGAGAACTGATGAGTTTTAGCGAAGCGATGAAGATATGAAATCTGGAAAAGGAATTTAATCGCTAACCTCGTGAAGGTTCAAGGCGCAGATTCGTGTTCTCTGATGAATGATGAATGTGTGAGGATTCGGGGAAAACAATTTGAAGATGATGTCGCGGATGGATTAGATCTGAGAAGGTGATGTTCTGGAAATACGATGAAGTTTTCTTGGTGTAGAACGAATTTGCGATAAAGTTCGATCTATGGATCTTTGAAGAACCGGTGAAGATGAACTTGATGATCGTTGTTGAAAGATCTGGAAAAATATGGTTGATGTTGATGAAGATTGAAGTCTTTCCGATGCACACTTAAACGTTGATGATGAAGAGGATCGGTTGTTGATGATGATCGGAGGAAGATGAATGTTAGAGGTGAGAGATGAAGGTTCTGGGTATTTTTTTGTGTTTCCGGTGGTTTTAGATTCTCCGGCGGTAGTTATGGTGGTCGGAATAGGTTAGGGCGGTCGCCGGTGGGTAGTTGCGATGGTTGCATGGCCGGCGACCATGCAACCGGTGAGGCTTAGGTGTGGACAGGTGGCGATGGTGAGTACTGAGGGAGAACGCATGTGTGCCACGTGGTGAGGGGGAGAGAGAGAAAGTGCCAAGTGGCACTCATGCATCAGAAGAGGAATAATGGAGTGGCTCCCTCCTGTGCATACACGTGGGATCAACTTTTATAGTGCTGGCAAGTGGACTCGTTTGAACTGGGCCTTGCGATATTCATGGACAAAAAGCCCAATGACTTAATACTAAGACTAATACTAGATAATGAAAAAATTAATACTGATTAACAAAATTAAAATGACCTAATGAAAATGGATTAATGACTGATTGATGAATTAACGTGAATTAAAATGGCAAGACTAATTGACTATTAAGCCTATATCTAATTAAAACTCAAAACAATCTAACAATTAAATCTACAGATTAATATTCAGAAAAATCTATTAATATCTAACTATATTCTAACATTCTAAAAACTTATTAAAAGCTATCTATAGAAATCTATATTGATACTTATTTAAAATCTAAAACAAAATAAAACAAATTAATATCTAGAAACCTATTAAAAAATCTATTAATTTCTAGAAAAACCCTATATTAATATTCTATTTAAATCTATATTAACAAATATTAAAACATCTAAAAAAGCTATTAAATCCTAATATCTAAATGACTCCTAATAATTCCACAAGGAGCAAAAACAGTACAGAACGACAAATAGGACCACGAGAGCGCACCGGAACGACCGGTAAAAATCAATAGACACCGAAATATCCCTAAAAACAACAGCGCGAGCTGAAAACACCGGGAATAACACGACTTCCCAAAAATGCAACTCTACTTATCTAACTGAGCAAAAAACACCTGAAATGCGAGGAGAGGGATGTGATCCCGATAAAATCAAAACAACTGGAAAAAAAGTGCACTGTATGCGATATGCGGATGCGAATGCCGAAATGCGTTGAAACATCAACCAGATGTGGGAACCGGTTGGTCAAATTTTAGGGTGCAACAGCTGCCCCTATTCAAGCGGCTTGGACCTGAATGGGCGAAGAGCGCTCAACCTTCAAACATTCAAAGGTAGATGACGGTTGAATACCAATGAAACCCTGAAATTTGTCAACCGTGGGAATATACTGCAAAACTGCTTGAGGAATAGCCTCCAATAAACTGAAGTCTGGTTGTTACAACAACAATTGGTCAATTATCTGATAAAAATTTCTCTCCTTTTCAACATCAATCACCTGTGTGACGCCACAAGTATTGAAATAATGCTTCAGACAGCAAACACCTTGATTCCCATCTCACTTATGGGATCAAATCCTGTCATCTCACAGTTCACAGCGAACTTGAGGACAACTCTCCTGGGGAACTTCTGAATCGACTGCTCGGCACCCATTCTGTCAACAGGAGGCAGCTTCAGAAATCTGATATATGTCAATCTTTTTTCAGTGCCGACGTAACAACCAAATGTGAAGAATCACTCCGCTGGGGGAGAAGAGAAGCTTAACCAAACAACTCTGCAAGGGAACATACTCGAAAGCCATGAGGTAACCAACCTGGTCCATGATTCGAAATGCATATGTCTGAGAATGATGCAATGTCTCATACGGCATGGAAATGCTATGCGTTCTGTTTGAAAATGCGAGGCCCAAACGGCATGAAAATGCTATATGTTTGTATAAATGCTATGTCGATATATGCAAATGTAAATGCAGGCTCGAGCTGCCAGAGAACACCAGGTCTGCAACCGCTTGGCAAAATAAATGCCGAAGGTAGACGTCAACTCCAACTGAGGGTAACCTAATATCACAGAATCATCTCAGCAACATAAATGCTGGAAAAGGGAAACTAAATCCGCTGGGGATAACCATCCTGCTGGAGAAATGGAAAGGCAACCCTGCTTGGGGAGAAAGAAAAAACAACCCTGCTTGGGGATGCTCTCTTCAAACCATTGGCAACTGATTGTGCTCTGTGGGGATTGACCCAAACTGGGGTTGATTGCGCGCAGCACACTGCTGGGAATGCCCCTACTATCAAGGATATCAATCTTAATCTGCTGGGGGATACTCCTGATCCTATTCTGATGCGGGATAGCAATACAATCTCAATTCTTCCGATAATACACAACTTTCATCTGCTGAAGAGTAGCAATTCTGATTTAACAACATCCACAAGGAATTCAAACATTAATCGGAGCACTGGTATCCGTCGAGCTCCGTATCGGGGAACATGACAACATGCGAGTCATTGGGAATTACTGTGTCAGATACCTTTAGGTTTCTGTTTTTACTGGTTTAGGATAAACATGGATTATGTACAAAACGGAAGATATGAAAAATACTAGACGAGAACTAGCATTCAAAGGTAGACTACCAGGCGAGAACTGATAGCAAAATAGATTAGGAAAATTGAACGAAAATTGATTTTTGTGTTTTGAACGTCAGACGGGGCTGACTGGATAACAGACTGAGGCATAGACAACCAGGCGAGAACTGGTTGAAAGCTGACGTACACCAGACGAGAACTGGTATAACACATAGGTTAAAACACACGATGACCAGACGAGAACTGATTACGCGATGACATGTACCAGACGAGAACTGATACAACACTTGAAGAAACGGTGACCAGACGAGAACTGGTTACAATAAACTACACCAGACGGGAACTGATGCTTACAATAAACTACACCAGACGGGAACTGATGCTTACAATAAACTACACCAGACGGGAACTGATGTTTACGGAAGGGTGGGCCAGACGAGAACTGGTTACCGGTTTGCCAGGCGAGAACTGGACTTTGGAAATGACTGGTTACTGACACGTAACAGGTTTAAACTGTAGGATAACGATCCAACGACAACAAGGCCTTTTTCGGAATGTTAAGGTTTTTGATAAGGGTAATGACACGATTCCCCGATACTCAACTCCGGCTGGGGATAAACAAACTTGCTTGAATAACTTGCCCCAGTGCACTCAACTTGCCCCAATCTAACTCTTGGGAGTACTTGCTCTGAACAGCTTGCTATGAGACGACCTCGAGATTACTTGCCCCGGTATCTGTACGACAACATAATTCAATCTCCATTAAACCCCTATCAACCCAGTTGGTTTCAACATTCTCTGCGGTGACTTGCCCCTGAATGAGCGTTCTAGCGACTTAACCTGATCTGATTATCCACCTGAAGTTCCTGCCTTCAAATCTCAACGCTCTTTATAATTGCCCCTGATTGGCTCTCGAGAAGACTCACTTCTGATCAACTGCTTCTCAAGCATACTGCCCCTGATCAACTAAAGCTTCGGGACTTGTCCTCAGACTAACTGATTCCGAACTCACTGGAAGTCAATGCCCCGGATTTACAGGGCTTCACAACACACACCATCCTGGTTCAGACTGCTGAATTACTCAGTCCTGCTTGACGATTCCCTGTTGGAATTTCTTTCATGCCAACTACTAACCTGCAATTAAAACTGTTTATTCATGAATGGTAATCTTAATGTAGTGTTTATGCAGATTTTGAAAAATTTGTGCTGTCACTCATTTACATGTCATGATTGTGAGTGACGAATGGACCAAAGTTCAAACGTAGTGCTTACGTGGTCAGTGAAAAACACAACAAGGATGTGACTAGCAAGTCACGAAGGAGTCAGGTTACTCAACCTTATCGTAATGCGCTTTCAGAATAAACCCTACCTCAATTAGGTCTTTTAAGGGTTGTATCGTGGTCGGGTTCACGGTTCGTGAAACAAAGGATATTTGGCTCAAATTTTGATTTGTACCCACCCCTTCTACGTGATGATCTCCGATCCTAAAGTTCAGTTAACCTGGCACAAGCGCTCGCCTCTTCGAGAGGTATGTTGAGTGGTAATAACCACAATTAAGGAACTCACAGGGCTTTTCCGGAGTGATAGTTACTCCTTTTCGTTTTCGGTGTCTGTGTACACGACTTTGTGACTTCACGGGATTTTTCTATTGGTATCCTTTCTCTTTCATTCTTTTTTTATTCCCTAATTTTTGCCTGGACTGACTCCTTTTGAGTTCTTTTCGATTTTTTTTCGATTTTTGAAGTCCAGCGGGATGCCCTGATTTTTGCCTAAGTATTAGCTTTCCAGCTTTTCCATTTCTTTTTACTTAGCGGGCTTTCTTTTTCTTTCTTTTGGAACAAAGTCGTGTGACACTGGTTGTTTTGATTGCTCCGAAAGGCTTATAACTGTCTCACTCCTGATTGGTGAGGTTTAATCACTGTGGTTGACGAGGTACGACCTCTTGAGAGGCATAAACTGTAATTGGTCCTCGAAAGACAACACCCCTCTGTAAGACTTGAATGCTCGGTCAAGCTAACTAACAACTACCCTGCCCCGGGTTAAGATGTGAGGGTTTAAAAGTCCGAAAAAACTTCTATTTCTTGGCTCGAAGTGGTTAACAAGGGACTAACTCCTTATATCTCCAGTGTTTGGGGGATTTGAAACAATGCCTTGTACGTCATCGGCAAGGTTTTATCTGAAAGCATACGATCATCGGTTATGAGTTTAGTTTCGTCATCCTCCCTCAAATCTTTGCTAATCACAATGACAAAGTGGAGTGAATAAAATGCAAGTGTCAGTGCAATGCAGTAAATGAGCGACAGCGACATGATTAATTCAGAAAAATGCATAGTCACTTTATTATTATTATCATTCGAAACATACAATGTTTAAAAACAAGTAGTAGCTAACAGAAAAGAAACTACAAATGCAGATGATAAAAAGGTCTGAGGACTGCCAATGCTGATGGCGCCTGCCTGTCTGGACCACTGGCTTTTGCTGGGGAATACTTTCCGAGTCTACGAGCTTAGACAGCTGAGAAGTTGGTATGAACAAACAGAAATCCTTCTCGAAAGGAAATGCAATCCTGGTCGATCAACTGTTGTACCTTCGCCTAAAACGCTTTACAATCTTCAGTTGCATGTCCTGGGGATCCTCCATGGTAACCACACTGAACTTGGGGATTGTACCCAGGAGGGTAAGGTTCTGGCACAAGCTTGAGAGCTTTAGGTTCCACCAAAGAACTCTGAACCAACTGTGGCAAAAGCTGACTGTACGACACAGGAACTGGGTGGGAAGGACCATTCCTTCGTTCCAAGTTGTTACGAGGTCGATTCTGAATCTGATGCTGATTCTGATAACCTTGGCCACGAGTTCGCTGATTTGCAAGGGGAGCGACATAAGACTCCTGATATGGTGCCCCAGGCACAGCTGTCTGTCCAGCATAACAAGGCACAGGAGATACTGATCCAACAGATTTCACCGATTCATCTTGAGGATACCCAACATCTGGCATGATGGCATTGATCACAACTCCCTTTTCATTCTGATAGTCATAAAGAGATTCAGTTTCACTAGCCTGGCTGCTTGAATCAATTTGGATTTTCCCGATCCTTATAGCATTCTCAATACGTTCTCCAACTCCCACTAATTCGGAGAAGTTCAGCGAAACTCTAAGCAATCTCTCAAAGTACGGGCTTTGCAAGGAGTCTATGAACATGCCTGCTAACTCTCGGCCAGGGATCGGTGGTTCCACTCTGGAAGAAAAATCCCTCCATCTCCGAGCGTACTTTTTGAAAGGTTCATTGATCCCCATAGACAAAGATTGCAACTCCATGCGAATGGGAGCTATGTCCATATTGCAATCATACCGCTTCAGGAAAGCTCTGGCTAAATCCACCCATGATCGAATCTGATCCTTCTCTAACTGCATATACCAACGTAGAGATGCCCCAATCAAACTGTCCTGAAAACAGTAAATCATCAACTTGTCATTTTGCATAAACGAAGTCATCTTTCTGCAGAACATCACCAAATGTAGCCTCGGGCAACTATCTCCTTTATACTTTTCAAACTTCGGCGCTCTGAATTTAGGAGGTAACACTAGGTCAAAAACCAAGCACATATCTGAAGCATTGAGACCAACATCGTTCTTAACTTCCAGGGCTTTGACTTGTTCCTCCAATGCGTGCAACCTCCTAGCTTGCACAAGAGATAATGGATTATTAGTCCTTACTATCGGAACTTCTCTTCGGGAGATCAAACCAGCAGGAATAACATTCTGATAATTCCCGGCATCAGAAGAAGAACGTTCACTGGGGATGACAAACTGTTGGTGCAGATTTTGGCCTCTAACAGAAGTCTGCACAAGTTGAGCTGCAGTAAGGTTATTCACTTGCGGAAAGCCTTCGTCAGACGTGGAATCATACAAAGGATTGGTCGTCATAATAAAGCCTGACAAGGCATCAGCAATCTGGAGGTCGTTTCCTGACATGACTATCAGCAACTTTCAACTGACGGCACTGCTTGACTCTGCTTGATCCGTTTCAACCCCTTGGTCGTCTTCTAACAATCCACACTTGCCTCGAACAATCCCCCGAGAATAACCCTCTGAATCAAAACAAAGGCTGGATAAGAGCTCTGGCCAGCTAGAGAAATGCTATGCAATTTGATGCAAAGATGCTTATGCAAATGCAATGCAATGCAGCAAACACGGGATCACAGCCCCCACAACACGCTCTGAATACTGCTGCACTGCTGACGGAGATAATCACTCTGGAGCGAAAACCAAAAAACCGGGTCGTCTGGAGGTTAAGTTTCCTGCAAAAAACCCTCCCACTCACAGGTATGGACCTAAGGTACGACATCCTATGCGGTCATCAGCGTCACAGACTTTCGTAAGCAACGATACGATTCCCAGAAGGAGTGGCACCATCATCTCATGAAGAGGCCTCACTTAGCTGACTTCCAATTGATCGGTCCCCAGAGTCGACAATCCTCACGTCTGGACTCCCATCAGATCCTCAGGATCGGAAAGAAGCACCTCGGAGAGAACCTCGTCTGAGCGTGAATTTCGTGGGGAACTTGTGTCTGCTCAACAAACAGGTTCATCCACTAATGTCCACAACTACGTCTAAATGCATACTCAAGCAGCCCAGGTCCGACTATCACTCAAAGCATCACCCTCCCCAGCACAACAGCAACAGATAATAGCAATGAAAAAATAAACACCCAAAAGACAAGCAAACAAGCGCTAGGATTGACTCTCTTAGGGGACGTTGGATCCCCCATGCATGGGGAACTATCGCAGATCCCCAGCAGAGTCGCCAGCTGTCGCTACTGCGAAAATCGGCGCCGGCTGACAAAAGAGTCGCCACCGTGCGTTATTTATCCCAACGGAGGGAAAGGAAACGCTCGAAGTAAACCTCGCAAAAAACGGGAAAGGTATGGTCGTCGCAACCAAAACCTCGGTTCGGGAGTCGGTTACGTAAGGGGAAGGTATTAGCACCCCTCACGTCCGTCGTACTCGACGGGATCCACGCTTGCTTGGTTTGTCTAAAGGATGCAAAACAATCTATCTACGGCTGCTAAATCTAAACGGAAAGGAATTGACTCGATAGAGCGTCGCACTCTACGCCTACGTATTCTCAAGAGAGAAAGTCAGAGTCTACGTAGTTCGGGAAACTACAGGGAATTGGCTCGCCAAGACTTCGCGTCTTGTGCCTACGTACCTCCACACAACATGGAAGATCAGAGCTTTCGTAGTTCAGGCTAACTACGGGTAAGCAGGGTGTTCTCACACAGAAGTGAGAAATCAAACTGGTTTTACAGGTACGGGAACCTATGGGAAAAACTACGGTCTGGTCTCAAATGCACAAGGGCAAGAGAAAGGGATAACAATCAGTCGTCAGCGGGAAAGTCTCGATCGCACAGCAGCGAGAGAATAAAAGGTTAGTTGTTAGTGTGCTCGCTAGGATATCGCATCCTATGCCTACATATTCTCGCTCAGCACGAGAAATCAGAGCAGCTGTAGTTCGGCTACTTCGGAACCACAACTCAAATCTCGTTTTATTGATATTCTGAAAAATGGTTACAATGATTGAATACTGGAAAGATAAACTCCCAAAAAACTATCCTATGAAAAATCAAATGGAAAATAGTCCCCTAATAAGTGGACTTCTAAAACTACCTCTAAAAAGGTAAAATAAACTCTATGAAAAATTGTATCCTAAAAGAAAAATATTAAATCTATAAACTAATATTTTTATACTATTTTTTTTACTATTTTCTCTTCCATTCTTTTTTTTCCTTCCTTTTTCAATATTCTTTTATTCATTTCTTTTCATATATCTTTCTCACTCTTTTTCTTTTTTAATATTCTTTCCATTCTTTTTTCAATATTTTCTTTTCATTGTTCTTTTTTCTTTAAAGATGCATACAAAAGAAAATAATAAAAAACCAAAAAAAAGAAAAAAACAGAGGGGTGCAGCCAGCCCAACCAGGGGTGAGGCAGCAAAAAACAGACTAGAGCTAGGCCCAACCCAATACACCACTTCAGAAAAAAATAAGGAACTCAGGGGGGATGAAACAGAAAAACGGGGATAGCACTCGGTAGTCTGCCACAAAGGCCCAGCCCACTTGAAACCATAGTCACACGAGGGAGGGGGGTAGGAAAATAATAACGCAGGTAAGTATAGTAAAACAACTTTGGGCTTAGCAAAGCCCAGATACGCACACACGTCCATTTCACGCTAGTACAACAAACCCTAAGTGATTCTAATCTCATTTCACTGTTCATCTATCTTCAGACGGCGCTTCCACTTCTCAGATTCTTCTCTCAAACTCTATCGCTCCCTCTCGTATCCGTCTCTCTCAGATCTTCCCTCCAACTTCAACTTCTCTTTCAATCTTTCTCCCCAACCTCTTCGCTCACACCACAAACCAAAAGCAACCGTAATTTCATAATCACCAGCGACATAACAAGCACTTAATCGAGGCAAGAATCAACCACGGTCTGAAGATCTCAGATGAATCCATTAGAGGTGTTGAAGCCATACGTTCTTGCGAGGATAATGCTTGAAGAACTGAAGAATACGAAGGCTCGATGGATGAAAAATCTTGAGGTGCGCATGTTGGAGAACTGATGAGTTTTAGCGAAGCGATGAAGATATGAAATCTGGAAAAGGAATTTAATCGCTAACCTCGTGAAGGTTCAAGGCGCAGATTCGTGTTCTCTGATGAATGATGAATGTGTGAGGATTCGGGGAAAACAATTTGAAGATGATGTCGCAGACGGATTAGATCTGAGAAGGTGATGTTCTGGAAATACGATGAAGTTTTCTTGGTGTAGAACGAATTTGCGATAAAGTTCGATCTATGGATCTTTGAAGAACCGGTGAAGATGAACTTGATGATCGTTGTTGAAAGATCTGGAAAAATATGGTTGATGTTGATGAAGATTGAAGTCTTTCCGATGCACACTTAAACGTTGATGATGAAGTGGATCGGTTGTTGATGATGATCGGAGGAAGATGAATGTTAGAGGTGAGAGATGAAGGTTCTGGGTAATTTTTTGTGTTTCCGGTGGTTTTAGATTCTCCGGCGGTAGTTATGGTGGTCGGAATAGGTTAGGGCGGTCGCCGGTGGGTAGTTGCGGTGGTTGCATGGCCGGCGGCCATGCAACCGGTGAGGCTTAGGTGTGGACAGGTGGCGATGGTGAGTACTGAGGGAGAACGCATGTGTGCCACGTGGTGAGGGGGAGAGAGAGAAAGTGCCAAGTGGCACTCATGCATCAGAAGAGGAATAATGGAGTGGCTCCCTCCTGTGCATACACGTGGGATCAACTTTTATAGTGCTGGCAAGTGGACTCGTTTGAACTGGGCCTTGCGATATTCATGGACAAAAAGCCCAATGACTTAATACTGAGACTAATACTAGATAATGAACAAATTAATACTGATTAACAAAATTAAAATGACCTAATGAAAATGGATTAATGACTGATTGATGAATTAACTTGAATTAAAATGGCAAGACTAATTGACTATTAAGCCTATATCTAATTAAAACTCAAAACAATCTAACAATTAAATCTACAGATTAATATTCAGAAAAATCTATTAAAATCTAACTATATTCTAACATTCTAAAAACTTATTAAAAGCTATCTATAGAAATCTATATTAATACTTATTTAAAATCCAAAACAAAATAAAACAAATTAATATCTAGAAACCTATTAAAAAATCTATTAATTTCTAGAAAAACCCTATATTAATATTCTATTTAAATCTATATTAACAAATATTAAAACATCTAAAAATGCTATTAAATCCTAATATCTAAATGACTCCTAATAATTCCACAAGGAGCAAAAACAGTACAGAACGACAAATAGGACCACGAGAGCGCACCGGAACGATCGGTAAAAATCAATAGACACCGAAATATCCCTAAAAACAACAGCGCGAGCTGAAAACACCGGGAATAGCACGACTTCCCAAAAATGCAACTCTACTTATCTAACTGAGCAAAAAACACCTGAAATGCAAGGAGAGGGCTGTGATCCCGATAAAATCAAAACAACTGGAAAAAAAAATGCACTGTATGCGATATGCGGATGCGAATTCCGAAATGCGTAGAAACATCAACCAGATGTGGGAACCGGTTGGTCAAATTTTAGGGTACAACAGCCGTCTCCAAGCTTAATTGAGAAGAACATCTGACATCGCCGTCAAACATCTGTTAAACAAACAGGCATCGAACCCGAAGGCCGGCTCAACTTGAAGTTGAGAGGAACATCTGACCTCCCCATCAGGCATTAGTTAAACAAACAGGCATCGAACCTGCAGGCCGGCACAACACGAAGTTGAGAAGAACATCTGACCTCACTCTCAAGCTTATGTTAAACAAACAGGCATCGAATTTGATGGCCAACTCAACCTGAAATTGAGAAGAATATCTGACCTCGCCGTCAGGCATCTGTTAAAAAACAGGCCCGAAGGCCGTCTCAACCTTTAGTTGAGAAGAACATCTGACCTCGCCGTCAAACATCTGTTAAAAAATCAGGTATCTAACCCAAAAGCCGGCTCACCTTGAAGTTGAGAAGAACATCTGACCTTGCCGTCAAGCATCTGTTAAACAAACAGGCATCGAACCCGAAGGCCGGCTCAACATGAAGTTGAGAGGAACATTTGACTTCACTGTCAAGCATCTGTTAAACAAACAGGCATCAAATCCGAATGTCGGCTCAACCCGAAGTTGAGAAGAACATCTGACCTCAACGTCAAGCATCTGTTAAACAAACAGGCATCAAACCCGAAGGGCGGCTCAACCCGAAGTTGATAAGAACATTTGACCTCGCCGTCAGGCATCTGTTAAAAAAATAGGCATCCAACCCGAAGGCCGCCTCAACCTGAAGTTCAGAAGAACATTTGACCTCGCTGTTAGGCATCTAATAAACAAACAGGCATCGAAACCGAAGGCCGTCTCAAACCTTAATTGAGAAGAACATCTGACCTCACCATCAAACATCTGTTAAACAAACAGGCATCGAACCCAAAGGCCGACTCAACTTGAAGTTGAGAGGAACATCTGACCTCACTGTCAGGCATCTGTTAAACAAACAGGCATCGAACTCGAAGGTCGTCTAAACATGAAGTTGAGAGGAACATTTGACTTCACTGTCAAGCATCTGTTAAACAAACAGGCATCAAATCCGAAGGCCGGCTCAACCCGAAGTTGAGAAGAACATCTGACCTCAATGTCAGGCATCTGTTAAACAAACAGGCATCGAACCCGAAGGGCTGCTCAACCCGAAGATGATAAGAACATTAGACCTCGCCGTCAGGCATCTCTTAAAAAAACAGGCATCGAACCCGAAGGCCGCCTCAACCCGAAGTTCAGAAGAACATTTGACCTCGCCGTCAGGCATCTATTAAACAAACAGGCATCGAACCCGAAGGCCGTCTCCAAGCTTAATTGAGAAGAACATCTGACCTCGCCGTCAAACATCTGTTAAACAAACAGGCATCGAACCCGAAGTCCGGCTCAACTTGATGTTGAGAGGAACATCTGACCTCCCCATCAGGCATTAGTTAAACAAACAGGCATCGAACCTGCAGGCCGACACAACACGAAGTTGATAAGAACATCTGACCTCACTCTCAAGCTTATGTTAAACAAACAGGCATCGAATTTGATGGCCAACTCAACCTGAAGTTGAGAAGAATATCTGACCTCGCCGTCAGGCATCTGTTAAAAAACAGGCCCGAAGGCCGTCTAAACCCTTAGTTGAGAAGAACATCTGACCTCGCCGTCAAACATCTGTTAAAAAATCAGGTATCTAACCCGAAAGCCGGCTCACCTTGAAGTTGAGAGGAACATCTGACCTCCTCGTCAAGCATTAGTTAAACAAACAGGCATCGAACCTGAAGGCCGGTACAACACGAAGTTGAGAAGAACATCTGACCTTGCCGTCAAGCATCTGTTAAACAAACAGGCATCGAACCCGAAGGCCGGCTCAACATGAAGTTGAGAGGAACATTTGACTTTACTGTCAAGCATCTGTTAAACAAACAGGCATCAAATCCGAATGCCGGCTCAACCCGAAGTTTAGAAGAACATCTGACCTCAACGTCAAGCATCTGTTAAACAAACAAGCATCAAACCCGAAGGGCGGCTCAACCCGAAGTTGATAAGAATATTTGACCTCGCCGTCAGGCATCTGTTAAAAAAATAGGCATCCAACCCAAAGGCCGCCTCAACCCGAAGTTCAGAAGAACATTTGACCTCGCCGTTAGGCATCTAGTAAACAAACAGGCATCGAACCCGAAGGCCGTCTCAAACCTTAATTGAGAAGAACATCTGACCTCACCGTCAAACATCTGTTAAACAAACAGGCATCGAACCCGAAGGCCGACTCAACTTGAAGTTGAGAGGAACATCTGACCTCACCGTCAGGCATCTGTTAAACAAACAGGCATCGAACTCGAAGGTCGTCAAAACATGAAGTTGAGAGGAACATTTGACTTCACTGTCAAGCATCTGTTAAACAAACAGGCATCAAATCCGAAGGCCGGCTCAACCCGAAGTTGAGAAGAACATCTGACCTCAATGTCAGGCATCTGTTAAACAAACAGGCATCGAACCCGAAGGGCTGCTCAACCCGAAGATGATAAGAACATTAGACCTCGCCGTCAGGCATCTCTTAAAAAAACAGGCATCGAACCCGAAGGCCGCCTCAACCCGAAGTTCAGAAGAACATTTGACCTCGCCGTCAGGCATCTATTAAACAAACAGGAATCGAACCCGAAGGCCGTCTCCAAGCTTAATAGAGAAGAACATCTGACCTCGCCGTCAAACATCTGTTAAACAAACAGGCATCGAACCCGAAGGCCGGCTCAACTTGAAGTTGAGAGGAACATCTGACCTCCCCATCAGGCATTAGTTAAACAAACAAGCATCGAACCTGCAGGCCGGCACAACACGAAGTTGATAAGAACATATGACCTCACTGTCAAGCTTATGTTAAACAAACAGGCATTGAATTTGATGGCCAACTCAACCTGAAGTTGAGAAGAATATCTGACCTCGCTGTCAGGCATCTGTTAAAAAACAGGCACGAAGGTCGTCTCAACCCTTAGTTAAGAAGAACATCTGACCTCGCCGTCAAACATCTGTTAAAAAATCAGGTATCTAACCCGAAAGCCGGCTCACCTTGAAGTTGAGAGGAACATCTGACCTCCCCATCAGGCATTAGTTAAACAAACAGGCATCGAACCTGAAGGCCGGTACAACACGAAGTTGAGAAGAACATCTGACCTTGCCGTCAAGCATCTGTTAAACAAACAGGCATCGAACCCGAAGGCCGGCTCAACATGAAGTTGAGAGGAACATTTGACTTCACTGTCAAGCATCTGTTAAACAAACAGGCATCAAATCCGAATGCCGGCTCAACCCGAAGTTGAGAAGAACATCTGACCTCAACGTCAAGCATCTGTTAAACAAACAGGCATCAAACCCGAAGGGCGGCTCAACCCGAAGTTGAGAAGAACATTTGACCTCGCCGTCAGGCATTTGTTAAAAAAACAGGCATCCAACCCGAAGGCCGCCTCAACCCGAAGTTCAGAAGAACATTTGACCTCGCCGTTAGGCATCTAGTAAACAAACAGGCATCGAACCCGAAGGCCGTCTCAAACCTTAATTGAGAAGAACATCTGACCTCACCGTCAAACATCTGTTAAACAAACAGGCATCGAACCCGAAGGCCGACTCAACTTGAAGTTGAGAGGAGCATCTGACCTCACCGTCAGGCATCTGTTAAAACAACAGGCATCGAACTCGAAGGTCGTCAAAACATGAAGTTGAGAGGAACATTTGACTTCACTGTCAAGCATTTGTTAAACAAACAGGCATCAAATCCGAAGGTCGGCTCAACCCGAAGTTGAGAAGAACATCTGACCTCAATGTCAGGCATATGTTAAACAAACAGGCATCGAACCCGAAGGGCTGCTCAACCCGAAGATGATAAGAATATTAGACCTCGCCGTCAGGCATCTCTTAAAAAAACAGGCATCGAACCCGAAGGCCGCCTCAACCCGAAGTTCAGAAGAACATTTGACCTCGCCGTCAGGCATCTATTAAACAAACAGGAATCGAACCCGAAGGCCGTCTCCAAGCTTAATTGAGAAGAACATCTGACCTCGCCGTCAAACATCTGTTAAACAAACAGGCATCGAACCCGAAGGCCGGCTCAACTTGAAGTTGAGAGGAACATCTGACCTCCCCATCAGGCATTAGTTAAACAAACAAGCATCGAACCTGCAGGCCGGCACAACACGAAGTTGATAAGAACATATGACCTCACTCTCAAGCTTATGTTAAACAAACAGGCATTGAATTTGATGGCCAACTCAACCTGAAGTTGAGAAGAATATCTGACCTCGCTGTCAGGCATCTGTTAAAAAACAGGCACGAAGGTCGTCTCAACCCTTAGTTGAGAAGAACATCTGACCTCGCCGTCAAACATCTGTTAAAAAATCAGGCATCTAACCCGAAAGCCGGCTCACCTTGAAGTTGAGAGGAACATCTGACCTCCCCATCAGGCATTAGTAAAACAAACAGGCATCGAACCTGAAGGCCGGTACAACACGAAGTTGAGAAGAACATCTGACCTTGCCGTCAAGCATCTGTTAAACAATCAGGCATCGAACCCGAAGGCCGGCTCAACATGAAGTTGAGAGGAACATTTGACTTCACTGTCAAGCATCTGTTAAACAAACAAGCATCAAATTCGAATGCCGGCTCAACCCGAAGTTGAGAAGAACATCTGACCTCAACGTCAAGCATCTGTTAAACAAATAGGCATCAAACCCGAAGGGCGACTCAACCCGAAGTTGAGAAGAACATTTGACCTCGCCGTCAGGCATCTGTTAAAAAAATAGGCATCCAACCCGAAGGCCGCCTCAACCCGAAGTTCAGAAGAACATTTGACCTCGCCGTTAGGCATCTAGTAAACAAACAGGCATCGAACCCGAAGGCCGTCTCAAACCTTAATTGAGAAGAACATCTGACCTCACCGTCAAACATCTGTTAAACAAACAGGCATCGAACCCGAAGGACGACTCAACTTGAAGTTGAGAGGAACATCTGACCTCATCGTCAGGCATCTGTTAAAAAAACAGGCATCGAACTCGAAGGTCAGCTCAACATGAAGTTGAGAGGAACATTTGACTTCACTGTCAAGCATTTGTTAAACAAACAAGCATCAAATGCGAAGGCCGGCTCAACCCGAAGTTGAGAAGAACATTTGACCTCAACGTCAGGCATCTGTTAAACAAACAGGCATCGAACCCGAAGGGCTGCACAACCCGAAGTTGATAAGAACATTAGACTCGCCGTCAGGCATCTCTTAAAAAAACAGGCATCGAACCCGAAGGTCGCCTCAACCCGAATTTCAGAAGAACATTTGACCTCGCCGTCAGGCATCTATTAAACAAACAGGAATCGAACCCGAAGGCCGTCTCCAAGCTTAATTGAGATGAACATCTGACCTCGCCGTCAAACATCTGTTAAACAAACAGGCATCGAACCCGAAGGCCGGCTCAACTTGAAGTTGAGAGGAACATCTGACCTCCCCATCAGGCATTAGTTAAACAAACAGGCATCGAACCTGCAGGCCGGCACAACGCGAAGTTGAGAAGAACATCTGACCTCACTCTCAGGCTTATGTTAAACAAACAGGCATCGAATTTGATGGCCAACTCAACCTGAAGTTGAGAAGAATATCTGACCTCGCTGTCAGGCATCTGTTAAAAAACAGGCACGAAGGCCGTCTCAACCCTTAGTTGAGAAGAAAATCTGACCTCGCCGTCAAACATCTGTTAAAAAATCAGGTATCTAACCCGAAAGCCGGCTCACCTTGAAGTTGAGAGGAACATCTGACCTCCCCATCAGGCATTAGTTAAACAAACAGGCATCGAACCTGAAGGCCGGTACAACACGAAGTTGAGAAGAACATCTGACCTTGCCGTCAAGCATCTGTTAAACAAACAGGCATCGAACCCGAAGGCCGGCTCAACATGAAGTTGAGAGGAACATTTGACTTCACTGTCAAGCATCTGTTAAACAAACAGGCATCAAATCCGAATGCCGGCTCAACCCGAAGTTGAGAAGAACATCTGACCTCAACGTCAAGCATCTGTTAAACAAATAGGCATCAAACCCGAAGGGAGACTCAACCCGAAGTTGAGAAGAACAATTGACCTCGCCGTCAGGCATCTGTTAAAAAAATAGGCATCCTACCCGAAGGCCGCCTCAACCCGAAGTTCAGAAGAACATTTGACCTCGCCGTTAGGCATCTAGTAAACAAACAGGCATCGAACCCGAAGGCCGTCTCAAACCTTAATTGAGAAGAACATCTGACCTCACCGTCAAACATCTGTTAAACAAACAGGCATCAAACCCGAAGGACGACTCAACTTGAAGTTGAGAGGAACATCTGACCTCATCGTCAGGCATCTGTTAAAAAAACAGGCATCGAACTCGAAGGTCAGCTCAACATGAAGTTGAGAGGAACATTTGACTTCACTGTCAAGCATTTGTTAAACAAACAAGCATCAAATGCGAAGGCCGGCTCAACCCGAAGTTGAGAAGAACATTTGACCTCAACGTCAGGCATCTGTTAAACAAACAGGCATCGAACCCGAAGGGCTGCACAACCCGAAGTTGATAAGAACATTTGACTCGCCGTCAGGCATCTCTTAAAAAAACAGGCATCGAACCCGAAGGTCGCCTCAACCCGAATTTCAGAAGAACATTTGACCTCGCCGTCAGGCATCTATTAAACAAACAGGAATCGAACCCGAAGGCCGTCTCCAAGCTTAATTGAGATGAACATCTGACCTCGCCGTCAAACATCTGTTAAACAAACAGGCATCGAACCCGAAGGCCGGCTCAACTTGAAGTTGAGAGGAACATCTGACCTCCCCATCAGGCATTAGTTAAACAAACAGGCATCGAACCTGCAGGCCGGCACAACGCGAAGTTGAGAAGAACATCTGACCTCACTCTCAGGCTTATGTTAAACAAACAGGCATCGAATTTGATGGCCAACTCAACCTGAAGTTGAGAAGAATATCTGACCTCGCTGTCAGGCATCTGTTAAAAAACAGGCACGAAGGCCGTCTCAACCCTTAGTTGAGAAGAAAATCTGACCTCGCCGTCAAACATCTGTTAAAAAATCAGGTATCTAACCCGAAAGCCGGCTCACCTTGAAGTTGAGAGGAACATCTGACCTCCTCATCAGGCATTAGTTAAACAAACAGGCATCGAACCTGAAGGCCGGTACAACACGAAGTTGAGAAGAACATCTGACCTTGCCGTCAAGCATCTGTTAAACAAACAGGCATCGAACCCGAAGGCCGGCTCAACATGAAGTTGAGAGGAACATTTGACTTCACTGTCAAGCATCTGTTAAACAAACAGGCATCAAATCCGAGTGCTGGCTCAACCCGAAGTTGAGAAGAACATCTGACCTCAACGTCAAGCATCTGTTAAACAAACAGACATCAAACCCGAAGGGCGGCTCAACCCGAAGTTGAGAAGAACATTTGACCTCGCCGTCAGGCATCTGTTAAAAAAACAGGCATCCAACCCGAAGGCCGCCTCAACCCGAAGTTCAGAAGAACATTTGACCTCGCCGTTAGGCATCTAGTAAACAAACAGGCATCGAACCCGAAGGCCGTCTCAAACCTTAATTGAGAAGAACATCTGACCTCACCGTCAAACATCTGTTAAACAAACAGGCATCGAACCCGAAGGCCGACTCAACTTGAAGTTGAGAGGAACATCTGACCTCACCGTCAGGCATCTGTTAAAACAACAGGCATCGAACTCGAAGGTCGTCAAAACATGAAGTTGAGAGGAACATTTGACTTCACTGTCAAGCATCTGTTAAACAAACAGGCATCAAATCCGAAGGCCGGCTCAACCCGAAGTTGAGAAGAACATCTGACCTCAATGTCAGGCATCTGTTAAACAAACAGGCATCGAACCCGAAGGGCTGCTCAACCCGAAGATGATAAGAACATTAGACCTCGCCGTCAGGCATCTCTTAAAAAAACAGGCATCGAACCCGAAGGCCGCCTCAACCCGAAGTTCAGAAGAACATTTGACCTCGCCGTCAGGCATCTATTAAACAAACTGGAATCGAACCCGAAGGCCGTCTCCAAGCTTAATTGAGAAGAACATCTGACCTCGCCGTCAAACATCTGTTAAACAAACAGGCATCGAACCCGAAGGCCGGCTCAACTTGAAGTTGAGAGGAACATCTGACCTCCCCATCAGGCATTAGTTAAACAAACAAGCATCGAACCTGCAGGCCGGCACAACACGAAGTTGATAAGAACATATGACCTCACTCTCAAGCTTATGTTAAACAAACAGGCATTGAATTTGATGGCCAACTCAACCTGAAGTTGAGAAGAATATCTGACCTCGCTGTCAGGCATCTGTTAAAAAACAGGCACGAAGGTCGTCTCAACCCTTAGTTGAGAAGAACATCTGACCTCGCCGTCAAACATCTGTTAAAAAATCAGGTATCTAACCCGAAAGCCGGCTCACCTTGAAGTTGAGAGGAACATCTGACCTCCCCATCAGGCATTAGTTAAACAAACAGGCATCGAACCTGAAGGCCGGTACAACACGAAGTTGAGAAGAACATCTGACCTTGCCGTCAAGCATCTGTTAAACAAACAGGCATCGAACCCGAAGGCCGGCTCAACATGAAGTTGAGAGGAACATTTGACTTCACTGTCAAGCATCTGTTAAACAAACAGGCATCAAATCCGAATGCCGGCTCAACCTGAAGTTGAGAAGAACATTTGACCTCAACGTCAAGCATCTGTTAAACAAATACGCATCAAACCCGAAGGGCGGTTCAACCCGAAGTTGAGAAGAACATTTGACCTCGCCGTCAGGCATCTGTTAAAAAAATAGGCATCCAACCCGAAGGCCGCCTCAACCCGAAGTTCAGAAGAACATTTGACCTCGCCGTTAGGCATCTAGTAAACAAACAGGCATCGAACCTGAAGGCCGTCTCAAACCTTAATTGAGAAGAACATCTGACCTCACCGTCAAACATCTGTTAAACAAACAGGCATCGAACCCGAAGGACGACTCAACTTGAAGTTGAGAGGAACATCTGACCTCATCGTCAGGCATCTGTTAAAAAAACAGGCATCGAACTCGAAGGTCAGCTCAACATGAAGTTGAGAGGAACATTTGACTTCACTGTCAAGCATTTGTTAAACAAACAGGCATCAAATGCGAAGGCCGGCTCAACCCGAAGTTGAGAAGAACATTTGACCTCAACGTCAGGCATCTGTTAAACAAACAGGCATCGAACCCGAAGGGCTGCTCAACCCGAAGATGATAAGAACATTAGACCTCGCCGTCAGGCATCTCTTAAAAAAACAGGCATCGAACCCGAAGGCCGCCTCAACCCGAAGTTCAGAAGAACATTTGACCTCGCCATCAGGCATCTATTAAACAAACAGGAATCGAACCCGAAGGCCGTCTCCAAGCTTAATTGAGAAGAACATCTGACCTCGCCGTCAAACATCTGTTAAACAAACAGGCATCGAACCCGAAGGCCGGCTCAACTTGAAGTTGAGAGGAACATCTGACCTCCCCATCAGGCATTAGTTAAACAAACAAGCATCGAACCTGCAGGCCGGCACAACACGAAGTTGATAAGAACATATGACCTCACTCTCAAGCTTATGTTAAACAAACAGGCATTGAATTTGATGGCCAACTCAACCTGAAGTTGAGAAGAATATCTGACCTCGCTGTCAGGCATCTGTTAAAAAACAGGCACGAAGGTCGTCTCAACCCTTAGTTGAGAAGAACATCTGACCTCGCCGTCAAACATCTGTTAAAAAATCAGGTATCTAACCCGAAAGCCGGCTCACCTTGAAGTTGAGAGGAACATCTGACCTCCCCATCAGGCATTAGTTAAACAAACAGGCATCGAACCTGAAGGCCGGTACAACACGAAGTTGAGAAGAACATCTGACCTTGCCGTCAAGCATCTGTTAAACAAACAGGCATCGAACCCGAAGGCCGGCTCAACATGAAGTTGAGAGGAACATTTGACTTCACTGTCAAGCATCTGTTAAACAAACAGGCATCAAATCCGAATGCCGGCTCAACCCGAAGTTGAGAAGAACATTTGACCTCAACGTCAAGCATCTGTTAAACAAATAGGCATCAAACCCGAAGGGCGGCTCAACCCGAAGTTAAGAAGAACATTTGACCTCGCCGTCAGGCATCTGTTAAAAAAATAGGCATCCAACCCGAAGGCCGCCTCAACCCGAAGTTCAGAAGAACATTTGACCTCGCCGTTAGGCATCTAGTAAACAAACAGGCATCGAAACCGAAGGCCGTCTCAAACCTTAATTGAGAAGAACATCTGACCTCACCATCAAACATCTGTTAAACAAACAGGCATCGAACCCGAAGGACGACTCAACTTGAAGTTGAGAGGAACATCTGACCTCATCGTCAGGCATCTGTTAAAAAAATAGGCATCGAACTCGAAGGTCAGCTCAACATGAAGTTGAGAGGAACATTTGACTTCACTGTCAAGCATTTGTTAAACAAACAGGCATCAAATGCGAAGGCCGGCTCAACCCGAAGTTGAGAAGAACATTTGACCTCAACGACAGGCATCTGTTAAACAAACAGGCATCGAACCCGAAGGGCTGCTCAACCCGAAGTTGATAAGAACATTAGACTCGCCGTCAGGCATCTCTTAAAAAAACAGGCATCGAACCCGAAGGTCGCCTCAACCCAAAGTTCAGAAGAACATTTAACCTCGCCGTCAGGCATCTATTAAACAAACAGGAATCGAACCCGAAGGCCGTCTCCAAGCTTAATTGAGAAGAACATCTGACCTCGCCGTCAAACATCTGTTAAACAAACAGGCATCGAACCCGAAGGCCGGCTCAACTTGAAGTTGAGAGGAACATCTGACCTCCCCATCAGGCATTAGTTAAACAAACAGGCATCGAACCTGCAGGCCGGCACAACACGAAGTTGAGAAGAACATCTGACCTCACTCTCAGTCTTATGTTAAACAAACAGGCATCGAATTTGATGGCCAACTCAACCTGAAGTTGAGAAGAATATCTGACCTCGCTGTCAGGCATCTGTTAAAAAACAGGCACGAATGCCGTCTCAACCCTTAGTTGAGAAGAACATCTGACCTCGCCGTCAAACATCTGTTAAAAAATCAGGTATCTAACCCGAAAGCCGGCTCACCTTGAAGTTGAGAGCAACATCTGACCTCCTCATCAGGCATTAGTTAAACAAACAGGCATCGAACCTGAAGGCCGGTACAACACGAAGTTGAGAAGAACATCTGACCTTGCCGTCAAGCATCTGTTAAACAAACAGGCATCGAACCCGAAGGCCGGCTCAACATGAAGTTGAGAGGAACATTTGACTTCACTGTCAAGCATCTGTTAAACAAGCAGGCATCAAATCCGAGTGCTGGCTCAACCCGAAGTTGAGAAGAACATCTGACCTCAACGTCAAGCATCTGTTAAACAAACAGGCATCAAACCCGAAGGGCGGCTCAACCCGAAGTTGAGAAGAACATTTGACCTCGCCGTCAGGCATTTGTTAAAAAAATAGGCATCCAACCCGAAGGCCGCCTCAACCCGAAGTTCAGAAGAACATTTGACCTCACCGTTAGGCATCTAGTAAACAAACAGGCATCGAACCCGAAGGCCGGCTCAACATGAAGTTGAGAGGAACATTTGACTTCACTGTCAAGCATCTATTAAACAAATAGGCATCAAATCCGAATGCCGACTCAACCCGAAGTTGAGAAGAACATCTGACCTCAACGTCAAGCATCTGTTAAACAAACAGGCATCAAACCCGAAGGGCGGCTCAACCCGAAGTTGAGAAGAACATTTGACCTCGCCGTCAGGCATCTGTTAAAAAAATAGGCATCCAACCCGAAGGCCGCCTCAACCCGAAATTCAGAAGAACATTTGACCTCGCCGTTAGGCATCTAGTAAACAAACAGGCATCGAACCCGAAGGCCGTCTCAAACCTTAATTGAGAAGAACATCTGACCTCACCGTCAAACATCTGTTAAACAAACAGGCATCGAACCCGAAGGACGACTCAACTTGAAGTTGGGAGGAACATCTGACCTCACCGTCAAGCATCTGTTAAACAAACAGGCATCGAACTCGAAGGTCGGCTCAACATGAAGTTGAGAGGAACATTTGACTTCACAGTCAAGCATCTGTTAAACAAACAGGCATCAAATCCGAAGGCCGCCTCAACCCACAGTTGAGAAGAACATCTGACCTCAACGTCAGGCATCTGTTAAACAAACAGGCATCGAACCCGAAGGGCTGCTCAACCCGAAGTTGAGAAGAACATTTGACCTCGCCGTCAGGCATCTGTTAAAAAAATAGGCATCCAACCCGAAGGCCGCCTCAACCCAAAGTTCAGAAGAACATTTGACCTTGCTGTCAGGCATATGTTAAACAAACAGGAATAGAATTTGATGGCCAACTCAATGCGAAATTTAGAAGAACATCTGACCTCGCTGTCAGGCTTTAGTTAAACAAACAGGAATCGAACCCGAAGACCGGCTCAACCCGAAGTTGAGAAGAATATCTGACCTAGCCACCAGGCATCTGTTAAACAAACATGCATCGAACTCAAAGACCGGCTCAACCCGAAGTAGAGAAGAACATCTGACCTTGCTATCAAGCATCTGTTAAACAAAAAGGTGTGGAACCCGAAGGCCGGTTCAACCCGAAGTTGAGAAGAATATCTGACCTCGCCGTCAGGCATCTGTTAAATAAACAAGCACGAACGCCGTCTCAACCCTTAGTTGAGAAGAACATCTGACTTCGCCGTCAAACATCTGTTAAACAATCAGGTATCTAACCCGAAGGCCGGCTCACCTTGAAGTTGAGAGGAACATCTGACCTCCCCATCAGGCATTAGCTAAACAAACAGGCATCGAACCCGAAGGCCGGCACAATACGAAGTTGAGAAGAACATCTGACCTCGCCGTCAGGCATCTGTTAAACAAACAGGCATCGAACCCGAAGGTCGGCTCAACACGAAGTTGAGAGGAGCATCTGACGTCGCCGTCAGGCATCTATTAAACAAACAGGCATCGAACCCGAAGGTCGGCTCAACATGAAGTTGAGAGGAACATTTGACTTCACCGTCAAGCATCTGTTAAACAAACAAGCATCAAATCTGAAGGCCGGCTCAACCTGAAGTTGAGAAGAACATCTGACCTCAACGTCAGGCATCTGTTAAACAAACAGGCATCGAACCCGAAGGGCGGCTCAACCCGAAGTTGATAAAAACATTAGACCTCGCCGTCAGGCATCTGTTAAAAAAACAGGCATCGAACCCGAAGGCCGCCTCAACCCGAAGTTCAGAAGAACATTTGACCTCGCCGTCAGGCATCTACTAAACAAACAGGCGTTGAACCCGAAGGTCGTCTCAAACCTTATTTGAGAAGAACATCTGACCTCGCCGTCAAACATCTGTTAAACAAACAGGCATCGAACCCGAAGGCCGGCTCAACTTAAAGTTGAGAGGAACATCTGACCTCCCCATCAGGCATTAGTTAAACAAACAGGCATCGAACCTGAATGTCGGCACAACACGAAGTTGAGAAGAACATCTGACCTTGCTGTCAGGCATATGTTAAACAAACAGACATCGAATTTGATGGCCGACTCAATCCGGAGTTTAGAAGAACATTTGACCTTGTTGTCAGTCTTAAGTTAAACAAACAAGAATCGAACCCGAAGACCGGCTCAACCTGAAGTTGAGAAGAACATCTGACCTAGCCTCCAGGAATATGTTAAACAAACAGGCATCGAACCCAAAGGTCGGCTCAACCCGAACTTGGGAAGAACATCTGACCTCTCTGTCAAGCATCTGTTAAACAAAGAGGCATCGAACCCAAAGGCCGGCTCAACCCGAAGTTGAGAAGAACATCTGACCTCGCCGTCAAGCATATGTTAAACAAAAAGGTGTGGAACCCGAAGGCCGACTCAACCCGAAGTTGAGAAGAATACCTGACCTCGCCGTCAGGCATCTATTAAATAAACATGCATCAAACCCGAGGGCCGTCTCAACCCTTAGTTGAGAAGAACATTTGACCTCGCCGTCAAACATCTGTTAAACAATCAGGTATCGAACCTGAAGGCCGTCTCACCTTGAAGTTGAGAGCAACATCTGACCTCCCCATCAGGCATTAGTTAAACAAACAGGCATCGAACCCGAAGGTCGGCACAACACAAAGTTGAGAAGAACATCTGACCTCGCCGTCAGGCATCTGTTAAATAAACAGGCATCGAACCCGAAGGCCGGCTCAACACGAAGTTGAGAGGAACATCTGCACTCGCCGTCAGGCATCTATTAAATAAACCGGCATCAAACCCGAAGGTCGGCTCAACATGAAGTTGAGAGGAACATTTGACTTCACTGTCAATCATCTTTTAAACAAACAGGGATCAAATCCGAAGGCCGGCTCAACCCAAAGTTGAGAAGAACATCTGACCTCAATGTCAGGCATCTGTTAAACAAACCGGCATCGAACCCAAAGGGCGGCTCAACGCAAAGTTGATAAGAACATGAGACCTCGCCGTCAGGCATCTATTAAACAAATAGGCATTGAACTCGAAGGCCGCCTCAACCCGAAATTCAGAAGAACATTTGACCTCGCCGTCAGGCATCTATTAAACAAACAGGCATCAAACCCGAAGGCCGTCTCAACCCTTAATTTAGAAGAACATATGACCTCCCCGTCAAACATCTGTTAAAAAAATAGGCATCGAACCCGAAGGCCGGCTCAACTTGAAGTTGAGAGGAACATCTGACCTCCCCATCAAGCATTAGTTAAACAATCGGGTATCGAACCTGAAGACCGGCACAACACGTAGTTGAGAAGAATATCTGACCTCGCTAACAGGCATATGTTAAACGAACAGGCATCGAACCCGAAGGTCGGCACAACATGAAGTTGAGAGGAACATTTGACCTCGCCGTCAGGCATCTGTTAAACAAACAGGCATCGAACCCGAAGGTCGGCTCAACATGAAGTTGAGAGGAACATTTGACTTCACTGTCAAGCATCTGTTAAACAAACAGGCATCAAATCCGAAGGCCGGCTCAACCCGAAGTTGGGAAGAACATCTAACCTCGCTGTCAGGCATATGTTAAACAAACAGGCATCGAATTTGATGGACGACTCAACCTGAAGTTGAGAAGAACATCCGACCTCCCTGCCAGGCATTAGTTAAACAAACAAGAATCGAACCCGAAGGCCGGCTCATCCCGAAGTTGAGAAGAACATCCGACCTAGCTGCCAGGCATCTGCTAAACAAACAGGCATCGAACCTAGAGGTCGGCTCAACCCGAAGTTGAGAAGAACATCTGACCTCGCCTTCAGGCATCTGTTAAACAAACAGGCATCGAACCCGAAGGTCAGCATAACATGAAGTTGAGAGGAGCATTTAACTTCACTGTCAAGCATCTGTTAAACAAACAGGCATCAAATCCGAAGGCCGGCTCAACCCGAAGTTGAGAAGAACATCTAACCTCCCCGTCAGGCATCTGGTAAACAAACAGGCATCGAACCCAAAGGGTGGCTCAATCCGAAGTTGATAATAACATTAGACTTCTTCGTCAGGCATCTGTTAAACAAACAGGCATCGAACCAGAAGGTCGGCCCAACACGAAGTTGAGAGGAACATATGACCTCGCCGTAAGGCATCTGTTAAACAAATAGGCATCGAACCTGAATGTCGGCTCAACATGAAGTTGAGAGGAACATTTGACTTCACTATCAAGCATCTGTTAAACAAACAGGCATCAAATCCGAAGGTCGGCTCAACCCGAAGTTGAGAAGAACATCTGACCTCACCGTTAGGCATCAGTTAAACAAACAGGCATCGAACCCGAAGGGCGGCTCAACCCGAAGTTGATAAGAACATTAGACCTCTTTGCTAGGCATCTATTAAACAAACAGGCATCGAGCCCGAAGGCCGGCTCAAGTTCATGTTGAGAGGAACATCTGACCTCCCTATCAGGTATTAGTTAAACAAACATGCATCGAACCTGAAGGCCGGCACAACACGAAGTTAAGAAGAACATATAACCTTGCTGTCAGGCATATGTTAAACAAACAGGCATCGAATTTGATGGCCGACTCAACCCGAAGTTTAGAAGAACATCGGACCTCGCTGTCAGGCTTTAGTTAAACAAATAGGAATCGAACCCGAAGACCAGCTCAACCCGAAGTTGAGAAGAACATCTGACCTAGCCGCCAAGCATCTGTTAAACAAAGAGGCATCGAACCCAAAGGCCGGCTCAACCCGAAGATGAGAAGAACATCTGACCTCGCCGTCAAGCATCTGTTAAACAAAAAGGTGTGGAACCCGAAGGCCGTCTAAACCCGAAGTTGAGAAGAATATCTGACCTCGCCGTCTGGCATCTGTTAAATAAACAGGCATCAAACCCGAAGGCCGTCTCAACCGTTAGTTGAGAAGAACATTTGACCTCGCCGTCAAACATCTGTTAAACAATCAGGTATCGAACCCGAAGGCCGGCTCACCTTGAAGTTGAGAGGAACATATGACCTCCCCATCAGGCATTAGTTAAACAAACAGGCATCGAACCCGAAGGCCGGCAAACCACAAAGTTGAGAAGAACATCTGACCTCGCCGTCAGGCATCTGTTAAATAAACAGGAATCGAACCCGAAGGCCGGCTCAACACGAAGTTGAGAGGAGCATCTGACGTCGCCGTCAGGCATCTGTTAAACAAACAGGCATCGAACCCGAAGGTCGGCTCAACATGAAGTTGAGAGGAACATTTGACTTCACTATGAAGCATCTGTTAAACAAACAAGCATCAAATCTGAAGGCCGGCTCAACCCGAAGTTGAGAAGAACATCTGGCCTCAACGCCAGGCATCTGTTAAACAAACAGACATCGAACCCAAAGGGCGGCTCAACCCGAAGTTGATAAAAACATTAGACCTCGCCGTCAGGCATCTGTTAAAAAAACAGGCATCGAACCCGAAGGCCGCCTCAACCCGAAGTTCAGAAGAACATTTGACCTCGCTGTCAGGCATTTATTAAACAAACACGCATCGAACCTGAAGGCCGTCTTAAACATTAATTGAGAAGAACATATGAACTCGCCGTCAAACATCTGTTAAAAAACAGGCATCGAACCCGAAGGCTGGCTCAAGTTGAAGTTGAGAGGAACATATGACCTCCTCATCAGGCATTAGTTAAACAAACAGGCATCGAACCTGAAGGTTGGCACAACACGAAGTTGAGAAGAACATTTGACCTTGCTGTCAGGCATATGTTAAACAAACAGGCATCGAATTTGATGGCTGACTCAACCCGAAGTTTAGAAGAACATCTGACCTCACTGTCAGGCTTTAGTTAAACAAACAGGAATTGAACCCGAAGACCGTCTCAACCCGAAGTTGAAAAGAACATCTAACCTCGCCGTCAAGCATCTGTTAAACAAAAAGGTGTGGAACCCGAAGGCCGGCTCAACCCGAAGTTGAGAAGAATATCTGACCTCACTATTAGGCATCTGTTAAATAAACAGGCATCAAACCCGAAGGCCATCTCAACCCTTAGTTGAGAAGAACATCTGACCTTGCTGTCAAACATCTGTTAAACAATCAGGTATCGAACCCGAAGGCCGGCTTACCTTGAAGTTGAGAGGAACATATGACCTCCCCATCAGGCATTAGTTAAACAAACAGGCATCGAACCCGAACGCTGGAACAACACGAAGTTGAGAAGAACATCTGACCTCGCCGTCAGGTATCTGTTAAACAAACAGGCATCGAACCTGAAGACCGGCACAACACGTAGTTGAGAAGAATATCTGACCTCGCTGTCAGGCATATGTTAAACAAATAGGCATCGAATTTGATGGCCGACTCAACCCGAAGTTTAGAAGAACATCTGACCTCACTGTCCTTGCTGTCAGGCTTTACTTAAACAAACAGGAATCGAACCCGAAGACTCGCTCAACTCGAAGTTGAGAAGAACATCTGACCTAGCCGCCAGGCATCTGTTAAACAAACAGACATCGAACCCAAAGGTCGGCTCAACCCGAAGTTGAGAAGAACATCTGACCTCGCCGTCAATCATCTGTTAAACAAAAAGGTGTGGATCCCGAAAGCCGGCTCAACCCAAAGTTGAGAAGAATATCTGACCTCGCCGTCAGGAATCTGTTAAATAAACAGGACTCAAACCCGAAGGCCGTGTCAACCCTTAGTTGAGAAGAACATCTGACCTCACCTTCAGGCATCTGTTAAACAAACAGGCATCGAACCCGAAGGTCAGCACAACATGAAGTTGAGAGGAGCATTTAACTTCACTGTCAAGCATCTGTTAAACAAACAGGCATCAAATCCGAAGGCCGGCTCAACCCGAAGTTGAGAAGAACATCTAACCTCCCCGTCAGGCATCTGGTAAACAAACAGGCATCGAACCCAAAGGGTGGCTCAATCCGAAGTTGATAATAACATTAGACCTCTCCGTCAGGCATCTGTTAAATAAACAGGCATCGAACCAGAAGGCCGGCCCAACACGAAGTTGAGAGGAACATATGACCTCGCCGTAAGGCATCTGTTAAACAAATAGGCATCGAACCTGAATGTCGGCTCAACATGAAGTTGAGAGGAACATTTGACTTCACTGTCAAGCATCTGTTAAACAAACAGGCATCAAATCCGAAGGTCGGCTCAACCCGAAGTTGAGAAGAACATCTGACCTCACCGTTAGGCATCTGTTAAACAAACAGGCATCGAACCCGAACGGCGACTCAACCCGAAGTTGATAAGAACATTAGAATTCTTTGCTAGGCATCTATTAAACAAACAGGCATCGAGCCCGAAGGCCGGCTCAAGTTGTAGTTGAGAGGAACATCTGACCTCCCTATCAGGTATTAGTTAAACAAACATGCATCGAACCTGAAGGCCGGCACAACACGAAGTTAAGAAGAACATCTAACCTTGCTGTCAGGCATATGTTAAACAAACAGGCATCGAATTTGATGGCCGACTCAACCCGAAGTTTAGAAGAACATCCGACCTCGCTGTCAGGCTTTAGTTAAACAAACAGGAATCGAACCCGAAGACCAGCTCAACCCGAAGTTGAGAAGAACATCTGACCTAGCCGCCAAGCATCTGTTAAACAAAGAGGCATCGAACCCAAAGGCCGGCTCAACCCGAAGATGAGAAGAACATCTGACCTCGCCGTCAAGCATCTGTTAAACAAAAAGGTGTGGAACCCGAAGGCCGTCTCAACCCGAAGTTGAGAAGAATATCTGACCTCGCCGTCAGGCATCTGTTAAATAAACAGGCATCAAACCCGAAGGCCGTCTCAACCGTTAGTTGAGAAGAACATTTGACCTCGCCGTCAAACATCTGTTAAACAATCAGGTATCGAACCCGAAGGCCGGCTCACCTTGAAGTTGAGAGGAACATATGACCTCCCCATCAGGCATTAGTTAAACAAACAGGCATCAAACCCGAAGGTCGGCACAACACAAAGTTGAGAAGAACATCTGACCTCGCCGTCAGGCATCTGTTAAATAAACAGGAATCGAACCCGAAGGCCGGCTCAACACGAAGTTGAGAGGAACATCTGACCTCGCCGTCAGGCATCTGTTAAACAAACAGGCATCGAACCCGAAGGTGGGCTCAACATGAAGTTGAGAGGAACATTTGACTTCACCGTCAAGCATCTGTTAAACAAACAGGCATCAAATCCAAAGGCCGGCTCAACCCGAAGTTGAGAAGAACATCTGGCCTCAACGCCAGGCATCTGTTAAACAAACAGACATCGAACCCGAAGGGCGGCTCAACCCGAAGTTGATAAGAACATTAAACCTCACTGTCAGGCATCTGTTAAAAAAATAGGCATCGAACCCGAAGGCCGCCTCAACCCGAAGTTCAGAAGAACATTTGACCTCACTGTCAGGCATTTATTAAACAAACACGCATCGAACCCGAAGGCCGTCTCAAACATTAATTGAGAAGAACATATGAACTCGCCATCAAACATCTGTTAAAAAACAGGCATCGAACCCGAAGGCCGGCTCAAGTTGAAGTTGAGAGGAACATATGACCTCCTCATCAGGCATTAGTTAAACAAACAAGCATCGAACCTGAAGGTTGACACAACACGAAGTTGAGAAGAACATTTGACCTTGCTGTCAGGCATATGTTAAACAAACAGGCATCGAATTTGATGGCTAACTCAACCCGAAGTTTAGAAGAACATCTGACCTCACTGTCAGGCTTTAGTTAAACAAACAGGAATCGAACCCGAAGACCGGCTCAACCCGAAGTTGAAAAGAACATCTGACCTCGCTGTCAAGCATCTGTTAAACAAAAAGGTGTGGAACCCGAAGGCCGGCTCAACCCGAAGTTGAGAAGAATATCTGACCTCACTGTTAGGCATCTGTTAAATAAACAGGCATCAAACCCGAAGGCCATCTCAACCCTTAGTTGAGAAGAACATCTGACCTCGCTGTCAAACATCTGTTAAACAATCAGGTATCGAACCCGAAGGCCGGCTTACCTTGAAGTTGAGAGGAACATATGACCTCCCCATCAGGCATTAGTTAAACAAACAGGCATCGAACCCGAACGCTGGAACAACACGAAGTTGAAAAGAACATCTGACCTCGCGCGTCAGGCATCTGTTAAACAAACAGGCATCGAACCTGAAGACCGGCACAACACGTAGTTGAGAAGAATATCTGACCTCGCTGTCAGGCATATGTTAAACAAATAGGCATCGAATTTGATGGCCGACTCAACCCGAAGTTTAGAAGAAAATCTGACCTTGCTGTCAGGCTTTACTTAAACAAACAGGAATCGAACCCGAAGACTCGCTCAACCCGAAGTTGAGAAGAACATCTGACCTAGCCGCCAGGCATCTGTTAAACAAACAGACATCGAACCCAAAGGTCGGCTCAACCCGAAGTTGAGAAGAACATCTGACCTCGCTGTCAATCATCTGTTAAACAAAAAGGTGTGGAACCCGAAAGCCGGCTCAACCCAAAGTTAAGAAGAATATCTGACCTCGCCGTCAGGAATCTGTTAGATAAACAGGCATCAAACCCGAAGGCCGTGTCAACCCTTAGTTGAGAAGAACATCTGACCTCGCCGTCAAACATCTGTTAAACTATCAGGTATCAAACCCGAAGGCCGGCTCACCTTGAAGTTGAGAGGAACATCTAACCTCCCCATCAGGCATTAGTTAAACAAACAGGCATCGAACCCGAAGACCGCACAACACGAAGTAGAGAAGAACAATTGACCTCGCCGTCGGGGATCTGTTAAACAAACACGCATCGAACCCGAAGGCCGGCTCAACACGAAGTTGAGAGGAACATCTGACCTCGCCGTCAGGCATCTGTTAAACAAACAGGCATCGAACCCGAAGGTCGGCTCAACATGAAGTTGAGAGGAACATTTGACTTCACTGTCAAGCATCTGTTAAACAAACAGGCATCAAATCCGAAGACCGGCTCAACCCGAAGTTGAGAAGAACATCTGACCTCAACGTCAGGCATCTTTTAAACAAACAGGCATCGAACCCGAAGGGCGGCTCAACCCAAAATTGATAAGAACATTAGACCTCACCGTCAGGCATCTGTTAAAAAAACAGGCATCGAACCCGAAGGCCGCCTCAATCCGAAGTTTAGAAGAACATTTGACCTCGCCGTCCGGCATTTATTAAACAAACAGGCATCGAACCCGAAGGCCGTCTCAAACCTTAATTGAGAAGAACATATGACCTCGCCGTCAAACATCTGTTAAACAAACAGGCATCGAACCTGAAGGCCGGCTCAAGTTGAAGTTGAGAGGAACATCTGACCTCCCCATTAGGTATTAGTTAAACAAACATGCATCGAACCTGAAGGCCGGAACAACATGAAGTTAAGAAGAACATCTGACCTTGCTGTCAGGCATATGTTAAACAAACAGGCATCGAATTAGATGGCCGACTCAACCCAAAGTTTAGAAGAACATCTGACCTCGCTGTCAGGCTTTAGTTAAACAAACAGGAATCGAACCCGAAGACCAGGTCAACCCGAAGTTGAGAAGAACATCTGACCTAGCCGCCAAGCATCTGTTAAACAAAGAGGCATCGACCCCAAAGGTCGGCTCAACCCGAAGTTGAGAAGAACATCTGACCTCGCCGTCAAGCATCTGTTAAACAAAAAGGTGTGGAACCCGAAGGCCGGCTCAACCCGAAGTTGAGATGAATATCTGACCTCGCCGTCAGGCATCTGTTAAATAAACAGGCATCAAACCCGAAGGTCGTCTCAAGCCTTAGTTGAGAAGAACATTTGACCTCGCCGTCAAACATCTGTTAAACAATCAGGTATCGAACCCGAAGGCTGGCTGACCTTGAAGTTGAGAGGAACATCTGACCCCCCCATCAGGCATTAGTTAAACAAACAGGCATCGAACCCGAAGGCCGGCACAACACAAAGTTGAGAAGAACATCTGACCTCGCCGTCAGGCATCTGTTAAATAAACAGGCATCGAACCCGAAGGGCGGCTTAAGCTGAAGTTGATAAGAACATTAGACCACTCTGCCAGGCATCTGTTAAACAAACAGGCATCGAACCCGAAGGCCGGCTCAACACGAAGTTTAGAGGAACATTTGAACTCGCCGTCAGGCATCTGTTAAACAAACAGGCATCGAACCCGAAGGTCAGCTCAACATGAAGTTGAGAGGAACATTTGACTTCACTGTCAAGCATCTTTTAAACAAACAGGCATCAAATCCGAAGGCCGGCTCAACCCGAAGTTGAGAAGAACATCTAACCTCCCCGTCAGACATCTGGTAAACAAACAGGCATCGAACCCAAAGGGTGGCTCAACCCGAAGTTGATAATAACATTAGACCTCTCCGTCAGGCATCTGTTAAACAAACAGGCATCGAACCAGAAGGCCGGCCCAACACGAAGTTGAGAGGAAAATATGACCTCGCCGTCAGGCATCTATTAAACAAACAGGCATTGAACTCGAAGGCTGTCTCAAACCTTAATTGAGAAGAACATATGACCTCGCCGTCAAACATCTGTTAAATAAACAGGCATCGAACCCAAAGGCCGGCTCAACTTGAAGTTGAGAGGAACATCTGACCTCCCCATCATGCATTAGTTAAACAATCAGGTATCGAACCCAAAGGCCGACTCAACTTGAAATTGAGAGGAATATCTGACCTCGCTGTCAGGCATATGTTAAACAAATAGGCATCGAATTTGATGGCCGACTCAACCCGAACCTTAGAAGAACATCTGACCTTGCTGTCAGGCCTTACTTAAACAAACAGGAATCAAACCCGAAGACTGGCTCAACCCGAAGTTGAGAAGAACATCTGACCTAGCCACCAGGCATCTGTTAAACAAACAAACATCGAACCCAAAGGCCAGCTCAACCCGAAGTTGAGAAGAACATCTGAGCTCGCCGTCAATCATCTGTTAAACAAAAAGGTGTGGAACCCGAAAGCCGGCTCAACCCGAAGTTGAGAAGAATATCTGACCTCGCGGTCAGGCATCTGTTAAATAAACAGGCATCAAACCCGAAGGCCATCTCAACCCTTAGTTGAGAAGAACATCTGACCTCGCCGTCAAACATCTGTTAAACAATCAGGTATCGAACCCGAAGGCCGGCTCACCTTGAAGTTGAGAGGAACATCTGACCTCCCCATCAGGCATTAGTTAAACAAACAGGCATCGAACCCAAAGGTCGGGACAACACGAAGTTGAGAAGAACATATGACCTCGCTGTCAGGCATCTGTTAAACAAACAGGCATCGAACCCGAAGGTCCGCACAACATGAAATTTAGAGGAACATCTGACCTCGCCGTTAGGCATCTGTTAAACAAACAGGCATCGAACCCGAAGGTCGGCTCAACATGAAGTTGAGAGGAACATTTGACTTCACTGTCAAGCATCTGTAAAACAAACAGGCATCAAATCCGAAGGCCGGCTCAACCCGAAGTTGGGAAGAACATCTAACCTCGCTGTCAAGCATCTGTTAAACAAAAAGGTGTGGAACCCGAAGGCCGGCTCAACCCGAAGTTGAGATGAATATCTGACCTCGCTGTCAGGCATCTGTTAAATAAACAGGCATCAAACCCGAAGGTCGTCTCAACCCTTAGTTGAGAAGAACATTTGACCTCGCCGTCAAACATCTGTTAAACAATCAGGTATCGAACCCGAAGGCCGGCTGACCTTGAAGTTGAGAGGAACATCTGACCCCCCCATTAGGCATTAGTTAAACAAACAGGCATCGAACCCGAAGGCCGGCACAACACAAAGTTGAGAAGAACATCTGACCTCGCCGTCAGGCATCTGTTAAATAAACAGGCATCGAACCCGAAGGGCGGCTTAAGCTGAAGTTGATAAGAACATTAGACCACTCTGCCAGGCATCTGTTAAACAAACAGGCATCGAACCCGAAGGCCGGCTCAACACGAAGTTTAGAGGAACATTTGAACTCGCCGTCAGGCATCTGTTAAACAAACAGGCATCGAACCCGAAGGTCGGCTCAACATGAAGTTGAGAGGAACATTTGACTTCACTGTCAAGCATCTTTTAAACAAACATGCATCAAATCTGAAGGCCGGCTCAACCCGAAGTTGAGAAGAACATCTAACCTCCCCGTCAGGCATCTGGTAAACAAACAGGCATCGAACCCAAAGGGTGGCTCAACCCGAAGTTGATAATAACATTAGACCTCTCCGTCAGGCATCTGTTAAACATACAGGCATCGAACCAGAAGGCCGGCCCAACACGAAGTTGAGAGGAAAATATGACCTCGCCGTCAGGCATCTATTAAACAAACAGGCATTGAACTCGAAGGCTGTCTCAAACCTTAATTGAGAAGAACATATGACCTCGTTGTCAAACATCTGTTAAATAAACAGGCATCGAACCCAAAGGCCGGCTCAACTTGAAGTTGAGAGGAACATCTGACCTCCCCATCATGCATTAGTTAAACAATCAGGTATCGAACCCAAAGGCCGGCTCAACTTGAAGTTGAGAGGAATATCTGACCTCGCTGTCAGGCATATGTTAAACGAATAGGCATCGAATTTGATGGCCGACTCAACCCGAACCTTAGAAGAACATCTGACCTTGCTGTCAGGCCTTACTTAAACAAACAGGAATCAAACCCGAAGACTGGCTCAACCCGAAGTTGAGAAGAACATCTGACCTAGCCACCAGGCATCTGTTAAACAAACAAACATCGAACCCAAAGGCCAGCTCAACCCGAAGTTGAGAAGAACATCTGAGCTCGCCGTCAATCATCTGTTAAACAAAAAGGTGTGGAACCCGAAAGCCGGCTCAACCCGAAGTTGAGAAGAATATCTGACCTCGCGGTCAGGCATTTGTTAAATAAACAGGCATCAAACCCGAAGGCCATCTCAACCCTTAGTTGAGAAGAACATCTGACCTCGCCGTCATACATCTGTTAAACTATCAGGTATCGAACCCGAAGGCCGGCTCACCTTGAAGTTGAGAGGAACATCTGACCTCCCCATCAGGCATTAGTTAAACAAACAGGCATCGAACCCGAAGACCGGGACAACACGAAGTTGAGAAGAACATATGACCTCGCTGTCAGGCATCTGTTAAACAAACAGGCATTGAACCTGAAGGTCCGCACAACATGAAATTGAGAGGAACATCTGACCTCGCCGTTAGGCATCTGTTAAACAAACAGGCATCGAACCCGAAGGTAGGCTCAACATGAAGTTGAGAGGAACATTTGACTTCACTGTCAAGCATCTGTTAAACAAACAGGCATCAAATCCGAAGGCCGGCTCAACCCGAAGTTGGGAAGAACATCTAACCTCGCTGTCAGGCATATGTTAAACAAACAGGCATCGAATTTGATGGACGACTCAACCTGAAGTTGAGAAGAACATCCGACCTCCCTTTCAGGAATTAGTTAAACAAACAAGAATCGAACCCGAAGGTCGGCTCATCCCGAGTTGAGAAGAACATCTGACCTAGCTGCCAGGCATCTACTAAACAAACAGGCGTCGAACCTAGAGGTCGGCTCAATCTGAAGTTGAGAAGAACATCTGACCTCGCCGTCAGGCATCTGTTAAACAAAAAGTTATGGAACCCGAAGGCCGGCTCATCGCGAAGTTGAGAAGAACATCTGACCTTGGCATCAGGCATCTGTTAAACAAACAGGCGTCAAACCCGAAGGCCGTCTCAACCCTTAGTTGAGAAGAACATCTGACCTCGCCTTCAGGCATCTGTTAAACAAACAGGCATCGAACCCGAAGGTCAGCACAACATGAAGTTGAGAGGAGCATTTAACTTCACTGTCACGCATCTGTTAAACAAACAGGCATCAAATCCGAAGATCAGCTCAACCCGAAGTTGAGAAGAACATCTAACCTCCCCGTCAGGCATCTGGTAAAAAAACAGGCATGGAACCCAAAGGGTGGCTCAACCCGAAGTTGATAATAACATTAGACCTCGCCGTCAGGCATATGTTAAACAAACGTGCATCGAACTAGAAGGCCGGCCCAACACAAAGTTGAGAGGAACATATGACCTCGCCGTAAGGCATCTGTTAAACAAACAGGCATCGAACCTGAATGTCGGCTCAACATGAAGTTGAGAGGAACATTTGACTTCACTGTCAAGCATCTGTTAAACAAACAGGCATCAAATCCGAAGGTCGGCTCAACCCGAAGTTGAGAAGAACATCTGACCTCATTGTTAGGCATCTGTTAAACAAACAGGCATCGAACTTGATGGGCGGATCAACCCGAAGTTGATAAGAACATTATACCTCTTTTCTAGGCATCTATTAAAGAAACAGGCATCGAACCCGAAGGCCGGCTCAACCCGAAGTAGAGAAGAACATTTGACCTCGCCGTCAGGCATCTTATAAACAAACAGACATCGAACCCGAAGGCCGTCTCAATCCTTAATTGAGAGGAACATCTGACCTCCCCATCAGGCATTAGTTAAACAAACAGGCATCGAACCCGAAGGCCGGCACAACACGAAGTTGAGAAGAACATCTAACCTTGCTGTCAGGCATATGTTAAGCAAACAGGCATCGAATTTGATGGACGACTCAACTTGAAGTTGAGAAGAACATCCGACCTCACTGCCAGGCATTAGTTAAACAAACAAGAATCGAACCTGAAGGCCGGCTCATCCCGAAGTTGAGAAGAACGTCTGACCTAGCTGCCAGGCATCTGCTAAACAAACAGGCATCGAACTTAAAGGTCGGCTCAACCCGAAGTTGAGAAGAACACCTGACCTCCCCGTCAGGCATCTGTTAAACAAAAAGTTATGGAACCCGAAGGCCGGCTCAACGGGAAGTTGAGAAGAACATATGACCTCGCTGTCAGGCATCTGTTAAACAAACATGCGTCAAACCCGAAGGCCGTCTCAACCCTTAGTTGAGAAGAACATCTGACCTCGCCGTCAAACATCTGTTAAACAAACAGGCATCAAATCTGAAGGTCGGCTTAACCCGAAGTTTAGAAGAACATCTGACCTCACCGTCAGGCATCTGTTAAACAAACAGGTATCGAACCCGAAGGGCGGCTCGACCCGAAGTTGATTAGAACATTAGACCTTGCTGTCAGGCATCTCTTAAACAAACATGCATCGAACCCGAAGGCCGGATCAACACGAAGTTGAGAGGAACATCTGACCTCGCCGTCAAGCATCTCTTAAACAAACAGACATCGAACCTGAAGGTCGGCTCAACGTGAAGTTGAGAGGAACATTTGACTTCACTGTCAAGCATCTGTTAAACAAACAGGCGTCAAATCCGAAGGCTTGCTCAACCCGAAGTTGAGAAGAACATCTGACCTCACCGTCAGGCATCTGTTAAACAAACAAGCATCGAACCCAAAGGCCGGCTCACCACGAAGTTGAGAGCAACATCTGACGTTCCCATCAGGCATTAGTTAAACCAACAGGCATCGAACCCGAAGGCCAGCACAACACGAAGTTGAGAAGAACATCTGACCTCGCCACCAGGTATCTGTTAAACAAACAGGCATCTAACCCGAAGGCGGGCTCAACACGAAGTTGAGAGGAACATCTGACCTCGCTGTCAGGCATCTGTTAAACAAATAGGCATCGAACCCGAAGGTCGGCTCAAAATGAAGTTGAGAGAAACATTTGACTTACTCTCAAGCATCTGTTAAACAAACAGGCATCAAATCCGAAGACCGACTCAACCCAAAGTTGAGAAGAACATCTGACCTCACCGTCAGGCATCTGTTAAACAAATAGGCATCAAACCCGAAGGGCGGCTCAACCCGAAGTTGATAAGAAAATTAGACCTCGCTATCAGGCATCTCTTAAACAAATAGGCATTGAACTCGAAGGTCGGCTCAACACAAAGTTGAGAGAAACATCTGACCTCGCCGTCAAGCATCTCTTAAACAAACAGGCATTGAACCTGAAGGTCGGCTCAACATGAAGTTGAGAGGAACATTTGACTTCACTGTCAAGCATCTGTTAAACAAACAGGCATTGAACCTGAAGGTCGGCTCAACATGAAGTTGAGAGGAACATTTGACTTCACTGTCAAGCATCTGTTAAACAAACAGGCATCAAATCCGAAGGCCGGCTCAACCTGAAGTTGAGAAGAACATCTGACCTCACTGTCAAGCATCTGTTAAACAAACAAGCATCGAACCCGATGGGCGGCTTAAGCTGAAGTTGATAAGAACATTAGACCACTCTGCCAGGCATCTGTTAAACAAACAGGCATCGAACCCGAAGGCCGGCTCAACACGAAGTTTAGAGGAACATTTGAACTCGCCGTCAGGCATCTGTTAAACAAACAGGCATCGAACCCGAAGGTCGGCTCAACATGAAGTTGAGAGGAACATTTGACTTCACTGTCAAGCATCTTTTAAACAAACAGGCATCAAATCCGAAGGCCGGCTCAACCCGAAGTTGAGAAGAACATCTAACCTCCCCGTCAGGCATCTGGTAAACAAACAGGCATCGAACCCAAAGGGTGGCTCAACCCGAAGTTAATAATAACATTAGACCTCTCCGTCAGGCATCTGTTAAACAAACAGGCATCGAACCAGAAGGCCGGCCCAACACGAAGTTGAGAGGAACATATGACCTCGCCGTCAGGCATCTATTAAACAAACAGGCATTGAACTCGAAGGCTGTCTCAAACCTTAATTGAGAAGAACATATGACCTCGCCGTCAAACATCTGTTAAACAAACAGGCATCGAACCCAAAGGCCGGCTCAACTTGAAGTTGAGAGGAACATCTGACCTCCCCATCATGCATTAGTTAAACAATCAGGTATCGAACCCAAAGGCCGGCTCAACTTGAAGTTGAGAGGAATATCTGACCTTGCTGTCAGGCATATGTTAAACGAATAGGCATCGAATTTGATGGCCGACTCAACCCGAACCTTAGAAGAACATCTGACCTTGCTGTCAGGCCTTACTTAAACAAACAGGAATCAAACCCGAAGACTGGCTCAACCCGAAGTTGAGAAGAACATCTGACCTAGCCACCAGGCATCTGTTAAACAAACAAACATCGAACCCAAAGGCCGGCTCAACCCGAAGTTGAGAAGAACATCTGACCTCGCCGTCAATCATCTGTTAAACAAAAAGGTGTGGAACCCGAAAGCCGGCTCAACCCAAAGTTGAGAAGAATATCTGACCTCACGGTCAGGCATCTGTTAAATAAACAGGCATCAAACCCGAAGGCCGTCTCAACCCTTAGTTGAGAAGAACATCTGACCTCGCCGTCAAACATCTGTTAAACTATCAAGTATCGAACCTGAAGGCCGGCTCACCTTGAAGTTGAGAGGAACATCTGACCTCCCCATCAGGCATTAGTTAAACAAACAGGCATCGAACCCGAAGGCCGGGACAACACGAAGTTGAGAAGAACATATGACCTCGCTGTCAGGCATCTGTTAAACAAACAGGCATCGAACCCGAAGGTCGGCACAACATGAAATTGAGAGGAACATCTGACCTCGCCGTTAGGCATCTGTTAAACAAATAGGCATCGAACCCGAAGGTCGGCTAAACATGAAGTTGAGAGGAACATTTGACTTCACTGTCAAGCATCTGTTACACAAACAGGCATCAATTCCGAAGGCCGGCTCAACCCGAAGTTGGGAAAAACATCTAACCTCGCTGTCAGGCATATGTTAAACAAACAGGCATCGAATTTGATGGACGACTCAACCTGAAGTTGAGAAGAACATCCAACCTCCCTGTCAGGCATTAGTTAAACAAACAAGAATCGAACCCGAAGGTCGGCTCATCCCGAGTTGAGAAGAACATCTGACCTAGCTGTCAGGCATCTACTAAACAAACAGGCATCGAACCTAGAGGTCGGCTCAATCCGAAGTTGAGAAGAACATCTGACCTCGCCGTCAGGCATCTGTTAAACAAAAAGTTATGGAACCCGAAGGCCGGCTCAACGCGAAGTTGAGAAGAACATCTGACCTTGGCATCAGGCATATGTTAAACAAACAGGCGTCAAACCCGAAGGCCGTCTCAACCCTTAGTTGAGAAGAACATCTGACCTCGCCTTCAGGCATCTGTTAAACAAACAGGCATCGAACCCGAAGGTCAGCACAACATGAAGTTGAGAGGAGCATTTAACTTCACTGTCAAGCATCTGTTAAACAAACAGGCATCAAATCCGAAGGCCAGCTCAACCCGAAGCTGAGAAGAACATCTAACCTCCCCGTCAGGCATCTGGTAAACAAACAGGCATCGAACCCAAAGGGTGGCTCAACCCGAAGTTGATAATAACATTAGACCTCGCCGTCAGGCATATGTTAAACAAACAGGCATCGAACCAGAAGGCCGGCCCAACACGAAGTTGAGAGGAACATATGACTTCGGAGTAAGGCATCTGTTAAACAAACAGGCATCGAACCTGAATGTCGGCTCAACATGAAGTTGAGAGGAACATTTGACTTCACTGTCAAGCATCTGTTAAACAAACAGGCATCAAATCCGAAGGTCGGCTCAACCCGAAGTTGAGAAGAACATCTGACCTCATTGTAAGGCATCTGTTAAACAAACAGGCATCGAACTTGATGGGCGGATCAACCCGAAGTTGGTAAGAACATTATACCTATTCGCTAGGCATCTATTAAAGAAACAGGCATCGAACCCGAAGGCCGGCTCAACCCGAAGTAGAGAAGAACATTTGACCTCGCCGTCAGGCATCTGGTAAACAAACAGACATCGAACCCGAAGGCCGTCTCAATCCTTAATTGAGAGGAACATCTGACCTCCCCATCAGGCATTAGTTAAACAAACAGGCATCGAACCCGAAGGCCGGCACAACACGAAGTTGAGAAGAACATCTAACCTCGCTGTCAGGCATATGTTAAGCAAACAGGCATCGAATTTGATGGACGACTCAACTTGAAGTTGAGAAGAACATCCGACCTCACTGCCAGGCATTAGTTAAACAAACAAGAATCGAACCTGAAGGCCGGCTCATCCCGAAGTTGAGAAGAACGTCTGACCTAGCTGCCAGGCATCTGCTAAACAAACAGGCATCGAACTTAAAGGTCGGCTCAACCCGAAGTTGAGAAGAACACCTGACCTCCCCGTCAGGCATCTGTTAAACAAAAAGTTATGGAACCCGAAGGCTTGCTCAACAGGAAGTTGAGAAGAACATCTGACCTCGCTGTCAGGCATCTGTTAAACAAACAGGCGTCAAACCCGAAGGCCGTCTCAACCCTTAGTTGAGAAGAACATCTGACCTCGCCGTCAAACATCTGTTAAACAAACAGGCATCAAATACGAAGGTCGGCTTAACCCGAAGTTTAGAAGAACATCTGACCTCACCGTCAGGCATCTGTTAAACAAACAGGTATCGAACCCGAAGGGCGGCTCGACCCGAAGTTGATAAGAACATTAGACCTTGCTGTCAGGCATCTCTTAAACAAACATGCATCGAACCCGAAGGCCGTATCAACACGAAGTTGAGAGGAACATCTGACCTCGCCGTCAAGCATCTGTTAAACAAACAGACATCGAACCTGAAGGTCGGCTCAACGTGAAGTTGAGAGGAACATTTGACTTCACTGTCAAGCATCTGTTAAACAAACAGGCGTCAAATCCGAAGGCTTGCTCAACCCGAAGTTGAGAAGAACATCTGACCTCACCGTCAGGCATCTGTTAAACAAACAAGCATCGAACCCAAAGGCCGGCTCACCACGAAGTTGAGAGGAACATCTGACGTTCCTATCAGGCATTAGTTAAACCAACAGGCATCGAACCCGAAGGCCAGCACAACACGAAGTTGAGAAGAACGTCTGACCACGCCACCAGGTATCTGTTAAACAAACAGGCATCTAACCCGAAGGCGGGCTCAACACGAAGTTGAGAGGAACATCTGACCTCGCTGTCAGGCATCTGTTAAACAAACAGGCATCGAACCCGAAGGTCGGCTCAAAATGAAGTTGAGAGGAACATTTGACTTACTCTCAAGCATCTGTTAAACAAACAGGCATCAAATCCGAAGACCGACTCAACCCGAAGTTGAGAAGAACATCTGACCTCACCGTCAGGCATCTGTTAAACAAATAGGCATCAAACCCGAAGGGCGGCTCAACCCGAAGTTGATAAGAAAACTAGACCTCGCTATCAGGCATCTCTTAAACAAATAGGCATTGAACTCGAAGGTCGGCTCAACACAAAGTTGAGAGAAACATCTGACCTCGCTGTCAAGCATCTCTTAAACAAACAGGCATTGAACCTGAAGGTCGGCTCAACATGAAGTTGAGAGGAACATTTGACTTCACTGTCAAGCATCTGTTAAACAAACAGGCATCAAATCCGAAGGCCGGCTCAACCTGAAGTTGAGAAGAACATCTGACCTCACTGTCAAGCATCTGTTAAACTAACAAGCATCGAACCCGAAGGGCGGCTTAAGCTGAAGTTGATAAGAACATTAGACCACTCTGCCAGGCATCTGTTAAACAAACAGGCATCGAACCCGAAGGCCAGCTCAACCCGAAGTTGGGAAGAACATCTTACCTCGCTAGCAGGCATTTATTAAACACACAGGCATCGAACCCGTAGGCCGGCTCAAACCTTAATTGAGAAGAACATATGACCTCACCGTCAAACATCTGTTAAACAAACAAGCATCGAACCCGAAGGCCGGCTCAACTTGAAGTTGAGAGGAATATCTGACCTTCCCATCAGGCATTAGTTAAACAAACAGGCATCGAACCTAAAGGCCGACACAACACGAATTTGAGAAGAACATGTGACCTCGTTTCAGGCTTATGTTAAACAAACAGGCACCGAATATTATGGCCGACTCAACCCAAAGTTGAGAAGAACATCTGACCTCGCTGTCAGGCTTTAGTTAAACAAAGAGGAATCGAACCCGAAGACTGGCTCAACCCGAAGTTGAGAAGAACATCTGACCTAGCCGCCAGGCATCTGTTAAACAAACAGGCATCGACCCTAAAGGCCGGCTCAACCCGAAGTTGAGAAGAACATCTGACCTCGCCGTTAAGCATCTGTTAAATAAACAGGCATCAAACCCGAAGGCTGTCTCAACCCTTAGTTGAGAAAAACATCTGACCTCGCTGTCAAACATCTATTAAACAAACAGGTATCGAACCCGAAGGCCGACTCACCTCGAAGTTGAGAGGAACATCTGACCTCCCCATCAGGCATTAGTTAAACAAACAGGCATGGAACCAGAAGGCCGGCACAACACGAAGTTGAGAAGAACAACTGACCTCGCCATCAGGCATCTGTTAACCAAACAGGCATCGAACCCGAAGGCCGGCTCAACACGAAGTTGAGAGGAACATCTGACCTCGCCGTCAGGCATCTGTTAAACAAACTGGAATCGTACCCGTAGGTCGGCTCAACATGAAGTTGAGAAGAACATTTGACTTCACTTTCAAGCATCTGTTAAAGAAGCAGGAATCAAATCCGAAGGCCGGCTCAACCCAAAGTTGAGAAGAACATCTGACCTCACCATCAGGCATCTGTTAAACAAACAGGCATCAAACCCGAAGGAGGCTCAACCCGAAGTTGATAAGAACATTAGACCTTGTTGTCAGGCATCTCTTAAACAAACAGGCATCGAACCCGAAAGCCGGCTCAACACGAAGTTGAGAGGAACATCTGACATCGCCGTCAAGCATCTCTTAAACAAACAGGCATCGAACCTGAAGGTCGGCTATACATAAAGTTGAGAGGAACATTTGACTTCACTATCAAGCATCTGTTAAACAAACAGGCATCAAATCCGAAGGCCGGCTCAACCCGAAGCTGAGAAGAACATCTGAACTCATCGTTAGGCATCTGTTAATCAAACAAGCATCGAACCAGAAGGCCGGGTCAACCCGAAATTGAGAAGAACATCTGACCTCGCCGTGAGGCATATGTTAAAGAAACAGGTATCAAACCCAAAGGTCGTCTCAACCCTTAGTTGAGAAGAACATCTGACCTCGCCGTGAAACATCTATTAGAAAAATAGGTATCGAACCCGAAGGCCGGCTCACCTCGAATTTGAGAGGAGCATTTGACCTTCCCATCAGGCATTAGTTAATCCAATAGGCATCGATCCCGAAGGCCAGCACAACCCGAAGTCGAGAAGAACATCTGACCTCCCCATCAGGTATCTGTTAAACAAACAGGCATCGAACCCGAAGGCCGGTTCAACACGAAGTTGAGAGGAACATCTGACCTCGCCGTCACGCATCTATTAAACAAACCGGCATCGAACCCGAAGGTCGGCTCAACATGAAGTTAAGAGGAACATTTGAATTCACTGTCAAGCATCTGTTAAACAAATAGGCATCAAATCTGAAGGTCAGCTAAACCCGAAGTTGAGAAGAACATCTGACCTCACCGTCAAGCATCTGTTAAACAAACAGGCATCGAACCCGAAGGGAGGCTCAACCCGAAGATGATAAGAAAATTAGACCTCGCTGTCAGGCATCTCTTAAACAAATAGGCATCGAACTCGAAGGTCGGCTCAAAACGAAGTTGAGTGGAACATCTGACCTCGTCGTCAAACATCTCTTAAACAAACAGGTATCGAACCTGAAGGTAGGCTCAACATGAAGTTGAGAGGAACATTTGACTTCACTGTCAAGCATCTGTTAAACAAACAGACATCAAATCCGAAGGCCGGCTCAACTCGAAGTTGAGAAAAACATCTGACCTCACTGTCAGGCATTTGTTAAACAAACAAGCATCTAACCCGAAGGGCGGCTCAAGCTGAAATTGATAAGAACATGAGACCTCTCTGCCAGGCATCTGTTAAACAAACAGGCATCGAACACGAAGGCCGGCTCAACCCGAAGTTGAGAAGAACATCTGACCTCGCCATCAGGCATCTGTTAAACACACAGGCATCGAACCCGTAGGCCGGCTCAACACAAAGTTGAGAGGAACATGTGACCTCGCTGTCAGGCATCTGTTAAACAAACAGGCTTCGAACCCGAAGGTCGCTCAACATGAAGTTGAGAGGAACATTTGACTTCACTATAAAGCATCTGTTAAACAAACAGGCACCAAATCTGAAGGTCGGCTCAACCCGAAGTTGAGAAGAACATCTGACCTCACCGTCAGGCATCTGTTAAACCAACAGGCATCGAACCCGAAGGGCGGCTTAACACGAAGTTAATTAGAACATTAGACCTCGCTGTTAGGCATCTCTTAAACATACAAGCATCGAACCCGAAGGCCGGCCCAACACGAAGTTGAGAGGAACATCTGACCTCGCCGTAAGGCATCTATTAAACAAATAGTCATCGAAACTGAATGTCGGCTCAATATGATGTTGAGAGGAACTTTTGACTTCACTGTCAAGCATTTGTTAAACAAACAGGCATCAAATTCGAAGGCCGGCTGAACCCGAAGTTGATAAGAACATTAGACCTCGCCGTCAGGCATCTGTTAAACAAATAGGCATCGAACCCGAAGGCCGGCCCAACACGAAGTTGAGAGGAACATCTGACCTCGTTGTAAGGCATCTGTTAAACAAATAGGCATCGAACCTGAATGTCGGCTCAACATGAAGTTGAGAGGAACATTTGACTTCATTGTCAAGCATCTGTTAAACAAACCGGAATCAAATCCGAAGGCCGGCTCAACCCGAAGTTGAGAAGAACATCTGACCTCACCGTTAGGCATCTGTTAAACAAACAGGCATCGAACCCGAAGGGCGGCTCAACGCGAAGTTGATAAGAAAATTAGACCTCTCTTCTAGGCATCTGTTAAACAAACACGCATCGAACCCGAAGGCCGGCTCAACCCGAAGTTGAGAAGAACATTTGACCTTGCCGTCAGGCATCTATAAAACAAACAGGCATCGACTTTCATGGCCGACTCAACCTGAAGTTGAGAAGAACATCCAACCTCTCATCCAGGCATTAGTTAAACAAACAGGAATCGAACCCGGAGGCCGGCTCAACCTGAAGTTGAGAAGAACATCTGACCTCACCGTCAGGCATTTGTTAAACAAACAGGCATCGAACCCGAAGGGAGGCTCAACCCGAAGTTGATAAGAAAATTAGACCTCGCTGTCAGGCATCTCTTAAACAAATAGGCATCGAACTCGAAGGTCGGCTCAACACGAAGTTGAGAGGAACATCTGACCTCGCCGTCAAGCATCTCATAAACAAACAGGTATCGAACCTGAAGGTAGGCTCAACATGAAGTTGAGAGGAACATTTGACTTCACTGTCAAGCATCTGTTAAACAAACAGACATCAAATCCGAAAGTTGGCTCAACTCGAAGTTGAGAAGAACATCTGACCTCACTGTCAGCCATCTGTTAAACAAACAAGCATCGAACCCGAAGGGCGGCTCAAGCTGAAGTTGATAAGAACATTAGACCTCTCTGCCAGGCATCTGTTAAACAAACAGGCATCGAACCCGAAGGCCGGCTCAACCCGAAGTTGAGAAGAACATCTGACCTTGCCATCAAGCATCTGTTAAACACACAAGCATCTAACCCGTAGGCCGGCTCAACACTAAGTTGAGACGAACATCTGACCTCGCTGTCAGGCATCTGTTAGACAAACAGGTATCGAACCCGAAGGTCGCTCAACATGAAGTTGACAGGAACATTTGACTTCACTGTCAAGCATCTGTTAAACAAACAGGCATCAAATCCGAAGGTCGGCTCAACCCAGAGTTGAGAAGAACATCTGACCTCACCGTTAGGCATCTATTAAACCAACAGGCATCGATCCCGGAGGGGGGCTTAACCCGAAGTTAATAAGAACATTAGACCTCGCTGTCAGGCATCTGTTAAACATACAGGCATCGAACCTGAAGGACGACCCAACATGAAGTTCAGAGGAACATTTGACCTCGCCGTAAGGCATCTGTTAAACAAATAGGCATCGAACCTGAATGTTGGTTCAACTTGAAGTTGAGAGGAACATTTGACTTCACTGTCAAGCATTTGTTAAACAAACAGGCATCAAATCCGAAGGCCGGCTCAACCCGAAGTTGATAAGAACATTAGACCTCGCCGTCAGGCATCTGCTAAATAAGCATGCATCGAACCCGAAGGCCGGCCCAACACGAAGTTGAGAGGAACATCTGACCTTGTTGTAAGGCATCTGTTAAACAAATAGGCATCGAACCTGAATGTCGGCTCAACATGAAGTTGAGAGGAACATTTAACTTCATTGTCAAGCATCTATTAAACAAACAAGAATGAAATCTGAAGGCCGGCTCAACCCGAAGTTGAGAAGAACATATGACCTCACCGTTAGGCATCTTTTAAACAAACAGGCATCGAACCCGAAGGGCGGCTCAACTCGAAGTTGATAAGAAAATTAGACCTCTCTGCTAGACATCTGTTAAACAAACAGGCATCGAACCCGAAGGTCGGCTCAACCCGAAGTTGAGAAGAACATTTGACCTTGCCGTCAGGCATCTATTAAACAAACAGGCATCGAATTTGATGGCCGACTCAACCTGAAGTTGAGAAGAACATCCGACCTCCCTGCCAGGCATTAGTTAAACAAACAGGAATCGAACCCGAAGGCCAGCTCAACCCGAAGTTGAGAAGAACATTTGACCTAGCCGCTAGGCATCTGCTAAACAAACAGGCATCGAACCCAAAGGTCGGCTCAACCCGAAGTTGAGAAGAACATCTGACTTCACCGTCAGGCAACTGTTAAATAAAAAGTTATGGAACCTGAAGGCCGGCTCAACCCGAAGTTGATAAGAACATCTGATCTCGCCGTCAGGCATCTGTTAAACAAACAGGCATCAAACCCGAAAGTAGCCTCAACCCTTAGTTGAGAAGAACATCTGACCTCGCTGTCAAGCATCTATTAAACAAACAGGTATCGAACCCGAAGGCCGGCTTACCTCGAAGTTGAGAGGAACATCTGACCTTCCCATCAGGCATTAGTTAAACAAACAGGCATCAAACCCGAAGGCCAACACAACACGAAGTTTAGAAGAACATATGACCTCTCCGTCAGGCATCTGTTAAACAAACAGGCATCGAACCCGAAGGCCGGCTCAACACGAAGTTGAGAGGAACATCTGACCTCGCTGTTAGGCATCTGTTAAACAAACAGGCATCGAACCCATAGGTCGGCTCAACATGAAGTTGAGAAGAACATTTGACTTCACTGTCAAGCATCTGTTAAACAAACAGGCATCAAATCTGAAGGCCGGCTCAACCCGAAGTTGAGAAGAACATCTGACCTAACCGTCAAGCATCTGTTAAACAAACAGGCATCGAACCTGAAGGGCGGCTCAACCTGAAGTTGATAAGAACATTAGACCTCGCTGTCATGCATCTCTTAAACAAACAGGCATCGAACCCGAAGGCCGGCTCAATACGAAGTTGAGAGGAACATCTGACCTCGCCGTCAAGCATCTCTTAAACAAACAGGCATCGTACCTGAAGGTCGGCTTGTTGCACCTCAAAATTTGCTTAACCTTTTCTTACCTGGTTTATGTTTCATTGCATTATCATTTGTATAGTTATATCATTTGCATATCATGGTACCATTCATATAGCAGGGGATCAAGTGTGATTCTTCTCAAGAGAAGCCTAGCAAGAGGTCTCATTCCAGATTGGGGAGTGGTCAAAGTCATCAGAAGGTGGTTTGAGTGCCTAAGGGTTTAGATGTTTGAGTGTGAATCTTCTCCTAACTTGAGGATCAACTGAAGACCATCAAAGGGTTGTGAAGTGTTGAATGTTAGAAGAGGATGTGTATGGATCTCATAGAATTCAAAGAGGGCCATGGGAGAGTTTAATCAAGTCATTTTGTCAAATGCAAGAGCCACAGTTGAGGTGCAAGCAATTAGGGTTTCATCTGGATCAATCCTAGGTCAACTGTGCAATTGAAGAGTATCAAAGCCTACTTTTAGGTCATGGAGTTCATGAAATGATATGTTGAGACATTTGTGGTGTTGTTCCAAGATCAAGTCAAGAAGAATCAAGAGTGTGGGAAGTTGCTAAATTAGGGTTTCAGTGCAAAATTCCTTGTTTAGTGCCTAACTTCAAGTCCACATAAGTCAAAATGAAAGTTTCAAATGGATCTTTGGCCCACATGAAACTTGTAAAGCATCTTAATACCTTTAATTTGAGTACTAGAAGTCCTCCATTAGATTTATAGAACTCAAGTTATGGCCCAGACAAGTTACAAGTCCTCAGATGCCACTGAAATTTGTCTGTGAAAATCATATGATTTCAAAGCTATTTTTGACCTAGAAGGAGGTTTCACTTGAACTTTTGGCCAACATGAAAGTTGTTCCTCATGATCTTAGCTTTCTAAATTGTACTAGAAGTCTTCCATCTGATTTGTAGAACTCAAGTTATGAGGTTTACAAGTCAGGGGTATTTTGGGAAAGTGAGATTATAGGCCATTTTAAATCATAGGTCAAAATCTCTAACTTGCACTCTTCAAATGGAGATTTGTTCAACATGGAACTTGCTCAAAACATGATTTTAAGTGCAATCAAGTGATCATTTGGGATTGGTTTGGCTTGTAGCAAAAAGTCACTTAAAATGGCCTAAAAAAGGGAATTTTTTCAAATGGATTAAGGAGGGAAAATTGACTTTTTGAGTTAGAGGACCAAAACATGTCATGTAAGTACTTTTTTGAATGGAAATCACATTCTAAGCACATTGGCATTGGCAGAATTTTGAGCATAGGCCAAGTTTTGGGTGTTGTCATTTAGATTACTTCACCATGAAGTTACATAATCAAAAATAGCCATTGGATCAGATACAAGGATGAAATCCCAGCCATTCACACTCCACATGCTGCTATTAGTTGAATTGAACCATTTTGGAGCCAAAACATTGCCATTTTCGTGTACACTCAGGAGCAAAAAGTGGTGAAATTTTGAAAATTCATTTTGGGCCTAGATGCAAGGATTGGGCTTTCTCTTGATCAATATCCATTGTATATAACATTTCTAACCTTCACAAATCATCAGTTTTCGAAATTGGAGCAGAATTGATCAAGAACAAGCTTGAAAAAGTGAAGAACTCAAAAAGTGAATTCTCAGATCTAGATCGTTTCAAGCCAAATTGTGAGTTGAGAAAGCTTTATTGAAGATCATTGAACGATTCTGGAGAGTTTTGTGATGCTTCATCAAGGATTAAAGGCTCAGTGGAAGTTCTCCACTAGGTACTTGAATTTCAACATATCTCTCTTAATACTTGATGATTCTTTTCCATTTTTGTTTCTTTGCACTCCTTGAAGCATGTAGATCATTTCTGGATGATAATTGTTAATGTTTATGACGTTCGAAATTTGGAGCTCCAAACTTGTGAGATTTTGTATGGACTGTTATTGCATGATTTTGCTTGATCTATAACCTCCATGACATAAGGTTGAGTTTAGAATTAATTTGGAGAGGTTTTGATGAACTTGAGTTTTTGGTACCAAACTTTATTTGCTTAGTTTTTCTCTCATGTTGCATTATTAATAATTTTGGTTGATATATTTGGAATCCTTGCGAGACGTAGATGAATTTTGACGTAAAAAACTCTAAAAACGGTTGAGTTTTGCATTTTATGTGTGTTGTTGTGCACTTTGTGGTGGCCGGAATGCTTGGTAGGGGTGACCGGAGTGTTGCTCCGGCGGTGGAAATTCTGGTTGGAGAAGAAGGAGGGTAGCCGTCCGATTTGAGAGAGATAGGAGACCGAGTCTTCCCATCATGGGTGCGAGGAGGCGCCACGCGTCCTAAGGCCAAAACGGCGTCGTTTGGCATAGGGGAGGGGACTGGGCGCGCGCGGGTTCGATCCCGCTGGTGTGCATTTTGTTTCTTTTTTCTTTCATTTTCGTTTGCTTTTTTTTATTTTTGTTTTGTGGGCCTAGCGCTTTGCTTTTTGCACCTCCTGGGAGGCCCAGTCTGCCATTTGCACTGCATTTTATTACTGTCTACACCATTTATTTTCTGTTTTAAGTTTAGTTGGTTTTATTTTCTGTTTTGGTGTTGTTCCATTTTAAATCATTTAAAATAGCTCTAATAATCATAAAAATACAGAAAAATAATTTTTAAAAACTTTAAGATGTCTAGTTTTTTCTGGATATTTTATTTTTTTTTTTCGTTTCATTTTCTATTTTAAAACAAATTAAATGTTGGAGCTGTTTTATTTGATTTAAATTGCAGTTCTGTTCTTTCTTGATTTTATTTCCATGTTTAAACTTCTTATTTTTGCATTATTTTTTTTGAGCATGGTGTTAATATGTTAATTGATCTTTGGATATTTTTTTTCATAATTTTTAAGTGCTGTTTTCGTGTGATTTGAATTGACTTTTGTTCCCTCTCCATTGCTGCCTTTGTTTGGGACACTCTTGGTGTTTTCCCTCTGTTGGGGCACTTCCCTTTTGATTCTTAATCTCCCCTTTTGACCCCTGGTCCCTGATACCTTAGGGGTCCTTTGAGATTTTATTTGGCATTTTTAGATGCATTTTCATATTTTTCATGTATTTTGCAAGTTGCTTGTGTTTGTGTTGTTCTCTCTTGAGTGTCTTTGCTTGTTTGGCTTGGTTGGTGACTTTGGAGCTTGCTTGGCTTGGAATCCTTTTTGGGAGGTCTTCTGGACTTGGTGTATCTATTTTGGCTTGAATATTGGAGCTTGGAGTTGAAGTTTCCTTTTCTTTTAGGAGTTGTTTTAGGAGCTTAGGAAATTAGGGTTTTAGGAAGAGCCATTAGAGCTAGTTTTGATTCTTTCATCAAACATAGAATGCATTGTGTGCTTCTATTCCATCCAATGATGTAAATTCCTCCTAGGGAAACTCCATCTCTCCTTTGGAGGGATGTGTGGTATGCCCATAGTTGAGTAGAACTTTGAGGATACATTTCCATTTTAATGTTGGTATTTGATGATTTCCTTTGGTTTTCATCTGGTTCTCAACATTACAACCTTGATCTTGATGATTAATCCTTTGCTTGGAGGTGTTTGCTAGAGCTTGAAGATGAAATTTGATGAAGCTTGAAGATAGAAGCTAGCTTGAGGATGAAGTCTTGCTGTCAACTTTGCAGTCTTTTCAACTATGCTGTTTAGAGCTTGTTGTTGCTGTCTGCTGTAGGAGTTTGTTGTTGCTGCTTGGGTTGCCTCCTATGTATCTTTTGTTTTTCTCTATATTGTCTGTTTGCTTGTGCTGATTATCTCTAGGTTTGAGGTGGAGCTTGTCTCCTCTTGCCTGTTGTTTTCTCCCTTGCCTCGCTGGTACTGTTGTATAGCATGCATTTTACTGTTTACTGTTTACTGTTTGCTTCTTTTGCTGTTTCCCCTAGGATCTCTGATTTCCTCTGTGCAAGAGGGAATTATGACAGACATTAGGTTTTGACCCATGTATGATAACTGTAGGTAGATTCCCCTTTCAACCATAGTTTTAGGGTGTCTCTCTTTTCTCATCTCAAAACAATTCAAAAACACAGTAATAAGGTTAATTGAAGTCGTGCGTTACGAGCCTTAAGCTATCTGGGAAAAGGTTGGTGGAGGGTCTCTCTCCAGTAATCTGGATGTTAGTGTGGTACTCTTTGGGTGACATACGAAGCGTTCACTCCTGGGTCATAGTTGTCGCTACCGCGAAAGTAAGGTGCAGGCAAAACAGAAGAGTCGCCACCTTTCGTTATTTATCCCTCAGAGCGGGAAAGGAAACGATCGAAAAAACCTGACGAAAAGGGTATAAGACGAGGTCATCGCAACCATTGTCTGGGTTCGGGAGTCGGTTACGCAAGGGGAAGGTATTAACACCCCTCACGTCCATCGTACTCGATGGGATCCACGCTTGTTGTGTTTATCTGACGGGTTGGTTTTATCTATCTACCTATCAAGGCTGGCTTAAAAGGAAAAGAAAATGACTCAGCAAAGCGTCGCGCTTTATGCCTACGTATTCTCATCAGAGAATGAGAAATCAGAGTCAACGTAGTTCGCCTAACTACAGGTTACGGGGAAGGTGGCTCACCAATACGTCAGTATTGTGCACGTACTCTCAACAGGTATGAGAGATCAGAGCTTACGTAGTTCGGGATAATACGGATTACGGGAATTTAGATTCATCTGTTTTATCGAGTAGGGTTAACAAACAGTTCCAGCAGTTTGGCGTACGCAGCTCGACCCTTGGAGACTTAGGCGTTACCGTTTGCGGTAGAACTGGGAGTTAACGACACTCTTTTCTTCAGAAAAGCTTCCTTTGAATTATGGGCCCACGGGGCAAAAAGGTTTGAAGTTTGTTTTCTGTCTTTTACGGAAGAATTGTTTTTTATGAATGTTTGCAACTAATATCGCACTAGAGACTATGATCTGAGAGTGAATGCATCGCATGTCACCCAAAGGGTGCCATACTAAACATCCAAGCTGTCGGAAAGAACTCTCCGACAACCCTTTCTCAGATAGCTTAAGGCTCGTAACGTACGACGTCAGTTAACCTTTATTACAGTGTTTTAATTTGTTTTGAGATGAGAAGAGAGAACGAATAGGCTCAACTAAAGGGAGACTATCAAGTCCTAATGTTGTCATGCCAAGGATTCATCCTATGGTGGAGGTTTGAAACAGGGAACTCCTAGAAGTTATCATGCATAGGTTTCAACCTAAAGTTCTAATCATCACTTCCTTATCAAAGGAAGTGAGATTCCTAAGGGATCATGTCAATGATAAACAGAAACAGATAAAGCATCAACATAAACAGTAAACAGTAAACGACTGTAAAATGCATGCAATGATAGTGAGGGAGGAAATGTGTGTGGGGGCATCAGCCTCCACAAGCTCATCTCGACCTCAAGCCAGATATGAATAACTGTAATCATACAGGAGAATAAAATAAAATGCCATCAAGCAAATCACAAACCACATAGGCAAGGGAGCAGAGCTCTACCGAATACCCGCAAGCAAAGCCATACAGTAACAATACAAGCATAGGGAGCAACTCAACCTCTAGTGCAATCATGCTCCTAGTTTACATCAGTCTAAATATGAACTTATTCTAATGCATCAAGCAAATCAAACAAGCCACACCAATACAATTGCACAGAAAGCAAACAGACAGACAAGCAGCTCAACAGCTTCCACAGCTTCACAGCAAAGCAATCTTCTGACAGCAGTTCAGTCCTCAGTCTTCAAATACTCTTCAAGGATATCATCTCCAATAGCAAGTATCAACTTGCTTCTTCAAGCTTTCAATACATCAAGCATAAGTATCAACTTATTCTTTCTTCTTCCTCAAGCCTCAGCTCTTTCTTCCTTACAAGTATCACCTTGCTCTTCTTGATCTACAAGCTTCAGCTTCAATGGTAGTCTTCAAACACAGAGAAGTGTCAACTTCTAGCCTCTTCAACAAGGAACTCCATCCTCTAGCAAGGGAGAAAGATTTATTTGATAAGAGCAAAGTTTGGATGGTTGGTAGCAGAGTGAAGACCAAAGGTCACCACTAAGCATCCTATCATCAGAGAAAGGGACCCTCAAAGGTTCTACCAACTTGTAAAGAGCCACACATCCTACCAAAGGAGGGATGAGGCCTTTACAAGGTGACCTTACATCATAGGGAAGAATGGAAGTGATCAACATCTTCCATGTTTATGAAGGAAGAGAATCTATCTAGAAGCTCTGCCTACAAACCCTAATCTTAACACCTAATCAACACTACACCAAAAGAAGGGAGATCTTCACATCCAAGCTTCTTCAAACACTCCATGGTAGCCCAAACTTGTCTTCAACATAATCCAAGAGCAAGAGGGACAAAACCCTAATCTAAGGGAACTAAAGAAGTCATTCAAGTTGAATTAGTGCATTAGAATCATCTAAAGTTAGCACTTAAACTAAAATCAAACAAATATAGTAAACTACATTGTAAATTCCTACAAAAATTCCTAAGGGACCCTAATTCAATCATGAATCTACCATACAAAAATCAGAGGTTGAATCATCCACCAAGTTCTAGATATAAAACCTAAATCATAAGGTACTAACCATAAACCCTAAAAAGGGAGCTCCTAAAGTTTCAACCCAAAACTACCACCTAAATTCATCACAAAAATTTGAGAAACATCTAGGGGGAACATGCATATCTATGCTAGCTACACACAAAAAATCAAGGCAAGAATCATCATCACATGATCAAACCAAATTCAACAAAATAAAGCATCAACCATGATTATTTCAATATCAATTAAAATTCAACAAATGCAAATAAAATAAAAAATGCATGAAATATTAATATTTTTTATCTAAAAAAAACTAGATTCAATGATGAATCAATGGAAAAAAGAATGGAATCATTTGAGTTATTTTTCAATTTTTTATGGATTATTCAATAACCTATGCAAAATGAAGAAATAAAAGAAAATCAATGAGAAATTAATAAATGCGTGGTGTGAATAGCATATTTTCTCAGTTCATTATCCAGACTGGGCCAGAAGTGGGGTGCTGATATCAATTAGTGACTTAAGCCCATGACCAACATTTAAGTTATACGGTGCGTTTTGGCTTTTACTCGGACTCTTCACAAAATCTCCCTCACTCGTGGCCGTTAGATCCTCATCTGGTCAAAGGTCCACATCTAATCCAATGGTTATGAGGTTGTTTTCTTCCTTTTGAATTTCTGAACTTCCTCCACCTGCGCGTGCGATGGTCACCGCCGGTGACTTCTCCGGTCAGCCTCATCCAACCCTAACTCTCTCCACAGGCCTCCATTCCAAATGGTTACTACACGAATCTTGTCCCAAATTTCACAAGGAATCTTCCTATACTACTCAATCATTCTAAAATCTCAAGAATCCAAGAATAACAATCTCAACCAAAAATTGCATAAACCCTAAATTGTCACTAATCTTCCAATTAATGATCCAGAAAGCTTCCTACACCAACCTACAATGATTCTAACCTAACAAATCCTATTGATTCTACTTAAATTAAGTCATGGAATGAGAATTACATACCTGGTAAAATCGCGTGAATAGAGTACTCAAATCTTCAAATCAACCCTCAAGAACTTCCAAACTCCTTCACTAGCATCCAAGGAAGGTTCTGTATGCAAAGAAATAAGTTGAAATGCCTTGAATTCTTGAACTCGATTCTGAGTTGCAGATGAATAATTTGCAATGCCAACTCACGATTCTTCCACAGTTTTGCCTTGAATTCAATCTAGGATCAACCACTAACACTAGAGCAAGCTATTGGGAGCCAAAGAATGGATTGAAATTGATCCAAACCTTGTAACAGAATTGGATTTGCAAGAAGAAATTTCAAAGTTCAATCTCACTATTCTCCCTCAATTCTCACCAACCTTGTCCTTGGATCACTTCATGTGTTTATATAGAGCATGACTGAATGATCTAGAAAGTTCTGGATCACTCTAATGAGAAGTTCAATATCTCATGTCATGGAAAATTCAATCTCATGCCATCCTCATACCAGCTCTGCTAACATCTTTCATTTGCCCTTCAACCTCATCCAAATTCTCCTCAAATAAGATTATGAAGGTGTTTGAATGTGTTAGCACCTTGGTTTTGCACTTGTGTGTAGTTTGGCATATGTAACTTAAGCCTTAAGCAAGCAAATGCAACTCCATGATTTTAACCTCAAATGAGAAAAGTAATATTTACAATGCCTTTAAAATGTCATTTCTGATCAAAATGACATATTACATGCCTTATCTTGGCTTTGGAATGAAAAATCACAAATTTGGTCCTTTTAATGAACTTTAATTCTTCCTTTTTAAGCCAATTTTGCAATTTTGAGTTACAAGCACTTCCAACCTCTCATGACCACTTGGCTAGCATTAAAACATTGTTTTGAACAAGTTTGATGTTGAACATTTTCCCATTTGAAGCTTGCAAATAGGAGTTATGGCCTTATGATTGAAATGACCTGTAATCTCCAAATGTCCAAAATACCCTTGACTTGTCAAAGCCATAACTTGAGTTCTACAAATACTATCAAGGACTTATAGTACTCTCTAGAAAGCTAAGAGGATAAGGAACAACATTCATGTTGACCAAAAGTTCATAGGAATCATCCTTCTGGGGAAAACGTTTCATGCAAGTTGGGTAACTTTCAAGCTCCAAATTCACATTCCTCAGATGACTTGTAACTTGTCAAAGCCATAACTTGAGCTCTACAAATCCTATCAAGGACTTCTAGAACTCAAATTAAAGCTAAGATAATGCTCTACAACAATAATGTTAGGGGCAAGATGAGATGACAATCACATCTTGAGCTAAATTACCTTGAAGATAGGGGCCAAACTAGGGGATTTTACACTGTCAAGCCTTAGAAACCCTAGCTTGCAACTTCTCAAACCCTTCAATCATGATGAGTTAACCTTGGAATCATCCTTAGAACATCTTAATGCATCAATCCATGATCACATGGCTCTTGTATTAGGTCTCAACCTTCTTCAAATCATCAGTTGACTTAGGGTTGACCCAGTCAAACCCTAGCTGCACCACTCATGGCTGAGGCTTCTTAATCTTGCACAATGACCTGTCTAGGCTTCAAAGTGATCTTCAACCCTTCTCATGAGCTCTCTCAAGACCTAAAGTACAACTTCATGGCTTCAGAATCATCTGATGGTCTTCCCCATACCTCTCAAGTTAGGAGACCTACACACTTGGCTTCAACCACTCTCTCTGAGGATCTTTTAACTTCTCTGACAAGGATATCAACCCTTAAACATCTGAATAACCTTCTTAGCTAGCTTCATAGTCTTGTATAGCTCTTAGTTGGTAATCATACCTCTTGATATCCTGAATACATGTCAATGAAATGCAAATGATAATGCTAATGTGAATGAAATGAAACATAAGCTAGGTAAAGAAGTGTTGAGCAAATTTTGGGGTGCAACAGCTGCCCCTATTCAAACGGCTTGGACCTGACTGGGTGAGAAGCGAACGACTCTCAAACAATCAAGGTAGAAGACGGTTGAATACCAAAAAACCCGAAAATTTGCCAACTGCACAAGTACACGGTACTCTGATGGGACAAATCTTCGGAAACTGAAATAATAGTTGCACGACAACTAGCTGGAGAAATACTAATCTGAATCTCCGTCGGGATGATTATTCGATTTCGCTGCAGCTTCCTCCTCAAGTCATCAAGGGATCACTGGTCACTCGGTAACCGGCGATACATAGCTGATATTACCATCAGGCATTCTACGGCACTGCGGCAGAAGGATTCCTCGGGACTCATCAGGTCATTAGGGACTTTTTAACAATCAAGTTAATTATGCCGTCGGGAATTCAAAGAAATTTTCGGGGGTCAGCCGGACTTCGTCAGTAAGTCAGAGATAGAATCCTTGGTCAATCATGAACCAAACAGGGATATCCAAACTTCTGCCATCAGGCACTCCACATCAACTGAGACAACTAGGTTGACCTCACAGTTGGACTTCGTCAATAAGTCTTCAAATGGAACCCTTAATCAATCAAGAACCACTAAGGATATACAATCTTTTGCCGTCAAGCACTCTGCGTCAGCTGGGAGAACTGCTTTGACCTCGCAGTCAGACTTCATCAGTAAGTCAGGGGCTTTGGCACCACTGCCGGACTTCAATCATCAAGTCTTCAAGGAAATTTCAACTTCTCTGTTGAAAACATGCTGGGGATGACACATCTCCGCTGGGGATTCTGGAGAACTATCAAGTAACTCTGCTTCGGGGATCCAAAAATCATTCTGGGCAAATAAACTCAGCTGAGGAAATCAAGAATCATCTTGAACAAATAACTCCCTCGGGGACTTCAAGAATTGTCCTGAACCAATAACTCTGCTGGAGATTTCAGGAATCATCCTGAGCAAACACTCTGCCGGGGACTCTAAGCATCAACTTAAGCAACCCTCTCTGGTGACTTCACCGGGGATTTTAAGGATCATCTTAAGCAATCAACTTCACTGAGGAATTCAAGAATCATCTTGGGCAAACGACTTTGCTGGGGAATTTAAGAATCATCTTGAACAAACCATTATGCGGAGGAACACCTGCAAAACAAGAACGGCAATGTCCTAGCTCATGTTTCATATGCATATGATCGACAATGGTGCAATGCTCCATACGGTGGAAATGCTACGTGTTTTTAGGGTAAATGCTATGCAATCATGCAAAATGCTATGGCCCTATCAGCAAAATAAATGCTGAAGGGAGAATCCTCCTGTCAAGGAGAAAGGACCACTCTGGTGGAGAGGAGGAATCATCCTGCCAAGGAGAAGAAGTTACACCAATCTCAATTGGATTCCGCCTGAGGAAACGAACTTCGGTTGACTGCTGCAGGGGAATAAAGCTCTACGAGAACCTGAACCTGCTCCTCTAGGTATTCAAACCACAAGCTACTGAGGAAACGATATCAATTGCAGAAATAAACTGCACGATATTCACAGCAAAACTTTCCTGGAGATACCGACTCCGGTGGGGAAATACAGCATCAACTATTCAACGCTCTACTGGGGAAAACTAATCATGGCCCCCACGGCTTCCAAGAACTCGGCTCTCTTGGGGAACTGCAAACTCGGCTGGGGAGGGTAACTAGACGCTGGAATAAATCCTACTTGTCGGGGAAAATACAACTCTGTGGGGAATCTCAATTCTGCTGGAGACTTCAGTCTGCGCTATCGAAGGCTGAACACTTGCGAACGAGAAAACTGCACACTGACCCAGTGCTGGAAAATGAACTCATACTTTAGTGCATGACTCAGCTGGGGAGATGACGATCCTTCAGGATACATCTGATTGGGGAGAGAGTCTTCTCTGTTTGGGGAGACATATCAATGCTTACAATCTCATGTTCAAACTCCACGGGGAGGTGCTACTGAACTTGTTGGAGAAGAAGGAATCATCCTGCTTGGGGACGCATACGGCGTACTGCCTGGTATATGCTACACCTTAAACAACACAAACAAACAGACAAGATACCCTTCTCAAAGGGACCTATCAAGGTTATCATCTTGTGACAACGTTCAAGTAATTCATTGTTTCAACAATCAGTGGCCTAGGCCAGTAAGTTTATGTATGCGCATTTTATCAAAAACATCGGCGTCCTTTTTCGCAAACAAAACAGATAGATGCTAAACAGGCAAACAAAATTGCTGAATAGTATACATTTTATTTGATAACAAACCCCTGAATGGGTAAAAATGTTTTACAACAGATGCAAGCTCCTGGAATGAGGAAGCTGCGCAAATATAAAAACATAGATATACATTAGTATATACACAAATGTCGGCAATGAGGCGTAGACGAACACCATGAGTTGATCCCTCTATGACCCACTCGACTTCGACACTTCTCCGACGTTTTAGCTTCAGAAGAGATTGATTCAGATAAACAGCCCTCAGGTCTTCCAAACCACTAAACAATGAGAGTCCATACACGGAACGCAGTCATTTGCTTTTTCAAATCCCTAACTTTTGCCTGAATCGCCCTTCAGGGTTTTCAATTCACCGGGATACCCTTTTTTGCCAAAGTCGTCCATCCGGGTTTTCGACTTTGCGGGTGTACATTCTTTTCTTTATATCCCTAATTTTTGCCCGAACCTTTTTCCTTTTTTATGGTTCGCCGGGATGCCCCATTTTTGCCTGGATATTCTTTTTTTTTCCAGCGGGTCATTCTTTAAGCAAAGTATTTTTTAACTGCGTCCGCATTCACCGGGGATGCGAAATCTTCGCCATCCATCGTGGATAACAACAAGGCTCCTCCCGAGAAGACCTTGCTGACGACGTACGGACCTTCGTAATTGGGAGTCCACTTGCCCCGGTGATCGGAGTGTGGAGGAAGAATCTTCTTCAGGACGAGATCACCCGTCTGAAAGCTTCTAGGATGCACCTTCTTATCATAAGCTTTCTTCATTCGGCTTTGGTACAGACGACCATATGCAATCGATGCTAACCTCTTCTCGTCCATCAGGCTGAGTTGGTTTAGTCAGTTCTTAATCCATTCTGCCTCATCGAGTTTCACGTCAACCAAAACTCGTAAAGAAGGAATCTCAACTTCTAACGGTAGGACAACTTCCATACCGTACACCAGTGAGAAAGGAGTTGCCCCGGTTGATGTACGCACCGTGGTACGATAACCGTGCAGTGCAAACGGCAACATCTCGTGCCAATCCTTGTAGGTCACAACCATCTTCTGTACAATCTTCTTGATGTTCTTATTGGCCGCTTCAACGGCGCCATTCATCTTTGGCCGGTAAGGAGATGAGTTGTGGTGTTCAATCTTGAAACTCTGGCACAACTCCTTCATCATCTTGTTATTCAGATTTGAACCATTATCAGTAATGATCCGCTCGGGAATTCCGTAACGACAGATGATGTCCCTCTTTATGAATTTAGCCACCACCTGCTTGGTCACATTAGCATATGAGGCTGCCTCCACCCACTTGGTGAAGTAGTCGATAGCTACTAGAATGAAGCGATGACCGTTAGATGCAGTGGGCTCGATCTTGCCTATCATGTCGATACCCCACATGAAGAACGACCATGGGGAGGACATGACATTTAACGGGCACGGCGGCACATGAATCTTATCAGCATAAATATGGCATTTATGACATCTCTTCGCGAATTTAAAGCAATCCGACTCCATCGTCAGCCAGTAGTATCCTGCTCTCAGGATCTTTCTCGTCATGGCATGCCCACCGGCGTGCGTACCAAATGTGCCTTCATGGACCTCTTCCATGAGCATGTTCGCTTCTTTCTCATCTACACATCTGAGTAGCACGAGATCGTGGTTTCTTTTATACAAAGCTCCATCAGGATTGAGATAAAAATTTCCAGACAGCCTCCTCAGAGTCTTCTTATCCTGGGTTGACGCTCCCGCGGGATACTCCTTAGTCATAAGGAAAGTCTGGATATCGTGGAACCATGGCTTGCCGTCGGAGGCTTCCTCGATCGCAAAGACGAATGCAGGTCTATCAAGATGAGAAAGGACGATTCTTGGAGCTTCATTCCAGAAATTGACTTTATACATCGAAGCCAACGTGGCTAGGGCATCAGCCATCTGATTTTCAGCCCTGGGCACATGATGGAGTTCCACTCGATCAAAGAACGGAAGCAGCCTTCTGGCATAGTTCATGTACGACACCAATTCGATTGGCGAGTCTCCCACTCCCCTTTAATTTAGTTGATCACAAGTGTCGAGTCACCATATACGTCTAGGTTCTTGATTCTCAAATCAATTGCTTCTTCTAGACCCATGATGCATGCTTCGTACACCGCTTCATTATTGGTGACTGGAAACGTCAATCTCGCAGTAAACGGGATGTGGGATCCATGGGGAGTCGTGATGATCGCCCCAATGCCACTTCCATAAGAGTTAACCGCCCCGTCAAATATCAATTTCCACTGGGATTCCCTATCTGGACCCTCGTCGGGCAACGGTTCATCACAATCTTTTGCTTTAAGAAACATGATATCCTCATTAGGGAATTCAAATTTCATCGGCTGATAATCCTTGATCGGCTGTTCGGCCAGGTATTCAGACAATACGCTGCCCTTAATGGCCTTCTGGGAAATGTACTGAATGTCATATTCCGTCAACACCATTTGCCATCTGGCAATCATGCCCGAAAGCGCTTGTTTCTCGAAGACGTACTTGATCGGATCCATCTTCGAAATTAGCATGGTGGTGTGATTGAGCATGTACTGTCGTAAACGTTTGGAAGCCCAGGCTAGTGCACAACACGTTTTCTCCAGCATTGAGTAACGAGATTCACAATCTGTGAATTTTTTACTCAAGTAGTAAATGGCATGCTCCTTTCTCTCCGTCTCGTCATGCTGACCGAGAACACACCCCATACAATTCTCAAGAACTGTCAAGTACATGATTAGGGGTCTTCCGGCCACTGGGGGTATCAAGATCGGAGGTTCTTGTAGATACTGCTTTATTTTGTCGAATGCCTTCTGGAAATCCTCGTTCCAGATAATCGCCTGATCTTTCTTTAACAGTTTGAACATTGGTTCACACGTGGCCATGAGCTGAGAAATAAACCTTGCAATGTAGTTTATTCTGCCCAGGAAACCACAAACTTCTTTTTCTGTTTTTGGCGCTGACATTTCTTGTATTGCTTTTATCTTCGCAGGATCAACCTCGATGCCTCTTTCGCTCACGATAAACCCCAGTAGTTTTCCAGACCGTACTCCGAAAGTACACTTGTTAGGATTCAGCCTCAACCTGAACTTCCTAAGCCTGTCAACAAGCTTTAGCAAATTAACCAGATGTCCTTCCTCCATTTGGGACTTCACAATCATGTCATCAACATAGACTTCAATCTCATGATGAATCATATCATGAAACAAAGTGACCATTGCTCGTTAGTAAGTGGCCTCTGCGTTCTTCAGACCGAAAGGCATTACCTTGTAGCAAAATGTTCCCCAGGGTGTAATAAACGTAGTTTTCTCCATGTCCTCCGGCGCCATCTTGATCTGATTGTAACCGGAGAAGCCATCCATGAACGAAAATACAGAGAACTGAGCTGTATTGTCGACCAACACATCAATATGAGGGAGCGGGAAATCATCTTTAGGGCTCGCCCTATTCAAATCCCGATAATCGATGCACATTTGCACCTTACCGTCCTTCTTCGGTACAGGCACTATGTTGGCGACCCACGGAGGGTAAGTAGTGACCGCTAAAAAGCCAGCATCAAGCTGCTTCTGCACTTCTTCTTTTATCTTAACGGCCATATCTGGTCGCGTCCTCCGAAGCTTCTGCTTAACGGGAGGACAATCTTCTCGCAGCGGCAAGTGATGGACCACGATGTCAGTGTCAAGTCTGGGCATATCTTCGTATGACCAAGCAAAGACGTCACTATACTCTCTCAGCATCTCGACCAATCTCTGCTTGACATCACTCCATAATGCAGCTCCTATCCTGACATTCCTGACCAGTTCTTCAGAACCCAGATTCACAATCTCGATCTCTTCTTCGTGAGGCAGAATAACTTTCTCTTCTTGTTTCAACAAGCGGGCCAACTCTTCGGGAAGGTCTTCGTCTTCATCAATCTCTTCTTCGGCTTGATAGATCGGGCAATCAAAGTCAAAGTGAGTCGTAGAAGGTCCAGAGTCGATGTCATCTGCTATGTGGATCCTACAATAACAAGGGTTAAGCTTAAAACAAGGATGGTATCCCTTGCCTGTCACAATTGGAGAAAGTAAATCATTACTCTTTGCCTGTCACTTGGATGGTATCCCTGATAGACCAGTTGTTGAGGCTCTCGCCTGATTTGCTTGGTTGGATCCAAGAGTCCAGATCGCAATCGCTGTCTTCGCCGTCTTCAGACACTGCGTTGACACTTTCAAATATCACCCCGCCGCTTGTAAACTGGATCGGCCCTTTACCTAGTGACGCACTGCGAGAGGAGGAGGCTTCAGCCGCAGGAGAGTATCCTAACCCAAACTTGTCCTGTTTGTTACGTATTTCTAGAATTCGCCCCCAACCTAGGGTAGATCCGGCTTGAACAACGGCCCGGGCTTCCTTGAAGGAAGAGAGAGTCATCTCTGGTTTCCTAGTGATTACAGGAGCTATGTTCTTGACTTTAACAGCTTCGAACGCCTGACATAGAGTTTCTTGGATTTCCCCATCCATCTCAACATACTTGAAGGACGACAAATGGCTCACCATTATGTCTTCCTCGCCACAAACAGTCATGATGCTGCCTCCGACAGCATACTTGAGTTTCTGGTGCAACGTGGAGGTCACGGCGCCAGCAGAATGGATCCATGGCCGGCCTAGGAGACAACTATAGGCTGGCATGATGTCCATAATGTAGAAGATTGCGTCGAAAGTTTCCGGCCCAACTTGGATTGGTAGCGTCACCTCCCCGAAAACATGACGTTTGGTTCCATCGAACGCTTTCACAACCAGATCACTGGGTGTGCAAATCAATCCTCGAGTATCCAAATTCATAAATGTTTTCTTCGGTAGAACATTGAGCGATGACCCTGTGTCCACCAACACATGAGACATAATCGTTCCCTTACACTCTATCGATATGTGCAGAGCACTATTGTGGTTCCTTCCCTTCGGCGTCAGCTCCAAGTTAGTGAACCCTAACCCGTTTCCAACATTCACGTGGGCTACGACCCCTTCCAACTGGTTGACCGATATTTCCTACGGCACATACGTGGCATTCAAGACCTTTAACAGTGCATTGCGATGTGCCTCAGAACACAGCAACAGATTCAGAATGGAGATTTTCGAGGGTGTTTGATGGAGATGATCCACGATCTTGTAATCACTCTTCTTAATCAACCTCATAAACTCTTCAGCGTCTTTAACAAGTAAGTCCTTCTCTACCCCACGAGGGGTTTCTTCGACGACTTTACTCTTTCCCTTATCGGTTACTTCAGCTTTGTTCGCCACAACCTCCGGTGGAGCAAATACCCTTCCGCTGCGTGTGGTTCCGCCAATTCCCACTAGGTTATCCACACACGACCCTGATGGTTCCAATTCCATCTTCTGTCTGTTGCAGTAGACGTCTGCCCCATAATGCCATGGGACAACATTGGTGCTTTCGAAAGGTATCGGCCCAGCCTTGGTGATGGTAATCGTGGGCGGTCTGGGTGCAGAAATAGTGATCGTCCTGCGAGGGATGGTGATGGTGGCAACCTCATCATCTTGCTTCAACATTACCTCTCCAGATCCACATTCGGCCCTCCGGCTAAACTGCAAGATCCCTTCGGTCATCAAACTCTGAATCCCTTTTATCAACTGTCCACATCCATCAGAACGAGTCGTACAGCCCATACATAATTCCCCACAGCCTGGGAAGAAACCTCTCTTCATCAGCTTGGCTTTGACAAAGCTAAGCGATGTCTTCAAATCCCTGACGTCAGTTAGTAGATCCAAATTCTCGTCTTCAATAATGGCATTCACCCCACCTCCCCTATGATTCGGCATAGGGTTCTTCGTGACGTTTGGCACATTATCTGAGAAGTTGATGATCTTAGCATCCACCATGTCTTACACCTTGTGCTTGAAGGCTTTGCAATTTTCTCTCGTGTGGCCTGGTGCCCCTGAGTGAAACTCACAAGTTGCATTCGCATCATAACCTGGCAGAGGTGCCCCTGTCAAGGGAGCCAGGGTTCTCTTCTGGATTAGCTGCAATTGAAGCAGAGTCTGTAACAGCTGAGCATAAGACATAGGCGGCGTTTCAAGATGACGACTCGACAGAGGTGCCCTGTTCTGATACTTTCTGTACCCTTGCTGATTTGGTTGCTGCTGCTGCTGCTGTGGTTGGGGTTGTTGGACAGCGGGGATGGTTATACTGGCCACCTGCTGGTGCTGGCCCTTGCCCTTCCTTCGAGCATTAGACACGGTGCTCGTCTCTCCTTCTCGCCTTTTGTTACCATACGATTTCTTTCCTCCTCCAGCTGAGGATAAATCACCTTGAATTTTCCCCAGTTTGATCCCGTTTTCAACGTGCTCACCCATGATAATGAGATCTGATAAGCTTCCAGACATACTGCTGACCAATTTCTCGTAATAAACCCCTAGGAGGGTAGCTACGAACATTTCAACAAGCTCCCGTTCAACCATCGGCGGCTGAACCCTAGCTGCTAATTCACGCCACCTCTGGGCGTATTCTTTGAACCCTTCATTGTTCCTCTGTGACAAATTTTGCAGTTGGACCCGGTTCGGAGCCAAGTCACTGTTATATTGGTAATGGTGCACGAATGCTTCAGCAAGTTCCTTCCACGTGCGCACACTGGTAGGTTCCAGACTCATGTACCATTCCAGGGAGGGCCCGGACAAGCTATCCTGAAAGAAGTGCATCAGCAACTTCTCGTCTTCAGAGTGAGCAGACATTTTCTGGTAGTATGATCTCAGATGGACACGAGGGCAAGTGGTGCCCTTGTACTTCTCAAAGTCGGGTACCTTGAACTTGGGAGGCACCTTGAAATCAGCAATCAGTCCCAGCTTGGACATGTCAACACCCATAGTGTTCAGGTTCTCGAAATTCCTCATCTTGTCCTCGAGTGCCTTAAGCCACAGACGTGCTTCAGCTGTCAGCTCTCCCTCAGCACCTCTCTGTGAGAACACATCGTCTTGACGGTCTTCTAACCATGGCTGAGGCCCATACAGATTTCCAACACCTGTGTTGCCGTTGCCCAGCCCAACATTGACATTAGCTTCGAAATTCCCATTACCGACGCCAGTCGTATTACCATTGAGTCCCATGTTAGCGATCCCATTGTCGTTGGCACTACCGTTCCCCCCAGTCACGGGGATGCCATTCTGAGGAGTTTCAACAGGTGGAGGGGTTGGAACAGTCCCACCATGGAGTACACCATTGCTGTCAACCCTTGAAATCAGAGGTTGGACCAATGTTCTAAGCTGGTCTTGGCCGTTGGCAACCACTTGCATGAGCTCCATGAAGCGGTCCATCCTCTCTCGGAGTTCTTGAACGTCAGTCTGCACTTGCTCCATAGCTCTAGCTCGATTTGCTTTGGTCGGATAACGGTGGATAGGCCTTTGATCAATCCTGGAACAACCTGCATACACAAAGGGTTAGAAAAAACGACAAAGTGCTCGTTATGCAGATGCTTCATGCAAATGCAAACGTGTGTCTGTGCGTTAGGGAGATTTCCCCCGATCCTAGTGCCTGAGTGCGAGTGCTGATAATAAGAAGTCCGAGTCCAGTCATGGAAATAACATCTCATATATAAAGAAAGCCCATCATGGTGGTACACAACGTCACTGGATACAAGCAGAATCAATAGCATGACCTCGACCAACAAGCCTGGTGATGGTCAGCATACAATAATGATCAACACAAAAGGATTACAAATAGTCAAGCACGGCCACGGGCGCGAAACTCTTCTAACAACCCCTTCGTTTCTGGATGATCAGGCCGAGTGAGCAACCCTTCGACGAGTAACTCTCTCTGCATAATGGTGTATTGAAGACCTTCAACCGAATCTTCCCATGCTCCTTCGCTGAAACAATCTTCTAACTTCCGCTTCTTGGATTCAAACATCAGCTTGCGCTCCTTCAGGTTAGCAAGAGCCTTGTTGAGCTGGCATTCAGCGGCTTATCTGCGAGCGGTTTCTTCATCAAACCTTTTCTCACTAGCCTTCCCCTGGGCTTTCAGCTTAGAGATCTGTTGCTTTAGCTTATCCTCCCGTTCTTTGCCGTTGGCTAGGGTGGCCTTCCAATGCTGATTGAACTTGGATATTCTCTGGTACGCTTCATCCAAGTGTTGCTTCTTAGTGGCCAGTACGTCATTAACGGCTTTGAAGTCCCGACCCAAGCGCTCACGCTCAGCCGTCTGCTTAGTCAAATCTGTCCCTAACTGGTTCACCGGCTCCGTCTGCCTCTTGAAGGAATGAACGGCTTCGCTTTTCTCGCTTCTGAGTTGAGCCAATTCTTTCTCCAGTTCTTCATTTGCCTTCTTCAGCTCGTCTCTCTCAGCTAACACCTGATTATGCTGCTGAATAGGCACGGTGGTAGGCTCTTCAATCACTGGAGGGCTTTTTGGCTTGGCAGGAGGAAACGGCATCCCTATAGCATCTGCTCTGGCTCTGATCCAAGTCACATACGGAGCGTAGGCTTGGCTATTACTTTTCCCCAGCAACGGCTTTCCCCGCTTACAGATACCATTCCAAGCGTGCTGAAGCTTAGACAACATATCCCCCTCTAGAAGTCCAGTGAGGTACAGAGATTACTGCACCTCTTCATTCTTCGGCGGAGCTCTCAAAGCATAAGCAAACTGTTGGACCAGCAGAGATGGATTATAGTTGATACAGCCCTTCCTGCCTATCAAAGGCACATTTGGAAACCCACTGCAGCTGAAGATAATCTCAGTACCCAACCTATCTCTATCAAACCAGGCAATATCCTCCACTGACAGACTCATCAAGCGCTCAGACCACTCAGCTGCGGCTGCAGACGAAGTAAAGGGACCCTTCTTGGGTAGGTGACTATCAAGCCATCTATAGAGTAGGGGCATACAACACGAGACATTCTTGCCCCTTCTATTCTCGTTTTTGTAGTGGACGGAATGGTAAACATCTCCAATCAAGGTAGGGACTGGATTGCCTGATGCAAAGATGTGGAAGGCGTCGAAGTCTACAAAGTCGGGCATATTGGGGAACAGAAGGATGCCATATATGCACAGAGCAAGGATGTCGTTGAACACGATCCAACATCCGTCTTTGGCGCACTGCTGAGCCTTTCCCACTAAGAACTGCAAGGAGAAACCGGGAACCCTGTTCCAACTAGACAAGACCAACTCGGAGGCATCTAGGTGAAGTGAGGGAGCTAGACTAGCCAGATTAGGCTCAGCATCCATATGAACAAAGGGCATCTGACTCTTGATAGGCACACCTAACAAATCAACGTACTCCTCTAGTGCGGGTGCGAGAATAAAGTCCTGGAAAGTAAAGCATCTCAACGGAGGATCGTAGAACTGCAGCAGGGCGTGCAACCCATTCAACTCAAACACAGAGGGTTTACGAACCAGGCTGAGCAGTTTCCCATAAGACTTTTTGAATTCATCTCTCACAGAATCATCTGCCAAAGCAATCAAACCAGTCAGCTGAACAACATCAGGAGTGGGGAGCTTGTAGGCCACAGTCTTCCTCAGAGAGCCCATGATAGCACAATAGGAGGCAAGAAAACCTGAACCAGGGGAAACGGTACCTGCAACACAGACACACGTTAATGAAATGCCAATGAGTATGCAACGCAATGTAAAATGCAATCATGCGGCAGGAGATCAAGACAAATGTGCTGTTGAGGAGATGAGGGCTCTGTATCAACAAAACCACAGTACTGCTCTGTCAAGAACAACCACTATCTCTGATAAGAGGAAAACCTAGGTATCGGACCATAAATCTACTCTCTGATGATGAGAACCTCTGATACCAACAAAACTGATTCACTATCAAGAAAACCAGGTAGTCTGAAGGTTAAGGCTTCCTGCAACAAACCCAACCCTGCTCACAGGTATGGACCTAACCTGACACAAGTTCGGCATCCTATGCGGTCATCAGCGTCACAGACATTCAAGAGGGGTGATACAATACCCAAAAGGTGTGGCATCACCGTCTCCTGAAGCGGCCTCACTCAGCTGAATTCCAAATGATCGGTCCCCATAGTCGACAATCCTCCAAACCAACAACCCCTCAGGCCCAAAGGGCCGGAAAAGAAGTCAACCGGGAGAACCTCGTTTGAGCGTGGATTTCATGAGACACTAGTGCCTGCAAAGCAAGCACGCGCCCACTAATTTCCACAGCTAATGCTAGGTACACTCAAGCCTGGGTCTGGCTCCTCACTCATCAGAATGTCCCTCCCACAACAGCACAGATAATCATATCATACTGAAAATAAAGTGCGGGAAATAAAATGCGATAAATAAACACAACCCAACAAGTAATCATACAAGCGCTAGGATTGACTCTCGAAGGGGACGTTGGATCCCCAAACTGACTCGCATACGGGATGTTGGATCCCAGGAAACTATCAATTCCCCAGCAGAGTCACCAGCTGTCGCTACCGCGAAAATAAGGTGCCGGCAAAACAGAAGAGTCACCACCTTTCGTTATTTATCCCTCAGAGCAGGAAAGGAAACGATCGGAAAAACCTGACAAAAAGGGTATAAGACGAGGTCATCGCAACCATTGTCTGAGTTCGGGAGTCGGTTACGCAAGGGGAAGGTATTAGCACCCCTCACGTCCATCGTACTCGATGGGATCCACGCTTGTTGTGTTTATCTGACGGGTTGGTTTTACCTATCTACCTATCAAGGCTGGCTTAAAAGGAAAAGAAAATGACTCGGCAAAGCGTCGCGCTTTATGCCTACATATTCTCATCAGAGAATGAGAAATCAGAGTCAACGTAGTTCGCCTAACTACAGGTTACGGGGAAGGTGGCTCACCAATACGTCAGTATTGTGCCTACGTACTCTCAACAGGTATGAGAGATCAGAGCTTACGTAGTTCGGGATAATACGGATTACGGGAATTCAGATTCATCTGTTTTATCGAGTAGGGTTAACAAACAGTTCCAGCAGTTTGGCATACGCAGCTCGACCCTTGAAGACTTAGGCGTTACCGTTTGCGGTAGAACTGGGAGTTAACGACACTCTTTTCTTCAGAAAAGCTTCCTTTGAATTATGGGCCCACGGGGAAAAAAGGTTTGAAGTTTGTTTTCTGTCTTTTATGGAAGAATTGTTTTTTATGAATGTTTGCAACTAATATCGCACTAGAGACTATGATCTAAGAGTGAATGTATCGCATGTCACCCAAAGGGTGCCATACTAAACATCCAAGCTGTCGGAAAGAACTCTCCGACAACCCTTTCTCAGATAGCTTAAGGCTCGTAACGTACGACGTCAGTTAACCTTTATTACTGTGTTTTAATTTGTTTTGAGATGAGAAGAGAGAACGAACAGGCTCAATTAAAAGGAGACTATCAAGTCCTAATGTTGTCATGCCAAGGATTCATCCTATGGTGGAGGTTTGAAACAGGGAACTCCTAGAAGTTATCATGCATAGGTTTCAACCTAAAGTTCTAATCATCACTTCCTTATCAAAGGAAGTGAGATTCCTAAGGGATCATGTCAATGATAAACAGAAACAGATAAAGCATCAACATAAACAGTAAACAGTAAACGACTGTAAAATGCATACAATGCAAGTGAGGGAGGAAATGTGTGTGGGGCATCAGCCTCCACAATCTCATCTCTACCTCAAGCCAAATATGAATAACTGTAATCATACAGGAGAATAAAATAAAATGCCATCAAGCAAATCACAAACCACATAGGCAAGGAAGCAGAGCTCTACCGAATACCCGCAAGCAAAGCCATACAGTAACAATACAAGCAAAGGGAGCAACTCAACCTCTAGTGCAATCATGCTCCTAGTTTACATCAGTCTAAATATGAACTTATTCTAATGCATCAAGCAAATCAAACAAGCCACACCAATACAATTGCACAGAAAGCAAACAGACAGACAAGCAGCTCAACAGCTTCCATAGCTTCACAGCAAAGCAATCTTCTGACAGCAGTTCAGTCCTCAGTCTTCAACTAATCTTCAAGGCTATCATCTCCAATATCAAGTATCAACTTGCTTCTTCAAGCTTTCAATACATCAAGCATAAGTATCAACTTATTCTTTCTTCTTCATCAAGCCTCAGCTCTTTCTTCCTTACAAGTATCACCTTGCTCTTCCTGATCTACAAGCATCAGCTTCAATGGTAGTCTTCAAACACAGAGAAGTGTCAACTTCTAGCCTCTTCAACAAGGAACTCCATCCTCTAGCAAGGGAGAAAGATTCATTTGATAAGAGCAAAGTTTGGATGGTTGGTAGCAGAGTGAAGACCAAAGGTCACCACTAAGCATCCTATCATCAGAGGAAGGGACCCTCAAAGGTCCTACCAGCTTGTAAAGAGCCACACATCCTACCAAAGGAGGGATGAGGCCTTTACAAGGGGACCTTACATCATAGGGAAGAATGGAAGTGATCAACATCTTCCATGTTTATGAAGGAAGAGAATCTATCTAGAAGCTCTTCCTACAAACCCTAATCTTAACACCTAATCAACACTACACCAAAAGGGAGATCTTCACATCCAAGCTTCTTCAAACACTCCATGGTAGCCCAAACTTGTCTTCAACATCATCCAAGAGCAAGAGGGACAAAACCCTAATCTAAGGGAACTAAAGAAGTCATTCTAGTTGAATTAGTGCATTAGAATCATCTAAAGTTAGCACTTAAACTAAAATCAAACAAATATAGTAAACTACATTGTAAATTCCTACAAAAATTCCTAAGGGACCCTAATTCAATCATGAATCTACCATACAAAAATCATAGGTTGAATCATCCACCAAGTTCTAGATATAAAACCTAAATCATAAGGTACTAACCATAAACCCTAAAAAGGGAGCTCCTAAAGTTTCAACCAAAAACTACCACCTACATTCATCACAAAAATGTGAGAAAAATCTAGGGGGAACATGCATATCTATGCTAGCTACACACAAAAAATCAAGGCAATAATCATCATCACATGATCAAACCAAATTCAACAAAATAAAGCATCAACCATGATTATTTCAATATCAATTAAAATTCAACAAATGCAAATAAAATAAAAAATGCATGAAATATTAATATTTTTTATCTAAAAAAAACTAGATTCAATCATGAATCAATGGAAAAAGAATGGAATCATTTGAGTTATTTTTCAATTTTTTATGGATTACTCAATAACCTATGCAAAATGAAGAAATAAAAGAAAATCAATGAGAAATTAATAAGCGCGTGGTGTGAATAGCATATTTTCTCAGTTCATTATCCAGACTGGGCCAGAAGTGGGGTGCTGATATCAATTAGTGACTTAAGCCCATGACCAACATTTAAGTTATACGGTGCGTTTTGGCTTTTACTCAGACTCTTCACAAAATCTCCCTCACTCGTGGCCGTTAGATCCTCATCTGGTCAAAGGTCCACATCTAATCCAATGGCTATGAGATTGTCTTCTTCCTTTTGAATTTCTGAACTTCCTCCACCTGCGCGTGCGAAGGTCACCGCCGGTGACTTCTCCGGTCAGCCTCATCCAACCCTAACTCTCTCCACAGGCCTCCATTCCAAATGGTTACTACACGAATCTTGTCCCAAATTTCACAAGGAATCTTCCTATACTACTCAATCATTCTAAAAGCTCAAGAATCCAAGAATAACAATCTCAACCAAAAATTGCATAAACCCTAAATTGTCACTAATCTTCCAATTAATGATCCAGAAAGCTTCCTACACCAACCTACAATGATTCTAACCTAACAAATCCTATTGATTCTACTTAAATTAAGCCATGGAATGAGAATTACATACCTGGTAAAATCGCGTGAACAGAGTACTCAAATCTTCAAATCAACCCTCAAGAACTTCCAAACTCCTTCACTAGCATCCAAGGAAGGTTTTGTATGCAAAGAAATGAGTTGAAATGCCTTGAATTCTTGAACCCGATTCTTCCACAGTTTTGCCTTGAATTCAATCTGGGATCAACCACTAACACTAGAGCAAGCTATTGGGAGCCAAAGAATGGATTGAAATTGATCCAAACCTTGTAACAGAATTGGATTTGCAAGAAGAAATTTCAAAGTTCAATCTCACTATTCTCCCTCAATTCTCACCAACCTTGGCCTTGGATCACTTCATGTGTTTATATAGAGCATGATTGAATGATCTAGAAAGTTCTGGATCAATCTAATGAGAAGTTCAATATCTCATGTCATGGAAAATTCAATCTCATGCCATCCTCATACCAGCTCTGGTAACAGCTTGCATTTTCCCTTCAACCTCATCCAAATTCTCCTCAAATGAGATTATGAAGGTGTTTGAATGTGTTAGCACCTTGGTTTTGCACTTGTGTGTAGTTTGGCATATGTAACTTAAGCCTTAAGCAAGCAAATGAAACTCCATGATTTTGACCTCAAATGAGAAAAGTAATATTGCCAATGCCTTTAAAATGTCATTTCTGATCAAAATGACATATTACATGCCTTATCTTGGCTTTGGAATGAAATATCACAAATTTGGTCCTTTTAATGAACTTTAATTCTTCCTTTTTAAGCCAATTTTGCAATTTTGAGTTACAAGAACTTCCAACCTCTCATGACCACTTGGCTAGCCTTAAAACATCGTTTTGAACAAGTTTGATGTTGAACATTTTCCCATTTGAATCTTGCAAATAGGAGTTATGGCCTTATGATTGAAATGACCTGTAATCTCCAAATGTCCAAAATACCCTTGACTTGTCAAAGCCATAACTTGAGTTCTACAAATCCTATCAAGGACTTCTAGTACTCTCTAGAAAGATAAGAGGATAAGGAACCACATTCATGTTGACCAAAAGTTCATAGGAATCATCCTTCTGGGGAAATAGTTTCATGCAAGTTGGGTAACTTTCAAGCTCCAAATTCACATTCCTCAGATGACTTGTAACTTGTCAAAGCCATAACTTGAGCTCTACAAATCCTATCAAGGACTTCTAGCACTAAAATTAAAGCTAATATCATGCTCTAAAACAATCATGTTGGGGGAAAGATGAGATGACAATCACATCTTGAGCTAAATTGCCTTGAAGATAGGGGCCAAACTAGGGGATTTTACACTGTCAAGCCTTAGAAACCCTAACTTGCAACTTCTCAAACCCTTCAATCATGATGAGTTAACCTTGGAATCATTATTAGAACATCTTAATGCATCAATCGATGATCACATGGCTCTTGTATTAGGTCTCAACCTTCTTCAAATCATCAGTTGACTTAGGGTTGACCCAGTCAAACCCTAGCTGCACCACTCATGGCTGAGGCTTCTTAATCATGCACAATGACCTGTCTAGGCTTCAAAGTGATCTTCAACCCTTCTCATGAGCTCTCTCAAGACCTCAAGTCCAACTTCATGGCTTCAGAATCATCTGATGGTCTTCCCCATACCTCTCAAGTTAGGAGACCTACACACTTGGCTTCAACCACTCTCTCTGAGGATCTTTTAACTTCTCTGACAAGGATATCAACCCTTAAACATCTGAATAACCTTCTTAGCTAGCTTCATAGTCTTGTATAGCTCTTAATTGGTAATCATACCTCTTGATCTCCTGCATACATGTCAATGAAATGCAAATGATAATGCTAATGTGAATGAAATGAAACATAAGCTAGGTAAAGAAGTGTTGAGCAAATTTTGGGGTGCAACAATAGTCTCTAGTGCGACTGAGATTGCAAACATCTTAAAAAACAGTTCTTTCGTAAAAAAACTCAAACAAACAATCAAACTCTGTTTTTGTCCTCTTTGACCTCTAATCAGGAAAACCCTTTCTTAAGGAGATAAAAAACTGTCAGACAAACTTGTGTCTTCCGTAGCCCGAACTACGTTTGCTCTGATCTTTCATGCTGTATGAAAGTACGTAGGCACGAGATGTGATATCTCGGCGAGCAACCTTCCTCCCTTAACCCGTAGTTAGGCGAACTACGTTGACTCTGATTTCTGTTCCAGACGGGAATACGTAGGCATAAAGTGTGACACTTTGCCGAGTCATTTTATTTTCTTTTTAGACCAGACCTTTAGAGTAGATAGATAAACACACTAGAAAACAAGCATGGATCCCGTCGAGTACGACGGACGTGAGGGGTGCTAATACCTTCCCCTTAACCGACTCCCGAATCCAGGATTTGGTTGCGATGACCATTCCTTTCCCTCTTTGCGTTAGGTTTTCTCTGAGCGTTTCCTTTCCCTCTTTTGGGATAAATAACACACGGTGGCGAATCTTCTGTCATGGCCGGCGCCGTTTTTCGCAGTAGCGACAGCTGGCGACTCTGCTGGGGACGTTCTGGTTCCCTATGCAAGTCAATCCTAGCGCTTGTTTTTCCGTCTGGGGTTTTGTATTTATTTTTCTGTCTTTACTTTCAGTACTGTATATATTTGTTGTTGTGCTGTGGGTAGAGGGTTAGTTTGAGAGATAAGCCGGACCTGGGCTTGAGTGCACATAGACTTAGAAGTAGAGAGTAGTGGTTAGCCTGCTTGCTTTGCTCGCACCAGCTAGCTACGAAATTTACACTCAGACGAGATTCTCTTTGATGGCATCTTGCCTGGCCCTTTGGGCTCGACAGGTTGTTGGACTTGAGGGTTGTCGATTCTGGGAACCTATCATTTGGGATTCGGCTAAGTGAGGCCTCTTCAAGGGATGATGATGCCACACCTTCTGGGTATCGTATCATCGCTCTTGAAAGTCTGTGACGCTGATGACCGTATAGGATGTCGTACCTCGTCTGCGAGTTAAGTACATACCTGTGAGAGGGTAGGTGGGTCTTTTTGCAGGAAAACTCTGGCCTCAGACTACCTGGTTTGTCTCTGTCAGTGAGAATTGGTTGTGAGGGTTCTTTTGTGGTTGGTTTGGTTTGAGGAGAAGATTTGATGGTTCTAAAGTGGCAGTACAGCACAACACAGTTCTTCAGCATTGCACTTGATCCCCTGTCTGCATATGCATCTGCATTTTCAAGTTTGCATTTTATTAACATGTATTTATATTGCAGGTGTGCTCTTTCCCCTCAGATTCTAGTGTTCTTCTTGCCAGACATGGAGTCCATGAAGAGAACAGTTGCTTACAGGTTGTCGTCTCCAGATATCAGTTCCTTATTGCAATTGGTTGCTCTAGCAGATCAGAGAGTGAGGGCTGAGTTTAGAGAGTCTTATGGGAAACTGCTCAGTTTGTTGTGCAGACCTTCTGTGTTTGAGATGACTGGATTGTATACCTTGATGCAGTTTTACGAGCCTCAGTTGAGATGCTTCTTATTCCCTGATTTTATTCTGGCTCCGACTTTGGAGGAATATTCTGATATGCTAGGAGTGCCTGTGTTAGATCAGATGCCTTTTAGTCACGAGGATACTGAGCCTGAGTTGGCTAAGCTTGCTGAGATTGTCAGTTTAGATGCTTCTGAGTTCCCCGGAGGTTTGGTCAAGTTGAATGGAGCTTATGGTTTTCATCTTTCTTGCTTGGTTGAGAAGGCTACGCAGTGTACGAAGGATGGATGTTGGATTGTCTTCAATGCTATTCTGGCTGTTTGCATTTATGGGATTGTATTGTTCCCGAACCTGCCTGATTTTGTTGATTCAGATGCTTTCTTTATTCTTGCCTCGAAGAATCCGGTGCCTACTCTCTTGGGTGACGTTTATCATTCTATTCATTATAAGAATGAGAAGCGTCGGGGAAAGAATGTTTCTTGCTGTGTACCTCTTCTATACAGGTGGTTTCAAGGACATCTTCCTAAGAAGGGACCTTTTGTTGATACTGCTGGTACTTTAGATTGGTCTTCCAGATTGATGGGATTGTGTGCCGAGAACATTGTTTGGTTTGATCGGAACTTGCTCGGAGTGGATATTATATATAGTTGCAGTGGCTTTCCGAATGTTCCTTTGATTGGACGGAAGGGTTGTATTAACTATAACCCTTCTCTACTTGTGAGATAGTTTGGCTATGCTTTGAGGGACTCTCCGGTTGAAGACGAGATATAGGAATCTCTGTATCTCACAGGGTTATTAGATGGAGATGTTTTGGTTAGATTGAGGCGTGCTTGGGTAATATTCACAAAAGAGGAAAGACATTTCTTAGTAAGAGTGACAGTCGAGCTTATAATCCTTATCAACTCTGGATCCATGAGAGAGTTAGGACTTCTTTGATGCCATATCCTTCTGCAGAACCTTTGTATCTTTCGGTGGTCGAGGAACCTGCTTCAGTAGAGATTGAGAAGGTTGACAAGCTGCTGGCTGAGAAGGAAGAGTTGCAGAGAGCAAATGAAGAGCTAGAGAAAGATATTTTCCAGCTTAGGCATGAGAAGAATGAGGCAACTTTCACTTTGAAGAAGCAGACTGAGATGATTAATAGGTTGGGTTCAGGTTTGACCGAAGAGACCAGCAAGAGAGAGAAAGTAGCAGTAACCCTGAATGGTGTTAGTAGTGTACTTGCTACTAAGAAAGAACTTCTGAACAAGGCTTATTCTCGACTTTCCAAGTGGGAATCTTTGTGGAATGCCACGCTTACTAGCCGTAAGGAGCGTGAAGATGAGTTGAAGCTTCAGATTTCCCAGTTAGAGGAGCAGCTCAGTGCTAAGGATGCGAAGATTGCTGAAGAGGTATCTCTTAGACGTGACGCTGAGTCTAGAGTGAGCAACATGGTCAAAGAGACTAGAGTTGGTGAATTGAAGGCTGGCTCCAAGAGATGCAAGGTTGATGAGTGTTTTGGCAGGGGAGCCTGTGAAGAGGACGCAAAAAAGCTGAGATCCACCGTCGAGCGGCATGCATTACTGATACAGGAGTTAATCTCCAGACTAGGTCATTCAAAGACGTTGAGGATATTGGAAGATGTCAGGGTGCGCCATTTGGCCTGATTTATCTTTGCTTTTCTCTTGTTATCTGTACTTCTATTTTGACCATCGCCAGGCTTGTTGGCCGAGGTTTTTTCAGTTGTATCTTTGTACTCTGCCTCTTGGCATTTGTTTATGTATGAGGTTTCTGTTTATGCGTTTTCTTACTTGGGACTCCATTGTCGTTATGGCTTCTTCTCCGTGTTAGCTCCCAAATTTGACACTGCCTTGGGTTGCTAAACATTAAGACATAATTAATGTCTAAGTAAAATGAAGCAAAGAGGTTTCGACAGCCTCTAAGGAATCTTCTAAGCTAAACGGTTGAAATAACTTAGAAAAAATTAAGAAACCTAAAGTTATGAGCATTTCGACCGTGTCAGAGGTAGTTCGACCGAAATTCTGCAGGAGGATTGCTACGTCGTTTTGAAATTCAAAATTTGGAGGGAGCGGTTCTGTTCATAATACACGTGGCGAGTTCTAGAGCAGGAAGTTAGATGCAATTGACACTTGTTAGATCGAGGAGATACTAGGAAGTTTTTAGCAGTTAATTATTAGCATTATAAATAGGGATTTGTTAAACAGATTTCTGGGTGTTTTACCATTTGTACAAAGTAATTCCAATCAAATTTACTCAAAGTACCCGAGTGTGAGAAAAGAGTATTTTCACGGAGAATGTACGTTATGTAAAATCACCAACTTTTCAATAAAGTCTTTTACAATTTCAGCAACATTTACATTTCCTCTATCGAATCACTTGTGCAAGTGTTACCTTTTTGCCTTTACCTTTCCTGCATCCTTTACTCCAATTCCTCTTTTTCTTTAAACTTTTTACCTTCTTCGATCAGCCTTTTACAAATCTTTTACAGCGTTTCTTTAAGTTTATGCACTTTAAAATACCCAGTCAAAGTCTTTTTCATTACAAGCACATTTACCAATTCGTTATTACAAGTACTTTAAATCTAATTCTAAACGAAGAATACTTTAGCACATGTCCTAGGATCAATTTGATCGATCCTGTGAGTCACCAAAGTCAAATTTGGAAGATCAGCGGTTGTTTTCCGATTTTCAAGGGAAACAAAATGGCACGCCCAGTGGGACAGTGCTAAATATCCCCGCGATTTAGAATTAAAAGATTCTCATTGACAAGTCTTAATAGTCTTCGTAGAAAGTACATTATATGTTACTAAGAAGTGGTAGAATTACCGTTGCTAACGAAGAAAGACGAACAATCCTTAGGAATATGGCGACGGAAACGAACCAGCCAAACAATCCTAACCCACAAGTCGAAGGTTCTAGCGAAGGAACCAGTAATAACATGGTCCCACCGCCTATACCATCGACAGGAGAGCAAGTAGCGCCTCCCATAAGGTCAGAACAAACCTTCGCCCCAGTAGGATCTGGGACAAAGATAGTTAGGCCTTACACACCACCCGTATTGGAGTATATTGGGCCACCAGTGTCGAATCCCCAAACTCCAATAGCAGGACCATCAATGTTAAGGCAGTTTTCCCCTTTTGGTCTTTCGCAGTTGCCAAGGAATCCCCCGTATGGGATGCCAACGACTGTAATGCAGGGGCTGCAAAATGCGCCCCCAATATTTTCTGAAAACACAATGGTGTCACCTTTGCAAGGATCAGGACCTGGTTCAAACATTGGTCGAAACCCTCAGAGTTTAAGTCTAGGATATTCGACTCAAGGTCCCAATCTAACCAATACGTCTGTTGCCTGTTTGAGGCCGCAGATGGATGAGAGTAACTTACAGATGGTTCAAACCCTCTCCCAGACTATGGGTGAGATCTTTCAGCCATTAATTCGAGACACAACTCACGCTAACCAACAACTGGCGACACAGTTAACACGCTTGACTGAATTTATAAGGGTACCTCCGTTAGAAAGGAACCAAGACCCTGTGGAGAATACTCCACAACAAATTCCAAGAGTGGCGCCAGAAGCCAATTTAGAGAACCAAGGAGGAATAAACCCTTATGTTGTCGAAACTCCTAGAGTCCAGGTCGAGGGAAACCCAGAAATATTTATGGTGAATCGAAACCAGGATGCAGACAATGTGGTCCAGCAAGTACGACGCAACAACCTCGCGGTCGAAAACAACTTGGCTACGATGATAGAAAGAATCATGACTTGAAATGGCCTAAACACTGGGTTTACTAGGCCAAATTATACTTCACCAATAGTCGACTACATCCTTCGAGCGGAATTACCCCCTAGGACCAAGGTGTCTAAGTTCACTAAGTTTTCAGGGGACACGACGGAGTCCACCGTCGAACACGTAGCACGCTACATAATTGAGGCTGGGGAGATAGCCAATGACGAAAGCCTTAGGATAAAATACTTCCCAAGTTCTCTTACAAAGAACGCCTTCACGTGGTTAACCACTTTACCACCAAGTACAATATGTAACTGGACGCAGTTAGAACGACTCTTCCATGAACAGTTTTACATGGGCCAGGCGAAGATTAGTTTGAAAGAGTTGGCCAGTGTAAAGCGTAAGTTTTCAGAGCCAATCGAAGAATACCTCAATAGGTTTTGACTACTTAAGGCAAGGTGTTTTACACAGGTGCCTGAACATGATTTGGTCGAAATGGCAGCAGGAGGTTTAGATTACTCTATTAGGAAGAAATTAGATACGCAGTATCTGAGAGATATGGCCCAATTGGCCGACAGAGTCCGACAGCTAGAAAGGCTGAAAGACGAAAAGGCGAGATTTAACAAAGGCAAGAAAGTAGCATTTGTCGAACTCAACGAAAGTAGCGAAGGGGCTTGCGAAGAGTTCCCCTACTTCGAGGAGAACGAAGTCGATCTTGCTGAATTAAAATAGGGTCCCCCATATTCTTGTCGAGTACTGGCCCCTCCTAAAGGAAAGGGCTTTGTCGAATCAGAAAAGAACGACAGGTTCCCTAAGAAAACTTACACCTTTGACATCACGAAATGTGATGAAATCTTCGATTTTCTAGTAAAAGATGGGCAGATGATAGTGCCGCCTGGTGCTAAAACACCGCCTTTAGAGCAGCAGAAAAAGAGAGGTTTTTGTAAGTACCATAATTTTCTGGGTCATAAAATATCTCAATGTTTTCTTTTCAGGGATCTTGTCCAGATGAAAAGGCGAAGGGCCAGATGAAGGTGGATGTTGATCCGCTGCAATTGGCTAATGCTCTTTATACTGAACCTATGGAAGCAAACATGATAGATGCTACTGAGGGCATCGAGTTTTCTGTTAACATAATGGAGGTCACTGAGGACCTCATTTTAGCACCAGTGATGGCGAAATTCGTCATGGGTTTCGGTTTGGACGATGCGGCAGTCACAGTCAAGGAGAATACTGGTCGAAACGATAACGATTCAAGTCTAGGGGTTCAAAGTCATCCAAGTCACACCATGGTAACCAAGGAAACAGGTGACTATTTCGTCAGAATGGACCAGGCCACTGAGGGCTTGGAAAGAATGGAGCTAGCTGGGACGGTCGAAGTTAATATGATCGACATTAACCCATCGGAGACCATGGAAGAGAAAGAATCAAAACACCATGAGGGATATAGCAGGTTAGCATACCCAGAGATAGAAGAGTCAATCGTTGGTTTTTTATATCGGTGCAAAGACAATGGATCGAGCGTGATGTTGTGCCCCAGGTGCAGCGCCATTTTCGATAGAAAAGCAGCAGAGAAGTTAGAGGGAAAACGTCGACGTCGACTGAACAGAGGTGGCTATGGTTTTGATCAACGAAAGAGCTGCCACAGGAGGACAGAAGACAAACGGTCTGAACCTCGAATCAGGCCACCAAGTGCTAGGCCCGCCAGTTTCAAACCTGTTGTCGATTCCGCTGATGGAAAGTGGAGGAAACCTAATGAAGAGAGGGTGCAAGGGCAGCAAAGGTGGAAGAACTTCGAAGTGAATCGAGGATCTTCGGTCTCCTACAGCAAGGAGTATCAATCCTCAAAAACAGCGCACGTATCTGAAAACTATAAAGGTAAGAATCCTATGACTAGATCTCAATGGAGGAGAGAGCAAAGAAGAAGAAAGGCTCTCAGAGAAGAGATGGAGAAAAATCAGTCAAAGAATAGTTCAAACCCCCCGGAAAAGAAGGACAGCAGTCGAAGATAGCTGAAAAGTTACCAGTTGGACGAAGGTTGTTTTCGCCTAAACAAGACAGACCAACGGAAGGGGACGAAGACATGACAGATAACTTTGACTATGACTCCAATGACTCTTTGAACCTGGTGGTCAACGTGGTGTCGGTGATGCCCCGGGAGTTGGATAGGGTTTCAAAGGTCGAAGAACCAGGCGCAGACGCTGAATGGGAAATGGCAGCACATAAACCTGTATGCTATTACATGATGAACAACGGCTGTGTCGAAGAGCAAAATGCTTTCTTCGAACGACCCACTAAAGAAATGAGGACCCACCTGAAACCGTTGTATATTACAGCAAAAGTGGAGAACATCCCCATCAACAAAATACTGGTGGATTGTGGCGCTATAGTAAACCTGATGCCACATTCTTTGCTGACCAAAATAGGAAAGCATGACGCTGATACAAAGCCACACAATATGGTTTTGTCAAATTATGAAGGAAAAGTAGGAACCACCAGGGGTGTGATTCAGGTGGACGTAACCATCAGAATAATTACAAGACCAACGGTATTCATGGTGGTCGAAACCATGGCCAACTACAATTTATTGCTTGGCCGAGAATGGATACATGGCATTGGAGCAGTGCCATCATCGATGCATCAAAGGATTGCCATCTGGAGGCCAGATGGCATAGTTGAAAATATTGAAGCTGATCAAGGATACTTCAGGGTGCCAAGAAGGCAAGTAGATCAGTTCCAATTCGACAAGCACTTGGCCAGCATAGGCCCTTGTGCTCCAGCGGACTTTGAGTTCGAACCAAATGACGAGGTGTACTACTCACTATACCTCCACCCTGTCGACGAATTTCGTTGGGATAGGGAAATACCTGGGGAGAGACTCCCATACCTGGGGGCAGCCCCAGTTGACCCCACTGGGTGGGGCAGTGAGTTTGATGACTAAAGCAGCGGTGCTGCAAAGAATTTCGGCCTATGTGGCTGAAACTAAATTACAAACGGCCGTAATGGCCGCCCATTATAAAATGGCTGAAGAAGCCACCAAAATGCAGCGGGAGAGCCAGAGGCTCGACGCCATCTATGATGACGAACCTCTAGGGTTCGAAAGAGATCCTTTGGAGAACGACATCAAAATGCTCACACAGGATCCATTGGAGGAAATTGATTTAGGAGAGGGTCCAACCAGGAGGCCAACGTACATTAGTGCTAACCTCGACCCTCAACTGAAGATCGAAGTCATCCAGTTGCTTCGGGAGTATAAGGATTGTTTCGCCTGGGACTATGACGAAATGCCTGGGTTGCAAAGGGATTTGGTGGAACATAAACTACCAATAAAACCTGGAAAGAAGCCAGTCAAACAGGGCCTAAGGTGTTTTGCTCCAGAGATCATGTCGAAGATCAAGGAGGAAATCGAAAGGCTCCTTCGTTACAGATTCATTCGCACAACGAGGTATGTCGAATGGCTGGCCAACATTGTCCCAGTCATCAAGAAGAACGGGTCCCTAAGAGTGTGCATTGATTTCAGAGATTTGAATTCAGCCACTCCCAAGGACGAATATTCGATGCCAGTGGCGGAAATGTTAGTTGATTCAGCCGCTGGCCATGAGTACCTTAGTATGTTGGATGGTTATTCTGGATATAACCAGATTTTTATCGCGGAAGATGACGTTCCCAAAACAGCGTTTCGTTGTCCAGGGGCCTTAGGCACTTACGAATGGGTAGTAATGCCATTTGGCCTAAAGAACGCCGGGGCAACGTATCAGCGAGCGATGAATTCTATATTCCATGATTTTATTGAATCTTTTATGCAAATATACATTGACGATATTATGGTGAAATCTGTTTCAGGAAAAAGCCATCTGGATCATCTGCGACAATCGTTCGCCAGAATGAGGAGGTTCGGCCTTAAAATGAATCCGTTGAAGTGCGCGTTTTGTGTATAGGCGGGAGACTTCTTGGGTTTCGTTGTCCATAAGAAGGGAATCGAAATCAACCAGAATAAGACGAAGGCTATCTTAGAAACAAAAGCGCCGTCAAACAAAAAAGAGTCGCAATCGCTGTTGGGGAAAATTAACTTTCTAAGGAGGTTCATCTCCAACTTAAGCGGCAAGACGCAAGCCTTCTCACCTTTGCTTCGAATTACTAGGGACAGATTCGAGTGGGGCAAAGAGCAGCAGGAAGCCTTCGACAAAATCAAAGACTACTTGGCTCACCCCCCAGTCCTTTCGCCTCCGTGTCGAAGCAGGAGTATGCGATTGTACATAGCAGCGTCAGATAGAACTTTAGGGAGCATGTTGGCTCAGGAGGATGAGAATGGCTCCGAAAGGGCTATTTACTACCTCAGTAGAGTTTTAAATGACACAGAAACTAGATATAGTGAAATTGAAAAGCTATGTCTATGTTTATATTTCTAATGTACAAAGTTAAAGCAATATATTAAACCAGTAGATGTTTGTGTTTCTTCGCACTTTGATGTTATTAAACACATGTTATCAAAACCTATTTTGCACAGTCGAATTGGAAAATGGGCACTGGCATTGACAGAATATTCTTTGACTTATAGACCGCTAAAAGCAGTCAAAGGGCAAATAGTGGAAGACTTTATCGTCGACCATTCTATAAACGAGAATGCCCTGAATATAGTTGAAGTGGAACCATGGAAATTATACTTCGATGGCTCTAGCCACAAACATGGCACGGGTATTGGTCTGTTGATTATTTTGCCAGATAAAATTCCAACAAAATTCAAGTATAAAGTCGAAGGGTTGTGTTCCAACAACGAGGCTGAATATGAAGCTTTAATAGCTGGACTTGAAATTTTGTTAGAATTGGGGGCAACCCAGGTCGAAATAATGGGCGATTCGGAATTAGTGATAAAACAGTTGACAAAAGAGTACAAATGTGTTAAAGAAAATATCATCATGTACTTCGTAGTGGCCAATAGGCTGCTTAAAAAATTCAAAGCGTCAACTATTCGACATATACCGAGAATACAGAACCAAGTGGCCAACGATCTAGCACAGATTGCCTCGGGATATAGGGTCTCGAAGGAAGACTTGCAGGAAGTAATCGAAGCTAGAGGCAAGGTAGTGTTGGTTGGGTTGAAGCCATCAGACTTAGAGGCTACAAAGTTTGGATATATGGATGAAGAGACTTTCGAAGTCTTTATCATCGGAGAATTGTTAGACAATGACTAGAGAAAGCCTTTAGTCGAATATCTCCAGAATCCGTCAATAGCCTAAGATCGAAAGATAAAATATCAAGCACTGAGCTACGTCTTGATGGGCAACAAATTGTTCAAAAAGATCCCTGAAGGAGTTTTGCTGAAATGCCTGAGTGAATCAGAGGCATACTTGGCTTTGTCAACAGTCCACAGTGGGGCATGTGGTGCACACCAAGTTGGCCATAAAATGAAATGGTTGTTATTTCGACAAGGTTTATACTGCCCTACGATGCTAAAGGATTGCATCGAGTTCGCCAAGGGGTGCTAGGAGTGCCAAGTTCATGCGGGCATACAACATGTCCCAGCAAGCGAATTACATTCCATAATTAAACCATGGCCGTTTAGAGGTTGGGATTTGGACCTGATTGGAGAAATTCGACCAGCATCCTCAAAAAACCAAAAGTATATCTTAGTGGGGATAGATTACTTTACCAATTGGGTCGAAACAGTGCCTTTACCTAAAGTGGATCAAGAAGATGTGATTGAATTCATTCAGAAAAATATCATCTTTAGGTTTGGACTGCCAGAGACAATAACAACGGATCAAGGGTCGATCTTCACGGGTAGAAAGATGCAGGATTTCGCAAGAGAGATGGGGTTCAAACTCTTAACTTCGACCCCTTATTACGCGCAAGCTAACGGGCAAGTCGAGGCAGCAAATAAAGTGGTCATTGGCATGATAAAGAAGCAAGTAGGAACCAAGCCAAAGAATTGGCACAAAGTGTTGGATCAGGTTCTATGGGCATGTCAAACGTCACCCAAAGAGGCAACCAACACCACCCCATATCGTTTGACCTTTGGTCACGATGCAGTGTTGCCAGTCGAAATCCACATACAGTCGATTAGGGTTAAAAGGCAACATGAAATTCCTAGAGAAGTCTATTGGGGTATGATGCTCGATGAGGTCATAGACTTAGACGAAGAAAGATTGAAAGCTCTAGAATTGCTGAGAAGGCAGAAAAAGAGAGTGGAAAAGTCATACAATAAGAAGGTTAAAGCAAGAACCTTTTTAGTTGGAGACTTAGTTTGGAGATTCATTCTGCCTATGGATCGAAAGGCCAAGACGCTGGGTAAATGGTCCCCAAAGTGGGAGGGACCCTTCCAAGTGTCGAGGGTTTTCTTTAATGGAGCCTATGAAGTGGAAGAATTGGGCGAAGATAAGAGGATATTAAAAGTAAATGGTAAGTACTTGAAAAAGTACAGGCCTATGCTACAAGAAGTTAAGATAACAACAGAGTAACAGAAAGTATAAAGCAAAGCCACAAATGGTATTAATATTTGCCAAAATGGCGCGATAAGTTACAATAACAAAGATGGCTTCAAAGGCCAGCAAAATATAGTCTGTTAGAATATGTCAGTAAATTAGAAAGGAAGATTGGCCTTCATTTTAAGGTAGTTCGCCTTCTGAGATTCAATACGTTGTTGGCACGAGGCCCTTTCGTCAATTAATCTGGCAACTTCTTCTTCTAAGATTCGAGCCTCTTCTACAAAAGTGATAGCATGTTTGAGTTCAGCAGCAAGGGTCGAATCGTCTTTGGAAGACAGTTGAGAAATCTTCTTTTCTTCTTTCTTGATCTTGCTTTGAAGTTTCTTGATCTTGCGTTTCCAACAGACGATGTTTTCCTTACTGGAAGCAATCTCTAGTTGGTCTCTCTTTTTCTCTTCCTCTACCTCTTCGATCTTTTGTTCCGATTCTGCTGCACTTGTCCAGGCAGCTGCTTCACAACCAAATTTCGTCGAAATGTCACCTTCGAGGCGGGGCAGCAACGTAAGGTCTTTGTAGACTTGATCTATCAAAATTCCCACCTCTCGAATGACGTTAGCAGCTTCAGGGGATATGGAATCAAGTCTCACTTGTTGAAGAAGCGCTTTCAAAGATAGATGGGTGACGGAATCCATCTGCAGCAACATGAAAAGGTCTCCTTTAAAGATTTTGGCTTTGATCTTCGCCAAAATGTCATCTGAAGGTTTGCTAGAGACCTGGCCCTCAGAAGTTGAAGCACTCCGAGTTTTTCCAGAAGAACTGCCTCGACTGCGCAGCAGTAATTGAATGTATCGACGAGGATCGCTTTCTTTTAGCGCAGCCATTTCTTCCTTAGAGAGGACTGTTTCGCTTTGAAGAGGCATTGCATGTGGCACCTCGACGGGAGTAACTTTGGTAGCATCAATACAATCAGGATCATCAGATTTTCCTTTTGTAATTATTTCCCCTTCTACAGGGGCAGTTTTTGTGGAGTCTTGAGCCAAGGTAGCTTCTTTTTCCTCACCATCTGACTCACCTAGTTCAGACTGGTGCATGGCTTCTTCCTCACATGTGTTGGCTTCGTTCGCATCAACGTCGTCATTAGCGGGTTTTGTTTGATCAAGAGGGGAACTTGTTGTGGTGGCAGGGTTGGTGTCCTCATGTTTGGGGTTTTCGTCTTCATTTGCCACGACTATTGTCTCAGGAGCTTTCTCTTCCTCGTGGTCAGACCCATCAATTTGTGATTGTTGGGTAGTAGTTTTTAGGGGCGAAGGGGCTGCATAAAATTCAGGTTTGTTAATTTCACCAAGAGAACTCACACCAGAACCCAAATCAGATGTAGGGATATAAGTGGGTTCACCTTGGCTGTTCAATGGATAAATAGGCAAGGGAGACGGTTGCATCGAAGGCTTGGAGGGCTCGGTAGTAGTCTACAGTTGGGAAAATAAACCTCATGAGACGCGAAATGAAAGAGAAAAGAGCTTGATATAGAAAGGTCAGAGATTCTTTCACAATACCTTCGTGGCATCCTCAGCCGGACTAGAGTTATCACTCTCTATGGGAACGGCAGAAGGATTTGGATCATTTGTTGTGGGAGCTTTGACAGGAGATTCAGGAGGCGTGTTTTGTTTTTGTATTTTGGCGGGAGATGGAGGAGATTCGACGCTCTCTAGCCCATGAGTTACCCTTTGTTTTGCTTTTTAGGGAAGTATCTTCACGAGGGGATTCATCATCGTCGGAGTCTATGATGACTTGGGCTGCAACTTTTCTTCTTTTTTGAGGGGTTGGAGGTTTGCGGCTAACCTGGGAAGATCGAAGTGATCAGCAAAGGACAGAAAAGCTTTAGGTGAATAAGAGCATGTAAGAATTTACCTTTGAACTTTTGATCTTTCCTTCTGTTTTATTGGTCGGAGCGTTTCTTTTGGGAGCAACTGTGAATAAATAAATATAGAAGATATAGGTTTATTAACGTTGAAGCTCCGCGAGAGGAAGCCAAATCGAAGGGAGATGACCTTCAAGGATTTCGGTCTCGATGTGAACATCTTCGATACTGACATGAAGGTGCCCTCTAAAGGTATCAAGTGTTTGTTTAGTCGGAACCACCCGCTGCGCCTTAGGCTTCGACTGCTGTCAAAGTATTTTTATGCTATCCTCACAGATAAACCAGTCTGGAAATGGAGGGGCAAGAGCCACGCCAAAATCAGCGGTTGGTAATCGAGGGGTCTTTGGGGGAAAGATTTTAAAAGCAACCTTATATCGTCTATCGTAAGGGATAGATGAGGGGATTTTCAGATTCTCCATTCGTTTAGAAAAATTTTCTTTTAAAGTGACAGCAGCCTCGCGGATGGTTCGACTAACATCATTTGGTCGATATGCAGTTTCGAAGTACTTCTGGAAAGCTTGTATCTCTTTGATATGAGTAGACGTACCTTTCTTGACCTTTTCCTGCACATCAATAAAAGCCTGGTCAATCAAGCGTGAAAAACTTGAAACATCAAGAAAATTGTTGGAGTAATGGTTGGTCCACCAGTTATAAAAATATGGGGTACAAAGGTGAGAGGGTTCAAAATAGATTGGAGTAAAATGGGACTTATGGGCATAACGGGCCGTTTGAGTCGAACACTCAAGTGGGTTGAAGATAGTGGAGAGAAGGATAACATGAGACTTCTTATCATACAAGCACCTAGGCAATGATTGAATTAACCCAAATTGCCTTGACACCAAGTTAGGTTGATAAGCGACTAATGTTGCTTGTCCTCTGACAAGATTAAGCTTATGAACAATCAAGCGTGGCATCAAGAATCTCTCCCATATCAGGTTTGATTTTGCTTCTTATTTTTGTGAAACTGGAGGAAATGACCTGGTGAACCATTCAGGGCCATACAGTCTATGAGCAAAAGGGGCCATCCTGGGAGTGAATTCATGCCTTTTTGGAAACAAGTGGATGAAGCTGGTAAGGTTGGCACGAAGGCTTCGACCCTCTTCACTTGGTGTCAACTGAACCAAGCGTGGCCATTCGACCCGGCGTTCAGATACCTGGGCTTCATCGACCTCTCCTTTGAAGGGAAGGTTGTGCTCGAAGGTAGCGTTCAACCATAATTGAAGCAACCAAAATGGCCCCGCCATTATAAGAGTGCCATGGGTTTTTGGATCCCTTAGTTTATCAGTGCCTTCTCCCAAAGCCTCATACAGGCTGGCTAGTATCATTTCACTGAGACATACGTCCCTTTTAAGGTGTAACTAATTTGCCAGGGTAAGGTACTTCCTCGCCACCTGCAAGGACTTTGTGCAAAAAATACAACGAGACAACCACATGGCCAAAAAGGCTATGTGCTCCTCGTCTTCGACTACGTCGGTGTCTTTCTTATGATAACGATTTATGAAGGGTGTGTAAGTATGTTTCGTACTACCAAAACCTATGGTGTCCCGTGCATCAATTTCAGGATTGTAAGCCAATCCACATGGTCTTAATCCGACAATAGCAGCCATGTCGAAGAGCGTGGAAGCCACCATTCCGCTGGGAAGATGGAAGGTATGGTGAGTGTTGTCCCAGAAATACAAAGAGGAGGCCAGCATTAACGGACAGTAAGGTGGCCCAACCTTCGACAACATGATTAGGTCATAAATACCTATTTCTTTCCAATGCTGTGCCTTTGCTTTCTCTATTTTTGCCAACCAGTTAAGGTAAAGTTCAGAATCTTTGAAGTACGGCGTAGCTCTAAAGAGTCTTGCTCCATCATGCAAATATTTGAGGTCCACATTGAAGAGAGAAAGGTCATCTGGGTTATCAGAAGGGATTTTGCTAGCATCTTTTTGCCCTAAGGGTTTGGTTTTCCGATAAGAAGGGAAAAAGTCACTCAAGGTGGAATAATCAAGGTCTGGGGGTGACAATGGGCCAGACATGGCTAAGGGTTTTCCAGCCACATCAACAGGGATGATTACCTGAGATTCGTAGATGTGTCGTTTTTCTTCTGCTAACGGCTCCCTGATGAGCTGTTGGTTCTTCGTGATTTTTGGTTCGCTCAAGGTAGCGAAAGGTGGCAATGCAGACGAAGAAGATGGTCTCCTAGTTTGAGTTTTCTTCTGTTGTTCAGCCATGATTGAAGGTTTTCAGAGAAAAAGGAGATTTTTCTTGTGTAGGAAAAAACGGGTTTCTTCAGCAAAGAGGAGAAGAGTAAAGGTTGGTAATGAGTAGAAAGTCTTTATGAAAAAACTCTTGGTGATTTTATAAGGATTCAGAAAATTAAGAATTCTTACGTGGTTGAAATTAGTGGGCCACGTGTGCGACCTAGTGGAAGAAGTAAGGGGCGGTTGTAACCTATACCCCTAGGCGCTAAAAGGGTGATGATGTTTTCTGAATTTTTGTGAGTTCCAAGAAACCTGCCATGATGATGATGACGTCAGAAGCGTGCAAAGTGGGGTGGGTTTTAATATAAACATTTCTCTTTCTTCTGTTTTATCTTCCAAAGGATAAGAGGCAAACCAAAGGGTATGATAGTATCGAAAAGATGGTGTCGAATGGGATACTATCAAAAAATGTCCTTTTCCTACAATAAGGTCGAAAAGAACATTCTTTGGGGGCAATTTGTTAGCTCCCAAATTCGACACTGCCTTGGGTTTCTAAACATTAAGACATAATTAATGTCTAAGTAAAATGAAGCAAAGAGGTTTCGACAGCCTCTAAGGAATCTTCTAAGCTAAACGGTTGAAATAACTTAGAAAAAATTAAGAAACCTAAAGTTATGAGCATTTCGACTGTGTCAGAGGTAGTTCGACCGAAATTCTGCAGGAGGATTGCTACGTCGTTTTGAAATTCAAAATTTGGAGGGAGCGGTTCTGTTCATAAGACACGTGGCGAGTTCTAGAGCAGGAAGTTACATGCAATTGACACTTGTTAGATCGAGGAGATACTAGGAAGTTATTAGCAGTTAATTATTAGCATTATAAATAGGGATTTATTAGACAGATTTCTGGGTGTTTTACCATTTGTACAAAGTAACTCCAATCAAATTTACTCAAAGTACCCGAGTGTGAGAAAAGAGTATTTTCACGGAGAATGTATGTTATTTAAAATCACCAACTTTTCAATAAAGTTTTTACAATTTCAGCAACATTTACATTTCCTCTGTCGAACCACTTGTGCAAGTGTTACCTTTTTGCCTTTACCTTTCCTGCATCCTTTACTCCAATTCCTCTTTTCCTTTAAACTTTTTACCTTCTTCGATCAGCCTTTTACAAATCTTTTACAACGTTTCTTTAAGTTTATGCACTTTAAAATACCCAGTCGAAGTCTTTTTCATTACAAGCACATTTACCAATTCGTTATTACAAGTGCTTTAAATCTAATTCTAAATGAAGAATACTTTAGCACATGTCCTAGGATCAATCTGATCGATCCTGTGAGTCACCAAAGTCAAATTTGGAAGATCAACGGTTGTTTTCCGATTTTCAAGGGAAACACTCCGGAACTAGAATCGAGGGGGAAATTAACCTGTTGCATATTTACACGTGTGCATTTGCATATTCATATTGTATGGAAGGTACTTTTTTGAGCTCGAATCTCATCTCATGCGTCTTTCAGGTTGTTTCAAGATTGACGAACAGAGAATTCACCGGTACGCTACAAGAAGCAACAATAAGAAGATCATGGATCAGGTACAGTCTAAGATGCAGGAGATCCGGGATAGGTTGGCCCAATTCATGCAGACCATGGAAGTTGTGGCTAAAGGCCAGGAACATATTCAAACTCTGGTGCAACCGCTGCTGGCGCGAGCGGCTGGTAATACTGAATACAACTCTGCTCATGTTGAGACTCCTCGCAGGGAGGAAGTGATACCAAATGCTGGTGAGACTGGTACTGGCAACGACAATGGTAACGCTGGTAACAGAAATGCTGATAATGTTAATGGGAACGTGGAGACCAACAGGAATGTTGGTATCAACACTGGTTTTGGTGACAACAATCAGGGTCTTGGCTTTGGCAATCGGGATGGAAATGATGGTTTCAATAATCAGGGCCTCGACAACAGAGGGTTCGGTGATAACAATCAAGGTTTTGGTAATAATGGCTACGGCAATGCTGGGTTTGGCAATGTGAATACCAATGGTGCTGGGATGGGTCCTTTCAATACTGGTTTTGGGACAGTGGCTGCTAATCAAGAACTTGGCAATCTGAGGTATGATCCTAGGTTCTTCCAAAGTGCTCATGGTCATGGTCGTAATGCTGCTTATGACGGATATGGTAATAAGGGGCCGTACTGGAATAGAGATCGTCAGGAAGATGCCTTTTCTGGGCAAGGCATGGGTTTTGAGGTTCCCACTGATAGTGATCGGAGGATTAAAATGTTGGAGGAACAGATGAGAGGTATAGCCAATCAAAATTCTGCAGGATTGGGCATGGCTACCATGGGGCTAGTTCCTGGGCTGAGAGTGCCATTGAAGTCCAAAGCTCCCACTTTCGATAAATATAAAGGGGATACATGCCCACAGGTTCATGTGCGTTCATACTACCGGAGGATGTCGGCTTACTCTGATGATGAGAAGATGCTTATGCATTTTTTACAAGATAGTTTGTCAGGACCATCGCTGGAATGGTACATGGGACTAGAGCCTGCACAGGTCGGAAGTTGGAAAGAATTGGCTGATGCTTTCGTCAAACATTACCAATACAATAGTGACCTTGCACCAAATAGGGTCCAGCTTCAAAGTCTTTCACAGAAGAACGGGGAAAGTTTCAAGGAGTATGCTCAGTGTTGGCGCGATCTGGCGGCAAGAGTCCACCCCCCCTATGGTTGAAAGGGAATTGATTGATATTTTTGTTGGAACATTCTCTGGGATGTATTATGATAAATTGCTCAATGGGTAGTTTCTCTGACATGATACTCATGGGAGAATGAATTGAAAATGGCATCAAAATTGGTAAGATTCAAGCCGGTGAATCGACCTCAGTTGGAGGTGCGAAAAAGGTCTTTGGTGGTAAAAGGCAAGGAGACGCCAGTGCAGTGTATGGTGGTCGAGGACGAGGTAGAGGTAGGAATCAGTATCTTCAACAATAGGTTGCTAGTGTGACGATCCCTATACCGCAACAACGACAACAACTACAACAGCAGCAACAACAACAACAAAGCTATAATCCTGCTCAGAGAAGGATCCAGAATGGGAAGCCGAAGAGGGTATTTGATACACCTCCGTCAACGTATGAGAGCTGCTTCAGACGCTGTTAAGTTTGAATCTGGTTGAGAAGAGAACGTTGGACCCACCCACAGGAGCGCTTCCTTACGGGTATGATACTAGTAAGCAGTGTGAATTTTACTCCGGGGCACCCAGACATGATATCGAGAGTTGTCATGCTTTTAAGCATAAAGTCCAAGATTTGATTGATAGTAAAGTCATCAACTTCAGTAATGATGGTCCCAATATTGTTCAAAAACCAATGTCGAATCGTGGAGCGAATGATGTTTTGACAGAGGAGGATTTGGATTTAGTTATGGACGTAAATGATCTGAAGACACCTCTGAGCTATGTTAAAAGTAGATTGTTGAAAGGAGGGGTCTTCCCTGGATGTAATGAGTATTGTTTGGATTGTTGGACCCGACCAGAGGGCTGTATTGATTTGAAGAGAGGTATTCAGGCCATGATTGATAAGGGAACTTTGCAGTTTGACCGCACTGCTGTTGAGAAACCTGATTAGGTAACATGTGAAAAGGAGGGTGAGGTCGCAACAATTACAATTCCATGAAAGACTATTACGATATCAGCGCCCACCAAGAGGCCAACTATCACGATAATGAAAGCAGGACCCGTTCCTTATGAGAGTACAAAAGCCATTCCATGGAATTATGGGTTGGAAGCTTTTTGCAATGGGGAAAAGATTAATGCGGATAGCCATCCAGCAGGGGCAGTGGGCAATATTGTTGAAGCGGGAGGTATGACCCGAATTGGTAGAATCTTCACTTCACCTAAAATTGAGGCTGGAAGAATTGATAGAGGCAAAGCCAAAGTGAATGAAGGAGGACTTTCCCAGTCAAAAGAGAAAGAAACATCGGTCAAGGATGTAGAAGAGTTTATGAGGTTGATTCGTAAAAGTGACTATAAGATTGTGGAGCACTTGCAGCAGACGCCCTCCAAAATTTCAATACTATCCTTGTTGCTTTGTTTAGAGGCCCATCGGATTGCATTGTTGAAAATCTTGGACACGTCTTTTGTACCTCAGGAAGTAACTGTTAATCAGCTTAAGGGGGTACTGGCGCATGTGAATGCTGGCCATAGCCTGGAATTTACTGATTTTGATTTGACGCCTAGAGGTCGGGACCATAATATGGCTTTGCACATTTCAGTGGAGTGTCGGGGCACTGTTATGTCGCACGTTCTTGTAGACATCGGATCATCTTTGAATGTGTTGCTGAAGAAGGCTATGATGAAGCTAGATGTCCGAGGAATCATATGCACGCCAAGTGATTTGGTCGTGAGGGCTTTTGATGGGACCAGAAGGTCGGTGTTTGGGTCCATAACGTTGCCACTCCAGGTCGGGCTAGAAGTGTTTGACACAGTGTTCTACATCATGGACATACATCCAACTTACAGCTATTTACTTGGGCGACCATGGATACATTCTGCAGGGGCTGTGATGTCCATGCTGCATCAGAAACTTAAATACATGGTTGGGGACAGTGTTGTTACTATTTGTGGAGAGGAGGACATTCTGGTTAGTCATCTCTCGTCATTCAAGTACGTCGAAGTGGATGGAGAGATCCATGAGACGCCATGCCAAGCCTTCAAGGGGTTGCAGATCAAGGACAAGTCTCATGTTCCCGTCAAAGGGCCAGAGGTGGCCATGTCCTCGTACAAAGATGCTCAGGCAGTGGTTCAGGCTTGAGCAACCAAAAGATGGGGCCAAGTCTTGGAAATTCCGGTCAAGATGGACAAGTTTGGGTTGGGGTAACCCCCGACATCGTCACCTTCCGCATCAGGCGTGCCAAAGTTCAAAGGACCAGTGGTGATCACTCCAGGTGGGGTCTGTTATGAAACGATCAATGTTGTTTCTGATGCTAAAGACAGAGATAGTGACTGCGATATGGACTCGTGGATCAAGCCCGGCATGCCAGGACAGAATCTGTGCAACTGGTCTATCTAGGAACTTGTCCCAGTGACTACAAAACAGTAATGATTTGTTTTCTCAATTATTGTATAATCCTGTGTCCTACCCGGGGCATAGTGATTCTGTTTTCAGGGCTACCTGCTTATGTGTGTGCTTTGTTTAATCATTAATAAAGGCGTTTTTTCTCATGCAAATTTTGTGATCTTTGTTTTTCCCGTTTTTGTTTTAACAATAAAATGGCAACGTGGTTATGTGCTTTGTTTGCATTATTTGAAACATTTAACCATTCTCATTGCAGGATTCATATTTCAGACGACACCGATTACGAACTTCCTATGACTCGTTTCGACTTCGAGCACCCGATATTTCAAGCAGAAGAATAGATTGTTGAGGATAGTGACTTATCAGAAGAGCTGACTCGACTTTTGAAACAAGAAGAGAGAATCATTCTTCCTCATCAGGAGGAAATTGAAATCATCAACGTGGGGTCCGAAGAGGTTGTCAGGAATATCCGGATAGGGGTTGCACTACGAAGTGATATCAAGCAAAGGCTTATCGAGATGCTGCGGGAGTACAATGATATCTTTGCTTGGTCTTACGAAGACATGCCTGGGTTGAATACTGATATGGTGGTTCACCGTCTGCCATTGCGCGAAGAATGTCCGCCGGTTAAACAAAAACTCAGAAGAACTCGACCAGATATGGCTGTGAAAATTAAGGAGGAAGTTCAGAAACAATGGGATGCTAGTTTCCTAGCTGTTACAACTTATCCCTCATAGGTCGCCAATATAGTACCTGTACCAAAGAAAGATGGTAAGGTGCGGATGAGCGTGGACTATCGAGATTTGAATAAGGCGAGCCCAAAGAACGACTTTCCGCTTCCTCATATTGATGTGCTGGTCGACAACACCGCTCAATTCTCCGTGTTTTCCTTCATGGACGGCTTTTCAGGCTATAATCAGATAAAGATGGCGCCGGATGTTATGGAGAAAACAACTTTTATTACCTCGCGGGGAACATTCTGCTACAAAGTGATGCCCTTTGGTTTGAAGAATGCCGGGGCAACATATCAGCGAGCTATGACGACACTCTTTCATGACATGATGCATAAAGAGATCGAAGTCTATGTTGATGATATGATTGCCAAATCCCAGACGGAGGAAGAGCATCTGGTCAATCTTCTGAAATTGTTCAAAAGGCTTAGGAAATTCAGGCTGAGGCTGAATCCTAACAAGTGCACCTTCGGGGTGAGATCTGGTAAGCTATTGGGGTTTATTGTGAGCGAAAAAGGAATTGAGGTTGATCCTGCTAAAATAAAAGCAATACAAGAAATGCCAACGCCGAAAACAGAAAAAGAGGTTCGGAGATTTTTAGGGAGATTGAATTACATCGCCCGGTTCATATCTCATCTAACGGCCACGTGCGAGCCATTATTCAAGTTATTGAAAAAAGATCAGGCTGTGACCTGGAATGAAGATTGTCAAAAGGCGTTTGAGAAAATAAAAGATTATTTGCAGGAACCTCCAATATTGATACCCCCAGTAGCTGGGAGACCATTGATTATGTACTTGACGGTTCTTGAGAAAAGTATGGGTTGTGTTCTTGGTCAACATGACGAGACTGGACGTAAAGAGCATGCGATTTACTACTTGAGTAAAAAGTTCACAGACTGTGAGTCCCGTTACTCAATGCTCGAAAAGACGGGTTGTGCGCTAGCCTGGGCTGGCAAACGTTTGAGGCAATACATGCTAAATCATATAACCATGCTAATTTCAAAGATGGATCCGATCAAATACGTGTTTGAAAAGCAAGCACTTTCCGGAAGGATTGCCCAATGGCAGATGGTATTGACAGAATACAATATTCAGTATGTTTCTCAAAAGGCTATTAAAGGTAGTGTTCTGTCAGAATACCTAGCTGAGCAGCCCATTGATGATTACCAGTCGATGAGTTTTGATTTTCCTGACGAGGATATCATGTACTTAAAAATGAAGGACTGCGAGGAACCATTGCCGGATGAAGGTCCAGAGTTGGGTTCCAAATGGCAATTGATATTTGACGGTGCCGTCAATTCGTATGGAAGTGGAATAGGGGCAATCATTACTACTCCCCATGGGTCGCACATCCCATTCACTGCTAGATTGATCTTTCCAGTTACAAACAATGAGGCCGAATATGAAGTGTGCATTATGGGGCTCGAAGAAGCTATCGATCTGAGAATTAAAAATCTTGATGTGTACGGAGACTCTGCTCTAGTTGTGAACCAAATCAAGGGAGAGTGGGAGACTCGTCAGCCCAATCTGATACCCTATATGAATTATGCAAGAAGGTTGTTACCTTTCTTTCACAAGGTGGAACTGCACCATGTACCACGAGCAGAAAATCAGATGGCCGACGCTCTCGCGACTTTGTCTTCAATGTATAAGGTTAACTTCTGGAATGAGGCTCCCAGGATAGTTATCTTTCGCCTTGATAGGCCCGCTTTCATATTCGCCATTGAGGAAGCTTCCGATGGTAAACCGTGGTATTAAGATATCCAGAATTTCCTGAAGAACCAAGAGTATCCGGCTGGGGCATCCAGTCGTGATCAGAAAACTCTTAGGAGATTGGCTGGCAATTTCTATTTGAATCCGGATGGGGTTTTGTACAAGATAAACCACGACTTGGTGTTGTTGCGGTGTGTGGACGAGAAAGAGGCTAAGTTGCTAATGGAAGAAATCCACGAGGGTACATTTGGCACGCATGCCGGCGGACATGCAATGACGAGAAAGCTATTAAGAGCAGGGTATTACTGGCTAACAATGGAAACAGATTGTTTCAAATTTGCAAAGAAGTGTCATAAATGCCAGATTTATGCGGACAAGATTCATGTGCCTCCGAGCCCTCTGAACATTATGTCGTCACCTTGGCCTTTCTCCATGTGGGGAATTGATGTGATTGGAAAAATCGAGCCCACGGCATCTAACGGACATCGTTTTATCTTGGTAGCTATTGATTACTTCACCAAATGGGTTGAAGAGGCATCGTATGCTAATGTTACCAAGCAGGTGGTAGCCAAATTTATCAAGAAAGATATTATCTGCAGATATGGAATCCCGGAGCGGATTATCACTGACAACGGTTCAAATTTGAATAACAAGATGATGAAGGAATTGTGCCAGAATTTCAAAATTGAACATCACAACTCTTCTCCTTATCGGCCCAAGATGAATGGCGTTGTTGAAGCGGCCAATAAAAACATAAAGAAGATTGTTCAGAAGATGGTTGTGACCTACAAGGACTGGCATGAGATGTTGCCTTTTGCTTTGCACGGTTATCGTACGACGGTACGCACATCAACCGGGGCAACTCCTTTTTCACTGGTATATGGTATGGAAGTTGTCCTACCATTGGAGGTTGAGATTCCTTCTCTGAGGGTTTTGCGTGATGTCCAATTAGATGAGGCAGAATGGGTGAAAGATAGATTGAATCAGCTCAGTTTAATGGATGAGAAGAGACTGGCTTCTCTAGCATATGGTCGGCTGTATCAGAGCCGGATGAAGAAAGCTTATGATAAGAAGGTGTGCCCTCGAAGCTTTCAGACGGGCGATCTTATGCTGAAAAAGATTCTCCCACCACAATCAGATCACAGGGGCAAATGGACTCCCAATTATGAAGGTCCATATGTCGTTAGAAAGGTTTTCTCTGGAGGAGCCTTACTGTTGTCCACCATGGATGGTGAGGATTTTACATCCCCTGTGAACTCGGACGCAGTTAAAAAATACTTTGCTTAAATAGACCCGCTGGACAGAAAAAGAGAGTCCAGGCAAAAATAGGGCATCCCGGCGAACCATAAAGAAGGAAATAAAAGGTTCGGGCAAAAGTTAGGGATAAAATTGAAAAGATGTACACCCGGGAAGTTTAAAACCTGAAAAGGGCAACTTCGGCAAAAAAGGGTATCCCGGTGAATTGAAAACCCGCAAAGGGGGTTCACGCAAAAGTTAGGGATTTGAAAAGAAAATGACTGCGTTCTGAGTTTGATGCTGCATTGCTTAGTGGTTTGGGAGTACCTGAGGGTCGTATATCCGAAACAATCTCTTCTGAAGATCGAGTATTGGGAAAGCGTCAGAGTCAAGCGAGTTATAGGAGGATCAACTCATGGTGTTCGTCTGTACTACGTTGCCGACATGTATACAAATTTTATTTGTACTTTTGTAATACTTGTATTTTGCTTGTGCGTAACTTCCTCTTTTCAGGAGTTGCATCCAGTGTACAAAATTTTGCCTATTTACAGGCTCGTTATCAATAAAGCATGTTATTCAGTACTTGATGCTTGTTCTTTACTGTTTTGTTTGCGAAAAACGCCGATGTTTTTGATAAACTTGCACGTACATAAACTTACTGGTCCTTGCCAATAATTGCTAAAACTTCGAATTGACTGAGTGAATGTCACGGATACTAACCGGAATAGATTTTGTTGTATAAATTTGTTTTTGTCTCGTTTGGGTTTTGCAGGGTTCTCACCTTTGGAGCAAACAGTCAGGGAATCTGCGTTTCTCCAGCCAGAGTCCCGTGACCTAGTGATTGTGTCACTCCTCAGCAGATGGAGGTCACATCTTATCTGAGAAGATTGGAGATAGAAATTACCTTTACTGGATGTGGTTTGTCCTCCCCAGAAGAGTATTCCCCAGGAAAGCTGCCAAGAAAGTATCCTCAGTGGATCTGAGTGTCCCCAACAGAAGGTGCATTCCCAGCAGTGAGTGTGTACACACATAATACCCAGCATGGGTAACTCCCGCAGAGTATAATCAAGTCGTCTTTGGTTCAGAAGGATTATCCCCACGCAGGATTGTTTGTCCTTCTCCCCAGCAGTTTGTTTTTCCTCCGACAGGATGAACATCATTAACCGGGCTCGTAATTTCAAACTTATGAGCTATTCCCCCGACATGAGGGTTATCCCCAGCAGAGTTGGTTTCACCGTTCCAGCATTTATTTTGTTGGAATGCTTTGAGATACCCGGTTATCCCCAACGATTGGGTATTGTCTTCAGCATTTATTTAGCTGAAGCGCCTCTTGGCATCTTTGCATTTTGCATATATCATCATATTTGCATCTACTCAAATGTGTAGCATTTCCATGCCGTATGGAGCATTACGCCATTCTCGAGCATACGCATTTTGAAACATAAGCTAGGTTGGTTACCTTTTTTAGTTTCAGGTGTTATCCCTTGCAGAGGAGTGGGATTCTTGCTCAGAAGGATTTCTAGATATTCAAATTCTCAGCGTGAGATAGGTGATGATAACATTCGTCCCCTAATAGGGTTGCTTGGTTAAGTAACTTTTCATCCTCAGTAAGATTATTCTCAGGTTGCTGTTACGTCAGCATTAGAAGATTTCATGCCTTAAACTTCCGGAGTTGTTACTAGTGATTTCCCCACAGAGTTGTTTGATTAAGTTTCTCGTAGTCTTCAGCAAAGTATTCTTCAAATTATTACCTGTGTTGACAGAGTTTGTTATCCGTGTGGACGGAATAGTACCCGTGCTGACGGTGATTGTTATCCGTGTTGACGGAATTGTACTTGTGTTGACAGTGATTGTTGTCCGTGCTGACAGAATTCTTCCCTGTGTTGACAGTGATTATTACCTGTGATGGACAGAGATCGTACCTGTGTTGACAAAGTTTGTTATCCGTTTTGACAGAATAGTACCCGTGCTGACGGTGATTGTTATCCGTGTTGACGGAATTGTACCTGTGTTGACAGTGATTGTTGTCCGTGCTGACGGAATTCTTCCCTGTGTTGACAGTGATTATTACCTGTGATGGACAGAGATCGTACCTGTGCTGACAGAGTTTGTTATCCGTGTTGACGGAATAGTACCCGTGCTGACGGTGATTGTTATCCGTGTTGATGGAATTGTACCTGTGTTGACAGTGATTGTTGTCCGTGTTGACGTAATTCTTCCCTGTGTTGACAAAGATTGTTACCTGTACTGGACAGAGTTTGCGCCTGTGTTGACAGAGATGGTTACCTGTGGCTGACAGAGATTGCACCTGTGTTGACAGCGATTGTTGCCCGTGTTGACGGAAGTGTTACCTGTGTTGACAGTGATTGTTACCTATGTGGATGGAGTTATTATCCGTGATCGACGAAGTTGTCCCCAGTAAAGTTAACAACGATTGTATCCGTGTTGACGGAGTCATTACCTGTGATTGACAGAGATCGTTATGCCAGTTATGGATGGAATTGTACCCATGTTGATGGAGTCCTTCCTCGTGTTGACGAAGTTTAGTTCGATTGTGGACGAAGTTGTTTCTCGTAAACTTGATTTGATGCCTGTGGCGTCACACAGGGGGTTAATGTTGAAATCCCAAGTTTTATCAGATGATTGATCAGTTGTTGCCGTAACAACTGGGTTCAGCATAACAGATGTTATTCCCCAAGCAGTTTTTGCTGTGTATTTCTGCGGTTGGTAAATTTCCGGGTTTCTTTGTATTCAACTGTCTTCCACCTCGATTGTTTGAAAGCCATTCTCTCTTCACCCAGTCGAGTCCAAGCCGTTTGAATAGGGGCAGCTGTTGCACCCCAAAATTTGCTCAACCTCTTCTTACCTTGTTTATATTTCAATGCATTATCATTTGTATAGTTATATCATTTGCATATCATGGTACCATTCATATAGCAGGGGATCAAGTGTGATTCTTCTCAAGAGAAGCCTAGCAAGAGGTCTCATTCAAGATTAGGGAGTGGTCAAAGTCATCAAAAGGTGGTTTGAGTGCCTAAGGGTTTAGATGTTTGAGTGTGAATCTTCTCTTAACTTGAGGATCAACTGAAGACCATCAGAGGGTTGTGAAGTGTTTAATGTGAGAAGAGGATGTGTATGGATCTCATAGAATTCCTAGAGGGCCATGGGAGAGTTTAATCAAGTCATTGTGTCAAATCCAAGAGCCATAGTTGAGGTGCAAGCAATTAGAGTTTCATCTGGATCAATCCTAGGTCAACTGTGCAATTGAAGAGTATCAAAGCCTACTTTTAGGTCATGGAGTTCATGAAATGATATGTTGAGACATTTGTGGTGTTATGCCAAGATCAAATCAAGAAGAATCAAGAGTGTGGGAAGTTGCTAAATTAGGGTTTCAGTGCAAAATTCTCTGTTTAGTGCCTAACTTCAAGTCCAAATAAGTCAAAATGAAAGTTTCAACTGGGTATTTGGACAACATGAAACTTGTAGAGCATCTCAATACCTTTAATTTGAGTACTAGAAGTCCTCCATTGGATTTATAGAACTCAAGTTATGGCCCAGACAAGTTACAAGTCCTTAGATGCCACTGAAATTTGTCAGTGAAAATAATATGACTTCAAAGCTATTTTTGACCTAGAAGGAGGTTTCACCTGAACATTTGGCCAACATTAAAGTTGTTCCTCATGATCTTAGCTTTCTAAATTGTACTAGAAGGATTCCATATGATTTGTAGAACTCAAGTTATGAGGTTTACAAGTCAGGGGTATTCTGGGAAAGTGAGATTATAGGCCATTTTCAATCATAGGTCAAAAACTCCAACATGCACTCTTCAAATGGAGATTTGTTCAACATGGAACTTTCTCAAAACATGATTTTAAGTGCAACCAAGTGATCATTTGGGATTAGTTTGGCTTGTAGCAAAAAGTCACTTAAAATGACCTAAAAAAGGGAATTTTTCAAATGGATTAAGGAGGGAAAAATTGACTTTTTGAGTTAGAGGACCAAAACATGTCATTTACATTTTTTGAATGGAAATCACATTCTAAGCACATTGGCATTGGCAGAATTTTGAGCATAGGCCAAGTTTTGGGAGTTGTCATTTAGATTACTTCACCATGAAGTTACATAATCAAAAATAGCCATTAGATCAGATACAAGGATCAAATCCCAGCCATTCACACTCCACATGCTGCTATTAGTTGAATTGAACCATTTTGGAGCCAAAACATTGCCATTTTCGTGTACACTCAGGAGCAAAAAGTGGTGAAATTTTGAAAATTTATTTTGGGCCTAGAGGCAAGGATTGGGCTTTCTCTTGATCAATATCCATTGTATATAACATTTCTAACCTTCACAAATCATCAGTTTTCGAAATTGGAGCAGAATTGATCAAGAACAAGCTTGAAAAAGTGAAGAAAACTCAAAAAGTGAATTCTCAGATCTAGATCGTTTCAAGCCAAATTGTGAGTTGAGAAAGCTTTATTGAAGATCATTGAATGATTCTGGAGAGTTTTGTGAAGCTTCATCAAGGATTAAAGACTCAGTGGAAGTTCTCCACTAGGTACTTGAATTTCAACATATCTCTCTTAATACTTGATGATTCTTTGCCATTTTTGTTTCTTTGCACTCCTTGAAGCATGTAGATCATTTCTGGATGATAATTGTTAATGTTTATGACGTTCGAAATTTGGAGCTCCAAACTTGTGAGATTTTGAATGGACTGTTATTGCATGATTTTGCTTAGTTTTTGCTTGATCTATAACCTCCATGACATAAGGTTGAGTTTAGAATTAATTTGGAGAGGTTTTGATGAACTTGAGTTTTTGGTACCAAACTTTATTTGCTTCATTTTTCTCTCATGTTGCATTATTAATAATTTTGGTTGATATATTTGGAATCCTTGCGATACGTAGATGAATTTTGACGTAAAAAACTCTAAAAACGGTTGAGTTTTGCATTTTATGTGTGTTGTTGTGCACTTTGTGGTGGCCGGAATGCTTGGTAGGGGTGACCGGAGTGTGGCTCCGGCGGTGGAAATTCTGGTTGGAGAAGAAGGACGATAGCCGTCCGATTTGAGAGAGATAGGAGACCGAGTCTTCCCATCATGGGGGCGAGGAGGCGCCACGCGTCCTAAGGCCAAAACAGCGTCGTTTGGCATATGGGAGGGGACTGGGCGCGCGCGGGTTCGATCCCGCTGGTGTGCATTTTGTTTCTTTTTTCTTTCATTTTCGTTTGCTTTTTTTTATTTTTGTTTTGTGGGCCTAGCGCTTTGCTTTTTGCACCTCCTGGGAGGGCCAGTCTGCCATTTGCACTGCATTTTATTGCTGTCTACACCATTTATTTTCTGTTTTAATTTTAGTTGGTTTTATTTTCTGTTTTGGTGCTGTTCCATTTTAAATCATTTAAAATAGCTCTAATAATCATAAAAATACACAAAAATAATTTTTAAAAACTTTAAGATGTCTAGTTTTTTCTGGATATTTTATTTTATTTTTTTCGTTTCAATTTCTATTTTAAAACAAATTAAATGTTGGACCTGTTTTATTTGATTTAAATTGCAGTTCTGTTCTTTCTTGATTATATTTCTATGTTTAAACTTCTTATTTTTGCATGATCTTTTTTGAGTATGGTGTTAACATGTTAATTGATCTTTGGATATTTTTTTCATAATTTTTAAGTGCTGTTTTCTAGTGATTTGAAATGAATTTTGTTCCCTCTCCATTGCTGCCTTTGTTTGGGACACTCTTGGTGTTTGCCCTCTGTTGGGGCACTTCCCTTTTGATTCTTAATCTCCCCTTTTGACCCCTGGTCCCTGATACCTTAGGGGTCCTTTGAGATTTTATTTGGCATTTTTAGATGCATTTTCATATTTTACATGTATTTTTCAAGTTGCTTGTGTTTGTGTTGTTCTCTCTTGAGTGCCTTTGCTTGTTTGGCTTGGTTGGTGACTTTGGAGTTTGCTTGGCTTGGAATACTTTTTGGGAGGTCTTCTGGACTTGGTGTAGCTGTTTTGGCTTGAAGATTGGAGCTTGGAGTTGAAGTTTCCTTTTCTTTTAGGAGTTGTTTTAGGAGCTTAGGAAATTAGGGTTTTAGGAAGAGCCATTAGAGCTAGTTTTGATTCTTTCATCAAACATAGAATGCATTGTGTGCTTCTACTCCATCCAATGATGTAAAGTCCTCCTAGGAAAACTCCATCTCTCCTTTGGAGGGATGTATGGTATGCCCATAGTTGAGTAGAACTTTGAGGATACCTTTCCATTTTAATGTTGGTACTTGATGATTTCCTTTGGTTTTCATCTGGTTCTCAACATTACAACCTTGATCTTGATGATTAATCCTTTGCTTGGAGGTGCTTGCTAGAGCTTGAAGATGAAGTTTGATGAAGCTTGAAGATAGAAGCTAGCTTGAGGATGAAGTCTTGCTGTCAACTTTGCTGTCTTTTCAACTGTGCTGTTTAGAGCTTGTTGTTGCTGTCAGCTGTAGGAGTTTGTTGCTGCTGCTTGGGTTACCTCCTCTGTATCTTTTGTTTTTTTCTGTATTGTCTGTTTGCTTGTGCTGATTACCTCTAGGTTTGAGGTAGAGCTTGTCTCCTCTTGCCTGTTGTTTTCTCCCTTGCCTCGCTGGTACTGTTGCATATCATGCATTTTACTGTTTACTGTTTACTGTTTGCTTCTTTTGCTGTTTCCCCTAGGATCTCTGATTTCCTCTGTGAAGAGGGAATTATGACAAACATTAGGTTTTGACCCATGCATGATAACTGTAGGTAGACTCCCCTTTCAACCATAGTTTTAGGGTGTCTCTCTTTTCTCATCTCAAAACAATTCAAAAACACAGTAATAAGGTTAATTGAAGTCGTGCGTTACGAGCCTTAAGCTATCTGGGAAAAGGTTGGTGGAGGGTCTCTCTCCAGTAATTTGGATGTTAGTGTGGTACCCTTTGGGTGACATACGAAGCGTTCACTCCTGGGTCATAGTCTCTAGTGCGACTGAGATTGCAAACATCTTAAAAAACAGTTCTTTCATAAAAAAATCAAACAAACAATCAAACTATGTTTTGTCCTCTTGGACCTTTAATCAGGAAAACCCTTTCTTAAGGAGATAAAAAACTGTCAGACAAACTTGTGTCTTCCGTAGCCCGAACTACGTTTGCTCTGATCTTTCATGCCGTATGAAAGTATGTAGGCACGAGATGTGATATCTCGGCGAGCAACCTTCCCCCCTTAACCCGTAGTTAGGCGAACTACGTTGACTCTGATTTCTCGTTCCAGACGGGAATACGTAGGCATAAAGTGTGATACTTTGCCGAGTCATTTTCTTTTCTTTTTAGACCAGACCTTTAGAGTAGATAGATAAACACACACTTAGATAGAAAACAAGCGTGGATCCCTTCGAGTACGACGAACGTGAGGGGTGCTAATACCTTCCCCTTGCGTAACCGACTCCCGAATCTAGGATTTGGTTGTGATGACCATTCCTTTCCCTCTTTGCGTTAGGTTTTCTCTGAGCATTTTCTTTCCCTCTTTTGGGATAAATAACGCACGACGACGACTCTTCTGTCATGGCCGGCGCCATTTTTCGCAGTAGCGACACGGCTCAACATGAAGTTGAGAGGAACATTTGACTTCACTGTCATCACCGTCAGGAATCTATTAAACAAAGAAGCATCAAACCCGAAGGCCGACATAACACGAAGTTGAGAAGAACATCTGACCTTGCTGTCAGGCATATGTTAAACAAACTGGCATCGAACCCGAAGGCCGGCTCAACCCAAAGTTGAGAAGAACATCTGACCTCGCCGTCAGGGATCGAACCCGAAGGCCGTCTCAACCCTTAGTTGAGAAGAACATCTGACCTCGCCGTCAAACATCTATTAAACAAATAGGTATCGAACCAGAAGGTCGGCTCACCTCGAAGTTTAGAGGAACAACTGATCTTCCCATTAGGCATTAGTTAAACCAACAGGCATCGAACCCGAAGGCCAGCATAACACGAAGTTGAGAAGAACATCTGACCTTGCCATCAGGTATCTGTTAAGCAAATAGGCATCGAACCCGAAGGCCGGCTCAACACGAAGTTGAGAGGAAGACCTTGCTGTCAGGCATCTGTTAAACAAACAGGCATCGAATCCGAAGGTCGGCTCAACATGAAGTTGAGACGAACATTTGACTTCGCTGTCAAGCATCTGTTAAACAAACAGGAATCAAATCCGAAGGCCGGCTCAACCCGAAGTTGAGAAGAACATCTGACCTCACTGTCAGGCATCTGTTAAACAAACAGGCATCGAACCCGAAGGGCGGCTCAACCCGAAGTTGATAAGATAATTAGACCTTGCTGTCAGGCAGCTCTTAAACAAATAGGCATCGAACTCGAAGGTCGGCTCAACACGAAGTTGAGAGGAACATCTGAACTCGCCGTCAAGCATCTCTTAAACAAACAGGCATCGAACCTGAAGGTCGGCTCAACCTGAAGTTGAGAGGAACATTTGACTTCATTGTCAAGCATCTGTTAAACAAACAGGCATCAAATCCGAAGGCCGGCTCAACCCGAAGTTGAAAAGCACATCTGACCCCACCGTCAGGCATCTGTTAAACAAACAAGCATCGAACCCAAAGGGCGGCTCATGTTGAAGTTGATAAGAACATTAGACCTCTCTGCCAGGCATCTGTTAAACAAACAGGCATCGAACCCAAAGGTCGGCTCAACCCGAAGATGAGAAGAACATCTGACCTCGCCATTAGGCATCTATTAAACACACAGGCATCAAACCTGTAGGCCGGCTCAACATGAAGTGGAGAGGAACATCTGACCTCGCCGTCAGGCATCTGTTAAACAAACAGGCATCGAACACGAAGTTCGCTCAATATGAAGTTGAGATGAACATTTGAATTCACTGTCAAGCATCTGTTAAAAAAACAGGCATCAAATCCGAAGGTTGGCTCAACCTGAAGTTGAGAAGAACATCTGACCTCACCGTTAGGCATCTGTTAAACAAACAGGCATCGAACCCGAAAGGGCTGCTCAACGCGAAGTTGATAAGAACATTAGACCTCTCTGCTAGGCATCTGTTAAACAAAAAGGCATCGAACCCGAAGGTCGGCTCAACCCGAAGTTGAGAAGAACATTTGACCTTGCCGTCAGGCATCTGTTAAACAAACAGGCATCGAACCCGAAGGTCGTGTCAATCCTTAATTAAGAAGAACATCTGACCTCGTCATCAAACATCTGTTAAACAAACATGCATCGAACCCGAAGGCCGGCTCAACTTGAAGTTGAGAGGAATATCTGACCTCCCCATCAGGCATTTGTTAAACAAACAGGCATCGAACCCAAAGGCCGGCATAACACGAAGTAGAGAAGAACATCTGACCTCGTTGTCAGGCATATGTTAAACAAACTTGCATCGAGTTTGATGGCCGACTCAACCCGAAGTTGAGAAGAACATCCGACCTCGTTGCCATGCATTAGTTAAACAAACAGGAATCGAACCCGAAGGCCGGCTCAACCCGAAGTTGAGAAGAACATCTGACATAGCCGCCAGGCATCTGTTAAACAAACAGGCATCAAACCCAAAGGCCGGCTCAACCCGAAGTTGAGAAGAACATCTGACGTCACCGTTAGGCATCTGTTAAACAAACATGCATCGAACCGGAAGGGCGGCTCAACCCGAAGTTGATAAGAACATTAGACCTCTCTGCTGGGCATCTGTTAAACAAAAAGGCATTGAACCCGAAGGCCAGCTGAACCCGAAGTTGAGAAGAACATTTGACCTCGTCGTCAAGCATCTGATAAACAAACAGGTATCGAACCTGAAGGCCGTCTCAATCCTTAATTGAGAAGAACATCTGACCTTGCCGTCAAACATCTGTTAAACAAACCGGCATCGAACCCGAAGGCCGGCTCAAATTGAAGTTTAGAGGAACATCTGACCTCCCCATCAGACATTAGTTAAACAAACAGGCATCGAACCCGAAGGCCGGCACAACCCGAAGTTGAGAAGAACATCTGACCTCGCTGTCAGACATATGTTAAAAAAACAGGCATCGAATTTGATGGCCGACTCAACCTGAAGTTGAGAAGAATATCTTACCTTGCTGCCAGGCATTAGTTAAACAAATAGGAATCGCAACCGAAGGCCGGTTCAACCTGAAGTTGAGAAGAACATCTGACCTAGCCGCCAGGCTTCTGTTAAACAAACAGGCATCGAACCCAAAGGCCGGCTCAACCCGAAGTTCAAAAGATCATCTGACCTCGCCGTCAGGCATCGGTTAAACAAAAAGTTATGGAACCTGAAGGCCGGCTCAACCCGAAGTTGATAAGAACATTAGACCTTGCTGTCAGGCATCTGTTAAATAAACAGGCATCAAACCCGAAGGCCATCTCAACCCTTTGTTGAGAAGAACATCTGACCTCGCTGTCAAACATCTATTAAACTAACAGGTATCGAACCCGAAGGCCGGCCCACCTCGAATTTGAGAGGAACATCTGACCTCCCCATAAGGCATTAGTTAAACAAACAGGTGTCGAACCCGAAGGCCGGCACAACACGAAGTTGAGAAGAACATCTGACCTCGCCATCAGGCAACTGTTAAACAAACAGGCATCGAACCTGAAGGCCGGCTCAACACGAAGTTGCGAGGAACATCTGACCTCGCCGTTAGGCATCTGTTAAACAAACAGGCATCGAACCCGAAGGACGGCTCAACATGAAGTTGAGAGGAACATTTGACTTCACTGTCAAGCATCTGTTAAACAAACAGGCATCAAATCTGAAGGTCGGCTCAACCTGAAGTTGAGAATAACATCTGACCTCACCGTCAGGCATCTGTTAAACAAACAGGCATCGAACCCGAAGGGCGGCTCAAACTAAAGTTGATAGGAACATTAAACCTCGCTGTCAGGCATCTCTTAAATAAACAGGCATCGAACCTGAAGGCCGGCTCATCCCGAAGTTTAGAAGAACATTTGACCTTGTCGTCAGGCATCAGTTAAACAAACATGCATCGAACTCGAAGGTCGTCTCAATCCTTAATTGAGAAGAACATCTGACCTTGTCGTCAAACATCTGTTAAACAAACAGGCATCGAACCCGAAGGCCGGCTCAACTTGAAGTTGAGAGGAACATCTGACCTCCCCATCAGGCATTAGTTAAACAAACAGGAGTCGAACCAGAAGGCCTGCTCAACCCGAAGTTGAGAAGAACATCTGACATAGACGCCAGACATCTGTTAAACAAACAGGCATCAATCCCAAAAGCCGGCTCAACCCGAAGTTGAGAAGAACATCTGACCTCACCGTTAGGCATCTGTTAAACAAACAGGCATCGAACCGGAAGGGCGGCTCAACCCGAAGTTAATAAGAACATTAGACTTCTCTGCTAGGCATCTGTTAAAGAAACAGGCATTGAAACCGAAGGCCGGCTCAACCCGAAGTTGATAAGAACATTTGACCTCGCCGTCAGGCATCTGTTAAACAAACAGGCATCGAACCCGAAGGCCGTCTCAATCCTTAAATGAGAAGAACATTTGACCTCGTCGTCAAACAACTATTAAGCAAACAGGCATCGAACCCGAAGGCCGGCTCAACTTGAAGTTGAGAGGAACATCTAACCTCCCCATCAGGTATTAGTTAAACAAACAGGCATCGAACCCGAAGGCCGGCACAACACGAAGTTGAGAAGAACATCCGAGCTCGCTGTCAGGCATATGTTAAACAAACAGGCATCGAATTTGATGGCCGACTCAACCTGAAGTTGAGAAGAATATCTGACCTCGCTGCCAGGTATTAGTTAAACAAATAGGAATCGAACCCGAACGCCGGCTCAACCCGAAGTTGAGAAGAACATCTGACCTAGCCGACAGGCATCTTTTAAACAAACAGGCATCGAACCCAAAGGCCGGCTAAACCCGATGTTCAGAAGAACATCTGACCTCGCCATCAGGCATCGGTTAAACAAAAAGTTATGGAACCCGAAGGCCGGCTCAACCCGAAGTTGATAAGAACATTAGACCTCGCTGTCAGGCATCTGTTAAATAAACAGGCATCAAACCCGAAGGCCATCTCAACCCTTAGTTGAGAAGAACATCTGACCTCGCTGTCAAACATCTATTAAACTAAAAGGTATCGAACCCGAAGGCCGGCTCACCTCGAATTTGAGAGGAACATCTGACCTCCCCATCAGGCATTAGTTAAACAAACAGGCATCGAACCCGAAGACCGGCACAACACGAAGTTGAGAAGAACATCTGACCTCACTGTCAGGAAACTGTTAAACAAACAGGCATCGAACTCGAAGGCCGGTTCAACACGAAGTTGAGAGGAACATCTGACCTCGCCGTTAGGCATCTGTTAAACAAACAGGCATCGAACCCAAAGTACGGCTCAACATGAAGTTGAGAGGAACATTTGACTTCACTGTAAAGCATCTATTAAACAAACAGGCATCAAATCTGAAGGCCGGCTCAACCCGAAGTTGAGAATAACATCTGACCTCACTGTCAGGCATTATTAAATAAAAAGGCATCGAACCCGAAGGGCGGCTCAACCTAAAGTTGATAGGAACATTAGACCTCGCTGTCAGGCATCTCTTAAACAAACAGGCATCAAACCTGAAGGTCAGCTCAACCCGAAGTTGAGAAAAACATTTGACCTTGTCGTCACGCATCAGTTAAACAAACATGCATCGAACCCGAAGGTCGTCTCAATCCTTAATTGACAAGAACGTCTGACCTCGCCGTCAAACATCTGTTAAACAAACAGGCAATGAACCCGAAGGCCGGCTCAACTTGAAATTGAGAGGAACATCTGACCTCCCCATCATGCATTAGTTAAACAAACAGGAGTCGAACCCGAAGGCCGGCTCAACCCGAAGTTGAGAAGAGCATCTGACATAGACGCCAGGCATCTCTTAAACAAACAGGCATCAATCCCAAAAGCCGGCTCAACCCGAAGATGAGAAGAACATCTGACCTCACCGTTAGGCATCTGTTAAACAAACAGGCATCGAACCGGAATGGCGGCTCAACCTGAAGTTAATAAGAACATTAGACTTCTCTACTAGGCATCTGTTAAACAAACAGACATTGAACCCGAAGGCCGGCTCAACCCCAAGCTGAGAAGAACATTTGACCTCGCCGTTAGGCATCTGTTAAACAAACAGGCATCGAACCCGAAGGCCGTCTCAATCCTTAAATGAGAAGAACATTTGACGTCTCCGTCAAACAACTGTTAAGCAAACAGGCATCGAACCCGAAGGCCGGCTCAACTTGAAGTTGAGAGGAACATCTGACCTCCCCATAAGGTATTAGTTAAACAAACAGGCATCGAACCCGAAGGCCGGCACAACACGAAGTTGAGAAGAACATCTGAGCTCGCTGTCAGGCATATGTTAAACAAACAGGCATCGAATTTGATGGCCGACACAACCTGAAGTTGAGAAGAACATCCAACCTCGCTTCCAATCATTAGTTAAACAAACAGGAATCGAACCCGAACGCTGGCTCAACCCGAAGTTGAGAAGAACATCTGACCTAGCCGCCAGGCATCTGTTAAACAAACAAGCATCGAACCCAAAGGCCGGCTCAACCCGAAGTTGAGAAGAACATCTGACCTCTCCGTCAGGCATCTGTTAAACAAAAAGTTATGGAACCCGAAGGCCGACTTAACCCGAAGCTGAGAAGAACATCTTACCTCGCTGTCAGGTATCTGTTAAACAAACAGGCATCAAACCCGAAGGCCGTATCAGCCCTTAGTTGAGAAGAACATCTGACCTCACCGTCAAACATCTATTAAACAAACAGGTATCGAACCCGAAGGTTGGCTCACCTCGAAGTTGAGAGGAACATTTGACCTCCCCATCAGGCATTAGTTAAACAAACAGGCATCGAACCCGAAGGCCGGTACAACACAAAGTTGAGAAGAACATCTGACCTCACCGTCAGGCATTTGTTAAATAAACAGGCATCGAACCCGAAGGCAGGCACAACACGAAGTTGAGAAGAACATCTGACCTCACCGTCAGGCATCTGTTAAACAAACATGCATCGAACCCGAAGGCAGGCACAACACGAAGTTGAGAAGAACATCTGACCTCACCGTCAGGCATCTGTTAAACAAACAGGCATTGAATCCGAAGGCCGGCTCAACACGAAGTTGAGAGGAACATCTGACCTTGCCGTCAGGCATCTGTTAAAATAACAGGCATCAAACCCGAAGGTCGGTTAAACATAAAGTTGAGAGGAACATTTGACTTCACTGTCAAGCATCTGTTAAACAAATAGGCCTCAAATCCGAAGGCCAGCTCAACACGAAGTTGAGAGGAACATCTGACCTCGCCGTCAAGCATCTCTTAAACAAACAGGCATCGAACCTGAAGGTCGGCTCAACATGAAGTTGAGAGGAACATTTGACTTCACTGTCAAGCATCTGTTAAACAAACAGGTATCAAATACAAAGGCCGGCTCAACCCGAAGTTGAGAATAACATCTGACCTCATTGTCATGCATCTATTATACAAACAAGCATCGAACCCGAAGGCCGGCTCAACCCAAAGTTGAGAAGAACATCTGACCTCGCCGTCAGGCATCTGTTAAACAATTAGGCATCAAACCCGAAGGCCGTCTCAACCCTTAGTTGAGAAGAACATCTGACCTCGCCATTAAACATCTATTAAACAAATAGGTATCGAACCCGAAGGCCGGCTCACCTCGAAGTTGAGAGGAACATTCGACCTCCTCATCAGGCATTAGTTAAACAAACAGGCATCGAACCCGAAGGCCGGCACAACACGAATTTGAGAAGAACATCTGACCTCGCCGTCAGGCATCTGTTAAACAAACAGGCATCGAACCCGAAGGCCGGCTCCACACGAAGTTGAGAGGAACATCTGACCTCGCCTTCAGTTTGTCTGTTAAACAAACAAGCATCGAACCCAAAGGTCGGCTCAACATGAAGTTTAGAGGAACATTTGACTTCACTGTCAAGCATCTGCTAAACAAACAGGCATAAAATCCGAAGGCCGACTCAACCCGAAGTTGAGAAGAACATTTGACCTCACCGTCAGGCTATTGTTAAATAAACATGCATCGAACCCGAAGGCCGGCTCAACACGAAGTTGAGAGGAACATCTGACCTCGCTGTCAGGCATCTGTTAAACAAACAGGCATCGAACCCGAAGGTCGGCTCAACACGAAGTTGAGAGGAATATTTGACTTCACTGTCAAGCATCTGTTAAACAAACAGGCATCAAATCCAAAGGCCGGCTCAACCCGAAGTTGAGAAAAACATCTGACCTCACTGACAGACATCTGTTAAACAAACAAGCATCGAACCCGAAGGGCGGCTCAACTTGAAGTTGATAAGAACATTAGACCTCTCTGCTAGGCATCTGTTAAACAAACAGGCATCGAACCCGAAGGCCGGCTCAACCCGAAGTTGAAAAGAACATCTGACCTCCCCGTCGGGCATTAGTTAAACAAACAGGCATCGAACCCGAAGGCCGGCTCAACACGAAGTTGAGAGGAACATCTGACCTTGCTGTCAGGCAACTGTTAAACAAACAGGCATCGAACCCGAAGGTCGGCTCAACATGAAGTTGAGAGGAACATTTGACTTCACTGTCAAGCATCTGTTAAACAAACAGGTATCAAATACGAAGGCCGGCTCAACCCGAAGTTGAGAAGAACATCTGACCTCACTGTCAGGCATCTGTTAAACAATTAGGCATCAAAACCGAAGGCCGTCTCAACCCTTAGATGAGAAGAACATCTGACCTCGCCGTTAAACATCTATTAAACAAATAGGTATCGAACCCGAAGGCCGGCTCACCTCGAAGTTCAGAGGAACATTCGACCTCCCCATCAGGCATATCTTAAACAAACAGGCATCGAACCTGAAGGTCGGCTCAATACGAAATTGAGAGGAACATTTGACTTCACTGTCAAGCATCTGTTAAACAAACACGCTAAAATCCGAAGGCCGGCTCAACCCGAAGTTGAGAAGAACATCTGACCTCACCGTCAGGCATCTGTTAAACAAACAAGCATCGAACCCGAAGGCCGGCTCAACCCGAAGTTGAGAAGAACATTTGACTTCGCTGTCATACAACTGTTAAAGAAACAGGAATCAAACTCGAAGGCCGTCTCAACCCTTAGTTGAGAAGAACATCTGACCTCGCTGTCAAACATCTATTAAACAAATACGTATCGAACCCGAAGGCCGGCCCACCTCGAAGTTGAGAGGAACATTTGACCTCCCCATCAGGCATTATTTAAACAAACAGGCATCGAACCCGAAGGCCTGCTCAACACGAAGTTGAGAGGAACATCTGACCTCGTCGTCAGGCATCTGTTAAACAAACAGGTATCGAACCCGAAGGTCGGCTCAACATGAAGTTGAGAGAAACATATGACCTCGCCGTCAGGCATTTGTTAAACAAATAGGCATTAAATCTGAAGGCAGGCTCAACCCGAAGTTAAGAAGAACATCTGACCTCACCGTCAGGCATCTGTTAAACAAGCAGGCATCAAACCCGAAGGCTGGCTTAACATGAAGTTGAGAGGTACATTTGACTTCACTATCAAGCATTTGTTAAACAAACAAGCATCAAATCCGAAGGCCGGCTCAACCCAAAGTTGAGAAGAACATCTGACATCAGCGTCAGGCACCTGTTAAACAAATAGGCATCGAACCCGAAGGGCGGCTCAACCCGAAGTTGATAAGAACATTAGACCTCGCTGTCAGGCATCTGTTAAACAAACAGGCATCGAAACCAAAGGTCGGCTTAACACAAAGTTGAGAGGAACATCTGACCTCGCTGTAAAGCATCTCTTAAACAAACAGGCATTGAACTTGAAGTTCGGCTCAACTTGAAGTTGAGAGGAACATTTGACTTCACTGTCAAGCATCTGTTAAACAAACAGGCATCAAATCCGAAGGCCGGCTCAACCCGAAGTTAAGAAGAATATCTGACCTCACCGTCAGCCATCTGGGAAACAAACAAGCATCGAACCCGAATGGCGGCTCAACCTGAAGTTGATAAGAACATTAGACCTCTCTGCCAGGCATCTGTTAAACAAACAGGCATCGAACCCGAAGGGTGGCTCAACCTAAAGTTGATAAGAACATTAGACCTTGCTGTCAGGTAGCTCTTAAACAAACAAGCATTGAACCCGAAGGTCGGCTCAACACGAAGATGAGAGGAATATCTGACCTCGCCGTCAAGTATCTCTTAAACAAATAGGCATCGAACCTGAAGGTCGGGACAACATGAAATTGAGAGGAAAATTTGACTTCACTATCAAGCATCTGTTAAACAAACAGGTATCAAATCCGAAGGCCGGCTCAACCCAAAGTTGAGAAGAACATTTGACCTCACTGTTAGTCATCTTTTAAACAAACAAGCATCAAACCCGAAGGTCGGCTCAACCCGAAGTTGAGAAGAACATCTGACCTCGCCGTCAGGCATCTGTTAAACAAACAAGAATCAAACCCGAAGGCCGTCTTAACTCTTAGTTGAGAAGAACATCTGACCTCGCCGTCAAACATCTATTAAACAAATAGGTATTGAACTCGAAGGCCGACTCACCTCGAAGTTGAGAGGAACATTTGACCTCCCCATCAGGCATTAGTTAAACAAACAGGCATCGAACCCGAAGGCCTGCTCAACACGAAGTTGAGAGGAACATCTGACCTCGTCATCAGGCATCTGTTAAACAAACAGGTATCCAACCCGAAGGTCGGCTCAACATGAAGTTGAGAGAAACATATGACCTCGCCGTCAGGCATTTGTTAAACAAATAGGCATTAAATCCGAAGGCAGGCTCAACCCGAAGTTGAGAAGAACATCTGACCTCACCGTCAGGCATCTGTTAAACAAGCAGGCATCAAACCCGAAGGCCGGCTTAACATGAAGGTGAGAGGAACATTTGACTTCACTGTCAAGCATGTGTTAAACAAACAAGCATCAAATCCGAAGGCCGGCTCAACCCGAAGTTGAGAAGAACATCTGACATCACCGTTAGGCACCTGTTAAACAAATAGGCATCGAACCCGAAGGGTGGCTTAACCCGAAGTTGATAAGAACATTAGACCTCGCTGTCAGGTAGCTGTTAAACAAACAGGCATCGAACCCGAAGGTCGGCTCAACACGAAGTTGAGAGGAACATCTGACCTCGCCGTCAGGCATCTCTTAAGCAAACAGGCATCGAACTTGAAGGTCGCCTCAACATGAAGTTGAGAGGAACATTTGACTTCACTGTCAAGCATCTGTTAAACAAACAGGCATCAAATCCGAAGGCTGGCTCAACCCGAAGTTGAGAAGAACATCTGACATCACCGTCAGGCATCTGTTAAACAAAGAAGCATTGAACCCGAAGGGCAGCTCAACTTGAAGTTGATAAGAACATTAGACCTCTCTGTCAGGCATCTGTTAAACAAAGGGGCATCGAACCCGAAGGCCGGCTCACCCCGAAGTTGAGAGGAACATCTGACCTCGCTGTCAGGCATCTGTTAAACAAACAGGCATCGAACCCGAAGGTCGGCTCAACATAAAATTGAGAGGAACATTTGACTTCCCTGTCAAGCATCTGTTAAACAAATAGGCATCAAATCCAAAGGCCGGCTCAATCCGAAGTTGAGAAGAACATCTGACCTCACTGTCAGGCATCTCTTAAACAAACTGGCATCGAACCCGAAGGGCGGCTCAACCCGAAGTTTATAAGAACATTAGACCTCGCTGTCAAGCATCTCTTAAACAAACATGCATCGAACCCGAAGGCCGGCTCAACACGAAGATGAGAGGAACATCTGACCTCGCCGTCAAGCATCTCTTAAACAAACAGGCATCGAACCTGAAGTTCGGGTCAACATGAAATTGAGAGGAACATTTGACTTCACTATCAAGCATTTGTTAAACAAAAAGGCATCAAATCCGAAGGCCGGCTTAACCCGAAGTTGAGAAGAACATCTGACCTCACCGTCAGGTATCTTTTAAACAAACAAGCATCGAACCCAAAGGTCGGCTCAACCCGAAGTTGAGAAGTACATATGACCTCGCTGTTAGGCATCTGTTAAACAAACAGGCATCAAAATCGTAGGCCGTCTCAACCCTTAGTTGAGAAGAACATCTGACATCGCCGTCAAACATCTATTAAACAAACAGGTATCGAACCCGAAGGCCGGCTCACCTCGAAGTTGAGAGGAACATTTGACCTCCCCATCAGGCATTAGTTAAAAAAACAGGCATCGAACCCGAAGGCCTGCTCAACACGAGGTTGAGAGGAACATCTGACCTCGTCGTCAGGCATTTGTTAAACAAACAGGTATCGAACCCGAAGGTCGGCTCAACATGAAGTTGAGAGAAACATATGACCTCGCCGTCAGGCATATGTTAAACAAATAGGCATTAAATCCGAAGGCAGGCTCAACCTGAAGTGGAGAAGAACATCTGACCTCACCGTCAGGCATCTATTAAACAAGCAGGCATCAAACCCGAAGACCGGCTCAACATGAAGTTGAGAGGAACATTTGACTTCACTGTCAAGCATCTGTTAAACAAACATGCATCAAATCCGAAGGCCGGCTCAACCCGAAGTTGAGAAGAACATCTGACCTCACCGTTAGGCACCTGTTAAACAAATAGGCATCGAACCCGAAGAGCGGATCAACCCGAAGTTGATAAGAACATTAGACCTCGCTGTCAGGCATCTCTTAAACAAACAGGCATCGAACCCGAAGGTCGGCTTAACACGAAGTTGAGAGGAACATCTGACCTCGCCGTAAAGGATCTCTTAAACAAACAGGCATTGAACGTGAAGTTCGGCTCAACTTGATGTTGAGAGGAACATTTGACTTCACTGTCAAGCATCTGTTAAACAAACAGGTATCAAATCCGAAGGTCGGCTCAACCCGAAGTTGAGAAAAATATCTGACCTCACCGTCAGCCATCTGTTAAACAAATAAGCATCAAACCCGAAGGGCGGCTCAACCTGAAGTTGATAAGAACATTAGACCTCTCTGCCAGGCATCTGTTAAACAAACAGGCATCGAACCCAAAGGGTGGCTCAACCCGAAGTTGATAAGAACATTAGACCTCGCTGTCAGGCTGCTCTTAAACAAACAGGCATCGAACCCGAAGGTCGGCTCAACACGAAGTTAAGAGGAACATCTGACCTCACCGTCAAGCATCTCTTAAACAAACAGGCATCGAACCTGAAAGTCGGCTAAACATGAAGTTGAGAGGAACATTTGACTTCACTGTCAAGCATCTGTTAAACAAACAGGCATCAAATCTGAAGGCTGGCTCAACCAGAAGTTGAGAAGAACATCTGACATCACCCTAAGGCATCTGTTAAACAAACAAGCATCGAACCCGAAGGGCGGCTCAACATGAAGTTGATAAGAACATTAGACTTCTCTGTCAGGCATCTGTTAAACAAACAGGCATCAAATCCGAAGGCAGGCTCAACCCGAAGTTGAGAAGAACATCTGACATCACTTCCAGGAATCTGTTAAACAAACAGGCATCAAACCCGAAGGCCGGCTCAACATAAAGTTGAGATGAACATTTGACTTCACTGTCAAGCATCTGTTAAACAAACAGTCATTAAATCTAAAGGCCGGCTCAATCCAAAGTTGAGAAGAACATTTGACCTCACTGTCAGGCATCTGTTAAACAATCAGGCATTGAACCCGAAGGGCGGCTCATCCCGAAGTTGATAAGAACATTAGACCTCGCTGTCAGGCATCTCTTAAACAAACATGCATCGAACCCGAAGGCCGGCTCAACACGAAGATGAGAGGAACATCTGACCTTGCTGTCAAGCATCTCTTAAACAAACAGGCATCGAACCTGAAGGTCGGGTCAACATGAAATTGAGAGGAACATTTGACTTCACTATCAATCTTCTGTTAAACAAACAGGCATCCAATCCGAAGGCCGGCTCAACCCGAAGTTGAGAAGAACATCTGACCTCACCGTCAGGCATCTTTTAAACAAACATGCATCGAACCCGAAGGCCGGCTCAACCCGAAGTTGAGAAGAACATCTGACCTCGCCGTCAGGCATTTGTTAAACAAACAGGCATCAAAGCAGAAGGCCGTCTCAACCCTTAGTTGAGAAGAACATCTGACCTCGACGTCAAACATATATTAAAAAAATAGGTATCGAACACGAAGGCCGGCTCACCTCGAAGTTGAGAGGAACATCTGACCTCCCAATCAGGCATTAGTTAAACAAACAGGCATCGAACCCGAAGGCTTGCTCAACACGAAGTTCAGAGGAACATCTTACCTCGCCGTCAGGCATCTGTTAAACAGACAGGTATCGAACCCGAAGGCCGGCTCAACATGAAGTTGGGAGAAACATATGACCTCGCCATCAGGCATCTGTTAAACAAACAGGAATCAAATCCGAAGGCAGGCTCAACTCGAAGTTGAGAAGAACATCTGACATCACCGCCAGGCATCTGTTAAACAAACAGGCATCAAACCCGAAGGCTGGCTCAACATGAAGTTGAGAGGAACATTTGACTTCACTGTCAAGCATCTGTTAAACAAACAAGCATCAAATCCGAAGGCCGGTTCAACCCGATGTTGAGAAGAACATCTAACCTCACCGTCAGGCATCTGTTAAACAAACAGGCATCGAACCCAAAGGGAGGCTCAACCCAAAGTTGATAAGAACATTAGACCTTGCTGTCAGGCATCTCTTAAACAAACATGCATCGAACCCGAAGGTCGGCATAACACGAAAATGAGAGGAACATCTGACCTCGCCGTAAAGCATCTCTTAAACAAACATGCATCAAACCTGAAGTTCGGCTCAACTTGAAGTTGAGAGGAACATTTGAGTTCACTGCCAAGCATCTGTTAAACAAACACACATCAAATCCGAAGGCCGACTCAACCCGAAGTTGAGAAGAATATCTGACCTTGCGTCTGCCATCTGTTAAACAAACAAGCATTGAACCTGAAGGGCGGCTCAACCTGAAGTTGATAAGAACATTAGACCTCTCTGTCAGGCATCTGTTAAACAAACAGGCATCGAACCCGAAGGGCGGCACAACATGAAGTTGAGAGGAACATTTGACTTCACTGTCAAGCATCTGTTAAACAAACAAGCATCAAATCCGAAGGCCGGCTCAACCCGAAGTTGAGAAGAACATCTGACCTCACCGTCAGGCACCTGTTAAACAAATAGGCATCGAACCCGAAGAGCGGCTCCACCCGAAGTTGATAAGAACATTAGACCTCGCTGTCAGGCATCTCTTAAACAAATAGGCATCAAACCCGAAGGTCGGCTTAACACGAAGTTGAGAGGAACATCTGACCTCGCCGTAAAGGATCTCTTAAACAAACAGGCATTGAACGTAAAGTTCGGCTCAACTTGAAGTTGAGAGGAACATTTGACTTCACTGTCAAGCATCTGTTAAACAAACAGGCATCAAATCCGAAGGCCGGCTCAACCCGAAGTTGAGAAGAATATCTGACCTCACCGTCAGCCATATGTTAAACAAACAAGCATCAAACCCGATGGGCGGCTCAACCTGAAGTTGATAAGAACATTAGACCTCTCTGTCAGGCATCTGTTAAACAAACAGGCATCGAACCCGAAGGGTGGCTCAACCCGAATGTTATAAGAACATTAGACCTCGCTGTCAGGCAGCTCTTAAACAAACAGGCATTGAACCCGAATGTCGGCTCAACACGAAGTTAAGAGGAACATCTGACCTCGCCGTCAAGCATCTCTTAAACAAACAGGCATCGAACCTGAAAGTCGGCTAAACATGAACTTGAGAGGAACATTTGACTTCACTGTCAAGCATCAGTTAAACAAACAGGCATCAAATCTGAAGGCTGGCTCAACCCGAAGTTGAGAAGAACATCTGACATCACCATAAGGAATCTGTTAAACAAACAAGCATCCAACCCGAAGGGCGGCTCAACTTGAAGTTGATAAGAACATTAGACTTCTCTGTCAGGCATCTGTTAAACAAACAGGCATCAAATCCGAAGGCAGGCTCAACCCGAAGTTGAGAAGAACATTTGACATCACTTCTAGGCATCTGTTAAACAAACAGGCATCAAACCCAAAGGCCGGCTCAACATAAAGTTGAGATGAACATTTGACTTCACTGTCAAGCATCTGTTAAACAAACAGGCATCAAATCCAAAGGCCGGCTCAATCCAAAGTTGAGCAGAACATCTGACCTCACTGTCAGGCATCTGTTAAACAATCAGGCATTGAACCCGAAGGGCGGCTCATCCCGAAGTTGATAAGAACATTAGACCTCGCTGTCAGGCATCTCTTAAACAAACATGCATCGAACCCGAAGGCCGGCTCAACACGAAGATGAGAGGAACATCTGACCTCGCTGTCAAGCATCTCTTAAACAAACAGGCATCGAACCTGAAGGTCGGGTTAACATGAAATTGAGAGGAACACTTGACTTCACTATCAAGCATCTGTTAAATAAACAGGCATCCAATCCGAAGGCCGGCTCAACCCGAAGTTGAGAAGAACATTTGACCTCACCGTCAGGCATCTTTTAAACAAACATGCATCGAACCCGAAGGCCGGCTCAACCCGAAGTTGAGAAGAACATCTGACCTCGCCGTCAGGCATTTGTTAAACAAACAGGCATCAAAGCAGAAGGCCGTCTCAACCCTTAGTTGAGAAGAACATCTGACCTCGACGTCAAACATATATTAAACAAATAGGTATCGAACACGAAGGCCGGCTCACCTCGAAGTTGAGAGGAACATCTGACCTCCCAATCAGGCATTAGTTAAACAAACAGGCATCGAACCCGAAGGCTTGCTCAACACGAAGTTCAGAGGAACATCGTACCTCGCCGTCAGGCATCTGTTAAACAAACAGGTATCGAACCCGAAGGCCGGCTCAACATGAAGTTGGGAGAAACATATGACCTCACCATCAGGCATCTGTTAAACAAACAGGCATCAAAACCGGATGCAGGCTCAACCCGAAGTTGAGGAGAACATCTGACATCACCGCCAGGCATCTGTTAAACAAACAGGCATCAAACCCGAAGGCCGGCTCAACATGAAGTTGAGAGGAACATTTGACTTCATTGTCAAGCATCTATTAAACAAACAAGCATCAAATCCGAAGGCCGGTTCAACCCGATGTTGAGAAGAACATCTGACCTCACCGTCAGGCATCTGTTAAACAAACAGGCATCGAACCCGAAGGGCGGCTCAACCCAAACTTGATAAGAACATTAGACCTTGCTGTCAGGCATCTCTTAAACAAACAGGCACCGAACCCGAAGGTCGGCTTAACACGAAAATGAGAGGAACATCTGACCTCGCCGTAAAGCATCTCTTAAACAAACAGGCAGCGAACCTGAAGTTCGGCTCAACTTGAAGTTGAGAGGAACATTTGACTTCACTGCCAAGCATCTGTTAAACAAACACACATCAAATCCGAATGCCGACTCAACCCGAAGTTGAGAAGAACATCTGACCTCACGTCTGCCATCTGTTAAACAAACAAGCATTGAACCCGAAGGGCGGCTTAACCTGAAGTTGATAAGAACATTAGACCTCTCTGTCAGGCATCTGTTAAACAAACAGGCATCGAACCCGAAGGCCGGCTCAACTCGAAGTTGAGAAGAACATCTGACCTCGCCGTCAGGCATCTGCTAAACAAACAACATCAAACCCGAAGGCCAGCTCAACCCTTAGTTGAGAAGAACATCTGACCTCGCCGTCAAACATATATTAAACAAACAGGTATCGAACCCGAAGGCTGTCTCACCTTGAAGTTGAGAGGAACATCTGACCTCCCCATCAGGCATTAGTTAAACAAACAGGTATCGAACCCGAAGGCCGGCCCAACACGAAGTTGAAAGGAACATCTGACCTCGCCGTCAGGCATCTGTTAAACAAACAGGCATCGAACCCCAAGGCCGGCCCAACACGAATTTGAGAGGAACATCTGACCTCGCTGTAAGGCATCTGTTAAACAAATAAGCATCGAACCCGTAGGCCGGCTCAACCCGAAGTTGAGAAGAACATCTGACTTCGCCGTCAGGCATCTGATAAACAAAGAGGCGTAAAACCCGGAGGCCGTCTCAACCCTTAGTTGAGAAGAACATCTGACCTCGCCGTCAAACATCTATTAAACAAACAGGTATCGAACCCGAAGGCCGGCTCACCTCGAAGTTGCGAGAAACATCTGACTTCCCCATCAGGAATTAGTTAAACAAACAGGCATCAAAGTCGAAGGCCGACACAACACGAAGTTGAGAAGAACATCTGACCTCGCCGTCAGGCATCTTTTAAACAAACAGGCATCGAACCTGAAGGTCGGCTCAACACGAAGTTGAGAGGAACATCTGACCTCGCCGTCAGGCATCTGTTAAACAAACAGGCATCGTACCCGAAGTTCGGCTCAACATGAAGTTGAGAGGAACATTTGACTTCATTGTCAAGCATTTGTTAAACAAACAGGCATCAAATCCGAAGGCCGGCTCAACCCGGAGTTGAGAAGAACATCTGACCTCACCGTTAGGCATCTGTTAAACAAACAAGCATCGAACCTGAAGGGCGGCTCAACCCGAAGTTGATAAGAACATTAGACCTCGCCGTCAGTCATGTGTTAAACAAACAGGCATCGAACCCGAAGGCCGGCCCAACACGAAGTTGAGAGGATCATCTGACCTCGCCGTAAGGCGTTTGTTAAACAAATAGGCATCGAACCTGAATGTCGGCTCAACATGAAGTTGAGAGGAACATTTGACTTCACTGTCAAGCATCTGTTAAACAAACAGGCATAAAATCCGAAGGCCGTCTCAACCCGAAGTTGATAAGAACATTAGACCTCCCCGTCAGGCATCTGTTAAACAAACAGGCATCGAACCCGAAGGTCGGCGCAACACGAAGTTGAGAGGAACATCTGACCTTGCCGTAAGGCATCTGTTAAAAAAAATAGGCATCGAACCTGAATGTCGGCTCAACATGAAGTTGAGAAGAACATTTGACTTCACTGTCAAGTATCTGTTAAACAAACAGGCATCAAATCTGAAGGCCGACTCAACCTGAAGTTGAGAAGAACATCTGACCTCACCTTTAGGCTTTTGTTAAACAAACAGGTATCGAACCCAAAGGGTGGCTCAACCCGAAGTTGATAAGAACATTAGAACTCTCTGCTAGGCATCTGTTAAACAAACAGGCATCGAACCCGACGGCAAGCTCAACCCGAAGTTGAGAAGAACATTTGACCTCGCCGTCAAACATCTGTTAAAGAAACTGGCATCGAACCCGAAGGCTGGCTCAACTTGAAGTTGAGAGGAACATCTGACCTCTCCATCAGGCATTAGTTAAACAAACAGGCATCGAACCCGAAGGCCGGTACAACACGAAGTTTAGAAGAACATCTAACCTCGCTGTCAGGCATATGTTAAACAAACAGGCATCGAATTTGGTGGCCGACTCAACCCGAAGTTGAGAAGAACATTCGACCTCGCTGCCAGGCATTAGTTAAGCAAACAGGAATCGAACCTGAAGGTCGGCTCAACCAGAAGTTGAGAACAACATCTGACCTAGCCGTCAGGCATCTGTTAAACAAACAAGCATCAAACCCAAAGGCCGGCTCAACCCGAAGTTGAGAAGAACATCTGACCTTGCTGTCAGGCATCTGTTAAACAAACAACATCAAACCCGAAGGCCGTCTCAACCCTTAGTTGGGAAGAACATCTGACCTCGCCGTCAAACATCTATTAAACAAACAGGTATCGAACCCGAAGGCCGGCTCACCTTGAAGTTGAGTGGAACATCTGACCTCCCCATCAGGAATTAGTTAAACAAACAGGTATCGAACCCGAAAGCTGGCACAACACGAAGTTGAGAGGAACATCAGACCTCGCCGTAAGGCATCTGTTAAACAAATAGGCATCGAACCTGAATGCCGGCACAACACGAAGTTAAGAGGAACATTTAACTTCATTGTTAAGCATCTGTTAAACAAACAGGCATCAAATCCGAAGGCCGGCTCAACCCGAAGTTGAGAGGAACATCTGACCTCGCCGTTAGGCATCTATTAAACAAACAGGCATCGAACCTGAAGGGCGGCTCAACGCGAAGTTGATAAGAACATTAGACCTCTCTACTAGGTATCTTTTAAACAAACAGGCATTGAACCCGAAGGGCGGCTCAACCCGAAGTTGATAAGAACATTAGACATCGCCGTCAGGCATCTGTTAAACAAACAGGCATCGAAACCGAAGGCCGTCTCAATCCTTAATTGAGAAGAACATCTGACCTCGCCGTCAAACATCTTTTAAACAAACAGGAATCGAACCCGAAGGCCGGCTCAACTTGAAGTTAAAAGGAACATCTGACCTCCCCATCAGGCATTAGTTAAACAAACAAGCATCGAACCCGAAGGCCGGCACAACACGAAGTTGAGAAGAACATCTAACCTCGCAGTCAGGCATATGTTAAACAAACAGGCATCGAATTTGGTGGCCGACTCAACCCGAAGTTGAGAAGAACATTCGACCTCGCTGCCAGGCATTAGTTAAGCAAACAGGAATCGAACCTGAAGGTCGGCTCAACCCGAAGTTGAGAACAACATCTGACCTAGCCGCCAGACATCTGTTAAACAAACAAGCATCAAACCCAAAGGCCGGCTCAACCCGAAGTTGAGAAGAACATCTGACCTTGCTGTCAGGCATCTGTTAAACAAACAACATCAAACCCGAAGGCCGTCTCAACCCTTAGTTGGGAAGAACATCTGACCTCGCCGTCAAACATCTATTAAACAAAAAGGTATCGAACCCGAAGGCCGGCTCACCTTGAAGTTGAGTGGAACATCTGACCTCCCCATCAGGAATTAGTTAAACAAACAGGTATCGAACCCGAAAGCCGGCACAACACGAAGTTGAGAGGAACATCTGACCTCGCCGTAAGGCATCTGTTAAACAAATAGGCATCGAACCTGAATGCCGACAGAACACGAAGTTAAGAGGAACATTTGACTTCATTGTTAAGCATCTGTTAAACGAACAGGCATCAAATCCGAAGGTCGGCTCAACCCGAAGTTGAGAGGAACATCTGACCTCGCCGTTAGGCATCTATTAAACAAACAGGCATCGAACCCGAAGGGCGGCTCAACGCGAAGTTAATAAGAACATTAGACCTCTCTACTAGGCATCTTTTAAAAAAACAGGCATTGAACCCGAAGGGCGGCTCAACCCGAAGTTGATAAGAACATTAGACATCACCGTCAGGCATCTGTTAAACAAACAGGCATCGAACCCGAAGGCCGTCTCAATCCTTAATTGAGAAGAACATCTGACCTCACCGTCAAACATCTTTTTAACAAACAGGAATCGAACCCGAAGGCCGGCTCAACTTGAAGTTAAAAGGAACATCTGACCTCCCCATCAGGCAATAGTTAAACAAACAAGCATCGAACCTGAAGGCCGGCACAACACGAAGTTGAGAAGAACATCTAACCTCGCAGTCAGGCATATGTTAAACAAACAGGCATCGAATTTGGTGGCCGACTCAACCCGAAGTTGAGAAGAACATTCGACCTCTCTGCCAGGCATTAGTTAAGCAAACAGGAATCGAACCTGAAGGTCGGCTCAACCCGAAGTTGAGAACAACATCTGACCTAGCCGCCAGGCATCTGTTAAACAAACAAGCATCAAACCCAAAGGCCGGCTCAACCCGAAGTTGAGAAGAACATCTGACCTTGCTGTCAGGCTTCTGTTAAACAAACAACATCAAACCCGAAGGCCGTCTCAACCCTTAGTTGGGAAGAACATCTGACCTCGCCATCAAACATCTATTAAACAAAAAGGTATCGAACCCGAAGGCCGGCTCACCTTGAAGTTGAGTGGAACATCTGACCTCCCCATGAGGAATTAGTTAAACAAACAGGTATCGAACCCGAAAGCCGGCACAACACGAAGTTGAGAGGAACATCTGACCTCGCTGTAAGGCATCTGTTAAACAAATAGGCATCGAACCTGAATGCCGACAGAACACGAAGTTAAGAGGAACATTTGACTTCATTGTTAAGCATCTGTTAAACAAACAGGCATCAATTCCGAAGGCCGGCTCAACCCGAAGTTGAGAGGAACATCTGACCTCGCCGTTAGGCATCTATTAAACAAACAGGCATCGAACCCGAAGGGCGGCTCAACGCGAAGTTGATAAGAACATTAGACCTCTCTACTAGGCATCTTTTAAACAAACAGGCATTGAACCCGAAGGGCGGCTCAACCCGAAGTTGATAAGAACATTAGACATCGTCGTCAGGCATCTGTTAAACGAACAAGCATCGAACCCGAAGGCCGTCTCAAACCTTAATTGAGAAAAACATCTGACCTCGCCGTCAAACATCTTTTTAACAAACAGGAATCGAACCCGAAGGCCGGCTCAACTTGAAGTTAAAAGGAACATCTGACCTCCCCATCAGGCATTAGTTAAACAAACAAGCATCGAACCCGAAGGCCGGCACAACACGAAGTTGAGAAGAACATCTAACCTCGCAGTCAGGCATATGTTAAACAAACAGGCATCGAATTTGGTGGCCGACTCAACCCGAAGTTGAGAAGAACATTCGACCTCGCTGCCAGGCATTAGTTAAGCAAAAAGGAATCGAACCTGAAGGTCGGCTCAATTCGAAGTTGAGAACAACATCTGACCTAGCCGCCAGGCATCTGTTAAACAAACAAGCATCAAACCCAAAGGCCGGCTCAACCCGAAGTTGAGATAAACATCTGACCTTGCTGTCAGGCATCTGTTAAACAAACAACATCAAACCCGAAGGCCGTCTCAACCCTTAGTTGGGAAGAACATCTGACATCGCCATCAAACATCTATTAAACAAAAAGGTATCGAACCCGAAGGCCGGCTCACCTAGAAGTTGAGTGGAACATCTGACCTCCCCATCAGGAATTAGTTAAACAAACAGGTATCGAACCCGAAAGCCGGCACAACACGAAGTTGAGAGGAACATCTGACCTCGCCGTAAGGCATCTGTTAAACAAATAGGCATCGAACCTGAATGCCGACACAACACGAAGTTAAGAGGAACATTTGACTTCATTGTTAAGCATCTGTTAAACAAACAGGCATCAAATCCGAAGGTCGGCTCAACCCGAAGTTGAGAGGAACATCTGACCTCGATGTTAGGCATCTATTAAACAAACAGGCATCGAACCCGAAGGGCGGCTCAACGCGAAGTTGATAAGAACATTAGACCTCTCCACTAGGCATCTTTTAAACAAACAGGCATTGAACCCAAAGGGCGGCTCAACCCAAAGTTGATAAGAACATTAGAAATCGCCGTCAGGCATCTGTTAAACAAACAGGCATCGAACCCGAAGGCCGTCTCAATTCTTAATTGAGAAGAACATCTGACCTCGCCGTCAAACATCTTTTAAACAAACAGGAACCGAACCCGAAGGCCGTCTCAACTTGAAGTTAAAAGGAACATCTGACCTCCCCATCAGGCATTAGTTAAACAAACAAGCATCGAACCCGAAGGCCGGCACAACACGAAGTTGAGAAGAACATCTAACCTCGCAGTCAGGCATATGTTAAACAAACAGGCATCGAATTTGATGGCCGACTCAACCTGAAGTTGAGAAGAACATCCGACCTTGCTGCTAGGCATTAATTAAATTAACAGGAATCGAACCCGAATGCCGGCTCAACCCGAAGTTGAGAAGAACATCTAACCTAGCCGCCAGGCATCGGTTAAACAAACAGGCATCGAACCAAAAGGCCGGCTCAACCCGAAGTTGAGAGGAACATCTGACCCTGCCGTCAAGCATTAGTTAAACAAACAGGCATCGAACCTGAAGGCCGACACAACACGAAGTTGAGAAGAACATCTGACCTCGCCGTCAGACATCTATAAAACAAACAGGCATCGAACCCGAAGGCTTGCGCAACCCGAAGTTGAAAAGAACATTAGACCTCTCTGCTAGGCATCTGTTAAACAAATAGGCATCAAACCTGAATGTCAGCTCAACATGAAGTTGAGAGGAACATTTGACTTCACTGTCAAGCATCTGTCAAACAAACAGTCATTAAATCCGAAGGCCGGCTCAACCCGAAGTTGATAAGAACATAAGACCTCACCGTCAAGCATCTGTTAAACAAACAGGCATCGAACCCGAAGGCCGACCCAACACGAAGTTGAGAGGAATATCTGACCTCGTCGTAAGGCATCTGTTAAACAAATAGGCTTCGAACCTGAATGTCGGTTCAACATGAAGTTGAGAGGAACATTTGACTTCACTGTCATGCAACTGTTAAACAAACAGGCATCAAATCCGAAGGCCGTCTCAACCCGAAGTTGATAAGAACATTAGACCTCGCCGTCAGGCATCTGTTAAACAAACAAGCATCGAACCCGAAGGCCGGCCCAACATGAAGTTGAGAGGAACATCTGACTTCGCCGTAAGGCATCTGTTAAAAAAATAAGCATCGAACCTGAATGTCGGCTCAACATGAAGTTGAGAAGAACATTTGACTTCACTGTCAAGTATCTGTTAAAGAAACAGGTATCAAATCCGAAGGCCGGCTCAACCTGAAGTTCATAAGAACATCTGACCTCACCGTTAGGCATCTGTTAAAGAAACAGGCATCGAACCCGAAGGACGGCTCAACCCGAAGTTGATAAGAACATTAGACCTCTCTGCTAGGCATTTGTTAAACAAACAGGCATCGAACCCGAAGGCCAGCTCAACCCGAAGTTTAGAAGAACATTTGACCTCGCCGTCAGGCATCTGTTAAACAAACAGGCATCGAACCCGAAGGCCGTCTCAATCCTTAATTGAGAAGAACATATGACCTTGCCGTCAAACATCTGTTAAACAAACAGGCATCGAACCCGAAGGCCGGCTCAACTTGAAGTTAAGGGAACATCTGACCTCCCCATCAGGCATTAGTTAAACAAACAGGCATCGAACTCAAAGGCCGGCACAACACGAAGTTGAGAAGAACATCTGACCTCGCTGTCAGGCATATGTTAAACAAACAGGCATCGAATTTGATGGCCGACTCAACCTGAAGTTGAGAAGAACATCCGACCTTGCTGCCAGGCATTAGTTAAACAAATAGGAATCGAACCCGAAGGCCGACTCAACCCGAATTTGAGAAGAACATCTGAAGCCGCCAGGCATCTATTAAACAAACAGGCATTGAACCCAAAGGCCGGCTCAACCCGAAGTTGAGAGGAACATCTGATCTCGCCGTCAAGCATTAGTTAAACAAACAGGCATCGAACCCGAAGGCCGGCACAACACGAAGTTGAGAAGAACATCTGACCTCGCCGTCAGGCATATGTAAAACAAACAGGCATCGAATCCGAAGGCCGGCGTAACCCGACGTTGATAAGAACATTAGACCTCTCTACTAGGCATCTGCTAACCAAATAGGCATCAAACCTGAATGTCGGCTCAACATGAAGTTGAGAGGAACATTTGACTTCACTGTCAAGCATCTGCTAAACAAACAGGCATTATATCCGAAGGCTGGCTCAACCCGAAGTTGATAAGAACATTACACCTCGTCGTCAGGCATCTGTTAAACAAACAGGCATCAAACCCGAAGGCCGGCCCAACACGAAGTTGAGAGGAATATCTGACCTCGCCGTAAGGAATCTGTTAAACAAATAGGCATCGAACCTAAATGTCGGGTCAACATGAAGTTGAGAGGAACATTTGACTTCACTGTCAAGCATCTGTTAAACAAACAGGCATCAAATCCAAGGCCGGCTCAACCCAAAGTTGAGAAGATCATCTGACCTCACCGTTAGGCATGTGTTAAACAAACAGGCATCGAACCCGAAGGGTGGCTCAATGCGAAGTTGATAAGAACATTAGACCTCTCTACTAGGCATCTGTTAAACAAACAGGCATTGAACCCGAAGGCCGGCTCGACCCGAAGTTGAGAAGAACATTTGACCTCGCCGTCAGGCATATCTTAAACAAATAGGCATCGAACCCGAAGGCCGGCTCAACACGAAGTTGAGTGGAACATCTGACCTTGCCATCAAGCATATGTTAAACAAACAGGCATCGAACCTGAAGGTCGGCTCAACATGAAGTTGAGAGGAACATTTGAATTCACCGCTAAGCATATGTTAAACAAAAAGGCATCAAATCCGAAGGTCGGCTCAACCCGAAGTTGAGAAGAACATCTAACGTCACCGTCAGGCATCTGTTAAACAAACAAGCATCGAACCCGAAGGGCGGCTCAACCCGAAGTTGATAAGAACATTAGACCTCTCTGCCAGGCATATGTTAAACAAACAGGCATCGAACCCGAAGTCCGTTTCAACCCGAAGTTGAGAAGAACATCTGACCTCCCTGTCAGGCATCTGTTAAACAAACAGGCATCAAACCCGATGGCCGGCTCATCACGAAGTTGACAGGAACATCTGACCTCGCCGTCAGGTATCTATTAAACAAACTGGCATCGAACCCGAAGGTCGGCTCAACATGAAGTTGAGAGGAACATTTGACTTCACTGTCAAGCATCTGTTAAACAAACAGGCATCAAATCTGAAAGCCGGCTCAACCCAAAGTTGAGAAGAACATCTGACCTCACCGTCAGGCATCTGTTAAACAAACAGGCATCGAACCCGAAGGGCGGCTCAACACGAATTTGATACGAACATTAGACCTCGCTGTTAGGCATCTCTTAAACACACAGGCATCGAACCTGAAGGTCGGCTCAACCCGAGGTTGAGAAGAACATTTGACCTCGCCGTCAAGCATCTGTTAAAAAAACAGGCATCGAAACCGAAGGTCGTCTGAATCCTTAATTGAGAGGAACATCTGACCTCTCCATCAGGCATTAGTTAAATAAACAGGCATCGAACCCGAAGGGCGGCACAACACGAAGTTGAGAAGAACATCTGACCTTGCTGTCAGGCATATGTTAAACAAACAGGCATTGAATTTAATCGCCGACTCAACCCGAAGTTGAGAAGAACATCCTACCTCGCTGTCAGGCATTAGTTAAACAAAAAGGAAGCAAACCCGAAGGCAGCATCAACCCGAAGTTGAGAAGAACATCTGACCTAGCCGCCAGGCATCTGTTAAACAAACAGGCATCGAACCCAAAGGCCGGCTCAACCCGAAGTTGAGAAGAACATCTGACCTCGCCGTCAGGCATCTGTTAAACAAAAAGGTATGGAACCCGAAGGCTGGCTTAACCCGAACTTGAGAAGAACAACTGACCTCGCTGTCAAGCATCTGTTAAACAAATAGGCATCAATCCCGAAGGCCGTCTCAACCCTTAGTTGAGACGAACATCTGACCTCGCCAGCAAACATCTATTAAACGAACAGGTCTCGAACCCGAAGGCCGGCTCTCCTTGAAGTTGAGAGGAACATCTAACCTCACCATCAGGCATTAGTTAAACAAACAGGCATCGAACCCGAAGGACGGCACAACACGAAGTTGAGAAGAACATCTGACCTCCCCGTCAGGAATCTGTTAAACAAACTGGCATCGAACCCGAAGGCCGGCACAACACGAGGTTGAGAAGAACATCTGACCTCGCCGTCAGGCATCTGTTAAATAAACAGGCATCGAACCCGAAGGCCGACTCAACAAGAAGTTGAGAAGAACATCTGACCTCACCGTCAGGCATCTGTTAAATAAACAGGCATCGAACCCGAAGGGCGGCTCAACCCGAAGTTGATAAGAACATTTGACCTCGCTGTCAAGCATCTGTTAAACAAACAGGCATCGAACCCGAAGGGCGGCTCAACGCGAAGTTGAAAAGAACATTAGACCTCTCTACTAGGCATCTGTTAAACAAACAGGCACTGAACTCGAATGGAGGCTCTACGCGAAGTTGATAAGAACATTAGACCTCGCTGTCAGGCATCGAACCCGAAGGCCGTCTCAATCCTTAATGAGAAGAACATCTGACCTCGCCGTCAAACATCTGTTAAACAAACAGGCATCGAACCCGAAGGCCAACTCAACTTGAAGTTAAGGGGAACATCTGACCTCCCCATCAAGCATTAGTTAAACAAACAGGCATCGAACCCGAAGGCCGGCTCAACACGAAGTTGAGAAGAACATCTGACCTCGCTGTCAGGCATATGTTAAACAAACAGGCATCGAATTTGATGGCCGACTCAACCTGAAGTTGAGAAGAACATCCGACCTTGCTGACAGGCTTTAGTTAAACAAACAGGAATCGAACCGGAAGGCCGGCTCAACCCGAAGTTGAGTAGAACATCTGACCTAGCCGCCAGGCATCTGTTAAACAAACAGGCATCGAACCCAAAGGCCGGCTCAACCTGAAGTTGAGAGGAACATCTGATATCGCCGTTAAGCATTAGTTAAACAAACAGGTGTCGAACCCGAAGGCCGCCACAACACGAAGTTGAGAAGAACATTTGACCTCGCCGTCAGGCATCTGTAAAACAAACAGGCATCGGACCCGAAGGCCGGTGCAACCCGAAGTTGATAAGAACATTAGACCTCTCTGCTAGGCATCGGTTAAACAAATAGGCATCGAACCTGAATGTCGGCTCAACATGAAGTTGAGAGGAACATTTGACTTCACTGTCAAGCATCTGTTAAACAAACCGGCATCAAATCCGAAGGCTGGCTCAACCCGTTGTTGATAAGAACAATAGACCTCGCCGTCAGGCATCTGTTTAACAAAAAGGCATCGAACCCGAAGGCCGTCCCAACACGAAGTTGAGAGGAATATCTGACATCGCCGTAAGGCATCTGTTAAACAAATAGGCATTGAACCTGAATGTCGGCTCAACATGAAGTTGAGAGGAACATTTGACTTCACTGTCAAGCATCTGTTAAACAAACAGGCATCAAATCCGAAGGTCGGCTTAAGCCGAAGTTGAGAAGAACGTTTGACCTCACCGTTAGGCATCTGTTAAACAAACAGGCATTGAACCCGAAGGGTGGCTCAACGCGAAGTTGATAAGAACATTAGACCTCTCTACTAGGCATCTGTTAAACAAACATGCACTGAACCCGAAGGCCGACTCAACCTGAAGTTGAGAAGAACATTTGACCTCGCCGTCAGGCATCTCTTAAATAAACAAGCATCGAACCCGAAGGCCGGCTCAACACGAAGTTGAGAGGAACATCTGACCTTGCTGTCAAGCATCTGTTAAACAAACAGGCATCGAACCTGAAGGTTGGCTCAACATGAAGTTGAGAGGAACATTTGACTTCACTGTCAAGCATCTGTTAAACAAACAGGAATCAAATCTGAAGGTCGGATCAACCCGAAGTTGAGAAGAACATCTGACCTCACCGTCAGGCATCTGTTAAACAAACAAGCATCGAAACCAAAGGGCGGCTCAACCCGAAGTTAATAAGAACATTAGACCTCTCTTCCAGGCATCTGTTAAACAAATAGGCATCGAACCCGAAGGCCGGCTCAACCCGAAGTTGAGAAGAACATCTGACCTCGCTGTCTGGCATCTGTTAAACAAACAGACATCGAACCCGAAGGCCGGCTCATCACGAAGTTGAGAGGAACATCTGACCTTCTCGTCATGCATCTGTTAAACAAACTGGCATCGAACCCGAAGGTCGGCTCAACCCGAATTTGATACGAACATTAGACCTCGCTGTCACGCATCTCTTAAACAAACAGGCATCGAACCTGAAGGCCGGCTCAACTTGAAGTTGAGAAGAACATTTGACCTCGCCGTCAGGAATCTGTTAAAAAAACAGGCATCGAACCCGAAGGCCCTCTCAATCCTTAATTGAGAGGAACATCTGACCTTCCCATCAGGTATTAGTTAAACAAACAGGCATCGAACCCGAAGGCCGGCACAACACGAAGTTGAGAAGAACATCTGACCTCGCTGTCAAGCATATGTTAAACAAACAGGCATCGAATTTGATGGTCGACTCAACCCGAAGTAGAGAAGAACATCTGACCTCGCTTCCAGACATTAGTTAAACAAACAGGAATCGAACCCGAAGGCCGGCTTAACCCGAAGTTGAGAAGAACATCTGACCTAGCCACCAGGCATCTGTTAAACAAACAGGCATCGAACCCAAAGGCCGACTCAACCCGAAGTTGAGAAGAACATCTGACTCTGCCGTCAGGTATCTGTTAAATGGATTTTTGTTCAACATGAAACTTGTTCAAAATGTGGTTTGAACAAGAAGTCATGATGGATTGATTGGGCTCATAGCAAGACTTGGTTTGAAATGGCTTAAAAAGGGAGATTTTCAAAGGATTCAAAGTTGAAATTCCAAATTAATGGTTAAGTGACCAAAACATGTCAAATAAGTACTCATTTTGATTGGAAATTTCATTTCAAACACAATGACATTGGTGGATTTTTGAGTTTAGGCCAATTTTCACAAGTCACAATGGTGTTGCTTCATGTGCAAGTTACATATCCAAAACATTCACCAAGGCATTTCAAGTGTTCCTTTTGATCTGAATGCATTCACAAGGCAATTTTCAAGTGATTAGAAGCTTTTAGAGCAAGCTCCATGGCAAAATTCGTGACTGTCACATGGAGATTTTGAAGAGAAAAACAGAAATTGAAATGGCTGGATTGGGCTCCAATTGGACTCAAAAAGCCCATAGACATGTTCTATTTAAGTCATTTGATGATTTCAGAATCATTTTGGTGCAATTTTCGTGGCTGAAGCAGAGATAGCAAGTTCATTTTCAAGCAAGCAAGTGCAAATCGGGTTTTGAGTTCCAAGCCAATTCAGATCAAATTGAAGGTTTCAACATCTTTCTCTTACATCCTTGAGTGATTCTGGAGAGTTTTGAAGCTTGATTCGTGCTCTAACTACATCTGTTCATAGATCTACACCAGGTATGTAACCTTCAAATTTCTCATAATTCTAGGGAGATGTAGTTCATTTTGTGCATGTGGTTAGGATCTAATAGAGACATAGATCATTTCTGGATAGAAATTTGGACAATTAGAGACAAATTAAGATAGCATGTGATTTCTGTTTGAGCACGGTTTGATCTGATCATGAGGAATTAGCATGAACTAGATAGATCAGGATGATCTAGGAAGCATGAGGAACATTTCTGTGTGATTAGATCTAGGTTTGGTGATGATCAGAATTGAGGTGTCATTTGAGTTTTGGATCGGATTATAAAATGCACGAGGATTCAGTTAATTCTAAGATCATATTTGAACTCAGCGTGTAAATTTGAGCAGGATTAGTGTAAGGTTTGTTGGATTTGGTCACCTGTGAATAACGTCTCACCGGAGATGACGGTGGCGCCACCGTCTGGGTTTAAGGTTTCGCCTGAGTTCCAAGGAAGAAGAAAGATCATAGCCATTGGATGAGTATGAGAATTGGACTTGGTATGCAAGATCAACGCACGAGATTTGATCTGAGGATTTGCCTCCAAACCAAAATGCTGCGTTTCATTAATCCTAATCAGCGTGTGACTGGGATGCCCATGTGGACGCGCTCTTTGCTCTTGGATCTGAGTACTTTGTCAAACAATCCAACGCTCCCCTTATTTTCTCATGTTTATTTCTTTTAATTCATTTTTGTATTATTTTAAATGCTTATTGGTTCCAAAAATCACAATAAATCCATTTTTGATCCAAAAAATATTTTAAAAATATCTCCATGCTCCTGATTAAATTTTTGATTTTCTAGGATCAATAAATTGCATTTTCATGCATTTTTCAATTTTATTTGTTTTTTCTCATTTTGTTTATTTCTTTAATTTTGCATAATTGCCTATCTACCTTGTTGATTTTGGTTTGAGCATTTGGTTTTGAATCTGGCTTTGATTTTTGAGTATGTTGTAGGTTAGACTTGCGTGCTCCCTTAGGAATTTTATTATATTTTTTCAACAATTTTAGGTTCTGTTTTAGGTTACATGTTTAGAGCCTTCCCAAACTTGTGGTTTACCTTGACATATCTCAACTTAGGAATTATTTAGTGGAGCTAGAAGTTGATTTAGGCTTTAATATTTGAACCCTAGATATTTAAAACATGCATGTTCCCCTAGGAAATTTATTAGAATTTTACAACTTAGTTTTCTATTTTAGATAGAATTTGCAAGTAGGTGTTGCTTGTGGTGTTCCTTTTTTGGTGCCTTGCTTTGTTTGATCTTGTTGGTGGCTTTGGAGCTTGAAGTGCTTGGATTCCTTTTTGGAGGAGCTTCTGCACATCTTGTATCTGTTGTGGCTTGGATTGTGGAGCTTGGAGTTGAAGATTTCTTCCTCTTTTAGGAGCTTTTTAGAAGCTTATAGGATTAGGGTTTTAGGAAGAGCCATTAGAACTAGTCTTTCTTCTTTCATCAAACATAGAATGCATTGTTTGCTTCTATTCTATCCTATGATGCAAATTCCTCTTAAGTAAGCTCCATCTCTCCTTTGGAGGGATGAGTGGCATGCCTCAATGAGTAGAACTTTTGAGGATGCACTTTTTTTCATGTTGGTTCCTGATGAATTCCTTTGGTTTTCATCAGGTTTCCTAGCATTGTAGCTTGATCTCAATTGTGATTTCTCTTCTTGTGGAGCATGCTAGATCTTGAAGATGAACAATTGAAGAAGCTTGAAGATAGGGGCTAGCTTGAAGATGAATATTCTTTGATGTTAATTCCTTTGCTGACTAGAGCTGTTGTTCAAGGTTGAAGTTGCTGTCTGTAGAAGATTGTTGCTGCTGCTTGGGCTGCTTTCTCTGTTTTTCTTTTGCTGTGTTGTCTGTTTGCTTGTGTTGCTTACCTTTAGTTTTGAGGTGGAGCTTGGCTTCCCTTGCCTGTTGTTTTCTTAGGTTTGAGGTTGAGCCGGACTCCCTTGCCTCGCTTGTACTGTTGCATAGCATGCATTTTACTGTTTACTGTTTACTGCTTGCTTTGTTTTGCTATTTTCCCCTAGGATCTCTGATTTCCTCTGTGCAAGAGGGAATTATGACAGAAATTAGGTTTCTAAACCATGCATGATAACTGTAGGTAGATTCCCTTTCAACCATAGTTTTAGGGCGTCTTTCCCTTCTCATCTCAAAACAATTCAAAAATACATTAATAAGGTTAATTGAAGTCGTACGTTACGAGCCTTAAGCTATCTGGGAAAAGGTTGGTGGAGGGTCTCTCTCCAGTGATCTGGATGTTTAGTGTGGTACCCTTTGGGTGACATACGAAGCGTTCACTCCTGGGTCATAGTCTCTAGTGCGACAGAGATTGCGAAAATCCTAAAAAACGGTTCTTTCGTAAAAGAGTCAAACAAACATTCAAACTCTGTTTTTGTCCTCTTGGACCCTTAATCTGGAAAACCCTTTCATAAGGAGATAAAAAACTGTCAGACAAACTTGTGTCTTCCGTAGCCCGAACTACGTTTGCTCTGATCTTTCATGCCGTATGAAAGTACGTAGACACGAGATGCGACATCTCAGCGAGCAACCTTCCCCCTTAACCCGTAGTTAGGCGAACTACGTTGACTCTGATTTCTCGTTCCAGACGCGAATACGTAGGCATAAAGTGCGATACTTTGCCGAGTCATTTTATTTTCTTTTTAGACCAGACCTTTAGAATAGATAGATAAACATACCCTTAGATAGAAAACAAGCGTGGATCCCGTCGAGTACGAAGGACGTGAGGGGTGCTAACACCTTCCCCTTGCGTAACCGACTCCCGAATCCAGGATTTGGTTGCGATGACCATTCCTTTACCTCTTTGTGTTAGGTTTTCTCTGAGCGTTTCCTTTCCCTCTTTTGGGATAAATAACGTACGGTGGCGACTCTTCTGTCATATCCGGCGCCGACTTTCGCAGTAGCGACAGCTGGAGACTCTGCTGGGGACTCCAACGGTTCCCTATGCGAGTCAATCCTAGCGCTTGTTTTCTCGTCTGGGGTTTTGTATGTATTTATCTTTCTATCTTTACTTTCAGTACTATATATTATTGTTATTATGCTGTGGGTAGAGGGTTAGTTTGAGAGATAAGCCGGACCTGGGCTTGAGTGCACATAGACTTAGAAGTAGAGAGTAGTGGTTAGCCTGCTTGCTTTGCTCGCACCAGCTAGCTACGAAATCTGCACTCAGACGAGATTCTCTTTGATGGCATCTTGTCTGGCCCTTTGGAATCGACAGGTTGTTGGATTTGAGAGTTGTCGACTCTGGGAACCTATCATTTGGGATTCGGCTAAGTGAGGCCTCTTCAAAGGATGATGATGCCACACCTTCTGGGTATCGTATCATCGCTCTTGAAAGTCTGTGACGCTGATTACCGTATAGGATGTCGTACCTCGTCTGCGAGTTAAGTACATACCTGTGAGGGGTAGGTGGGTCTTTTTGCAGGAAAAATCTGGCCTCAGAACACCTGGTTTGTCTATGCCAGTGAGAATTGGTTGCGAGGGTTCTTTTGTGGTTGGTTTGGATTGAGGAGAAGATCTGATGGTTCTCAAGCTGCAGTACAACACAACACAGTTCTTCAGCATTGCACTTGATCCCATGTCTGCATATGCATTTGCATTTTCATGTTTGTATTTCATTAACGTGTATTTATGTCACATGTGTGCTTTTTCCCCTCAGATTCTAGTGTTCTTCTTGCCATACATGGAGTCCATGAAGAGAACAGTTGCTTACAGGTTGCCTTCTCCAGATATCAGTTCCTTGTTGTCGTTGGTTGCTCTAGCAGATCAGAGAGTGAGGACTGAGTTTAGAGAGTCTTATGGGAAACTGCTCAGTTTGGTGTGCAGACCTTCTGTGTTTGAGATGACTGGATTGTATACCTTGATGCAGTTTTACGAGCCCCAGTTGAGATGCTTCTTATTCCCTGATTTTATTTTGGCCCCTACTTTGGAGGAATATTATGATATGCTAGGAGTTCCTGTGTTAGATCAGATGCCTTTTATTCACGAGGATACTGAGCCTGAGTTGGCTAAGCTTGCTGAGATTGTCAGTCTAGATGCTTTTAAGTTCCCCGGAGGTTTGGTCAAGCTGAATGGATTTTATGGTTTTCATGTTTCTTGCTTGGTTGAGAAGGCTACGCAGTGTGCGAAGGATGGATGTTGGATTGTCTTCAATGCTATTATGCTGTTTGTATTTATGGGATTGTATTGTTCCCCAACTTGCCTGATTTTGTTGACTAAGATGCTTTCTTTATTCTTGCCTCGAAGAATCCGGTGCCTACTCTCTTGGGTGACGTTTATCATTCTATTCACTATAAGAATGAGAAGCGTCGGGGAAAGAATGTTTCTTGCTGTGTACCTCTTCTATACAGGTGGTTTCTGGGACATCTTCCTAAAAAGGGACCTTTTGTTGATACTGCTGGTACTTTAGATTGGTCTTCTCGATTGATGGGATTGTGTGTTGAGAACATTGTTTGGTTTGATCGGAACCTGCTCAGAGTAAATATTATATATAGTTGCAGTGGCTTTCCGAACGTTCCATTGATTGGACGGAAAGGTTGTATTAACTATAACTCGTCTCTGCTTGTGAGACAGTTTTGCTATGCTTTGAGGGACTCTCCGGTTGAAGACGAGATACAGGAATCTCTGTATCTCACGGGTTTATTAGACGGAGATGTTTTGGTCAGATTGAGGCATGCTTGGGGTAATGTTCACAGAAGAGGGAAGACATTGCTTGGCAAGAGTGACAGTCGAGCTTATAATCCTTATCGGCTCTGGATCCATGAGAGAGTTAGGACTTTTTTGATGCCATATCCTGCTGCAGAGCCTTTGTATCTTCCGGTGATTGAGGAACCTACTTCAGTAGAGATTGAGAAGTATAACAAGCTGCTGGCTGAAAAGGAAGAATTGCAAAGAGCAAATGAAGAGTTAGAGAAAGAGATTTTCCAGCTTCGGCATGAGAAGAGTGAGGCAAGCTTCACTTTGAAGAAGCATACTGAGATGATTAACAGGTTGGGTTCAGATTTGACTGAAGAGACCAGCAGGAGAGAGAAGGTGGGAGTAGCCCTGAATGGTGTTAGTAGTGTGCTTGCTACTAAGAAAGAACTTCTGAACAAGGCTTATTCTCGACTTTCCAACTGGGAATTTTTGTGGAATGCCACGCTTACTAGCCGGAAGGAGCGTGAAGATGAGTTGAAGCTGCAGATTTCCCGGTTAGAGGAGCAGCTCAGCGCTCAGGATGCAAAGATTGCTGAAGAGGCATCTCTTAGACGTGACGCTGAGTTTAGAGTGAGCAACATGGTCAAAGAAATGAGGGGTTGTGAACTAAAGGCTGGCTTCAAGAGATGCAGGTTGGACGAGTGTTTTGGCAAAGGAGCCTGTGTAAAGGACGCCAAAAAGCTGAGATCCACTGTTAGGCAACACGCATTACTGATACAGGAACTGCTCTCCAGACCAGGTCATCCGTAGACGTTGAGGCTATTGGGAGATGTCCGGGCGCGCCATCCGTCCTGATTTATCTTTGTTTTTCTCTTGTAGTATGTTATTCGTGCTTGTATTTTGACCATCGCCAGGTTTGTTGGCCGAGGTCTTTTCAGTTGTATTCAGTTGTATCTTTGTACTCGGCCTCTTAGCATTTGTTTATGTATGAGGTTTCTGATTCTGCGCTTGCTTACTTGGGACTCCATTGTCGTTATGGCTTCTTCTCCGGAACTAGAATCGGTGGGGAAATTGACCTGTTGCATAAGATCCGGGATAGATTGGCCCAATTCATGCAGACTATGGAGGTTGTGGCTAAAGGCCAGGAACATCTTCAAACTTTGGTACAACCGCTGCTGGCGCGAGCAGCTGGTAATACTGAATATAACTCTGCTTGTGTTGAGACACCTCGCAGGGAGGAAGTGATACCAAATGCTGGTGAGACCGGTACCGGCAACGGCAACGGCAACGCTGGTAACGGAAATGCTGATAATGGAAATAGGAACGTGGAAACTAACAGGAATGTTGGTATCAATACTGGTTTTGGTGAAAACAATCAGGGTTTTGGCTTTGGCAATCGGGATGGCAATGATGGCTTTAATAATCAGGGCTTCAGCAACGGAGGGTTTGGTGATAACAATCAAGGTTATGGTAATAATGGCTACGAAAATGCTGGGTTTGGCAATGTGAATACCAATGGTGCTGGGATGGGTCCTTTCAATACTGACTTTGGGACAGCGACTGCTAATCAAGAGCTTGGCAATCTGAGGTATGACCCCAGGTTTTTCCAAAGTGGTCATGGTCATGGTCGTAATGCTGCTTATGACGGGTATGGTAATGAGGGTCCGTACTGGGACAGAGATCGTCAGGAAGATGCCTTTTCTGGGCAAGGCATGGGTTTTGAGGGTCCCACTGATAATGATCGGAGGATTAAAATGCTGGAGGAACAGATAAGGGGTATAGCCAATCAAAATTCTGCAGGTTTGGACATGGCCACCATGGGGCTGGTTCCTGGGCTGAGGGTGCCATTGAAGTTCAAAGCTCCCACTTTCGATAAATATAAAGGGGATACATGCCCACGGGTTCATGTGCGTTCATATTACCGGAGGATGTCTGCTTACTCTGATGATGAGAAAATGCTTATGCATTTTTTCCAGGATAGTTTGTCAGGACCATCGCTGGAATGGTACATTGGACTAGAGCCTGCACAGATCGGAAGTTGGAAGGAATTGGCTGATGCTTTCGTTAGACATTACCAATACAACAGTGACCTCGCGCCAAATAGGGTTCAGCTTCAAAGTCTTTCACAAAAGAACGAGGAGAGTTTCAAGAAGTATGCCCAGCGTTGGCGTGATCTGGCGGCGAGGGTCCAACCACCTATGGTTGAAAGGGAATTGATTGATATTTTTGTTGGAACATTCTCTGGGATGTATCATGATAAGTTGCTCGATTGCTCGCTGGGTAGTTTCTCTGACATGATACTCATGGGAGAACGGATTGAAAATGGTATTAAAATTGGTAAGATTCAAGCCGGTGAATCGACCTCAGCGGGAGGTGCAAAAAAGGTCTTTGGTGGTAAAAGACAAGGAGACGCCAGCGTAGTGTATGGTGGTCGAGGACGAGGTAGAGGTAGGAATCAGTATATTCAACAACAGGTTGCTATTGTGACGATCCCTATACCACAACAACGACAACAACCACAAAAACAACAGCAGTAACAACAAAGGCATAATCCTGCTCAGAGAAGGATTCCGAATGGGAAGCCAAAGAGGGTATTTGATACACCTCCGTCAACGTATGCAGAATTGCTTCAAACGATGTTAAGTTTGAATCTGGTTGAAAAGAGAACGTTGGACCCGCCCACAGGAGCGCTTCCTTACGGGTATGATACTAGTAATCATTTTGAATTTCATTCTGGGGCACCCGGACATGATATTGAGAGTTGTCATGCTTTTAAACACAAAGTCCAAGATTTGATTGATAGTAAAGTCATTAACTTCAGTCATGATGGTCCCAATATTGTACAACAACCAATGCCGAATCATGCAGCGAATGTTATTCTGACAGAAGAAGATTTGGATTTGGTTATGGAGGTAAATAATCTGAAGACGCCTTTAAGCTATGTTAAAAGCAGATTGTTAAAAGGAGGGGTCTTCCCCGGATGTGATGAGTACTGTTTGGATTGTTGGACCCGACCAGAGGGCTGTATTGATTTAAAGAGAGGTATTCAGGCCATGATTGATGAGGGAACTTTACAATTCGACCGCATTGATGCGGAGAAACCTGGTGAGGTAAGATTTGAAAAGCAGGGAGAGGTCGCAACAATTACAATTCCACGAAAGACTATTACGATATCAGCGCCCGTCAAGCAGCCAACTATCACGATAACGAAAGTAGGGCCCATTCCTTATGAAAGTACGAAAGCCATTCCGTGGAACTATGGGTTGGAAGCTTTTTGCAATGGGGAAAAGATTAAGGTGGATAGCCAGCCGGCAGGGGCAGTGGGTAATCTTGTTGGAGCGGGAGGCATGACCCGTAGTGGTAGAATTTTCACTTCACCTGAAATCGAGGCTGAAAGGATTGCTAAAGGCAAAGACAAAGTGAATGAAGGAGGACCTTCCCAGGTGAAAGAGAAAGAAACATCGATCAAGGATGTAGAAGAGTTTATGAGGTTGATTCGCAAAAGCGACTATAAGATTGTGGAGCACTTGCAGCAGACGCCCTCCAAAATTTCAATCCTATCCTTGTTGCTTTGTTCCGAGGCTCATCAGAATGCCTTGTTGAAAATCTTGGACACATCTTTTGTACCTCAGGAAGTAACTGTTAATCAGCTTGAGGGGGTACTGGCGCATGTGAATGTCGGACACAGCCTGGGATTTACTGACTTTGATTTGACGCCTAGAGGTCGGGACCATAATATGGCTTTACACATTTCAGTGGAATGTCGGGGCACTGTTATGTCGCACGTTCTTGTAGACACCAGATCATCTTTGAATGTTTTGCCTAAGAAGGCTATGATGAAGCTAGATATCCGAGGAATCATATGCACGCCAAGTGACTTGGTCGTGAGGGCTTTTGATGGGACCAGAAGGTCGGTGTTTGGGTCCATAACGTTGCCGCTCCAGGTCAGGCCAAAAGTGTTTGACACTGTATTCTACATCATGGACATACATCCAGCTTACAACTGTTTACTTGGGCGACCATGGATACATTCTGCAGGGGCTGTGACGTCCACGCTGCATCAGAAGCTTAAATACATGGTCGGTGACAGTTTTGTTACTATTTGCAGAGAGGAGGACATTCTGGTTAGTCATCTTTGTCATTCAAGTACGTCGAAGTGGATGGGGAGATCCATGAGACGCCATGCCAAGCCTTTGAAGGGTTGCAGATCAAAGACAAGTCTCATGTTCCCAGCAAAGGGCCAGAGGTGGCCATGTCTTCATACAAAGACGCTCAGGCAGTGGTTCAGGCCGGAGAAACCAAAGGATGGGGCCAAGTCTTGGAAATTCCTGTCAAGATGGACAAGTTTGGGTTGGGGTATCGCCCGACGTCGTCATCTTCCACATCAGGCGTGCCAAAGTTCAAAGGGCCAGTGGTGATCACTCCAGGTGGAGTCTGTTATGAAACGATTAATGTTGTTTCTGATGCTGAAGACGGAGATAGTGACTGTGATATGGACTTGTGGATCAAGCCCAGCGTGCCAGGACAAAGCCTACGCAACTGGTCTATCCAGGAACTTGTCCCAGTGACTATCAAACAGTAATGATTTGTTTTCTCGATTATTATAATCCTGTGTCCTACCCGGGGCATAGTGATTTTGCTTTTAGGGCTACCTGCTTATGTGTGTACTTTGTTTAATCATTAATAAAGGCGTTTTTCTCATGCAAATTTTTTGATCCTTGTTTTTCCTGTTTTTGCTTTAACGATAAAATGGCAACGTTGTTATGTGCTTTGTTTGCATTATTTGAAACATTTAACCATTCTCATTGCAGGATTCATATTTCAGACGACACCGATCCCGAACTTCCTTTGACTCGCTTCCACTTCGAGCACCCGATATTTCAAGCAGAAGAAGAGATTATTGAGGATAATGACTTATCAGAAGAGCTGACTCGACTTTTGAAACAAGAAGAGAGAATCATTCTGCCTCATCAGGATGAAATTGAAATTATCAATGTGGGGTCTGAAGAGGTTGTCAGGAATATCCGGATAGGGCGCTGCACTGCAAGGTGATATCAAGCAAAGTTTGATCGAGATGCTTCGAGAGTATAGTGATATCTTTGCTTGGTCTTACGAAGACATGCCTGGTTTGGATACTGATATGGTGGTTCACCGTTTGCCATTGCGCGAGGAATGTCCGCCGGTTAAGCAAAAACTCATAAGAACTAGACCAAATATGGCTGTGAAGATTAAAGAGGAAGTTCAGAAACAGTGGGACGCCGGTTTTCTGGCTGTTACAACTTATCCCTCATGGGTTGCCAATATAGTACCTGTACCAAAGAAAGATGGTAAGGTGTGGATGTGCGTGGACTATCGAGATTTGAATAGGGCGAGCCCAAAAGACGACTTTTCGCTTCCTCATATTGATGTGCTGGTCGACAACACCGCTCAATTCTCCGTGTTTTCCTTCATGGACGGCTTTTCGGGCTATAATCAGATAAAGATGGCGCCGAAGGATATGGAGAAAATAACTTTTATTACCCCGTGGGGAACGTTCTTCTACAAAGTGATGCCCTTTGGTTTGAAGAACGTCGGGGCAACATATCAGCGAGCTATGACAACACTCTTTCATGACATGATGCATAAAGAGATCGAAGTCTATGTTGACGATATGATTGCCAAATCCCAGACGGAGGAAGACATCTGGTCAATCTTCTGAAATTGTTCAAGAGGCTTAGGAAATTCAGGCTGAGGCTGAACCCTAACAAGTGCACCTTCGGGCTGTGACCTGGAATGAAGATTGTCAAAAGGCGTTTGAAAAAATAAAAGAATATTTGCAGGAACCTCCAATATTGATACCCCCAGTAGCCGGGAGACCATTGATTATGTATTTGACGGTTCTTGAGAAAAGTATGGGTTGTGTTCTCGGTCAATATGACGAGACTGGACGTAAAGAGCATGCGATTTACTACTTGAGTAAAAAGTTCACAGATTGTGAGTCCCGTTACTCAATGCTCGAAAAGACGTGTTGTGCACTAGCCTGGGCTGCCAAACATTTGAGGCAATACATGCTAAATCATACAACCATACTAATTTCAAAGATGGATCCAATCAAATACGTGTTTGAAAAGCAAGCACTTTCCTGAAGGATTGCCCGATGGCAGGTGGTACTGACAGAATACGATATTCAGTATGTTTCTCAAAAGGCTATAAAAGGTAGCGTTCTGTAAAAGTACCTAGCTGAGCAGCCAATTGATGATTACCAGCCGATGAGGTTTGATTTTCCTGACGAGGATATCATGTACTTAAAAATGAAGGACTGTGAGGAGTCGTTGCCTGATGAAGGTCCAGAGCTGGGTTCCAAATGGCAATTGATATTTGACGGTGCCGTTAACTCATATGGAAGTGGAATATGGGCAATCATTACTACTCCCCATGGGTCGCACATCCTATTCACTGCTAGATTGACCTTTCCAGTTACCAACAATGAGGCTGAATATGAAGCGTGCATTATGGGGCTCGAAGAAGCTATTGATCTGAGAATCAAAAATCTTGATGTGTACGGAGACTTTGCTCTAGTTGTGAATCAAATCAAGGGAGAATGGGAGACTCGTCAGCCCAATCTGATACCCTATATGAATTATGCAAGAAGGTTGTTACCTTTCTTTGACAAGGTGGAATTGCACCATGTACCACGAGTAGAAAATCAGATGGCAGACGCTCACGCAATATTGTCTTCAATGTATAAAGTTAACTTCTGGAATGAGGCTCCCAAGATAGTTATCTCTCGCCTTGATAGGCCCGCTTTCATATTCGCCATTGAGGAAGCTTCCGATGGCAAACCGTGGTATTATGATATCCAGAATTTCTTGAAGAACCAAGGGTATCCGGCTGGGGCATCCAGTCGTTATCAGAAGACCCTTAGGAGATTGGATGGCAATTTCTATTTGAATCCAGATGATGTCTTGTACAAGAGAAACCATGATTTGGTGTTGTTGCGGTGTGTGTACGAGAAAGAGGCTAATTTGCTCATGGAAGAGATCCACGAGGGTACATTTGGCACAAATGCCGGTGGACATGCAATGACGAGAAAGTTATTATGAGCCGGGTATTATTGGCTGACAATGGAAACAGATTGTTTCAAGTTTGCAAAGAAGTGTCATAAATGCCAGATTTATGCGGATAAGATTCATGTGCGTCCGAGCCCTCTGAACGTTATGTCATCACCTTGGCCTTTTTCCATGTGGGGAATTGATGTGATTGGCAAAATTGAGCCCACGGCATCCAACGGACATCGTTTCATCTTGGTAGCTATTGACTACTTCACCAAATGGATCGAAGCGGCATCGTATGCTAATGTTACCAAGCAGGTGGTAGCCAGATTTATCAAGAAAGATATTATCTGCAGATATGGAATCCCGGAGCGGATCATCACGGACAACGGTTCGAATTTGAATAACAAGATGATGAAGGAATTGTGCCAGAATTTCAAGATTGAACATCACAACTCTTCTCCTTATCGGCCCAAGATGAATGGCGTTGTTGAAGTAGCCAATAAAAACATAAAGAAGATTGTTCAGAAGATGGTTGTGACCTACAAGGACTGGCATGAGATGTTGCCTTTTGCTTTGCACGGTTATCGTACGACGGTACGCACATCAACCGGGGCAACTCCTTTTTCACTGGTATATGGTATGGAGGTTGTCCTACCATTGGAGGTTGAGATTCCTTCTTTGAGGGTTTTGCGCGATGTCCAACTTGATGAGGCGGAATGGGTAAAAGATAGACTGAATCAGCTCAGTTTAATGGATGAGAAGAGATTGGCTTCTTTAGCATATGGTCGGCTGTATCAGAGCCGGATGAAGAAAGCTTATGATAAGAAGGTGTGTCCTTGAAGCTTTCAGACGGGCGATCTTATGCTGAAAAAGATTCTCCCACCACAATCAGATCACATGGGCAAATGGACTCCCAACTATGAAGGTCCATATGTCGTTAGAATGGTTTTCTCTAGAGGAGCCTTATTGTTGTCCACCATGGATGGTGAGGATTTTACATCCCCTGTGAACTCAGACGCAGTTAAAAAATACTTTGCTTAAAGAGACCCGCTGGAGAGAAAAAGAGAGTCCAGGCAAAAATGGGGCATCCCGGCGAACCTTAAAAAAGGAACAAAAGGTTCGGGCAAAAGTTAGGGATAAAATTGAAAAAATGTACACCCGCGAAGTTGAAAACCTGAAAAGGGCGACTTCGGCAAAAAAGGGTATCCCGGTGAATTGAAAACCCGCAAAGGGTGGTTCACGCAAAAGTTAGAGATTTGAAAAAGCAAATGACTGCGGTCCGAGTTTGATATTGTGTTGCTTAGTGGTTTGGTAGTACCTGAGGGTCGTATATCCAAAATAATCTCTTCCGAAGATCGAGTATCGGGAAAGCGTCAGAGTCAGGCGAGTCATAAGAGGATCAGCTCATGGTGTTCGTTTGTACCACGTTGCCGACATGCATATAAATTTTCGTTGTACTTCTGTAATATTTGTATTTTGCTTGCACGTAACTTTCTCTTTTTAGGAGTTGCATCCAGCGTACAAAAGTTTGCCTATTTACAGGCCCGTTGCCAATAAAAAATGTTATTCAGTACTTGATGCTTGTTCTTTACTGTTTTGTTTGTGAAAAACGCCGATGTTTTTGATGAACTTGCATGTACATAAACTTGCTGGCCCTTGCCAATAATTGCTAAAAATTTGAATTGACTGAACGAATGTCACAGATACTAACCGAGATAGATCTTGTTGTGTATATTTGTTTTGCCTCGTTTGTGTTTTGCAGGGTTCTCACCTTTGAAGCAAACAATTAAGGAATTTGTGTTTCCCCAGCTAGAGTCCCATGACAAAGTGATTGTATCACTCCTCAGCAGATGGAAGTCACATCTTATCCCAGAGAGATTTGAGATGGCACTTATCCCTACTGGATGTGGGGTTGTCCTCCCCAGAAGAGTATTCCCCAGGAAAGCTGCCAAGAGAGTATCCTCAGTGGATCTTGATGTCCCCAACAGAAGGTGCATTCCCAGCAATGAGTATGTACACAATTAATCCCCAGCATGGGTAACACCCGTGGAATATAACCAAGTCGTCTTTGGTTCAGAAGGATTATCCTCGCGCAGGACTGTTTTTCCTTCTCCCCAGCAGGTTGTCATTCTTTCGACAGGATGAACATCATTAGCTTAGTTCGTAATTTCAAGCTTGTGAGCCATTCCCCAACAGGATGGTTATCCCCAGCGGAGTTGGTTTCACTTGTCCATCATTTATTTTGCTGGAATATGTCTATGGTACCGGGTTATCCTTAGCGGATTTGGTTTCGTCTTCAGTATTTATTTTGCTGAAGCGCCTCTTGGCATCTTTGCATTTTGCATATATCATCATATTTGCATTTACCCAAACGCGTAGCATTTCCATGCTCTATGGAGCATTACGCCACTGTCAAACATACGCATTTTGAAACATAAGCCAGGTTGGTTACCTCTTTGTTTTCAGGTGTTATTCTCGGTAGAGGAGTGAGATTCTTGCTCAGAAGGATTTCTAGATATTCAAATTCTCAGCGTGAGATAGGTGATGATAATGTTCGTCCCCTAACAGAGTTGCTTGGTTAAGTTTCTCTTAGTCCCCAGCAGGATTCTTCTCAGGTTGCTGTTACGTCAGCGTTAAAAGATTTCATGGCTTAAACTTTCGGAGTTATCACTAGTGATTTCCCCGGTGAAATTTTTCCCCACAGAGTTGTTTGGTTAAGTTTCTCGTATTCCCCAGCAAAGTATTCTTCAAACGGATCCGTGTTGACGGAATTGTTACCTGTGATTGACAGAGATTGTTATCCGTGTTGACGGAATTGTTACCTGTGATTGACAGAGATTGTTATCCGTGTTGACGGAATTGTCACCTGTGATCGACAGAGATTGTTATCCGTGTTGACGGAATTGTCACCTGTGATTGACAGAGATTGTTATCCGTGTTGACGGAATTGTCACCTTTGATTGACAAAGATTGTTATCCGTGTTGACGGAATTGTTACCTGTGATTGACAGAGATTGTTATCCGTGTTGACGGAATTGTACCTGTGTTGACAGAGATTGTTATCCGTGTTGACGGAATTGTTACCCGTGTTGACGGTGATTGTTATCCGTGTTGACGGAATTGTACCTGTGTTGATAGAGATTGTTATCCGTGTTGACGGAATTGTTACCCGTGTTGACGGTGATTGTTATCCGTGTTGACGGAATTGTACCTGTGTTGACGGTTATTGTTATCCGTGTGGACGGAATTGTACTTGTGTTGACGGTGATTGTTATCCGTGTTGACGGAATTGTTACCCGTGTTGATGGTGATTGTTATCTGTGTTGACGGAATTGTACCTGTGTTGACAGTGATTGTTACCCGTGTTGACGGAATCGTTAGCCGTGATCGACGGAGTTGTCCCCAGTGAAGTCGCCAGTATTTATTATCCGTGTTGACGGAGTCATTACCTGTGATTGATAGAAATCGTTATTCCAGTTATGGACGGAGTTGTATCCATGGTGATGGAGTCTCTCCTCGTGTTGACGAAGTTTAGTCCAGTTGTGGACGAAGTTGTTCCTTGCAAAGTTAATTCGATGCCTGTGGCGTCACACAGGGGGTTGATGTTGAAATCCAAAGTTTTATCAGATGATTGATCAGTTGTTGCTGTAACAACTGGGTTCAGTGGAACAAATGTTGTCCCCAAGCAGTTTTTACAACTTATTTCTGTGGTTGGCAAATTTCCGGATTTCTTGGTATTCAACCGTCTTCTACCTCGATTGTTTGAAAGTCGTTCGCTCTTCACCCAGTTGGGTCCAAGCCGTTTGAATAGGGGTAGCTGTTGCACCCCAAAATTTGCTCAACCTTTTCTTACTTGGTTTATGTTTCATTGAATTAACATTTGCATATCATGATATCATTCATATAGAAGGGGATCAAGTGTGATTCTTATCAAGAGAAGCCTAGCAAGAGGTATTATTCAAGATTGAGAAGTTATCAAAGTCATCAGGAGGTGGTTTGAGTGCCTAAGGGTTTAGATGCTTGCATGTGGATTTTCTCCTAACTTGAGGATCAATTGAAGACCATCAGAGGGAGGTGAAGTGTTGAATATGAGAAGAGGATGTGTATGGATCTCATAGAATGCCTAGAGGGCCATGGGAGAGCTCAATCAAGTCATTGTGTCAAATGCAAGAGCCACAGTTGAGGTGCAAGCAATTAGGGTTTCATCTGGGTCAATCCTAGGTCAACTGTGCAATTGAAGGATATCAAAGCCTACTTTTAGGTCATGGAGTTCATGAAATGATATGATCAAACATTTGTGGTGTTGTGCCAAGATCAAGTCAAGAAGAATCAAGAGTGTGGGAAGTTGCTAAATTAGGGTTTCAGTGTAAAATCCCCTGTTTAGTGCCTAACTTCAAGACCACATAAGTTAAGATGCAAGTTTCAAATGGATATTTTGCCAATATGAAACTTGTAGAGCATCTCAATACCTTTAATTTGAGTACTATAAGTCCTCAAGTGGATCTATAGAACCCAAGTTATGGTCCAGACAAGTTACACGTCCTCAAATGCATCTGAAATTTGTCTGTGAAAATCATCTGACTTCAAAGCTATTTTTAACCTAGAAGGAAGTTTCACCTGAACTTTTGGCCAACATGAAAGTTGTTCCTCATGATCTTAGCTTTCTAAATTGTACTAGAAGTCTTCCATCTGATTTGTATAACTCAAGTTATGAGGTTTACAAGTCAGGGGTATTTTGGGAAAGTGAGATTATAGGCCATTTTCAATCATAGGTCAAAATCTCCAACTTGCACTTGTCAAATGGATTTTTGTTCAACATGAAACTTGTTCAAAATGTGGTTTTTAGGCTAACCAAGAAGTCATGATGGATTTATTAGGCTCATAGCAAGACTTGGTTTGAAATGGCTTAAAAAGGGAGATTTTCAAAGGATTCAAAGTTGAAAAATCCAAATTAATGGTTAAGTGACCAAAACATGTCAAATAAGTACTTATTTTGATTGGAAATTTCATTTCAAACACAATGACATTAGTGGATTTTTGAGTTTAGGCCAATTTTCACAAGTCACAATGGTGTTGCTTCATGTGCAAGTTACATATCCAAAACATTCACCAAGGCATTTCAAGTGTTCCTTTTGATCTGAATGCATTCACAAGGCAATTTGCAAGTGATTAGAAGCTTCTAGAGCAAGCTCCATGGCAAAATTCGTGACTGTCACATGGAGATTTTGAAGAGAAAAACAGAAATTGAAATGGCTGGATTGGGCTCCAATTGGACTCAAAAAGCCCATAGACATGTTCTATTTAAGTCATTTGATGATTTCAAAATCATTTTGGTGCAATTTTCGTGGCTGAAGCAGAGATAGCAAGTTCATTTTCAAGGAAGCAAGTGCAGATCGGGTTTTGAGTTCCAAGCCAATTCAGATCAAATTGAAGGTTTCAACATCTTTCTCTTGCATCCTTGAGTGATTCTGGAGAGTTTTGAAGCTTGATTCGTGCTCTAACTACATCTGTGCATAGATCTACACCAGGTATGTAACCTTCAAATTTCTCATAATTCTAGGGAGATGTAGTTCATGTTGTGCATGTGGTTAGGATCTAATAGAGACATAGATCGTTTCTGGATAGAAATTTGGACAATTAGAGACAAATTAAGATAGCATGTGATTTCTGTTTGAGCACGGTTTGATCTGATCATGAGGAATTAGCATGAACTAGATAGATCAGGATGATCTAGGAAGCATGAGGAACATTTCTGTGTGATTAGATCTAGGTTTGGTGATGATCAGAATTGAGGTGTCATTTGAGTTTTGGATCGGATTATAAAATGCACGAGGATTCAGTTAATTCTAAGATCATATTTGAACTCAGCGTGTAAATTTGAGCAGGATTAGTGTAAGGTTTGTTGGATTTGGTCACCTGTGAATAACGTCTCACCGGAGATGGCGGTGGCGCCACCTTCTGGGTTTAAGGTTTCGCCTGAGTTCCAAGGAAGAAGAAAGATCATAGCCATTGGATGAGTATGAGAATTGGACTTGGTATGCAAGATCAACGCACGAGATTTGATCTGAGGATTTGCCTCCAAACCAAAATGTTGCGTTTCATTAATCCTAATCAGCGTGTGACTGGGATGCCCATGTGGACGCGCTCTTTGCTCTTGGATCTGAGTACTTTGTCAAACAATCCAACGCTCCCCTTATTTTCTCATGTTTATTTTCTTTTAATTCATTTTTGTATTATTTTAAATGCTTATTGGTTCCAAAAATCACAATAAATCCATTTTTGATCCAAAAAATATTTTAAAAATATCTCCATGCTCCTGATTAAATTTTTGATTTTCTAGGATCAATAAATTGCATTTTCATGCATTTTTCAATTTTATTTGTTTTTTCTCATTTTGTTTATTTCTTTAATTTTGCATAATTGCCTATCTACCTTGTTGATTTTGGTTTGAGCATTTGGTTTTGAATCTGGCTTTGATTTTTGAGTATGTTGTATGTTAGACTTGCGTGCTCCCTTAGGAATTTTATTATATTTTTTCAACAATTTTAGGTTCTGTTTTAGGTGACATGTTTAGAGCCTTCCCAAACTTGTGGTTTACCTTGACATATCTCAACTTAGGAATTATTTAGTGGAGCTAGAAGTTGATTTAGGCTTTAATATTTGAACCCTAGGTTGTTAAAACATGCATGTTCCCCTAGGAAATTTATTAGAATTTTACAACTTAGTTTTCTATTATAGATAGAATTTGCAAGTAGGTGTTGCTTGTGGTGTTCCTTTTTTGGTGCCTTGCTTTGTTTGGTCTTGTTGGTGGCTTTGGAGCTTGAAGTGCTTGGATTCCTTTTTGGAGGAGCTTCTGGACATCTTGTAGCTGTTGTGGCTTGGCTTGTGGAGCTTGGATTTGAATATTTCTTCCTCTTTTAGGAGCTTTTTAGAAGCTTATAGGATTAGGGTTTTAGGAAGAGCCATTAGAACTAGTCTTTCTTCTTTCATCAAACATAGAATGCATTGTTTGCTTCTATTCTATCCTATGATGCAAATTCCTCTTAAGAAGCTCCATCTCTCTTTTGGAGGGATGAGTGGCATGCCTCAATGAGTAGAACTTTTGAGGATGCACTTTTTTTCATGTTGGTTCCTGATGAATTCCTTTGGTTTTCATTAGGTTTCCTAGCATTGTAGCTTGATCTCAATGGTGATTTCTCTTCTTGTGAAGCTTGCTAGAGCTTGAAGATGAAGAATTGAAGAAGATTGAAGATAAGGGCTAGCTTGAAGATGAATATTCTTTGCTGTCAATTCCTTTGCTGACTAGAGCTGTTGTTCAAGGTTGAAGTTGCTATCTGTAGAAGATTATTGCTGCTGCTTGGGCTGCTTTCTCTTTTTTTTCTTTTGCTGTGTTGTCTGTTTGCTTGTGTTGCTTACCTTTAGGTTTGAGGTGGAGCTTGTCTTCCCTTTCCTGTTGTTTTCTTAGGTTTGAGGTTGATCCGGGCTCCCTTGCCTCGCTTGTACTGTTGCATAGCATGCATTTTACTGTTTACTGTTTACTGCTTGCTTTCTTTTACTGTTTTCCCCTAGGATCTCTGATTTCCTCTGTGAAAGAGGGAATTATGACAGACATTAGGATTCTAAACCATGCATGATAACTATAGGTAGATTCCCTTTCAACCATAGTTTTAGGGCGTCTTTCCCTTCTCATCTCAAAACAATTCAAAAATACAGTAATAAGGTTAATTGAAGTCGTACGTTATGAGCCTTAAGCTATCTGGGAAAAGGTTGGTGGAGGGTCTCTCTCCAGTGATCTGGATGTTTAGTGTGGTGCCCTTTGGGTGACATACGAAGCGTTCACTCCTGGGTCATAGTCTCTAGTGCGACAGAGATTGCGAACATCCTAAAAAACAGTTCTTTCGTAAAAGATTCAAACAAACATTCAAACTCTATTTTTGTCCTCTTGGACCCTTAATCTGGAAAACCCTTTCATAATGAGATAAAAAACTGTCAGACAAACTTGTGTCTTCCGTAGCCCGAACTACGTTTGCTCTGATCTTTCATGCCGTATGAAAGTACGTAGGCACGAGATGCGACATCTCGGCGAGCAACCTTCCCCCTTAACCCGTAGTTAGGCGAACTACGTTGACTCTGATTTCTCGTTCCAGACGGGAATACGTAGGCATAAAGTGCGATACTTTGCCGAGTCATTTTCTTTTCTTTTTAGACCAGACCTTTAGAATAGATAGATAAACATACCCTTAGATAGAAAACAAGCGTGGATCCCGTCGAGTACGACGGACGTGAGGGGTGCAAACACCTTCCCCTTGCATAACCGACTCCCGAATCCAGGATTTGGTTGCGATGACCATTCCTTTCCCTCTTTGCGTTAGGTTTTCTCTGAGCGTTTTCATTCCCTCTTTTGGGATAAATAACGCACGGTGTCGACTCTTCTGTCATAGCCGGCGCCGATTTTCGCAGTAGCGACAGCCGACACAACACGAAGTTGAGAAGAACATCGGACCTCACTGTCAAGCATACGTCAAACAAACAGGCATCAAATTTGATGGCCGACTCAACCCAAAGTTGAGAAGAACATCTGACCTCGCTTCTAGGCATTAGTTAAACAAACAGGAATCAAACCCGAAGGCCGGCTCAACCCGAAGTTGAGAAGAACATCTAACCTAGCTGCCAAGCGTCTGTTAAACAAACAGTCATCAAACTCGAAGGCTGTCTCAACCCTTAGTTGATAAGAACATCTCACCTCGCTGTCAAACATCTGTTAAACAAACAGGTATCAAACCCGAAGGCCGGCTAACCTTGAAGTTGAGAGGAACATATGACCTCCCCATCAGGCATTAGTTAAACAAACAGGCATCGAACCCAAAGGTCGGCTCAACATGAAGTTGAGAGGAAAATTTGACTTCACTGTCAAGCATCTGTTACACAAACAGGCATTAAATCCGAAGGCCGACTCAACCCGAAGTTGAGAAGAATATCTGACCTCACCGTCATGCATCTGTTAAACAAACAGGCATCGAACCCGAAGGCCGGCTCAACCCGAAGTTGATAAGAACATCTGACCTAGCCGTCAGGCATCTGTTAAACAAACAGGCATCGAACCCGAAGGCCGGCTTAACACGAAGTTGAGAGGAACATCTGACCTCGCCGTCAGGCATTTGTTAAACAAACAGGCATCGAACCCAAAGGTCATCTCAACATGAAGTTGAGAGGAACATTTGACTTCACTGTCAAGCATCTGTTAAACAAACAGGCATTAAATCCGAAGGCCGGCTCAACCCGAAGTTGAGAAGAACATTTGACCTCACCGTCAGGCATCTATTAAACAAACAGGCATCGAACCCAAAGGGCGGCTCATCTCGAAGTTGATAAAAACATCTGACCTTGCTATCAGGCATCTGTTAAACAAATAGGCATCGAACCCGAAGGGCGGCTCAACCCGAAGTTGATAAGAACATCTGAACTAGCCGCCAGGCATCTGTTAAACAAACAGGCATCAAACCCAAAGGCCGGCTCAACCCGAAGTTGAAAAGAACATCTGACATCGCCGTCAGACATCTGTTAAACAAAAAGGTGTGGAACCCAAAGGCTGGCTCAACCCGAAGTTTAGAAGAACAACTGACCTCGCCGTCAGGCATCTGTTAAACAAACAGTCATCAAACTCGAAGGCCGTCTCAACCCTTAGTTGATAAGAACATCTCACCTCGCCGTCAAACATCTGCTAAACAAACAGGTATCGAACCCGAAGGCCGGCTCACCTTGAAGTTGAGAGGAATATCTGACCTCCCCATCAGGCATTAGTTAAACAAACAGGCATCGAACCCGAAGGCCGGCATACCATGAAGTTGAGAAGAACATCTGACCTCACCGTCAGGCATTTGTTAATTAAACTGGCATCGAACCCAAACGTCGGCTCAACATGATGTTGAGAGGAACATTTGACTTCACTGTCAAGCATCTGCTAAACAAACAGGCATCAAATCCATAGGTCAGCTCAACCCGAAGTTGAGAAGAACATCTGACCTCACCGTCATGAATCTGTTAAACAAACAGGCATCGAACCCGAAGGGCGGCTCAGCCCGAAGTTGATAAGAACATCTGACCTCGCTGTCAGGCATCTGTTAAACAAACAGGCATCGAACCCGAAGGTCGGCTTAACACGAAGTTTAGAGGAACATCTGACCTCGCCGTCAGGAATTTGTTAAACAAACAGGCATCGAACCCAAAGGTCATCTCAACATGAAGTTGAGAGGAACATTTGACTTCACTGTCAAGCATCTGTTAAACAAACAGGCATTAAATCCGAAGGCCGGCTCAACCCGAAGTTGAGAAGAACATCTGACCTCACCTTCAAGCATCTATTAAACAAACAGGCATCGAACCCAAAGGGCGGCTCATCACGAAGTTGATAAGATCATCTGACCTCGCCGTCAGGCATCTGTTAAACAAACAGGCATCGAACCCGAAGGGCGGCTCAACCTGAAGTTGATAAGAAAATTAGAGCTCTCTGCCAGGCATCTTTTAAACAAACATGCATCTAATCCGAAGGCAGACTCAACCCGAAGTTGAGAAGAACATTTGACTTCGCCGTCAGGCATCTGTTAAACAAACAGGCATCAAACCCGAAGGCCGTCTCAATCCTTAATTTAGAAGAACATCTGACCTCGCCGTCAAACATCTGTTAAACAAACACGCATCAAACCCGAAGGCCGGGTCAACTGGAAGTTTAGAGGAACATCTGACCTCCCCATCAGGCATTAGTTAAAGAAACAGGCATCGAACCCGAAGGCCGGCACAACACGAAGTTGAGAAGAACATCTGACCTCGCTGTCCGGCATACGTTAAACAAATAGGCATCGAATTTGATGGCCGACTCAACCCGAAGTTAAGAAGAACATCTGACCTCGCTGCCAGGAATTAGTTAAACAAACAGGAATTGAACCCGAAGGCCGGCTCAACCTGAAGTTTAGAAGAACATCTGACCTAGCCGCCACACATCTGTTAAACAAACAGGCATCAAACCCAAAGGCCGGCTCAACCCAAAGTTGAAAAGAACATCTGACCTCGCTTTCAGGCATCTGTTAAACAAAAAGGTGAGGAACCCGAAGGCTGGCTCAACCCGAAGTTGAGAAGAACAACTGACCTCGCCGTCAGGCATCTGTTAAACAAAGAGTCATCAAACCCGAAGGCCGTCTCAACCCTTAGTTGATAAGAACATCTAACCTTGCCGTCAAACATTTGTTAAACAAACAGGTATCGAACCTGAAGGCCGGATCACCTTGAAGTTGAGAGGAACATCTGACCTCCCCATCAGGCATTAGTTAAACAAATAGGCATCGAACCCGAAGGCCGGCATAACACGAAGTTGAGAAGAACATCTGACCTCGCCATCAGGCATCTGTTAAACAAACAGGCATCGAACCCGAAGGCCGGCTCAACACGAAGTTGAGAAGAACATCTGACCTCACCGTCAGGCATCTGTTAAACAAACAGGCATCGAACCTAAAGGTCGGCTCAACATGAAGTTGAGAGGAACGTTTGGCTTCACAGTCAAGCATCTGTTAAATAAACAGGCATTAAATCCGAAGGTCGGCTCAACCCGAAGTTGAGAAGAACATCTGACCTCACCGTCAGGCATCTGTTAAACAAACAGGCATCGAACCCGAAGGGCGGCTCAACCCGAAGTTGATAAGAACATTTGACTTCACTGTCAGGCATCTGTTAAACAAACAGGCATCGAACCCGAAGGTCGGCTCAACACGAAGTTGAGAGGAACATCTGACCTCGCCGTCAGGCATTTGTTAAACAAACAGGCATCGAACCCGAAGGCCGGCTCAACATGAAGTTGAGAGGAACATTTGACTTCACTGTCAAGCATCTGTTAAGAAAACAGGCATTAAATCTGAAGGCCAGCTCAACCCGAAGTTGAGAAGAACATCTGACCTCACCGTCAGGCATCTGTTAAACAAACAGACATCGAACCCGAAGGGCAGCTCAACCCGAAGTTGATAAGAACATTAGACCTCTCTGCCAGGCATCTGTTAAACAAACAGGTATCAAATCCGAAGGCTGACTCAACCCGAAGTTGAGAAAAACATTTGACCTCGCCGTTAGGCATCTGTTAAACAAACAAGCATCGAACCCGAAGGTCGGCTCAACTTGAAGTTTAGAGGAACATCTGACCTCCCCATTATGTATCATTTAAACAAAAAGGCATCGAACCCGAAGGCCGGTACAACACGAAGTTGAGAAGAACATCTGACCTCGTTGTCAGGCATACGTTAAATAAATAGGTATCGAATTTGATGGCCGACTCAACCCGAAGTTGAGAAGAACATCTGACCTCGCTGCCAGGCATTAGTTAAACAAACAGGAATCGAACCCAAAGGTCGGCTCAACCCGAAGTTGAGAAGAACATCTGACCTAGCCGACAGGCATCTGTTAAACAAACAGGCATCGAACCCAAAGGCCGGCTCAACCCGAAGTTGAAAAGAACATCTGACCTCGCCGTTAGGCCTCTGTTAAACAAAAAGGTGTGGAACCCGAAGGTTAGCTCAACCCGAAGTTGAGAAGAACAACTGACCTCGCCGTCAGGCATCTGTTAAACTAAGAGTCATCAAACCCGATGGCCGGCTTAATCCGAAGTTGAGAAGAACAACTGACCTCTCCGTCAGGCATCTGTTAAACAAAGAGTTATCAAACCCGAAGGCCATCTCAACCTTTAGTTGATAAGAACATCTGACCTCGCCGTCAAACATCTGTTAAACAAACAGGTATCGAACCCGAAGTCCAGCTCACCTTGAAGTTGAGAGGAACATCTGACCTCGCTGCCAGGCATTAGTTAAACAAACAGGCATCGAACCCGAAGACCGGTTCAACACGAAGTTGAAAAGAACATCTGACCTCGCCGTCAGACATCTGTTAAACAAAAAGGTATGGAACCCGAAGGCTGGCTCAACCAGAAGTTGAGAAGAACAATTGACCTCGCCGTCAGGCATCTGTTAAACAAAGAGTCATCAAACCCGGAGGACGTCTCAACCCCTAGTTGATAAGAACATCTCACCTCACTGTCAAACATCTGTTAAAAAAACAGGTATCGAACTTGATGGCCGACTCAACCCGAAGTTGAGAAGAACATCCGACCTCGCTGCCAGGCATTAGTTAACCAAACAGGAATCGAACCCAAAGGCCGGCTTAACCCGAAGATGAGAAGAACATTTGACCTAGCCGCCAGGCATCTGTTAAACAAACAGGCATCAAACCCAAAGGCCGGCTCAACCCGAAGATGAAAAGAACATCTGACCTCGCCGTCAGGCATCTGTTAAACAAACAGGCATCAAACCCGAAGGCCGTCTCAACCCTTAGTTGAGAAGAACATCTCACCTCGCCGTCGAACATCTGTTAAACAAACAGGTATCGAACCCGAAGGCCAGCTCACCTTGAAGTTGAGAGGAACATCTGATCGCACCGTCAGGCATCTGTTAAACAAACAGGCATCAAACCCGAAGGCCGGCTCAACCCGAAGTTGAAAAGAACATCTGACCTCGCCGTTAGGCATCTGTTAAAGAAACAGGCATCGAACTCAAAGGGCGGCTCAACCCGAAGTTGATAAAAACATCTGACCTCGCTGTCAGGCATCTTTTAAACAAACAGTCATCGAACCTGAAGGTCGGCTCAACATGAAGTTGAGAGGAACATTTGACTTCACTATCAAGCATTTGTTAAACAAACAGGCATTAAATCCGAAGGCCGACTCAACCCAAAGTTGAGAAGAACATCTGACCTCACCGTTAGGCATCTGTTAAACAAACAGGCATCGAACCCGAAGGGCAGCTCAACCCGAAGTTATTAAGAACATTAGACCTCTCTGCCAAGCATCTGTTAAACAAACAGGCATCGAACCCGAAGGCCGGCTCAACCCGAAGTTGAGAAGAACATTTGACCTCGCTATCAGGCATCTGTTAAACAAACAGGCATCGAACCGGAAGGCCGTCACAATCCTTAATTGAGAAGAACATCTGACCTCGACGTAAAACATCTGTTAAACAAACAGGCATATAACCCGAAGGCCGGCTCAACTTGAAGTTGAGAGGAACATCTGACCTCCCCATCAGGCATTAGTTAAACATACAGGCATCGAACCCGAAGGCCGGCACAACACGAAGTTGAGAAGAACATCTGACCTCGCTGTCAGGCATCTGTTAAAGAAACAGGCATCGAACCCGAAGGCCGGCTAGACACGAAGTTGAGAGGAACTTCTGACCTCGCCGTCTGGTATTTGTTAAACAAACAGGCATCGAACTCGAAGGTAGGCTCAACATGAAGTTGAGAGGAACATTTGACTTCACTGTCAAGCATCTGTTAAACAAACAAGCATCAAATCCGAAGGCCGGCTCAACCTGAAGTTGAGAAGAACATCTAACCTCACTGTCAGGCATCTATTAAACAAACAGGCATCGAACCTGAAGGTCGACTCTCTATGAAATTGAGAGCAGCATTTGACATCATTGTCAAGCATCTGTTAAATAAACAGGAATCAAATCCGAAGGCTGACTCAACCCGAAGTTGAGAAGAACATCTCACCTCACTGTCACGCATCTGTTAAACAAACAGGCATCGAACCCGAAGGGCGGCTCAACCCGAAGTTGATAAGAACATTAGACCTCTCTGCCAGGCATCTGTTAAACAAACAGGCATCAAACCCGAAGGCCGGTTCAACCCGAAGTTGAGAAGAACATTTGACCTCGTTGTCAGGCATCTGTTAAACAAACAGGCATCGAACCCGAAGGCCGTCTCAATCCTTAATTGAGAAGAACATCTAACCTCGCCGTCAAACATCTGTTAAACAAACAGGCATCGAGCCCGAAGGCCGGCTCAACTTGAAGTTGAGAGGAACATCTGACCTCCCCATCAGGCATTAGTTAAACATACAGGCATCGAACCCGAAGGCCGGCACAACACGAAGTTGAGAAGAACATCTGACCTTGCTGTCAGGCATCTGTTAAAGAAACAGGCATCGAACCCGAAGGCCGGCTAGACACGAAGTTGAGAGGAACTTCTGACCTCGCCGTCTGGTATTTGTTAAACAAACAGGCATCGAACTCGAAGGTAGGCTCAACATGAAGTTGAGAGGAACATTTGACTTCACTGTCAAGCATCTGTTAAACAAACAAGCATCAAATCCGAAGGCCGGCTCAACCTGAAGTTGAGAAGAACATCTAACCTCACTGTCAGGCATCTATTAAACAAACAGGCATCGAACCTGAAGGTCGACTCTCTATGAAATTGAGAGCAGCATTTGACATCATTGTCAAGCATCTGTTAAATAAACAGGAATCAAATCCGAAGGCTGACTCAACCCGAAGTTGAGAAGAACATCTCACCTCACTGTCACGCATCTGTTAAACAAACAGGCATCGAACCCGAAGGGCGGCTCAACCCGAAGTTGATAAGAACATTAGACCTCTCTGCCAGGCATCTGTTAAACAAACAGGCATCAAACCCGAAGGCCGGTTCAACCCGAAGTTGAGAAGAACATTTGACCTCGCTGTCAGGCATCTGTTAAACAAACAGGCATCGAACCCGAAGGCCGTCTCAATCCTTAATTGAGAAGAACATCTAACCTCGCCGTCAAACATCTGTTAAACAAACAGGCATCGAACCCGAAGGCCGGCTCAACTTGAAGTTTAGAGGAACATCTGACCTCCCCATCAGGCATTAGTTAAACAAACAGGCATCGATCCCGAAGGCCGGCACAATACGAAGTTGAGAAGAACATCTGACCTCGCTGTCAGGCATATGTTAAACAAACAGGCATCGAACTTGATGGCCGACTCAACTCGAAGTTGAGAAGAACATCCGACCTCGCTGCCAGACATTAGTTAAGCAAACAGGAATCGCACCCGAAGGCCGGCTCAACCCGAAGTTGAGAAGAACATCTGACTTCACTGTCAAGCATCTGTTAAACAAACAAGCATCAAATCCGAAGGCCGGCTCAACCTGAAGTTGAGAAGAACATCTAACCTCACTATCAGGCATCTATTAAACAAACAGGCATCGAACCTGAAGGTCGACTCTCTATGAAATTGAGAGCAGCATTTGACATCATTGTCAAGCATCTGTTAAATAAACAGGAATCAAATCCGAAGGCTGACTCAACCCGAAGTTGAGAAGAACATCTCACCTCACTGTCACGCATCTGTTAAACAAACAGGCATCGAACCCGAAGGGCGGCTCAACCCGAAGTTGATAAGAACATTAGACCTATCTGCCAGGCATCTGTTAAACAAACAGGCATCAAACCCGAAGGCCGGTTCAACCCGAAGTTGAGAAGAACATTTGACCTCGCTGTCAGGCATCTGTTAAACAAACAGGCATCGAACCCGAAGGCCGTCTCAATCCTTAATTGAGAAGAACATCTAACCTCGCCGTCAAACATCTGTTAAACAAACAGGCATCGAACCCGAAGGCCGGCTCAACTTGAAGTTTAGAGGAACATCTGACCTCCCCATCAGGCATTAGTTAAACAAACAGGCATCGATCCCGAAGGCCGGCACAATACGAAGTTGAGAAGAACATCTGACCTCGCTGTCAGGCATATGTTAAACAAACAGGCATCGAACTTGATGGCCGACTCAACTCGAAGTTGAGAAGAACATCCGACCTCGCTGCCAGACATTAGTTAAGCAAACAGGAATCGCACCCGAAGGCCGGCTCAACCCGAAGTTGAGAAGAACATCTGACCTAGCCGCCAGGCATCTGTTAAACAAACAGGCATCGAACCCAAAGGCCGGCTCAACCCGAAGATGAAAAGAACATCTGACCTCGCCGTCAGGCATTTGTTAAACAAACAGGCATCAAACCCGAAGGTCGTCTCAACCCTTAGTTGAGAAGAACATCTCACCTCGCTGTCAAACATCTGTTAAACAAACAGGTATCGAACCCGAAGGTCGGCTCACCTTGAAGTTGAGAGGAACATCTGACCACACCGTCAGGCATCTGTTAAACAAATAGGCATCAAACCCGAAGGCCGGCTCAACCCGAAGATGATAAGAACATCTGACCTCGCCGTCAGGCATCTCTTACATAAACAGGCATCGAACCCGAAGGCCGGCTCAACACGAAGTTGATAGGAACATTTAACCTCGCTGTCAGGCATCTTTTAAACAAACAGTCATCGAACCTGAAGGTCGGCTCAACATGAAGTTGAGAGGAACATTTGACTTCAATGTCAAGCATCTGTTAAACAAACAGGCATTAAATCCGAAGGTCGGTTCAACTCGAAGTTGAGAAGAACATCTGACCTCACCGTCAGACATCTGTTAAAAAAACAGGCATCGAACCCGTAGGGCGGCTCAACCCGAAGTTGATAAGAACATTAGACCTCTCCGCCAGGAATCTGTTAAACAAACAACCATCGAACACGAAGGCCGGCTCAACCCGAAGTTGAGAAGAACATCTGACCTCGCCGTCAGACATCTGTTAAACAAACAGGCATCGAACCCGAAGGCCGTCACAATCCTTAATTGAGAAGAACATTTGACCTCGCCGTCAAACATCTGTTAAACAAACAGGCATCGAACCCGAAGGCCGGCTCAACTTGAAGTTTAGAGGAACATCTGACCTCCCCATCAGGCATTAGTTAAAAAAACAGGCATCGATCCCGAAGGCCGGCACAACACGAAGTTGAGAAGAACATCTGACCTCGATGTCAGGCATATGTTAAACAAACAGGCCTCAAATTTGACGGCCGACTCAACTGAAGTTAAGAAGAACATCCGACCTTGCTGCCAGGCATTAGTTAAACAAATAGGCATCGAAACCGAAGTCCGGCACAACACGAAGTTGAGAAGAACATCTGACCTCGCCGTCGGGCATCTGTTAAACAAACAGGTATCGAACCTGAAGGCCGGCTCAACACGAAGTTTAGAGGAACATCTGACCTCGCCAACTGGCATCTATTAAACAAACAAGCATCAAACCCGAAGGTCGGCTCAACATGATGTTGAGAGGAACATTTGACTTCACTATCAAGCATCTGCTAAACAAACAGGCATCAAATCCATAGGTCGGCTCAACCCGAAGTTGAGAAGAACATCTGACCTCGTCGTCAGGCATCTGTTAAACAAACAGGCTACGAACCCGAAGGGCTGCTCAACCCGAAGTTGATAAGAACATCTGACCTCGCCGTCAGGTATCTGTTAAACAAATAGGCATCGAACCCGAAGGCCGGCTCAACACGAAGTTGAGAGGAACATCTGACCTCGTCGTCAGGCATTTGTTAAACAAACAGGCATCGAACCCGAAGGTCGGCTCAACATGAAGTTGAGAGGAACATTTGAGCTCACTATCAAGCATCCGTTAAACAAACAGGCATCAAATCCCAAGGCCGGCTCAACCCGAAGTTGAGAAAAACATCTGACCTCACTGTCAGGCATCTGTTAAACAAACAGGCATTGAACCCGAAGGGCGGCTCATCCCAAAGTTGATAAGAACATCTGTCCTCGCCGTCAGGCATCTGTTAAACAAACAGGCATCGAACCCAAAGGGCGGCTCAACCCGAAGTTGATAAGAACATCTGACCTCACCGCCAGGCATCTGTTAAACAAACAGGCATCGAACACAAATGGCGGTTCAACCCGAAGTTGATAAGAACATCTGACCTCGCCGTCATGGCATCTCTTAAACAAACACGCATCGAACCCGAAGGCCGGCTCAACACGAAGTTGTGAGGAACATCTGACCTCGCTGTCAGGCATCTTTTAAACGAACAGTCATCGAACCTGAAGGTCGGCTCAACATGAAGTTGAGAGGAACATTTGACTTCACTGTCAAGCATCTGTTAAACAAACATGCATCGAATCCAAAGGCCGACTCAACCCGAAGTTGAGAAGAACATCTGACCTCCCCATCAGGCATTAGTTAAATAAAAAGGCATCGAACCCGAAGGCCGGTACAACACGAAGTTGAGAAGAACATCTGACCTCGCTGTCAGGCATACGTTAACTAACAGGCATCGAATTTGATGGCCGACTCAACCCGAAGTTGAGAAGAACATCTGACCTCGCTGCCAGGCATTAGTTAAACAAACAGGCATCGAACCCGAAGGTCGGCTCAACCCGAAGTTGATAAGAACATCTGACCTCTCCGTCAGGCATCTGTTAAACAAACAGGCATCGAACCCAAAGGCCGGCTCAACTCGAAGTTGAAAAGAACATCTGACCTCGCCGTCAGGCCTCTGTTAAACAAAAAGGGGTGGAACCCGAAGGCTGGCTCAACCCGAAGTTGAGAAGAACAACTGACCTCGCCGTCAGGCATCTGTTAAACTAAGAGTCATCAAACCCGAAGGCCGGCTCATCCCGAAGTCGAGAAGAACAACTGACCTCGCTGTCAGGCATCTTTTAAACAAAGAGTTATCTAACCCGAAGGCCATCTCAACCTTTAGTTGATAAGAACATCGGACCTCGCCGTCAAACATCTGTTAAACAAACAGGTATCGAACCCGAAGGCCGACTCACCTTGAAAATGAGAGGAACATCTGACCTCGCCGTCAGGCATCTGTTAAACAAATAGGCTTCGAAACTGAAGGCCGGTTCAACACGAAGTTGAGAAGATCATTTGAACTCGCTGTCAGGCATCTGTTAAATAAACAGGCATCGAACCCGAAGGCCGGCTAAACACGAAGTTGAGAGGAACAACTGACCTCGCCGTCATACATCTGTTAAACAAAGAGTCATCAAACCCGGAGGACGTCTCAACCCTTAGTTGATAAGAACATCTCACCTCGCCGTTAAACATCTGTTAAACAAACAGGCATCGAACCCGAAGGCCGGCACAACACGAAGTTGAGAAGAACATCTGACCTCGCTGTCAGGCATCTGTTAAACAAACAGGCATCGAACCCGAAGGTCGGCTCAACATGAAGTTGAGAGGAAGATCTGACCTCGCCGTCAGGTATTTGTTAAAAAAACAGGCATCGAACTCGAAGGTCGGCTCAACATGAAGTTGAGAGGAACATTTGACTTCACTGTCAGGCATCTGTCAAACAAACATGCATCAAATCCGAAGGCCGGCTCAACCTGAAGTTTAGAAGAACATCTGACTTCACCGTCAGGCATTTGTTAAACAAACAGGCATCGAACTCGAAGGCCGGCTCAACATGAAGTTGAGAGGAACATTTGACTTCACTGTCAAGCATCTGTTAAACAAACAGGCATCAAATCCGAATGCCGGCTCAACCCGAAGTTGAGAAGAACATCTGACCTCTCAGTCACGCATCTGTTAAACAAACAAGCATCGAACCCGAAGGGCGGCTAGACCCGAAGTTGATAAGAACATTAGACCTCTCTGCCAGGCATCTGTCATACAAACAGGCATCGAACCCGAAGGTCGGTTCAACCCGAAGTTGAGAAGAACATTTGACCTCGCCGTCAGGCATCTGTTAAACAAACAGGCATTAAACCCGAAGGCCGTCTCAATCGTTAATTGAGAAGAACATCTGACCTCGCCATCAAACATCTGTTAAACAAACAGGCATCGAACCCGAAGGCCGGCCCAACTTGAATTTTAGAGGAACATCTGACCTCCCCATCAGGCATTAGTTAAAAAAGCAGGCATTGAACCCGAAGGCCGGCACAACACGAAGTTGAGAAGAACATCTGACCTCGCTGTCAGGCATATGTTAAACAAACAGGCATCGAATTTGTTGGCCGACTCAACCCGAAGATGAGAAGTACATCTGACCTTGCTGCTAGGCATTAGTTAAACAAACAGGAATCGAACTCGAAGGCCGGCTCAACCCGAAGTTGAGAAGAACAACTGACCTAGCCGCCAGGCATCTGTTAAACAATCAGGCATCAAACCCAAAGGCCGGCTCAACCCGAAGTTGAAAAGAAAATCTGACCTCACTGTTAGGCATCTGTTAAACAAAAAGGTGTGGAACCCGAAGGCAGGTTCAACTCGAAGTTGAGAAGAACAACTGACCTCGCTGTCAGGCATCTGTTAAACAAACAGTCATCAAACACGAAGGTCGTCTCAACCCTTAGTTAATAAGAACATCTCACCTCGTTGTCAAACATCTGTTAAACAAACAGGTATCGAACCCGAAGCCGGCTCACCTTGAATTTGAGAGGAACATCTGACCTCCCCATCAGGCATTAGTTAAACTAATAGGCATCGAACCCGAAGGCCGGCTCAACACGATGTTGAGAGGAACATCTGACCTCGTCGTTAGGTATTTGTTAAACAAAAAGGCATCGAACTCGAAGGTCGTCTCAACATGAAGTTGAGAGGAACATTTGACTTCACTGTCAAGCATCTGTTAAACAAACAGGCATCAAATCCGAAGGCCGGCTCAACCCGAAGTTGAGAAGAACATCTGACCTCACTGTCAGGTATCTGTTAAACAAACAGGCATAGAACCTGAAGTTCGGCTCAACATGAAGTTGAGAGGAGCATTTGGCATCAATGTCAAGCATCTGTTAAATAAACAGGCATCAAATCCGAAGGCCAGTTCAACCCGAATTTGAAAAGAACATTTGACCTCGCCGTCAGGCATCTGTTAAACAAACAGGCATCGAACCCGAAGGCCGTCTCAATCCTTAATTGAGAAGAACATCTGACCTCGCCGTCAAACATCTGTTAAACAAACAGGCATCGAACCTGAAGGCCGGCTCAACTTGAAGTTTAGAGGAACATCTGACCTCCCCATTAGGCATTAGTTAAACAAACAGGCATCGATCCCGAAGGCCGGCACAACACGAAGTTGAGAAGAACATCTGACCTCACTGTCAGGCATATGTTAAACAAACAGGTATCGAATTTGATGGCCGACTCAACCCGAAGTTGAGAAGAACATCCGACCTCGCTGCCAGGCATTATTTAAGCAAACAAGAATCGAACCCGAAGGTCGGCTCAACCCGAAGTTGAGAAGAACATCTGACCTAGCCGCCAGGCATCTATTAATCAAACAGGCATCGAACCCAAAGTCCGGCTCAACCCGAAGATGAAAAGAACATATGACCTCGCCGTCAGGCATCTGTTAAATAAACAGGCATCAAACCCGAAGGCCATCTCAACCCTTAGTTGAGAAGAACATCTCACCTCGCCGTCAAACATCTGTTAAACAAACAGGTATCGAACCCGAAGGCCGGGTCACCTTAAAGTTGAGAGGAACATCTGACCACACCGCCAGGCATCTGTTAAATAAATAGGCATCAAACCCAAAGGGCGGCTCAACCCGAAGTTGATAAGAACATCTGACCTCTGTGTCAGGCATCTCGTAAATAAACAGGCATCGAACCCGAAGGCCGGCTCAACACGAAGTTGAGAGGAACACCTGACCTCGCTGTCAGGCATCTCTTAAACAAACAGTCATCGAACCTGAAGGTCGGCTCAACATGAAGTTGAGAGGACCATTTGACTTCACTGTCAAGCATCTGTTAAACAAACAAGCATTAAATCCGAAGGCCAGCTCCACTCGAAGTTGAGAAGAACATCTGACCTCACCGTCAGGCATCTGTTAAAAAAACAGGCATCGAACCCGTAGGGCGGCTCAACCCGAAGTTGATAAGAACATTAGACCTCTCCGCCAGGAATCTGTTAAACAGACAGCCATCGAACCCGAAGGCCGGCTCAACCCGAAGTTGAGAAGAACATCTGACCTCGCCGTCAGGCATCTGTTAAACAAAGAGGCATCGAACCCGAAGGCCGTCACAATCCTTAATTGAGAAGAACATCTGACCTCGATGTCAAACATCTGTTAAACAAACTGGCATATAACCTGAAGGCTGGCTCAAGTTGAAGTTGAGAGGAACATCTGACCTCCCCATCAAGCATTAGTTAAACAAACAGGCATCGAACCCGAAGGCCGGCACAACACGAAGTTGAGAAGAACATTTGACCTCGCTGTCAGGCATATGTTAAACAAACAGGCATCAAATTTGATGGCCGACTCAACTGAAGTTAAGAAGAACATCCGACCTCGCTGCCAGGCATTAGTTAAACAAACAGGAATCGAACCCGAAGGCCGGCTCAACCCAAAGTTGAGAAGAACATCTGACCTCGCTGTCAGGCATGTGTTAAACAAATATGCATCAAACCCGAAGGTCGTCGCAACCCTTAGTTAAGAAGAACATATGACCTTGCTGTCAAACATCTGTTAAACAAACAGGTATCAAACCCGAAGGCCGGCGCACCTTGAAGTTGAGAGGAACATCTGACCTCCCCATCAGGATATAGTTAAACAAACAGGCATCAAACACGAAGTCCGGCACAACAAGAAGCTGAGAAGAACATCTGACCTCGCCATCGGGTATCTGTTAAACAAACAGGTATCGAACCCGAAGGCCGGGACAACACGAAGTTGAGAAGATCATCTTACCTCGCCGAAAGGCATCTGTTAACCAAACAGGCATCGAACCTGAAAGTCGGCTCAACATGACATTGAAAGGAATATTTGAATTCACTATCAAGCATCTGTTAAACAAACAGGCATCAAATCCAAAGGCCGGTTCAACCCGAAGTTGAGAAGAACATCTGACCTCACCGTCAGGCATCTGTTAAACAAACAGGCATCGAATCCGAAGGGTTGCTCAACCCGAAGTTGATAAGAACATCTGACCTCGCCGTCAGGTATCTGTTAAACAAATAGGCATCGAACCCGAAGGCCGGCTCAACACGAAGTTGAAAGGAACATCTGACCTCGTCGTCATGAATTTGTTAAACAAATAAGCATCGAACCCGAAGGTCGGCTCAACATGAAGTTGAGAGGAACATTTGACCTCACTGTCAAGCATCTGTTAAACAAACCGGCATCAAATCCGAAGGTCGGCTTAACCCGAAGTTGAGAAGAACATCTGCCCTCACCGTCAGGCATCTGTTAAAAAAACAGGCATCGAACCCCAAGGGCGGCTCATCCCAAATTTGATAAGAACATTTGTCCTCGTTGTCAGGCATCTGTTAAAGAAACAGGCATCGAACCCGAAGGGCGGCTCAACCCGAATTTGATAAGAACATCTGACCTCACCAACAGGCATCTGTTAAACAAACAGGCATCGAACCCAAAGGGCGGCTCAACCCGAAGTTGATAAGAACATCTGACCTCGCTGTCAGGCATCTCTTAAACAAACAAGCATTGAATCCGAAGGCCGGCTCAAAACGAAGTTGAGAGGAACATCTGACCTCGCCGTCATGAATCTTTTAAACAAACACTCATCGAACCTGAAGGTCGGCTCAACATGAAGTTGAGAGGAACATTTGACTTCATTGTCAAGCATCTGTTAAACAAACAAGCATCAAATCTGAAGGTCGGCTCAACCCGAAGTTGAGAAGAACATCTGACCTCTCCGTCAGGCATCTGTTAAACAAACAGGCATCGAACCCGAAGGGCGGCTCAACCCGAAGTTGATAAGAACATCTGACCTCTCCGCCAGGCATCTGTTAAACAAACAGGCATCGAACCCGAAGGCCGGCTCAACATGAAGTTGAGAGGAACATTTGACTTCACTGTCAAGCATCTGTTAAACAAACAGGCATCAAATCCGAATGTCGGCTCAACCCGAAGTTGAGAAGAACATCTGACCTCTCAGTCACGCATCTGTTAAACAAACAGGCATCGAACCCGAAGGGCGGCTAGACCCAAAGTTGATAAGAACATTAGACCTCTCTGCCAGGCATCTGTCATACAAACAGGCATCGAACTCGAAGGTCGGTTCAACCCGAAGTTGAGAAGAACATTTGACCTCACCGTCAGGTGTCGCTACTGCGAAAATCGGCGCCGGCTGAACAGAAGAGTCGCCACCGTGCGTTATTTATCCCACGGGAGGGAAAGGAAACGCTCAGAGTAAACCTCGCACAACACGGGAAAGGTATGGTCGTCGCAACCAAAACCTGGATTCGGGAGTCGGTTACGCAAGGGGAAGGTATTAGCACCCCTCACGTCCGTCGTACTCGACGGGATCCACGCTTGTTTTCGGGTATGGATTGTTACTCTATCTAAACTAACGGTCAGGGGTTAAAAAGAAAAGAAAATGACTCGGCAAAGTATCGCGCTTTATGCCTACGTATTCTCGTCTGGAACGAGAAATCAGAGTCAACGTAGTTCGCCTACCTACGGGAAAGGAGGGGAAGGTTGCTCGCTAGGATATCGCATCCTATGCCTACGTACTTTCATACAGCATGAAAGATCAGAGCAAACGTAGTTCGGGCCACGTACGACACAAGTCTGTCTTGGTTGATTTTATTCCTTCTGAAAAAGGTTTTTCTGATTAACAGTCCAAGCGGACAAAAATGACGTCTTGATGAGTTCACATTCTTTTACGGAAGAAGTGTCTTTTATTGAGTTTGAAATTTTATTGTATTTTCTGTTTGTTTTGAGAAAGAAGAGATAGAACTCTAACCTACGGTCGCGAAGGGAAACAAACTAACCTAATGTTATCATGCATGGGTTAAGACCTAGTGTCTATCATGCTCCTCTCTTGAACAGAGAGAAACAGAGATCCTAAGGGAATAGACGGCAACAGAAACAATATCAGATATATACAGTAAAGCGGTAAAATGCATGGATGCAACAATACAAGCGAGGCAAGGGAGTCCCACTCAACCTCGAACCTGGAAAACAATAGGCAAAAGTGAACAGACTTCACTTTCAACCCGGCAGGGTAAACAGCAAACAATACAGTCAGGAAAACCACTCAATACATCAGAAATGAAATACAGCAGAAAAAAAATAAACAGCATCAGCAGCTCTGCACCACATTTATCTTCAAGTCATCATCAAACAGCTATGAGCTTCAGACAAGCATCAATCTCCATCCCCACAGTCTTCAAGCAAGGGCTTTGGTCATCAATCTTCAGTCTACAATGGCTTTTCTTCAAGTCCTATCCTCCAAGCTGAGGGATCAATCACAAGAGTGAATTGGGTGTTAAGCAATTAGTTGACTACCAAGGGTGGCAAACCAACTGCTACTAACACATAAGATATTTTCTCTCAAGAGTTCTATCCCTTAGATAGTAGCACCAAGCCTTCCAAAGGAAGGGGGTGAGTGTATTAGAGAGACTCTGTATCACAGAGAGGAATGGAGGCAGTCAAAACCTTCCATGTTTGAAAATCAAACTTTCTAATCTAGAGCTCTGCCTAGCTCCTAAACCCTAATCTCCTCAACAGCTGCTAGCAGGAATTTCCTCATCAACTCTGGAAGTTGGTCTTCAAGCTCTGGATCTCCAATGGCTCCATCATCACAAGTCTTCAGCTTCCCTAATCCCCAAACAATCCCAATACCCACACAAACAAATCAATAATCCCCAGAGGGCACACCACACCAATCAATCAAATATAGCAGTATATACTAATAGCAGTAGGGGAATCCTAGTGATTTCTAAGGGGATCTATCCTATACCCATAACCCCTATAGTCCATACCCCAAAAATCAAATGAAACTTTCCTAAAAGAATTACACTATCTCACCTAAGCTGATTTAAAACCCTAATTTTATTCATGTTATTCACACCTAAACTAATCACCTAAAATTAATTCCTAAAAATATGCACTAAATTGCATGCACAAGCTAACAATGTCTATTAATCAACCTAATAAGAATGGGTGAAAAATATTAAAGCATCTATTAGAACAAAAATTATCAAAATCATGTATGAAATGAAATCCCTAAAATAGGCATTTATTTGGAAAATATGGGAAAAATATCAAATAAAAAATAGAATGCAATTTTTATTTTTTATAATTTTCTAGACATCTTGAAGAAATTAATGCAAAAAGAATCAATTGAAAATATGCATTTTTCTATTTTTTATGATTTTTTAAAGGATGAGAAAATATTAAAGAAATTAAAATGATAAAATAGGAAATTAAATGGTAGGGGTGAGAATAGCATCTGCGCCTTAGTTATAATCCAGGTGGGCCACCAGCTGGGAGGTGCGAATAGAACAAGGTCTTAGGCCCATACGCGCTTCAGAAAATGAATTGGAAAAATGCCAGAAAAATACTAAACCTTCGGTGCCAATAGCAATACAAACACGCTGAAATCATTGGGCCTATCCAAAAGGGGGTGTGGATAGTCATCTGAACTTAAGCCCATGCTGATGCAATTAGTGAAACTCATCGTTTCACAGTTTTGATTTCCCTCCGTTTCTGAATTGAATCCTGGCCGTGTGATTAGACGAAAGAGTCAACAATTGGGGACCATCGGACGGCTGGGAGGTTGTCTTCAACCTCCAGCTAGGGTTTCTTCCCAAACCAGCTTCCATGCATGATATTTCCACCTCCTCGTTCTCTCTACTCACTCCATGAAATAACACGATCCAAAAACCAAAAGAACTCGCCTCCTCACCCTCTATACAGCCATGGTGTTAGATTTTTCTAAAACTTCTCCAATAGCCAAACCCGATAGCTGTAAGTTTAGGGCACCATTGATTTTCACTGATACGTATGCTGAGGATTCTTGATAAAACCTATACTAATGCATTCTATAGCTCATGGTGATTATCCTAAACCTAATCTCCAGCATCATAGCACTCTATCCTGTGAGTTCTTGATCACTGACCAGAAACTGCCATGGAAACAACCTTCAAGAACAACCCTTAAACTACCCATGAATCATCCCCTATTGGTCTCTATCACATATATCTTAACCATTCCATCTAATACCACCTAGAAGAAGAGATATAGATTGAAATGCATACCTTGCAATGTTGATGAAACAGTGGTGGAATTGTACACTTCAAGGCTTGTAAATCTCCAATATTGATCTCCAATGGATGCCGATTCTTCTGTTTGCAATGGTAGTTGCTCAATCCTCTTGAATCATCTTATCCCCCTCTTCATGCAAGTTGGAGTGTAAACTTGGATTACCCTAACCAGCCACGAATTCCCTTCAATTTCCTTTGCCAATTACTCTATGATAATGGTGGATGATGATGATAACAGAAATTGAGATGATTGATGAAGTTTCAATGGAGTTTGAAGAGAAAATGCAAATGGGAGTGAAGGAATCAAAGTAGTGCTTGCAAGCTCAAAGAATCACCAACCAATGCACAAATGGCTTCATTTCCTTATGTAGGTGAGGATTAACAGAATGAGAAACTTCTAGATTGGTCCTAGAGGGATCTAGAAACTTGTGGAACTTTCATGAACTTATCATTTGATGGTATCTTGAATCATCTCATATCATGCTTGCACCTTGGGTAGACTTGTGTGAAAATCTCCTTTCATGAGATATTAGGAGTGTATGTATGAAAAACCAAGCTTTTCCTTGCCTTGTGTTAAGTTTTACCATGTTGCCTTATGATGCAAGAAACAACTTTACAAAGGAAGTCCAATTTTTAAGCCTAAACTCAAAAATGTGGCTGAACCAATGTCTTTAAAATGATGTTGGGAATCAATTTGGTATATTGGATGACCCATATTGGACTTGTAGATATCTCAAACCATTTTCCAACTTGAACTTTTTCAAATTATATGCCTTTTTTAGGTCATTTTTCACCAACTTTGGGAAAGTCTCATTCCATACATTTCCAAACTTTCATGGCTTCTTTTCTTGACTTAAAATGACATTTTGAGAAACTTTGATGTTGGGAAGTTTTTCATTTGAAGGTCCCTTGTATGCGTTTTAGGCATAGGCTAAGGATGGCATGTAATCACTAGATGACCAAAATACCCTTTGCTTGCCAAGACCATAAGTAGAGTTCCACAAATCATATGAAGGCATACCATACCATTCTAGAAATCTAAGACAATTAGGAACAACTCTTATGTTGACCAGAAATTCGTTTGAAATCTCCTTGAGGGGTAAAAATAGCTTGGAAGTCAAGTCACTTTCACAGACAAAATTTCAGATACCTCAGATGATCTGTAACTTGTAAGGACCATAACTTGAGTTCTATAAATCTCCTTGATGTCTTCCACCACTAAAATTAAAGGTCTTGAGATCCTCTACAAGTTCCATGTTGGCCAAGGATCCATTTGAAGCTTGCATTTTGACTTATCTTGCTTGGGAATTTGACCTAAACTAGGGGATTTTACACAGAAACCCTAATTTAGAAACTCCTCTTCTCCTTGATTTCTCCTTAGCCTATCACCATATCCTTATTCTTCATGTCAAATGATGAACCCCACATCTCTTCAATAGCTCTTGATGCCTTTCAATCAGTCAATTGACCTAAAGTTGACCCAGGGTTGACCCAGATGAAACCCTAGTTGACTGTCTTCAACTGCAATCCTTGTGACTACACCAATGACTTGTCTCTTTCTCCAAATGACTTTCTAAGTCTCCCATGATGTCTAGATATTCCCCATACTCAACCCACAGCTCACAATTTCTTTGTTGATCCTCAGGGATCCTCAGATAGGAGATAGATGAACTACTTGACCCATTGACTTGATAGCTTCCCAATTCTTTCTGATGACTTGAATGAGATTGAATTTGAATAATAACCTCTTGATAGGCCTCTAGAGATGAGAATAATGATTGGTCCCCTGTTGGATGACTTGCTATGTTTATGCTATGCAGATGAGTAGACTATGTACATGACTCTATATGCAAATGGTAATGATATTGAAACATAAACCAAGTGAATAAGGTTGAGCAAATTTTAGGGTGCAACAGCTGCCCCTATTCAAGCGACTTGGACCCGATTGGGTGAAGAGCCCGGAGCCTTCAGACATTCGCGACACGAGACGGTTGAATACTAAGAACCCAGAAATTTGCCAACTGCAGAAATAAATTGCACCACTGCTTGGGGAATGACACTCATCCGCTGAATCTGACTGTTACGACACCCAATTGCCCCACTAGCGACCGTGCTGGGGATTATTTGTCTTTCCATGTAAGGGATACCCGTTCCACGTTAGGAATAACACCGTCCCTATTAAGACTCACCTTTCTGCGTAAGGAATAACCGTTCCACGTCAGGAATAACACCGTCCACGTTAGGACTCACCTTTCCACATTAGGGATACATGTCCATGTCAGGACCCACGTAAGGAATATATCGCCTTTCCACGTAAGGAAACCATCTATTGTCTTGGTTTGTCCACGTGAGGACTCCACTTTTCCACGTAAGGAATGCCATCTTCTTCCACGTAAGGAACCGAACTTCTTTTCTTTCCACGTAAGGAAACACAATCTTATCTTAGTTTGTCCACGTCAGGACTCCAATCTTTCCGCGTAAGGAAACACAACCTCGATCTGTCCATGTCAGGACTCCAACTTGATATGTCCACGTAAGGACTCAATCTTTCCACGTAAGGAATCACATCTTTTTTATTTGTCCACGTAAGGACTCCCATCTTGATATGTCCACTTAAGGACTCAATCTTTCCACATAAGGAATCACCATTTCTTCTTCCACGTAAGGAATACGAACTTTTCCCATAAGGAAACAATTTGATATGTCCACGTAAGGACTACATCGTCCACGTTAGGACCCACTTTTCCACGTTAGGAATAATAATCTTCTTGATCTGTCCACGTAAGGACTCCATTGCTCCACGTAAGGAACACTCCTTTATCTGTCCATGTAAGGACTCCATCCTTTCCACGTAAGGAAACGCTTTTCGATCTGATTTGTCCATGTTAGGACTCACTACTCGACTCGCTGAGGATAAAAACTTGTCCACGTCATGACTCATACACCTTTGACCCACTGGGGGAGTGAGACTTTGTCCACGTCAGGACTCACATCTCAACCTGCCGAAGTAATAGGACCTGTCCACGTCAGGACTTGCGCGTCTTCGACTTGCTGGGGAAATAAGACTTTGTCCACGTCAGGACTCACACTTTGCCACCAACATGAAGAATGATAAATGTGTCCACGTCAGGACTCTCGTATCTTGCCATCGCGAGGAACTACAACCTTGTCCACGTCAGGACGCGCATTTCACCATTACGAATAGAGACATCTGCTGGAAATAAAATGGTCCACGTCCGGACTCCAACACGAAGAGTAATCAACCTTGTCAATGTTATGACTTCATACTCAATCAATACTGAGAACTCGAATCTGTCCACGTTAGGACTAACACATATCGTCAACCTGAGGAAATGTCCACGTCAGGACTCCACGCTCCATCTGTTTTGAGAAATCGAACCTGTCCACGTTAGGACTAGCACCTCCTATCAGCCCTGGAAATAAAACTGTCCACGTTAGGACCCCACTTCTCTAGCACAAAGAAAACCTGTTGATAGAATTGTCCACGTCAGGACTCATTTCTCCATTGATCCCAAACCACAAACTTCTTAGCACTGACGTGACAGCAACTTCGGAGCTGACTCTACTGGGGATATCTGAAAACCAAACTACTGGATGCCTGCTCTGATAACCGGCGGTAGCCTCTGAAATTCTGGTTCATGAAACCTTTTAATGCTGACGTAACAACGACTTTGAAGGAAACAAATCGCTGGTCGGACTAGAGAAACTTCAACCAGAACCCCGACGGGGAAATAAGTAACTCTGCTTAGGGACAAAGAGAAACTTATCCTGCTGACTCTGTGGGGAGTAGTGCCAAAGCTGACACTTCGTCGAATGTCTCACGTCGAGATCCTGAATGTTTTATTGATTCACCTGAGCAAGGGCTTTCTCTACCTGCAAGAGAAACAATACTTGAAACAAAAGGTCAGCCAACCGAGTTTATGTTTCAAAAATGCATGCGTTCGACAATGATGCAATGCTCCATTCGACATGGAAATGCTACGCTTTTATTCGATGCCAATATGACACTATATGCCAAGGCAAATGCAGACCCGAATTGCTGGGTACAGAAACTGCTTCAGCAAAATAAATGCTGAAGATAATGCCAACTCCGCTGGGGATAGCCAGATGCTACAGAACTATCCCAGCAAAATAAATGCTGGGGGAGTGAAGTCGACTCAGCTGGGAAATTGGGAACTCGAACCACACACCTCACTGAAGTAACACCCTGCTGGGGGATATAACTCTTGTTGGAGAATGGCAGATGCGCCCGGTATAATTGGACTTCTGCTATAAAGTGAACGGATATCACACGGTATTTTGACAAAATAAATGCCAATGCGCCACACTAACTCTGCCGGGGAGAGTCTTAATCTTAGAGTTCCACTGGGAGGAATGAAGACACTGGTTGGAAAGAGAACTCCGCTGGGGATAGGATGGTTCTCTTGGGGGAAATCAACTGATTCCGCTGGGAGAGAGTAAATGACCCTGCGGGGAAAGTGAACTGCCTGAATACAGCTCACAAATATTAAAACCATTCTGCTTGAAATGCACTGTCTGAATACAGCCTTACGATCTTGGAATCGTCAATTCTGTTGAGGATAAACGCCTTTGCTGGAGAATGCCCTTCGGCTAAGCTGCAACTAGCTGGGGAGTTCGACCCTTCTTCAGGAAGAACATGCATGACCTGCGTGGAGATCAAGTCTTTTGTCACTGCAATCTTTTGATCATCTTCCTCGTACGGTTATGAAACCTGCAACAACACAAACAAGACAAGACAAGCCTATGCAACCAAATCGATTCAGGTTAGTGACGTCATTTTCAGTTAATTCAAAGCTTTAGCACTTGTTGGCAAGGGCCAGTGATGTTATACACATGCTAGTTTCAATAAACTTAGGCGTTTTGTCATGCACAAAACAGTAAAGAACCAGCATCAAGTACTGAATAACATATTTTATTGATTGGGCCCCTGAATGGGCGGAATTTTTGTACATGGGATGTAACTCCTGAAATGAGGAAGCTACGCGAAGCGAATACACAAGTAGTCACAAGAAGCATAAATATTTGACAAATTAAATTTTGTACACATGTCGGCAACGGGGTGCAGACGAACACCACGAACTGATCCTCCTATGACTCATCCGACTCCAATGCTTTCCCGGCATCCATACTTCCGAAGCGGTTGTATCTGATAATCGACCCCTCAGGTATGCTCCCGCACTGATGCTCATTGCAATGTCCAATTCGGACCGCAGTCATTTGCTTTTCAAATCCCTAACTTTTGCGTGAACCGCCCTTTACGGGTTTTCAGTTCACCGGGATACCCTTTTTTGCCGAAGCCGCCCAGTGTAGGTTTTCAACTTCGCGGGTGTACACATTTTTTCAATTTTATCCCTAACTTTTGCCCGAACCTTTCATTCTGTTTTTTTTTTGGTTCGCCAGGATGCCCCATTTTTGCCTGGACTCTCTTTTTTCTGTCCAGCGGGTCAATTTTAAGCAAAGTATTTTTTAACTGCGTCCGAATTCACAGGCGACGTAAAGTCTTCACCGTCCATAGTGGACAACAATAAAGCTCCTCCTGAAAAGACTTTCCTGACAACGTATGGCCCTTCGTAGTTGGGGGTCCACTTGCCCCTGTGATCTGCTTGCGGCGGGAGAATCCTTTTCAGCACAAGGTCGCCCGTCTGAAAGCTTCGCGGATGTATCTTCTTGTCATATGCTTTCTTCATTCGGCTCTGATACAAACGACCGTATGCTAGAGAAGCTAGCCTCTTCTCATCCATCAAACTCAGTTGATTCAACCTGTCTTTCACCCATTCTGCCTCGTCCAGCTGAACGTCTCGCAATACCCTCAGAGAAGGGATCTCAACTTCCAATGGTAGCACTGCTTCCATTCCGTATACCAACGAGAACGGGGTTGCCCCGGTTGATGTGCGTACCGTCGTACGATAACCGTGCAAAGCAAAAGGTAGCATCTCATGCCAATCCTTATAGGTCACCACCATCTTCTGAACGATCTTCTTGATATTCTTATTGGCCGCTTCGACAACGCCATTCATCTTGGGTCGGTAAGGGGAGGAGTTGTGATGTTCGATCTTGAAATTCTGACAGAGCTCCTTCATCATTTTGTTGTTCAGGTTTGAACCGTTGTCCGTAATTATCCGCTCGGGAATCCCATATCGGCAAATGATATCTCTCTTGATGAATCTGGCCACCACTTGCTTAGTCCCATTTGCATAAGACGCCGCTTCCACCCACTTGGTGAAATAATCGATTGCTACTAGGATGAACCGATGCCCGTTAGAAGCTGTCGGCTCGATCTTTCAAATCATATCGATTCCCCACATCGAGAATGGCCAAGGCGATGACATCACATTTAGAGGACTCGGAGGTACATGGATCTTATCAGCATAGATTTGGCACTTGTGACACTTCCTTGCGAACTTGAAACAGTCAGTTTCCATAGTCAGCCAAAAATAACCTGCCCTCAGCAGCTTTCTCGTCATAGCATGCCCACCAGCATGCGTACCAAAGGTACCTTCGTGTATTTCCTCCATGAGCAGCTTTGCCTCTCTTTCGTCTACACAATGCAACAACACCAAATAGTGGTTTCTTCTGTATAAGACACCGTCTGGATTCAAATAGAAATTACCCGCTAATCTCCTGAGAGTCTTCTGATCTTGACTGGATGCCCCAGCCGGATACTCTTTATTCTTCAGGAAGTTAAGGATATCAAAATACCACGGTTTGTCGTCGGATGCTTCATCAATAGCAAATACGAAAGCTGGCCTGTCAAGCCGAGAGATAATGATTCGGGGAGCCTCGTTCCAGAAATTGACTTTGTACATGGAAGACAAAGTGGCGAGAGCGTCAGCCATTTGATTCTCTGCCCGCGGTACATGATGCAATTCAACCTCGTTGAAGAAAGGCAACAATCTCCTTGCATAGTTCATGTAATGTATCAAATTGGGCTGACGTGTCTCCCATTCTCCTTTGATCTGATTCACCACCAGAGCTGAGTCTCCGTATACGTCTAGATTTTTGATTCGCAAATCAATGGCTTCTTTGAGCCCCATTATACAAGCTTCGTATTCGGCCTCATTATTGGTAACGGCAAAGGTCAATCGGGCAGTAAACGGGATGTGCGACCCGTGCGGCGTAATGATGATTGCCCCTATTCCGCTACCGTAAGCATTCACAGCTCCGTCAAATATCATCTTCCACTTGGAACCCAACTCTGGTCCTTCGTCTGGCAACGGCTCTTCACAATCTTTCATCTTTAGGTACATGATATCCTCGTCAGGAAAATCAAACCTCATCGATTGGTAATCTTCAATAGGCTGCTCCGCCAGATACTCGGACAGCACACTCCCCTTTATAGCCTTTTGCGAGACATATTGGATGTCATATTCAGTCAAGACCATCTGCCAACGGGCAATTCTCCCTGACAACGCCTGCTTTTCGAATACATATTTGATAGGATCCATCTTCGAGATGAGCATGGTTGTATGATTCAGCATGTATTGCCTCAAACGCTTGGCGGCCTAGGCTAGCGCGCAACAAGTTTTCTCAAGCATTGAGTATCGAGATTCACAATCCGTAAATTTCTTACTCAACTAATAGATCGCATGCTCTTTTCTTCCTGTCTCGTCGTGTTGACCGAGAACACAACCCATGCTTCCCTCAAGAACCGTCAAATACATGATCAAGGGTCTCCCTGCCACCGGGGGTATCAAAATAGGAGGCTCCTGCAAATACTGCTTTATTTTATCGAACGCCTTTTGACAATTTTCGTTCCACGTTACAGCTTGATCTTTCTTCAATAACTTGAATAATGGTTCACACGTGGCAGTTAGGTGAGATATGAACCGAGCTATGTAGTTCAACCTCCCTAAAAACCCGCGCACCTCTTTTCAGTTTTAGGCGTCGACATTTCTTGGATTGCTTTTATTTTAGCAGGATCGACCTCTATTCCTCTTTCGCTTACAATAAACCCCAGCAGCTTACCCGATCTCACCCCGAAGGTACATTTGTTAGGGTTCAGTCTCAGCCTGAACTTCCTGAGCCTTTTAAATAACTTCAGCAGATTCACCAGATGCTCTTCCTCCGTCTGGGATTTGGCAATCATATCGTCAACATAAACTTCGATCTCTTTATGCATCATATCATGAAAAAGAGTCGTCATCGCACGCTGATATGTCGCCCCAGCATTTTTCAAACCAAAGGGCATCACTTTGTAGCAAAATGTTCCCCAAGGCGTTATGAAAGTGGTCTTCTCCATATCCTCTGGCGCCATTTTAATCTGATTATAGCCTGAAAAGCCATCCATGAAGGAGAATACGGAGTATTGAGCGGTATTATCAACTAGCACATCAATATGAGGAAGCGGAAAATCGTCTTTTGGGCTTGCTTTATTTAAATCTCTATAATCCACGCACATCCGGACCTTGCCATCTTTCTTTGGCACTGGTACGATGTTAGCAACCCATGAAGGATACTTTGTCACAGCCAGGAAACCAGCGTCCCACTGTTTTTGAACTTCCTCTTTGATCTTCACTGCCATGTCTGGTCGAGTTCTGCGAAGCTTTTGTTTGACCGGCGGACATTCTTCTTTCAGTGGCAGACGGTGCACAACCATATCTGTATCGAGCCCTGGCATATCTTCATACGACCAAGCGAATACATCACTATACTCTCGGAGCATTTCAACCAGTCTTCGCTTGATATCGCTCTTCAGCGCGGCTCCGATACGAATATTCTTCTCAACCCCTTCTGACCCTAAGTTGATAATTTCGATGACCTCGTCGTGAGGCAGAATGGCTCTTTCCTCTTGCTTCACCAACCAAGACAGTTCTTCAGGAACGTCGCTATCTTCGACAACCTCTTCTTCGGCCTGAAATACCAGATGTTCAAAGTCGGGACGAGTCATAGGTGGTTCAAGGATGTCATCTGAAAATATTATCCTGCAAAAGGAATGGTTAAGTGCTTCAAAATGCGTATAAAGCGAATAACCACGTTGCCATTTTATTGAAAAAATACAAAACAAGAAAGACAGAGATTACAGTATTTGCACATGAAAAAATGCCATTTATTTAATGATTAACACGCAATGTTCATAACAACACAGCCCTAAGCAAATCCTGATGCCCTGGGCAAGACATCAGATTATTCATCAATTATTAAAGCAAAGCATTACTGTTTAAGAGTCACAGGAACAAGCTCCTGAATAGACCAGTTGCACAGTCCTTGTCCTGGCGTGCTTGGCTGAATCCAGGCATCCATATCACAGTCGCTGTCTCCTTCGTCAGACTCCGAAGCAGCGTTGATGGTTTCATGGCATACTCCACTGGCAGAGATAGTTATTGGCCCTCTGAAACGGGGTGGCCCTACAGCAGGTGTTGACGACGACGGTTGGTATCCCAGCCCGAATCGGTCCATCTTTACAGGAATATCTAGCACTTTGCCCCAGCCCTTTGCTTCTCCTGCCTCCACCAGAGCTTGAGCTTCTTTATACGACGAGACGGCTATCTCCGACACTTTGCTCGGCCCGGGACCTTTGTCCTTGATACGCAAACCTTCAAATGCTTGGCAAGGTGTTTCGTGGATCTCTCCGTCGACCTCCACATATTTAAATGACGACAGATGGCTGACCAGGATGTCTTCTTCTCCACATACGGTGACTACGCTATCTCCGACCATATATTTCAACTTCTGATGCAGGGTAGACGTGACTGCCCCGACTCCATGGATCCAGGGTCTTCCGAGCAGGCAGCTATATGCAGGCTGTATATCCATGATATAAAACTCAGTCGCAAACACCTCCGGCCCTACTTGCAGGGGCAATGTTATCGATCCAAAGACTGTTCTTCGCGTGTCGTCAAAGGCTCTAACTACCATGTCGCTGGGCGTACACAGGATTCCTCTGACATCCAGCTTCATCATCGCTTTCTTGGGCATCACATTCAGAGACGATCCGGTGTCGACCAATACATGCGATATTACTGATCCTCTACATTCGACAGATATGTGCAGCGCCATATTATGATCTCTCCCTTTCGGGGTCAAATCGAAGTCGGTAAAGCCCAAGCTGTGGCCTGCATTCACATGTGCCAACACTCCTTCCAGCTGATTCACGGAGACGTCTTGGGGTACAAAGGAAGTATCCAGGACTTTCAACAAAGCATTTCTGTGAGCTTCCGAACACAAGAGTAATGACAAGATGGATATTTTGGACGGCGTCTGCTGCAGATGCTCCACAATCTTATAATCACTTTTTCGAATTAAGCGCATGAACTCTTCTACATCCTTCGATGCCGCTTCTTTTTCGCTTGCTTGCACTGGGACATTCTCAACCACCTTCCCTTTTCCTTTTGCTAGTCTTTCGGCCTCTACTTCAGGTGATATAAAGATCCTACCACTCCTTGTCATCCCTCCTGAACCAACAACATTATCCACAATCTCGGCTGGCTGCTTATCAACATCAATCTTTATCCCGTCACAATACACCTCCAACCCATATGACCAGGGGACTGCTTTCGTGTTCTCGTACGGGATCGGTCCGGCCTTAGTTATGGTGATCGGTGGTCGCTGGACCGGTGATGCAATAGTGATTGTCTTTCGAGGAATCGCTACAGTGGCCACATCACTCTGATTATCTGCTACTGCCCTTGTAGGCTCTTCAGTTGCTGCTCGGTCAAACTGCAATGTGCCTCCATCAATTAAAGCCTGAATGCCTTCCTTCAAATCATCACACCCCCAGCTAGGGTCCAGCACTCTAAGCAATACTCGTCACATCCTGGAAAAACACCCCTTTGCAACAATCTGCTTTTTATCTCGCTCAGCGGAGTCTTCAAATCGTCGACATTCATAATCAGATTCAACCCTTCCTCAGTCAGGATGGCGTTTGCCCCGTGATTAGGCATGGGTTTCTGCACTATATTCGGACCTGCCGTTCCGAAATTGATAGTCTTATTGTCCAAAAGATCCTGCACAACGTGCTTAAAAGCATGACAACCCTCTATATCGTGGCCCGGAGCCCCAGAATGAAACTCACAGTGCCTGCTTGCATCATAACCATACGGAGGAGTTCCCGTTATCGGTGCCAGAGTTCTCTTCTCTACCAAATTTAGACCCAACAGCGTCTGCAACAAATCAGCATATGTTGAGGGAGGCTTCTCAAACACTCTTCTTGGTTTACCACCCTGGAATCTTCGCTGAGCCTGCTGTGCCCCCTGCTGTGGCTGTTGCTGCTGCTGCTGCTGTTGCATTGGCGGTTGCTGGAACGGTTGCTGTTGTTGAAGTAGTTGTTGCTGATATGGGATAGTAACACTCGCCACCTGCTGCGGCTGATGATATTGGTTTCGACCTCTGCCTCGGCCTCGGCCTCGGCCTCCAAACACTGCGCTTGCCTCGCCCTGACGGCGCCCACCAAAAGCCTTCCTATTACTGCCAGATGCAGTTGATTCCTTAGCCTGGAACTTTCCTTGCTTAATGTTACGTTCAATCTTTTCTCCCATCAGAATTAAGTCTGAGAAACTGGCCAAAGATGTATGAAACAACATGTCATGAAACAAGCCTGTGAATGTGCCGACGAACATGTCATTCATTTCCTTGTCTTCTAAAGGAGGACGGACCCTGGCAGCCATATCGCGCCACCTTTGCGCGTACTCTTTAAAGCTCTCACCCTTCTTCTGCGACAGCCCTGTCAATTGGATCCGATTGGGCGCCAAGTCGCTGTTATACTTGTAGTGAGCTACAAATGTCTCTGCCAACTGCTTCCATGTCTTGATATTAGTTGGCTCCAACCCCATGTACCACTCTAGGGAAGGGCCTGACAAACTATCTTGAAAGAAATGCATTAGCATTCTCTCATCAGTTGAATATGCAGACATCTTTCTGTAATAAGCCCGCACGTGCACTTTCGGACAGGTGTCCCCTTTATACTTATCAAACGTAGGAGCTTTGAATTTGATTGGCACCCTCAAGCCAGGTACCAGACCCATTGTTGCCATGTCCAAGCCCACATCACTTTGGTTCAAGACTCCCCTCATCTGCTCTTCTAGCATTCTGATCTTCTGGGAGTTATCCATCGGCCCTTCAAAGCCTCCGCCGGAGAAAGCGTCCTCCTGCTGATCTTCTTGCCACATACCATCCCCAGCTCCATACCCATCATATTCATTATTGCGGCCAGCTCTAATCTGATTCATCACTGGGCCTCGGCCTCTGTTGCCGTACCCTTGAACACCTCCAGCAGGCCCAAAAGCCATTAACCCAGCGCCGTTTCCATTTCCGAAACCTCCGTAACCCTGATTGGCCACACCATAACCATCTTGCCCAAAGCCTTGAGCATTGAAACCATATTTCCCAGCGTTATCGAATCCCTGATCATTGAACCCGAATCCCGCATTGACAAAGCCGTTACCACCCATATTATCTCCCAAGTTGACATCACCAAGCCCAACGTTATGGACAGCCGTCTCGTTCCCAACTCAGACGTTACCGTTCCCAGCAGCGGTAGCGTTGTTGACATTAGCAGCAGGTATATTGACTACAGGTGGAGCCACTGGCGTGGGAGTGCCATCTCCATGAATAGTATTGACTCGCACAGACTGATGATCCTCGTTACCGTGACCAGCATTTCGGGCCAACAGAGGTTGCACCATGGCTTGCAAATTCTCCTGACCTTTTGCAATAGCTTCCATGGTCTGCATAAAGAGAGCTAGCTTCTCGCGCACATCTTGCATCTCGTTCTGCATTTGATCCATGATTCTTCGACAGTTGGTGCGAGTGGAATAGCGGTGCGGGTGCTGATCTGCAATCCTGGAAATACCTGGTACAGAGCAGGAAATAAGACACCATCCAAAGGTTACCTGTAATGCAATATGAATATGAATGCAATGCAATGTGTGTCTGTGCATTAGGGAAATTCCTTCCCCGATTCTAGTGTGAGGGTGCCGGTGCAGTGACAGTGCTAGCAATATAAAGATCGGAGCTGAATCACAAAAAGCCTCATATATTGCAGAGAAATCAATAAGCCCGGAATACAATATCGCTGAGAGTACAACAAGAAGGCATGACCTCAACCGACAATCCTGGTGATGGTCAGCACTTATGCAAATAAAGCATACAAGTTATTACATGAAATGATCAAATCCTCCCATAAATCTGGTACTCTTCTAGCAGCTTCTTGGTCTCTGGATGGCTTGGTCGATCAAGCAGCCCTTCAACAAGTTGGTTTCTTTTCTTAAGAACACGTTGCACGTCTTCAGCAGTTTCTTCCCATACCCCCTCTCCGAAGCGATCCTCTAGTTTACGCTTCTGAGAGACAACTTCATCTCTGCCTTTGATGGCCTTGTTTAGTGCATTCTGGAGACTGTACCGAGTCATTACTTCCTCTTCACACTTCTTGATGCTGGACTTCAACTGCTCTTCGAGGTCGGAAATTTGCTGCTTCAACTTATCTTCCCTCTTCTTATTGTTGGTGAGCGTGGCATTCCAGGTCTTATTGCAAGAAGAGATCTCTCGGTGAGCGATGTCAAGCGCTTTCTTCTTGGATTCCAGCATGTCGTGGGAGCTTCTGAACTCTTGCCCCAGACGTTCGCGCTTCTTCTTTTCCTCAGTCAACTCAGCCCCTAACCTGTTCATTAGCTCAATCTGCTGTTGGAAAGCATACACGGCCTTGTTTTTCTCACTGCGTACCTGGGCTAGCTCCTGCTCTAACCCTTCGTTGATTTTCATCAAGGCTTCTTTTTCCTTCACAACTTGCTCGTAGGCCTCCCTAGAAACAGTAGTTGGCTCTGCTACCGGAATAGGAACAAGAACTGGTGCATCTGGAAATGGCATCCTCAACTGACTGGCTCTCTCCTGGATCCACGCTCTGTAAGGTGCATAGGCCTGACAGTCGTTCTTCCCTAACAACGGCTTCCCTCTTCGGTTAATACGCGTCCAGGCATGCTGCAACTTGGCCAATAACTCCCCCTTCAAATCTCCGGTGAAGTACAGAGATTCCTATACTTCTTCCTCCTTTGGCGGGTTCTTCAGCGCATATCCGAACTGACGGACGAACAGAGAAGGGTTGTAATTGATACACCCCTTTCTTCCTATCAGCGGAACATTAGGGTACCCGGAACAACTGAATATAAGCTCAGATCCTAGCAGGTCTCGATCAAACCACTCAACGTCTTCGGAAGATAGCCTCATCAGGCGCTCTGACCAGCTAGTTGTGGTTGCACTCTTCACAAAAGATCCCTTCAGGGGAAGGTGGCTTTTAAACCACATATCCAGCAATGGTACACAGAAATGAACATTCTTTCCTCTTCCCTTCTCATTCTTGTAATGCAGAGAGTGGTAGAAATCTCCGAGCAAGGTCGGCATAGGATTACCAGCGGCAAACAAGTAGAAGGCATCGAAGTCCACAAAATACGGTACATTGGGAAACAATATTATGCCGTAAATGCACAGAGCCAGCACAGCATTGAAGGCAATCCAACATCCGCTCTTAGCGTACTCTTGGGCTTTACCGATCAAGAACTGGAGCGAGAAGCCTGGCACTCCGCGGGAAATAGTAGTCAACAGTTCGGAAGCATCCACATGCAAAGCTTTTGCCAAGTCCTTCGGCTTGGGCTTACCGCTAGAATGAATGAATGGAACCTGGTTCTGCACGGGTAACTCAGTAAACTCCACATACTCCTCAATGGTGGGCCCCATAATGAAATCAGCAAACGTAAAACATCTCAATGCGGGATCATAGAATTGCATCAAAGCGTACAGCCCATCTAGCTCTATCTCCGTGGGTTTGCGCACCAATCTCAATAGTCTTCCATAGCTCATTCTGAAGCTCCTACGAACCTCCTCATCAGCCAGAGAGATCAACCCAAGCAGGGGAACAACATCAGGAGTAGGCAATTTGTAAGCAACTGTCCTTCTTAAGCTGGCCATGACCGATCACTCAGAAATCCGGGCACTAGAACTAGGGAAATGCAAATGCACCTGCAGCACAGACACACGTTAGTGGGATGCAATGATGATGAGTATGCAAACAAATGCAATGCAAGTAACATGCAACGGGGACCAACTACGGTAGCTGAATAGCCTGAACCATATCAAGAAGTCTCAGATAAATTCCCTAGAAGTCCTCAAACCCTGGTCTCAGATAGACCTAAAACAAAGCTCCAACAATGGTCTCTGACAGACCTCAAACCATAACTCCCACTGGTCTCTGGTAGACCTCAAATCACATCTCCAACTGGTCTCTGACAGACCTCAGAACTATCCAACTGGTCTCTGTCAGACCTCATAACACATCTCCAAATGGTCTCTGACAGACCTCATACCTTTCCATAAATACCCAGGATCTCTGATCAAGAAACAACCGGTATCTAAAGGTCTAGTTACCTGCATATCCCCAAACCCTCTCACAGGTGGATGTCCTAGTAACTGACAAAGGTATGGCATCCTATGCGGTCGTCGGCGTCACAGACTTTCAGGGTTGATGATACGATTCCCAGAAGGAGTGGCATCATCAAATCCTGAAGAGGCCTCACTCAGCCAACTTCCAAATGATCGGTCCCCAGAGTCGACAATTCAACTAACCAGCAACCCACGCCAACCAAAGGAAGGGGCAGGAGGCCAACCAGAGGAACCTCGTCTGAGTGTAGATTTCGCGGGACACCAAGGCAAGCAAAGCAAGCGGGCGCCAACTAATCTCTACTCTAATTCTAGGTGCACTCAAGCCCAGGTCCGGCTTCTCACTCAGTATCAAAACACCCGTCACACCCCAATACAACAATAATAATCAATATATATAATGCTGAAAATAAAGGTCAGAAATATAAATTCATACAAAATCCTCGACGGGAAAACAAGCGTTAGGATTGACTCTCTTAAGGGACGTTGGATCCCAAATGCGTAAGAACTATCGCAGTCCTTAGCAGCCAGGGGACGTTGGATCCCCAGCAGAGTCGCCAGCTGTCGCTACTGCGAAAATCGGCGCCGACTGAACAGAAGAGTCGCCACCGTGCGTTATTTATCCCACGGGAGGGAAAGGAAACGCTCAGAGTAAACCTCGCACAACACGGGAAAGGTATGGTCGTCGCAAACAAAACCTGGATTCGGGAGTCGGTTACGCAAGGGGAAGGTATTAGCACCCCTCACGTCCGTCGTACTCGACGGGATCCACGCTTGTTTTCGGGTATGGATTGTTATTCTATCTAAACTAAAGGTCAGGAGTTAAAAAGAAAAGAAAATGACTCGGCAAAGTATCGCGCTTTATGCCTACGTATTCTCGTCTGGAACGAGAAATCAGAGTCAACGTAGTTCGCCTACCTACGGGAAAGGAGGGGAAGGTTGCTCGCTAGGATATCGCATCCTATGCCTACGTACTTTCATACAGCATGAAAGATCAGAGCAAACGTAGTTCAGGCCACGTACGACACAAGTCTGTCTTGGTTGATTTTATTCCTTCTAAAAAAGGTTTTTCTGATTAACAGTCCAAGCGGACAAAAATGACGTCTTGATGAGTTCACATTCTTTTACGGAAGAAGTGTCTTTTATTGAGTTTGAAATTTTATTGTATTTTCTGTTTGTTTTGAGAAAGAAGAGATAGAACTCTAACCTACGGTCGCGAAGGGAAACAAACTAACCTAATGTTATCATGCATGGGTTAAGACCTAGTGTCTATCATGCTCCTCTCTTGAACAGAGAGAAACAGAGATCCTAAGGGAATAGACGGCAACAGAAACAATATCAGATATATACAGTAAAGCGGTAAAATGCATGGATGCAACAATACAAGCGAGGCAAGGGAGTCCCACTCAACCTCGAACCTGGAAAACAATAGGCAAAAGTGAACAGACTTCACTTTCAACCCGACAGGGTAAACAGCAAACAATACAGTCAGGAAAACCACTCAATACATCAGAAATGAAATACAGCAGAAAAAAATAAACAGCATCAGCAGCTCTGCACCACATCTATCTTCAAGTCATCATCAAACAGCTATGAGCTTCAGACAAGCATCAATCTCCATCCCCACAGTCTTCAAGCAAGGGCTTTGGTCATCAATCTTCAGTCTACAATGGCTTTTCTTCAAGTCCTATCCTCCAAGCCGAGGGATCAATCACAAGAGTGAATTGGGTGTTAAGCAATTAGTTGACTACCAAGGGTGGCAAACCAACTGCTACTAACACATAAGATATTTTCTCTCAAGAGTTCTATCCCTTAGACAGTAGCACCAAGCCTTCCAAAGGAAGGGGGTGAGTGTCTTAGAGAGACTCTGTATCACAGAGAGGAATGGAGGCAGTCAAAACCTTCCATGTTTGAAAATCAAGCTTTCTAATCTAGAGCTCTGCCTAGCTCCTAAACCCTAATCTCCTCAACAGCTGCTAGCAGGAATTTCCTCATCAACTCTGGAAGTTGGTCTTCAAGCTCTGGATCTCCAATGGCTCCATCATCACAAGTCTTCAGCTTCCCCAATCCCCAAACAATCCCAATACCCACACAAACAAATCAATAATCCCCAGAGGGCACACCACACCAATCAATCAAATATAGCAGTATATACTAATAGCAGTAGGGGAATCCTAGTGATTTCTAAGGGGATCTATCCTATACCCATAACCCCTATAGTCCATACCCCAAAAATCAAATGAAACCTTCCTAAAAGAATTACACTATCTCACCTAAGCTGATTTAAAACCCTAATTTTATTCATGTTATTCACACCTAAACTAATCACCTAAAATTAATTCCTAAAAATATGAACTAATTGCATGCACAAGCTAACAATGTCTATTAATCTACCTAAAAAGAATGGGTGAAAAATATTAAAGCATCTATTAGAACAAAAATTATCAAAATCATGTATGAAATGAAATCCCTAAATTAGGCATTTATTTGGAAAATATGGGAAAAATATCAAATAAAAAATAGAATGCAATTTTTATTTTTTATAATTTTCTAGACATCTTGAAGAAATTAATGCAAAAAGAATCAATTGAAAATATGCATTTTTCTATTTTTTATGATTTTTTAAAGGATGAGAAAATATTAAAGAAATTAAAATGACAAAATAGGAAATTAAATGGGAGGGGTGAGAATAGCATATGCGCCTTAGTTATAATCCAGGTGGGCCACCAGCTGGGAGGTGCGAATAGAACAAGGTCTTAGGCCCATACGCGCTTCAGAAAATGAATTGGAAAAATGCCAGAAAAATACTAAACCTTCGGTGCCAATAGCAATACAAACACGCTGAAATCATTGGGCCTATCCAAAAGGGGGTGTGGATAGTCATATGAACATAAGCCCATGCTGATGCAATTAGTGAAACGCATCGTTTCACAGTTTTGATTTCCCTCCGTTTCTGAATTGAATCCTGGCCGTGTGATTAGACAAAAGAGTCAACAATTGGGGACCATCGGACGGCTGGGAGGTTGTCTTCAACCTCCAGCTAGGGTTTCATCCCAAACCAGCTTCCATGCATGATATTTCCACCTCCTCGTTCTCTCTACTCACTCCATGAAATAACACGATCCAAAAACCAAAAGAACTCGCCTCCTCACCCTCTATACAGCCATGGTGTTAGATTTTTCTAAAACTTCTCCAATAGCCAAACCCGATAGCTGTAAGTTTAGGGCACCATTGATTTTCACTGATACGTATGCTGAGGATTCTTGATAAAACCTATACTAATGCGTTCTATAGCTCATGGTGATTATCCTAAACCTAATCTCCAGCATCATAGCACTCTATCCTGTGAGTTCTTGATCACTAACCAGAAACTGCCATGGAAACAACCTTCAAGAACAACCCTTAAACTACTCATGAATCATCCCCTATTGGTCTCTATCACATATATCTTAACCATTCCATCTAATACCACCTAGAAGAAGAGATATAGATTGAAATGCATACCTTGCAATGTTGATGAAACAGTGGTGGAATTGTACACTTCAAGGCTTGTAAATCTCCAATATTGATCTCCAATGGATGCTGATTCTTCTGTTTGCAATGGTAGTTGCTCAATCCTCTTGAATCATCTTATCCCCATCTTCATGCAAGTTGGAGTGTAAACTTGGATTACCCTAACCAGCCACGAATTCCCTTCAATTTCCTTTGCCAATTACTCTATGATAATGGTGGATGATGATGATAACAGAAATTGAGATGATTGATAAAGTTTCAATGGAGTTTGAAGAGAAAATGCAAATGGGAGTGAAGGAATCAAAGTAGTGTTTGAAAGCTCAAAGAATCACCAACCAATGCACAAATGGCTTCATTTCCTTATGTAGGTGAGGATTAACAGAATGAGAAACTTCTAGATTGGTCCTAGAGGGATCTAGAAACTTGTGGAACTTTCATGAACTTATCATTTGATGGTATCTTGAATCATCTCATATCATGCTTGCACCTTGGGTAGACTTGTGTGAAAATCTCCTTTCATGAGATATTAGGAGTGTATGTATGAAAAACCAAGCTTTTCCTTGCCTTGTGTTAAGTTTTACCATGTTGCCTTATGATGCAAGAAACAACTTTACAAAGGAAGTCCAATTTTTAAGCCTAAACTCAAAAATGTGGCTGAACCAATGTCTTTAAAATGATGTTGGGAATCAATTTGGTATATTGGATGACCCATATTGGACTTGTAGATCTCTCAAACCATTTTCCAACTTGAACTTTTTCAAATTATATGCCTTTTTTAGGTCATTTTTCACCAACTTTGGGAAAGTCTCATTCCATACATTTCCAAACTTTCATGGCTTCTTTTCTTGACTTAAAATGACATTTTGAGAAACTTTGATGTTGGGAAGTTTTTCATTTGAAGCTCCCTTGTATGCGTTTTAGGCATAGGCTAAGGATGGCATGTAATCACCAGATGACCAAAATACCCTTTGCTTGCCAAGACCATAAGTAGAGTTCCACAAATCATATGAAGGCATACCATACCATTCTAGAAAGCTAATACAATGAGGAACAAATCTTATGTTTACCAGAAATTCATTTGAAATCTTCTTGAGGGGTAAAAATAGCTTGGAAGTCAAGTCACTTTCACAGACAAAATTTCAGATACCTCAAATGATCTGTAACTTGTAAGGACCATAACTTGAGTTCTATAAATCTCCTTGATGTCTTCCACCACTAAAATTAAAGGTCTTGAGATCCTCTACAAGTTCCATGTTGGCCAAGGATCCATTTGAAGCTTGCATTTTGACTTATCTTGCTTGGGAATTTGACCTAAACTAGGGGATTTTACACAGAAACCCTAATTTAGAAACTCCTCTTCTCCTTGATTTCTCCTTAGCCTATCACCATATCATTATTCTTCATGTCAAATGATGAACCCCACATCTCTTCAATAGCTCTTGATGCCTTTCAATCAGTCAATTGACCTAAAGTTGACCCAGGGTTGACCCAGATGAAACCCTAGTTGACTGTCTTCAACTGCAATCCTTGTGACTACACCAATGACTTGCCTCTTTCTCCAAATGACTTTCTAAGTCTCCCATGATGTCTAGATATTCCCCATACTCAACCCACAGCTCACAATTTCTTTGTTGATCCTCAGGGATCCTCAGATAGGAGATAGATGAACTACTTGACCCATTGACTTGATAGCTTCCCAATTCTTTCTGATGACTTGAATGAGATTGAATTTGAATAATAACCTCTTGATAGGCCTCTAGAGATGAGAATAATGATTGGTCCCCTGTTGGATGACTTGCTATGTTTATGCTATGCAGATGAGTAGACTATGTACATGACTCTATATGCAAATGCTAATGATATTGAAACATAAACCAAGTGAATAAGGTTGAGAAAATTTTAGGGTGCAACATCAGGCATCTGTTAAACAAACAGGCATCAAACCCGAAGGCCGTCTCAATCGTTAATTGAGAAGAACATCTGACCTCGCCATCAAACATCTGTTAAACAAACAGGCATCGAACCCGAAGGCCGGCTCAACTTGAATTTTAGAGGAACATCTAACCTCCCCATCAGGCATTAGTTAAAAAAACAGGCATCGAACCCGAAGGCCGGCACAACATGAAGTTGAGAAGAACATCTGACCTCGCTGTCAGGCATATGTTAAACAAACAGGCATCGAATTTGTTGGCCGACTCAACAGAAGTTAAGAAGAACATCCGACCTTGCTGCCAGGCATTAGTTAAACAAACAGGAATCGAACCCGAAGGCCGGCTCAACCCGAAGTTGAGAAGAACAACTGACCTAGCCGCCAGGCATCTGTTAAACAAACAGGCATCAAACCCAAAGGCCGGCTCAACCCGAAGATGAAAAGAAAATTTGACCTCGCCGTCAGGCATCTGTTAAACAAAAAGGTGTGGAACCCGAAGGCAGGTTCAACTCGAAGTTGAGAAGAACAACTGACCTTGCTGTCAGCATCTGTTAAACAAACAGTCATCAAACACAAAGGTCGTCTCAACCCTTAGTTAATAAGAACATCTCACCTCGCTGTCAAACATCTATTAAACAAACAGGTATCGAACCTGAAGCCGGCTCACCTTGAAGTTGAGAGGAACATCTGACCTCCCCATCAGGCATTAGTTAAACAAACAGGCATCGAACCCGAAGGCCGGCTCAACACGATGTTGAGAGGAACATCTGACCTCGTCGTCAGGTATTTGTTAAACAAACAGGCATCGAACTCGAAGGTCGTCTCAACATGAAGTTGAGAGGAACGTTTGACTTCACTGTCAAGCATCTGTTAAACAAACAGGCATCAAATCCGAAGGCCGGCTCAACCCGAAGTTGAGAAGAACATCTGACCTCACTGTCAGGTATCTGTTAAACAAACAGGCATAGAACCTGAAGTTCGGCTCAACATGAAGTTGAGAGGAGCATTTGGCGTCAATGTCAAGCATCTGTTAAATAAACAGGCATCAAATCCGAAGGCCAGTTCAACCCGAATTTGAAAAGAACATTTGACCTCGCCGTCAGGCATCTGTTAAACAAACAGGCATCGAACCCGAAGGCCGTCTCAATCCTTAATTGAGAAGAACATCTGACCTCGCCGTCAAACATCTGTTAAACAAACAGGCATCGAACCTGAAGGCCGATTCAACTTGAAGTTTAGAGGAACATCCGACCTCCCCATTAGGCATTAGTTAAACAAACAGGCATCGATCCCAAAGGCCGGCACAACACGAAGTTGAGAAGAACATCTGACCTCACTGTCAGGCATATGTTAAACAAACAGGCATCGAATTTGATGGCCGACTCAACCCGAAGTTGAGAAGAACATCCGACCTCGCTGCCAGGCATTAGTTAAGCAAACAAGAATCGAACCCGAAGGTCGGCTCAACCCGAAGTTGAGAAGAACATCTGACCTAGCCGCCAGGCATCTATTAAACAAACAGGCATCGAACCCAAAGGCCGGCTCAACCAGAAGATGAAAACAACATCTGACCTCGCCGTCAGGCATCTGTTAAATAAACAGGCATCAAACCCGAAGGCCATCTCAACCCTTAGTTGAGAAGAACATCTCACCTCGCCGTCAAACATCTGTTAAACAAACAGGTATCGAACCCGAACGTCGGCTCACCTTGAAGTTGAGAGGAACATCTGACCACACCGTCAGGCATCTGTTAAATAAATAGGCATCAAACCCGAAGGCCGTCTCAACCCGAAGATGAGAAGAACATCTGACCTCGCCGTTAGGCATCTGTTAAACAAACAGGCATCGAACCCAAAGGGCGGCTCAACCCGAAGTTAATAAGAACATTTGACCTCTGTGTCAGGCATCTCGTAAATAAACAGGCATCGAACCCGAAGGCCGGCTCATCACGAAGTTGAGAGGAACACCTGACCTCGCTGTCAGGCATCTCTTAAACAAACAGTCATCGAACCTGAAGGTCGGCTCAACATGAAGTTGAGAGGACCATTTGACTTCACTGTCAAGCATCTGTTAAACAAACAGGCATTAAATCCGAAGGCCGGCTCAACTCGAAGTTGAGAAGAACATCTGACCTAACCGTCAGGCATCTGTTAAAAAAACAGGCATCTAACCCGTAGGGCGGCTCAACTCGAAGTTGATAAGAACATTAGACCTCTCCGCCAGGAATCTGTTAAACAGACAGCCATCGAACCCGAAGGCCGGCTCAACCCGAAGTTGAGAAGAGCATTTGACCTCGCCGTCAGGCATCTGTTAAACAAAGAGGCATCGAACCCGAAGGCCGTCACAATCCTTAATTGATAAGAACATCTGACCTCGATGTCAAACATCTGTTAAACAAACTGGCATATAACCCGAAGGCTGACTCAAGTTGAATTTGAGAGGAACATCTGACCTCCCCATCAAGCATTAGTTAAACAAACAGGCATCGAACCCGAAGGCCGGCACAACACGAAGTTGAGAAGAACATATGACCTCGCTGTCAGGCATATGTTAAACAAACAGGCATCAAATTTTATGGCCGACTCAACTGAAGTTAAGAAGAACATCCGACCTCGCTGCCAGGCATTAGTTAAAGAAACAGGAATCGAACCCGAAGGCCGGCTCAACCCAAAGTTGAGAAGAACTTCTGACCTCGCCGTCAGGCATGTGTTAAATAAATATGCATCAAACCCGAAGGTCGTTGCAACCCTTAGTTAAGAAGAACATCTGACCTTGCTGTCAAACATCTGTTAAACAAACAGGTATCAAACCCGAAGGCCGGCGCACCTTGAAGTTGAGAGGAACATCTGACCTCCCCATCAGGATATAGTTAAACAAACAGGCATCAAACACGAAGTCCGGCACAACAAGAAGCTGAGAAGAACATCTGACCTCGCCATCGGATATCTGTTAAACAAACAGGTATCGAACCCGAAGGCCGGGACAACACGAAGTTGAGAAAATCATCTTACCTCGCCGAAAGGCATCTGTTAACCAAACAGGCATCGAACCCGAAAGTCGGCTCAACATGACATTGAGAGGAATATTTGAATTCACTGTCAAGCATCTGTTAAACAAACAGGCATCAAATCCAAAGGCCGGTTCAACCCGAAGTTGAGAAGAACATCTGACCTCACCGTCAGGCATCTGTTAAACAAACAGGCATCGAAACCGAAGGGTTGCTCAACCCAAAGTTGATAAGAACATCTGACCTCGCCGTCAGGTATCTGTTAAACAAATAGGCATCGAACCCGAAGGCCGGCTCAACACGAAGTTGAAAGGAACATCTGACCTCGTCGTCATGAATTTGTTAAACAAATAAGCATCGAACCCGAAGGTCGGCTCAACATGAAGTTGAGAGGAACATTTGACCTCGCTGTCAAGCATCTGTTAAACAAACCGGCATCAAATCCGAAGGCCGACTTAACCCGAAGTTGAGAAGAACATCTGCCCTCACCGTCAGGCATCTGTTAAAAAAACAAGCATCGAACCCCAAGGGCGGCTCATCCCAAATTTGATAAGAACATCTGACCTCGTTGTCAGGCATCTGTTAAAGAAACACACATCGAACCCGAAGGGCGGCTCCACCCGAAGTTGATAAGAACATCTGACCTCACCGACAGGCATCTGTTAAACAAACAGGCATCGAACCCAAAGGGCGGCTCAACCCGAAGTTGATAAGAACATCTGACCTCGCCGTCAAGCATCTCTTAAACAAACAGGCATTGAACCCGAAGGCCGGCTCAACACGAAGTTTAGAGGAACATCTGACCTCGCCATCAGGCATCTTTTAAACAAACAGTCATCGAACCTGAAGGTCGGCTCAACATGAAGTTGAGAGGAACATTTGACTTCATTGTCAAGCATCTGTTAAACAAACAAGCATCAAATCTGAAGGTCGGCTCAACCCGAAGTTGAGAAGAACATCTGACCTCTCCGTCAGGCATCTGTTAAACAAACAGGCATCGAACCCGAAGGGCGGCTCAACCCGAAGTTGATAAGAACATTAGACTTCTCCGCCAGGCATCTGTTAAACAAACAGGCATCGAACCCGAAGGCCGGCTCAACATGAAGTTGAGAGGAACATTTGACTTCACTGTCAAGCATCTGTTAAACAAACAGGCATTAAATCCAAATGCCGGCTCAACCCGAAGTTGAGAAGAACATCTGACCTCTCCGTCACGCATCTTTTAAACAAACAGGCATCGAACCCGAAGGGAGGCTAGACCCAAAGTTGATAAGAACATTAGACCTCTCTGCCAGGCATCTGTCATACAAACAGGCATCGAACCTGAAGGTCGGTTCAACCCGAAGTTGAGAAGAACATTTGACCTCGCCGTCAGGCATCTGTTAAACAAACAGGCATCAAACCCGAAGGCCGTCTCAATCGTTAATTGAGAAGAACATCTGACCTCGCCATCAAACATCTGTTAAACAAACAGGCATCGAACCTGAAGGCCGGCTCAACTTGAATTTTAGAGGAACATCTGACCTCCCCATCAGGCATTAGTTAAAAAAACAGGCATCGAACCTGAAGGCCGACACAACACGAAGTTGAGAAGAACATCTGACCTCGTTGTCAGGCATATGTTAAACAAACAGGCATCGAATTTGTTGGCCGACTCAACCCGAAGATGATAAGTACATCTGACCTTGCTGCTAGGCATTAGTTAAACAAACAGGAATCGAACCCGAAGGCCGGCTCAACCCGAAGTTGAGAAGAACAACTGACCTAGCCGCCAGGCATCTGTTAAACAAACAGGCATCAAACCCAAAGGCCGGCTCAACCCGAAGTTGAAAAGAACATCTGACCTCGTCGTCAGGCATCTGTTAAACAAAAAGGTGTGGAACCCGAAGGCAGGTTCAACCCGAAGTTGAGAAGAACAAGTGACCTCGCTGTCAGGCATCTGTTAAACAAATAGTCATCAAACACGAAGGTCGTCTCAACCCTTAGTTAATAAGAACATCTCACCTCGCTGTCATACATCTGTTAAACAAACAGGTATCGAACCCGAAGGCCGGCTCACCTTGAAGTTGAGAGGAACATCTGACCTCCCCATCAGGAATTAGTTAAACAAACAAGCATCGAACCCGAAGGCCGGCTCAACACGATGTTGAGAGGAACATCTGACCTCGTCGTCAGGTAATTGTTAAACAAACAGGCATCGAACTTGAAGGTCGGCTCAACATGAAGTTGAGAGGAACATTTGACTTCACTGTCAAGCATCTGTTAAACAAACAGGCATCAAATCCGAAGGCCGGCTCAACCCGAAGTTGAGAAGAACATCTGACCTCACTGTCAGGTATCTGTTAAACAAACAGGCATCGAACCAGAAGTTCGGCTCAACATGAAGTTGAGAGGAGCATTTGACATCAATGTCAAGCATCTGTTAAATAAACAGGCATCAAATCCGAAGGCCAGTTCAACCCGAATTTGAAAAGAACATTTGACCTCGCCGTCAGGCATCTGTTAAACAAACAGGCATCGAACCCGAAGGTCGTCTCAATCCTTAATTGAGAAGAACATCTGACCTCGCCGTCAAACATCTGTTAAACAAACAGGCATCGAACCTGAAGGCCGGCTCAACTTGAAGTTTAGAGGAACATCTGACCTCCCCATTAGGCATTAGTTAAACAAACAGGCATCGATCCCGAAGGCCGGCACAACACGAAGTTGAGGAGAACATCTGACCTCACTGTCAGGCATATGTTAAACAAACAGGCATCGAATTTGATGGCCGACTCAACCCGAAGTTGAGAAGAACATCCGACCTCGCTGCCAGGCATTAGTTAAGGAAACAAGAATCGAACCCGAAGGTCGGCTCAACCCGAAGTTGAGAAGAACATCTGACCTAGCCGCCAGGCATCTATTAAACAAACAGGCATCGAACCCAAAGGCCGGCTCAACCCGAAGATGAAAACAACATCTGACCTCGCCGTCAGGCATCTGTTAAATAAACAGGCATCAAACCCGAAGGCCATCTCAACCCTTAGTTGAGAAGAACATCTCACCTCGCCGTCAAACATCTGTTAAACAAACAGGTATCGAACCCGAACGCCGACTCACCTTGAAGTTGAGAGGAACATCTGACCACACCGTCAGGCATCTGTTAAATAAATAGGCATCACTCCCGAAGGCCGGCTCAACCCGAAGATGAGAAGAACATCTGACCTCGCCGTTAGGCATCTGTTAAACAAACAGGCATCGAACCCAAAGGGCGGCTCAACCCGAAGTTGATAAGAACATCTGACCTCTGTGTCAGGCATCTCGTAAATAAACAGGCATCGAACCCGAAGGCCGGCTCAACACGAAGTTGAGAGGAACACCTGACCTCACTGTCAGGCATCTCTTAAACAAACAGTTATCGAACCTGAAGGTCGACTCAACATGAAGTTGAGAGGACCATTTGACTTCACTGTCAAGCATCTGTTAAACAAACAGGCATTAAATCCGAAGGCTAGCTCAACTCGAAGTTGAGAAGAACATCTGACCTCACCGTCAGGCATCTGTTAAAAAAACAGGCATCGAACCCGTAGGGCGGCTCAACCCGAAGTTGATAAGAACATTAGACCTCTCCGCCAGGAATCTGTTAAACAGACAGCCATCGAACCCGAAGGCCGGCTCAACCCGAAGTTGAGAAGAGCATCTGTTAAACAAAGAGGCATCGAACCCGAAGGCCGTCACAATCCTTAATTGAGAAGAACATCTGACCTCGATGTCAAACATCTGTTAAACAAACTGGCATATAACCCGAAGGCCGACTCAAGTTGAAGTTGAGAGGAACATCTGACCTCCCCATCAAGCATTAGTTAAACAAACAGGCATCGAACCCGAAGGCCGGCACAACACGAAGTTGAGAAGAACATCTGACCTCGCTGTCAGGCATATGTTAAACAAATAGGCATCAAATTTGATGGCCGACTCAACTGAAGTTAAGAAGAACATCCAACCTCGCTGCCAGGCATTAGTTAAACAAACAGGAATCGAACCCGAAGGCCGGCTCAACCCAAAGATGAGAAGAACATCTGACCTCGCCGTCAGGCATCTGTTAAACAAATATGCATCAAACCCGAAGGTCGTCGCAACCCTTAGTTAAGAAGAACATCTGACCTTGCTGTCAAACATCTGTTAAACAAACAGGTATCAAAACCCGAAGGCCGGCGCACCTTGAAGTTGAGAGGAACATCTGACCTCCCCATCAGGATATAGTTAAACAAACAGGCATCAAACACGAAGTCCGGCACAACAAGAAGCTGAGAAGAACATCTGACCTCGCCATCAGGTATCTGTTAAACAAACAGGTATCGAACCCGAAGGCCGGGACAACACGAAGTTGAGAAGATCATCTTACCTCGCCGAAAGGCATCTGTTAACCAAACAGGCATCGAACCCGAAAGTCGGCTCAACATGACATTGAGAGGAATATTTGAATTCACTATCAAGCATCTGTTAAACAAACAGGCATCAAATCCAAAGGTCGGTTCAACCCGAAGTTTAGAAGAACATCTGACCTCACCGTCAGGCATCTGTTAAACAAACAGGCATCGAATCCGAAGGGTTGCTCAACCCGAAGTTGATAAGAACATCTGACCTCGCCGTCAGGTATCTGTTAAACAAATAGGCATCGAACCTGAAGGCCGGCTCAACACGAAGTTGAAAGGAACATCTGACCTCGTCGTCATGAATTTGTTAAACAAATAAGCATCGAACTCGAAGGTCGGCTCAACATGAAGTTGAGAGGAACATTTGACCTCGCTGTCAAGCATCTGTTAAACAAACCGGCATCAAATCCGAAGGCCGACTTAACCCGAAGTTGATAAGAACATCTGCCCTCACCGTCAGGCATCTGTTAAAAAAACAAGCATCGAACCCCAAGGGAGGCTCATCCCAAATTTGATAAGAACATCTGACCTCGTTGTCAGGCATCTGTTAAAGAAACAGGCATCGAACCCGAAGGGAGGCTCCACCCGAAGTTGATAAGAACATCTGACCTCACCGACAGGCATCTGTTAAACAAACAGGCATCGAACCCAAAGGGCGGCTCAACCCGAAGTTGATAAGAACATCTGACCTCGCCGTCAGGCATCTCTTAAACAAACAGGCATTGAACCCGAAGGCCGGCTCAACACGAAGTTGAGAGGAACATCTGACCTCGCCATCAGGCATCTTTTAAACAAACAGTCATCGAACCTGAAGGTCGGCTCAACATGAAGTTGAGAGGAACATTTGACTTCATTGTCAATCATCAAATCTGAAGGTCAGCTCAACCCGAAGTTGAGAAGAACATCTGACCTCTCCGTCAGGCATCTGTTAAACAAACAGGCATCGATGCTTGCTGTCAGGCATATGTTAAAGAAACTGGAATTAAATTTGATGGCCGACTCAACTGAAGTTGAGAAGAACATCCTGTAACACGGTGGGAGAACTGACTTTAAACAATGTTGCGGATAGCAAGAGTCGCCACCGACTTTTATTTTATCCATAAGGAAAGGTTATAAAAGAACAGGAAAGACCTTAGAGAATATTTCGGGTCCGGGGGGTAGGTTATGAAAAGGGAAGGTGTTAGCACCCCTTTCATCCATGGTTATCCATGGGCTCTTAGGTACTTAAGCTCACTTTTGAATTGTTTTGAAAGTGTAGTGTGTGAATAGCAAAAAAATTTCAGAATAGTTTAATAATAATCCGTGTATGGATGTGAAAAAAACTTGTTTGAAAATTTTGTTGGAAATTTGTTTAAGTGTGAAACAGTTTTGAAGTGAGCAAGCACCTAGGAGTAACCTACCCTAATGTTTTAAGGTCTTTCTTATTCTTTATTCTTTCCTTTAGTAAGACTATCCCTACTATAATGGAGTAATTAGTCCTTACTTTGGATGTTAAGGGACATGTGAGGGACAATTGGATTTTTGAAGACCATTGTGGGATGTAATAAGCACATATAAGGGACCATCGTCATTTTTCGAAAGGGACTCGATTCGTAAAGGCAACCATAAGGGACTTTGATGATTTTTTCTATTTGAGGGACTTGCTTTATACATCCCACTTAACCATTATTCGTAGGCAACTTGAGGGATATCCTTAGGAAGTGAGACGGCGATTAAAATCGACTTACGTGTGTGACGTGTTTATTTTAATTATCTTTATTTAAAAGTGATCTAAATTTATTTTGATATTACATACATGTTGTTACACTCCCTAATTACTAACCATAATAATAATTAAATAATTAAACAACTTTACATCCAAGAAACAATTACAAAATAATAAGCAAAATAATTAAATAGCAAAGATAAATAAAATATAAATAAGCAATAAATAATAAAGGGGGTTAATTCTAAGTTTACTCGGCAAGACATCGCATCTTGTGCCTACGTATCCTTACGGGAGTGGAATCAGAGTAATCGTAGTTCCCCTCAATAGGGAGGTTAGAAACTTCTTGACTGTGGTCAAGGTCTCAAGGGGAATAAACGCATCTTAAGGACACGCTTACGTGGAGTGTAGAAACTCCAAATCTCTACGTTGAAATGTTAAGTTGTAATTAGGGTTAAATTAGGGATTCCACGGCGGGAAACCCTAAAATGAGCGCGGCGGCTCTTTGACCTAATGCTAAGGGTAAAATTGTAATTTTGCCTGCGGCGAGGCATTTGTGAAAATTAGGGTTTGTAGTTTGTAGTTTTGAGGATTTGAAATTGAATGTGTGAAGTTTTACGGACTATTGGCGCGGCGGCCAAACAGTCAGACCTAACCTTCGGATGTGTGCAATGTGACAGAAATAATAGTAAACGCGTGAGATAATTGAATCATGCAAACAGAGAGATAATGTCATAATTTAAACCATGCAAGCAGAAATTTAAAGGCAGAATTTAAAGAGCGATTGTTAAGTTCGCGAGGTTACATGAGAGGAGCAGATACAATATGATAATGAAATTTGAATTGAACAATAATAAAATAAAATAAATAACGGTTCTAGTTATTATTTTAAAAAAAAGATTTTAGTTATTATTTTAAATTTATCTAAAAAAAAGTTTTTCTTAAAAATAATAGGTTTTCATATTAATTTGGAAAAGATGTTAATGTTATTTATTTTAAAAAACAGATTTTTATATTATAACAAATTTTAATAAATTAATGATAACAATAATAATAATAATGGTAATAATAATGATAATAATGATAATAATAATAAATAATGATAATAATAATAATAATAATAATAATAATAATAATAATAATAATAATAATAATAATAATAATAATAATAATAAAGCAATAATGAATTTTAAATGTGCCAAATAACCCAACAATGTTGCTAACGCAGAAATGCGCTCATCGCAACCAGATCTAAATCGGACGAAACAAAATTTATCGCAAAGAAAAAGAAATTAAGCAAAAAATAGTATTATTGCTCACACAAAAATGCGATCATCGCAACCAGATCGAACTAACACAAATGTCACGCGTCATGCACACAAATGTGCAAACATCGTATCGACATAATTCGATCAAAAATCTTATATATATAAACTCTAACAATTTAAAAATTATATATATATAAACGTAACAGTAATAGATAAAGAAAAAGAAATAACGGTAATAGATGAAGAAAAAGAAATAACGGTAAAAGATGAAGAAAAAGAAACAACAGTAATAGATGAAGGAAAAGAAATAACGGTAAACGATGAAGAAAAAGAAACAATAGTAATGGATGAAGAAGAAAACTAAATAACGGCAAACGGCACTCACTCCTCTTAGGTTTTTTTTTCATTCTCCCCTTTTTTCCAACAAGGCAACACATGTATATATAGGGAACAAATTAGGGTTAACACCAAATTGTCAATAATGTCCCTAAAGCCCATTTTAAAGCCCAAACTAAATAATTAGTTAAGAAAAAATAAAATTTAAATAATTTAAAATAATTAAAATAAACTTAAAATAAAAACTAATAATCCTATTGATTCCTAAAAAAAAAATATTATAAAAAGAACAAAATTTTTTTCAATATTTTTTATTTTATGATTTTTTGGATATTTTTATGAATAATTTAGAAAAAAGTGAAAAAAATAGTATTTTAAAAAATGATTTAATTAAAATACGAAAATAATAATTAAATAATAATAAAAAACTATTTTTGTTATTTTTTTAATGAAAGATAGAAAAATTTAGAGTAAAAATAATAAAAAACAAAAAAAATGACAAAGGTGAGATTCGAACTCTCAACCTCTCACACTCATAACTCCTTACACATGTCCTCCTGCCAATTGTGCCATTTTTACTTTTTAGAAAAAAAATGCATGCCATATGATATTTACCTGCAAAAGTCAAACGACTACACAAATTTGTTAGTAATTGATTAAATGCAATGAAATGCGACGACAAATCTTAGGGCAAAATTTGGGGTATTACAGTTATTATGATAATATTTCTCACCCAACCTCTCTTTGATGTTGGCAAAAAAAAATCATGAAGTTTGACTTTGGTTTGACCACAGTTGACCTCAGTTTGACCTTTTAACTGCATTGACTGCTTTTGACTTATCTGATCATCTGACTGAGCAAACTTTTGAGAAAAGTCTTGAAACTTGACATGGGGGTTCTTATACACATATAAGATGTTATGAAGCTCACTTGAAGTCTTGGAAGTCCATTTAGCCTGATTAAAGTCAAAACCCTAGTTTTGGATGCACTGCTTAGGAGGTGCATTGTCTGAGGGAATTGTCAACTCTTCTGACCAATTGTGAATTTTGTGAACCTTGTGAACCTTCTTGGAACACAAAGTCTTGTATTGTGAGGGCAAATTTTGGGGTGCAACACATCCGACCTCGCTGCCAGGCATTAGTTTAACAAACAGGAATCGAACCCGAAGGCCGTCTCAACCCTTAGTTAAGAAGAACATCTGACCACGCCGTCAAACATCTGTTAAACAAACAGGAACCAAACTCGAAGGCCGGCTCACCTTGAAGTTAAGATTAACATCTGACCTCCCCATCAGGATATAGTTAAACAAACAAGCATCGAACACGAAGTCCGACACAACACGAAGTTGAGAAGAACATCTGACCTTGCCATCGGGTATCTGTTAAACAAACAGGTATCGAACCCGAAGGCCGGCACAACACGAAGTTGAGAGGAACATCTGACCTCGCCGACAGGCATCTGTTAAACAAACAGGCATCGAACCCGAAGGTTGGCTCAACATGACGTTGAGAGGAATATTTGACTAAACTGTCAAGCATCTGTTAAACAAACATGCATCAAATCCAAAGGCCGGCTCAACCCGAAGTTGAGTAGAACATCTGACCTCACCATCAGGCATCTGTTAAACAAACAGACATCAAAACCGAAGGGTTTCTCAACCTGAAGTTGATAAGAACATCTGACCTCGCCGTCAGGCATCTGTTAAACAAATAGGCATTGAACCCGAAGGCCGGCTCAACACGAAGTTGAGAGGAACATCTGACTTCGCTGTCAGGCATCTTTTAAACACACAGTCATCGAACTTGAAGGTCGGCTCAACATGAAGTTGAGAGGAACATTTGACTTCATTGTTAAGCATCTGTTAAACAAACAGGCATTAAATCCGAAGGCCGGCTCAACCCGAAGTTGAGAAGAACATCTGACCTCACCGTCAGGCATCTGTTAAAAAAACAGGCATCGAACCCGAAGGGCGGCTCAACCCGAAGTTGATAAGAACATTAGACCTCTCCTCCAGGATTCTATTAAACAAACAGGCATCGAACCCGAAGGCCGTCTCAACCCCAAGTTGAGAAGAACATTTGACCTCGCTGTTAGGCATCTGTTAAACAAACAGGCATCGAACCCGAAGGCCGTCACAATCCTTAATTGAGAAGAACATCTGACCTCGACGTCAAAAATCAGTTAAACAAACAGGCATCGAACCCGAAGGCCGACTCAACTTGAAGTTGAGAGGAACATCTGACCTCCCCATCAGGCATTTGTTAAACAAACAGGCATCGAACCCGAAGCCGACACAACACGAAGTTGAGAAGAACATCTGACCTCACTGTCAGGCATATGTTAAACAAACAGGCATCAAATTTGATGGCTGACTCAACTGAAGTTGAGAAGAACATCCGACCTTGCTGCCAGGCATTAGTTAAACAAACAGGAATCGAACCCGAAGGCCGTCTCAACCCTTAGTTAAGAAGAACATCTGACCTCGCTGTCAAACATCTGTTAAACAAACAGGTATCAAACCCGAAGGCCGGCTCACCTTGAAGTTGAGAGGAACATTTGACCTCCCCATCAGGCTATAGTTAAACAAACAGGCATCGAACCCGAAGTTCGGCACAACACGAAGTTGAGAAGAACATCTGACCTTGCCATCGGGCATCTGTTAAACAAACAGATATTGAACCCGAAGGCTGGCTCAACACGAAGTTTAGAGGAACATCTGACCTTGCCGACAGGCATCTGTTAAACAAACAAGCATCAAACCCGAAGGTCGGCTCAACATGATGTTGAGAGGAACATTTGACTTCACTGTCAAGCATCTGCTAAACAAACAGGCATCAAATCCATAGTGTCGCTACTGCGAAAATCGGCGCCGGCTGACAGAAGAGTCGCCACCGTGCGTTATTTATCCCAACAGAGGGAAAGGAAACTCTCGAAGTAAACCTCGCAAAAAACGGGAAAGGTATGGTCATCGCAACCAAAACCTGGGTCCGGGAGTCGGTTACGCAAGGGGAAGGTATTAGCACCCCTCACGTCCATCGTACTCGACGGGATCCATGTAACACCCCCTTTCTATACCCCCAAATTAATACATTTAATCAATTAGGCACTTAGAAAATTTATTTCATCAGAGTTTAATTAAAATTTAATTAAAACATGGTATATAAGAGGCGCATCACATTATCACGAAATTAAACACATACGATACCTGCTCAAAATAGATATGCAACAATGGGTAACCCACATCTCAATATTTAGAATAAAAGCGGAAACATCCAAATATTGAATCAATCACATTCATAAAAGTATATACAACCATTCAATCAATTCATGCTTTACAACCATATCCACAGCGGATACATACACAGATGTATCACAAGGAATCAAAACAAATGTAACTCCAAAAGAGTCAAAGGCTTCCTAACTACCCAGATGTTACATATCAGAGCCATTGACCAAAAAGAATGAAGGCATCGCTTCACAAAAAGAACCTCCAGCTTCCTACTCTGCAATGCCTCATTGAGCATTATAAAACAGCAGAAGGGTGAGAAACAATATCATAACAGTTAATGCATAAAATTGTATATGTACATATATCCATAATTGTACAAGTCATACTCAATTTATGTTCTCACCACATTAAGCATATACAAATAATCATGTCTCTACACATACACATGAACATTTACTATATGTTTCTCCCAACAATCATATATAACATACACAGTTATATTCATTCAACTAATGCATCATGCATAGATGACTCATGCAACTCATAGAGACCGACACACGACTCTATGCAGATGCAAATGCGGTACCGACTCATTTCAACAGATTCTCTAAGGAATCGAGTATTCAGCAGATTCTCCACGGAATCAAGTATTCAGCAGATTCTCCACGGAATCAAATATTCATCAGATTCTCCACGGAATCGAATATTCAGCAGATTCTCCACGAAATCAAATACTCTGCAGATTCTCCACAGAATCAAATACTCTAGTCAATCCTCCAAGGGATTACATGTTATGACCGATTCTCCGAGGAATCACACAATGCAACCGATTCTCCAAGGAATCTAATGTAACCATCGTATCATACGAGGTTCTGCAAATCCTCCGAGGGATCATTCGACACAAAAATGCATACTAAGATGCTACACAATGCTAATCCTCCGAGGGATCGATCAACACAGAATGCATACTATGCTCACAAACATACTCATTGCATTTATCACTTACATCGCATATATCTATCATGCATTCACATTATGCACCATTTCACACATGATTCACACACATATCAGCCTATCAATGCGTTTCTATCCAATTCAAGCAAATACACAAGATTATCAAACGTTCAAGATTCACCATTGACTCTACAATCTAGGATTCACGCCTTTCGGCCACCCACAGCACGACATGTCGAAACAGTTCACACATTAATCATTCATATAGGCATTAATCATAATTGAATCGGCCAAAAATCATGCTATGAATAAACAGCAAAACAAATAACACTGTCAGGTTCGCCAACCTTTGCCTGGCGAAGCCACGCAGCGAATGCTCGCTGGCCTTCGCCTGGCGAACTTCCCAGCGAAGTCCACTGGGAGTAATTCTGGAATTACTCGCTGAGGCTCGCTACACACTCGCCTGGCGAACCTTCGCCAACTCACTTCGCCTGGAGAACTTGCCAGCGAAGACAGGGTGTTAGCTTCTGACTTGCTTCGCCGCAGCTCGCTGGGCTTCGCCTGGCGAAGCTTCGCTGCCATTCGCCTGGCGAGCCTGCGAAGACAGAACCTCCATGGCTGTTCCAAAGCCCAAACTCCACACAATCAACCGATTAAATCCAAACCAGTCTCAGTGGCACAACCCTACCATCACCCAACTAAACTACATCGTCTAATCCGAGTTCTAACCGATTAAAACCTCATTCTACTCACAAAAACAACTTCTAACCTAAGTGGGAAAAAGAGTAGAAACTCTACAAAATCCAAACACATACACATACAATCATACACATTAAAGAGATGATGGAGTTTCACACCCTTACCGATCGATTGCAAGCTTTGGTGATGATCCCTTGATGATTCTAGGTTTTCCTCTCCACTTTCTCTTCTCTTTCTCTTCTCCTCTTTTCTCTCTCTTGTTTTTCTTCTTATGTTACTATTTTTCTTTCTTTTCCTCTCTTATTCTATTTCTATCTCTATTTCTTTCCTCTCAAATTCTTTCCAACACTTACCAATCAATTCTCACACTAAATTGCTAAATGTCTAAAATGCCCTTTTTACTCTAATTCCCCCGAAAACTCTCCGAATCGGTAAAAATAGATAAAATAAGCAAACACCACATAGTAATATATAATTTCTCAATTTAAAACAAACATCAATTAAATAACTTAAAAGACTCAACAATTAATGGGAATTCAGAATCGGGGCGTTACAATCCACGCTTGCTTGGGTTGTCTAAAGGATGCAAAACAACCTATCTACGGCTGCTAAATCTAAACGGAAGGGAAATTGACTCGATAGAGCGTCGCACTCTACGCCTACGTATTTTCAAGAGAGAAAGTCAGAGTCACCGTAGTTCGGGAAACTACAGGGAAATTGGCTCGCCAAGACTTCGCGTCTTGTGCCTACGTACTTCCACACAGCATGGAAGATCAGAGCTTACGTAGTTCAGGCTAACTACGGCTAGACTGGGGTTCTCACACAGGAGTGAGAAATCAAACTGGTTTTACAGGTACGGGAACCTATGGGAAATAACACTACGGTCTGGTCTCAAATGCACTCGAGCAAGAGAAAAGGATAACATCAGTCGTCAGCGGGAAAGTCTCGATCGCACAGCAGCGAGAGAACAAAAGGTTAATTGTTAGTGCTCGCTAGGATATCGCATCCTATGCCTACATATTCTCGTCTGGTACGAGAAATCAGAGCAGCTGTAGTTCGGCTACTTCGGGACCACAACTCAAATCTCATCTTATTAATCTTCTGAAAAAATAGTTACAATGATTGGATACGGAAAATAAACTCCTAGAAACTATCCTATCCATCTATAATGGAAAAATCAAATGAAAAAAAATAGTCCCCTAACAAGTGGACTTCTAAAAAATATATCTATGAAAAATTGTATCCTAAAAGAAAAATATTAAATCCACAAACTAATATTTTTATATTCCTTTTTTTTACTATTTTTTTTTATATTCTTTTTACTTTTTTTTAATATTCCTTTTTTATTTTTCTTTTCAATATTCTTTTATTTTTTTCACATACTCTTTTCTTTTTCACACTTTCTTTTTCCAAATATTCTTTTCATATTCTTTTCAAAATATTTTTTCCAATATTCTTTTTTCTCATTTCTTTTTTCAACTATTCTTTTTATTATTTCCTCTATAAAATCTACACTAATGAAAAAAAAAAGAAAATAAAGAAAATACAAAAAAAAAAAGAATACTAGGGGGTGCAGGCTGCTACTAGGAGAGGCATTCAGCAAAAACAGCAGGAAAATTGGGCCCAATCCAATAAACTCAAAAAACGGGGCGGGGGGTAAAGAAAAAATGGAGGGTGTAATCAGTAGTGGCAAATTGGGCCTAGCCCAATCAGACCAAACCACAAAAAACAAAAACGACAGGGGAAATGCCCAAAATGGGGGAGGTGTACGGATGGCATTCCATGGGCCCAAGGCCCAATCCACACGCGGTCCATCCTCTCCCTTGTTCCACTTTCAGAAACCCTAACTTTCACTACCTCCCTTCTCTCTCAACCTTGCGCCGTCGCCACCGCTATTCTTCTCTCCATCTCTAAGCTCTCATCTCACCTCTCAATCAAACCATCAGACACCTCAATCTCTCATCACTTCCTTACAAACTCTTTTTTCTTTATCGTATTCAAATTCCGTTTGAATCAACAGCAAACACCAACAGAAATTCAACAACAAGCTGGGAGAATTACGAATGTCCACAAGTGTTCTTGAAGTTGTTGGTGGACATTCTTGATGTTCTGATGAAGACTTGTGAACGACTTTGAAATTTGAGGACGATCTTGAAGATTTGATAACGAAACTAGCGAACACCATACGAAATAGTCTCTTGATGATGTTCGAAGTTGTCAATGGAGGTCAAGACTGGATCTGGTGATCTGGAAAAATGCATCAAGATGAAGGCAGATGAACATGCACGAAGAACTTCGTGGAGGATCTTTCAATTTCTTGGAGACGTCGATGAATAAGGTTGAAGATTCTATGAAGCTCTGGAAGACCATTGCACTGGATGAGCGTCGTTGAAGGTCTTAGATGATGATGGTTGTTTTTTCTGGAAAATTTCGCAAGGCATTGAGGAGTTTCTGGACGAAGATTTTGAAGATCTTCTGGAAAGAAATGGTAAACCGAGGAGGGAGTTTCAAGGATCTTGATGAAGATCAGGATGAGGATTCACGCGTTCTTGAAGGTCTTGAAGCTATCGGAGGAATTTCTGGCAAGAACATGGATGAAGCTTGATGAAGATGGCTGGAAACGGATGAACAACGATGAGCTTCTGGAAATTTTGAAGAACACTGATGATTATTGTTGATGGAGATCAAAAGAACTTGCTGATGATTATTGGATCGGAGAAAGATGAATGTTGGATGTGAGAGATGAATTTCTGGAGATTTCTTCAGTTTCCGGCGAGTTGGGATTTTCCGGTGACTGTTACGGCGGCCGGAAGAAGTTGGGAGGTAGTTAGGGTGGTCGGAAACTGTTGGAGGCGGTGGTTGCATGGCCGCCGGCCATGCAACCGGCGAAGCTCCGGCGAGGGTTGGGTGAAGACAGGTGTCACGGGGGAGCGTGCATGAAGCACACGTGGAGGGGAGAGATAGCTAATGGGAAACGCGTGGAAGACTGAGGGTGAATTTGAAAATGAAGTGTCCTCTCCTCATGAATACACGTGGTGCAGACTATTTATGGACACATGGCTAATGAATTTTTTTTGGACAGAAATTCTGGGCCTCCCAAAAACGAAACTGGGCCCAACGAACAATCTAATTGGACTGAATGGAAAATAATAAAAAGCTAAACATGGATTAACATGAGCAATTGAAATTAATACTAATGGATCAACAGGCTGACAACACTAATGATTGGATTAAAAGACTAACGAAAGATTAATGACTGATTGATGAATTAACGTGAATTAAAATGGCAAGACTAATTGATTATTAAGCCTATATCTAATTAATGAAAATGATTAAAAAAAGACAAACGACTAATTCCTAATCTAATGAACTATTAGAACCATTCCTAATTATTTAACTCTAATTAAGACTAACTAAATGATTAAAATCTAATTAAACCTAAAAGGAAAAAATTAACTATTAAATCTATACTAATCACTAGACTAATGATAATAAAAAAAACTCTAACAATTCTCTAACAATTCCACTAATCTCTAAAATAAAACTCTAAAAATTTCTATTTAAAAAAATCTATTAAATTTCAATTAAATCTCTAATAAAATCTATATTATTTATTTAAAAGAAAATCCTATTACTCTACTAAAACTATATAAAAAAAAACTATTAAATCCTATAATATCTATTAACTATTTTTCTACTAATCTATTAAAATTCTATTTAAATTCTAAAAAAATCTATAAAGCCTATTTAAAATCTACAAAAGGCTATTAAATTCAAAAAAATGCAGACAAAGGCAAATAACCAACATAAAAGAAGGCGCGAGACCAGATCGAAGCGAAACAGTAAACCCGGACACCAAGAATCTCAACCATCACTGCGTAAGCTGAAAACACCCAGGAAGCACGTGACTTCTCAAAATAACCTCCGATTATCCGAACCGGTCTGAGATACCTGAAATGCGACAGCAGGGCTGTAATCCCGATAAAATCACCATGATTGAGGAAATGCACTATATCCACTATGTGAATGCGAAATGCGAAATGCGTCGAAACATCGAGCCAGATACGGGACCCGGTTGGTCAAATTTTACGGTGTAACACATAGGTCGGCTCAACCCGAAGTTGAGAAGAACATCTGACCTCGCCGTCAGGCATCTGTTAAACAAATAGGCATTAAACCCGAAGGGCTGCTCAACCCGAAGTTGATAAGAATATCTGACCTCGCCGTCAGGCATCTGTTAAACAAATAGGCATCGAACCCGGAGGGCGGCTCAACACGAAGTTGAGAGGAACATCTGACCTCGTTGTCAGGCATTTGTTAAACAAACAGGCATCGAACACGAAGGTCGGCTCAAAATGAAGTCGAGAGGAACATTTGACCTCACTGTCAAGCATCTGTTAAACAAACAGGCATCAAATCCAAAGGCCGGCTCAACCCGAAGTTGAGAAGAACATCTGACCTCACCGTCAGGCATCTGTTAAACAAACAGGCATTGAACCCGAAGGGCGGCTCATCCCAAAGTTGATAAGAACATCTGACCTTGCCGTCAGGCATTTGTTAAACAAACAGGCATCGAACCCGAAGGGCGGCTCAACCCGAAGTTGATAAGAACATCTGACCTCACCGCCAGGCATCTGCTAAACAAACAGGCATCGAACACGAAGGTCGGCTCAACACGAAGTTAAGAGGAACATCTGACCTCGCCGTCAGGCATCTGTTAAAAAAACCGACATCGAACCTAAAGGTCGGCTCAACATGAAGTTGAGAGGAACATTTTACTTCACCGTCAATCATCTGTTAAACAAACAGGCATCAAATACGAAGGACGACTCAACCCGAAGTTTAGAAGAACATCTGACTTCACCGTCAGACATCTGTTAAACAAACAGGCATCGAACCCGAAGGGCAGCTCAACCCGAAGTTGATAAGAACATTAGACCTCGCCGTCAGGCATCTCTTAAACAAACAATAATCGAACCCGAAGGCCGGCTCAACACGAAGTTGAGAGGAACGTCTGACCTCGCCGTCAGGCATCTGTTAAACAAACAGGAATCGAACCAGAAGGTCGGCTCAACATGAAGTTGAGAGGAACATTTGAGTTCACTGTCAAGCATCTGTTAAACAAACAGGCATCAAATCTGAAGGCCGACTCAACCCAAAGTTGAGAAGAACATGTGACCTCACCGTCAGGCATCTGTTAAACAAACAGGCATCGAACCCGAAGGGCAGCTCAACCCGAAGTTATTAAGAACATTAGACCTCTCTGCCAAACATCTGTTAAACAAACAGGCATCGAACCCGAAGGCCGGCTTAACCCGAAGTTGAGAAGAACATTTGACCTCGCAGTCAGGCATCTGTTAAACAAACAGGCATCGAACATGAAGGCCGTCACAATCCTTAGTTGAGAAGAACATCTGACCTCGACGTCAAACATCTGTTAAGCAAACAGGCATTGAACGCGAAGGCCGACTCAACTTGAAGTTGAGAGGAACATCTGACCTCCCCATCAGGCATTAGTTAAACACACAGGCATCGAACCCGAAGGTCGGCAAAACACGAAGTTGAGAAGAACATCTGACCTCGCTCTCAGGCATATGTTAAACAAACAGGCATCAAATTTGATGGCCGACTCAACTGAAGTTAAGAAGATCATCCGACCTTGCTTCCAGGCATTAGTTAAAGCAACAGGAATCGAACCCGATGGTCGGCTCAACCCGAAGTTGAGAAGAACATCTGACCTCGCTGTCAGGCATATGCTAAACAAATAGGCATCAAACAAGAAGGCCGTCTCAACCCTTAGTTGAGAAGAACATCTGACCTCGCCGTCAAACATCTGTTAAACAAACAGGTATCAAACCCGAAGGCCGGCTTACCTTGAAGTTGAGAGGAACATCTGACCTCTCCATCAGTCCGGCACAACACGAAGTTGAGAAGAACATCTGACCTCGCCATCGGGCATCTGTTAAACAAACAGGTATCGAACTCGAAGGCCAGCTCAACACGAAGTTGAGAGGAACATCTGACCTCACCGTCAGGCATCTGTTAAACAAACAGGCATCGAACCCGAAGGTCGGCTCAACATGAAGTTGAGAGGAACATTTGACTTCACTGTCAAGCATCTGTTAAACAAACAGACTTAAAATTCGAAGGCCAGCTCAACCCGAAGTTGAGGAGAACATCTGACCTCACCGTCAGACATCTGTTAAACAAATAGGAATCGAACCCGAAGGGCGGCTCAACCTGAAGTTGATAAGAACATTAGACCTCTCTTCCAGGCATCTGTTAAACAAACAGGCATCGAACGCGAAGGCCGACACAACATGAAGTTGAGAAGAACATCTGACCTCGCTCTCAGGCATATGTTAAACAAACAGGCATCAAATTTGATGGCCGACTCAACTGAAGTTAAGAAGAACATCCGACATCGCTGCCAGGCATTAGTTAAACAAACAGGAATCGACCCCGATGGTCGGCTCAACCCGAAGTTGAGAAGAACATCTGACCTAGCCGTCAGGCATCTGCTAAACAAATAGGCATCAAACATGAAGGCCGTCTCAACCCTTAGTTGAGAAGAACATCTGACCTCGCCGTCAAACATCTATGAAACAAATAGGTATCAAACCCGAAGGCCGGCTCACCTTGAAGTTTAGAGGAACATATGACCTCTCCATCAGTCCGGCACAACACGAAGCTGAGAAGAACATCTGACCTCGCCATCGGGCATCTGTTAAACAAACAGGTATCGAACCCGAAGGCCAGGTCAACACGAAGTCAAGAGGAACATCTGACCTTGCCGTCAGGCATCTGTTAAACAAACAGGCATCGAACCCGAAGGTCGGCTCAACATGAAGTTGAGAGGAACATTTGACTTCACTGTCAAGCATCGGTTAAACAAACAGACATCAAATCCGAAGGCCGGCTCAACCCGAAGTTGAGAAGAACATCTGACCTCACCGTCAGACATCTGTTAAACAAATAGGAATTGAACCCGAAGGGCGGCTCAACCTGAAGTTGATAAGAACATTAGACCTCTCTTCCAGGCATCTGTTAAACAAATAGGCATCGAACCCAAAGGTCGGCTCAACCCGAAGTTCAGAAGAAAGTTTTACCTCGCCGTCAGGCATCTGTTAAACAAACATGAATCGAACCCGAAGGTCGTCTCAATCTTTAATTGAGAAAAACATCTGACCTCGCTTTCAAACATCTGTCAACTTGATGTTTAGAGAAACATCTGACCTCCCCATCAGGCATTAGTTAAACAAACAGGCATCGAACCCGAAAGCCGGCACAACACGAAGTTGAGAAGAATATCTGACCTTGCTGTCAGGCATATGTTAAACAAACAAGCATCGAAATTGATGGCCGGTTCAACTCGAAGTTGAGAAGAACATCCGACCTCGCTGTCAGGCATTAGTTAAACAAACAGGAATCGAACCCGAAGGATGGCTCAACCCGAAGTTGAGAATAACATCTGACCTAGCCGCCAGGCATCTGTTAAACAAACAGGCATCGAACCCAAAGGCCGGCTCAACCCGAAGTTGAGAAGAACATCTGACCTCGCCGTCAGGCATCTGTTAAACAAAAAGGTGTGGAACCCGAAGGCCGGCTCAACCCGAAGTTGAGAAGAACATCTGACCTTTCTGTCACGCATCTGTCAATCAAACAGGCATCAAACCCAAAGGTCGTCTCAACCCTTAGTTGACAAGAACATCTCACCTCGCCGTCAAACATCTGTTAAACAAACAAGCATCGAACGAGAAGGGAGGCTCAACCCGAAATTCATAAGAACATCTGACCTTGCCGTCAATCATCGAACCCGAAGGCCGGCTCAACACGAAGTTAAGAGGAACATCTGACCTCGCCGTCAGGCATCTGTTAAAAAAAACGACATCGAACCTAAAGGTCGGCTCAACATGAAGTTGAAAGGAACATTTTACTTCACTGTCAATCATCTGTTAAACAAACAGGCATCAAATATGAAGGACGACTCAACCCGAAGTTTAGAAGAACATCTGACTTCACCGTCAGACATCTGTTAAACAAACAGGCATCGAACCCGAAGGGCACCTCAACCCGAAGTTGATAAGAACATTAGACCTCGCCGTCACGCATCTCTTAAACAAACAATCATCGAACCCAACGGTTGGCTCAATACGAAGTTGAGAGGATCATCTGACCTTGCTGTCAGGCATCTCTTAAACAAACAGGCATCGAACCTGAAGGTCGTCTCAACATGAAGCTGAGAGGAACATTTGACTTCACTGTAAAGCATCTGTTAAACAAACAGGTATCAAATCCGAAGGCCGACTCAACCCAAAGTTGAACAGAACATCAGACCCCACCGTCAGGCATCTGTTAAACAAACAGGCATCGAACACGAAGGGCGGCTCAACCCGAAGTTGATAAGAACATTTGACCTCTTTGCCAAGCATCTGTTAAACAAACAGGCATCGAACCCGAAGGCCGACTCAACCCGAAGTTGAGAAGAACATTTGACCTAGCCGTCAGGCATCTGTTAAACAAACAGGCATCGAACTCGAAGGCCGTCTCAATCCGTAATTGAGAAGAACATCTGACCTCGCCGTCAAACATTTGTTAAACAAACAGGCATCAAACCCGAAGGCCGGCTCAACTTGAAGTTTAGACGAACATCTGACCTCCCCATCAGGCATTAGTTAAACAAACAGGCATCGAACCCGAAAGCCGGCTCAACACGAAGTTGAGAAGAACATCTAACCTCGCTGTCAGGCATATGTTAAACAAACAAGCATTGAAATTGATGGCCGACTCAAGCCGAAGTTGAGAAGAACATCCGACCTCGCTGCCAGGCATTAGTTAAACAAACAGGAATCGAACCCGAAGGTCGGCTCAACCCGAAGTTGAGAATAACATCTGACCTAGCCGCCAGGCATCTGTTAAACAAACAGGCATCAAACCCAAAGGCCAGCTCTACCTGAAGTTGAGAAGAACATCTGACCTTTCCGTGAGGAATATGTTAAACAAAAAGGTGTGGAACCCGAAGACCGGCTCAACCCGAAGTTGAGAAGAACATCTGACCTCGCCGTCAGGCATCTGTTAAACAAATAGGCATCAAACCCAAAGGTCGTCTCAACCCTTAGTTGAGAAGAACATCTGACCTCGCCATCAAACATCTGTTAAACAAACAGGCATCGAACGCGAAGGGCGACTCAACCCGAAGTTGTTAAGAACATCTGACCTCGCCGTCAATTATCGAACCCGAAGGTCGGCTCAACACGAAGTTAAGAGGAACATCTGACCTCGCTGTCAGGCATCTGTTAAACAAACCGGCATCGAACCTAAAGGTCGGCTCAACATGAAGTTGAGAGGAACATTTGACTTCATTGTCAAGCATCTGTTAAACAAACAGGCATCAAATCCGAAGGCCGCCTCAACCCGAATTTTAAAAGAACATCTGACTTCACCGTCAGGCCTCTGTTAAACAAACAGGCATCGAACCCGAAGGGCGGCTCAACCCGAAGTTGATAAGAATATTAGACCTCACCGTCAGGCATCTCTTAAACAAACAATCATCGAACCCAACGGTTGGCTCAATACGAAGTTGAGAGGAACATCTGACCTCGCTGTCAGGCATCTGTTAAACAAACAGGCATCGAACCTGAAGGTCGTCTCAACATGAAGCTGAGAGGAACATTTGACTTCACTGTAAAGCATCTGTTAAACAAACAGGCATCAAATCCGAAGGCCGGCTCAACCCGAAGTTGAAAGGAACATCTGACCTCACAGTCACGCATCTGTTAAACAAACAGGCATCGAACACGAAGGGCAGCTCAACCCGAAGTTGATAAGAACATTTGACCTCTCTGCCAGGCATCTGTTAAACAAACAGGCATCGAACCCGAAGGCCGGCTCAACCCGAAGTTGAGAAGAACATTTGGCCTAGCTGTCAGGCATCTGTTAAACAAACAGGCATCGAACTCGAAGGCCGTCTCAATCGTTAATTGAGAAGAACATCTGACCTCGTCGTCAAACATCTGTTAAACAAACAGGCATCGAACGCGATGGGCGGCTCAACCCTAAGTTGATAAGAACATCTGACCTCGCCGTCAATCATCGAACCCTAAGGCCAGCTCAATATGAAGTTAAGAGGAACATTTGACCTTGCCGTCTGGCATCTGTTAAACAAACCGGCATCAAACCTAAAGGTCGGCTCAACATGAAGTTGAGTGGAACATTTGACTTCACTGTCAAGCATTTGTTAAACAAACAGGCATCAAATCCGAAGGCCGGATCAACTCGAAGTTGATAAGAACATTAGACCTCACCGTCAGGCATCTGTTAAACAAACAGGCATCGAACCCAACGGTTGGCTCAACACGAAGTTGAGAGGAACATCTTACCTCGCCATCAAGCATCTGTTAAACAAACAGGCATCGAACCTGAAGGTCGGCTCAACATGAAGCTGAGAGGAACATTTGACTTCACGATCAAGCATCTGTTAAACAAACAGGCGTCAAATCCGAAGGTCGGGTCAACCCGAAGTTGAAAAGAACATCTCACCTCACCGTCAAGCATCTGTTAAACAAACAGGCATCGAACACGAAGGGCGGCTCAACCCTAAGTTGATAAGAACATGTGTCCTCTCTGCTAGGCATCTGTTAAACAAACAGGCATCGAACCCGAAGGCCGGCTCAACGTGAAGTTGAGAAGAACATTTGACCTCTACGTGAGGCATCTATTAAACAAACAGGCATCGAACCCGAAGACCGTCTCATCCTTAATTGAGAAGAACATCTGACCTCGCCGTCAAACATCTGTTAAACAAACAGGTATCGATCCCGAAGGCCGACTCAACTTGAAGTTGAGAGGAACATCTGACCTCCGCATCAGGCATTAGTTAAACAAACAGGCATCGAACCTGAAGGCCAGCTTAACACAAAGTTGAGATGAACATCTGACCTCGCCATCAGGCATCTGTTAAACAAACAGGCATCAAATCCGAAGGGTTGCTCAACCCGAATTTGATAAGAACATCTGACCTCGCCATCAGGCATCTGTTAAACAAATAGGCAGTGAACCCGAAGGCCGGCTCAACACGAAGTTGAGAGGAACATCTGACTTCGCTGTCAGGAATCTTTTAAACACACAGTCATCGAACGTGAAGGTCGGCTCAACATGAAGTTGAGAGGAACATTTGACTTCACTGTTAAGCATCTGTTAAATAAACAGGCATTAAATCCGAAGGCCGGCTCAACCTGAAGTTGAGAAGAACATCTGACCTCACCGTCAGGCATCTGTTAAAAAAACAGGCATCGAACCCGAAGGGCGGCTCAACCCGAAGTTGATAAGAACATTAGACCTCTCCGCCAGGAATCTGTTAAACTAACCGGCATCGAACCCGAAGGCAGGCACAACCCGAAGTTGAGAAGAACATTTGACCTCGCTGTCAGGCATCTGTTAAACAAACAAACATCGAACCCGAAGGCCGTCACAATCCTTAATTGAGAAGAACATCTGACCTCGACGTCAAACATCAGTTAAACAAACAGGCATCGAACCCGAAGGCCGACTCAACTTGAAGTTGAGAGGAACATCTGACCTCCCCATCAGGCATTTGTTAAACAAACAGGCATCGAACCCGAAGCCCGACACAACACGAAGTTGAGAAGAACATCTGACCTCGCTGTCAGGCATATGTTAAACAAACAGGCATCAAATTTGATGGCCGACTCAACTGAAGTTAAGAAGAACATCCGACCTCGATGCCAGGCATTAGTTAAACAAACAGGAATCGAACCCGAAGGCCGACTCAACCCAAAGTTTAGAAGAACATCTGACCTCGCCGTCAAGCATCTGCTAAACAAATATGCATCAAACCCGAAGGCCGTCGCAACCCTTAGTTAAGAAGAACATATGACCTCGCTGTCAAATATCTGTTAAACAAGCAGGTATCAAACCCGAAGGCCGGCGCACCTTGAAGTTGAGAGGAACATCTGACCTCCCCATCAGGATATAGTTAAACAAACAGGCATCAAACACGAAGTCCGGCACAACAAGAAGTTGAGAAGAACATATGACCTCGCCATCGGGTATCTGTTAGATAAACAGGTATCGAACCCGAAGGCCGGCTCAACATGACATTGACAGGAACATTTGAATTCACTGTCAAGCATCTGTTAAACAAACAGGCATCAAATCCAAAGGCCGGTTCAACCCGAAGTTGAGAAGAACATCTGACCTCACCGTCAGGCATCTGTTAAAAAACAGGCATCGAATCCGAAGGGTTGCTCAACCCGAAGTTGATAAGAACATCTGACCTCGCCGTCAGGTATCTGTTAAACAAATAGGCATCGAACCCGAAGGCCGGCTCAACACGAAGTTGAAAGGAACATCTGACCTCGTCGTCAGGAATTTGTTAAACAAACAGGCATCGAACCCGAAGGTCGGCTCAACATGAAGTTGAGAGGAACATTTGACCTCACTGTCAAGCATCTGTTAAACAAACCGGCATCAAATCCGAAGGCCGGCTCAACCCGAAGTTGAGAAGAACATCTGCCCTCACCGTCAGGCATCTGTTAAAAAAACAGGCATTGAACCCCAAGGGCGGCTCATCCCAAATTTGATAAGAACATTTGACCTCCCTGTTAGGCATCTGTTAAAGAAACAGGCATCGAACCCGAAGGGCGGCTCAACCCGAAGTTGATATGAACATCTGACCTCACCGTCAGGCATCTGTTAAACAAACAGGCATCGAACCCAAAGGGCGGCTCAACCCGAAGTTGATAAGAACATCTGACCTCGCCGTCAGGCATCTCTTAAACAAACAGGCATTGAACCCGAAGGCCAGCTCAACACGAACTTGAGAGGAACATCTGACCTCGCTGTCAGGCATCTTTTAAACAAACAGTCATCGAACCTGAAGGTCGGCTCAACATGAAGTTGAGAGGAACATTTGACTTCATTGTCAAGCATCTGTTAAACAAACAGACATCAAATCTGAAGGTCGGCTCAACCCGAAGTTGAGAAGAACATTTGACCTCACCGTCAGGCATCTGTTAAACAAACAGGCATCGAACCCGAAGGGTGGCTCAACCCGAAGTTGATAAGAAAATTAGGCCTCTCGGCCAGGCGTCTGTTAAACAAACAGGCATCGAACCCGAAGGTAGGCTCAACCCGAAGTTGAGAAGAATATTTGACCTCGCCGTCAGGCATCTGTTAAACAAACAGGCATCGTACCCGAAGGCCCTCTCAATCCTTAATTGAGAAGAACATCTGACCTCACTGTCAAACATCTCTTAACCAAAAGAGCATCGAACCCGAAGGCCGGCTCAACTTGAAGTTGAGAGGCACATCTGACCTCCCCATCAGGAATTAGTAAAACAAACAGGCATCGAACCCGAAGGCCGGCACAACACGAAGTTGAGAAGAATATCTGACCTTGCTGTCAGGCACATGTTAAACAAACAGACATCGAATTTGATGGCCGACTCAACCCGAAGTTGAGAAGAACATCCGACCTCACCGTCAGTTATCTGTTAAACAAACAGGTATAGAACCCGAAGGGCGACTCATCCCAAAGTTGATAAGAACATATGACCTCGCCGTCATGCATCTGTTAAAGAAACAGGCATCGAACCCGAAGGTCGGCTCAACACGAAGTTGAGAGGAACATCTGACCTCGCCGTCAGGCATCTGTTAAAGAAACAGGCATCGAACCCGAAGGTCGGCTCAACATGAAGTTGAGAGGAACATTTGACTTCACTGTCAAGCATCTGTTAAACAAACAGGCATCAAATCCGAAGGCCGGCTCAACCCTAAGTTGAGAAGAACATCTGACCTCACCGTCAGGCATCTGTTAAACAAACAGGCATCGAACCCGAAGGGCGGCTCAACCCGAAGTTGATAAGAACGTTAGACCTCTCCGCCAGGCATCTGTTAAACAAACAGGAATCGAACCCGAAGGCCGGCTCAACCCGAAGTTGAGAAGAACATTTGACCTCGCCGTCAGGCATCTGTTAAAAAAACAAGCATCAAACCCGAAGGCCGTCACAATCCTTAATTGAGAAGAACATCTGACCTCGACGTCAAACATATGTTAAACAAACAGGCATCGAACCCGATGGTCGGCTCAACTTGAAGTTGAGAGGAACATCTGGCCTCCCCATCAGGAATTAGTTATACAAACAGGCATCGAACCCGAAGGCCGGCACAACACGAAGTTGACAAAAACATCTGACCTCGCTGTCAGGCATATGTTAAACAAACAGGAATTAAATTTGATGGCCGAATCAACCGAAATTGAGAAGAACATCCGACCTCGCTGCCAGGCATTAGTTAAACAAACAGGAATCGAACCCGAAGGTCGTCTCAACCCTTAGTTGAGAAGAACATCTGACCTAGTCGCCAGACATCTTTTAAACAAACAGGCATCCAACCCAAAGGCCGGCTCAACCCGAAGTCGAGAAGAACATCTGACCTCGCCGTCCGGCATTTGTTAAACAAAAAGGTGTGGAACTGGAAGGCCGGCTCAACCCGAAGTGTAGAAGAACGTCTGACCTTGCCGTCAGGCATCTGTTAAACAAACAGGCATCAAAATCGAAGGTCTTCTCAACCCTTAGTTGAGAAGAACATCTGACCTCGCCGTTAAACATCTGTAAAACAAACAGGCATCGAACCCGAAGGGCGGCTCAACCTGAAGTTGATAAGAACATCTGACCTCGCTGTCAGGCATCTGTTAAACAAATAGGGATCGATCCCGAAGACCGGCTCAACACGAAGTTGAGAGGAACATCTGACCTCGCCGTCAGGCATCTGTTAAACAAATAGGCATCGAACCTGAAGGTCGGCTCAACATGAAGCTGAGAGGAACATTTGACTTCACTGTCAAGCATCTGTTAAACAAACAGGCATGAAATCCAAAGGCCGGCTCAACCCGAAGTTGAAAAGAACATCTCACCTCACCGTCAGGCATCTGTTAAACAAACAGGCATCGAACACGAAGGGCGGCTCCACCTGAAGTTGATACGAACATTTGACCTCTCTGCCAGGCATCTGTTAAACAAACAGGCATCGAACCCAAAGGCCGGCTCAACCCGAAGTTGATAAGAACATTTGACCTCGCCGTCAGGCATCTGTTAAACAAACAGGCATCGAACCCGAAGGCCGTCTCAATCCTTAATTGAGAAGAACATCTGACCTCGCCGTCAAACATCTGTTAAACAAACAGGCATTGAACCCGAAGGCCGACTCATCTTGAAGTTGAGAGGAAAATCTGACCTCCCCATCAGGCATTAGTTAAACAAGCAGGCATCGAACCCGAAGGCCAGCTTAACAAGAAGTTGAGAAGAACATCTGACCTCGGTGTCAGGCATATGTTAAACAAACAGGCAGCGAATTTAATGGCCGACTCAACCCAAAATTAAGAAGATCCGACCTTGCTGCCAGGCAATAGTTAAACAAACAGGAATCGAACCCGAAGGCCGACTCAACCCGAAGTTGAGAAGAACATCTGACCTAGTCCCCAGGCATCTTTTAAACAAACAGGCATCCAACCCAAAGGCCGACTCAACCCGAAGTCGAGAAGAACATCTGACCTCGCTGTTAGGCATCTGTTAAACAAAAAGGTGTGGAACCGGAAGGCCGGCTCAACCCGAAGTGTAGAAGAACATCTGACCTTGCCGTCAGGCATCTGTTAAACAAACAGGCATCAAACTCGAAGGTCTTCTCAATTCTAGTTGAGAAGAACATCTGACCTCGCTGTTAAACATCTGTAAAACAAACAGGCATCGAACCCGAAGGGCGGTTCAACCCGAAGTTGATAAGAACATCTGACCTCGCCGTCAGGCATCTGTTAAACAAACAAGCATCGAACCCGAAGGCCGGCTCAACACGAAGTTGAGAGGAACATCTGACCTCGCCGTCAGGCATCTGTTAAACAAATAGGCATCAAACTTGAAGGTCGGCTCAACATGAAGCTGAGAGGAACATTTGACTTCACTGTCAAGCATCTGTTAAACAAATATGCAATAATTCCGAAGGCCGGCTCAACCCGAAGTTGAAAAGAACATCTCACCTCACCGTCAGGCATCTGTTAAACAAACAGTCATCGAACACGAAGGGCGGCTCAACCCGAAGTTGGTACGAACATTTGACCTCTCTGCCAGGCATCTGTTAAACAAACATGCATCAAACCCAAAGGTCGGCTCAACCCGAAGTTGAGAAGAACATTTGACCTCACCGTCAGGCATCTGTTAAACAAACAGACATCGAACCCGAAGGCCGTCTCAATCCTTAATTGAGAAGAACATCTGACCTCGCCGTCAAACATCTGTTAAACAAACAGGCATCGAACCCGAAGGCCGACTCAACTTGAAGTTGAGAGGAAAATCTGACCTCCCCATCAGGCATTAGTTAAACAAGCAGGCATCAAACCCGAAGGCCAGCTTAACACGAAGTTGAGAAGAACATCTGACCTCGCTGTCAGGCATATGTTAAACAAACAGGCAGCGAATTTGATGGCCGACTCAACCCGAAATTGAGAAGAACATCCGACCTTGCTGCCAGGCAATAGTTAAACAAACAGGAATCGAACCCGAAGGCCGGCTCAACCCGAAGTTGAGAAGAACATCTGACCTAGTCGCCAGGCATCTTTTAAACACACAGGCATCCAACCCAAAGGCCGGCTCAACCCGAAGTCGAGAAGAACATATGACCCCGCCGTCAGGCATCTGTTAAACAAAAAGGTGTGGAACCGGAAGGCCGGCTCAACCCGAAGTGTAGAAGAACATCTGACCTTGCCGTCAGGCATCTGTTAAACAAAAAGGCATCAAACTCGAAGGTCTTCTCAACCCTTAGTTGAGAAGAACATCTGACCTCGCCGTTAAACATCTGTAAAACAAACAGGCATCGAACCCGAAGGGCGGCTCAACCCGAAGTTGATAAGAACATCTGACCTCGCCGTCAGGCATCTGTTAAACAAACAGGCATCGAACCCAAAGGCCGTCTCAACACGAAGTTGAGAGGAACATCTGACCTCGCCGTCAGGCATCTGTTAAACAAATAGGCATCGAACCTGAAGGTCGGCTCAACATGAAGCTGAGAGGAACATTTGACTTCACTGTCAAGCATCTGTTAAACAAACAGGCATCAAATCCGAAGGCCGGCTCAACCCGAAGTTGAAAAGAACATCTCACCTCACCGTCAGGCATCTGTTAAACAAACAGGCATTGAACACGAAGGGCGGCTTAACCCGAAGTTGATAAGAACATTTGACCTCTCTGCCAGGCATCTGTTAAACAAACAGGCATCGAACCCAAAGGCCGGCTCAACCCGAAGATGAGAAGAACATTTGACCTCACCGTCAGGCATCTGTTAAACAAATAGGCATCGAACCCGAAGGCCGTCTCAATCCTTAATTGAGAAGAACATCTGACCTCGCCGTCAAACATCTGTTAAACAAACAGGCATCGAACCCGAAGGCCGACTCATCTTGAAGTTGAGAGGAAAATCTGACCTCCCCATCAGGCATTAGTTAAACAAGCAGGCATCGAACTCGGAGGGCAGCTTAACACGAAGTTGAGAAGAACATCTGACCTCGCTGTCAGGCATATGTTAAACAAACAGGCAACGAATTTGATGGGCGACTCAACCCTAAGTAGAGAAGAACATCCGACCTCGCTTCCAGGCATTAGTTAAACAAACAGGAATCGAACCCGAAGGCCGGCTCTACCCGAAGTTGAGAAGAACATCTGACCTAGTCGCCAGGAATCTTTTAAACAAAAAGGCATCGAACCCAAAGGACGGCTCATCCCGAAGACGAGAAGAACATCTAAACCTCGCCGTCAGGCATCTGTTAAAAAAAAGGTGTGGAACCCGAAGGCCGGCTCAACCCGAAGTTGAGAAGAACATCTGACCTTGCCGTCAGGCATCTGTTAAACAAACAGGCATCAAACCCGAAGGTCTTCTCAACCCTTAGTTGAGAAGAACATCTGACCTCGCTGTCAAACATCTGTTAAACAAACAGGCATCAAACCCAAAGGGCGGCTCAACCCGAAGTTGATAAGAACATCTGACCTCGCCGTCAGGCATCTGTTAAACAAACAGGCATCGAACCCGAAGGCCGGCTCAACACGAAGTTGAGAGGAACATCTGACCTCGCCGTCAGGCATCTGTTAAACAAACAAGCATCGAACCTGAAGTTCAGCTCAACATGAAGATGAGAGGAAAATTTGACTTCACTGTCAAGCATCTGTTAAACAAACATGCATCAAATCCGAAGGCCGGCTGAACCCGAAGTTGAAAAGAACATCTCACTTCACCGTCAGGCATCTGTTAAACAAACAGGCATCGAACACGAAGGGCGGCTCAACCCGAAGTTGATACGAACATTTGACCTCTCTGCCAGGCATCTGTTAAACAAACAGGCATCGAACCAAAAGGCCGACTCAACCCAAAGTTGAGAAGAACATTTGACCTCACCGTCAGGCATCTGTTAAACAAACAGGCATCGAACCCGAAGGCCGTCTCAATCTTTAATTGAGAAGAACATCTGACCTCGCCGTCAAACATCTGTTAAACAAACAGGCATCGAACCCGAAGGCCGACTCAACTTGAAGTTGAGAGGAAAATCTGACCTCCCCATCAGGCATTAGTTAAACAAGCAGGCATCGAACCCGAAGGCCAGCTTAACACGAAGTTGAGAAGAACATCTGACCTCGCTGTCAGGCATATGTTAAACAAACAGGCAGCGAATTTGATGGCCGACTCAACCCGAAATTGAGAAGAACACCCGACCTTGCTGCCAGGCAATAGTTAAACAAACAGGAATCGAACCCGAAGGCCGGCTCAACCCGAAGTTGAGAAGAACATCTGACCTAGTCGCCAGGAATCTTTTAAACAAACAGGCATCCAACCCAAAGGCCGGCTCAACCCGAAGTCGAGAAGAACATCTGACCTCGCCGTCAGGCATCTGTTAAACAAAAAGGTGTGATACCGGAAGGCCGGCTCAACCCGAAGTGTAGAAGAACGTCTGACCTTGCCGTCAAGTATCTGTTAAACAAAAAGGCATCAAACTGGAAGGTCTTCTCAACCCTTAGTTGAGAAGAACATCTGACCTCGCCGTTAAACATCTGTAAAACAAACAGGCATCGAACCCGAAGGGCGGCTCAACCCGAAGTTGATAAGAACATCTGACCTCGCTGTCAGGCATCTGTTAAACAAACAGGCATCGAACCCAAAGGCCGTCTCAACACGAAGTTGAGAGGAACCTCTGACCTCGCCGTCAGGCATCTGTTAAACAAATAGGCATCGAACCTGAAGGTCGGCTCAACATGAAGCTGAGAGGAACATTTGACTTCACTGTCAAGCATCTGTTAAACAAACAGGCATCAAATCCGAAGGCCGGGTCAACCCGAAGTTGAAAAGAACATCTCACCTCACCGTCAGGAATCTGTTAAACAAACAGGCATCGAACACGAAGGGCGGCTCAACCCGAAGTTGATAAGAACATTTGACCTCTCTGCCAGGCATCTGTTAAACAAACAGGCATCGAACCCAAAGGTCGGCTCAACCCGAAGTTGAGAAGAACATTTGACCTCACCGCCAGGCATCTGTTAAACAAACATGCATCGAACCCGAAGGCCGTCTCAATCCTTAATTGAGAAGAACATCTGACCTCGCCGTCAAACATCTGTTAAACAAACAGGCATCGAACCCGAAGGCCGACTAAACTTGAAGTTGAGAGGAAAATCTGACCTCCCCATCAGGCATTAGTTAAACAAGCAGGCATCGAACCCGAAGGCCAGCTTAACACGAAGTTGAGAAGAACATCTGACCTTGCTGTCAGGCATATGTTAAACAAATAGGCATTGAATTTGATGGCCGACTCAACCCGAAGTAGAGAAGAACATCCGACCTCGCTTCCAGGCATTAGTTAAACAAACAGGAATCGAACCCGAAAGCCGGCTCAACCCGAAGTTGAGAAGAACATCTGACCTAGTCGCTAGGAATCTTTTAAACAAAAAGGCATCGAACCCAAAGGACGGCTCATCCCGAAGTCGAGAAGAACATCTAAACCTCGCCGTCAGGCATCTGTTAAAAAAAAGGTGTGGAACCCGAAGGCCGGCTCAACCCGAAGTTGAGAAGATCATCTGACCTTGCCGTCAGGCATCTGTTAAACAAACAGGCATCAAACCCGAAGGTCTTCTCAGCCCTTAGTTGAGAAGAACATCTGACCTCGCCGTCAAACATCTGTTAAACAAACAGGCATCGAACCCGAAGGGCGGCTCAACCCGAAGTTGATAAGAACATCTGACCTCGCTGTCAGGCATCTGTTAAACAAACAGGCATCGAACCCGAAGGCCGGCTCAACACGAAGTTGAGAGGAACATCTGACCTCGCCGTCAGGCATCTGTTAAACAAACAAGCATCGAACCTGAAGGTCGGCTCAACATGAAGTTGAGAGGAACATTTGACTTCACTATCAAACATCTGTTAAACAAACAGGCATCGAACCCGAAGGGCGGCTCAACCTGAAGTTGAAAAGAACATTAGACCTCACCGTCAAGCATCTCTTAAACAAACAGGCATCGAACCCGAACGCTAGCTCAACACGAAGTTGAGAGGAACATATGACCTCGCTGTCAGGCATCGAACCTGAAGGTCGGCTCAATATGAAGTTGAGAGGAATATTTGACTTCACTGTCAAGCATCTGTTAAACTAACAGGCATCAAATATGAAGGCCGGCTCAACCCGATTTTGAGAAGAACATCTGACCTCACTGTCAGGCTTCTGTTAAACAAACAGGCATCGAACCCGAAGGGCGGCTCAACCCGAAGTTGATAAAAACATTTGACCTCTCTGCCAAGTATCTGTTAAACAAAAAGGCATCGAACCCGAAGGCCGGCTCAACCCGAAGTTTAGAAGAACATTTGACCTCGCCATCAGGGATCTGTTAAACAAACAGGCATCGAACCCGAAGGCCGTCTCAATCCTTAATTGAGAAAAACATCTGACCTCGCTGTCAAACATCTGTTAAACCAACAGGCATCGAACCCGATGGCCGGCTCAACTTGAAGTTGAGAGGAACATCTGACCTCCCCACCAGGCATTAGTTAATCAAATAGGCATCAAACCCGAACGCCGGCACAACACGAAGTTGAGAAGAACATCTGACGTTGCTGTAAGGAATATGTTAAACAAACAGGCATCAAATTTGATGGCCGACTCAACCCGAAGTTGAGAAGAACATCCGACCTTGCTGACAGGCATTAGTTAAACAAACAGGAATCGAATCCGAAGGGCGGCTCAACCCGAAGTTGAGAAGAACATCTGACCTAGTCGCCAGACATCTGTTAAACAAACATGCATCCAACCCAAAGGGCGGCTCAACCCGAAGTCGAGAAAAACATCTGACCTCGCTGTCAGGCATCTGTTAAACAAACAGGCATCAAACCCGAAGGCCGTCTCAACCCTTAGTTGAGAAGAACATCTGACCTCGCCGTCAAACATCTGTTAAACAAACAGGTATCAAACCTGAAAGCCGTCTCACCATGAAGTTGAGAGGAACATCTGACCTCCCCATCAGGCATTAGTTAAACAAACAGGCATTGGACCCGAAGGCCGGCACAACACAAAGTTGAGAAGATCATCTGACCTCACCGTCAGGCATCTGTTAAAGAAACATGCATCGAACCCGAAGGCCGGCTCAACACAAAGTTGAGAGGAACATCTGACCTCGCCGTCAGGCATCTGTTAAACAAACAGGGATCAAACCTGAAGGTCGACTCAATATGAAGTAGAAAGGAACATTTGACTTCACTATCAAGCATCTGTTAAACAAACAGGCATCAAATCTGAAGGCCAGCTTAACCCGATGTTTAGAAGAACATCTGACCTCACCGTTAGGCATCTGTTAAACAAACAGGCATCGAACCCGAAGGGCGGATCAAGCCGATCTTGATAAAAACATTTGACCTCTCTGCCAGGCATCTGTTAAACAAACTGGCATCGAACCCGAAAGCCTGCTCAACCCGAAGATGAGAAGAACATTTGACCTCGCCGTCAGGCATCTGTTAAACAAACAGGCATCGAACCCGAAGGCCGTCTCAATCCTTAATTGAGAAGAACATCTGACCTCGCTGTCAAACATCTATTAAACAAACAGGCATCGAACCCAAAGGCCGGCTCAACTTGAATTGAGAGGAACATCTAACCTCCCCACCAGGCATTAGTTAAACAAACAGGCATCGAGCCCAAAGGCCGGCATAACACGAAGTTGAGAAGAACATCTGACGTCGCTGTCAGGCATATGTTAAAACAAAAAGCATCGAATTTGATGGCCGACTCAACCCGAAGTTGAGAAGAACATATGACCTCGCCGTCAGGCATCTGTTAAACAAAAAGGTGTGGAACCCGAAGGCTGGCTAAACTCGAAGTTGAGAAGAACAACTGACCTTGCCGTCAGGCATCTGTTAAACAAACAGGCATCAAACCCGAAGGCCGTCTCAACCCTTAGTTGAGTGGAACATATGACGTCGCTGTCAAACATTTGTTAGACAAAAAGGTATCGAACCCGAAATCCGGCTCATCATGAAGTTGAGAGGAACATCTGACCTCCCCATCAGGCATTAGTTAAACAAACAGGCATCAAACCCGAAGGCCGGTACAACACGAAGTTGAGAAGAACATCTTACCTCGCTGTCAGGCATCTGTTAAACAAATAGGCATCAAACTCAAAGGTCGGCTCAACATGAAGTTGAGAGGAATATTTGACTTCACTGTCAAGCATCTGTTAAACAAACAGACATCAAATCTGAAGGACGGCTCAACCAGAAGTTGAGAAGAACATCTGACCTCACCATCAGGCATCTGTTAAACAAACATGCATCGAACCCGAAGGGCGGGTCAACCCGAAGTTAATTATAACATCTGACCTTACTGTCAATCATCTGTTAAACAAACAGACATCGAACCCGAAGGTCGGCTCAACATGAAGTTGAGAGGAATATTTGACTTCACTGTCAAGCATCTGTGAAACAAACATGCATCGAACCCGAAGGCCGACTCAACACGAAGTTGATAGGAACATCTAACCTCGCCAACAGTCATTTGTTAAACAAACAGACACCGATCCCGAAGGTCGGCACAGCATGAAGTTGAGAGGAATATTTGAGTTCACTGTCAAGTATCTGTTAAACAAGCAGGCATCAAATCTGAAGGTCGGCTCAACACGAAGTTGAGAGGAACATCTGACCTCGCCGCCAGGCATCTGTTAAACAAACATGCATCGAACCTGAATGTCGGTACAACATGAAGTTGAGAGGAACATTTGAGTTCATTGTCAAGCATCTGTTAAACAAACAGGCATCAAATCTGAAGGTTGTCTCAATCTTTAATTGAGAAGAACATCTGACCTCGACGTCAAACATTTGTTAAACAAACAGGCATCGAACCCGAAGGCTTGCTCAACTTGAAGTTGAGAGGAACATTTGACCTCCCCATCAGGAATTAGTTAAACAAACAAGCATCAAACCCGAAGGTCGACTCAACCCGAAGTTGAGAAGAACATCCGACCTCGCTGCCAAGCATTAGATAAACAAACAGGAATCGAACCCGAAGGCCGACTCAACCCGTAGTTGAGAAGAACATCTGACTAAGCCGCCATACATCTGTTAAACAAACAGACATCGAACCCAAAGGCCAGCTCAACCCGAAGTTGAGAAGAACATCTGACCTCACTGTCAGGCATCTGTTAAACAAAAAGGTGTGGAACCCGAAGGCCGGCTCAACCCGAAATTGAGAAGAACATCTCACCTCGCTGTCAAGCATCTGTTAAACAAACAGGCATCCAACATGAAGGTTGGCTCAACATGAAGTTGAGAGGAACATTTGACTTCACTATCAAGCATCTATTAAACAAACAGGCATCAAATTCGAAGGTCGGCTCAACCCGAAGTTGAGAAGAACATCTGACCTCACCGTCAGGCATCTGTTAAACAAACAGGCATCGAACCCGAAGGGCGGCTCAAGCCGAAGTTGATAAGAACATTAGACCTCGCCGTCAGGCATCTCTTAAACAAACAGACATCAAACTCGAAGGTCGGCTCAACACGAAGTTGAGAGGAACATCTGACCTCGCCGTCAGGCATCTATTAAACAAACAGGCATTGAACTTGAAGGTCGGCTCAACATGAAGTTGAGAGGAAAATTTGACTTCACTGTCAAGCATCTGTTAAACAAACAGGCATCAAATCCGAAGGCCGGCTCAACCCGAAGTTGAGAAGAACATCTCACCTCACCGTCGGGGATCTGTTAAACAAACAGGCATCGAACCCGAAGGGCGGCTCAACCCGAAGTTGAGAAGAACATCTGACCTCGCCGTTAGGCATCTGTTAAACAAACAGGCATCGAACCCGAAGGGCGGCTCAACCCGAAGTTGATAAGAATATCTGACTTCGCCTTTAGGCATCTGTTAAACAAACAGGCATCAAACCAGAAGGGCGACTCAATCCGAAGTTGAAAAGAACATCTGACTTCGCTGTCAGGCATCTGTCAAACAAACAGGCATCAAATCCGAAGGCCGGCTCAACCTGAAGTTTATAAGAACATATGACCTCGCCGTCAGGAATCTCTTAAATAAACAGACATCGAACCCGAAGGGAGGCTCAACCCAAAGTTGATAAGAAAATCTGACTTCGCCGTCAGGCATCTGTTAAACAAACAGGCATCGAACATGAAGGTCGGCTCAACATGTAGTTGAGAGGAACATTTGACTTCACTGTCAAGCATCTGTTAAACAAACAGGCATCAAATCCGAAGGCCGCCTCAACCCGAAGTTGAGAAGAAGATATGACCTCACCATTAGGCACCTGTTAAACAAAAAAGCATCAAACCCGAAGGCCGGCTCAACTTGAATTGAGAGGAACATCTGACCTCCCCACCAGGCATTAGTTAAACAAACAGGCATCGAACCCAAAGGCCGGCATAACACGAAGTTGAGAAGAACATCTGACGTCGCTATCAGGCATATGTTAAACAAATAAGCATCGAATTTGATGGCCGACTCAACCCGAAGTTGAGAAGAACATACGACCTTGCTGCCAGGCATTAGTTAAACAAACAGGAATCGAACCCGAAGGTCGGCTCAATCCCGAAGTTGAGAAGAACATCTGACCTAGTCGCCAGGCATCTGTTAAACAAACAGGCATCGAACCCAAAGGTCGATTCAACCCGAAGTCGAGAAGAACATCTGACCTCGCCGTCAGGCATCTATTAAACAAAAAGGTGTGGAACCCGAAGGCTGGCTCAAACCGATGTTGAGAAGAACAACTGAGCTTGCCGTCAGGCATCTGTTAAACAAACAGGCATCAAACCCGAAGGCCGTCTCAACCCTTAGTTGAGAAGAACATATGACCTTGCTGTCAAACATCTGTTAAACAAACAGGTATCGAACCCGAAATCCGGCTCATCATGAAGTTGAGAGGAACATCTGACCTCCCCATCAGGCATTAGTTAAACAAACAGGCATCGAACCCGAAGGCCAACACAACACGAAGTTGAGAAGAACATCTGACCTCGCCGTCAGGCATCTATTAAACAAATAGGCATCGAACCCGAAGGTCGGGTCAACATGAAGTTGAGAGGAATTTTTGACTTCACTGTCAAGCATCTGTTAAACAAACAGACATCAAATCTGAAGGCCGGCTCAACCCGATATTGAGAAGAACATCTGACCTCACCATCAGGCATCTGTTAAACAAACCTGCATCGAACCCGAAGGGCGGGTCAACCCAAAGTTAATTAGAACATCTGACCTCACCGTCAATCATCTGTTAAACAAACAGACATCGAACCCGAAGGTCGGCTTAACATGAAGTTGAGAGGAATATTTGACTTCACTGTCAAGCATCTGTGAAACAAATATGCATCGAACCCGAAGGCCGGCTCAACACGAAGTTGATAGGAACATCTAACCTCGCCATCAATCATCTGTTAAACAAACAGACATCGAACCCGAAGGTCGGTACAACATGAAGTTGAGAGGAATATTTGAGTTCACTGTCAAGTATCTGTTAAAGAAGCAGGCATCAAATCTGAAGGCCGGCTCAACACGAAGTTGAGAGGAACATCTGAGCTCGCTGCCAGGCATCTGTTAAACAAACATGCATCGAACCTGAAGGTCGGCACAACATGAAGTTGAGAGGAACATTTGAGTTCATTGTCAAGCATCTGTTAAACAAACAGGCATCAAATCCGAAGGCTGTCTCAATCTTTAATTGAGAAGAACATCTGACCTCGACGTCAAACATCTGTTAAACAAACAGGCATCGAACCCGAAGGCCGGCTCAACTTGAAGTTGAGAGGAACATTTGACCTCCCTATCAGGAATTAGTTAAACAAACAAGCATCAAACCCGAAGGTCGGCTCAACCCGAAATTGAGAAGAACATCCGACCTCACTGCCAAGCATTAGATAAACAAACAGGAATCAAACCCGAAGGCCGGTTCAACCCGAAGTTGAGAAGAACATCTGACCTAGGCGTCAGACATCTGTTAAACAACTAGGCATCTAACCCAAAGGCCAGCTCAACCCGAAGTTGAGAAGAACATCTGACCTCACTGTCAGGCATCTGTTAAACAAAAAGGTGTGGAACCTGAAGGCCGGCTCAACCCGAAATTGAGAAGAACATCTCACCTCGCCGTCAAGCATCTGTTAAACAAACAGGCATCCAACCTGAAGGTTGGCTCAACATGAAGTTGAGAGGAACATTTGACTTCACTGTCAAGCATCTATTAAACAAACAGGCATCAAATTCGAAGGTCGGCTCAACCCGAAGTTGAGAAGAACATCTGACCTCACCGTCAGACATCTCTTAAACAAACAGGCATCGAACCCGAAGGGCGGCTCAAGCCGAAGTTGATAAGAACATTAGACCTCGCCGTCAGGCATCTCTTAAACAAACAGACATCAAACTCGAAGGTCGGCTCAACACGAAGTTGAGAAGAACATCTGACCTCGCCGTCAGGCATCTATTAAACAAACAGGCATTGAACTTGAAGGTCGGCTCAACATGAAGTTGAGAGGAAAATTTGACTTCACTGTCAAGCATCTGTTAAACAAACAGGCATCAAATCCGAAGGCCGGCTCAACCCGAAGTTGAGAAGAACATCTGACCTCACCGTCGGGCATCTGTTAAACAAACAGGCATCGAACCCGAAGGGCGGCTCAACCCGAAGTTGAGAAGAACATCTGACCTCGCCGTTAGGCATCTGTTAAACAAACAGGCATCGAACCCGAAGGGCGGCTCAACCCGAAGTTGATAAGAATATCTGACTTCGCCGTGAGGCATCTGTTAAACAAACAGGCATCAAACCAGAAGGGCGACTCAATCCGAAGTTGATAAGAACATCTGACTTCGCTGTCAGGCATCTGTCAAACAAACAGGCATCGAACCCGAAGGCCGGCTCAACCTGAAGTTGATAAGAACATATGACCTCGCCGTCAGGAATCTCTTAAATAAACAGACATCGAACCCGAAGGGAGGCTCAACCCAAAGTTGATAAGAAAATCTGACTTCGCCGTCAGGCATCTGTTAAACAAACAGGCATCGAACATGAAGGTCGGCTCAACATGTAGTTGAGAGGAACATTTGACTTCACTGTCAAGCATCTGTTAAACAAACAGGCATCAAATCCGAAGGCCGCCTCAACCCGAAGTTGAGAAGAAGATATGACCTCACCATTAGGCACCTGTTAAACAAAAAGGCATCAAACCCGAAGGCCGGCTCAACTTGAATTGAGAGGAACATCTGACCTCCCCACCAGGCATTAGTTAAACAAACAGGGATCGAACCCGAAGGCCGGCATAACACGAAGTTGAGAAGAACATCTGACGTCGCTATCAGGCATATGTTAAACAAATAAGCATCGATTTTGATGGCCGACTCAACCCGAAGTTGAGAAGAACATACGACCTTGCTGCCAGGCATTAGTTAAACAAACAGGAATCGAACCCGAAGGTCGGCTCAATCCCGAAGTTGAGAAGAACATCTGACCTAGTCGCCAGGCATCTGTTAAACAAACAGGCATCGAACCCAAAGGTCGATTCAACCCGAAGTCGAGAAGAACATCTGACCTCGCCGTCAGGCATCTATTAAACAAAAAGGTGTGGAACCCGAAGGCTGGCTCAAACCGATGTTGAGAAGAACAACTGAGCTTGCCGTCAGGCATCTGTTAAACAAACAGGCATCAAACCCGAAGGCCGTCTCAACCCTTAGTTGAGAAGAACATATGACCTCGCTGTCAAACATCTGTTAAACAAACAGGTATCGAACCCGAAATCCGGCTCATCATGAAGTTGAGAGGAACATCTGACCTCCCCATCAGGCATTAGTTAAACAAACAGGCATCGAACCCGAAGGCCAACACAACACGAAGTTGAGAAGAACATCTGACCTCGCCGTCAGGCATCTATTAAACAAATAGGCATCGAACCCGAAGGTCGGGTCAACATGAAGTTGAGAGGAATTTTTGACTTCACTGTCAAGCATCTGTTAAACAAACAGACATCAAATCTGAAGGCCGGCTCAACCCGATATTGAGAAGAACATCTGACCTCACCATCAGGCATCTGTTAAACAAACCTGCATCGAACCCGAAGGGCGGGTCAACCCAAAGTTAATTAGAACATCTGACCTCACCGTCAATCATCTGTTAAACAAACAGACATCGAACCCGAAGGTCGGCTTAACATGAAGTTGAGAGGAATATTTGACTTCACTGTCAAGCATCTGTGAAACAAACATGCATCGAACCCGAAGGCCGGCTCAACACGAAGTTGATAGGAACATCTAACCTCGCCATCTGTCATCTGTTAAACAAACAGACATCGAACCCGAAGGTCGGTACAACATGAAGTTGAGAGGAATATTTGAGTTCACTGTCAAGTATCTGTTAAAGAAGCAGGCATCAAATCTGAAGGCCGGCTCAACACGAAGTTGAGAGGAACATCTGAGCTCGCTGCCAGGCATCTGTTAAACAAACATGCATCGAAGCTGAAGGTCGGCACAACATGAAGTTGAGAGGAACATTTGAGTTCATTGTCAAGCATCTGTTAAACAAACAGGCATCAAATCCGAAGGCTGTCTCAATCTTTAATTGAGAAGAACATCTGACCTCGACGTCAAACATCTGTTAAACAAACAGGCATCGAACCCGAAGGCCGGCTCAACTTGAAGTTGAGAGGAACATTTGACCTCCCCATCAGGAATTAGTTAAACAAACAAGCATCAAACCCGAAGGTCGGCTCAACCCGAAATTGAGAAGAACATCCGACCTCACTGCCAAGCATTAGATAAACAAACAGGAATCAAACCCGAAGGCCGGTTCAACCCGAAGTTGAGAAGAACATCTGACCTAGGCGTCAGACATCTGTTAAACAACTAGGCATCTAACCCAAAGGCCAGCTCAACCCGAAGTTGAGAAGAACATCTGACCTCAATGTCAGGCATCTGTTAAACAAAAAGGTGTGGAACCCGAAGGCCGGCTCAACCCGAAATTGAGAAGAACATCTCACCTCGCCGTCAAGCATCTGTTAAACAAACAGGCATCCAACCTGAAGGTTGGCTCAACATGAAGTTGAGAGGAACATTTGACTTCACTGTCAAGCATCTATTAAACAAACAGGCATCAAATTCGAAGGTCGGCTCAACCCGAAGTTGAGAAGAACATCTGACCTCACCGTCAGGCATCTCTTAAACAAACAGGCATCGAACCCGAAGAGCGGCTCAAGCCGAAGTTGATAAGAACATTAGACCTCGCCGTCAGGCATCTCTTAAACAAACAGACATCAAACTCGAAGGTCGGCTCAACACGAAGTTGAGAAGAACATCTGACCTCGCCGTCAGGCATCTATTAAACAAACAGGCATTGAACTTGAAGGTCGGCTCAACATGAAGTTGAGAGGAAAATTTGACTTCACTGTCAAGCATCTGTTAAACAAACAGGCATCAAATCCGAAGGCCGGCTCAACCCGAAGTTGAGAAGAACATCTGACCTCACCGTCGGGCATCTGTTAAACAAACAGGCATCGAACCCGAAGGGCGGCTCAACCCGAAGTTGAGAAGAACATCTGACCTCACCGTTAGGCATCTGTTAAACAAACAGGCATCGAACCCGAAGGGCGGCTCAACCCGAAGTTGATAAGAATATCTGACTTCGCCGTGAGGCATCTGTTAAACAAACAGGCATCGAACCCGAAGGGCGACTCAATCTGAAGTTGATAAGAACATCTGACTTCGCTGTCAGGCATCTGTCAAACAAACAGGCATCGAACCCGAAGGCCGGCTCAACCTGAAGTTGATAAGATCATATGACCTCGCCGTCAGGAATCTCTTAAATAAACAGACATCGAACCCGAAGGGAGGCTCAACCCAAAGTTGATAAGAAAATCTGACTTCGCCGTCAGGCATCTGTTAAACAAACAGGCATTGAAAATGAAGGTCGGCTCAACATGTAGTTGAGAGGAACATTTGACTTCACTATCAAGCATCTGTTAAATAAACAGGCATCAAATCCGAAGGCCGGCTCAACCCGAAGTTGAGAAGAAGATCTGACCTAACAATTAGGCACCTGTTAAACAAAAAGGCATCAAACCCGAAGGCCGGCTCAACTTGAATTGAGAGGAACATCTGACCTCCCCACCAGGCAATAGTTAAACAAACAGGCATCGAACCCGAAGGCCGGCATAACACGAAGTTGAGAAGAACATCTGACATCGCTATCAGGCATATGTTAAACAAACAAGCATCAAATTTGACGGCCGACTCAACCCGAAGTTGAGAAGAACATACGACCTTGCTGCCAGGCATTAGTTAAACAAACAGGAATCGAACCCGAAGGTCGGCTCAATCCCGAAGTTGAGAAGAACATCTGACCTAGTCGCCAGGCATCTGTTAAACAAACAGGCATCGAACCCAAAGGTCGATTCAACCCGAAGTCGAGAAGAACATCTGACCTCGTCGTCAGGCATCTGTTAAACAAAAAGGTGTGGAACCCGAAGGCTGGCTCAAACCGATGTTGAGAAGAACAACTGAGCTTGCCGTCAGGCATCTGTTAAACAAACAGGCATCAAACCCGAAGGCCGTCTCAACCCTTAGTTGAGAAGAACATATGACCTCGCTGTCAAACATCTGTTAAACAAACAGGTATCGAACCCGAAATCCGGCTCACCATGAAGTTGAGAGGAACATCTGACCTCCCCATCAAGCATTAGTTAAACAAACAGGCATCAAACCCGAAGGCCGACACAACACGAAGTTGATAAGAACATCTGACCTCGCCGTCAGGCATCTATTAAACAAATAGGCATCGAACCCGAAGGTCGGGTCAACATGAAGTTGAGAGGAATTTTTGACTTCACTGTCAAGCATCTGTTAAACAAACAGACATCAAATCTGAAGGCCGGCTCAACCCGATATTGAGAAGAACATCTGACCTCACCATCAGGCATCTGTTAAACAAACATGCATCGAACCCGAAGGGCGGGTCAACCCGAAGTTAATTAGAACATCTGACCTCACCGTCAATCATCTGTTAAACAAACAGACATCGAACCCGAAGGTCGGCTCAACATGAAGTTGAGAGGAATATTTGACTTCACTGTCAAGCATCTGTGAAACAAACATGCATCGAACCCGAAGGCCGGCTCAACACGAAGTTGATAGGAACATCTAACCTCGCCATCAGTCATCTGTTACACAAACAGACATCGAACCCGAAGGTCAGTACAACATGAAGTTGAGAGGAATATTTGAGTTCACTGTCAAGTATCTGTTAAAGAAGCAGGCATCAAATCTGAAGGCCGACTCAACACGAAGTTGAGAGGAACATCTGACCTCGCTGCCAGGCATCTGTTAAACAAACATGCATCGAACCTGAAGGTCGGCACAACATGAAGTTGAGAGGAACATTTGAGTTCATTGTCAAGCATCTGTTAAACAAACAGGCATCAAATCCGAAGGCTGACTCAATCTTTAATTGAGAAGAACATCTGACCTCGACGTCAAACATCTGTTAAACAAACAGGCATCGAACCCGAAGGCCGGCTCAACTTGAAGTTGAAAGGAACATTTGACCTCCCCATCAGGAATTAGTTAAACAATCAAGCATCAAACCCGAAGGCCGACTCAACCCGAAGTTGAGAAGAACATCCGACCTCACTGCCAAGCATTAGATAAACAAACAGGAATCAAACCCGAAGGCCGGTTCAACCCGAAGTTTAGAAGAACATCTGACCTAGGCGCCAGACATCTGTTAAACAAACAGGCATCGAACCCAAAGGCCAGCTCAACCCGAAGTTGAGAAGAACATCTGACCTCACTGTTAGGCATCTGTTAAACAAAAAGGTGTGGAACCCGAAGGCCGACTCAACCCGAAATTGAGAAGAACATCTCACCTCGCCGTCAAGCATCTGTTTAACAAACAGGCATCGAACCTGAAGGTTGGCTCAACATGAAGTTGAGAGGTACATTTGACTTCATTGTCAAGCATCTATTAAACAAACAGGCATCAAATTCGAAGGCCGGCTCAACCCGAAGTTGAGAAGAACATCTGACCTCACCGTCAGGCATCTGTTAAACAAACAGGCATCGAACCCGAAGGGCGGTTCAAGCCGAAGTTGATAAGAACATTAGACCTCGCCGTCAGGCATCTCTTAAACAAACATACATCAAACCCGAAGGTCGGCTCAACACGAAGTTGAGAGGAACATCTGACCTCGCCGTCAGGCATCTATTAAACAAACAGGCATCGAACTTGAAGGTCGGCTCAACATGAAGTTAAAAGTAAAATTTGACTTCACTGTCAAGCATCTGTTAAACAAACAGGCATCAAATCCGAAGGCCGGCTCAACCAGAAGTTGAGAAGAACACCTGACCTCACCGTCGGGCATCTGTTAAACAAATAGGCATCGAACCCGAAGGGCGGCTCAACCCGAAGTTGATAAGAATATCTGACTTCGCCGTTAGGCATCTGTTAAACAAACAGGCATCGAACCCGAAGGCCGACTCAACCCGAAGTTGATAAGAACATCTGACCTTGCCCTCAGGCATCTGTCAAACAAACAGGCATCGAACCTGAAAGCCGGCTCAACCTGAAGATGATAAGAACATCTGACCTCGCCATCAGGAATCTCTTAAATAAACAGACATCGAACCCGAAAGGAGGCTCAACCCAAAGTTGATAAGAACATCTGACTTCGCCGTCAGGCATCTGTTAAACAAACAGGCATCGAACATGAAGGTCGGCTCAACATGTAGTTGAGAGGAACATTTGACTTCACTGTCAAGCATATGTTAAACAAACAGGCATCAAATCCGAAGGCCGGCTCAACCCGAAGTTAAGAAGAACATCTGACCTCACTGTCAGGCATCTGTTAAACAAAAAGGCATCGAACCCGAAGGCCGGATCAACTTGAATTGAGAGGAACATCTGACCTCCCCACCAGGCATTAGTTAAACAAACATACATCGAACCCGAAGGCCGGCATAACACGAAGTTGAGAAGAACATCTAACGTCGCTGTCAGGCATATGTTAAACAAACAAGCATCGAATTTGATGGCCGACTCAACCCGAAGTTGAGAAGAACATACGACCTCGCTGCCAGGCATTAGTTAAACAAACAGGAATCGAACCCGAAGGTCGGCTCAATCCCGAAGTTGAGAAGAACATCTGACCTAGTCGTCAGGCATCCGTTAAACAAACAGGCATCGAACCCAAAGGTCGAGTCAACCCGAAGTCGAGAAGAACATCTGACCTCGCCGTCAGGCATCTGTTAAACAAAAAGGAGTGGAACCCGAAGGCTGGCTCAACCCAATGTTGAGAAGAACAACTGAGCTTGCCGTCACGCATCTGTTAAACACACAGGCATCAAACCCGAAGGCCGTCTCAACCCTTAGTTGAGAAGAACATCTGACCTTGCTGTCAAACATCTATTAAACAAACAGGTATCGAACCCGAAATCCAGCTCATCATGAAGTTGAGAGGAACATCTGACCTCCCCATCAGGCATTAGTTAAACAAACAGGCATCGAACCCGAAGGCCGACACAACACGAAGTTGAGAAGAACATCTGACCTCTCCGTCAGGCATCTATTAAACAAATAGGCATCGAACCCGAAGGTCGGGTCAACATGAAGTTGAGAGGAATATTTGACTTCACTGTCAAGCATCTGTTAAACAAACAGGCATCAAATCTGAAGGCCGGCTCAACCCGAAGTTGAAAAGAACATCTGACCTCACCATTATGCATCTGTTAAACAAACACGCATCGAACCCGAAGAGCGGGTCAACCCGAAGTTGATAAGAACATCTGACCTCACCGTCAGGCTTCTGTTAAATAAATAGACATCGAACTGGATGGTCGGCTCAACATGATGTTGAGAGGAATATTTGACTTCACTGTCAAGAATCTGTTAAACAAGCAGGCATCAAATCCGAAGGCCGGCTCAACACGAAGTTGAGAGGAACATCTGACCTCGCTGTCAGGCATTTGTTAAATAAACATGCATCAAACCTGAAGTTCGGCTCAACATGAAGTTGAGAGGAACATTTGAGTTCACTACCAAGCATCTGTTAAACAAACATGCATCAAATCCGAAGGCCGACTCAACCCGAAGTTGAGAAGAACATCTTACCTCACCGCCAGACATCTGTTAAACAAACAGGCATCGAACCTGAATGGCGGATCAACCCGAAGTTGATAAGAACGTTAGACCTCTCCGTCAGGCATCTGTTAAACAAACAGGAATCGAACCTGAAGGCCGGCTCCACTTGAAGTTGAGAGCAACATCTGAACTCCCCATCAGGCATTAGTTAAACAAACAAGCATCAAATCCGAAGGCCGACACAACCCGAAGTTGAGAAGAACATCCGACCTCGCTGCCAGACATTAGTTAAACAAACAGGAATCGATCCTGAAGGCCGGCTGAAACCGAAGTTGAGAAGAACATCTGACCTAGCCGCCAGACATCTGTTAAACAAACAGGCATCGAACCCAAAGGCCGGCTTAACCTGAAGTTGAGAAGAACATCTGACCTCTCTATCAGGCATCTGTTAAACAAAAAGGTGTGGAACCCGAAGGTCGGCTCAACCCGAAATTGAGAAGAACATCTCACCACGCCGTCAAGCATTTGTTAAACAAACAGGCATCGAACTTGAAGGTTGGCTCAATATGAAGTTGAGAGGAACATTTGACTTCATTGTCAAGCTTCTATTAAACAAACAAGCATCAAATCCGAAGGCCGGCTCAACCCGAAATTGAGAAGAACATCTGACCTCATCGTCAAGCATCTGTTAAACAAACAGGCATCGAACCCAAAGGGCGGCTCAACTCGAAGTTGATAAGAACATTAGACCTCGCCGTCAGGCATCTCTTAAACAAACAGGCATCGAACCCGAAGGTCGGCTCAACACGAAGTTGAGAGAAACATCTGACCTCGCCGTCAGGCATCTATTAAACAAACAGGCATCAAACTTGAAGGTCGGCTCAACATGAAGTTGAGAGGAATATTTGACTTCACTGTCAAGCATCTGTTAAATAAAAAGGCATCAAATCCGAAGGCCGGCTCAACCCGAAGTTGAGAAGAACATCTGACCTCACCATCATGCATTTGTTAAACAAACATGCATCGAACCCGAAGAGCGGGTCAACCCGAAGTTGATAAGAACATCTGACCTCACCATCAGGCATCTGTTAACCAAACAGACATCGAACCAGAAGGTCGGCTCAACATGAAGTTGAGAGGAATATTTGACTTCACTATCAAGAATCTGTTAAACAAGAAGGTAACAAATCCGAAGGCCGGCTCAACACGAAGTTGAGAGGAACATCTGACCTCGCCGTCAGGCATCTGTTAAATAAACATGCATCGAACCTGAAGGTCGGCTCAACATGAAGTTGAGAGGAACATTTGAGTTCACTGTCAAGCATCTGTTAAACAAACAGGCATCAAATCCGAAGGCCGACTCAATCCGAAGTTGAGAAGAACATCTGACCTCACTGTCAGGCATCTGTTAAACAAACAGGCATCGAACCTGAAGGGCGGATCAACCCGAAGTTGATAAGAACATTAGACCTCTCCGTCAGGCATCTGTTAAACAAACAGGCATCGAAGCCGAAGGCCGGCTCAGCCCGTAGTTGAGAACAACATTTGACATCGTCGTCAGGCACCTATTAAATAAACAGGCATCGAACCCGAAGGCTGTCTCAATCCTTAATTGAGAAAAACATCTGACCTCGACGTCAAACATCCGTTAAACAAACAGGAATCGAACCTGAAGGCCGGCTCAACTTGAAGTTGAGAGGAAAATTTGACCTCCCCATCAGGCATTAGTTACACAAGCAAGCATCAAATCCGAAGGCCGACTCAACCCGAAGTTGAGAAGAACATCCGACCTTGCTGCCAGGCATTAGTTAAACAAACAGGAATCGAACCCGAAGGCCGACTGAACCCGATGTTGAGAAGAACATCTGACCTATCCGCCAGACATCTGTTAAACAAAAAGGTGTAGAACCCGAAGGCTGGCTTAACCCGATGTTGAGAAGAACAACTGAGCTTGCCGTCAGGCATCTGTTAAACAAACAGGCATCAAACCTGAAGGCCGTCTCAACCCTTAGTTGAGAAAAACATCTGACCTCGCTGTCAAACATCTGTTAAACAAACAGGTATCGAACCCGAAATCCGGCTCATCATGAAGTTGAGAGGAACATCTGACCTCCCCATCAGGCATTAGTTAAACAAACAGGCATCGAACCCGAAGGCCGGGTCAACATGAAGTTGAGAGGAATATTTGACGTCACTGTCAAGCATCTTTTAAATAAACAGGCATCAAATCCGAAGGTCGGCTCAACCCGAAGATGAGAAGAACATATGACCTCACCATCAGGAATCTGTTAAACAAACATGCATCGAACCCGAAGGGCGGGTCAACCCGAAGTTGATAAGAACATCTGACCTCACCCTCAGTCATCTTTTAAACAAACAGACATCGAACCCGAAGGTCGGTGCAACATGAAGTTGAGAGGAATATGTGACTTCGCTGTCAAGCATCTGTTAAACAAACAGGTATCAAACCCAAAGGCCGGCTCAACACAAAGTTGAGAGGAACATCTGACTTCGCCATCAGGCATTCGTTAAAGAAACAGGCATCGAACCCGAAGGCCGATACAACACGAAGTTTAGAAGAACATCTGACCTCGTCGTCAGGCATCTGTTAAACAAATAGGCATCGAACCCGAAGGTCGGCTCAACATGAAGTTGAGAGGAATATTTGACTTCACTGTCAAGCATCTGTTAAACAAACAGGCATCAAATCCGAAGGCCGGCTCAACCCGAAGTTGAGAAGAACATCTGACCTCACCATTATGCATCTGTTAAACAAACATGCATCGAACCCGAAGAGCGGGTCAACCCGAAGTTGATAAGAACATCTGACCTCACCGTCAGGCTTCTGTTAAATAAATAGACATCGAACCCGAAGGTCGGCTCAACATGAAGTTGAGAGGAATATTTGACTTCACTGTCAAGAATCTGTTAAACAAGCAGGTGTTGCACCCCAAAATTTGACCAACAATTATTTATCCATTGAGTGTTTGAAAGTTGATACCTTCATCAGAAAGTTCAAGAGATCCTCAGAGGAATTGGTGGAAACCAGGGTTGTGTGCTTCATAGCTTGAGAGTTGTAGGTGCTCCTCAGATGATTCTGAGACTTTGAGAATGAACTAGATGTTTTGAGAAAGCTTATGAGATGTCTTGATAGCCATCATGAAGCCCAGAGAGGTCATTATGCAAGAACTCAGAAGATTCAACCATGAATGGTAGAATTAGGGTTTTGACTGGGTCAACCCTAGGATAACTGAAAATTTGAAGAAGGTTGAGACCTAATCCAAGGGCCATGAGATCATGGAATGATGCATAGAGATGTTATAAAGATGATTCCTAGACCAACTCATCATGATTGAGGAGTTTGAGAAGTTTCAAGTCAGGGTTTCCAAGGATTGTCAGTGAAAAAACCCTAATTTGATCCCTATCTTCCAGGCAGTTTTAGCTCTAGATATGATTGATATCTCATCTTCCCCACAACATTAATGTTGTAGAGCTTGTTCTTAGCTTTAATTTGAGTGGTGGAAGTCCTTGATAGGAGTTACAGAGCTCAAGTTATGGTTTTGACAAATTACAGGTCAGCAGAGGTATGTGAATCTGGGTCCTTGAAGGTCACCCAACTTGCAGACAACTTTTGCCCTAGTAGGATGATTCCTATGATCTCTTGGTCAACATGAATGTTGGAGGGAATCTTCTTAGCTTTAATTTGAGTGGTAGAAGTCCTTGATAGGATTTGTAGAACTCAACTTATGGTTTGAACAAGACAGGGGTATTTTGGTCATTTGTCAGTTATAGGTCATTTTTAAGCAAATGCCATATCTCCTATTTCCAAGCCTCAAATGGAAAAACTCAAAACATGAAAGTTGTTCAAAATGTGATTTTAAGGCTAGATAAGATGTTGTGAGAGTTTGAAGAAGCTTGGAGCATGGATATTTTAAAATGGTCAAAATGACTTGAAAAAGGCTTATAAGTTAAAAAAGTTGAAATTGGATTTTGGTTTGAGAGATCTACAAATCCAAAATGGGGCATATGATAGATGATTTTGATTGGAAACAACATTTTGGAAACAATGGTTTATCCATATTTTTGAGTTTAGGCTTAAAAATTGGACTTCCTTTGTAAATTTGTTTCTTGCACTTTAAGGTACCATGAGAAATTGTTTGCCAAAGCCTTAATTTTGCATAAAATGCCTTGTTCTCACATATATATCTCATATAAGGGTATTTTGAAGACTTATCATGAGTTTTATGAGATTTACTAAAAATAGTATTTTTGAATTTCTCATTACGTGAGAAGTTCTAGAACTTCCTTGGAAGCTTCTCATATGTTCTAGATCTTTCCTTTCACTTCCATAAATACCCAAGGGTGAGATCATGCCAGGGTTGGTGATTCTAGTTGCTTGCAAATCATACTTTCATCTCATAACTCCAAAATTGCATTTTGATTCCCATCTCTCCCAAACTCCATTGTTTGTGCTAGCTATCATCATCATCATCATTCTCCATTGTTGTGGATTGAAAAGCAAGAAAAAGGCACATCAAATCGTGGCTGGATTGTGAGTTCTTCTCCATCACTCCAAGAGGCGTGAAGCTTCAAATTGGCATTTTCAAGAGGTGTAAACACGAGTTCTCTTCACCAGCATCATCACCATCATATAAAGATCATTTGGCACCATTGGCAAGGGCTGAAACAAGGCATAGCAACCATCACCATATCCAATTGGTAAGAATACGTTTTGATTCGAATCACCATAATTATGCATGGTTAGGGCTAGTTATTGTGATATTCATGATAGAGACAACTTAAGGATCATTTATGGTGAGTTTAAGGTCAATCCATGGAGTTTCGAAATGTGACATCAATTCTTGGTTGATCAAGAAAGCTTGAAATATGAGGTTTTAATGCATGTATCATAGTTTAGTATACTCATGGAAGCAAGAGGAACACATTGGTATAATTATTTTAAAGGTTTGTTAGAGTTGAAAAGTAAGGTTTCATGGTGGTACCCATGCCTTGTTGTTGTCGGTTTGAATGTTAGAGAGAGATTCAAGATGAGATAAAGCCATGGCTGTGTAGAGGGCGAGAAGAGGATCATTTTTGGTTTTAATTTCGTGCTGTTTCATGGCTTGAGGAGGGAGAACGGATCGTTGGAAGTTTCATGCATGAAATGGAGTTTTCATGAAGGTTAGGGTTTCTTTGAAGAAGATGAACCACAACCCTTGGATTGGAAAGATATTGTTGACTTGACCAGGATCGGACGGCTGGCATTAAGTCTGAATTTTAATGAGGGTCTTTGGGCTCTCTTCACTTTTCGCACCCCCCTTGATTCCAGGCCCAATGATTTCAACTATCATTTCTTTCTATTTGCACCCCTTCCACTTATTTCTTTCTATTTCGTTTTCATTTTCTTTTTTATTTCATTCATCTTCAAAAATTCATAACTAAATGGAAAATGCATATTTTTAACTCATTCTTTTTTTAACACTTTCCTTAACATGTCTAGAAAATTAAAAAAATATAAAAATTGCATTTTACATTTTTTTCGCATTTTTTCCATATTTTACAAATAAATGCATATTTTGAAGGTTTTATTTCATGCATGATCTTGTAGATTTTTGTTATTACACTTAGAAATAGATTTTTTGCCCATTCTTTTTTGTGGTGATTAATATTGAATTGTAGTATTCCCAGAATTTATTACTAGATTTTTTAGAATAAATTTTGACTAGTTTAGATAATTGAACTTAGGATAGTTTAATTAGGGTTTTTAAGTAGTATACTTGAACTTCAACATTTTATTTTTGGGGTTTTTAGGACAAGTTAGCCTATGGGGAATATATGGGACTTAAGGGTAGTTAAATAGGATCCCCTAGAACTTTTCTAGAATATTGTATGGTATTTTAGTATTTTTCATTGATTTTCTCTTAAATAGCTTTTAAAATAGGATTAATTTTGTGCATGATTTTGTGGAATTTGTTTTAGGACCTTCCTTTAGTCTTTTTAACTCATTCTTTTTTGTGTAATTAGATATTGAATCATAGTATTCCCTGGATTTATTACTAGATTTTTAGATTAAATTTTGATTAGTTTAATTAGGGTAGCATTAGGGTATCCTAATTAGGGTTTAGGTTGTGCATAGGTAAAGAAATTCATTTTCTTTAAATAGTTTTGTCTTGATTTTTGGGTAGAGGCCCATGTGGATGTTATGGGTAGATGTTGTAGGTCCCTTGTGAATAATTTATAGATTTTTCCCCCTTGGTTTAGTATTTTTAGGTATTTTCTGAAGTTGCCTGATGATTTTGTCTGTTCTGTGGTTATCTGTTCATCTCTGGGGTTTATTTTGGGGGATTTGTTGTGGGGTTTGTGTTGTCTTGAAGATTTTGTTGGAGAGCATCATGAAGAGAAGATTGGAGATCAAGACTCAGAGACCCAGAGCTTGGCTTGTTCCCTGTCTGTGAGGTTTGAGATCCTGAAGTTTGAAGGAAGTTCATGGTACTTTCCTGAGGAAGGCACTATGAATGACTTTCATTCTTTCTTCTCACCTCTTTCTTAAGTATCCAATGATGTTGGAGCCAACTTGTGAGTTTAATTTCTCCTGAGGAGGAATGTAAACTGATCACCTGTTGTTGAGCCACATGGGATACACCTCCTAAGTGGAAGCCTCCTAGTACTTTCCTGAGGAAGGTCCTATGGGTCTATTCACTTAGTTCCATTAGTTTATCTAGGATTTCTCAAGTATCCAATGATGTTGGAGCCAACTTGTGAGTTTAATTTCTCCTGAGGAGGAATGTAAACTGATCACAGTTGTTGAGCCACATAGGATACAACTCCTAAGTGGAAGCCTCCTAGTACTTTCCTGAGGAAGGTCCTATGAGTCTATTCACTTAGTTCCACTAGTTCAGATAGGATTTCCTAAATATCTAGTGATGTTGGAGCCTGCTTGTGAGTTTAATTTCTCCTGAGGAGGAATGTAAACTGATCACAGTGGTTGAGCCACATAGGGTATGACTCCTGAGTATACACCTCCTAGTGCTTTCCTGAGGAAGACACTATGAGTCTGCTTACTTAGCTCCCTTTCTTTGGTAAGCTTGAGGACTGGGATTGTTTTCCTTTGGTTAGGTTTGCTTTAGGGCTTTGCTTAGATTTGATTCAGATTCTGTGTTAGGGTTAGGATTAGAGAGTAGATGATTCTTTCCCAAGTGTGCTTTGTTTGCCTGATGGCACTTCATTTCCTTTATCTGTCCATTGCTTGATAGCATGTTGTTTATTTTCAGTATGATTACTGTTATTTCATGACTGGCTTGAGGTCGAGACGAGCTTGTGGAGGCTGAAGCCCCACACACATTTCCTCCCTCACTTGCATTGCATGCATTTTACTGTTAAAGCTGATGCTTTTGTCTGTTTTGGTGTATCATTGATATGATCCCTTAGGACTCTCATTTCCTCTGATGAGGATTTGATGATAGACTTTTAGGTTGAAACCTATGCATGACAACATCTAGGAGTTCCCTGTTCAAACCTCAACCATAGGATGAATCCATGGCATGACAACAGTAGGACTTGATAGTCTCCCTCCTAGTTGGGCCTGTTCTCTTCTCATCTCGAAGCAGTTTAAGATACAGTAATCATGAATGATTTCTTTCGTACGTTACGAGCCTTAAGCTATCTGAGAAAGGATGCATTCGCTCTCAGGTCATAGTCTCTAGTGCGGTTAAGATCGCAAACACAATAAAAAACACTTCTTTCAGGAGATAACCCGTAGTTTCCCGAACTACGTTTGCTCTGATCTTTCATACCAGATGAAAGTACGTAGGCATAGGATGCGACGTCCTAGCGAGCAACCTTCCCCATTTTCCCCCCGTAGTTAGCCGAACTACGTTGACTCTGATTTCTCATTCTCTGATGAGAATACGTAGGCATAAAGTGCGACACTTTGCCGAGTCATTTTTCTTTTCTTTTTCAGCCAGCCTTGATAGGTAGATAGATTATAACCAACCCATCCAAGTAAACAAACAAGCGAGGATCCCGTCGAGTACGACGGACGTGAGGGGTGCTAATACCTTCCCCTTGCGTAACCGACTCCCGAACCCAGACAATGGTTGCGACGACCTTGTCTTACCCTTTTTCGTCAGGTTTTTCCGATCGTTTCCTTTCCCGCTCTGAGGGATAAATAACGAAAGGTGGCGACTCTTCTGTATTGCCGGCACCTTATTTTCGCGCAAGCGACAGCTGGCGACTCTGCTGCGGACTGCGATGGTTCCCTATGCGAGTCTCGCCTTAGGTTTTCTTCCTAGCTGTCTGGGTCATCCCCAGCAGCTGGCGACTCTGCTGGGGACCGAACCCAGAGTCTCTGGTTCTCCGGTTCCCTATGAGAGTCAATCCTATCGTTTGTGTGTTTGCTTGTTGGGTTGCATTTATTTATCGCATTTTTACTTCCCGCATTTTATTTCCCGCATTTTATTTCCAGTTTGATATGATTATCTGTGCTGCTGTGGGAGAGGGATGTTACTGTGAGTGAAAAGCCAGACCTGGGCTTGAGTGCACACCTAGATATAGTTGCGGAGAAGTAGTAGACGAACCTGTCTGCTGAGCAGGCATAGTTCCCTACGAAAATCTGCGCTCAGACGAGATTCTTGCAGAGGTGCTCCTTTCCGGTCCTGAGGATCTGAGGGGAGTCCAGACGTGAGGATTGTCGACTCTGGGGACCGATCATTTGGAAGTCAGCTAAGTGAGGCCTCTTCATGACTTGATGATGCCACTCCTTCTGGGAATCGCATCGTCACCCATGAAAGTCTGTGACGCTGATGACCGCATAGGATGTCGTACCTTTGTCCGTGGATTAGGTCCATACCTGTGAGTGGGGTTGGGATATTGCAGGAAACTTTGACCTCCAGACTACCTGGTTTTCTTGACAGTGGATCAGTTATGTTGGTATCAGGGTTCTCGGTGGCAGATTTGTCTGTTCTCGATAGAACAGGCTTTGGTCAGCATATTATCAGCAGTGGTTTGTTCCGGATAGAGCAGATTTTGAGTGGGGTCTGAAGATCTCACCGGCAGTTGTTGTTTGTTCTTGATAGGGCAGATTTTGAGTGGGATCTGAAGATCTCATCAGCAGCTGTGCATTTGTTCTCGAGAGGGCAGATTTTTGATTTGGGGTCTGAAGACTTCATCAGCAGACACTTCTGATCATACATCCCGGGTCCTTATTATCAGGCACCCATTCTTGTCAGGGCAGAATTTTGATCTCGATCCTACCAGATGGTTATTCTCAGCAGATCAGATCAGTGGTTTTACACCGGGGTTTCCTTCTCATCAGTGACTGTTGATACCGAATCTCCACAGCAGCCGCCTGGATATATTGTTGCATGCCTGCATTTTGCATTAGTTTGCATATCCATTTTTGCATCCCATTAGCATGTGTCTGTGCTGCAGGCGCATTTCGTACCCTGATTCTGGTGTCCCGAGCAATATGAGATATTTTCTTCCATGAATGGATCTAGTCTTATCACTGTATTAACACTATGTTGGCACGTTGACACCAGAATTAGGGGTGATCTCCTAAACGTACAGACACCCGTGGCATTAGCATGATTCATCTTGCATGGCAGAAGCCGAGGCTTGTCTTCTAACCCTTGTGTTTGCAGGTTTGATTCAGAATCGAGCAGCTCAGACTAATGGAGCAGGTACAAGCTGAACTGGGGAAAATCCAAAGCCAGCTGGGGCAGGTCATGAATGACATACAGGCAGTGCGTCTGGACCAGCAAGTACTCAGAGAGGAGAATCAGCAGCTGCAGAATCAGTTGAGTTTTCTCATGGGAGTGGTAAGAAGTATGCTAAATAAGGAAAGTGGTCAAGCACCCAAGGAGGAGACCAGAGTGCTTCCTCCGTTACCGTCAGTGCCACCTGTGCTGAAGCCAAGTGGACCTCATAGATCCTCTACACAACATGAAGCTCGAGGCCTGTCTCGTCAGCAGCCGCGCCAAGCATCTCAGAATAACCCTGGAGGTTATAGTCAAAAGAAGAAGCTACTTGATAGAGCTGTGGACCCAATACCTGTGAGTTATGCCCAGCTGTTGCCACTGTTGGTTCAGAATCGTGTTCTCAAGCTTCGGACCTCAGATCCGCCAGATGATGTGTCACCAGACATTGATCTCAGCATGCGTTGTGATTTCCACTCAGGAGCACCAGGGCACCATGTTGAAACGTGCAAGGCTCTCAAGAATAAGATTTAGGACCTGATCGACTCGAGGACAATTAGGCTTGTGCCGGGCGGCATAAGAGCATCGGGAAAGTTCATCCCGTACCCTGTAGAAGAAGTGAATGATTCCACTCCTTTGCCTAAAGCTGAGAAAGATCTTGAATACGTCCCTCAACCTTTGGTGACTGAATCGCCTCGCTCGCAGTTTCTACCTGGATCAAGCTCAAGGACGCAAGCGCCTAAACGAGAGACCGTCGCCATTCAGAAACGACGACCTCTTGCTCCTGGGCGGAAAGAATACCAGCACCAGGATCACAAGAGACCTCGCAACCACGTGGAACAAAGGAATGCTTTTTTCCATCCAGTGCCTGTGCCGTATAGCCAGATTCTTCCACTGTTGATTCAGAATTCCTTGGTGGAACCGAAAGCTCTCAAGCCCGTGCCAGAGCCTTACCCTCCAGGGTACGATCCTCATGCTCAGTGTGGCTACCATGGTGGATCTCCGGGGCATTCAACTGAAGATTGCAAGGCTTTCCAGGCGAAAGTGCAACAATTGATCGACCAAGGGTGTATTTCCTTCCCAGATGGAGTCTTGGTTGTGCGTGACAACCTCTCAGCCGTTTGAGCTCGCAGATTCAGAGGGTTATTTCCAGAAGCCAGTGATCCAGACGGTTAGACGTCCTCAACATTGGCAGTCCTCGGACTTTTTACCATTTTGCATTTGTAGTTTCTTTTCTGTTAGTTACTACTTGCTGTTAAACATTGTATGTTTCGAATGGTAATATTAATAAAGTGACTATGCATTTTTCTGAATTAGTTATGTCGTTGTCACTCATTTACTGCATTGCACTGACACTTGCATTTTATTCACTCCACTTTATCACTATGATTAGCAATGAGCGGAGGGAGGATGATGAAACTGAATACTCGTAACCAATGATCGTATTGCTTTTAGATAAAACTTTGCCGATGACGTACAAGGCATTGTTTCAAATCCCCTAAACACCGGAGAGATAAGGAAGAGAATCCCTTGGTAACCACTTCGAGCCGAGAAGTAGGAGTTTTCTTTCGGACTTTTTAACCCTCGCATCTTAACCCGGGGCAGGGTAGTTGTCAGTTAGCTTGATCGAGCGTTCAAGTCTTATAGAGGAGTGTTGTCCTTCGAGGACCAATCACATCATATTCCTCTCCAGAGGTCGTACCTCATCAACCACAATGGTTAAACCTCACCAATCATGAGTGAGACAGTTACAATCCTTTCGAAGCAATCAAGACAACCAGTGTCGCACGACTTGTTCCAAAAGAAAAAGGAATAAGAAAGCCCGCTAAGTAAAAACTAGAAAGAAAATACTTAGGCAAAAATCAGGGCATCCCGCTGGACTTCAAAAGAAAAATCGAAAAGAACTCAAAAGGAGTCAGTCCAGGCAAAAATTAGGGAATCAAAAATGAATGAAAAAGAAAGGATTATAAAAAAGAAAAATCCTCGAACAAGGACGAAGTCGTGTAGACACAGACGCCGAAAACGAAAAAGGAGTAACTGTCACTCCGAAACACCTTGTGAGTTCTTTAACCAGTTGTTCCCAATGTTCAACATACCTCTCAAAGAGGCGAGCGCTCGACCCAAGTTGACCGAACTTTAGGATCGGAGAACATCACGTAGAAGGGGTGGGTACAAATCATAATTTAAGCCAAATATCCTTTGTTTCACGAACCGTGAACCCGACCACGATACAACCCTTAAAAGACCTAATTGAGGCAGGGTTTATTCCGAAAAGCGCATTACGATAAGGTTGAGTAACCTGACTCCTTCATGATTTGCTAATCATATCCTTATTGCATTTTTCACTGATTACATCAGCACTACGTTTGAACTCTTTGGTTCATTCGTCACTCACTAGCATGACACGTAAATGAGTGACAGTACAACATTTTTCGAAATTTGCATGAACACTGCATTAAAATTACTATTCGTGAATAAACAATTTTAGTTGCAGGTTAGTAGCTGATACGAAGGAACTTAAACAGGGAATAGTCAATCAGGACTGAATCGTCAGAGGTCTGGATCAGAATGGTATGCTGTGGAACCCTGTGAATCTGGGGCAATGACTTCCTGTGAGTTTGGAATTGGTTTGTCTGAGGACAAGTCCCGGAGCATCAGTTGATTATGGGGCAGTTCAGGCAAGAAGCAGTTGGCCGGAAGTGAATCTTCTCGAGACCCAATCAGGGGCAGTTATCCAGAATTCTTGCGGTTTAAGGGCAGATCCCTCCAGTGTTCGATCAGAGCATGTTGAGTCGCTCATCGCTCGTTCAGGGGCAAACTACTTCAGAGGTATTGAAGCCGACCATGCTGAGAGTTGATTAGTGGAGGATGAATCCTTCTGTTGTGCAAATGTTGGGGCAAGCCCTCTGAAAATTGTCTTGTTGCCAGCTGTTTTTGTTCAGAATGAACTATTCCCAAAAGCCGGCTTGAGGCGAGTTGAATTGCGCTGGAGCAAGTTGTTCAAATGAGTTTGTTCACCCTGGCAAGAATTGAGTATCGGGGAATCGTGTCATTACCCTGCCGAAACCTGAACCTTCTGAAGAAGCCTGGCGGTCATTGGATTGCTATCCTACAGCATAACCTGTTACTTGACTCCATGATTGGTAGCCTGTATTCCCTGTGTTGACGTTGTTGAATCAGGATTGTTTCTCAGCAGAGATGTACGGTTTGAGGTTGTTCCCCCTGTACAGTTTGAGACTGCAGCAGATTGAGATGGCGTTTATCCCTCATCAGATTAGGGTCAAGATTGCCCTCAGTAGACCAGGATCGATATCCCCGAAGCAGGGCGAGCCCTCCTTCTCCAGCAGAGTTCAGTAGTCTCTCCTCCGCAGAATCTGAACGCAAGATGGTGAGCATTGATATGTCTCCCCCAGGCAGAGAGGATTCTCGTCCCCAAGCAGACGCATCCTGAAGGAATGTCGCCTCATCAGCTGAGCCAAGCACCGAAGAATGATGTCATCTTTCCCCAGCATCGGGTCACAAGTGTAGATTTCATAGAAGTGTTCGGGTGCCGAGGCTCGTGTTTTCCCAGTAAAGCCGCCGCAGCAGGATTCTTCCCCAGCACCGGGTCACAAGTGCAGGATTCGCAGGAAGTTGTTCGTATACCGAAGGATGTAGTAACTGATGGTGCCAGACTGAGGTCTCCAGCGGAATTGAGATTCCCCACCAGAGTTATGCTCTCTCCCGAAGTTGGATGATTCCCTCTTCCCCAGTAGAGTATGGGGACAGCTGATGTTGTATTCCTCTACAGAATTGTACTCTCTCCCCCGAAGTCAGATGATTCTTTCTTCCCCAGCGGAATTGAAATCCCTCATCAGAGTCGTACTCTCCAGTGAAGTAGAATGATTTCTCTCCCCGGCTGAGTCCGCAGAAAAGCAGAATCCTTGGAAGTTGATCAGATCATGATCAATTTTCCCCAGCAGAGCATGGGGCAGCTAATGTTGTGTTTCCCCAGAGTCGCACTCTCTCCAGCGAAGCAGAATGATTTCTCCTTCCCCAGCCGAGTTTGCAGATGTCCAAGAGAGCCGAGTCCTTGGAAGTTGATCAGATCATGATTGATTTTCCCCAGTGGAATATGGAGCAGCTGAAGTGGTTTTCCCACAGAGTTGTTACCCCCAGAAAAGTAGCCATGGCGGCAGCGCAGTTTATTCCCGCGATTGACATCGTTTTCCTTCAGCAGGTTCGGGTTCTCGTAAAGCTTCGTCCCCTGCAGTAATCAACTGAAGTTGTTTCCCCTGCAGCAGTCCGCGGAAGATCAATTCCCCAGACAGAGTCCGATTGATATTGGCGTGCAGTTTTCTCCTCAGCAGGATGATTCCTCTACCGGAGTAGTTCTTTTCTCCTTGACAGGAGAATCTCCCCTTGGCATTTATGTTGCTGACGGGATCGCATCAGTTGGCATCACTGCATAGCATTTAACGTTGCATAGCATTGTGCATGATTGCATGGCATTTAGCATAAACGCATATCATTCCCACCGTGTGGGGCATAACGCAGAAGCATATGCATCATAAGCATGATCTAGGTCATTATTACTCTTGTCTTACAGGTGTTCCACCAAAAGACCAGTTGCTCAGGACGATTCCTGACGGTCTCCCCCAACGAGGTCGCTTTCTTAAGATGATTCTTAAAGACCCCGGTGTAATCCCCACAGTCACTCGCTCAAGATGATTTTTTTTGAGATCCCCAGCGAAGTCTTCAGTTCGAGATGATTCTTGAATTCCTCAGCAGGGCCGTTTGCTTAAGATGGTTCTTAAGACCTCAGTACAGCTTCCCCAGTTGTTTTCTCAGGATGATTCTTGAGCTCTCCAATAGCGTCCCCAGCAGGAGTTGTCCAGGAAGATTCCTGGATTACCCCGCAGAATAAAGTCTCCGGAAAGGTCAGCAGTTCAGGATGATTCTTGAAGGTGCCCGATGGAGTTGTTTGTTCAAGATGATTCTTGAAGTCCTTAGCAGCGTGATATGTCTGCTCCAACAGTGATGTCTAATCTGAAGATTGACTTCGTAAAACGCCTGAAGGCGATATCAGAAGGTTCCCGTGAGTTCAGATTTCCTTGTTGATGAATCAACGTGTGGCTGAGGACAAGGTTCCAAAGCTTGTGGATATGGCAAAGTGATCCGTGTTGGCCTGAAGACCAAGTCAGTTGTCCTGAGGTGATGATTGATTGCGATCAAGTGAATAGTGTTTCTTCTGACTAAAATCGAAGATGTTTCTCCAGCTGAAGCGGAGTTTTGCCTGAAGGCAAAGTGTTTGAATCCCCGTAGAGTCATGAATGGCTCAGGATACCATTTCTCTGACTGAAGTCACAAATTTCCTAAGCTGAAGCGAAGGTGCCTAAGGGCAAGGTTATCCCCAAGGTCATGAATGACCTAGGATTCACTTTTCGGACTAAAGGCCGAAATATATCCCTGACTGAAGTCACGGATACTCTATAGCAGAGGCGGGGTTGCCTGAAGGCAGATCCATGTATCCTTGAAGGCCAAGGACCATTTCTTCAGACTGAAGTCGAAGATACCTCCTGCAGAGTTGCCGACGGGCAAAGTTTACATCCTTGAAGGTCAAGGATGTTTCTCTAGCTGAAGCTGGAAATAGCCGACGAGCAGGGTTTCATCTATCTTCAAAGATACTTGAAGATTCTCCAGCGGATCTGGAGTGGCCAGGGGCCAGGGTTTCATTCATATTCAAAAATACTTGAAGATTCTCCAGCGGATCTGGAGTGGCCAGGGGCCAGGGTTTTATTCATATTCAGAAATACTTGAAGATTGTTTTCTAGCTGAAGCTGGAAAGGGCCAGGGGCCAGGGTTTCATATATCTTTAACATTGAAGTTCTACGATGGGTCAGTCGTGCAGCAGTATTCCGATGTTTGTCATGGTTCTGAGGGTGAACCCCAAATCAGAGTGTGCTCGGTTAAGTCTCTCATTCCCAGCGGAGTAGTTTCAGATACGCAAGTGTACCTTTTGTTCCATTTACCAGGGGTGAGCCCCAGGTCAGATTGGTTCAGTGTTATGTTTGTCCGGCGGCGAGGTCGGATGTTTGTTCGACGACGAGGTTGAACGTTTGGATTTGACGGCGAGGTTAGATCATCAGTTGTCCGACGGCGAGGTTGGATGTTTGTTCGACGGCGAGGTTGAACGTTTGGATTTGACGGCGAGGTCAGATCATCATTTGTCTGGCGGCGAGGTTGGATGTTTGTTCGACGGCGAGGTTGAACGTTTGGATTTGACGGCGAGGTTAGATCATCAGTTGTCCGGCGGCGAGGTTGGATGTTTGTTCGACGGCGAGGTTGAACGTTTGGATTTGACGGCGAGGTTAGATCATCATTTGTCCAGCGGCGAGGTTGGATGTTTGTTCGACGGCGAGGTTGAACGTTTGGATGTGACGGCGAGGTCAGATCATCATTGGTCCAGCGGCGAGGTTGGATGTTTGTTCGACGGCGAGGTTGAACGTTTGGATTTGACGGCGAGGTCAGATTATGTTTGTTCGACGGCGAGGTTGGATATTTGTTTGACGGCGAGGTCAGACTCTTTGAATCCCCAGTAGGGATGATGTTTGTACGACGGTGATGTCGAGTGTCTCTAAGAGGACGTTTGTTTCCGACGGCGTTGTCAGATTCAGTTTTCCAGCGGCGATGTTGGGCGTGTCAAGGTGATCCAGTCTTCCGACGGCGATGTTAGGTGACGCAGATCCTTTAGTTCTCCAGCGGCGATGCGGGGTATTTTGACAGATTTAGTTCTCCAGCGGCGATGCGGGGTGTTCTGTCAGATGTGTTTCTCCAGCGGCGATGCAGGGTATTCTGTCAGGTGTAGTTCTCCAGCGGCGATGCGGGGTACTTTGTTTAGAGATGTATTTTCTCCAGCGGCGACGCGGGGTATTTTGTTCAGTTTTGTATTCTCTCCAGCGGCGATGCGGGGTATTTTGTTCATTGTTGTATTTTCTCCAGCGGCGATGTTGGATATTTTGGTGATTCAGGTTTAGGTCTCCGGCGGCGATGTTGGGCGCTTGTTTCCCCGAGTTATGGTTGTTCTTGACGGCGATGTCAGATGATTTGGTGTTCCAGCGGAGATGTTGGGCGTTCCTCAGAATCTTGTTTGACGATAATGTCAGGTGGTTTAGTCTTCCAGCGGCGATGTTGGGTGATGTGGTTGTCTGAAGGCAATATCAGAAGAAGTTAACGAGGATAACTGGCGGCGATGTCAGATCAGTATCTCTCCAGCTAGCGGCCGTGCAGCTAGCATTGCAATATTCGAAGATTTGTTCCCCGCAGAGTACCGTGTGCTCGTGCAGTTGGCAAATTTTCGGCTTTACCGATATTCAACCGTCTCGCACCTTGATTGGTTGAGAGCCGTTCGCTTCTCACCCAGTCAGGTTCAAGCCGTTTGAATAGGGGCAGCTGTTGCACCCCAAAATTTGACCAACAATTATTTATCCATTGAGTGTTTGAAAGTTGATACCTTCATCAGAAAGTTCAAGAGATCCTCAGAGGAATTGGTGGAAACCAGGGTTGTGTGCTTCATAGCTTGAGAGTTGTGGGTGCTCCTCAGATGATTCTGAGACTTTGAGAATGAACTAGATGTTTTGAGAAAGCTTATGAGATGTCTTGATAGCCATCATGAAGCCCAGAGAGGTCATTATGCAAAAACTCAGAAGATTCAACCATGAATGGTAGAATTAGGGTTTTGACTGGGTCAACCCTAGGATAACTGAAAATTTGAAGAAGGTTGAGACCTAATCCAAGGGCCATGAGATCATGGAATGATGCATAGAGATGTTATAAAGATGATTCCTAGACCAACTCATCATGATTGAGGAGTTTGAGAAGTTTCAAGTCAGGGTTTCCAAGGATTGTCAGTGAAAAAACCCTAATTTGATCCCTATCTTCCAGGAAGTTTTAGCTCTAGATATGATTGATATCTCATCTTCCCCATAACATTAATGTTGTATAGCTTGTTCTTAGCTTTAATTTGAGTGGTGGAAGTCCTTGATAGGAGTTACAGAGCTCAAGTTATGGTTTTGACAAATTACAGGTCAGCAGAGGTATGTGAATCTGGGTCCTTGAAGGTCACCCAACTTGCAGACAACTTTTGCCCTAGTAGGATGATTCCTATGATCTCTTGGTCAACATGAATGTTGGAGGGCATCTTCTTAGCTTTAATTTGAGTGGTAGAAGTCCTTGATAGGATTTGTAGAACTCAACTTATGGTTTGAACAAGACAGGGGTATTTTGGTCATTTGTCAGTTATAGGTCATTTTTAAGCAAATGCCATATCTCCTATTTCCAAGCCTCAAATGGAAAAACTCAAAACATGAAAGTTGTTCAAAATGTGATTTTAAGGCTAGATAAGGTGTTGTGAGAGTTTGAAGAAGCTTGGAGCATGGATATTTTAAAATGGTCAAAATGACTTGAAAAAGGCTTATAAGTTAAAAAAGTTGAAATTGGATTTTGGTTTGAGAGATCTACAAATCCAAAATGGGGCATATGATAGATGATTTTGATTGGAAACAACATTTTGGAAACAATGGTTTATCCATATTTTTGAGTTTAGGCTTAAAAATTGGACTTCCTTTGTAAATTTGTTTCTTGCACTTTAAGGTACCATGAGAAATTGTTTGCCAAAGCCTTAATTTTGCATAAAATGCCTTGTTCTCACATATATATCTCATATAAGGGTATTTTGAAGACTTATCATGAGTTTTATGAGATTTACTAAAAATAGTATTTTTGAATTTCTCATTACGTGAGAAGTTCTAGAACTTCCTTGGAAGCTTCTCATATGTTCTAGATCTTTCCTTTCACTTCCATAAATACCCAAGGGTGAGATCATGCCAGGGTTGGTGATTCTAGTTGCTTGCAAATCATACTTTCATCTCATAACTCCAAAATTGCATTTTGATTCCCATCTCTCCCAAACTCCATTGTTTGTGCTAGCTATCATCATCATCATCATTCTCCATTGTTGTGGATTGAAAAGCAAGAAAAAGGCACATCAAATCGTGGCTGGATTGTGAGTTCTTCTCCATCACTCCAAGAGGCGTGAAGCTTCAAATTGGCATTTTCAAGAGGTGTAAACACGAGTTCTCTTCACCAGCATCATCACCATCATATAAAGATCATTTGGCACCATTGGCAAGGGCTGAAACAAGGCATAGCAACCATCACCATATCCAATTGGTAAGAATACGTTTTGATTCGAATCACCATAATTATGCATGGTTAGGGCTAGTTATTGTGATATTCATGATAGAGACAACTTAAGGATCATTTATGGTGAGTTTAAGGTCAATCCATGGAGTTTCGAAATGTGACATCAATTCTTGGTTGATCAAGAAAGCTTGAAATATGAGGTTTTAATGCATGTATCATAGTTTAGTATACTCATGGAAGCAAGAGGAACACATTGGTATAATTATTTTTAAGGTTTGTTAGAGTTGAAAAGTAAGGTTTCATGGTGGTACCCATGCCTTGTTGTTGTCGGTTTGAATGTTAGAGAGAGTTTCAAGATGAGATAAAGCCATGGCTGTGTAGAGGGCGAGAAGAGGATCATTTTTGGTTTTAATTTCGTGTTGTTTCATGGCTTGAGGAGGGAGAACGGATCGTTGGAAGTTTCATGCATGAAATGGAGTTTTCATGAAGGTTAGGGTTTCTTTGAAGAAGATGAACCACAACCCTTGGATTGGAAAGATATTGTTGACTTGACCAGGATCGGACGGCTGGCATTAAGTCTGAATTTTAATGAGGGTCTTTGGGCTCTCTTCACTTTTCGCACCCCCCTTGATTCCAGGCCCAATGATTTCAACTATCATTTCTTTCTATTTGCACCCCTTCCACTTATTTCTTTCTATTTCGTTTTCATTTTCTTTTTTATTTCATTCATCTTCAAAAATTCATAACTAAATGGAAAATGCATATTTTTAACTCATTCTTTTTTTAACACTTTCCTTAACATGTCTAGAAAATTAAAAAAATATAAAAATTGCATTTTACATTTTTTTCGCATTTTTTCCATATTTTACAAATAAATGCATATTTTGAAGGTTTTATTTCATGCATGATCTTGTAGATTTTTTTTCTTACACTTAGAAATAGATTTTTTGCCCATTCTTTTTTGTGGTGATTAATATTGAATTGTAGTATTCCCAGAATTTATTACTAGATTTTTTAGAATAAATTTTGACTAGTTTAGATAATTGAACTTAGGATAGTTTAATTAGGGTTTTTAAGTAGTATACTTGAACTTCAACATTTTATTTTTGGGGTTTTTAGGACAAGTTAGCCTATGGGGAATATATGGGATTTAAGGGTAGTTAAATAGGATCCCCTAGAATTTTGCTAGAATATTGTATGGTATTTTAGTATTTTTCATTGATTTTCTCTTAAATAGCTTTTAAAATAGGATTAATTTTGTGCATGATTTTGTGGAATTTGTTTTAGGACCTTCCTTTAGTCTTTTTAACTCATTCTTTTTTGTGTAATTAGATATTGAATCATAGTATTCCCTGGATTTATTACTAGATTTTTAGATTAAATTTTGATTAGTTTAATTAGGGTAGCATTAGGGTATCCTAATTAGGGTTTAGGTTGTGCATAGGTAAAGAAATTCATTTTCTTTAAATAGTTTTGTCTTGATTTTTGGGTAGAGGCCCATGTGGATGTTATGGGTAGATGTTGTAGGTCCCTTGTGAATAATTGATAGATTTTTCCCCCTTGGTTTAGTATTTTTAGGTATTTTCTGAAGTTGCCTGATGATTTTGTCTGTTCTGTGGTTATCTGTTCATCTCTGGGGTTTATTTTGGGGGATTTGTTGTGGGGTTTGTGTTGTCTTGAAGATTTTGTTGGAGAGCATCATGAAGAGAAGATTGGAGATCAAGACTCAGAGACCCAGAGCTTGGCTTGTTCCCTGTCTGTGAGGTTTGAGATCCTGAAGTTTGAAGGAAGTTCATGGTACTTTCCTGAGGAAGGCACTATGAATGACTTTCATTCTTTCTTCTCACCTCTTTCTTAAGTATCCAATGATGTTGGAGCCAACTTGTGAGTTTAATTTCTCCTGAGGAGGAATGTAAACTGATCACCTGTTGTTGAGCCACATGGGATACACCTCCTAAGTGGAAGCCTCCTAGTACTTTCCTGAGGAAGGTCCTATGGGTCTATTCACTTAGTTCCATTAGTTTATCTAGGATTTCTCAAGTATCCAATGATGTTGGAGCCAACTTGTGAGTTTAATTTCTCCTGAGGAGGAATGTAAACTGATCACAGTTGTTGAGCCACATAGGATACAACTCCTAAGTGGAAGCCTCCTAGTACTTTCCTGAGGAAGGTCCTATGAGTCTATTCACTTAGTTCCACTAGTTCAGATAGGATTTCCTAAATATCCAGTGATGTTGGAGCCTGCTTGTGAGTTTAATTTCTCCTGAGGAGGAATGTAAACTGATCACAGTGGTTGAGCCACATAGGGTATGACTCCTGAGTATACACCTCCTAGTGCTTTCCTGAGGAAGACACTATGAGTCTGCTTACTTAGCTCCCTTTCTTTGGTAAGCTTGAAGACTGGGATTGTTTTCCTTTGGTTAGGTTTGCTTTAGGGCTTTGCTTAGATTTGATTCAGATTCTGTGTTAGGGTTAGGATTAGAGAGTAGATGATTCTTACCCAAGTGTGCTTTGTTTGCCTGATGGCACTTCATTTCCTTTATCTGTCCATTGCTTGATAGCATGTTGTTTATTTTCAGTATGATTACTGTTATTTCATGACTGGCTTGAGGTCGAGACGAGCTTGTGGAGGCTGAAGCCCCACACACATTTCCTCCCTCACTTGCATTGCATGCATTTTACTGTTAAAGCTGATGCTTTTGTCTGTTTTGGTGTATCATTGATATGATCCCTTAGGACTCTCATTTCCTCTGATGAGGATTTGATGATAGACTTTTAGGTTGAAACCTATGCATGACAACATCTAGGAGTTCCCTGTTCAAACCTCAACCATAGGATGAATCCATGGCATGACAACAGTAGGACTTGATAGTCTCCCTCCTAGTTGGGCCTGTTCTCTTCTCATCTCGAAGCAGTTTAAGATACAGTAATCATGAATGATTTCTTTCGTACGTTACGAGCCTTAAGCTATCTGAGAAAGGATGCATTCGCTCTCAGGTCATAGTCTCTAGTGCGGTTGAGATCGCAAACACAATAAAAAACACTTCTTTCAGGAGATAACCCGTAGTTTCCCGAACTACGTTTGCTCTGATCTTTCATACCAGATGAAAGTACGTAGGCATAGGATGCGACGTCCTAGCGAGCAACCTTCCCCATTTTCCCCCCGTAGTTAGCCGAACTACGTTGACTCTGATTTCTCATTCTCTGATGAGAATACGTAGGCATAAAGTGCGACACTTTGCCGAGTCATTTTTCTTTTCTTTTTCAGCCAGCCTTGATAGGTAGATAGATTATAACCAACCCATCCAAGTAAACAAACAAGCGAGGATCCCGTCGAGTACGATGGACGTGAGGGGTGCTAATACCTTCCCCTTGCGTAACCGACTCCCGAACCCAGACAATGGTTGCGACGACCTTGTCTTACCCTTTTTCGTCAGGTTTTTCCGATCGTTTCCTTTCCCGCTCTGAGGGATAAATAACGAAAGGTGGCGACTCTTCTGTTTTGCCGGCACCTTATTTTCGCGCAAGCGACAGCAGGCATCAAATCCGAAGGCCGGCTCAACACGAAGTTGAGAAGAACATCTTACCTCACCGCCAGACATCTGTTTAACAAACAGGCATCGAACCTGAAGGGCGGATCAACCCGAAGTTGATAAGAACGTTAGACCTCTCCGTCAGGCATCTGTTAAACAAACAGGAATCGAACCCGAAGGCCGGCTCCACTTGAAGTTGAGAGGAACATCTGACCTCCCCATCAGGCATTAGTTAAACAAACAAGCATCAAATCCGAAGGCCGACTCAACCCGAAGTTGAGAAGAACATCCGACCTCGCTACCAGGCATTAGTTAAACAAACAGGAATCGAACCTGAAGGTCGGCTGAACCCGAAGTTGAGAAGAACATCTGACCTAGCCGCCAGACATCTGTTAAACAAACAGGCATCGAACCCAAAGGCCGGCTTAACCTGAAGTTGAGAAGAACATCTGACCTCGCTATCAGGCATCTGTTAAACAAAAAGGTGTGGAACCCGAAGGCCGGCTCAACCCGAAATTGAGAAGAACATCTCACCGCGCTGTCAAGCATCTGTTAAACAAACAGGCATCGAACCTGAAGGTTGGCTCAATATGAAGTTGAGAGGAACATTTGACTTCACTGTCAAGCTTCTATTAAACAAACAAGCATCAAATCCGAAGGCCGGATCAACCCGAAATTGAGAAGAACATCTGACCTCATCGTCAAGCATCTGTTAAACAAACAGGCATCGAACCCAAAGGGCGGCTCAACCCGAAGTTAATAAGAACATTAGACCTCGCCGTCAGGCATCTCTTAAACAAACAGGCATCGAACCCGAAGGTCGGCTCAACATGAAGTTGAGAGGAATATTTGACTTCACTGTCAAGCATCTGTTAAATAAAAAGGCATCAAATCCGAAGGCCGGCTCAACCCGAAGTTGAGAAGAACATCTGACCTCACCATCATGCATCTGTTAAACAAACATGCATCGAACCTGAAGAGCGGGTCAACCCGAAGTTGATAAGAACATCTGACCTCACCATCAGGCATCTGTTAACCAAACAGACATCGAACCCGAAGGTCGGCTCAACATGAAGTTGAGAGGAATATTTGACTTCACTATCAAGAATCTGTTAAACAAGAAGGTAAAAAATCCGAAGGCCGGCTCAACACGAAGTTGAGAGGAACATCTGACCTCGCCGTCAGGCATCTGTTAAATAAACATGCATCGAACCTGAAGGTCGGCTCAACATGAAGTTGAGAGGAACATTTGAGTTCACTGTCAAGCATCTGTTAAACAAACAGGCATCAAATCCGAAGGCCGACTCAACCAGAAGTTGAGAAGAACATCTGACCTCACTGTCAGGCATCTGTTAAACAAACAGGCATCGAACCTGAAGGGCGGATCAACCCGAAGTTGATAAGAACATTTGACATCGTCGTCAGGCACCTATTAAATAAACAGGCATCGAACCCGAAGGCTGTCTCAATCCTTAATTGAGAAAAACATCTGACCTCGACGTCAAACATCCGTTAAACAAACAGGAATCGAACCTGAAGGCCGGCTCAACTTGAAGTAGAGAGGAAAATCTGACCTCCCCATCAGGCATTAGTTACACAAACAAGCATCAAATCCGAAGGCCGACTCAACCCGAAGTTGAGAAGAACATCCGACCTTGCTGCCAGGCATTAGTTAAACAAACAGGAATCGAACCCGAAGGCCGACTGAACCCGAAGTTGAGAAGAACATCTGACCTATCCGCCAGACATCTGTTAAACAAAAAGGTGTGGAACCCGAAGGCTGGCTTAACCCGATGTTGAGAAGAACAACTGAGCTTGCCGTCAGGCATCTGTTAAACAAACAGGCATCAAACCTAAAGGCCGTCCAACCCTTAGTTGAGAAGAACATCTGACCTCGTTGTCAAACCTCTGTTAAACAAACAGGTATCGAACCCGAAATCCGACTCATCATGAAGTTGAGAGGAACATCTGACCTCCCCATCAGGCATTAGTTAAACAAACAGGCATCGAACCCGAAGTCCGACACAACACGAAGTTGAGAAGAACATCTGACCTTGCTGTCAGGCATCTATTAAACAAATAGGCATCGAACCCGAAGGTCGGGTCAACATGAAGTTGAGAGGAATATTTGACTTCACTGTCAAGCATCTGTTAAACAAACAGGCATCAAATCCGAAGGTCGGCTCAACCCGAAGATGAGAAGAACATCTGACCTCACCATCAGGCATCTGTTAAACAAACAAGCATCGAACCCGAAGGGCGGGTCAACCCGAAGTTGATAAGAACATCTGACCTCACCCTCAGTCATCTGTTAAACAAACTGACATCGAACCCGAAGGTCGGCTCAACATGAAGTTGAGAGGAATATGTGACTTCACTGTCAAGCATCTGTTAAACAAACAGGTATCGAACCCAAAGGCCGGCTCAACACAAAGTTGAGAGGAACATCTGACTTGGCCGTCAGGCATCTGTTAAACAAACAGGCATCGAACCTGAAGGCCGATACAACACGAAGTTTAGAAGAACATCTGACCTCGTCGTCAGGCATCTATTAAACAAACATGCATCAAACTTGAAGGTCGGCTCAACATGAAGTTGAGAGGAATATTTGACTTCACTGTCAAGCATCTGTTAAACAAACAGGCATCAAATCTGAAGGCCGGCTCAACCCGAATTTGATAAGAACATCTGACCTCACCATCATGCACCTGTTAAACAAACATGCATCGAACCCGAAGAGCGGGTCAACCCGAAGTTGATAAGAACATCTGACCTCACCGTCAGGCATCTGTTAAACAAACAGACATCGAACCCGAGGGTCGGCACAACATGAAGTTGAGAGGAATATTTGACTTCACTGTCAAGAATCTGTTAAACAAACAGGTATCGAACCCGAAGGCCAACTCAACACGAAGTTGAGAGGAACATCTGACCTCGCCGTCAGGCATCTGTTAAACAAACAGGCATCGGACCCGAAGGCCGACACAACACGAAGTTGAGAAGAACATCTGACCTCGTCGTCAGGCATCTGTTAAACAAATAGGCATCGAACCCGAAGGTCGGCTCAACATGAAGTTGAGAGGAATATTTGACTTCACTGTCAAGAATTTGTTAAACAAGCAGGCATCAAATCCGAAGGCCGGGTCAACACGAATTTGAGAGGAACATCTGACCTCGCTGTCAGGCATTTGTTAAATAAACATGCATCGAACCTGAAGGTCGGCTCAACATGAAGTTGAGAGGAACATTTGAGTTCACTGCCAAGCATCTGTTAAACAAACAGGCATCAAATTCGAAGGCCGAATCAACCCGAAGTTGAGATGAACATCTGACCTCACCGTCAGACATCTGTTAAACAAACAGGCATCGAACCTGAAGGGAGGATCAACCCGAAGTTGATAAGAACGTTAGACCTCTCCGTCAGGCATCTGTTAAACAAACAGGCATCGAACCCGAAGTCCGGCTCAACCCTTAGTTGAGAAGAACATTTGACATCGCCGTCAGGCACCTGTTAAATAAACAGGCATCGAACCCGTAGGCTGTCTCAATCCTTAATTGAGAAGAACATCTGACCTCGACGTCAAACAACTGTTAAACAAACAGGAATCGATCCTGAAGGCCGGCTCAACTTGAAGTTGAGACGAACATCTGACCTCCCCATCAGGCATTAGTTAAACAAACAAGCATCAAATTCGAAGGCCGACTCAACCCGAAGTTGAGAAGAACATCCGACCTCGCTGCACGGCATTAGTTAAACAAATAGGAATCGAACCTGAAGGCCGGCTGAACCCGAAGTTGAGAAGAACATCTGACATAGCCGCCAGACATCTGTTAAACAAACAGGCATCGAACCCAAAGGCCGGCTTAACCTGAAGTTGAGAAGAACATCTGACCTCGCTGTCAGGCATCTGTTAAACAAAAAGGTGTGGAACCCGAAGGCCGGCTTAACCCGAAATTGAGAAGAACATCTCACCTCGCCGTCAAGCATCTGTTAAACAAACAGGCATCGAACTTGAAGGTTGGCTCAACATGAAGATGAGAGGAACATTTGACTTCACTGTCAAGCATCTATTAAACAAACAAGCATCAAATCCGAAGGCCGGCTCAACCCGAAATTGAGAAGAACATCTGACCTCACCGTCAAGCATCTGTTAAACAAACAGGCATCGAACCCAAAGGGCGGCTCAACCCGAAGTTGATAAGAACATTAGACCTCGCCGTCAGGCATCTCTTAAACAAACAGGCATCGAACCCGAAGGTCGGCTCAACACGATGTTGAGAGAAACACCTCACCTCGCCGTCAGGCATCTATTAAACAAACAGGCATCAAACTTGAAGGTCGGCTCAACATGAAGTTGAGAGGAATATTTGACTTCACTGTCAAGCATCTGTTAAACAAACAGGCATCGAACCCGAAGGCCGACACAACACGAAGTTGAGAAGAACATCTGACCTCGTCGTCAGGCATCTGCTAAACAAATAGGCATCGAACCCGAAGGTCGGCTCAAAATGAAGTTGAGAGGAAAATTTGACTTCACTGTCAAGCATCTGTTAAACAAACAGGCATCAAATCCGAAGGCCGGCTCAACCCGAAGTTGAGAAGAACATCTGACCTCACCATTATGCATCTGTTAAACAAACATGCATCGAACCCGAAGAGCGGGTCAACCCGAAGTTGATAAGAACATCTGACCTCACCGTCAGGCATCTGTTAAATAAATAGACATCGAACCCGAAGGTCGGCTCAACATGAAGTTGAGAGGAATATTTGACTTCACTGTCAAGAATCTGTTAAACAAGCAGGCATCAAATCCGAAGGCCGGGTCAACACGAATTTGAGAGGAACATCTGACCTCGCTGTCAGGCATTTGTTAAATAAACATGCATCGAACCTGAAGGTCGGCTCAACATGAAGTTGAGAGGAACATTTGTGTTCACTGCCAAGCATCTGTTAAACAAACAGGCATCAAATCCGAAGGCCGACTCAACCCGAAGTTGAGATGAACATCTGACCTCACCGTCAGACATTTGTTAAACAAACAGGCATCGAACCTGAAGGGCGGATCAACCCGAAGTTGATAAGAACGTTAGACCTCTCCGTCAGGCATCTGTTAAACAAACAGGCATCGAACCCGAAGTCCGGCTCAACCCGTAGTTGAGAAGAACATTTGACATCGCCGTCAGGCACCTGTTAAATAAACAGGCATCGAACCCGTAGGCTGTCTCAATCCTTAATTGAGAAGAACATCTGACCTCGACGTCAAACATCTGTTAAACAAACAGGAATCGATCCTGAAGGCCGGCTCAACTTGAAGTTGAGAGGAACATCTGACCTCCCCATCAGGCATTAGTTAAACAAACAAGCATCAAATCCGAAGGCCGACTCAACCCGAAGTTGAGAAGAACATCCGACCTCGCTGCACGACATTAGTTAAACAAACAGGAATCGAACCCGAAGGCCGGCTGAACCCGAAGTTGAGAAGAACATCTGACATAGCCGCCAGACATCTGTTAAACAAACAGGCATCGAACCCAAAGGCCGGCTTAACCTGAAGTTGAGAAGAACATCTAACCTCGCTGTCAGGCATCTGTTAAACAAAAAGGTGTGGAACCCGAAGGCCGGCTCAACCCGAAATTGAGAAGAACATCTCACCTCGCCGTCAAGCATCTGTTAAACAAACAGGCATCGAACCTGAAGGTTGGCTCAACATGAAGATGAGAGGAACATTTGACTTCACTGTCAAGCATCTATTAAACAAACAAGCATCAAATCCAAAGGCCGGCTCAACCCGAAATTGAGAAGAACATCTGACCTCACCGTCAAGCATCTGTTAAACAAACAGGCATCGAACCCAAAGGGCGGCTCAACCCGAAGTTGATAAGAACATTAGACCTCGCCGTCAGGCATCTCTTAAACAAACAGGCATCGAACCCGAAGGTCGGCTCAACACGATGTTGAGAGAAACACCTGACCTCGCCGTCAGGCATCTATTAAACAAACAGGCATCAAACTTGAAGGTCGGCTCAACATGAAGTTGAGAGGAATATTTGACTTCACTGTCAAGCATCTGTTAAACAAACAGGCATCGAACCCGATGGCCGGCTCAACCCGAAGTTGAGAAGAACATCTGACCTCGTCGTCAGGCATCTGCTAAACAAATAGGCATCGAACCCGAAGGTCGGCTCAACATGAAGTTGAGAGGAAAATTTGACTTCACTGTCAAGCATCTGTTAAACAAACAGGCATCAAATCCGAAGGCCGGCTCAACACGAAGTTGAGAAGAACATCTGACCTCACCATTATGCATTTGTTAAACAAACATGCATCGAACCCGAAGAGCGGGTCAACCCGAAGTTGATAAGAACATCTGACCTCACCGTCAGGCATCTGTTAAATAAATAGACATCGAACCCGAAGGTCGGCTCAACATGAAGTTGAGAGGAATATTTGACTTCACTGTCAAGAATCTGTTAAACAAGCAGGCATCAAATCCGAAGGCCGGGTCAACACGAATTTGAGAGGAACATCTGACCTCGCTGTCAGGCATTTGTTAAATAAACATGCATCGAACCTGAAGGTCGGCTCAACATGAAGTTGAGAGGAACATTTGAGTTCACTGCCAAGCATCTGTTAAACAAACAGGCATCAAATCCGAAGGCCGACTCAACCCGAAGTTGAGATGAACATCTGACCTCACCGTCAGACATCTGTTAAACAAACAGGCATCGAACCTGAAGGGCGGATCAACCCGAAGTTGATAAGAACGTTAGACCTCTCCGTCAGGCATCTGTTAAACAAACAGGCATCGAACCCGAAGTCCGGCTCAACCCGTAGTTGAGAAGAACATTTGACATCGCCGTCAGGCACCTGTTAAATAAACAGGCATCGAACCCTTAGGCTGTCTCAATCCTTAATTGAGAAGAACATCTGACCTCGACGTCAAACATCTGTTAAACAAACAGGAATCGATCCTGAAGGCCGGCTCAACTTGAAGTTGAGAGGAACATCTGACCTCCCCATCAGGCATTAGTTAAACAAACAAGCATCAAATCCGAAGGCCGACTCAACCCGAAGTTGAGAAGAACATCCGACCTCGCTGCACGACATTAGTTAAACAAACAGGAATCGAACCTAAAGGCCGGCTGAACCCGAAGTTGAAAAGAACATCTGACATAGCCGCCAGACATCTGTTAAACAAACAGGCATCGAACCCAAAGGCCGGCTTAACCTGAAGTTGAGAAGAACATCTGACCTCGCTGTCAGGCATCTGTTAAACAAAAAGGTGTGGAACCCGAAGGCCGGCTCAACCCGAAATTGAGAAGAACATCTCACCTCGCCGTCAAGCATCTGTTAAACAAACAGGCATCGAACCTGAAGGTTGGCTCAACATGAAGATGAGAGGAACATTTGACTTCACTGTCAAGCATCTATTAAACAAACAAGCATCAAATCCGAAGGCCGGCTCAACCCGAAATTGAGAAGAACATCTGACCTCACCGTCAAGCATCTGTTAAAAAAACAGGCATCGAACCCAAAGGGCGGCTCAACCCAAAGTTGATAAGAACATTAGACCTCGCCGTCAGGCATCTCTTAAACAAACAGGCATCGAACCCGAAGGTCGGCTCAACACGATGTTGAGAGAAACACCTGACCTCGCCGTCAGGCATCTATTAAACAAACAGTCATCAAACTTGAATGTTGGCTCAACATGAAGTTGAGAGGAATATTTGACTTCACTGTCAAGCAACTGTTAAACAAACAGGCATCGAACCCGATGGCCGGCTCAACCCGAAGTTGAGAAGAACATCTGACCTCGTCGTCAGGCATCTGTTAAACAAATAGGCATCGAACCCGAAGGTCGGCTCAACATGAAGTTGAGACGAAAATTTGACTTCACTGTCAAGCATCTGTTAAACAAACAGGCATCAAATCCGAAGGCCGGCTCAACCCGAAGTTGAGAAGAACATCTGACCTCACCATTATGCATCTGTTAAACAAACATGCATCGAACCCGAAGAGCGGGTCAACCCGAAGTTGATAAGAACATCTGACCTCACCGTCAGGCATCTGTTAAATAAATAGACATCGAACCCAAAGGTCGGCTCAACATGAAGTTGAGAGGAATATTTGACTTCACTGTCAAGAATCTGTTAAACAAGCAGGCATCAAATCTGAAGGCCGGGTCAACACGAATTTGAGAGGAACATCTGACCTCGCTGTCAGGTATTTGTTAAATAAACATGCATCGAACCTGAAGGTCGGCTCAACATGAAGTTGAGAGGAACATTTGAGTTCACTGCTAAGCATCTGTTAAACAAACAGGCATCAAATCCGAAGGCCGACTCAACCCGAAGTTGAGATGAACATCTGACCTCACCGTCAGACATCTGTTAAACAAACAGGCATCGAACCTGAAGGGCGGATCAACCCGAAGTTGATAAGAACGTTAGACCTCTCCGTCAGGCATCTGTTAAACAAACAGGCATCGAACCCGAAGTCCGGCTCAACCCGTAGTTGAGAAGAACATTTGACATCGCCGTCAGGCACCTGTTAAATAAACAGGCATCGAACCCGTAGGCTGTCTCAATCCTTAATTGAGAAGAACATCTGACCTCGACGTCAAACATCTGTTAAACAAACAGGAATCGATCCTGAAGGCCGGCTCAACTTGAAGTTGAGAGGAACATCTGACCTCCCCATCAGGCATTAGTTAAACAAACAAGCATCAAATCCGAAGGCCGGCTCAACCCGAAGTTGAGAAGAACATCCGACCTTGCTGCACGACATTAGTTAAACAAACAGGAATCGAACCTGAAGGCCGGCTGAACCCGAAGTTGAGAAGAACATCTGACATAGCCGCCAGACATCTGTTAAACAAACAGGCATCGAACCCAAAGGCCGGCTTAACCTGAAGTTGAGAAGAACATCTGACCTCGTTGTCAGGCATCTGTTAAACAAAAAGGTGTGGCACCCGAAGGCCGGCTCAACCCGAAATTGAGAAGAACATCTCACCTCGCCGTCAAGCATCTGTTAAACAAACAGGCATCGAACCTGAAGGTTGGCTCAACATGAAGATGAGAGGAACATTTGACTTCACTGTCAAGCATCTATTAAACAAACAAGCATCAAATTCGAAGGTCGGCTCAACCCGAAATTGAGAAGAACATCTGACCTCACCGTCAAGCATCTGTTAAACAAACAGGCATCGAACCCAAAGGGCGGCTCAACCCGAAGTTGATAAGAACATTAGACCTCGCCGTCAGGCATCTCTTAAACAAACAGGCATCGAACCCGAAGGTCGGCTCAACACGATGTTGAGAGAAACACCTGACCTCGCCGTCAGGCATCTATTAAACAAACAGGCATCAAACTTGAAGGTCGGCTCAACATGAAGTTGAGAGGAATATTTAACTTCACTGTCAAGCATCTCTTAAACAAACAGGCATCAAATCCGAAGGCCGGCTCAACCCGAAGTTGAGAAGAACATCTGACCTCACCATCATGCATCTGTTAAACAAACATGCATCGAACCCGAAGAGCGGGTCAACCCGAAGTTGATAAGAACATCTGACCTCACCGTCAGGCATCTGTTAAATAAATAGACATCGAACCCGAAGGTCGGCTCAACATGAAGTTGAGAGGAATATTAGAATTCACTGTCAAGAATCTGTTAAACAAGCAGGCATCAAATCCGAAGGCCGGCTCAACATGAATTTGAGAGGAACATCTGACCTCGCTGTCAGGCATTTGTCAAATAAACATGCATCGAACCTGAAGGTCGGCTCAACATGAAGTTGAGAGGAACATTTGAGTTCACTGCCAAGCATCTGTTAAACAAACAGGAATCAAATCCGAAGGCCGACTCAACCCGAAGTTAAGATGAACATCTGACCTCACCGTCAGACATCTGTTAAACAAACAGGCATCGAACCTGAAGGGCGGATCAACCCGAAGTTGATAAGAACGTTAGACCTCTCCGTCAGGCATCTGTTAAACAAACAGGCATCGAACCCGAAGGCCGGCTCAACCCGTAGTTGAGAAGAACATTTGACATCACCGTCAGGCACCTGTTAAATAAACAGGCATCCAACCCGTAGGCTGTCTCAATCCTTAATTGAGAAGAACATCTGACCTCGACGTCAAACATCTGTTAAACAAACAGGAATCGATCCTGAAGGCCGGCTCAACTTGAAGTTGAGAGGAACATCTGACCTCCCCATCAGGCATTAGTTAAACAAACAAGCATCAAATCCGAAGGTCGACTCAACCCTAAGTTGAGAAGAACATCCGACCTTGCTGCCAGGCATTAGTTAAACAAACAAGAATCGAACCTGAAGGCCGGATGAACCCGAAGTTGAGAAGAACATCTGACATAGCTGCCAGACATCTGTTAAACAAACAGGCATCGAACCCAAAGGCCGGCTTAACCTGAAGTTGAGAAGAACAACTGACCTCGTTGTCAGGCATCTGTTAAACAAAAAGGTGTGGAACCCGAAGGCCGGCTCAACCCGAAATTGGGAAGAACATCTCACCTCGCCGTCAAGCATCTGTTAAACAAACAGGCATCGAAACTGAAGGTCGGCTCAACATGAAGATGAGAGGAACATTTGACTTCACTGTCAAGCATCTATTAAACAAACAAGCATCAAATCCGAAGGCCGGCTCAACCCGAAATTGAGAAGAACATCTGACCTCACCGTCAAGCATCTGTTAAACAAACAGGCATCGAACCCAAAGGGCGGCTCAACCCGAAGTTGATAAGAACATTAGACCTCTCCGTCAGGCATCTCTTAAACAAACAGGCATCGAACCCGAAAGTCGGCTCAACACGATGTTGAGAGAAACATCTGACCTCGCCGTCAGGCATCTATTAAACAAACAGGAATCAAACTTGAAGGTCGCCTCAACATGAAGTTGAGAGGAATATTTGACTTCACTGTCAAGCATCTGTTAAACAAACAGGCATCAAATCCGAAGGCCGGCTCAACCCGAAGTTGAGAAGAACATCTGACCTCACCATCATGCATCTGTTAAACAAACATACATCGAACCCAAAGAGCGGGTCAACCCGAAGTTGATAAGAACATCTGACCTCACCGTCAGGCATCTGTTAAACAAACAGACATCGAACCCGAAGGTCGGCTCAACATGATGTTGAGAGAAATATTTGATTTCACTGTCAAGAATCTGTTAAACAAGCAGGTAACAAATCTGAAGGTCGGCTCAACACGAAGTTGAGAGGAGCATCTGACCTCGCCGTCAGGCATCTGTTAAATAAACATGCATCGAACCTGAAGGTCGGCTCAACATGAAGTTGAGAGGAACATTTGAGTTCACTGTCAAGCATCTGTTAAACAAACAGGCATAAAATCCGAAGGCCGACTCAACCCGAAGTTGAGAAGAACATCTGACCTCACAATCAGGCATCTGTTAAACAAACAGGCATCGAACCTGAAGGGCGGATCAACCCGAAATTGATAAGAACATTTGACCTCTCCGTCAGGCATCTGTTAAACAAACAGATATCGAAGCCGAAGGCCGGCTCAACCCGTAGTTGAGAAGAACATTTGACATCGTCGTCAGGCACCTATTAAATAAACAGGCATCGAACCCGAAGGCTGTCTCAATCCTTAATTGAAAAAAACATCTGACCTCGGCGTCAAACATCTGTTAAACAAACAGGAATCGATCCTGAAGGCCGGCTCAACTTGAAGTTGAGAGGAACATCTGACCTCCCCATCAGGCATTAGTTAAATAAACAAGCATCAAATCCGAAGGCCGACTCAACCCGAAGTTGAGAAGAACATCCGAACTTGCTACCAGGCATTAGTTAAACAAACAGGAATCGAACCCGAAGGCTGGCTGAACCCAAAGTTGAGAAGAACATCTGACCTAGCCGCCAGACATCTGTTAAACAAAAAGGTGTGGAACCCGAAGGCTGGCTCAACCCGATGTTGAGAACAACAACTGAGCTTGCCGTCAGGCATCTGTTAAACAAACAGGCATCAAACCCGAAGGCCGTCTCAACCCTTAGTTGAGAAGAACATCTGACCTCGCTGTCAAACATCTGTTAAACAAACAGGTATCGAACCCGAAATCCGGCTCATCATGAAGTTGAGAGGAACATCTGACCTCCCCATCAGGCATTAGTTAAACAAACAGGCATCGAACATGAAGGCCGACACAACACGAAGTTGAGAAGAACATCTGACCTCGCCGTCAAGCATCTATTAAACAAATAGGCATCGAACCCGAAGGTCGGGTCAACATGAAGTTGACAGGAATATTTGACTGCACTGTCAAGCATCTGTTAAACAAACAGACATAAAATTCGATGGTCGGCTCAACCCGAAGATGAGAAGATCATCTGAACTCACCATCAGGCATCTGTTAAACAAACATGCATCGAAGCCGAAGGGCGGGTCAACCCGAAGTTGATAAGAACATCTGACCTCACCGTCAATCATCTGTTAAACAAACAGACATCGAACCCGAAGGTCAGCTCAACATGAAGTTGAGAGGAATATGTGAATTCCCTGTTAAGCATCTGTTAAACAAACATGTATCTAACCCGAAGGCCGGCTCAACACGAAGTTGAGAGGAACATCTGACCTCGCCGTCAGGCATCTATTAAACAAACAGGCATCGAACCCGAAGGCCGACACAACACGAAGTTGAGAAGAATATCTGACCTCGTCGTCAGGCATCTGTTAAACAAATAGGCATCGAACCCGAAGGTCGGCTCAACATGAAGTTGAGAGGAATATTTGACTTCACTCTCAAGCATCTGTTAAACAAACAGGCATCAAATCCGAAGGCCGGCTCAACCCGAAGTTGAGAAGAACATCTGACCTCGCCATCATTCATCTGTTAAACAAACATGCATCGATCCCGAAGAGCGGGTCAACCCGAAGTTGATAAGAACATCTGACCTCACCGTCAGGCATCTGTTAAACAAACAGACATCGAACCCGAAGGTCGGCTCAACATGAAGTTGAGAGGAATATTTGACTTCACTGTCGAGAATCTGTTAAACAAGCAGGTAACAAATCCGAAGGCCGACTCAACACGAAGTTGAGAGGAACATCTGACCTCGCCGTCAGGCATCTGTTAAATAAACATGCATCGAACCTGAAGGTAGGCTCAACATGAAGTTGAGAGGAACATTTGAGTTCACTGCCAAGCATCTGTTAAACAAACAGGCATCAAATCTGAAGGCCGACTCAACCTGAAGTTGAGAAGAACATCTGACCTCACTGTCAGACATCTGTTAAACAAACAGGCATCGAACCTGAAGGGAGGATCAACCTGAAGTTGATAAGAACGTTAGACCTGTCCGTCAGGCATCTGTTAAACAAACAGGCATCGAAGCCGAAGGCCGGCTCAACCCGTGGGTGAGAAGAACATTTGACATCGTCGTCAGGCACCTATTAAATAAACAGGCATCGAACCCGAAGGCTGTCTCAATCCTTAATTGAGAAAAACATCTGACCTCGACGTCAAACATCTGTTAAACAAACAGGAATCGAACCTGAAGGTCGGCTCAACTTGAAGTTGAGAGGAACATCTGATCTCCCCATCAGGCATTAGTTAAACAAACAAGCATCAAATCCTAAGGCCGACTCAACCCAAAGTTGAGAAGAACATCCGACCTTGCTGCCAGGCATTAGTTAAACAAACAGGAATCGAACCCGAAGGCCGGCTGAACCCGAAGTTGAGAAGAACATCTGACCTAGCCGCCGGACATCTGTTAAACAAAAAGGTGTGGAACCCGAAGGCTGGCTCAACCCGATGTTGAGAAGAACAACTGAGCTTGCCGTCAGGAATCTGTTAAACAAACAGGCATCAAACCCGAAGGCCGTCTCAACCCTTAGTTGAGAAGAACATCTGACCTCGCTGTCAAACATCTGTTAAACAAACAGGTATCGAACCTGAAATCCGGCTCATCATGAAGTTGAGAGGAACATCTGACCTCCCCATCAGGCATTAGTTAAACAAACAGGCATCGAACCCGAAGGCCGACACAACACGAAGTTAGGAAGATCATATGACCTCGCCGTCAGGCATCTATTAAACAAATAGGCATCGAACCCGAAGATCGGGTGAACATGAAGTTGAGAGGAATATTTGACTTCACTGTCAAGCATCTGTTAAACAAACAGGCATCAAATACGAAGGTCGTCTCAACCCGAAGATGAGAAGATCATCTGACCTCACCATCAGGCATCTGTTAAAGAAACATGCATCGAACACGAAGGGCGGGTCAACCCGAAGTTGATAAGAACATCTGACCTCACCGTCAATCATCTGTTAAACAAACAGACATCGAACCCGAAGGTCGGCTCAACATTAAGTTGAGAGGAATATGTGACTTCATTGTTAAGCATCTGTTAAACAAACAAATATCGAACCCGAAGGCCGGCTCAACACGAAGTTGAGAGGAACATCTGACCACGCCGTCAGGCATCTATTAAACAAACAGGCATCGAACCCGAAGGCCGACACAACACGAAGTTGAGAAGAACATCTGACCTCGTCGTCAGGCATCTGTTAAACAAATAGGCATCGAACCCGAAGGTCGGCTCAACATGAAGTTGAGAGGAATATTTGACTTCACTGTCAAGCATCTGTTAAACAAACAGGCATCAAATCCGAAGGCTGGCTCAACCCGAAGTTGAGAAGAACATCTGACCTCACCATCATGCATCTATTAAACAAACATGCATCGAACCCGAAGAGCGGGTCAACCCGAAGTTGATAAGAACATCTGACCTCACCATCAGGCATCTGTTAAACAAACAGACATCAAACCCGAAGGTCGGCTCAACATGAAGTTGAGAGGAATATTTGACTTCACTGTCAAGAATCTGTTAAACAAGAAGGTAACAAATCCGAAGGCCGGCTCAACACGAAGTTGAAAGGAACATCTGACCTCGCCGTCAGGCATCTGTTAAACAAAAATGCATTGAACCTGAAGGTCGGCTCAACATGAAGTTGAGAGGAACATTTGAGTTCACTGCCAAGCATCTGTTAAACAAACAGGCATCAAATCCGAAGGCCGACTCAACCCAAAGTTGAGAAGAACATCTGACCTCACTGTCAGACATCTGCTAAACAAACAGGCATCGAACCTGAAGGGTGGATCAACCCGAAGTTGATAAGAACGTTACACCTCTCCGTCAGGTATCTGTTAAACAAACAGGCATCGAACCCGAAGGCCGGCTCAATCCGTAGTTGAGAAGAACATTTGACATCGCCGTCAAGCACCTGTTAAATAAACAGGAATCGAACCCAAAGGCTGTCTCAATCCTTAATTGAGATGAACATCTGACCTCGACGTCAAACATCTGTTAAACAAACAGGAATCGAACCCGAAGGCCGGCTCAACTTGAAGTTGAGAGGAACATCTGACCTCCCCATCAGGCATTAGTTAAACAAACAAGCATCAAATCCGAAGGCCGACTCAACCCGAAGTTGAGAAGAATATCTGACCTCGCTGCCAGGCATTAGTTAAACAAACAGGAATCGAACCCGAAGGCCGGCTGAACCCGAAGTTGAGAAGAACATCTGACCTAGCCGCCATACATCTATTAAACAAAAAGGTGTGGAACCCGAAGGCTGGCTCAACCCGATGTTGAGAAGAACAATAGAGTTTGCCGTCAGGCATCTGTTAAACAAACAAGCATCAAACCCGAAGGCCATCTCCACCCTTAGTTGAGAAGAACATCTGACCTCGCTGTCAAACATCTGTTAAACAAACAGGTATCGAACCCGAAATCTGGCTCATCATGAAGTTGAGAGGAACATCTGACCTCCCCATCAGGCATTAGTTAAACAAACAGGCATCGAACCCGAAGGCCGACACAACACGAAGTTGAGAAGATCATATGACCTTGCCGTCAGACATCTATTAAATAAATAGGCATCGAACCTGAAGGTCGGGTCAACATGAAGTTGAGAGGAATATTTGACTTCACAGTCAAGCATCTATTAAACAAACAGGCATCAAATCCGAAGGTCGGCTCAACCCGAAGATGAGAAGATCATCTGACCTCACCATCAGGCATCTGTTAAACAAACATGCATCGAACCCGAAGGGCAGGTCAACCCGAAGTTGATAAGAACATCTGACCTCACCGTCAATCATCTGTTAAACAAACAGATATCGAACCCGAAGGCCGGCTCAACCCGAAGTTGAGAAGAACATCTGACCTCTCCGTCAAGCATCTGTTAAAGAAACAGGCATCGAACCCAAAAGGCAGCTCAACCCGAAGTTGATAAGAACATTAGACCTCGCCGTCAGGCATCTCTTAAACAAACAGGCATCGAACCCGAAGGTCGGCTCAACACGAAGTTGAGAGAATCATCTGACCTCGCCGTCAGGCATCTGTTAAACAAACAGGCATCAATCTTGAAGGTCGACTCAACATGAAGTTGAGAGGAATATTTGACTTCACTGTCAAGCATCTGTTAAACAAACAGGCATCAAATTCGAAGGCCGGCTCAACCCGAAGTTGAGAAGAACATCTGACCTCACCATCATGCATCTGTTAAACAAACATGCATCGAACCCGAAGAGCGGGTCAACCCGAAGTTGATAAGAACATCTGACCTCACCGTCAGGCATCTGTTAAACAAACAGACATCGAACTCGAAGGTCGGCTCAACATGAAGTTGAGAGGAATATTTGACTTCACTGTCAAGAATCTGTTAAACAAGCAGGCATCAAATCCGAAGGCCAGCTCAACACGAAGTTGAGAGGAACATCTGACCTCGCCGTCAGGCATCTGTTAAATAAACATGCATCAAACCTGAAGGTCGGCTCAACATGAAGTTGAGAGGAACATTTGAGTTCACTGTCAAGCATCTGTTAAACAAACAGGCATCAAATCCGAAGGCCGACTCAACCCGAAGTTGAGAAGAACATCTGACCTCACCGTCAGGCATCTGTTAAACAAACAGGCATCGACCCCGAAGGCCGGCTCAACCCACAGTTGAGAAGAATGTTAGACGTCTCCGTCAGGCACCTGTTAAATAAACAGACATCGAACCCGAAGGTTGTCTCAATCCTTAATTGAGAAGAACATCTGACATCGACGTCAAACATCTGTTAAACAAACAGGAATCAAACCCGAAGGCCGGCTCAACTTGAAGTTGAGAGGAACATCTGACCTCCCCATCTCGCATTAGTTAAACAAACAAGCATCAAATTCGAAGGCCGACTCAACCCGTAGTTGAGAAGAACATCCGTCCTCGGTGCCAGGCATTAGTTAAACAAATAGAAATCGAACCCGAAGGCCGGCTGAACCCGAAGTTGAGAAGAACATCTGACCTAGCCTCCAGACATCTATTAAACAAACAGGCATCGAACCCAAAGGCCGGCTCAACCCGAAGTTGAGAAGAACATCTGACCTCGCTATCAGGCATCTGTTAAACAAAACGGTATGGAACCCAAAGGCCGACTCAACCCGAAATTGAGAAGAACATCTTACCTCGCCGTCAAGCATCTGTTAAACAAACAGGCATCACACCTGAAGGTTGGCTCAACATGAAGTTGAGAGGAACATTTGACTTCACTGTCAAGCATCTATTAAACAAACAGGCATCAAATCCGAAGGCCGGCTCAACCCGAAGTTGAGAAGAACATCTGACCTCACCGTTAAGCATTTGTTAAACAAATAGGCATCGAACCCAAAGGGCGGCTCAACCCGAAGTTGAGAAGAACATCTGACCTCGCTGTCAGACATCTGTTAAACAAACAGGCATCGAACCCGAAGGTCGGCTCAACACGAAGTTGAGAGAAACATCTGACCTCGCTGTCAGGCATCTATTAAACAAACAGGCATCAAACATGAAGGTCGGCTCAACATGAAGTTGAGAGGAATATTTGACTTCACTGTCAAGCATCTGTTAAACAAACAGGCATCAAATACGAAGGTCGGCTCAACCCGAAGTTGAGAACAACATCTGACCTCACCATCATGCATCTGTTAAACAAACATGCATCGAACCCAAAGAGTGGGTCAACCCGAAGTTGATAACAACATCTGACCTCACCGTCAGGCATCTGTTAAACAAACAGACATCGAACCCGAAGGTCCGCTCAACATGAAGTTGAGAGGAATATTTGACTTCACTGTCAAGAATCTGTTAAACAAGCAGGCATCAAATCCGAAGGCCGGCTCAACACGAAGTTGAGAGGAACATCTGACCTCGCCGTCAGGCATCTGTTAAATAAAAATGCATCGAACCTGAAGGTCGGCTCAACATGAAGTTGAGAGGAACATTTGAGTTCATTGTCAAGCATCTGTTAAACAAACAGGCATCAAATCCGAATGTCGACTCAACCCGAAGTTGAGAAGAACATCTGACCTCACCGTCAGGCATCTGTTAAACAAACAGGCATCGAACCTGAAGGGCGGATCAACCCGAAGTTGATAAGAACATGAGACCTCTCCGTCAGGCATCTGTTAAACAAATAGGCATCGAACCCGAAGGCCGGCTCAACCCGTAGTTGAGAAGAACATTTGACATCGTCGTCAGGCACCTGTTAAATAAACAGGCATTGACCCCGAAGGCTGTCTCAATCCTTAATTGAGAAGAACATCTGACCTCGACATCGAACATCTGTTAAACAAACAGGAATCGAACCCGAAGGCCGGCTCAACTTGAAGTTGAGAGGAACATCTGACCTCCCCATCAGGCATTAGTTAAACAAACAAGCATCAAATCTGAAGGCCGACTAAACCCGAAGTTGAGAAGAACATCCGACCTCGCTGCCAGGCATTAGTTAAACAAACAGGAATCGAACCCGAAGGGCGGCTGAACCCGAAGTTGAGAAGAACATCTGACCTAGCCGCCAGACATCTGTTAAACAAACAGGCATCGAACCCAAAGGTTGGCTCAACCCGAAGTTGAGAAGAACATCTGACCTCGCCGTCAGGCATCTCTTAAACAAACAGGCATCGAACCTGAAGGTCGGCTCAACACGAAGTTGAGAGAAACATCTGACCTCACTGTCAGGCATCTGTTAAACAAACAGGCATCAAACATGAAGGTCGGCTCAACATGAAGTTGAGAGGAATATTTGACTTCACTGTCAAGCATCTGTTAAACAAACAGGCATCAAATACGAAGGTCGGCTCAACCCGAAGTTGAGAACAACATCTGACCTCACCATCATGCATCTGTTAAACAAACATGCATCGAACCCAAAGAGCGGGTCAACCCGAAGTTGATAACAACATCTGACCTCACCGTCAGGCATCTGTTAAACAAACAGACATCGAACCCGAAGGTCCGCTCAACATGAAGTTGAGAGGAATATTTGACTTCACTGTCAAGAATCTGTTAAACAAGCAGGCATCAAATCCGAAGGCCGGCTCAACACGAAGTTGAGAGGAACATCTGACCTCGCCGTCAGGCATCTGTTAAATAAACATGCATCGAACCTGAAGGTCGGCTCAACATGAAGTTGAGAGGAACATTTGAGTTCACTGTCAAGCATCTGTTAAACAAACAGGCATCAAATCCGAAGGCCGACTCAACCCGAAGTTGAGAAGAACATCTGACCTCACCGTCAGGCATCTGTTAAACAAACAGGCATCGAACCTGAAGGGCGGATCAACCCGAAGTTGATAAGAACGTTAGACCTCTCCGTCAAGCATCTGTTAAACAAACAGGCATTGAACCCGAAGGCCGGCTCAACCCGTTGTTGAGAAGAACATTTGACATCGTCGTCAGGCACCTGTTAAATAAACAGGCATCGAACCCGAAGGCTGTCTCAATCCTTAATTGAGAAGAACATCTGACCTCGACGTCAAACATCTATTAAACAAACAAGAATCGAACCCGAAGGCCGGCTCAACTTGAAATTGAGAGGAACATCTGACCTCCCCATCAGGCATTAGTTAAACAAACAAACATCAAATCCGAAGGCCGACTCAACCCGAAGTTGAGAAGAACATCCGACCTCACTGCCAGGCATTAGTTAAACAAACAGGAATCGAACCCGAAGGCCGGCTGAACCCGAAGTTGAGAAGAACATCTGACCTAGCCGCCAGACATCTGTTAAACAAACAGGCATCGAACCCAAAGGTTGGCTCAACCCGAAGTTGAGAAGAACATCTGACCTCGCTGTCAGGCATCTGTTAAACAAAAAGGTGTGGAACCGAAAGGCCGGCTCAACCCGAAATTAAGAAGAACATCTCACCAAGCCGTCAAGCATCTGTTAAACAAACAGGCATCGAACTTGAAGGTTGGCACAACATGAAGTTGAGAGGAACATTTGACTTCACTGTCAAGCATCTATTAAACAAACAGGCATCAAATCTGAAGGCCGGCTCAACCCGAAGTTGAGAAGAACATCTGACCTCACGGTCAAGCATATGTTAAACAAACAGGCATCGAACCCGAAGGGCGGCTCAACCCGAAGTTGATAAGAACATAAGACCTCGCCGTCAGGCATCTCTTAAACAAACAGGCATCGAACCCGAAGGTCGGCTCAACACAAACTTGAGAGAAACATCTGACCTCGCCGTCAGGCATCTATTAAACAAACAGGCATCAAACTTGAAGGTCGGCTCAACATGAAGTTGAGAGGAAAATTTGACTTCACTGTCAAGCATTTGTTAAACAAACAGGCATCAAATCCGAAGGCTGGCTCAACCCGAAGTTGAGAAGAACATCTGACCTCACCGTCAGGCATCCGTTAAACAAACAGACATCGAACCCGAAGGGCGGCTCAACCCGAAGTTGATAAGAACATCTGACTTCGCCGTTAGGCATCTGTTAAACAAACATGCATCGAACCAGAAGGGCGGCTCAACCCGAAGTTGATAAGAACATCTGTCTTCGCCGTCAGGCATCTGTCAAACAAACAGGCATCGAACCCGAAGGCCGGCTCAACCTAAAGTTGATAAGAACATCTAATCTCGCCGTCAGGAATCTCTTAAACAAACAGACATCGAACCCGAAGGGAGGCTCAACCAAAAGTTGATAAGAACATCTAACTTCGCCGTCAGGCATCTGTTAAACAATTAGGCATCGAACCTGAAGGTCGGCTCAACATGAAGTTGAGAGGAACATTTGAATTCACTGTCAAGCATCTATTAAACAAACAGGCATCAAATCCGAAGGCCGACTCAACCTGAAGTTGAGAAGAACATCTGACCTCACCGTCAGGCATCTCTTAAATAAACAGGCATCGAACTCGAAGGGTAGCTCAACCCGAAGTTGATAAGAACATTAGACCTCTCCGCCAGGCATCTGTTAAACAAACAGGCATCGAACCCGAAGGCCGGCTCAACTCGAAGTTGAGAAGAACATTTGACCTCGTCGTTAGGCATCTGTTAAACAAATAGGCATCGAACCCGAAGGCCCTCTCTGTCGCTACTGCGAAAATCGGCGCCGGCTTGACAGGAGAGTCGCCACCGTGCGTTATTTATCCCTCAGAGCGGGAAAGGAAACGCTCGAAGTAAACCTCGCAAAGACGGGAAAAGGTATGGTCATCGCAACCAAAACCTGGATTCGGGAGTCGGTTACGCAAGGGGAAGGTATTAGCACCCCTCACGTCCATCGTACTTGATGGGATCCACACTTGGTGTTTATAGGTAAAAGGGTGTATTATCTATCTACGCTAATGGCTGGTCTGAAAAGAAAATAAAAGGACAGGACTCGACAGAACATACGGTGTTCTGGGCCTACGTATTCCCTCGTGCAATGGGAAAGTCAGAGTCAACGTAGTTCGACTTCCTACGTCTAAACGGGGGAAAAGGTTGCTCGCCAGGACATCGCGTCCTGTGCCTACGTACTTCCATCTGATATGAAAGATCAGAGCAAACGTAGTTCGACTAACTACGGGTAAACTGGGGGCTCTCACACAGCAGTGAGAAAACAAACTGGTCCTAAAGGTTCGGGAACCTACAAATACGATCTGGTCTCAAATGCACTCGGGCAGGAAAGGGATAACAATTAGTCGTTAGCGGGAAAGTCTCGATCGCACAGCCGCGAGAGAACAGAGGTTAGTCGTTAGTGTGCTCGCTAGGATATCGCATCCTATGCCTACATATCTTCGTCTGGTACGAAGAATCAGAGCAGCTGTAGTTCAGCTAACTACGGATCAAGCTACTCAAAAGCTCCTACAGAAAGAAAAGGGAAACCCTAAAACTATAGCTGAGAAACAGGGGAATCTACCTACTGCTATCACACCTGGTTGACCATCCTAATGTCTATCATAACAACTCCGCAGCGGAGAAGTCAGAGCTCCTAAGGGATCATGGCAACAGGACTAAACTATAAACAAGAAACTGCAACGTAAAGGAATACTGAGAATATGCATGGATGCAACAACTAAACAAACAAGGCGCAAAGGCCGCAAACCACAGAGGCAAGGGAGCTCAGCTCTACCAAATACCAACAAGCAAAGCCACGCAATAACAAACAAGCAGAAGGAGGACCACCTCAACTTCTCATGCACACAAAGTCTACTTCTAAGATGCACCTACTCAGAACTATCTAGATGAATACCTAAGTCTAATGCAACACAACATCATACAAGTCAAACAATACAAAGAGACTAACCCTGAGCAGGGCCTCCATCAAACCTGAAACAAGCTCCTAATCTATCTCTCAAACAAAACTCTATACAGCACCCTAAGCAAAGATCTAAGCAACAATCCTAATCAAAAACCCTAAGCAAGAGGAATCAATCCCAGTCTCCAAGCTTCAGAACAAGCTTACCAAAGAGAAAGGGAGCTAAGCAGGCGAGCTCATGGTACCTTCCTCAGGAAAGTACCAGGAGGTTACTACTCAGGAGTCATATCCTATGCGGCTCGACAACTGTGATCAGTTTACATTCCTCCTCAGGAGAAATTAAACTCACATGAAGGCTCCGGCATCACTGGATATTTGAGAAATACCTATATGCACTATGGGAACTAAGTGAGCAGGCTCATAGGACCTTCCTCAGGAAAGTACTAGGAGGCTGACACTTAGGAATCGTATCCTACGTGGCTCAACAACACGTGATCAGTTTACATCCCTCCTCAGGAGAAATTAAACTCACAAGTTGGCTCCAACATCACTGGATACTTGAGAAATCCTAGACAAACTACTGGAACTAAGTGAATAGACCCATAGGACCTTCCTCAGGAAAGTACTAGGGGACTTCCACTTAGGAATCGTATCCCATGTGGCTCAACAACATGTGATCAGTTTACATTCCTCCTCAGGAGAAATTAAACTCACAAGTCGGCTCCGACATCATTGGATACTTACGACAGAGGTAAGAAGAAAGAATGAAAGTCATTCATAGTGCCTTCCTCAGGAAAGTACCATAAACTCCCTTCAAACTTCAGGATCTCGAACCTCACAAACAGACAACAAGCTCCTAGACTAAGCCTCAATCCATTGCATCCTTGCAGGCTCCAACAGGACCTCAATCAGCTCCTATCCTTAAGCAGAACCCACAGGCCAACAAACCAAAAGGGACTATCTCTGAAGTTCAACCACAGTTGAACTTCAAAGTCAGAAGTCATCAAGACTTCCCCTATCTTCAGGCTCAGACAAATCATACCAAAAACATCCTACAAAAATCTAACAAAAATCTAATGGGAGACCTACATGGCTCTAGGGTAACATACTAAAAAATCAGAACAAAATTCAACACCAGATGAAAGAACTAAAATCAGCAACACAGACATATCCACAGACCAATTTATTCAACATCAATAACAATGAAAAATGCAATTAAAATGAAAATGCATGATTAAGCTAATATTTCTGCACTATAAAATTCTACACTGAATTACGAGTCTACAGAAAAAAGAACGGAATTATTTGACTAAACCTACCATTTTTTATGAATTTTCTAATGATATGCATGCATTAAAAAAAATAAAAGAAATCAATTAAATGGAAAATATACCAAAATATAACAAACAAAAATAAAATGACATTTTTATTTTTATTTAATTTTCTAGGAATTATGATGAAATGGTAGAAAAAAGAAGAATTGAAAAACAATTATTTTCAATTTATTATGAATTATTTACAATCATGAAAATATAAAAGAAAGACAAAATAAAAGAAAATGGGGGAGGGGGTTCAAACAGCAAGGATTCAGGTTATTTATTCATTGGGCTCACATTCTGGGGGGTGCCAACAGCATTAGGGCGCAGGGCCCAGGTTTGAAATCAAACAATCAGAAAAAAACATATGGGGGGTGCAGCTAGCAGATTTTCCAGTTGTTATTTCATTGGGCCTACGCCCAGGGGGGGTGCTGAAAGCAATTTGGGCATAAGGCCCATATCCAAATACTCAGTCTCTCACACAGGGAGGGGAAATTGAGTAAACTGGGGGCAGCGTTCAGAAAACGCGTTTGGGCTTAGCCCAATACCCCAACCCTAACCCAACTATCTGCTGAACAAAACCTAATTCCTCCCCAAACCCTAACACTGTTCATCAATCTAACCCCCAAACCCTAGCCGTTTTCGTCATCTTCCTCCTCTGCAACTCACCCTCTCAAACGCTTCCTGAAACCTTCCCACATACCCTCACACACAACCTCACACAGATCAAACGAATCAGCACACAATAGTCTCACCGTTCTCTCACAAATCAAACCCAAACCCTAATTGAATTAAGATAACATCCATCAATCACAGCAAACGGAAAGGGGAAGACGAACGGAATCAAGTGAACGTACCTGGATACTCAATGGAGAACCTGACGAAATCAAGATCCTGCGCGTAGATTCTGATGAGGATTCTGGAAATTTGAAGGTGTGGAGATCTACAGCGGCGGCGTTCGTATGATGAAGATCAACAAAGATCTTAAAATGGAAGGCAAGTTGTTGACGTTCTTGAGCGTTTTGGAGATGTTCACGATCTGGAAAAGTGAATAACGATGAAGATCGTTGAATGTGTTCTGGAAAGTTTCTGACCAAACGATGAATGTATGAGTGGTTTCTGGAGAAGTGGATGAAGATTGAGGATGTTCTGGGTTTTTCTTCGATGGAGGATGAAGATTTGAGTGGATTCTGGAAAAATATCTTGAATGCTGATGAAGATATGAAGATTCCGGCGACGATGATGTTTCCGGCGAGGGGATTATGAAGCTGACGGAAGAGATCGGAGGAAGAAGATGAGTTTCTGGGGATTTTTGGATGTTTGCAGATTCCGGTGAGTGAGACGGTGGCCGGAGGTAGTTGACGGTGACCGGCGGTGTGCGGTTAGGGCTGATGCATGGCCGCCGGTGGTTTTCTGGTGAAGCTCCGGTGGATGACGGCGAGGTGACAAGTGGCGCGCATGCACAGAGAGAGAGAGAGAGAGAGAATGGGGGACAGCTGGGGGACGCGTGGCACGAGCTGGGGCAATTCTGAGTTGTGTGGTGGCGCGCAGAGTGTGGAACGCGTGGGCCTCCCCTCAAGCAACACGTGGCTGCCTCTATTTATGCCACTGAAATTCGCTGGCGTGTTCTGGAATCTTCTGGTGTTCGCTGGAAGGAGCTGGCCTTTTCCTGGACTTTTTTGCTGGACCTAAACTGAACTGATACCAACTGGGCCTCAAACAGAACACTTCCTGGGCCCATTCGAAAATGAATAAAAAACCCCAAAAAAATGAAAACTGATTAATATCTTGATTAAAACTAATGACCACTAAACAAAACATTAAAACCCTAATTAACTCTATATCAACCTAATTAAATCTGAAAATGATTAAGAACCTAATTAACTCTAAAAAATCAATTAACCTAATTAAACTCTAAAAAGTGATTAAAAGTCTAATTAATTCTATATCAACCTAATTAAATCTAAAAAAGATCAATTAAGATCTAATACTTCTACTAATTCTCTATTAAAATTCTAATATTATTTAATATCTATTAAAATCTATCATTAATAAGAGAAAAACTATATTATTTTCTATATTATCTAAAAACAATTAAACCTATTTTAAAATCTATACAAAATTTCAAAAATGATTTAAAAAACAATTAAACCTATTTTAAAATTTATAGAAAAATTCTAAACTATTAACATCTATTAGTAATAAAAGAAAAACTATATTCCCCTTTTTCTTTATTATTCTAAAAATCTATTTAAAAATTCAATAAAATCCTAAAAAGAGAATTAAACTATTAAAAAATACAAAAACCCTATTTAAATTCCAGAAAAATCTGTAAAGCCTATTAAAAATTCACAAAAGTCTATTAAAATCCTAAAAATGCAGATGAATGCAAATGACCCCCCATAAAAGAGCGCACGAGACCAGATCGAATCGAACAGAGATCCCCGGGCATCAGAATATCCTCAAAATCACTGTGCAAGCTAAAAATCATCGAGGAGCGCACAATTTCCTGAAAATAAAACCCTGGTAATCTGGACTGAATCTGCCATATCTGATGGACGAAAATCAAGCTGTAAACTCTGATATCCCCTGTTTGCACAACTATCACGCGTCTGATTTGCGAATATGAAATTAAACCACGAGTCAGATAGGAGAATCGGTTGGTCAAATTTTAGGGTGCAACAGCTGCCCCTATTCAAGCGACTTGGACCTGAAGGGTTTGAAGAGCGCTCAACCTTCAAACTTTCAGAGGTACGAGACGGTTGAATACAAATAAAACCCGAAAATTTGCCAACCGCGAGCATATACTGTAAACTGCTTGGGGAATAAAGTCCAGAAAACCGAGTCCAGTTATTGCGGCACCAAACTGATTAATCATCTGATAAAGAACTCCTGATTTGAATACCCGTTGCTTGTGATACCCCATGTAACAAAACTCGAGGGCTGCAACAAAATACCTGATTCTTTCACATTGCCTACTGATGGGCAGGAAGAGAAATATACTCACATCGCCCAAAGATGGACGGGAAGACACCCTGATTGAATACTCACCTCGTCTAATGATAGACGGAAAAACAACATTAATCTCCCAACTCACATCGTCTAAGGATAGACGGAAAGACACCATAATCTCCATACTCACATCGTCTAAGGATAGACGGAAAGACATTCATTAATCTCCAAATTCACATCGTCTAAGGGTAGACGGGATCATCCTGATTGATGAAACAAATCAATATTCTCATCGTCTAAGGGTAGACGGGATCATCCTGATTGATAAACAAATCAACTCTCATCGTCTAAGGGTAGACGGGATCAAAGCCTGATGGCATACTCACATCGTCTAAAGATAGACGGGAAGAAATAATTCTCCGTACTCACATCGTCTAAGGGTAGACGGCATCATCCTGATTGATGAAACAAATCAATTCACATCGTCTAAGGATAGACGGGAAGAAAGCCTTAATCTCCATACACACATCGTCTAAGGGTAGACGGGAAGAAATACTTCTCCGTATTCACATCGTCTAAGGATAGACGGGATCATCCTGATTGATGAAACAAATCAATTCACATCGTCTAAGGGTAGACGGCAAGACACCATAACGCAATTCAACACCAACCCTTGAATTTCAGAATCCTTCTGTCTACGGGAATTGATGGAAAGATCAACATCTTTGAAGGGGCCACATCATCAGTATGGACCGACGGGAAGAAAACCACCTTTTAAGGAACCATGTCGTCAATAAGAATCGACAATCACGAAAACTGAACGTTCTTCGAAGAGCCTCGACATCAATAAGGATTGACAGTCAGGAAAGTCCCTCTTGAAACATCATCTCATCCGATAACCAGAAAGAAAACCAATGTCCAAAGTATCGTTCTGAAACCCCTCAACAACCAAAGATAGCCGGAGAAGGCTCGCTGGGGAAACACCTCATCATATGTATGATCTGGCAATAAGAAACCCGCTGGACAGTAACCAAAACTTCACATCGTCTACTGATAGACGGAAAGAAAAGCCACTTGCTATAGAAACTCTATTTTGAACCCCATTGAAAATCAACCCAAAACTTCACATCGTCTACTGATAGACGGTAAGGGAAGCACATCCTGGGGGAACCCCTTCTTGAAACCTTACTGCGACCATCCGCAATTTCACATCGTCTATGGATAGACGGAAAGAAAACCACATTCGTACTCAGGACGTCGGAGAAGTCCATTCATTGGAGGAACACCTCGTCAATATGAATTGACGGGAAGAAAAGCTTGTCAACATCAGATGACTGACTGATCAAAGCACAACTATTGTATGATCTGATACAAATAATCCGCTGAATCGTCTGAATACTGCTGCTGGATAAATGTCCCTGAACTGATCACAGAGTAATTCACGCGTCATGTGAGGCTGATAGAAAACCTGACTTACGCTTCGTATGCATATGCAAATGCTTTAATCTTTCTACAGCGTAATGCCCCATTCTGGATGGAAATGCTACGCATTTTGACCATGATATGCAAGTATGATGCAAATATGATAATGCATGCAATATGCTAATGTAGGCTCGAGCTGCCGGAGAGGGCCGGGTACAGAAAACCACTTCAGCAAAGTAAATGTTGAAGGCGAGGCCAACTCTGCTGGGGATAACCCGGATACCACTGAATCGTCCTAGCAAAATAAATGCTGGGAGAGCGAAATCAACTCTGCTGGGGATATTGGGAACTTAACCGAACACCTCGACGAAGTAATACCCTGCTGGGGTATATAACTCCGCTGTGAAATAGCAGACGTGCTGAATATGATTAGACTCTTCTAGGTATAGCTTATCCGTACCAATGACAAATTGGTCTTTGCTGGCAAAATGTAGGGAGTCCTCCTGCGCTCTGATGAAGCTCGGATCTGGAAATGGATGCGCCAACACGGATGGGCTTCACAGTAATCGCAGACATGGGTTTGAGCTCTTAAGCTTATCTTACTGGGTCAGATACAACTGCCGCTGGAAAACATTCTTCCTGAATACACAGCCTTTTAGTGAAGAGTCAAAGGATAGTAACACGACTTCCCGCAATCATCTCGCTCTCGAAAATCGATTGCATCTGCTCGAATAACTCTTGTATGGCCCTGCTGATACGGAAAAGACCCATCCTTTCTCTTCTGATATGCCCCAGCCTACGGGACATCTGGGGGGATAGTCCTTGAAAGGAGATTTGCAAATCTGAGCCTCGATGGTCTGATATAACATGCCTCAGCATTCTGAACTTCTGCGAGATACTTCACCTTACCTGCTTCTCACACAACCTTTGCGCGCTTAAGATGGTCTGCCCCTGACCGCAATGACCTTGCCCCGATTATCTGATCCAGAGTAGTACCTCCTGACTACGACGTATTCACCTAATCTCAACCTGATTTCCCCAGAGTAACTGACTTCGAAAAGCTGACCTGACTGGGGATCACAATAAAAGCTTGCCCCTGCTCTCGGAACATTCGGGCGTTCTGCATTCTATCTTGACCATACTTTCCATTGTAGGAAACTTTTCTGCTGTCAAGCGCTTACTCGCAAGTAAAACAAGTTGTTCTGCGTAAAAGATGTATTAATGCAACACATATGACAGCTTTGACATCCAATCTGTTCACTGGGAAAAGGAAAAACAGTTTATGGCATATGATGCACAAAACATTCGTCAACATCAGTATCAACATGGTAAGAGGAACCTTTTTAGGAGTCAGAATCGACGCGACCTTTACCGGAGTATGCTTTCGAAACAACCTGCTTCAATTAGGACTTTTGGAGGTTGTAACATGGTCAGGTTCATGGTTTTGAAGGAAAGGATAAAGGCTCGAAGTTTATTTTAACCCACCCGTTCTCCTTGATGTTCTCCCATCCTACGTTCAGCTAATTTGACCTTAGCGCTCACCTCTCAGAGGTTGAAAGATAGGAGTGATAGTTCGAGAAACTTTCGGCTCTTGGAGTGATAGCTACTCACTTTTCGTCTTTGACACTTGAGGTCACACGACTCGTATTTCCATCGAGGATTTTTCTTTTGATCCTTTTCATCTCTTTCTTTTTATATCCCTAACTTTTGCCTGGACTGACTACTTCTGAGTTTCTTTTGATTTTTTTAAGTCCAGCGGGATGCCCTCATTTTTGCCTAAGTCATTTGTTTTGAAGTTTTCTTGACTTAGCGGGCTTTTGATTTCTTTTTTTCATTTTTTCCTTTCGAACAAGTCGTGTGACACTGGTTGCCTGACTCTTTGGGAAATGATGTGGCTGTCCCACTCTTGGTTGAACCATTGTGGTCTTTTAGGCACGACCTCTAGGGGCGTGATTGACCCTCGAACGGACACTCCTTTGGCAATTTGGACGCTCAGTCAAATTAGCTAACACCTACCCTGCCCCAGGTTAAGGATCGAGGGTTTTTCATTCACAGAAAGAAACTCCTACTACAAGGCTCAAAGGGGTTGACAAGGGATTATCCTCCTTATATCTCCGGTGTTTAGGGATTTGAAACAATGCCTGTACATCATCAGCAGGTTTTATTTTAAAAGCATACAGTATTGGTAGTTGCATGTCGGTCATTTTCGTCATCCTCCCCAAATTCTTCTTAACCAAGCGTTGGACATTTGTAAAAAACAGCTAGTGAACATGAATGGATTTAATCAAAACATGCATATTTATTTCATTATCATCAAATGAAAACAACAAGTTTTACAAACAAGCTTACAAATTCAAACAGGAAAGCAACTACAAATGTAAAGAAATGATAAGCTAAAACAAAGAAAATATGCTAGCTTCCGAGAACCGGGCTTTCACATCTGCCCTGCTGCTGAACCAGCTATCTTTATTAGAGGCAATTCGATGCTGTCCTGATCTGCTTTCCACGACCCAGCCAAATTATAGAGCCCTTCCTTCTTCATTCAGATGATTTGGGGACCTCTTGGCCCGAAGCTGATTGCTGCACTATCAAGCAAATCCTGCACTTTGTGCTTAAAAGCATGGCAACCTTCTATATCGTGACCCGGGGCTCCAGAATGAAACTCACAGTGCTTGCTTGCATCATAACCAAACGGGGGAGTGCCCGTTATTGGTGCCAGAGTTCTTTTCTCTACCAGATTCAATCCCAACAATGTCTGCAACAACTCGGCATATGTTGAGGGAGGCTTCTCAAACACTCTTCTCGGTTTACTACCCTGGAATCTTCGTTGAGCCTGCTGTGCCCCCTGCGGTGGCTGCTGCTGCTGGTACCGGGTTGACCCTTGAACACCCTTTGTATCAAATGCAACATTGGTTTCTTGACCTTCAATGTACTGGTTAACGCCCTCCTTATGCTTAATCATTTTCTTTCTTAGATCTGCCCCAGGAATAGGCAACAGTTGTGGGCCTGGAGATTCTGACACCATGGAGTCCAGGATACGCTTCTGACCCACTGCAGCTTTAGAAACATCTGTCATTTTAGCATCGACTGAGACAGGAGCAATGTGCACTGCTACGCCGCCCGGCGTGAATTCAATACCGTGCGAGTCAATCAGGTCTTGAACATTGTGCTTAAAAGCATGACAACCCTCGATGTCATGTCCGAATGCCCCAGAATGAAATTCACATTGCTTATTGGCATCGTACCCATGAGGAAACACTCTCGTTGGTGGTGCCAACGTTCTCTTCTCAACCAGATTAAACCTCAGTAAGGTCTGCAAGAGCTCAGCATAGGTCATAGGTGGTGCCTCAAACATTCTCTTTGGCTTCCCTTCCTGGACCCTCCGTTGAGCCGGATGTATCTTCTGTTGCTGCTGCTCAGGTTCCACATGCACAGGTGGCGCGAGCTTCTTCATTGCGGCTTCAAATAGCTGATCGTCTTCTTTCCTAAGCACATTCTTGACTACCTCCATGATCAAGCTCATTTGGGTCTTCAGCTGACTGTTCTCCTCTTTGAGAATCTTCTGTTCCAGACGCATCTCTTGCATGTCTCTCATCATCTGCCCCAGCTGGCTTCGGACTTCGATCAATTCAAACTGATTCTGTTCCATATCTCTGAAGGAGTTCCTGCAATAAACTGGATGATGAGGAAATAAGGCCCACGGTTCTGATATACCTGCTAAATGATAATGCAGCGTAGAAAGCAAACACACATTCGTAACGAGATAAAGAGAAACTCAAGCTATAAGCATACAGACGAACATCTCCCACACATGTACAACCAACAAAATCAGCAGGTAAGCACAAATGAGTATGAATATAATGACCCCAGCCAACAATCCTGGTGGTGGTCGGCAGACACAAATGCACAAAAGCTAAACGGGTTAAGCAAAGAAAACAGATGCGACACCCGGCACAGAAACCTCTAGAAACTTCCCCCATATTCAACTGAACTCTCCGATTGACAATCCTCAGAGCACACACTTCCTGTGGAGTCTTCCATGACATTAACTGACGAACCCGCACAACTGGAGGATGGAAAATCATTAATCTGAACAAAACCCTGAGGAGTGATGCAAATACGATTAGAGTCTAACAGATCTTGAATCTGACTTCTAAGTACTTTACAATCATTGGTGGAATGCCCCTGTGCCCCGACATGGTACTCACAGCGGGCGCTGGCATCAAAACCTGGAGGATACGGTGGAATCACCGGCTTAGTCTCTTTCGGCACTATCAATCCACTTCTGACCAGATCTGGCAACAACTGACTGTACGTCACCGGTAGCTGAGTAAACTGCCTTTCAGGCTTCCTTGGTCTTCGTGGAGCATGCTGACGCGATCGGCGATAGGATGATCGTTGACTTGAAGCGTCTGAAAACTGATCCTGAGATGCTAGAGATTCTGAGGTGGCATCATCTCCTTCCCACTCTTCTTGAGAACTGACAACTGACTCAATCTTATTAACTGGGACGTAAGGAACACCTCGAAACTTTCCACTCCTGAGTCCTCTCTCAACAATCTCTCCCAGCCTCATCAGGCCCACAAAGTTTGTGCAACTGAACAATTTGTCAAAATAATGGCCTTTCAGAGTACCCAAGAAGATGTCAACCAGTTCTCTTTCCGGAAGCGGTGGTCGAACACTAGCAGCCAATTCTTTCCATCTTCGCAAATATGCTCTGAATGATTCATTCTCCGCTTGAGACAATTCTTGCAGATCTACGAGACTAGGAGTCAAATCCAAGTTGTAATCGTACTGCTTCATGAAAGCTCTGGCTAAATCTACCCATGATCGAATCTGATTACTCTCTAATTGCACATACCATCTCAACGATGCCCCAGTCAGGCTATACTGAAAGCAATGGATCATCAATTTGTCATTTCGCACAAACGAAGTCATCCTTCGACAGAACATCATCAAATGCAACTTCGGACAGCTATCTCCTGTGTATTTTTCAAATTCCGGCATGTTGAACTTGTACGGCAACACCAGGTCAGGAACCAAACACATGGCTACAGCATCCAGGTTAACGGCATCTTTCGCTTCTAAGGCTTTCATTTGCTCTTCCAACACTCAGAGCCTTCTACCATCGTCAAGAGCTCTTGGATCTACTAACCCGGTCACTGGAATATCTCTCCGGTAATTCATCACAGGGAAAGCAACACATTGATTGTTAACAGGAGGATAACGTTCATTTCGGGCAACAAACTGCTCGTGCCGATCTCTGTTCTCAACAGTTGGCTGTACAACTTGGTCTGCAGTAAGATTGTTCGCTTGCGGGAAGCCTTCCATAGAATCATATTGATGGTTGGACGCCACAGTAAACCTTGCCAAGGTGTTAGGAGACTGGAAATTGCCTTCAGACATAGCTGCCAATTACCTGTAACGGACTACACTGCTCGATTCTGCTCAAATCTGCTTCAGCCCCTTGGTCGTCTTCAGCACTCTACTCTTGCCTCAAACAATTCCCCGAGAATCACTTTCTGGTGAAAATAAAGGCTGGATAAGTGCTCTGACCTGCTAGAGAAATGCTATGCAGTATGATTTATGCAAACAGAAATACAAAAATGCTAACGTGCATGTGTACATTGGAGATATTTCCCCCCCCCCCCCCCAATTCCAGTGTCAGTGGTAGCAAGACGAGATAAACCATAAAGACTATACTTGGAAAAAACCCTCATATATTGATTAGAATAACAATCTTGTCAAGAGGTTACACAACTATGCTCCATACAGCTGATATGACAAAGAGGATCCCAGCCAACATGCCTGGTGGTGATCTCAACATACAAAATACAAGAGAGAAATCAAGCACGGGTACGGTTGCGGAAGTCCTCGACCATCTTCTTTGTCTCTGCATGATCTGGTTGATAAATCAAACCTTCTATCAGTCGATCCCTCTTCCTGACCGTCCCCTGGATGTCTCTGACAAAGTCTTCCCAAGCCTTATCATTGGCACCACCCCCAGGTTTGGGTCTCTTGGCATCTGCTCTATGCTGGAAATCTTCCAAATTTTTCATGGCATCTGTCAACTTGCGCTCGGCCTCGTATCGGCGACAGGCTTCTTCTTCAAGCTCTTCGTTCTTCACCTTGACCTGTTCTTCTAACTGAGCAATCTGTGTCTTCAGCTCTTCTTCTCGTTCCTTGCGCTTGGTCATAGTGAGATCCCAGTGTTCTCTGAACTTGGCTAGCTTTGTGTAGGCCCTTTCCAGCTCTTGCTTCTTGGTGGCCAACAAACTACTAACTGAGTCTACATCTAACTTAGACGCTTCTTGGTTTCAGTCAATTCCAATAACGTAGTCTTCAGATGTTTCAGAGTTTCAGCCTGTTGCTTGGAAATATATCCTGTTTCGATCTTTTCATGCCGAAGCTGGGCATTCTCCTGCTCTAAAGCCTCTTTAGCCCTTGCTAGCTCTTCTTTCTCCGCCATCAGCTGCTTGTAAACCTGCATGTCCACAGTGGTAGGCTCCTCTACCGGAGGAGGATGCAATGGCTGAACCGCTGGATACGTCATAAGGAACTTCACAGCTCGCTCACGAATCCATTCCACATATGGGCTAGGACCTCGAGTATCCCCTCTGCTACCTGAAAGCTTCCCTCTCTTGTGCAAGTTTTTCCAGGCTTTCTCAAGTTTGGTCAGCATCTCTTTCCCTATTGCCCCGGTGAGATACAGAGATTCCTGTATCTCCTCGGGCTTTGGCGCTCCTTGAGGTACATACCCAAATTGCTTGATCAATAAGGAAGGGTTGTAGTTGACACAACCTTTCCTTCCTATTAACGGAACATTCGGGAATCCTTCGCCTTTGAGTATGACTTCAGCTCCAAATACCTCTTTATTGACCCATACCACGTTCTCAGCAGTCAATCCCATTAAGCGCTCGGGCCATCCTAGAGAATTGATAGAGGTGACAAAAGGGCCTGACTTAGGCATATGACTGGTGAACCACCTGCATAGGAGAGGTACACAGCAAGACACATTCCTTCCTCGCCGCTTTTCATTCTGGTAGTGAGTTGAATGGTGGATATCCCCCAGCAAAGTAGGAACTGGGTTTCCCGCAGCCAAAATATAGAAGGCATCAGAATCAACAAAATCAGGAATGTTCGGGAACAACACGATACCATACACACATACAGCAAGGATAACGTCAAAAACACCCCAGCTACCCTTCTGGGCATATTCTCGAGCCTTCTCCACTAAGACATCCAACGGAAATCCCCATACGTCTCCTCTTCTGATCATCTTCCCAGACAGCTCAGACTCTTTCAAGCACAGGATGGCAGAAAGCTCAGCCAGCTTGGGCTCAGCGTCCGTACGATAAAAAGGCATCTGCTCACGGATGGGTATATCCAGAAGTGCAGAGTACTCCTCCAGGGTAGGAGCCAAAACGAAGTCGGGAAATACAAAACACCTGAGCTCCGCGTCGTAAAACTGTAACAGAGTATAGATGCCGCTGGTCTCGTAGGCAGATGGCTGATAAACGTAGGTCAGGATCCTCCCATATCTCTTTCTGAAGTCACCCATTCCCCTCTTCTTAGCAATAGCAATCAACTCTAACAATAGACTGATATTCGGCGACGGAAACTTATAGGGCAATACTCTCTTCAGGTTTTCCATGTCTTGCTAGGAACAAACACCAGAACTGGAAGGGAAAATATGTACCTGCAATACACACACGTTAGTTGAATGCAGATGGTAATGCAATGATGCAATATGATAAATAATGCAATCCGTGAACACAGGGGCTATGCTGTAGCCTGAAGAGGAATATCTCTGTGATCGAGAACAGAAAACCAACACGGTCACCAGAATCTCATGCCACTAACTATCATCTGATACTCAAAATATCAATCCCCTGGTAAGAAAACCATCTGACCCTCTGTATCTGACGAGAATACCATCTGATAATAGCCTCAACCTCAGATAAGAAACCCATCTGACCCAAACAACACACCTGGAGATGAATCAAGAGCACCATCTGACAAAGGTACTGAATCATGGTTTCTGAAGGCCAGTTTTCCTGCAATAACCCAGTCCCTCTCACAGGTAGGATAGACCTAATCCACGGACAAAGGTACGGCATCCTATGCGGTCATCAGCGTCACAGACTTTCATGAATGACGATACGATTCCCAGAAGGAGTGGCATTGTCAAGTCATGAAGAGGCCTCACTTAGCTGACTTCCAAATGATCGGTCCCCAGAGTCGACAACCCTCACGTCTGGACTCCCCTCAGATCCTCAGGACCGGAAAGGAGCACCTCTGCAAGAATCTCGTCTGAGCGCAGATTTTCGTAGGGAACTGTGCCTGCTCAGCAGACAGGTTCGTCTACTACTTCTCCGCAACTATATCTAGGTGTGTACTCAAGCCCAGGTCCGGCTTTTCACTCACAGTAACCTCCCTTTGCCCACAGCAATAATCATGATAATATAATGCTGGAAAATAAATGCGGAAAGGTAAAGGTACAGAAAAGTAAAGTGCAGAAAAGTAAAACACAATATGCACAACACCCAACAAATAAACACCCAAGCGCTAGGATTGACTCGCGTAGGGGATGGGAAACGGTCCCAGCATAAGGGATGGGAAAAGTCCCTAGATGCTATAGGTCCCCAGCAGAGTCGCCAGCTGTCGCTACTGCGAAAATCGGCGCCGGCTTGACAGGAGAGTCGCCACCGTGCGTTATTTATCCCTCAGAGCGGGAAAGGAAACGCTCGAAGTAAACCTCGCAAAGACGGGAAAAGGTATGGTCATCGCAACCAAAACCTGGATTCGGGAGTCGGTTACGCAAGGGGAAGGTATTAGCACCCCTCACGTCCATCGTACTCGATGGGATCCACGCTTGGTGTTTATAGGTAAAAGGGTGTATTATCTATCTACGCTAATGGCTGGTCTGAAAAGAAAATAAAAGGACAGGACTCGACAGAACATACGGTGTTCTGGGCCTACGTATTCCCTCGTGCAATGGGAAAGTCAGAGTCAACGTAGTTCGACTTCCTACGTCTAAACGGGGGAAAAGGTTGCTCGCCAGGACATCGCGTCCTGTGCCTACGTACTTCCATCTGATATGAAAGATCAGAGCAAACGTAGTTCGACTAACTACGGGTAAACTGGGGGCTCTCACACAGCAGTGAGAAAACAAACTGGTCCTAAAGGTTCGGGAACCTACAAATACGATCTGGTCTCAAATGCACTCGGGCAGGAAAGGGATAACAATTAGTCGTTAGCGGGAAAGTCTCGATCGCACAGCCGCGAGAGAACAGAGGTTAGTCGTTAGTGTGCTCGCTAGGATATCGCATCCTATGCCTACATATCTTCGTCTGGTACGAAGAATCAGAGCAGCTGTAGTTCAGCTAACTACGGATCAAGCTACTCAAAAGCTCCTACAGAAAGAAAAGGGAAACCCTAAAACTATAGCTGAGAAACAGGGGAATCTACCTACTGCTATCACACCTGGTTGACCATCCTAATGTCTATCATAACAACTCCGCAGCGGAGAAGTCAGAGCTCCTAAGGGATCATGGCAACAGGACTAAACTATAAACAAGAAACTGCAACGTAAAGGAATACTGAGAATATGCATGGATGCAACAACTAAACAAACAAGGCGCAAAGGCCGCAAACCACAGAGGCAAGGGAGCTCAGCTCTACCAAATACCAACAAGCAAAGCCACGCAATAACAAACAAGCAGAAGGAGGACCACCTCAACTTCTCATGCACACAAAGTCTACTTCTAAGATGCACCTACTCAGAACTATCTAGATGAATACCTAAGTCTAATGCAACACAACATCATACAAGTCAAACAATACAAAGAGACTAACCCTGAGCAGGGCCTCCATCAAACCTGAAACAAGCTCCTAATCTATCTCTCAAACAAAACTCTATACAGCACCCTAAGCAAAGATCTAAGCAACAATCCTAATCAAAAACCCTAAGCAAGAGGAATCAATCCCAGTCTCCAAGCTTCAGAACAAGCTTACCAAAGAGAAAGGGAGCTAAGCAGGCGAGCTCATGGTACCTTCCTCAGGAAAGTACCAGGAGGTTACTACTCAGGAGTCATATCCTATGCGGCTCGACAACTGTGATCAGTTTACATTCCTCCTCAGGAGAAATTAAACTCACATGAAGGCTCCGGCATCACTGGATATTTGAGAAATACTTATATGCACTATGGGAACTAAGTGAGCAGGCTCATAGGACCTTCCTCAGGAAAGTACTAGGAGGCTGACACTTAGGAATCGTATCCTACGTGGCTCAACAACACGTGATCAGTTTACATCCCTCCTCAGGAGAAATTAAACTCACAAGTTGGCTCCAACATCACTGGATACTTGAGAAATCCTAGACAAACTACTGGAACTAAGTGAATAGACCCATAGGACCTTCCTCAGGAAAGTACTAGGGGACTTCCACTTAGGAATCGTATCCCATGTGGCTCAACAACATGTGATCAGTTTACATTCCTCCTCAGGAGAAATTAAACTCACAAGTCGGCTCCGACATCATTGGATACTTACGACAGAGGTAAGAAGAAAGAATGAAAGTCATTCATAGTGCCTTCCTCAGGAAAGTACCATAAACTCCCTTCAAACTTCAGGATCTCGAACCTCACAAACAGACAACAAGCTCCTAGACTAAGCCTCAATCCACTGCATCCTTGCAGGCTCCAACAGGACCTCAATCAGCTCCTATCCTTAAGCAGAACCCACAGGCCAACAAACCAAAAGGGACTATCTCTGAAGTTCAACCACAGTTGAACTTCAAAGTCAGAAGTCATCAAGACTTCCCCTATCTTCAGGCTCAGACAAATCATACCAAAAACATCCTACAAAAATCTAACAAAAATCTAATGGGAGACCTACATGGCTCTAGGGTAACATACTAAAAAATCAGAACAAAATTCAACACCAGATGAAAGAACTAAAATCAGCAACACAGACATATCCACAGACCAATTTATTCAACATCAATAACAATGAAAAATGCAATTAAAATGAAAATGCATGATTAAGCTAATATTTCTGCACTATAAAATTCTACACTGAATTACGAGTCTACAGAAAAAAGAACGGAATTATTTGACTAAACCTACCATTTTTTATGAATTTTCTAATGATATGCATGCATTAAAAAAAATAAAAGAAATCAATTAAATGGAAAATATACCAAAATATAACAAACAAAAATAAAATGACATTTTTATTTTTATTTAATTTTCTAGGAATTATGATGAAATGGTAGAAAAAAGAAGAATTGAAAAACAATTATTTTCAATTTATTATGAATTATTTACAATCATGAAAATATAAAAGAAAGACAAAATAAAAGAAAATGGGGGAGGGGGTTCAAACAGCAAGGATTCAGGTTATTTATTCATTGGGCTCACATTCTGGGGGGTGCCAACAGCATTAGGGCGCAGGGCCCAGGTTTGAAATCAAACAATCAGAAAAAAACATATGGGGGGTGCAGCTAGCAGATTTTCCAGTTGTTATTTCATTGGGCCTACGCCCAGGGGGGGTGCTGAAAGCAATTTGGGCATAAGGCCCATATCCAAATACTCAGTCTCTCACACAGGGAGGGGAAATTGAGTAAACTGGGGGCAGCGTTCAGAAAACGCGTTTGGGCTTAGCCCAATACCCCAACCCTAACCCAACTATCTGCTGAACAAAACCTAATTCCTCCCCAAACCCTAACACTGTTCATCAATCTAACCCCCAAACCCTAGCCGTTTTCGTCATCTTCCTCCTCTGCAACTCACCCTCTCAAACGCTTCCTGAAACCTTCCCACATACCCTCACACACAACCTCACACAGATCAAACGAATCAGCACACAATAGTCTCACCGTTCTCTCACAAATCAAACCCAAACCCTAATTGAATTAAGATAACATCCATCAATCACAGCAAACGGAAAGGGGAAGACGAACGGAATCAAGTGAACGTACCTGGATACTCAATGGAGAACCTGACGAAATCAAGATCCTGCGCGTAGATTCTGATGAGGATTCTGGAAATTTGAAGGTGTGGAGATCTACAGCGGCGGCGTTCGTATGATGAAGATCAACAAAGATCTTAAAATGGAAGGCAAGTTGTTGACGTTCTTGAGCGTTTTGGAGATGTTCACGATCTGGAAAAGTGAATAACGATGAAGATCGTTGAATGTGTTCTGGAAAGTTTCTGACCAAACGATGAATGTATGAGCGGTTTCTGGAGAAGTGGATGAAGATTGAGGATGTTCTGGGTTTTTCTTCGATGGAGGATGAAGATTTGAGTGGATTCTGGAAAAATATCTTGAATGCTGATGAAGATATGAAGATTCCGGCGACGATGATGTTTCCGGCGAGGGGATTATGAAGCTGACGGAAGAGATCGGAGGAAGAAGATGAGTTTCTGGGGATTTTTGGATGTTTGCAGATTCCGGTGAGTGAGACGGTGGCCGGAGGTAGTTGACGGTGACCGGCGGTGTGCGGTTAGGGCTGATGCATGGCCGCCGGTGGTTTTCTGGTGAAGCTCCGGTGGATGACGGCGAGGTGACAAGTGGCGCGCATGCACAGAGAGAGAGAGAATAGGGGACAGCTGGGGGACGCGTGGCACGAGCTGGGGCAATTCTGAGTTGTGTGGTGGCGCGCAGAGTGTGGAACGCGTGGGCCTCCCCTCAAGCAACACGTGGCTGCCTCTATTTATGCCACTGAAATTCGCTGGCGTGTTCTGGAATCTTCTGGTGTTCGCTGGAAGGAGCTGGCCTTTTCCTGGACTTTTTTGCTGGACCCAAACTGAACTGATACCAACTGGGCCTCAAACAGAACACTTCCTGGGCCCATTCGAAAATGAATAAAAAACCCCAAAAAAATGAAAACTGATTAATATCTTGATTAAAACTAATGACCACTAAACAAAACATTAAAACCCTAATTAACTCTATATCAACCTAATTAAATCTGAAAATGATTAAGAACCTAATTAACTCTAAAAAATCAATTAACCTAATTAAACTCTAAAAAGTGATTAAAAGTCTAATTAATTCTATATCAAGCTAATTAAATCTAAAAAAGATCAATTAAGATCTAATACTTCTACTAATTCTCTATTAAAATTCTAATATTATTTAATATCTATTAAAATCTATCATTAATAAGAGAAAAACTATATTATTTTCTATATTATCTAAAAACAATTAAACCTATTTTAAAATCTATACAAAATTTCAAAAATGATTTAAAAAACAATTAAACCTATTTTAAAATTTATAGAAAAATTCTAAACTATTAACATCTATTAGTAATAAAAGAAAAACTATATTCCCCTTTTTCTTTATTATTCTAAAAATCTATTTAAAAATTCTATAAAATCCTAAAAAGAGAATTAAACTATTAAAAAATACAAAAACCCTATTTAAATTCCAGAAAAATCTGTAAAGCCTATTAAAAATTCACAAAAGTCTATTAAAATCCTAAAAATGCAGATGAATGCAAATGACCCCCCATAAAAGAGCGCACGAGACCAGATCGAATCGAACAGAGATCCCCGGGCATCAGAATATCCTCAAAATCACTGTGCAAGCTAAAAATCATCGAGGAGCGCACAATTTCCTGAAAATAAAACCCTGGTAATCTGGACTGAATCTGCCATATCTGATGGACGAAAATCAAGCTGTAAACTCTGATATCCCCTGTTTGCACAACTATCACGCGTCTGATTTGCGAATATGAAATTAAACCACGAGTCAGATAGGAGAATCGGTTGGTCAAATTTTAGGGTGCAACACTCTCAATCCTTAATTGAGAAGAACATCTGACCTCGCCGTCAAACATCTGTTAAACAAACAGGCATCGAACCCGAAGGCCGGCTCAACTTGAAGTTGAGAGGAACATCTGACCTCCCCATCAGGAATTAGTTAAACAAACAGGCATCGAACCAAAGGCCGACTCAACCCGAAGGTGAGAAGAACATCTGAAATCGCCATCAGGCATCTGTTAAACAAAATGGTGTGAAACCAGAAGGCCGTCTCAATCCGAAGTTGAGAAGAACATCTGACCTTGCCGTCAGGCATCTGTTAAACAATTAGGCATCAAACTAGAAGGCCATCTGAACCCTTAGTTGAGAAGAACATCTAACCTCGTTGTCAAACATATGTTAAACAAACAGGTATTGAACCCGAAGGTCGGCTCACCTTGAAGTTGAGAGGAACATCTGACCTCCGCATCAGGCATTAGTTAAACAAACAGGCATTGAACCCGAAGGCCGCCACAACACGAAGTTGAGAAGAACATCTAACCTCGCCGTCAGGCATCTGTTAAACAAACAGGCATCGAACCCGAAGGCCGGCTCAACACGAAGTTGAGAGGAACATCTGACCTCTTCGTCAGGCATCTGTTAAACAAACATGGATCGAACCCGAAGGTCGGCTACACATGAAATTGAGAGGAACATTTGACTTCACTGTCAAGCATCTGTTAAACAAACAGGCATCAAATCCGAAGGCCGGCTCAACCGGAAGTTGAGAAGAACATCTGACCTCCCCGTCAGGCATCTGTTAAACAAACAGGCATCGAACCCGAAGGGCGGCTCAACCTGAAGTTGATAAGAACATCTAACTTCACCGTCAGGCATCTGTTAAAATAGGCATCGAACCCGAAGGCCGGCTCAACCCGAAGTTGATAAGAACATCTAACCTCGCCTTCAGGCATCTGTTAAACAAACAGGCATCGAACCCGAAGGGCGGCTCAACCCGAAGTTTATAAGAACATCTGACTTCACCGTCAGGTATCTGTTAAACAAACAGGCATCGAATCCGAAGGCTGGCTCAACCCGAAGTTGATAAGAACATCTGACCTCGCTGTCAGGCATCTCTTAAACAAACAGACATCAAACCCGAAGGGCGGCTCAACCCGAAGTTGATAAGAACATCTGATTTCGATGTCAGGCATCTGTTAAACAAACAGGCATCGAACCCAAAGGGCGGCTCAACCCGAAGTTGATAAGAACATTAAACCTTGTCGTTAGGAATCTCTTAAACAAACAGGCATCGAACCCGAAGGCCGGCTCAACACGAAGTTGAGAGGAATATCTGACCTCGCCGTCAGGCATCTATTAAACAAACAGGCATCGAATTTGAAGGTCGGCTCAACATGAAGTTGAGAGGAAAATTTGACTTCAACTTCAAGCATCTGTTAAACAAACAGGCATCAAATCCGAAGGCCGGCTCAACCCGAAGTTGAGAAGAACACCTGACCTCACCGTCAGGCATCTGTTAAACAAGCAGGCATCGAACCCGAAGGGCGGCTCAACTCAAAGTTGATAAGAACATTAGACCTCTCCGCCAGGCATCTGTTAAACAAACAGGCATCGAACCCGAAGGCCGGCTCAACCCGAAGTTGAGAAGAACATTCGACCTCGTCGTCAGGCATCTGTTAAACAAATAGGCATCGAACCCGAAGGCCCGCTGAATCCTTAATTGAGAAGAACATCTGACCTCGCCGTCAAACATCTGTTAAACAAACAAGCATCGAACCCGAAGGCCGGCTCAACTTGAAGTTGAGAGGAACATCTGACCTCCCCATCAGGAATTAGTTAAATAAACACACATTGAACCCGAAGGCCGGCACAACACGAAGTTGAGAAGAACATTTGAACTCGCTGTCAGGCATATGTTAAACAAACATACATCGAATTTGATGGCCGACTCAACCCGAAGTTGAGAAGAACATCCGACCTCGCTGCCAGGCATTAGTTAAACATGCAGGAATCGAACCCGATGGCCGACTCAACCCGAAGTTGAGAAGAACATCTGACCTAGCCGCCTGGCATCTGTTAAACAAACAGGCTTCGAACCCAAAGGCCGGCTCAACCCGAAGTTGAGAAGAACATCTGACCTCGCCATCAGGCATCTGTTAAACAAAAAGGTGTGAAACCAGAAGGCCTGATCAATCTGTAGTAGAGAAGAACATCTGACCTTGCCGTCAGGCAACTGTTAAACAATTAGGGATCAAACTCGAAGGCCAACTGAACCCTTAGTTGAGAAGAACATCTGACCTCGCCGTCAAACATCTATTAAACAAACAGGTATCGAACCCGAAGGCCGGCTCACCTCGAAGTTGAGAGGAACATATGACCTCCCCATCAGGCATTAGTTAAACAAACAGGCATCGAACCCGAAGGCCGGTACAACACGACGTCGAGAAGAACATCTGAACTCGCCGTCAGGTAACTATCAAACAAATAGGCATCGAACCCGAGGGCGGCTCAACACGAAGTTGAGAGGAATATCTGACCTCACCATCAGGCATCTGTTAAACAAACAGGGATCGAACCCGAAGGTCTTCTCAACGTGAAGTTGAGAGGAACATTTGACTTCACTGTCAAGCATCTGTTAAACAAACAGGCATCAAATCCGAAGGCCGGCTCAACCCGAAGTTGAGAAGAACATCTGACCTCCCCGTCAGGCATCTGTTAAACAAACAGGCATCGAACCCGAAGGGCGGCTCAACCTGAAGTTGATAAGAACATCTGACTTCGCCGTCAGGCATCTGTTAAAACAGGCATCGAACGCAAAGGTCGGCTCAAGCCGAAGTTGATAAGAACATCTGACCTTGCCGTCAGAAATCTGTTAAACAAACATGCATCGAACCAGAAGGGCGGCTCAACCCGAAGTCGATAAGAACATCTGACTTCGCCGTTAGGCATCTGTTAAACAAACAGGCATCGAACCCGAAGGCCGGCTCAACCTGAAGTTGATAAGAACATATGACCTCACTGTCAGGCATCTCTTAAATAAACAGGCATCGAAATCGAAGGGCGGCTCAACCCGAAGTTGATAAGAACATCTGACTTCGACGTCAGGCATTTGTTATACAAACAGGCATCGACCCCGAAGGCCGGCTCAACTCGAAGTTGATAAGAACATCTGACCTCGCCGTCAGGCATCTGTTAAACAAACAGGCATCGAACTCGAAGGGCGGCTTAACACGATGTTGAGAGAAAAATCTGACCTCGCCGTCAGGCATCTGTTAAACAAACAGGCATCGAACCTGAACGTCAGCTCAACATGAAGTTGAGAGGAATATATGACCTCACTGTCAAGCATTTAGTAAACAAGCGGGCATAAAATCCGAAGGCCGGCTCAACCCGAAGTTGAGAAGAACATCTGACCTCACTGTCAGGCATCTGTTAAACAAAGAGGCATCGAACCCGAAGGGCGGCTCAACCCGAAGTTGATAAGAACATTAGACCTCTCCGCCAGGCATCTGTTAAACAAACAGGTATCGAACCCGAAGGCCGGCTCAACACGAAGTGTAGAGGAACATCTGACCTCGCCGTCAGGCATCTGTTAAACGAAAAGGTGTGAAACCACAAGGCCGGCTTAATCCGAAGTTGAGAAGAACATCTGACCTCGCTGTCAAACATCTGTTAGACAAACAAGCATCAAACCCAAAGGGCGGCTCAACCCGAAGTTGATAAGAACATCTGACTTCGCCGTTAGGCATATGTTAAACAAACAGGCATCGAACTCGAAGGTCGGCTCAACCCGAAGTTGATAAGAACATATGACCTCACCGTCAGGCATCTCTTAAACAAACAGGCATCGAACCCGAAGGGCAGCTCAACCCGACGTTGATAAGAACATCTGATAGCACCGTCAGGCATCTGTTAAACAAACAGGCATCGAACCCGAAGGCCGGCTCAACCCGAAGTTGATTAAAACATCTGACCTCGTCGTAAGGCATCTGTTAAACAAACAGGCATCGAACCTGAAGGCCGGCTCAACACGAAGTTGAGAGGAACATCTGACCTCGCCGTCAGGCATCTGTTAAACAAACAGGCATCGAACCTGAAGGTCGGCTCAACATGAAGTTGAGAGGAAGATTTGACTTAACTATCAAGCATCTGTTAAACAAACAGGCATCAAATCCGAAGGTCGGCTCAACCTGAAGTTGAGATGAACATCTGACCTCACCGTCAGGCATCTGTTAAACAAACAGGCATCGAACCAGAAGGGCGGCACAACCCGAAGTTGATCAGAACATTAGACCTCTCCGCTAGGCATCTGTTAAACAAAAAGGCATTGAACCCGATGGCCGGCTCAACCCGAAGTTGAGAAGAACATTTGACCTCGCCGTTAGGCATCTGTTAAACAAACAGTCATCAAACCCGAAGGCCATCTCAATCCTTAATTAAGAAGAACATCTGACCTCGCCGTCACACATCTGTTAAACAAACAGGCATCGATCCCGAAGGCAGGCTCAATCCGAAGTTGAAAAGAACATCTGACCTCGCTGTCAAACATCTGTTAGACAAACAAGCATCAAACCCGAAGGGCGGCTCAACCCGAAGTTGATAAGAACATCTGACTTCGCCGTTAGGCATATGTTAAACAAACAAGCATCGAACTCGAAGGCCGGCTCGACCCGAAGTTGATAAGAACATATGACCTCACTGTCAGGCATCTCTTAAACAAACAGGCATCGAACCCGAAGGGCGGCTCAACCTGACGTTGATAAGAACATCTGACAGCACCGTCAGGCATCTGTTAAACAAACAGGCATCAAACCCGAAGGCCGGCTCAACCCGAAGTTGATTAAAACATCTGACCTCGTCGTAAGGCATCTGTTAAACAAACAGGCATCGAACCTAAAGGCCGGCTCAACACGAAGTTGAGAGGAACATCTGACCTCGCCGTCAGGCATCTGTTAAACAAACAGGCATCGAACCTGAAGGTCGGCTCAACATGAAGTTGAGAGGAAGATTTGACTTAACTATCAAGCATCTGTTAAACAAACATGCATCAAATCCGAAGGTCGGCTACACCTGAAGTTGAGATGAACATCTGACCTCACCGTCAGGCATCTGTTAAACAAACAGGCATCGAACCAGAAGGGCGGCTCAACCCGAAGTTGATCAGAACATTAGACCTCTCCGCTAGGCATCTGTTAAACAAAAAGGCATTGAACCGATGGCCGGCTCAACCCGAAGTTGAGAAGAACATTTGACCTCGCCGTTAGGCATCTGTTGAACAAACAGTCATCAAACCCGAAGGCCGTCTCAATCCTTAATTAAGAAGAACATCTGACCTCGCCGTCACACATCTGTTAAACAAACAGGCATCGAACCCGAAGGCCGGCTCAACTTGAATTCTAGAAGAACATCTGACCTCACCGTCAGGCACCTGTTAAACAAACAGGCATCGAACCCGAAGGGCGGCTTAACCCGAAGTTGAGAAAAACAACCGACCTTGCTTCCATTCATTAGTTAAACAAGCAGGAATCAAACCCGAAGGCCGGCTCAACCCGAAGTTGATAAGAACATCTGAACTAGCTGTCAGGCATCTGTTAAACAAACAGGCATCGAACCCCAAGGTCGGCTCGACACGAATCTGAGAGGAACATCTGACATCACCGTCAGGCATCTGTTAAACAAAAAGGTGTGAAACCAGAAGGTCGGCTTAATCCTAAGTTGAGAAGAACATCTGACCTCGCCGTCAGGCATCTGTTAAACAATTAGGCATCAAACCCGAAGGCCGTCTGAACCCTTAGTTGAGAAGAACATCTGACCTCACTGTTAAACAAACAGGTATCGAACCCGAAGGCCGGCTCACCTTGAAGTTGAGAGGAACATCTGACCTCCCCATCAGGCATTAGTTAAACAAACAGGCATCGAACCCGAAGGCCGGCACAACACGAAGTTGAGAAGAACATCTGACATCGCCGTCAGACATCGTTAAACAAACAGTCATCGAACCCGAAGGCAGGCTCAACATAAAGTTGAGAGGAACATCATACCTCGCCGTCAGGCATCTGTTAGACAAACAGGCATCGAACCTGAAGGTCGGATCAACATGAAGTTGAAAGGAACATTTGAGTTCACTGTCAAGCATCTATTAAACAAACAGGCATCAAATCCGAAGGCCGGCTCAACCCGAAGTTGAGAAGAACATCTGACCTCACCGTTAGGCATCTGTTAAACAAACAGGCATCGAACCAGAAAAGCGGCTCAACCCGAAGTTGATAAGAACATTAGACCTCTCTGCCAGGCATCTGTTAAAACAACAAGCATTGAACCCGAAGGCCGGCTCAACCCAAAGTTGAGAAGAACATTTGACCTGTCCGTTTGGCATCTGTTAAACAAACAAGCATCAAACCCGAAGGCCGTCTCAATCCTTAATTGAGAAGAACATTTGACCTCGCCGTCACACATCTGTTAAACAAACAGGCATCGTACCCGAAGGCAAGCTCAACACGAAGCTGAGAAGAACATCTGACCTCACGGTCAAGCATCTGTTAAACAAAAAGGTGTGAAACCAGAAGGTCGGCTCAATCCGAAGTTGAGAAGAACATCTGACCTCGCCGTCAGGCATCTGTTAAACAATTAGGTATCAAACCCGAAGGCCGTCTCAACCCTTAGTTGAGAAGAACATCTGACCTCCCTGTCAAACATCTGTTAAACAAACAGGTATCGAACCCGAAGGCCGGCTCACCTTGAAGTTGAGAGGAACATCTGACCTCCCCATCAGGCATTATTTAAACAAACAGGCATCGAACCCGAAGGCCGACACAACACGAAGTTGAGAAGCACATCTCACATCACCGTCAGACATTTGTTAAACAAACAGGCATCGAACCCGAAGGCTGGCTCAACATGAAGTTGAGAGGAACATCATACCTCGCCGTCATTCATCTGTTAAACAAACAGGCATCGAACCTGAAGGTCAGCTCAACATGAAGTTGAGAGGAACATTTGAGTTCACTATTAAGCATCTATTAAACAAACAGGCATCAAATCCGAAGGCCGGCTCAACCCGAAGTTGAGAAGAACATCTGACCTCACCGTCAGGCATCTGTTAAACAAACAAGTATCGAACCAGAAAGGCGGCTCAACCCGAAGTTGATAAGAACATTAGAACCCTCTGCCAGGCATCTGTTAAAACAACAGGCATTGAACCCGAAGGCCGGCACAACCCGAAGTTGAGAAGAACATTTGACCTGGCCGTTAGGCATCTGTTAAATAAACAGTCTTCAAACCCGAAGGTCGTCTCAATCCTTAATTGAGAAGAACATTTGACCTCGCCGTCACACATCTGTTAAACAAACAGGCATCGAACCCTAAGGCCGGCTCAACACGAAGCTGAGAAGAACATCTGACCTCACGGTCAGGCATCTGTTAAACAATAAGGTGTGAAACCAGAAGGCTGGCTCAATCAGAAGTTGAGAAGAACATCTGAGCTCGCCGTCAGGCATCTGTTAAACAATTAGGCCTCAAACCTGAAGGCCTTCTAAACCCTTAGTTAAGAAGAACATCTGACCTCGCTGTCAAACATCTGTTAACCAAACTGGTATCGAACCCGAAGGCCGGCTCACCTTGAAGTTGAGAGGAACATCTGACCTCCCCATCAGGCATTAGTTAAACAAATAGGCATCGAACTCGAAGGCCGACACAACACGAAGTTGAGAAGAACATCTGACATCGTCGTCAGACATCTATTAAACAAACAGGCATCGAACACGAAGGCTGGCTCAACACGAAGTTGAGAGGAACATCTTACCTCGCCGTCAGGCATCTGTTAAACAAACAGGCATCGAACCTGAAGGTCGGCTCAACATGAAGTTAAGAGGAACATTTGAGTTTACTGTCAAGCATCTATTAAACAAACAGGCATCAAATCTGAAGGCCGGCTCAACCCGAAGTTGAGAAGAACATCTGACCTCACCGTCATGCATCTGTTAAACAAACAGGCATCGAACCAGAAAGGCGGCTCAACCCGAAGTTGATAAGAACATTAGACCTCTCTGCTAGGCATTTGTCAAAACAACAGGCATTGAACCCGAAGGCCGGCTCAACCCGAAGTTGAGAAGAACATTTGACCTGGCCGTTTGGCATCTGTTAAACAAACATGCATCAAACCCGAAGGTCATCTCAATCCTTAATTGAGAAGAACATCTAACCTCGCTGTCACACATCTGTTAAACAAACAGGCATCGAACCCGAAGGCCAGCTAAACTTGAATTTGAGAAGAACATCTGACCTCACGGTCACACATCTGTTAAACAAACAGGCATCAAACCCGAAGGGCGCTCAACCCGAAGTTGAGAAGAACATTCGACCTCGCTGCCAGGAATTAGTTAAACAAGCAGGAATCAAACCCGAAGGTCGGCTCAACCCAAAGTTGAGTAGAACATCTGAACTACCTGTCAGGCATCTGTTAAACAAACAGGCATCGAACCCAAAGGTCGGCTCAACACGAAGTTGAGAGGAACATCTGACCTCGCCGTCAGACATCTGTTAAAAAAAGGTGTGAAACCAGAAGGCCGGCTCAACCCGAAATGAGAAGAACATCTGACGTCGCTGTCAAGCATCTGTTAAACAAACAGGCATCCAACCCGAAGGCCGGCCTAACTTGAAGTTGAGAAGAACATCTGACCTCACCGTCAGACATTTGTTAAACAAACAGGCATCGAACCCGAAGGGTGGCCCAACCCGAAGTTGATAAGAACATCTGACTTCGTCGTCAGGCATCTGTTAAACAAATAGGCATTGAACCCGAAGGTCGGCTCAACCCGAAGTTGATAAGAACATCTGACCTCGCTGTCAGGTGTCGCTACTCGAAAAATGCATCGTGCAACGACGGGTGAGGCGAAAAGAAAGGACAGAAGAGTCGCCACCGAAATTTATTTATCCCGTGAGGGGAAAGGAAAATATCGAGAAAACCTTAAAAAACGAACGGATAAGATGGTCTCGTAACCATGAACGGGTTCGGAAGCCAGTTATGCGAAGGGAAGGTATTAGCACCCCTCGCATCCATCGTACTCGATAGGAACCTTTTGTTTGTCGATGTGCGATTATATTTGCTAAAATATTATGCTATAAAAGGTGTTCCACTGGGTAAAAGAAGGGTTAGAAACAAGAAAGTTAGGAGGAAAGAGAGAACGGGGAAGAAAAGAGAAAGAACAGACTCGGTAGGACTTCGCAGTCCTATGCCTACGTATTCTCAATAGATGTGAGAAAGTCAGAGTCGACGTAATTCGGGGAACTACAGATATTGGGGGGAAAAGTGCTCGCCAAGACATCGCCGTCTTGTGCCTACGTATTCTCATCTGGTATGAGAAATCAGAGCAGCCGTAGTTCGGCCTACGGTTGAAAGGTGAAAAAGGGAGCTCGCCAAGACATCGCCGTCTTTTGAAGGTTGTAACTTGGTTAGGTTCACGGTTTGAAAGAAAGGATGTAAGGCTCAAAGTTTTGTTTAACCCACCCACTCTCCTTGATGTTCTCCAATCCTACGTTCAGCTAATTCGACCTTAGCGTTCACCTTTCAAAGGTTAAACGACAAGAATGATGATTCGGGAAACCACAAGTTTTCGGAGTGACAGTCACTCATTCTTCGTCTTTGGTGCCTGGAGTCACACGACTTGTTTTTCATCATTATTCATTCCCTATTTTTGCCTGGACTGGCTCTTTTGAGTATATCATTTGATTTCGAAGTCCAGCGGGATGCCCTAATTTTTCCTAAGCCATTTGTTTTCAGGTTATCGACTTAGCGGGCTTTTTTTCTTCTTTTTTTTTTCTCTTTCTTTTGATTCTTTTTTTTTTTTGAATAAATCGTATGACACCGGCTTGTCTGACTTGTTGAAGGGGTTGTGACTGTCTCACCCCTTGGTTGGTGAAGGATAACCACTGTGGTTCTTTAGGTACGACCTATATAGGTGTGATTGATCCTTGAATGGGAACACCCCTTTATGCAATTTGGATATTTAGTCGAATTAATTGACACCTACCCTGCCCCAGGTTAAGATTGAGGGTTTTTCGCTTTCGGAAAGAAACTCCTACTACTAGGCTCAAAGGTGTTAACAAGGGATTATCTTCCTTATATCTCCGGTGTTTAGGAATTTGAAACAATGCCTGTACATCATCAGCAATGGTTTTAATTCAAAAACCATACATTCGGAAGTTTGCGTCTTTAAATTTCGTCATCCTCCATCGATTTCTGCTTAAACAAGCGTTTGACATTAATGAAAAAGCAATATTGAGTGAACACGAGTGGATTTAATCAAAACATGCATATTCATTTCATTATCATTATCAATCGAAAACAAACACGTCTTACAAATGAAATTTGCAAATAAGTTCACACTTAAACAGAAAAGGAACTACAAATGCAAAGGAGTAACATGATAGAAAGATTGCCAGCTTCGGAACTGGGCTTTCAGGTCTTGACTTGCTGCTGAACCAGCCATCTTTAGAATTGTTCGTCAAAGTTATCCTGATAATCTTCTGAACACCCGTTCTCGGTGAATCCCTCCATAACATTAGCTGCCGAACCCACATGACTGGACGAAGGAAGATCATTGATCTGGATACCCTGAGGTGTGATTGAGAACATGTTGGAGTCAAGCAGTGTTTGAATCTTGCTTCTCAGCACCTTACAGTCTTCAGTTGAATGCCCCTGTGCCCCAACATGGTACTCACAGCGGGCGTTGACATCAGAATCTGAAGGATGTGGAGAAGTCTCTGGATCAGCCTTCTTCGGCACTATCAAACCACCTCTGATCAAGTCTGGCAATATCTGACTGTACGGCAACGGCAACTGAGTGAAATGTCTCTCTGGCTTCCTCGGTCTTCGTCGGGCGTGCTGACGCGGCTGATGACGGTATGAATGTTGACTCTGTAGGGAAGCAGATATCTGATACGTAGACCTAACAGGTTGCTGACTCTGAATACTTGAAACGTCTGAAAACTGAATCTGAGGTAATGGAGATTCTGGGATAGTATCATTTTCTTTTTCCCATTCCTCTTTAGAGCTGTCAACTGATTCACTTTCATAAACTGAGGTATCTGAGACGTCTCGGATCTTTCCACTCTTGATTCCGCTCTCAATACGTTCTCCTGCTTTTACCAAGTCAGAAAAGTTTAACGTTCCGCCACTAATCATTAAATCATAGTAATGGCCCTTCAAAGTACCCAAGAAGATGTCAACCAGTTCTCGATCCTGAACCGGTGGTTGAACACGAGCAGCGAGTTCTCCCTATCTCTGCACATACCCTCTAAAGGATTCATTCTCCGCTTGAGATAATTCTTGCAACTGCATGCGGCTGGGAGTCATGTCGAGATTGTAATTGTACTGCTTCACAAAGGCATTGGCTAAATCTGACCATGACCGAATGCAACCACTTTCCAACTGCATATACCAACTCAACGATGCCCCACTCAGACTTTCCTGGAAACAGTGAATCATGAGCTTGTCATTGTGGACATGTGAGGTCATTCTTCTGCAATACATCACCAAATGCTGCTTCGGACAACTATCCCCTTTGTACTTCTCAAAATTGGGCGCCTTAAACTTCGGAGGCATCACAAGACCTGGCACCAAACACATGCTCGAAGCATTCAAATTAAGAGTGTTTTGACTCATCAGAGCATCAAGCTTTTCATCCAACAGACGATACCTTCTCATAAACTCAGCAGTCTGTGGATTTTTAGGATTAATCTTTGGAACAACCCTTTGGGAATTTGGCACAGAGAAAGTGAAGTTCTGATAGTCCGAGTCATGGAGAGAAGATGAATCTCTATCTCTGACAATAGTATGCTCTTGATCTTCGACAGGAATCTGCACAGGCTGAGCTCGAGCAACATTGTTCACTGGAGTCCTCTGAACATTGGTCTCTCCTCTTGTCATAGCTGACATGGCCTTCATTAGTTGATCCAACTGATTCTTCATCATCTCAAACTCTGCCCTCGTAACAACCAAATTTTGCTCCTCTGAGTCCATGATCCTTCCAGAAGCTAACTCAAATCCAATGTGAATGTCGGGAAATCAACTGCGGGTTGGACAAAAGACTGGTAAGCTCTCTGCTCCGGTTGAGGATGGATATGCAAAAATGAGATGCACATGAAATGCAATGCAAAATGCTGATGCAACACACAAAGAATCAATAGTCACAAATTCTGCAAGACAAAACAACGAGATATCTCTCACCTCGGGTGGGCAATCTATTGGTTTATAAGAGGGTATTCCAAAGGCTTTTCAAACAAAGTCCCATGCACTAACCCTCAAAAGTTTCCCATCAGAACGACTACTCGTAAGACGGTAATTCTTTCAGAAGGATGGACACAGAGTTATGTTTTAGCAACCTTCGGAATAAGGTTCTACAGAAGGTCCTCAGAGTCAAGGACTCCCAAGTTGGAAATAGGAACGCCATTACGACTACACGTAAGACATCATTATTCCAACGGGGTCTCATCTGAGCGGCGAAATTCAAACCAATTCAACGAGTCCTACGTCTCGCGAATCAGAAAGAAACCACCTCCTAATCTTAGTGTATACTCGAAAAGCTCGGGTAGAAAGCTTTTGTTCTTACAAACCAACCAATAAACCCCACAGGTAAAAGGAACACAACATAATAAACAGCTAAAAGCAAACAAATAAAACATGCGACAAACAAATTAGGCTTGGCTCGCTAGGTATAGTCCCCAGCAGAGTCGCCAGCTGTTGCTACTCGAAAAATGCATCGTGCAACGACGGGTGAGGCGAAAAGAAAGGACAGAAGAGTCGCCACCGAACTTTATTTATCCCATGAAGGGAAAGGAAAATATCGAGAAAACCTTAAAAAACGAACGGATAAGATGGTCTCGTAACCATGAACGGGTTCGGAAGCCGGTTATGCGAAGGGAAGGTATTAGCATCCCTCGCATCCATCGTACTCGATAGGAACCTTTTGTTTGTCGATGTGCGATTATATTTGCTAAAATATTATGCTATAAAAGGTGTTCCACTGGGTAAAAGAAGGGTTAGAAACAAGAAAGTTAGGAGGAAAGAGAGAACGGGGAAGAAAAGAGAAAGAACAGACTCGGTAGGACTTCGCAGTCCTATGCCTACGTATTCTCAATAGATGTGAGAAAGTCAGAGTCGACGTAATTCGGGGAACTACAGATATTGGGGGGAAAAGTGCTCGCCAAGACATCGCCGTCTTGTGCCTACGTATTCTCATCTGGTATGAGAAATCAGAGCAGTCGTAGTTCGGCCTACGGTTGAAAGGTGAAAAAGGGAGCTCGCCAAGACATCGCCGTCTTGTGCCTACGCATTCTCATCTGGCATGAGAAATCAGAGCAAACGTAGTTCGTGCCTACAGTGCGGATAACCGATGTTTTTGTGGATAATGTTATCGTGCGCATTCTAGCAGTTTAGGTGTTTTGCTGCTCGCATGTGAGGAGACTTATGCGTTACCTGTTTGCGGTAGAACGGACGTAACATATCCTGTTTGAAAGGTTGGTTTTCGCCATGCGAGGCAAGGTATCATGTTTGATTGGTTGAGATTGTTTTTGGGGCGAGATAGGTCCTCGGATAGTAACCCTTACAGGTAGTACCCAATTCTTTATCTCAAAGTTTTTGTTGTAAAAAATGTGTGGCGAACGTAGCGTCTTCGTATTGAAAGACGAGTATCAAGACCACACACACTACAGTGAGTATCCTGACACTCGGAGAGGAAGAAGACTACACTCAATCCTCTCTCTTTAGTTCAACACAAAGAGAACTTCATTCTCTTATTAAAGTGTTTTTGGTTTTGAATGGTAAGTGCTTTTTGCGACAAAGAACCCTACGGTAAACGTCAGCACTCGGGATAGGAGAAGGCCTACGCCTAACCACTCCACGACCATTCAAGTTTTTGTATGAAAAGGAATTGAAAATGCACTCGGTACGGGACCGAGGTTTTTAGGTGTGAAAATTGTGGAAGAAAGTTGTGAAAGCGAGATGGTGGATAAAGTCGCGTCTTCGTATCGAAAGACGAGTATCGAGACCACCCTCACTACAGTGGGCATCCCAACATTCGGAGAAGAAAAGGTCTACACCCAATCTTCTCTCTTTAATTCGATACAAAGAGAAATTTATTTTAAAGATGGTTTGAAAATGGACTCGGTACGAGACCGAGGTTTTTGAAAATACACTCGGTGCGGAGCCGAGGTTTTTAGGAGGAGAGAGAATGTCGTCTTCGTATTGAAAGACGAGTGTCAAAACCACCCTCACTATAGTGGGCATCCCAACACTCGGAGAGGAAGAAAGTCTACACTTAATCCCCTCTTTTTAATTCAATACAAAGATAATTGGATATTGAAGATGGTTTGACAATGTTTTTGAATCGAGTCGGGACAGGTAATGAAGAGAGAAAAGAGGTGGTCTCAGATCCAACATTACTTATCAATAATTTGACTGGTAACGAATTACGGAGGTCTCGTCATCGACCAAAACAGAGAAAAATTGGACAAAAAAGTCCAATAACAAATGAGAAATAATTCAACTTCTAAAATAAAAAGTACAAACTTCTAACACCATAAACTTAAAAGAAAATAATATTATAAAAAAAAAGTTATATATAAAATAAAAAAAAGCTAATATATAAAGATCTAAAAAAAATAACTATAAATAAAAATATAATTTTTTAAGAGAAAACAAAACAGAGGGAGGGTATAAATTGAAACCGGTGGTCATGATTCAAATGATTTTATGGGCTTTAAAACCCAAAACAAGCCAAAATCTATGAGCAACCAAAAATAGAATAGCACAATTAAAAAAAATAAATAAATAAAAAAAAGGTATCCACTTCTTCTTCCAGCGAGGCAGTTCATCGCCTCTCTCATTTTCGATTTCAAAGACTCAAACTCTCTCCTTCACACTCTCTGTTTCGATCGCCGGACCTCTCTCTATTCTCTCTGCTTCAGTTCACGCATATCTCACCATCCAAACTCCGATCTCACCATCTCTGCGTCTCAACCCTCTCTGTCTCCGCTCACTCTTGTTCTCAGATTCTGCTTATGTTTGAATGATTTGGGATTTAGAGGGTTTCGAAGAGGTTAGGGGATTTCCGTTCGGTTTTGATTTCGCAACGAGTTTGTTTCATTGGATTTTGCTTGTGGTTTTCACTCGTTCTCTTCTTACCACTCTAATTTGTAGATCTGTTTCGGTTTTGAAATGAAGAAAGGGGTTTACGGTCGGTGCGAGGTCGAGTATTATGGATGTTGGATTAAGGTTATGGTGAAGGGGTTTTTTTTTGGGTGGGGACGGGTTGAATGTTGGGGGAGTCGATTATTTGATGAAGGTGAAAAAATGAAAATTGTGAATGGTTGTTGTGATGGTGATGTCGGAAGTTTAACGGTGGAGTTTCGAGTTGAAGATGTCGGTTGAGGATAACGGCGGATTTGAAGGAGGTTTTTATTGGATGTTTATGATTCGAAGATCTGTTTGAAGAAGAACAAATGGATTCATATTTTTTTTCGGTGTTGGAGTTGTTGAACGGTGTTTCGGCTTAGGGATTCGGTTTCGGCGAAGGATTTTGGGATTTGTGGTGAGCGGAAGTTAAGGAGGGTTCGAAAATGGTTGCAGGATGATGGTTAAAGGTCAGTGAGGTTATGCGTGTTGTTGGTTTTATGTTTGAAGGTTCAGCAACTTAATTTCTGGGCTGTGATGTTGTGTTTCAGTGACAGGGCAGTGGCGGGAGCTTGCGATTTGCGGTTTTGGTGTTTTTCTGGTTCGAGATTTATGATGAATGCTGCTGAGTGTTTCAGAAGTTTACTGAGGAGATGAAGGTTTTGAGTTATTGAATCCTGGTGTTTGACTCAAATTAACATTACAGCAAGGTCAACCTGATATTGTAGTAGCAGAACCAAGATGGATAAATTGAGTTCGTAATGTTACCGTAACCGTTGCAAAACAGAGGGGCCTGTCAGAAGCGTCGTGTAGTTGTCGAGCCTGATGTAGTGCGTTTGTGTTGCAGCTGGAATGTGAGAAGATTGCACTGAAGATGGAAGAACTTCTTGAAGAGTTACTCCGGAATTCCAGTTTGAAGAGATGCTGCTATCCATTGCATTGGATGGGGATGTGTCGTCACCAATCAAGTAATTATCAGAATTTTTATTGAAAGACTCTACTCGAGGCGTATCCCATTTCATGATCTTCCTAAGCATTGCTTTTGCTGAGCCTACGCTTTTTGTTGACTTCAGTTATGCGCCTATTGCTGTCACTTTGCTGCTGCACAAACTGAACAAAGAAACCATGACTCTGGACAACTTTGGCGAGGAATGACATCATTTGTTGTTGTCGTTTCTCCATTCCTTGAAGGCGCTGAACCATTGTTTGCAGCTGGTTATCAGTAGTTTGTTGTTGCTGTCTCAACCTCAAAAGCTCTTGCATCAGAACATTCTTGTCTCTTTTCAGCCGCTCGACCTCTTCCTTAAGCCCAAATTTCCCGACTTCTACGCATGGCCCTACTGATGAACTTTGTCCAGGTGGTTGTTGGCTTGAAGTTATGGTTAAAGATCTTGGGTTTAGGTTTGTAGAGATGGAAGTTGGATGTTGGTTTAGTTTGAAGATGAATGTGTGTGATTTCTGATGCTGTGAAGGTTGAGTGAAAAGGCTGTTGTGAGAGGTTATGTTTTGAAGCTCTGAGATTTTGTGTTAGCTGTTTGAAGGAGGTTTGAAGCCTTGGAGTTGGATTTTTCTGGAGTTAGGTTTGAGTGAGATGAAGTGATGACAGTTTTCTGCGACGGTGGATATTAAAGGTTTTGTGTATTGAAAAGCTGGTGCAAGGAAGTTTGTTGAAGTTTTTATTGAAGGTTTGATTTGAAGGTCGTTTAAACAAGAGTGGACGGGACATGCTGGATTTGTTGAAGGAAGGTGAAGGGGGTTTGAAGCTCGGAGGTTTCCGGAAATGGAGAAGAAGTTTGAGTGTTGAAGATGGTTTCAGAAGTTATGGTTGAAGCAGTGAAGATGGTGATGACAGGATGAAGGAGGCGGGGGATGACAGGCAGCTAGGGTTAGGGTGTCTCAAGGTAGGAGACACTGAATAGTGTCTGCGGCTCCTAGGGTTGGACAAGTGTGTGCAAGTGAATAGTGTTGGGGTACCTTTATACACGACACATGGCAGCTGTGAATGGCTTAATGACTTAGTTAAAATGCCAATTAAAATAATAAAACATGCTGATAAACAAAGATTATGTGATTAAAGCGGATGATTAAAGAGGAAAAAAAAACTGGTTTAATGATTAATTAAAAATAAAAGCTAATTAAAATTAAATAAATAAATAAAAGCAGATTTTTAATAAATAAAATCCTAATTAAATCTAAATAACTTTAATTAAATAAAACTAATCTAAGTTAATTCTAATTTAATAGTAACTAACCAAAATTCTAAATTAAGCTATAATTAATATAATCTAAAACCTATTTTAAACTAAATAACTTCTAATTGAAATAATTTTAATATCTAATCTAATATAATTAAAAAGAAAACTAACACTCTATTTAACTCCTATATTAAATCCTATGTAATCTAAGTCTAATTAAATAAAAATAAAACAAAACTATATTAAAAAATTCTATATAAACTATTTCTATATAATTAAATAAAAACTATTTTAAATTATTAAATAAAGCAAAAATAAATAAAAATGCAAAAATGCTATGAAAACAGGCGAGCACTGAAATGCGCTGATATTATCGACATGGATTGAATCATCAAAAGGAGAGCGACTTTCTCTCAATTTCAAAATTGATCTTCTCGTTTGAATTAATTTGAATCGCCTGAAATGCGAGTAAAGCAGCTAAAATCCTGATAAATTTAATCCGGATGATAACACGGGCAAAATGCGTCCTAAATGATATGCAGATGAAAAACGAAGCAAAAGCCAATCAAAGTCGGAAAATCGGTGGGCAAATTTTAGGGTGCAACAGTTGCCCCTATTCAATCGACTTGGACCAGAAGGGATGAAAAGCGATCGCTTTCATACATTCAAGGTAGAAGGTGATTGAATACAAAAAAGAACCCGGAAATTTGCCAACCGTAAAAAGAAACCTCTGACATCGTCGTCGATCATCAATATCCAGTAAAAGCATCTGACTTCGCCGTCAAAATGCATCATCAAATTTGTAAAACATCTGACTTCGCCGTCAGAATTTCACATAAAATTCCTCTGACATTGCCGCCAGTCATTCAAAACAAATAATCGGTAAATCACACCTGACATCGCCGCCAGTCATTCGCAAAAATAAGGCGTCTGACATCGCCGCCGGACAACCAAAACACCCAACATCGCCGCTGGAAAACTAAAACACCTGACATCGCCGCCAGAAACAAACATCCAACCTCGCCGCTGGGAAAACAAAATTACCTGACATTGCCGCCAGAAAAACATCCAACCTCGCCGCTGGGAAAACAAAATTACTTGACATCGCCTCCAGCTAACTATAACTCTGAGAAACATCTGACATCGCCGTCAAGTACCTGTGGGGATACAGAACTCTGACATCGCCGCCAGACAACCACGGTGCTAATAAACCTCTGACGTCGCCGCCAGACAAACATAAATCTGATAAGCAGCTAACATCACCGTCAACTCTCAACATCGTCCAATGATGGACAGAGAGAAAAATCATATCCAGAACTCACATCGTCCAATGATAAACGGAGAGAAACATCATGTCCAAATCTCACATCGTCTAATGATAGACGAGAGGAAAATATATCCAAATCTCGCATCGTCTAATGATAGACGAGAGGAAAATCATATCCAAATCTCGCATCGTCTAATGATAGACGAGAGGAAAATCATATCTGAATCTCACATCGTCTAATGATAGACGAGAGGAATCACTACGCTCACATCATCTGAGGGTGAACAGGAACAAATCCAATACTCACATCGTCTAATGATAGACGGAAAGACACCATACTCACGACGTCTAATGATAGACGGAGAAAAACCTTTCCGAAGGCCAGATCAACATGCACTTGATCTTATCACCTTGTCTAAAGATAGACAGGAAGAAAACTTGTCTGAAGAACCACATCGTCTAAAGATAGACGGAAAGAAAACTATACTCACGACGTCTAATGATAGACGGAGAAAATACTTGCTGGGGAAACACATCGTCAATAGGAACTGACGGGAAGAAAATCTGTTTGGGAATGTCATCATCAGAAGATTGATGGACAAAATCATAACCGTCATATGATCTGAAATCCGAGTAAACCGACAAGCTGTCTGAACAAAGCTTGCTGGATAAATGCCCCTGAACTGATTACAGAGTGATTCACACTGCCACAGAAGGCTAGCAAAAACTGGCTTATGCTTCGCATGCACATGCACATGTTTGAGAATGGCGCAATGCTCCATATGAAATGGAAATGCTACACGTTTGAGGATGAAATACAAAGATGATGCAAATATGATGATAACTATATGCAAAAATGCAGATGCAGGCTCGGGCTGCTGGGGGAAAGCTGGATGTGAAAAAAAACACTCCAGCAAAATAAATGCTGAAGAGGTGAAGCCAACTCTGCTAGGAATAATCGGATGTGCCAAGTATGATTGGACTCTCCTGGGGATGGCTTACACATGCCAATGATGATTGGGCTTTTGCTGGGGAAGACAGGTGAAGGGTTACGACTTCCCGACATTCATCTTGAACCTGAAGATTGACTGCACCTTCTTGAATAGCTCTGAGTAGCTCTGAAGATATGGAGAGGAAAAGTTCCTTTATTTCCAAACTTGCCCCAGCCTGTGGGTTCTCTGTGTAAATCTTCCTCAAAAGGAAAACTGAAAGCCTCTTACCCTGCTGGTTTGATATTAACTGCCTCAGCATCATGAACCTCGGAGAGGTGCTTCAAATTAACTGCTTTCTGGGTAAGGATAATATCTGTGCTCTTGGGGTAACCTGCCCCAGCCTTGAAGTGATTTGCCCCTGATTGGCCGATTTGTAGAGAAGTGCCCCTGGCTGACTTCGAGAGATTTACCTAATCTCGACCTGATTGCCCCAGATTAACTGCATCTAGGAATGACCGACTCTGCTTATGTTCACTTGATGTGACCTGCCTCTGCTCAAAGGAGTACTCGGGCGCTCTATATCTTACTTCTACCAAACTTCGCATTGTAGAAACTTTCCTGATGTCAAGTACTTACTCGCAAGTAAAACAAATTGCTTTGCAAATGATAATATCAATGCAATGCATATGACAATTTTGAAATCCAAGTCTGTTCACTAGAAAAAAGTTGTGACATATAGTGAACGAATCACTTATCAGAATGTCAATATCAATACCCATAGGGTAAGAAAAATCCTTTTTAGGAGTCAGTTTACAACGCGATCTTTACCGAAGTATGCTTTCGAAACAACCGGGCTTCAATTAGGACTTTTGAAGGTTGTAACTTGGTTAGGTTCACGGTTTGAAAGAAAGGATGTAAGGCTCAAAGTTCTGTTTAACCCACCCACTCTCCTTGATGTTCTCCAATCCTACGTTCAGCTAATTCGACCTTAGCGTTCACCTTTCAAAGGTTAAACGACAAGAATGATGATTCGGGAAACCACAAGTTTTCGGAGTGACAGTCACTCATTCTTCGTCTTTGGTGCCTGGAGTCACACGACTTGTTTTTCATCATTATTCATTCCCTATTTTTGCCTGGACTGGCTCTTTTGAGTATATCATTTGATTTCGAAGTCCAGCGGGATGCCCTAATTTTTCCTAAGCCATTTGTTTTCAGGTTATCGACTTAGCGGGCTTTTTTTCTTCTTTTTTTTTTTCTCTTTCTTTTGATTCTTTTTTTTTTTGAATAAATCGTATGACACCGGCTTGTCTGACTTGTTGAAGGGGTTGTGACTGTCTCACCCCTTGGTTGGTGAAGGATAACCACTGTGGTTCTTTAGGTACGACCTATATAGGTGTGATTGATCCTTGAATGGGAACACCCCTTTATGCAATTTGGATATTTAGTCGAATTAATTGACACCTACCCTGCCCCAGGTTAAGATTGAGGGTTTTTCGCTTTCGGAAAGAAACTCCTACTACTAGGCTCAAAGGTGTTAACAAGGGATTATCTTCCTTATATCTCCGGTGTTTAGGAATTTGAAACAATGCCTGTACATCATCAGCAATGGTTTTAATTCAAAAACCATACATTCGGAAGTTTGCGTCTTTAAATTTCGTCATCCTCCATCGATTTCTGCTTAAACAAGCGTTTGACATTAATGAAAAAGCAATATTGAGTGAACACGAGTGGATTTAATCAAAACATGCATATTCATTTCATTATCATTATCAATCGAAAACAAACACGTCTTACAAATGAAATTTGCAAATAAGTTCACACTTAAACAGAAAAGGAACTACAAATGCAAAGGAGTAACATGATAGAAAGATTGCCAGCTTCGGAACTGGGCTTTCAGGTCTTGACTTGCTGCTGAACCAGCCATCTTTAGAATTGTTCGTCAAAGTTATCCTGATAATCTTCTGAACACCCGTTCTCGGTGAATCCCTCCATAACATTAGCTGCCGAACCCACATGACTGGACGAAGGAAGATCATTGATCTGGATACCCTGAGGTGTGATTGAGAACATGTTGGAGTCAAGCAGTGTTTGAATCTTGCTTCTCAGCACCTTACAGTCTTCAGTTGAATGCCCCTGTGCCCCAACATGGTACTCACAGCGGGCGTTGACATCAGAATCTGAAGGATGTGGAGAAGTCTCTGGATCAGCCTTCTTCGGCACTATCAAACCACCTCTGATCAAGTCTGGCAATATCTGACTGTACGGCAACGGCAACTGAGTGAAATGTCTCTCTGGCTTCCTCGGTCTTCGTCGGGCGTGCTGACGCGGCTGATGACGGTATGAATGTTGACTCTGTAGGGAAGCAGATATCTGATACGTAGACCTAACAGGTTGCTGACTCTGAATACTTGAAACGTCTGAAAACTGAATCTGAGGTAATGGAGATTCTGGGATAGTATCATTTTCTTTTTCCCATTCCTCTTTAGAGCTGTCAACTGATTCACTTTCATAAACTGAGGTATCTGAGACGTCTCGGATCTTTCCACTCTTGATTCCGCTCTCAATACGTTCTCCTGCTTTTACCAAGTCAGAAAAGTTTAACGTTCCGCCACTAATCATTAAATCATAGTAATGGCCCTTCAAAGTACCCAAGAAGATGTCAACCAGTTCTCGATCCTGAACCGGTGGTTGAACACGAGCAGCGAGTTCTCCCTATCTCTGCACATACCCTCTAAAGGATTCATTCTCCGCTTGAGATAATTCTTGCAACTGCATGCGGCTGGGAGTCATGTCGAGATTGTAATTGTACTGCTTCACAAAGGCATTGGCTAAATCTGACCATGACCGAATGCAACCACTTTCCAACTACATATACCAACTCAACGATGCCCCACTCAGACTTTCCTGGAAACAGTGAATCATGAGCTTGTCATTGTGGACATGTGAGGTCATTCTTCTGCAATACATCACCAAATGCTGCTTCGGACAACTATCCCCTTTGTACTTCTCAAAATTGGGCGCCTTAAACTTCGGAGGCATCACAAGACCTGGCACCAAACACATGCTCGAAGCATTCAAATTAAGAGTGTTTTGACTCATCAGAGCATCAAGCTTTTCATCCAACAGACGATACCTTCTCATAAACTCAGCAGTCTGTGGATTTTTAGGATTAATCTTTGGAACAACCCTTTGGGAATTTGGCACAGAGAAAGTGAAGTTCTGATAGTCCGAGTCATGGAGAGAAGATGAATCTCTATCTCTGACAATAGTATGCTCTTGATCTTCGACAGGAATCTGCACAGGCTGAGCTCGAGCAACATTGTTCACTGGAGTCCTCTGAACATTGGTCTCTCCTCTTGTCATAGCTGACATGGCCTTCATGAGTTGATCCAACTGATTCTTCATCATCTCAAACTCTGCCCTCGTAACAACCAAATTTTGCTCCTCTGAGTCCATGATCCTTCCAGAAGCTAACTCAAATCCAATGTGAATGTCGGGAAATCAACTACGGGTTGGACAAAAGACTGGTAAGCTCTCTGCTCCGGTTGAGGATGGATATGCAAAAATGAGATGCACATGAAATGCAATGCAAAATGCTGATGCAACACACAAAGAATCAATAGTCACAAATTCTGCAAGACAAAACAACGAGATATCTCTCACCTCGGGTGGGCAATCTATTGGTTTATAAGAGGGTATTCCAAAGGCTTTTCAAACAAAGTCCCATGCACTAACCCTCAAAAGTTTCCCATCAGAACGACTACTCGTAAGACGGTAATTCTTTCAGAAGGATGGACACAGAGTTATGTTTTAGCAACCTTCGGAATAAGGTTCTACAGAAGGTCCTCAGAGTCAAGGACTCCCAAGTTGGAAATAGGAACGCCATTACGACTACACGTAAGACATCATTATTCCAACGGGGTCTCATCTGAGCGGCGAAATTCAAACCAATTCAACGAGTCCTACGTCTCGCGAATCAGAAAGAAACCACCTCCTAATCTTAGTGTATACTCGAAAAGCTCGGGTAGAAAGCTTTTGTTCTTACAAACCAACCAATAAACCCCACAGGTAAAAGGAACACAACATAATAAACAGCTAAAAGCAAACAAATAAAACATGCGACAAACAAATTAGGCTTGGCTCGCTAGGTATAGTCCCCAGCAGAGTCGCCAGCTGTTGCTACTCGAAAAATGCATCGTGCAACGACGGGTGAGGCGAAAAGAAAGGACAGAAGAGTCGCCACCGAACTTTATTTATCCCATGAAGGGAAAGGAAAATATCGAGAAAACCTTAAAAAACGAACGGATAAGATGGTCTCGTAACCATGAACGGGTTCGGAAGCCGGTTATGCGAAGGGAAGGTATTAGCATCCCTCGCATCCATCGTACTCGATAGGAACCTTTTGTTTGTCGATGTGCGATTATATTTGCTAAAATATTATGCTATAAAAGGTGTTCCACTGGGTAAAAGAAGGGTTAGAAACAAGAAAGTTAGGAGGAAAGAGAGAACGGGGAAGAAAAGAGAAAGAACAGACTCGGTAGGACTTCGCAGTCCTATGCCTACGTATTCTCAATAGATGTGAGAAAGTCAGAGTCGACGTAATTCGGGGAACTACAGATATTAGGGGGAAAAGTGCTCGCCAAGACATCGCCGTCTTGTGCCTACGTATTCTCATCTGGTATGAGAAATCAGAGCAGCCGTAGTTCGGCCTACGGTTGAAAGGTGAAAAAGGGAGCTCGCCAAGACATCGCCGTCTTGTGCCTACGCATTCTCATCTGGCATGAGAAATCAGAGCAAACGTAGTTCGTGCCTACAGTGCGGATAACCGATGTTTTTGTGGATAATGTAATCGTGCGCATTCTAGCAGTTTAGGTGTTTTGCTGCTCGCATGTGAGGAGACTTATGCGTTACCTGTTTGCGGTAGAACGGACGTAACATATCCTGTTTGAAAGGTTGGTTTTCGCCATGCGAGGCAAGGTATCATGTTTGATTGGTTGAGATTGTTTTTGGGGCGAGATAGGTCCTCGGATAGTAACCCTTACAGGTAGTACCCAATTCTTTATCTCAAAGTTTTTGTTGTAAAAAATGTGTGGCGAACGTAGCGTCTTCGTATTGAAAGACGAGTATCAAGACCACACACACTACAGTGAGTATCCTGACACTCGGAGAGGAAGAAGACTACACTCAATCCTCTCTCTTTAGTTCAACACAAAGAGAACTTCATTCTCTTATTAAAGTGTTTTTGGTTTTGAATGGTAAGTGCTTTTTGCGACAAAGAACCCTACGGTAAACGTCAGCACTCGGGATAGGAGAAGGCCTACGCCTAACCACTCCACGACCATTCAAGTTTTTGTATGAAAAGGAATTGAAAATGCACTCGGTACGGGACCGAGGTTTTTAGGTGTGAAAATTGTGGAAGAAAGTTGTGAAAGCGAGATGGTGGATAAAGTCGCGTCTTCGTATCGAAAGACGAGTATCGAGACCACCCTCACTACAGTGGACATCCCAACATTCGGAGAAGAAAAGGTCTACACCCAATCTTCTCTCTTTAATTCGATACAAAGAGAAATTTATTTTAAAGATGGTTTGAAAATGGACTCGGTACAAGACCGAGGTTTTTGAAAATACACTCGGTGCGGAGCCGAGGTTTTTAGGAGGAGAGAGAATGTCGTCTTCGTATTGAAAGACGAGTGTCAAAACCACCCTCACTACAGTGGGCATCCCAACACTCGGAGAGGAAGAAAGTCTACACTTAATCCCCTCTTTTTAATTCAATACAAAGATAATTGGATATTGAAGATGGTTTGACAATGTTTTTGAATCGAGTCGGGACAGGTAATGAAGAGAGAAAAGAGGTGGTCTCAGATCCAACATTACTTATCAATAATTTGAATGGTAACGAATTACGGAGGTCTCGTCATCGACCAAAACAGAGAAAAATTGGACAAAAAAGTCCAATAACAAATGAGAAATAATTCAACTTCTAAAATAAAAAGTACAAACTTCTAACACCATAAACTTAAAAGAAAATAATATTATAAAAAAAAAGTTATATATAAAATAAAAAAAAGCTAATATATAAAGATCTAAAAAAAATAACTATAAATAAAAATATAATTTTTTAAGAGAAAACAAAACAGAGGGAGGGTATAAATTGAAACCGGTGGTCATGATTCAAATGATTTTATGGGCTTTAAAACCCAAAACAAGCCAAAATCTATGAGCAACCAAAAATAGAATAGCACAATTAAAAAAAATAAATAAATAAAAAAAAGGTATCCACTTCTTCTTCCAGCGAGGCAGTTCATCGCCTCTCTCATTTTTGATTTCAAAGACTCAAACTCTCTCCTTCACACTCTCTGTTTCGATCGCCGGACCTCTCTCTATTCTCTCTGCTTCAGTTCACGCATATCTCACCGTCCAAACTCCGATCTCACCATCTCTGCGTCTCAACCCTCTCTCTCTCCGCTCACTCTTGTTCTCAGATTCTGCTTATGTTTGAATGATTTGGGATTTAGAGGGTTTCGAAGAGGTTAGGGGATTTCCGTTCGGTTTTGATTTCGCAACGAGTTTGTTTCATTGGATTTTGCTTGTGGTTTTCACTCGTTCTCTTCTTACCACTCTAATTTGTAGATCTGTTTCGGTTTTGAAATGAAGAAAGGGGTTTACGGTCGGTGCGAGGTCGAGTATTATGGATGTTGGATTAAGGTTATGGTGAAGGGGTTTTTTTTTTGGGTGGGGACGGGTTGAATGTTGGGGGAGTCGATTATTTGATGAAGGTGAAAAAATGAAAATTGTGAATGGTTGTTGTGATGGTGATGTCGGAAGTTTAACGGTGGAGTTTCGAGTTGAAGATGTCGGTTGAGGATAACGGCGGATTTGAAGGAGGTTTTTATTGGATGTTTATGATTCGAAGATCTGTTTGAAGAAGAACAAATGGATTCATATTTTTTTTCGGTGTTGGAGTTGTTGAACGGTGTTTCGGCTTAGGGATTCGGTTTCGGCGAAGGATTTTGGGATTTGTGGTGAGCGAAAGTTAAGGAGGGTTCGAAAATGGTTGCAGGATGATGGTTAAAGGTCAGTGAGGTTATGCGTGTTGTTGGTTTTATGTTTGAAGGTTCAGCAACTTAATTTCTGGGCTGTGATGTTGTGTTTCAGTGACAGGGCAGTGGCGGGAGCTTGCGATTTGCGGTTTTGGTGTTTTTCTGGTTCGAGATTTATGATGAATGCTGCTGAGTGTTTCAGAAGTTTACTGAGGAGATGAAGGTTTTGAGTTATTGAATCCTGGTGTTTGACTCAAATTAACATTACAGCAAGGTCAACCTGATATTGTAGTAGCAGAACCAAGATGGATAAATTGAGTTCGTAATGTTACCGTAACCGTTGCAAAACAGAGGGGCCTGTCAGAAGCGTCGTGTAGTTGTCGAGCCTGATGTAGTGCGTTTGTGTTGCAGCTGGAATGTGAGAAGATTGCACTGAAGATGGAAGAACTTCTTGAAGAGTTACTCCGGAATTCCAGTTTGAAGAGATGCTGCTATCCATTGCATTGGATGGGGATGTGTCGTCACCAATCAAGTAATTATCAGAATTTTTATTGAAAGACTCTACTCGAGGCGTATCCCATTTCATGATCTTCCTAAGCATTGCTTTTGCTGAGCCTACGCTTTTTGTTGACTTCAGTTATGCGCCTATTGCTGTCACTTTGCTGCTGCACAAACTGAACAAAGAAACCATGACTCTGGACAACTTTGGCGAGGAATGACATCATTTGTTGTTGTCGTTTCTCCATTCCTTGAAGGCGCTGAACCATTGTTTGCAGCTGGTTATCAGTAGTTTGTTGTTGCTGTCTCAACCTCAAAAGCTCTTGCATCAGAACATTCTTGTCTCTTTTCAGCCGCTCGACCTCTTCCTTAAGCCCAAATTTCCCGACTTCTACGCATGGCCCTACTGATGAACTTTGTCCAGGTGGTTGTTGGCTTGAAGTTATGGTTAAAGATCTTGGGTTTAGGTTTGTAGAGATGGAAGTTGGATGTTGGTTTAGTTTGAAGATGAATGTGTGTGATTTCTGATGCTGTGAAGGTTGAGTGAAAAGGCTGTTGTGAGAGGTTATGTTTTGAAGCTCTGAGATTTTGTGTTAGCTGTTTGAAGGAGGTTTGAAGCCTTGGAGTTGGATTTTTCTGGAGTTAGGTTTGAGTGAGATGAAGTGATGACAGTTTTCTGCGACGGTGGATATTAAAGGTTTTGTGTATTGAAAAGCTGGTGCAAGGAAGTTTGTTGAAGTTTTTATTGAAGGTTTGATTTGAAGGTCGTTTAAACAAGAGTGGACGGGACATGCTGGATTTGTTGAAGGAAGGTGAAGGGGGTTTGAAGCTCGGAGGTTTCCGGAAATGGAGAAGAAGTTTGAGTGTTGAAGATGGTTTCAGAAGTTATGGTTGAAGCAGTGAAGATGGTGATGACAGGATGAAGGAGGCGGGGGATGACAGGCAGCTAGGGTTAGGGTGTCTCAAGGTAGGAGACACTGAATAGTGTCTGCGGCTCCTAGGGTTGGACAAGTGTGTGCAAGTGAATAGTGTTGGGGTACCTTTATACACGACACATGGCAGCTGTGAATGGCTTAATGACTTAGTTAAAATGCCAATTAAAATAATAAAACATGCTGATAAACAAAGATTATGTGATTAAAGCGGATGATTAAAGAGAAAAAAAAAACTGGTTTAATGATTAATTAAAAATAAAAGCTAATTAAAATTAAATAAATAAATAAAAGCAGATTCTTAATAAATAAAATCCTAATTAAATCTAAATAACTTTAATTAAATAAAACTAATCTAAGTTAATTCTAATTTAATAGTAACTAACCAAAATTCTAAATTAAGCTATAATTAATATAATCTAAAACCTATTTTAAACTAAATAACTTCTAATTGAAATAATTTTAATATCTAATCTAATATAATTAAAAAGAAAACTAACACTCTATTTAACTCCTATATTAAATCCTATGTAATCTAAGTCTAATTAAATAAAAATAAAACAAAACTATATTAAAAAATTCTATATAAACTATTTCTATATAATTAAATAAAAACTATTTTAAATTATTAAATAAAGCAAAAATAAATTAAAATGCAAAAATGCTATGAAAACAGGCGAGCACTGAAATGCGCCGATATTATCGACATGGATTGAATCATCAAAAGGAGAGCGACTTTCTCTCAATTTCAAAATTGATCTTCTCGTTTGAATTAATTTGAATCGCCTGAAATGCGAGTAAAGCAGCTAAAATCCTGATAAATTTAATCCGGATGATAACACGGGCAAAATGCGTCCTAAATGATATGCAGATGAAAAACGAAGCAAAAGCCAATCAAAGTCGGAAAATCGGTGGGCAAATTTTAGGGTGCAACAGTTGCCCCTATTCAATCGACTTGGACCAGAAGGGATGAAAAGCGATCGCTTTCATACATTCAAGGTAGAAGGTGATTGAATACAAAAAAGAACCCGGAAATTTGCCAACCGTAAAAAGAAACCTCTGACATCGTCGTCGATCATCAATATCCAGTAAAAGCATCTGACTTCGCCGTCAAAATGCATCATCAAATTTGTAAAACATCTGACTTCGCCGTCAGAATTTCACATAAAATTCCTCTGACATTGCCGCCAGTCATTCAAAACAATTAATCGGTAAATCACACCTGACATCGCCGCCAGTCATTCGCAAAAATAAGGCGTCTGACATCGCCGCCGGACAACCAAAACACCCAACATCGCCGCTGGAAAACTAAAACACCTGACATCGCCGCCAGAAACAAACATCCAACCTCGCCGCTGGGAAAACAAAATTACCTGACATTGCCGCCAGAAAAACATCCAACCTCGCCGCTGGGAAAACAAAATTACTTGACATCGCCTCCAGCTAACTATAACTCTGAGAAACATCTGACATCGCCGTCAAGTACCTGTGGGGATACAGAACTCTGACATCGCCGCCAGACAACCACGGTGCTAATAAACCTCTGACGTCGCCGCCAGACAAACATAAATCTGATAAGCAGCTAACATCACCGTCAACTCTCAACATCGTCCAATGATGGACAGAGAGAAAAATCATATCCAGAACTCACATCGTCCAATGATAAACGGAGAGAAACATCATGTCCAAATCTCACATCGTCTAATGATAGACGAGAGGAAAATATATCCAAATCTCGCATCGTCTAATGATAGACGAGAGGAAAATCATATCCAAATCTCGCATCGTCTAATGATAGACGAGAGGAAAATCATATCTGAATCTCACATCGTCTAATGATAGACGAGAGGAATCACTACACTCACATCATCTGAGGGTGAACAGGAACAAATCCAATACTCACATCGTCTAATGATAGACGGAAAGACACCATACTCACGACGTCTAATGATAGACGGAGAAAAACCTTTCCGAAGGCCAGATCAACATGCACTTGATCTTATCACCTTGTCTAAAGATAGACAGGAAGAAAACTTGTCTGAAGAACCACATCGTCTAAAGATAGACGGAAAGAAAACCATACTCACGACGTCTAATGATAGACGGAGAAAATACTTGCTGGGGAAACACATCGTCAATAGGAACTGACGGGAAGAAAATCTGTTTGGGAATGTCATCATCAGAAGATTGATGGACAAAATCATAACCGTCATATGATCTGAAATCCGAGTAAACCGACAAGCTGTCTGAACAAAGCTTGCTGGATAAATGCCCCTGAACTGATTACAGAGTGATTCACACTGCCACAGAAGGCTAGCAAAAACTGGCTTATGCTTCGCATGCACATGCACATGTTTGAGAATGGCGCAATGCTCCATATGAAATGGAAATGCTACACGTTTGAGGATGAAATACAAAGATGATGCAAATATGATGATAACTATATGCAAAAATGCAGATGCAGGTTCGGGCTGCTGGGGGAAAGCTGGATGTGAAAAAAAACACTCCAGCAAAATAAATGCTGAAGAGGTGAAGCCAACTCTGCTAGGAATAATCGGATGTGCCAAGTATGATTGGACTCTCCTGGGGATGGCTTACACATGCCAATGATGATTGGGCTTTTGCTGGGGAAGACAGGTGAAGGGTTACGACTTCCCGACATTCATCTTGAACCTGAAGATTGACTGCACCTTCTTGAATAGCTCTGAGTAGCTCTGAAGATATGGAGAGGAAAAGTTCCTTTATTTCCAAACTTGCCCCAGCCTGTGGGTTCTCTGTGTAAATCTTCCTCAAAAGGAAAACTGAAAGCCTCTTACCCTGCTGGTTTGATATTAACTGCCTCAGCATCATGAACCTCGGAGAGGTGCTTCAAATTAACTGCTTTCTGGGTAAGGATAATATCTGTGCTCTTGGGGTAACCTGCCCCAGCCTTGAAGTGATTTGCCCCTGATTGGCCGATTTGTAGAGAAGTGCCCCTGGCTGACTTCGAGAGATTTACCTAATCTCGACCTGATTGCCCCAGATTAACTGCATCTAGGAATGACCGACTCTGCTTATGTTCACTTGATGTGACCTGCCTCTGCTCAAAGGAGTACTCGGGCGCTCTATATCTTACTTCTACCAAACTTCGCATTGTAGAAACTTTCCTGATGTCAAGTACTTACTCGCAAGTAAAACAAATTGCTTTGCAAATGATAATATCAATGCAATGCATATGACAATTTTGAAATCCAAGTCTGTTCACTAGAAAAAAGTTGTGACATATAGTGAACGAATCACTTATCAGAATGTCAATATCAATACCCATAGGGTAAGAAAAATCCTTTTTAGGAGTCAGTTTACAACGCGATCTTTACCGAAGTATGCTTTCGAAACAACCGGGCTTCAATTAGGACTTTTGAAGGTTGTAACTTGGTTAGGTTCACGGTTTGAAAGAAAGGATGTAAGGCTCAAAGTTCTGTTTAACCCACCCACTCTCCTTGATGTTCTCCAATCCTACGTTCAGCTAATTCGACCTTAGCGTTCACCTTTCAAAGGTTAAACGACAAGAATGATGATTCGGGAAACCACAAGTTTTCGGAGTGACAGTCACTCATTCTTCGTCTTTGGTGCCTGGAGTCACACGACTTGTTTTTCATCATTATTCATTCCCTATTTTTGCCTGGACTGGCTCTTTTGAGTATATCATTTGATTTCGAAGTCCAGCGGGATGCCCTAATTTTTCCTAAGCCATTTGTTTTCAGGTTATCGACTTAGCGGGCTTTTTTTCTTCTTTTTTTTTTCTCTTTCTTTTGATTCTTTTTTTTTTTTGAATAAATCGTATGACACCGGCTTGTCTGACTTGTTGAAGGGGTTGTGACTGTCTCACCCCTTGGTTGGTGAAGGATAACCACTGTGGTTCTTTAGGTACGACCTATATAGGTGTGATTGATCCTTGAATGGGAACACCCCTTTATGCAATTTGGATATTTAGTCGAATTAATTGACACCTACCCTGCCCCAGGTTAAGATTGAGGGTTTTTCGCTTTCGGAAAGAAACTCCTACTACTAGGCTCAAAGGTGTTAACAAGGGATTATCTTCCTTATATCTCCGGTGTTTAGGAATTTGAAACAATGCCTGTACATCATCAGCAATGGTTTTAATTCAAAAACCATACATTCGGAAGTTTGCGTCTTTAAATTTCGTCATCCTCCATCGATTTCTGCTTAAACAAGCGTTTGACATTAATGAAAAAGCAATATTGAGTGAACACGAGTGGATTTAATCAAAACATGCATATTCATTTCATTATCATTATCAATCGAAAACAAACACGTCTTACAAATGAAATTTGCAAATAAGTTCACACTTAAACAGAAAAGGAACTACAAATGCAAAGGAGTAACATGATAGAAAGATTGCCAGCTTCGGAACTGGGCTTTCAGGTCTTGACTTGCTGCTGAACCAGCCATCTTTAGAATTGTTCGTCAAAGTTATCCTGATAATCTTCTGAACACCCGTTCTCGGTGAATCCCTCCATAACATTAGCTGCCGAACCCACATGACTGGACGAAGGAAGATCATTGATCTGGATACCCTGAGGTGTGATTGAGAACATGTTGGAGTCAAGCAGTGTTTGAATCTTGCTTCTCAGCACCTTACAGTCTTCAGTTGAATGCCCCTGTGCCCCAACATGGTACTCACAGCGGGCGTTGACATCAGAATCTGAAGGATGTGGAGAAGTCTCTGGATCAGCCTTCTTCGGCACTATCAAACCACCTCTGATCAAGTCTGGCAATATCTGACTGTACGGCAACGGCAACTGAGTGAAATGTCTCTCTGGCTTCCTCGGTCTTCGTCGGGCGTGCTGACGCGGCTGATGACGGTATGAATGTTGACTCTGTAGGGAAGCAGATATCTGATACGTAGACCTAACAGGTTGCTGACTCTGAATACTTGAAACGTCTGAAAACTGAATCTGAGGTAATGGAGATTCTGGGATAGTATCATTTTCTTTTTCCCATTCCTCTTTAGAGCTGTCAACTGATTCACTTTCATAAACTGAGGTATCTGAGACGTCTCGGATCTTTCCACTCTTGATTCCGCTCTCAATACGTTCTCCTGCTTTTACCAAGTCAGAAAAGTTTAACGTTCCGCCACTAATCATTAAATCATAGTAATGGCCCTTCAAAGTACCCAAGAAGATGTCAACCAGTTCTCGATCCTGAACCGGTGGTTGAACACGAGCAGCGAGTTCTCCCTATCTCTGCACATACCCTCTAAAGGATTCATTCTCCGCTTGAGATAATTCTTGCAACTGCATGCGGCTGGGAGTCATGTCGAGATTGTAATTGTACTGCTTCACAAAGGCATTGGCTAAATCTGACCATGACCGAATGCAACCACTTTCCAACTGCATATACCAACTCAACGATGCCCCACTCAGACTTTCCTGGAAACAGTGAATCATGAGCTTGTCATTGTGGACATGTGAGGTCATTCTTCTGCAATACATCACCAAATGCTGCTTCGGACAACTATCCCCTTTGTACTTCTCAAAATTGGGCGCCTTAAACTTCGGAGGCATCACAAGACCTGGCACCAAACACATGCTTGAAGCATTCAAATTAAGAGTGTTTTGACTCATCAGAGCATCAAGCTTTTCATCCAACAGACGATACCTTCTCATAAACTCAGCAGTCTGTGGATTTTTAGGATTAATCTTTGGAACAACCCTTTGGGAATTTGGCACAGAGAAAGTGAAGTTCTGATAGTCCGAGTCATGGAGAGAAGATGAATCTCTATCTCTGACAATAGTATGCTCTTGATCTTCGACAGGAATCTGCACAGGCTGAGCTCGAGCAACATTGTTCACTGGAGTCCTCTGAACATTGGTCTCTCCTCTTGTCATAGCTGACATGGCCTTCATGAGTTGATCCAACTGATTCTTCATCATCTCAAACTCTGCCCTCGTAACAACCAAATTTTGCTCCTCTGAGTCCATGATCCTTCCAGAAGCTAACTCAAATCCAATGTGAATGTCGGGAAATCAACTGCGGGTTGGACAAAAGACTGGTAAGCTCTCTGCTCCGGTTGAGGATGGATATGCAAAAATGAGATGCACATGAAATGCAATGCAAAATGCTGATGCAACACACAAAGAATCAATAGTCATAAATTCTGCAAGACAAAACAACGAGATATCTCTCACCTCGGGTGGGCAATCTATTGGTTTATAAGAGGGTATTCCAAAGGCTTTTCAAACAAAGTCCCATGCACTAACCCTCAAAAGTTTCCCATCAGAACGACTACTCGTAAGACGGTAATTCTTTCAGAAGGATGGACACAGAGTTATGTTTTAGCAACCTTCGGAATAAGGTTCTACAGAAGGTCCTCAGAGTCAAGGACTCCCAAGTTGGAAATAGGAACGCCATTACGACTACACGTAAGACATCATTATTCCAACGGGGTCTCATCTGAGCGGCGAAATTCAAACCAATTCAACGAGTCCTACGTCTCGCGAATCAGAAAGAAACCACCTCCTAATCTTAGTGTATACTCGAAAAGCTCGGGTAGAAAGCTTTTGTTCTTACAAACCAACCAATAAACCCCACAGGTAAAAGGAACACAACATAATAAACAGCTAAAAGCAAACAAATAAAACATGCGACAAACAAATTAGGCTTGGCTCGCTAGGTATAGTCCCCAGCAGAGTCGCCAGCTGTCGCTACTCGAAAAATGCATCGTGCAACGACGGGTGAGGCGAAAAGAAAGGACAAAAGAGTCGCCACCGAACTTTATTTATCCCATGAAGGGAAAGGAAAATATCGAGAAAACCTTAAAAAACGAACGGATAAGATGGTCTCGTAACCATGAACGGGTTCGGAAGCCGGTTATGCGAAGGGAAGGTATTAGCATCCCTCGCATCCATCGTACTCGATAGGAACCTTTTGTTTGTCGATGTGCGATTATATTTGCTAAAATATTATGCTATAAAAGGTGTTCCACTGGGTAAAAGAAGGGTTAGAAACAAGAAAGTTAGGAGGAAAGAGAGAACGGGGAAGAAAAGAGAAAGAACAGACTCGGTAGGACTTCGCAGTCCTATGCCTACGTATTCTCAATAGATGTGAGAAAGTCAGAGTCGACGTAATTCGGGGAACTACAGATATTGGGGGGAAAAGTGCTCGCCAAGACATCGCCGTCTTGTGCCTACGTATTCTCATCTGGTATGAGAAATCAGAGCAGCCGTAGTTCGGCCTACGGTTGAAAGGTGAAAAAGGGAGCTCGCCAAGACATCGCCGTCTTGTGCCTACGCATTCTCATCTGGCATGAGAAATCAGAGCAAACGTAGTTCGTGCCTACAGTGCGGATAACCGATGTTTTTGTGGATAATGTTATCGTGCGCATTCTAGCAGTTTAGGTGTTTTGCTGCTCACATGTGAGGAGACTTATGCGTTACCTGTTTGCGGTAGAACGGACGTAACATATCCTGTTTGAAAGGTTGGTTTTCGCCATGCGAGGCAAGGTATCATGTTTGATTGGTTGAGATTGTTTTTGGGGCGAGATAGGTCCTCGGATAGTAACCCTTACAGGTAGTACCCAATTCTTTATCTCAAAGTTTTTGTTGTAAAAAATGTGTGGCGAACGTAGCGTCTTCGTATTGAAAGACGAGTATCAAGACCACACACACTACAGTGAGTATCCTGACACTCGGAGAGGAAGAAGACTACACTCAATCCTCTCTCTTTAGTTCAACACAAAGAGAACTTCATTCTCTTATTAAAGTGTTTTTGGTTTTGAATGGTAAGTGCTTTTTGCGACAAAGAACCCTACGGTAAACGTCAGCACTCGGGATAGGAGAAGGCCTACGCCTAACCACTCCACGACCATTCAAGTTTTTGTATGAAAAGGAATTGAAAATGCACTCGGTACGGGACCGAGGTTTTTAGGTGTGAAAATTGTGGAAGAAAGTTGTGAAAGCGAGATGGTGGATAAAGTCGCGTCTTCGTATCGAAAGACGAGTATCGAGACCACCCTCACTACAGTGGGCATCCCAACATTCGGAGAAGAAAAGGTCTACACCCAATCTTCTCTCTTTAATTCGATACAAAGAGAAATTTATTTTAAAGATGGTTTGAAAATGGACTCGGTACGAGACCGAGGTTTTTGAAAATACACTCGGTGCGGAGCCGAGGTTTTTAGGAGGAGAGAGAATGTCGTCTTCGTATTGAAAGACGAGTGTCAAAACCACCCTCACTACAGTGGGCATCCCAACACTCGGAGAGGAAGAAAGTCTACACTTAATCCCCTCTTTTTAATTCAATACAAAGATAATTGGATATTGAAGATGGTTTGACAATGTTTTTGAATCGAGTCGGGACAGGTAATGAAGAGAGAAAAGAGGTGGTCTCAGATCCAACATTACTTATCAATAATTTGACTGGTAACGAATTACGGAGGTCTCGTCATCGACCAAAACAGAGAAAAATTGGACAAAAAAGTCCAATAACAAATGAGAAATAATTCAACTTCTAAAATAAAAAGTACAAACTTCTAACACCATAAACCTAAAAGAAAATAATATTATAAAAAAAAAGTTATATATAAAATAAAAAAAAGCTAATATATAAAGATCTAAAAAAAATAACTATAAATAAAAATATAATTTTTTAAGAGAAAACAAAACAGAGGGAGGGTATAAATTGAAACCGGTGGTCATGATTCAAATGATTTTATGGGCTTTAAAACCCAAAACAAGCCAAAATCTATGAGCAACCAAAAATAGAATAGCACAATTAAAAAAAATAAATAAATAAAAAAAAGGTATCCACTTCTTCTTCCAGCGAGGCAGTTCATCGCCTCTCTCATTTTCGATTTCAAAGACCTCTCTCTATTCTCTCTGCTTCAGTTCACGCATATCTCACTGTCCAAACTCCGATCTCACCATCTCTGCGTCTCAACCCTCTCTCTCTCCGCTCACTCTTGTTCTCAGATTCTGCTTATGTTTGAATGATTTGGGATTTAGAGGGTTTCGAAGAGGTTAGGGGATTTCCGTTCGGTTTTGATTTCGCAATGAGTTTGTTTCATTGGATTTTGCTTGTGGTTTTCACTCGTTCTCTTCTTACCACTCTAATTTGTAGATCTGTTTCGGTTTTGAAATGAAGAAAGGGGTTTACGGTCGGTGCGAGGTCGAGTATTATGGATGTTGGATTAAGGTTATGGTGAAGGGGTTTTTTTTTGGGTGGGGACGGGTTGAATGTTGGGGGAGTCGATTATTTGATGAAGGTGAAAAAATGAAAATTGTGAATGGTTGTTGTGATGGTGATGTCGAAAGTTTAACGGTGGAGTTTCGAGTTGAAGATGTCGGTTGAGGATAACGGTGGATTTGAAGGAGGTTTTTATTGGATGTTTATGATTCGAAGATCTGTTTGAAGAAGAACAAATGGATTCATATTTTTTTTCGGTGTTGGAGTTGTTGAACGGTGTTTCGGCTTAGGGATTCGGTTTCGGCGAAGGATTCTGGGATTTGTGGTGAGCGGAAGTTAAGGAGGGTTCGAAAATGGTTGCAGGATGATGGTTAAAGGTCAGTGAGGTTATGCGTGTTGTTGGTTTTATGTTTGAAGGTTCAGCAACTTAATTTCTGGGCTGTGATGTTGTGTTTCAGTGACAGGGCAGTGGCGGGAGCTTGCGATTTGCGGTTTTGGTGTTTTTCTGGTTCGAGATTTATGATGAATGCTGCTGAGTGTTTCAGAAGTTTACTGAGGAGATGAAGGTTTTGAGTTATTGAATCCTGGTGTTTGACTCAAATTAACATTACAGCAAGGTCAACCTGATATTGTAGTAGCAGAACCAAGATGGATAAATTGAGTTCGTAATTTTACCGTAACCGTTGCAAAACAGAGGGGCCTGTCAGAAGCGTCGTGTAGTTGTCGAGCCTGATGTAGTGCGTTTGTGTTGCAGCTGGAATGTGAGAAGATTGCACTGAAGATGGAAGAACTTCTTGAAGAGTTACTCCGGAATTCCAGTTTGAAGAGATGCTGCTATCCATTGCATTGGATGGGGATGTGTCGTCACCAATCAAGTAATTATCAAAATTTTTATTGAAAGACTCTACTCGAGGCGTATCCCATTTCATGATCTTCCTAAGCATTGCCTTTGCTGAGCCTACGCTTTTTGTTGACTTCAGTTATGCGCCTATTGCTGTCACTTTGCTGCTGCACAAACTGAACAAAGAAACCATGACTCTGGACAACTTTGGCGAGGAATGACATCATTTGTTGTTGTCGTTTCTCCATTCCTTGAAGGCGCTGAACCATTGTTTGCAGCTGGTTATCAGTAGTTTGTTGTTGCTGTCTCAACCTCAAAAGCTCTTGCATCAGAACATTCTTGTCTCTTTTCAGCCGCTCGACCTCTTCCTTAAGCCCAAATTTCTCGACTTCTACGCATGGCCCTACTGATGAACTTTGTCCAGGTGGTTGTTGGCTTGAAGTTATGGTTAAAGATCTTGGGTTTAGGTTTGTAGAGATGGAAGTTGGATGTTGGTTTAGTTTGAAGATGAATGTGTGTGATTTCTGATGCTGTGAAGGTTGAGTGAAAAGGCTGTTGTGAGAGGTTATATTTTGAAGCTCTGAGATTTTGTGTTAGCTGTTTGAAGGAGGTTTGAAGCCTTGGAGTTGGATTTTTCTGGAGTTAGGTTTGAGTGAGATGAAGTGATGACAGTTTTCTGCGACGGTGGATATTAAAGGTTTTGTGTATTGAAAAGCTGGTGCAAGGAAGTTTGTTGAAGTTTTTATTGAAGGTTTGATTTGAAGGTCGTTTAAACAAGAGTGGACGGGACATGCTGGATTTGTTGAAGGAAGGTGAAGGGGGTTTGAAGCTCGGAGGTTTCCGGAAATGGAGAAGAAGTTTGAGTGTTGAAGATGGTTTCAGAAGTTATGGTTGAAACAGTGAAGATGGTGATGACAGGATGAAGGAGGCGGGGGATGACAGGCAGCTAGGGTTAGGGTGTCTCAAGGTAGGAGACACTGAATAGTGTCTGCGGCTCCTAGGGTTGGACAAGTGTGTGCAAGTGAATAGTGTTGGGGTACCTTTATACACGACACATGGCAGCTGTGAATGGCTTAATGACTTAGTTAAAATGCCGATTAAAATAATAAAACATGCTGATAAACAAAGATTATGTGATTAAAGCGGATGATTAAAGAGAAAAAAAAACTGGTTTAATGATTAATTAAAAATAAAAGCTAATTAAAATTAAATAAATAAAAAAAAGCAGATTCTTAATAAATAAAATCCTAATTAAATCTAAATAACTTTAATTAAATAAAACTAATCTAAGTTAATTCTAATTTAATAGTAACTAACCAAAATTCTAAATTAAGCTATAATTAATCTAATCTAAAACCTATTTTAAACTAAATAACTTCTAATTGAAATAATTTTAATATCTAATCTAATATAATTAAAAAGAAAACTAACACTCTATTTAACTCCTATATTAAATCCTATGTAATCTAAGTCTAATTAAATAAAAATAAAACAAAACTATATTAAAAAATTCTATATAAACTATTTCTATATATTTAAATAAAAACTATTTTAAATTATTAAATAAAGCAAAAATAAATAAAAATGCAAAAATGCTATGAAAACAGGCGAGCACTGAAATGCGCCGATATTATCGACATGGATTGAATCATCAAAAGGAGAGCGACTTTCTCTCAATTTCAAAACTGACCTTGCCGTCATGCATCTGTTAAAAAAACAGGTATCGAACCCTAAGGCCGGCTCAACACGAAGTTGAGAGGAACATCTGACCTCGCCGACAGTCATCTGTTAAAAAAACAGGCATTTAACCTGAAGGTCGGCTCAGCATGAAGTTGAGAGGAACATTTGACTTCACTGTCAAACATCTGTTAAACAAACAGGCATCAAATCCGAAGGCCGGATCAACCCGAAGTTGAGATGAACATCTGATCCCACCGTCAGGTATCTGTTAAACAAACAGGCATCAAACCCGAAGGGCGGCTCAACCTGAAGTTGAGAAGAACATTTGACCTCTCCGCCAGGCATCTATTAAACAAACAGGCATCGAACCCGAAGGTCGAATCAATCCTTAATTGAGAAGAACATATTACCTTGCCGTCAAACATCTGTTAAACAAACAGGCATCGAACCCGAAGGTCGGCTCAACTTGAAGGTGAGAAGAACATCTGACCTCACCGTCAGGCATCTGTTAAACAAACAGGCATCTAACCCGAAGGTCGGCTCAACACAAAGTTGAGAGGAACATCTGATCTCGCCGTCAGGCATCTGTTAAACAAAAAGGTGTGGAACCCGAAGGCCGGCTCAACCCGAAGTTGAGAAGAACATCTGACCTCCCCGTCAGGCATCTGTTAAACAAACAGGCATCAAACCCGAAGGCCGTCTCAACCCTTAGTTGAGAAGAACATCTGACCTCGCCGTCAAACATCTGTTAAACAAACAGGCCTCGAACCCGAAGGGCGGCCCAACTTGAAGTTAATAAGAACATCTGACCTCCCCGTCAGGCATCTGTTAAACAAACAGGCATCAAACCCGAAGGCCGTCTCAACCCTTAGTTGAGAAGAACATCTGACCTCGCCGTCAAACATCTGTTAAACAAACAGGCCTCGAACCCGAAGGGAGGCTCAACTTGAAGTTGATAAGAACATCTGACCTCCCCGTCAGGGATCTGTTAAACAAACAGGCATCAAACCCGAAGGTCGTCTCAACCCTTAGTTGAGAAGAACATCTGACCTCGCCGTCAAACATCTGTTAAACAAACAGGCATCAAACCCGAAGGTCGGCTCAACACGAAGTTGATAAGAACATCTGACCTCCCCGTCAGGCATCTGTTAAACAAACAGGCATCGAACCCTAAGGCCGGCTCAACACGAAGTTGAGAGGAACATCTGACATCGACGTTAGGCATCTGTTAAATAAACAGGCATCAAATCCAAAGGCCGGCTCAACCTGAAGTTGAGAGGAACATCTGACTTCACTGTCAAGCATCTGTTAAACAAACAGGCATCAAATCCGAAGGCCGAATCAACCCGAATTTGAAAAGAATATCTGACCTGAACGTCAGGCATCTGTTAAAAAAATAGGCATCGAATCTGAAGGGCGGCTCAACCCGAAGTTGATAAGAACATCTGTCCTCGCCGTCAGGCATCTCTTAAACAAACAGGCATCGAACCCGAAGGCCGAACCAACATGAAGTTGAGAGGAACATCTGACCTCGCTGTCAGGAATCTGTTAAACAAAGAGGCATCAAACCTGAAGGTCGGCTCTACATGAAGTTGAGAGGAACATTTGACTTCACTGTCAAGCATCTGTTAAACAAACAGGCATCAAATCCGAAGGCCGGCTCAACCCGAAGTTGAGAAGAAAATTTGGCATCACCGTCAGACATCTGTTAAACAAATAGGCATGGAACCAGAAGGGCGGCTCAACCCGAAGTTGATAAGAACATTAGACCTCTCCACCAGGCATCTGTTAAATAAACAGGCATCGAACCCGAAGGCCGACTTAACCCATGTTTAGAAGAACATCTGACATCACCGTCACACATCTGTTAAACAAACAGGCATCGAACCCGAAGGCCAGCTCAACACGAAGTTGAGAGGAACATCTGACCTCGCTGTCAGGAATCTTTTAAACAAACACGCATTGAACCCGAAGGCCGGCTCAACCCGGAGTTGATAAGAACATCTGACCTTGCCGTCTGGCATCTGTTAAACAAACAGGCATCGAACTCGAAGGCCGGCTCAACACAAAGTTGAGAAGAAAATTAGTTTTCACCGTCAGGCATCTGTTAAAGAAACAGGCATTGAACCCGAAGGGCGGCTCAACCCAAAGTTGATAAGAACATCTGACTTCGCCGTCAGGCATCTGTTAAAAAAACAGGCATTGAACCCGAAGGCCGGCTCAACCCAAGTTTATAAGAACATCTGACCTCGCTGTCAGGCATCTGTTAAACAAACAGGCATCGAACCCGAAGGCCGGCTCAACACGAAGTTGAGAGGAACATCTGACCTCTCCGTCAGGCATCTGTTAAACAAACAGGCATCGAACCTGAAGGTAGGCTCAACATGAAGTTTAGAGGAACATTTGACTTCACTATGAAACATATGTTAAACAAATAGGCATCAAATCCGAAGGCCGGCTCAACCCGAAGTTGAGAAGAACATCTGACCTCACCATCAGGCATCTGTTAAACAAACAGGCATCGAACCTGAAGGGCGGCTCAACCCGAAGTTGATAAGAACATTAGACCTCTCCTCCAGACATCTGTTAATCAAACAGGCATCGAACCCAAAGGCTGGTTCAACCAGAAGTTGAGAAGAACATTTGACCTCGCCGTTAGGCATCTGTTAAAAAAACAGGCACCGAACCCGAAGGCCGTCTCAATCCTTATTTGAGAAGAACATCTGACATCGCTGTCAAGCATCTGTTAAACAAACAGGAATCGAACCCGAAGGCCGGCTCAACTTGAAGTTGAGAAGAACATCTGACCTCACCGTCTGGCATCTGTTAAACAAACAGGCATCGAACCCAAAGGGCGGCCCAACCCGAAGTTGATAAGAACATCTGACTACGCCGTCAGGCATCTGTTGAACAAACAGGCATCGAACCCGAAGGCCGGCTCAACCCGAAGTTGATAATAACATATGACCTCACCGTCAGGCGTCTCTTAAACAAACAGGCATCGAACCCGAAGGGAGACTCAACCCGAAGTTGATAAGAACATCTGACCTCGCCGTTAGGCATCTGTTAAACAAACAGGCATCGAACCCGAAGGCCGGCTCAACAGGAAGTTGAGAGGAACATCTTACCTCGCCGTCAGGCATCTGTTAAACAAATAGGCATTGAACCTGAAGGTCGACTCAACAAGAAGTTGAGAGGAACATTTGACTTCACTGTCAAGCATCTGTTAAACAAACAGGCATCAAATCCAAAGGCCAGCTCAACTCAAATTTGAGAAGAACATCTGACCTCACCGTCAGGCATCTGTTAAACAAACAGGCATCAAACCAGAAGGGCGGCTCAACCCGAAGTTGAGATAAACATTTGACCTCTTCGCCAGGCATCTGTTAAACAAACAGGCATCGAACCCGAAGGCCGGCTCAATCCATAATTGAGAAGAACATCTGACCTCGCCGTCAAACATCTGTTAAACAAATAGGGATTGAAGCTGAAGGTCGGCTCAACTTGAAGTTGAGAAGAACATCTGACCTCACTGTCAGGCATCTGTTAAACAAACAGGCATCGAACCCGAAGGCCGGCTCAACACGAAGTTGACAGGAACATCTGACCTCGCCGTCAAGCTTCTGTTAAACAAAAAGGTGTGGAACCCGAAGGTCGAATCAACCCGAAGTTGAGAAGAACATCTGACCTCCCCACCAGGCATCTGTTAAACAAACAGGCATCAATCCCGAAGGCCGTCTCAACCCTTAGTTGAGAAGAACATCTGATCTCGCCGTCAAACAGGCATCGAACTCGAAGGGCGGCTCAACCCGAAATTGATAAGAACATCTGACCTCCCCGTCAGGCATCTTTTAAACAAACAGGAATCGAACCCGAAGGCCGACTCAACACGAAGTTTAGAGGAACATCTTACTTCACTGTCAAGCATCTGTTAAACAAACAGGCATCAAATCCGAAGGCCGACTCAACCCAAAGTTGAAAAGAACATCTGACCTCAACGTTAGGCATCTGTTAAAAAAACAGGCATCGAACCCGAAGGGCGGCTCAACCTAAAGTTGATAAGAACATCTGACCTCGCCGTCAGGCATCTCTTAATCAAACAGGCATCGAACCCGAAGGCCGGCTCAACACGAAGTTGAGACGAACATTTGACCTTGCCGTCAGGCATCTGTTAAAGAAACAGACATCGAACCTGAAGGTCGGCTCAACATGATGTTGAGAGGAACATTTGACTTCACTGTCAAGCATCTGTTAAACAAAAAGGCATCAAATCCGAAGGCCGGCTCAACACGAAGTTGTGAAGAACATCTGACCTCACCGTCAGGCATTTGTTAAACAAATAGGCATCGAACCCGAAGGCCCCCTCAATCCTTAATTGAGAAGAACATCTGACCTCACTGTCAAACATCTGTTAAACAAACAGGCATCGAACCCGAAGGCCGGCTCAACTTGAAGTTGAGAAGAACATCTGACCTCACTGTCAGGCATCTGTTTAACAAGTAGGCATCGAACCCGAAGGCCAGCACAACACGAAGTTGAGAAGAACATCTGACTTCGTTGTCAGGCATCTGTTAAACAAACAGGCATCGAACCCGAAGGTCGGCTCAACTCGAATTTGATAAGAACGTCTGACCATGCCGTCAGGCATCTCTTAAACAAACAGCCATCGAACCCGAAGGGCGGCTCAACCCGAAGTTGATGAGAACATCTGACTTCGCCATCAGACATCTGTTAAAAAAACAGGCATCGACCCCGAAGGCCGACTTAACACGAAGTTGAGAGGAACATCTAACCTCGCCGTCAGGCATCTATTAAACAAACAGGCATTGAACCTGAAGGTCGGCTCAACATGAAGTTGAGAGGAACATTTGACTTCACTGTCAAGCATCTGTTAAACAAACAGGCATAAAATCCGAAGGCCGGCTCAACCTGAAGTTGAGAAGAACATTTGACCTCTCCGCCAGGAATCTTTTAAACAAACAGGCATCGAACCCGAAGGGCGGCTCAATCCTTAATTGAGAAGAACATCTGACCTCATCGTCAAACATCTGTTAAACAAACAGGCATCGAACCCGAAGGCCGGCTCAACATGAAGTTGAGTAGAACATCTGACCTCACCGTCAGGCATCTGTTAAACAAACAGGCATCGAACCCGAAAGCCGGCTCAACACGAAGTTGACAGGAACATCTGACCTCGCCGTCAAGCATCTGTTAAACAAAAAGGTGTGGAACCCGAAGGCCGGCTCAAGCCGAAGTTGAGAAGAACATCTGACCTCCCCGTCAGGAATCTGTTAAACAAACAGGCATCAAACCCGAAGGCCGTCTCAACCCTTAGTTGAGAAGAACATCTGATCTCGCCATCAAACATCTGTTAAACAATTAGGCATCGAACCCGAAGGGAGGCTCAACCCGAAGTTGATAAGAACATCTGACCTCCCCGTCAGGCATCTGTTAAACAAACAGGCATCGAACCCGAAGACCGGCTCAACAAAAAGTTGAGAGGAACATCTGACATCGACGTCAGGGATCTGTTAAACAAACACGCATCAAATCTGAAGGTCGGCTCAACCCGAAGTTGAAAAGAACATCTGACCTCAATGTCAGGCATATGTTAAAAAAATAGGCATCGAACCCGAAGGGCGGCTCAACCCGAGGTTGATAAGAACATCTGACCTCACCGTCAGGCGTCTCTTAAACAAACAGGCATCGAACCCGAATACCGGCTCAACACGAAGTTGAGAGGAACATCTGACCTCGCCGTCAGGCATCTGTTAAACAAACAGGCATCGAACATGAAGGTCGGCTCAACATGAAGTTGAGAGGAACATCTGACTTCACTGTCAAGCATCTGTTAAAGAAACAGGCATCAAATCCGAAGGCCGGCTCAACTCGAAGTTGATAAGAACTTCTGACCTCACCGTCAGGCATCTGTTAAACAAATAGGCATTGAAACCGAAGGGCGACTCAACCCGAAGTTTATAAGAACATTAGACCTCTCCGCCAGGCATCTGTTAAACAAACAGGAATCGAACCCAAAGGGCGGCCCAACCCGAAGTTGATAAGAACATCTGACTACGCCGTCAGGCATCTGTTGAACAAACAGGCATCGAACCCGAAGGCCGGCTCAACCCGAAGTTGATAATAACATATGACCTCACCGTCAGGCGTCTCTTAAACAAACAGGCATCGAACCCGAAGGGAGACTCAACCCGAAGTTGATAAGAACATCTGACCTCGCCGTTAGGCATCTGTTAAACAAACAGGCATCGAACCCGAAGGCCGGCTCAACAGGAAGTTGAGAGGAACATCTTACCTCGCCGTCAGGCATCTGTTAAACAAATAGGCATTGAACCTGAAGGTCGACTCAACAAGAAGTTGAGAGGAACATTTGACTTCACTGTCAAGCATCTGTTAAACAAACAGGCATCAAATCCAAAGGCCAGCTCAACTCAAATTTGAGAAGAACATCTGACCTCACCGTCAGGCATCTGTTAAACAAACAGGCATCAAACCAGAAGGGCGGCTCAACCCGAAGTTGAGATAAACATTTGACCTCTTCGCCAGGCATCTGTTAAACAAACAGGCATCGAACCCGAAGGCCGGCTCAATCCATAATTGAGAAGAACATCTGACCTCGCCGTCAAATATCTGTTAAACAAACAGGGATTGAAGCTGAAGGTCGGCTCAACTTGAAGTTGAGAAGAACATCTGACCTCACTGTCAGGCATCTGTTAAACAAACAGGCATCGAACCCGAAGGCCGGCTCAACACGAAGTTGACAGGAACATCTGACCTCGCCGTCAAGCATCTGTTAAACAAAAAGGTGTGGAACCCGAAGGTCGAATCAACCCGAAGTTGAGAAGAACATCTGACCTCCCCACCAGGCATCTGTTAAACAAACAGGCATCAATCCCGAAGGCCGTCTCAACCCTTAGTTGAGAAGAACATCTGATCTCGCCGTCAAACAGGCATCGAACTCGAAGGGCGGCTCAACCCGAAATTGATAAGAACATCTGACCTCCCCGTCAGGCATCTTTTAAACAAACAGGAATCGAACCCGAAGGCCGACTCAACACGAAGTTTAGAGGAACATCTTACTTCACTGTCAAGCATCTGTTAAACAAACAGGCATCAAATCCGAAGGCCGACTCAACCCAAAGTTGAAAAGAACATCTGACCTCAACGTTAGGCATCTGTTAAAAAAACAGGCATCGAACCCGAAGGGCGGCTCAACCTAAAGTTGATAAGAACATCTGACCTCGCCGTCAGGCATCTCTTAATCAAACAGGCATCGAACCCGAAGGCCGGCTCAACACGAAGTTGAGACGAACATTTGACCTTGCCGTCAGGCATCTGTTAAAGAAACAGACATCGAACCTGAAGGTCGGCTCAACATGATGTTGAGAGGAACATTTGACTTCACTGTCAAGCATCTGTTAAACAAAAAGGCATCAAATCCGAAGGCCGGCTCAACACGAAGTTGTGAAGAACATCTGACCTCACCGTCAGGCATTTGTTAAACAAATAGGCATCGAACCCGAAGGCCCCCTCAATCCTTAATTGAGAAGAACATCTGACCTCACTGTCAAACATCTGTTAAACAAACAGGCATCGAACCCGAAGGCCGGCTCAACTTGAAGTTGAGAAGAACATCTGACCTCACCGTCAGGCATCTGTTTAACAAATAGGCATCGAACCCGAAGGCCGGCACAACACGAAGTTGAGAAGAACATCTGACTTCGTTGTCAGGCATCTGTTAAACAAACAGGCATCGAACCCGAAGGTCGGCTCAACTCGAATTTGATAAGAACGTCTGACCAAGCCGTCAGGCATCTCTTAAACAAACATCCATCGAACCCGAAGGGCGGCTCAACCCGAAGTTGATGAGAACATCTGACTTCGCCATCAGACATCTGTTAAAAAAACAGGCATCGACCCCGAAGGCCGACTTAACACGAAGTTGAGAGGAACATCTAACCTCGCCGTCAGGCATCTATTAAACAAACAGGCATTGAACCTGAAGGTCGGCTCAACATGAAGTTGAGAGGAACATTTGACTTCACTGTCAAGCATCTGTTAAACAAACAGGCATAAAATCCGAAGGCCGGCTCAACCTGAAGTTGAGAAGAACATTTGACCTCTCCGCCAGGAATCTTTTAAACAAACAGGCATCGAACCCGAAGGGCGGCTCAATCCTTAATTGAGAAGAACATCTGACCTCATCGTCAAACATCTGTTAAACAAACAGGCATCGAACCCGAAGGCCGGCTCAACATGAAGTTGAGTAGAACATCTGACCTCACCGTCAGGCATCTGTTAAACAAACAGGCATCGAACCCGAAAGCCGGCTCAACACGAAGTTGACAGGAACATCTGACCTCGCCGTCAAGCATCTGTTAAACAAAAAGGTGTGGAACCCGAAGGCCGGCTCAAGCCGAAGTTGAGAAGAACATCTGACCTCCCCGTCAGGAATCTGTTAAACAAACAGGCATCAAACCCGAAGGCCGTCTCAACCCTTAGTTGAGAAGAACATCTGATCTCGCCATCAAACATCTGTTAAACAATTAGGCATCGAACCCGAAGGGAGGCTCAACCCGAAGTTGATAAGAACATCTGACCTCCCCGTCAGGCATCTGTTAAACAAACAGGCATCGAACCCGAAGACCGGCTCAACAAAAAGTTGAGAGGAACATCTGACATCGACGTCAGGGATCTGTTAAACAAACACGCATCAAATCTGAAGGTCGGCTCAACCCGAAGTTGAAAAGAACATCTGACCTCAATGTCAGGCATATGTTAAAAAAATAGGCATCGAACCCGAAGGGCGGCTCAACCCGAGGTTGATAAGAACATCTGACCTCACCGTCAGGCGTCTCTTAAACAAACAGGCATCGAACCCGAATACCGGCTCAACACGAAGTTGAGAGGAACATCTGACCTCGCCGTCAGGCATCTGTTAAACAAACAGGCATCGAACATGAAGGTCGGCTCAACATGAAGTTGAGAGGAACATCTGACTTCACTGTCAAGCATCTGTTAAAGAAACAGGCATCAAATCCGAAGGCCGGCTCAACTCGAAGTTGATAAGAACTTCTGACCTCACCGTCAGGCATCTGTTAAACAAATAGGCATTGAAACCGAAGGGCGACTCAACCCGAAGTTTATAAGAACATTAGACCTCTCCGCCAGGCATCTGTTAAACAAACAGGAATCGAACCCAAAGGGCGGCCCAACCCGAAGTTGATAAGAACATCTGACTACGCCGTCAGGCATCTGTTGAACAAACAGGCATCGAACCCGAAGGCCGGCTCAACCCGAAGTTGATAATAACATATGACCTCACCGTCAGGCGTCTCTTAAACAAACAGGCATCGAACCCGAAGGGAGACTCAACCCGAAGTTGATAAGAACATCTGACCTCGCCGTTAGGCATCTGTTAAACAAACAGGCATCGAACCCGAAGGCCGGCTCAACAGGAAGTTGAGAGGAACATCTTACCTCGCCGTCAGGCATCTGTTAAACAAATAGGCATTGAACCTGAAGGTCGACTCAACAAGAAGTTGAGAGGAACATTTGACTTCACTGTCAAGCATCTGTTAAACAAACAGGCATCAAATCCAAAGGCCAGCTCAACTCAAATTTGAGAAGAACATCTGACCTCACCGTCAGGCATCTGTTAAACAAACAGGCATCAAACCAGAAGGGCGGCTCAACCCGAAGTTGAGATAAACATTTGACCTCTTCGCCAGGCATCTGTTAAACAAACAGGCATCGAACCCGAAGGCCGGCTCAATCCATAATTGAGAAGAACATCTGACCTCGCCGTCAAACATCTGTTAAACAAACAGGGATTGAAGCTGAAGGTCGGCTCAACTTGAAGTTGAGAAGAACATCTGACCTCACTGTCAGGCATCTGTTAAACAAACAGGCATCGAACCCGAAGGCCGGCTCAACACGAAGTTGACAGGAACATCTGACCTCGCCGTCAAGCATCTGTTAAACAAAAAGGTGTGGAACCCGAAGGTCGAATCAACCCGAAGTTGAGAAGAACATCTGACCTCCCCACCAGGCATCTGTTAAACAAACAGGCATCAATCCCGAAGGCCGTCTCAACCCTTAGTTGAGAAGAACATCTGATCTCGCCGTCAAACAGGCATCGAACTCGAAGGGCGGCTCAACCCGAAATTGATAAGAACATCTGACCTCCCCGTCAGGCATCTTTTAAACAAACAGGAATCGAACCCGAAGGCCGACTCAACACGAAGTTTAGAGGAACATCTTACTTCACTGTCAAGCATCTGTTAAACAAACAGGCATCAAATCCGAAGGCCGACTCAACCCAAAGTTGAAAAGAACATCTGACCTCAACGTTAGGCATCTGTTAAAAAAACAGGCATCGAACCCGAAGGGCGGCTCAACCTAAAGTTGATAAGAACATCTGACCTCGCCGTCAGGCATCTCTTAATCAAACAGGCATCGAACCCGAAGGCCGGCTCAACACGAAGTTGAGACGAACATTTGACCTTGCCGTCAGGCATCTGTTAAAGAAACAGACATCGAACCTGAAGGTCGGCTCAACATGATGTTGAGAGGAACATTTGACTTCACTGTCAAGCATCTGTTAAACAAAAAGGCATCAAATCCGAAGGCCGGCTCAACACGAAGTTGTGAAGAACATCTGACCTCACCGTCAGGCATTTGTTAAACAAATAGGCATCGAACCCGAAGGCCCCCTCAATCCTTAATTGAGAAGAACATCTGACCTCACTGTCAAACATCTGTTAAACAAACAGGCATCGAACCCGAAGGCCGGCTCAACTTGAAGTTGAGAAGAACATCTGACCTCACCGTCAGGCATCTGTTTAACAAATAGGCATCGAACCCGAAGGCCGGCACAACACGAAGTTGAGAAGAACATCTGACTTCGTTGTCAGGCATCTGTTAAACAAACAGGCATCGAACCCGAAGGTCGGCTCAACTCGAATTTGATAAGAACGTCTGACCAAGCCGTCAGGCATCTCTTAAACAAACATCCATCGAACCCGAAGGGCGGCTCAACCCGAAGTTGATGAGAACATCTGACTTCGCCATCAGACATCTGTTAAAAAAACAGGCATCGACCCCGAAGGCCGACTTAACACGAAGTTGAGAGGAACATCTAACCTCGCCGTCAGGCATCTATTAAACAAACAGGCATTGAACCTGAAGGTCGGCTCAACATGAAGTTGAGAGGAACATTTGACTTCACTGTCAAGCATCTGTTAAACAAACAGGCATAAAATCCGAAGGCCGGCTCAACCTGAAGTTGAGAAGAACATTTGACCTCTCCGCCAGGAATCTTTTAAACAAACAGGCATCGAACCCGAAGGGCGGCTCAATCCTTAATTGAGAAGAACATCTGACCTCATCGTCAAACATCTGTTAAACAAACAGGCATCGAACCCGAAGGCCGGCTCAACATGAAGTTGAGTAGAACATCTGACCTCACCGTCAGGCATCTGTTAAACAAACAGGCATCGAACCCGAAAGCCGGCTCAACACGAAGTTGACAGGAACATCTGACCTCGCCGTCAAGCATCTGTTAAACAAAAAGGTGTGGAACCCGAAGGCCGGCTCAAGCCGAAGTTGAGAAGAACATCTGACCTCCCCGTCAGGAATCTGTTAAACAAACAGGCATCAAACCCGAAGGCCGTCTCAACCCTTAGTTGAGAAGAACATCTGATCTCGCCATCAAACATCTGTTAAACAATTAGGCATCGAACCCGAAGGGAGGCTCAACCCGAAGTTGATAAGAACATCTGACCTCCCCGTCAGGCATCTGTTAAACAAACAGGCATCGAACCCGAAGACCGGCTCAACAAAAAGTTGAGAGGAACATCTGACATCGACGTCAGGCATCTGTTAAACAAACACGCATCAAATCTGAAGGTCGGCTCAACCCGAAGTTGAAAAGAACATCTGACCTCAATGTCAGGCATATGTTAAAAAAATAGGCATCGAACCCGAAGGGCGGCTCAACCCGAGGTTGATAAGAACATCTGACCTCACCGTCAGGCGTCTCTTAAACAAACAGGCATCGAACCCGAATACCGGCTCAACACGAAGTTGAGAGGAACATCTGACCTCGCCGTCAGGCATCTGTTAAACAAACAGGCATCGAACCTGAAGGTCGGCTCAACATGAAGTTGAGAGGAACATCTGACTTCACTGTCAAGCATCTGTTAAAGAAACAGGCATCAAATCCGAAGGCCGGCTCAACTCGAAGTTGATAAGAACATCTGACCTCACCGTCAGGCATCTGTTAAACAAATAGGCATTGAAACCGAAGGGCGACTCAACCCGAAGTTTATAAGAACATTAGACCTCTCCGCCAGGCATCTGTTAAACAAACAGGAATCGAACCTGAAGGCCCTCTCAATCCTTAATTAAGAAGAACATCTGACCTCGCTGTCAAACATCTGTTAAACAAACAGGCATCGAACCCGAAGGCCGGCTCAACTTGACATTGAGAAGAACATCTGACCTCACCGCCAGGCATCTGTTAAACAAACAGGCATCGAACCCGAAGCCCGGCACAACAGGAAGTTGAGAAGAACATCTGACTTTGCCGTCAGGCATCTGTTAAACAAATAGGCATTGAACCCGAAGGTCGGCTCAACCCGAAGTTTATAAGAACATCTGACCTCGCGGTCAGGCATCTCTTAAACAAACAGGCATCGAACCCGAAGGGCGGCTCAACCCGAAGTTGATAAAAACATCTGACTTCGCCGTCAGGCATCTTTTAAACAAACAGGCATCGAACCCGAAGGCCGGCTCAACCCAAAGTTGATAAGAACATTTGACCTCGCCGTCAGGCATCTGTTAAACAAACAGGCATCGAACGCGAAGGCCGGCTCAACACGAAGTTGAGAGGAACATCTGACCTCGCCGTCAGTCATCTATTAAACAAACAGGCATTGAACCTCACGGTCGGCTCAACATGAAGTTGAGAGGAACATTTGACTTCACTGTCAAGCATCTGTTAAACAAATAGGCATCAAATCCGAAGGCCGGCTCAACCTAAAGTTGAGAAGAACATCAGACCTCTCCGTCAGGGATCTGTTAAACAAACAGGCATCGAACCCGAAGGGCGGCTCAACCCGAAGTTGATAAGAACATTAGACCTCTCCACTAGGCATCTGTTAAACAAACAGGCATCGAACCTGAAGGCCGGCTCAACCCGATGTTGAGAAGAACATTTGACCTCGCCATTAGGCATCTGTTAAAGAAACAGGCATCAAACCCGAAGGTCGTCTCAAACCTTAATTAAGAAGAACATCTGACCTCGCTGTCAAACATATGTTAAACAAACAGGCATCGAACCCGAAGGCCGGCTCAACTTGAAGTTGAGAAGAACATCTGACCTCACCGTCAGGCATCTGTTAAACAAACAGGCATCGAACCCGAAGGGTGGCTCAACCCGAATTTGATAAGAACATCTGACTTCGCCGTTAGGCATCTGTTAAACAAACAGGCATCGAACTCGAAGGCCAGCTCAACCCGAAGTTGATAAGAACATCTGATATCGCCGTCAGGCATCTCTTAAACAAAGAGGAATCAAACCCGAAGGCTGGCTCAACACGAAGTTGAGAGGAACATCTGACCTTGCCGTCAGGAATCTGTTAAACAAACAGGCATCGAACCTGAAGGTCGGCTCAACATGAAGTTAAGAGAAGCATTTGACTTCACTGTCAAGCATTTGTTAAACAAACAGGCATCACATCCGAATGCCGGCTCAAGCCGAAGTTGAGAAGAACATCTGACATCGACGTCAGACATCTGTTAAACAGGCATCAAATGCGAAGGCCAACTCAACCCAAAGTTTAGAGGGACATCAGACTTCACTGTCAAGCATATGTTAAACAAACAGGCATCAAATTCGAAGGCCGACTCAATTTGAAGTTGATAAGAACATCTGACCTCGCCGTCAGGAATCTCTTAAACAAACAGGCATTGAACCTGAAGGCCGGCTCAACACGAAGCTGAGAGGAACATCTGACATCGCCATCAGGCATTTGTTAAACAAACAGGCATCGAACCTGAAGGTCGGCTCAACATGAAGTTGAGAGGAACATTTGACTTCAGTGTCAAGCATCTGTTAAACAAACATGCATCAAATCTGAAGGCCGCCTCAACCCGAAGTTGAGAAGAACATCTGACCTCACCGTCAGGCATCTGTTAAACAAACAGGCATCGAACCCAAAGGCCGACTCAACTTGAAGTTTAAAAGAACATCTGACCTCACCGTCAGGCATCTGTTAAACAAACAGGCATCGAACCCGAAGGGCGGCTCAACCCGAAGTTGATAAGAACATCTGACTTCGCTGTTCGGCATCTGTTAAACAAACAGGCATCGATCCCGAAGGCCAGCTCAACCCGAAGTTGAGAAGAACATCTGACCTCGCCGTCAGGCATCTGTTAAACAAACAGGCGTCGAACCTGAAGGTCGGCTGAACATGAAGTTAAGAGGAACATTTGACTTCACTGTCAAGCATCTGTTAAACAAACAGGCATCAAATCCGAAGGCTGGCTCAACCCGAAGTTGAGAAGAACATCTGAACTCACTGTCATGCATCTGTTAAACAAACAGGCATCAAACCCGAAGGGCGGCTCAACCCGAAGTTGATAAGAACATTAGAACTCTCTGCCAGGCATCTGTTAAACAAACAGGCATCAAACCCCAAGGTCGGCTCAACCCGAAGTTGAGAATAACATCTGACCTCACCGTCAGGCATCTGTTAAACAAACAGGTATCGAACCCGAAGGGCGGCTCAACCCGAAGTTGATAAGAACATCTGACTTCGCCGTCAGGCATCTGTTAAACAAACAGGCATCGAAAACGAAGGGCGGCTCAACCCATAGTTGAGAAGAACATTTGACCTCTCCACTAGGCATCAAACCCAAAGTTGATAAGAACATCTGACTTCGGCGTCAGGCATCTGTTAAACAAACAGGCATCGAACCCGAAGGGCGGCTCAACCCGAAGTTGAGAAGAACATCTGACGTCACCGTCAAGCATCTGTTAAACAAACAGGCATCGAACGCGAAGGCCGGCTCAACCCAAAGTTGAGAAGAAAGTTTGACCTCACTGTTAGGCATCTGTTAAACAAACAGGCATCGAACCCGAAGGCCGTCTCAATCCTTAATTGAGAAGAACATCTAACCTCGCCGTCAAACATCTGTTAAACAAACAGGCATCGAACCCGAAGGTCGGCTCAACTTGAAGTTGAGAAGAACATCTGACCTCACCTTTAGGCATCTGCTAAACAAACAGGCATCGAACACGAAGAGTGGTTCATCCCGAAGTTGATAAGAACATCTAATTTCGCCGTTATCCATCTGTTAAACAAACAGGCATCGAACCCGAAGGCCGGCTCAAACCAAAGTTGATAAGAACATCTGAGCTCGCCGTCAGGCATCTCTTAAATAAAATGGCATCGAACCCGAAGGCCGGCTCAACACGAAGTTGAGAGGAACATATGACTCGCCATCAGGCATATGTTAAACAAACACGCATCGAACCTGAAGGTCGGCTCAACATGAAATTGAGAGGAACATTTGACTTCACTGTCAAGAATCTGTTAAACAAACAGGCATCAAATCGGAAGGCCGACTCAACCCGAAGTTGAGAAGAACATCTGACCTCACCCTCAGGCATCTGTTAAACAAACAGGCATCGAACTCGAAGGGCGGCTCAACCCAAAGTTGATAAGAACATATGACTTTGCCGTTAGTCATCTGTTAAACAAACATGCATCGAACCCGAAGGGCGGCTCAACCCGAAGTTGAGAAGAACATCTCACCTCACCGTCAGGTATCTGTTAAACAGACAGGCATCGAACCCGATGGGAGGCTCAACCCGAAGTTGATAAGAACATTAGACTTCTCCGCCAGGCATCTGTTAAACAAACAAGCATCAAACCGAAAGGCCGGCTCAACCCGAAGTTAAGAAGAAAATCCGACCTCACCGTCAGGCATCTGTTAAACAAACAGGCATCGAACCCGAAGGGCGGCTCAACCCGAAGTTGATAAGAACATCTAACTTCGCCATCAGGAATCTGTTAAAAAAACAGGCATCGAACCCGAAGGGCGGCTCAACTCGAAGTTTAGAAGAACATTTGACATCTCCGCCAGGCATCTGTTAAACAACCATGCATCGAATCCGAAGGCCGGCTCAATCCTTAATTGAGAAGAATATCTGACCTCGCCGTCAAACATCTGTTAAACAAGCAGGCATCGAACCCGAAGGCCGGCTCAACTTGAAGTTGAGTAGAACATCTGACCTCACCGCCAGGCATCTGTTAAACAAACAGGCATTAAACTAAACGACCGGCTCAACCCGAAGTTGAGAAGAACATCTGACCTCATCGTCATGCATATGTTAAACAAACAGGCATCAAACCCGAAGGGCGGCTCAACTCGAAGTTGATAAGAACATTAGACCTCTCCGCCAGGCATCTGTTAAACAAACAGGCATCAAACCCAAAGGCTGGCTCAACCAAAAGTTGATAAGAACATCTGACCTCGCCGTCAGGCATCTCTTAAACAAACAGGCATCGAACCCGAAGGCCGGTTCAACACGAAGTTCAGAGGAACATCTGACCTCGCTGTTAGGCATCTGTTAAATAAACAGGCATCGAACCCGAAGGCCAACTCAACCCGAAGTTGATAAGAACATCTGACCTCGCCGTCAGGCATCTGTTAAACAAATAGGCATCGAACCTGAATGTCGGCTCAACCCGAAGTTGAGAAGAACATCTGACCTCACCGTCAGGCATCTGTTAAACAAACATGCATCAAATCTGAAGGCCGCCTCAACCCGAAGTTGAGAAGAACATCTGACCTCACCGTCAGGCATCTGTTAAACAAACAGGCATCGAACCCAAAGGCCGACTCAACTTGAAGTTTAAAACAACATCTGACCTCACCGTCAGGCATCTGTTAAACAAACAGGCATCGAACCCGAAGGGCGGCTCAACCCGAAGTTGATAAGAACATCTGACTTCGCTGTTCGGCATCTGTTAAACAAACAGGCATCGATCCCGAAGGCCAGCTCAACCCGAAGTTGAGAAGAACATCTGACCTCGCCGTCAGGCATCTGTTAAACAAACAGGCGTCGAACCTGAAGGTCGGCTGAACATGAAGTTAAGAGGAACATTTGACTTCACTGTCAAGCATCTGTTAAACAAACAGGCATTAAATCCGAAGGCTGGCTCAACCCGAAGTTGAGAAGAACATCTGAACTCACTGTCATGCATCTGTTAAACAAACAGGCATCAAACCCGAAGGGCGGCTCAACCCGAAGTTGATAAGAACATTAGAACTCTCTGCCAGGCATCTGTTAAACAAACAGGCATCAAACCCCAAGGTCGGCTCAACCCGAAGTTGAGAATAACATCTGACCTCACCGTCAGGCATCTGTTAAACAAACAGGTATCGAACCCGAAGGGCGGCTCAACCCGAAGTTGATAAGAACATCTGACTTCGCCGTCAGGCATCTGTTAAACAAACAGGCATCGAAAACGAAGGGCGGCTCAACCCATAGTTGAGAAGAACATTTGACCTCTCCACCAGGCATCAAACCCAAAGTTGATAAGAACATCTGACTTCGGCGTCAGGCATCTGTTAAACAAACAGGCATCGAACCCGAAGGGCGGCTCAACCCGAAGTTGAGAAGAACATCTGACGTCACCGTCAAGCATCTGTTAAACAAACAGGCATCGAACGCGAAGGCCGGCTCAACCCAAAGTTGAGAAGAAAGTTTGACCTCACTGTTAGGCATCTGTTAAACAAACAGGCATCGAACCCGAAGGCCGTCTCAATCCTTAATTGAGAAGAACATCTAACCTCGCCGTCAAACATCTGTTAAACAAACAGGCATCGAACCCGAAGGTCGGCTCAACTTGAAGTTGAGAAGAACATCTGACCTCACCTTTAGGCATTTGCTAAACAAACAGGCATCGAACACGAAGAGTGGTTCATCCCGAAGTTGATAAGAACATCTAATTTCGCCGTTATCCATCTGTTAAACAAACAGGCATCGAACCCGAAGGCCGGCTCAAACCAAAGTTGATAAGAACATCTGAGCTCGCCGTCAGGCATCTCTTAAATAAAATGGCATCGAACCCGAAGGCCGGCTCAACACGAAGTTGAGAGGAACATATGACTCGCCATCAGGCATATGTTAAACAAACACGCATCGAACCTGAAGGTCGGCTCAACATGAAGTTGAGAGGAACATTTGACTTCACTGTCAAGAATCTGTTAAACAAACAGGCATCAAATCGGAAGGCCGACTCAACCCGAAGTTGAGAAGAACATCTGACCTCACCCTCAGGCATCTGTTAAACAAACAGGCATCGAACTCGAAGGGCGGCTCAACCCAAAGTTGATAAGAACATATGACTTTGCCGTTAGTCATCTGTTAAACAAACATGCATCGAACCCGAAGGGCGGCTCAACCCGAAGTTGAGAAGAACATCTCACCTCACCGTCAGGTATCTGTTAAACAGACAGGCATCGAACCCGATGGGAGGCTCAACCCGAAGTTGATAAGAACATTAGACTTCTCCGCCAGGCATCTGTTAAACAAACAAGCATCAAACCGAAAGGCCGGCTCAACCCGAAGTTAAGAAGAAAATCCGACCTCACCGTCAGGCATCTGTTAAACAAACAGGCATCGAACCCGAAGGGCGGCTCAACCCGAAGTTGATAAGAACATCTAACTTCGCCATCAGGAATCTGTTAAAAAAACAGGCATCGAACCCGAAGGGCGGCTCAACTCGAAGTTTAGAAGAACATTTGACATCTCCGCCAGGCATCTGTTAAACAACCATGCATCGAATCCGAAGGCCGGCTCAATCCTTAATGGAGAAGAATATCTGACCTCGCCGTCAAACATCTGTTAAACAAGCAGGCATCGAACCCGAAGGCCGGCTCAACTTGAAGTTGAGTAGAACATCTGACCTCACCGCCAGGCATCTGTTAAACAAACAGGCATTAAACTAAACGACCGGCTCAACCTGAAGTTAAGAAGAACATCTGACCTCATCGTCATGCATCTGTTAAACAAACAGGCATCAAACCCGAAGGGCGGCTCAACTCGAAGTTGATAAGAACATTAGACCTCTCCGCCAGGCATCTGTTAAACAAACAGGCATCAAACCCAAAGGCTGGCTCAACCAAAAGTTGATAAGAACATCTGACCTCGCCGTCAGGCATCTCTTAAACAAACAGGCATTGAACCCGAAGGCCGGTTCAACACGAAGTTCAGAGGAACATCTGACCTCGCTGTTAGGCATCTGTTAAATAAACAGGCATCGAACCCGAAGGCCAACTCAACCCGAAGTTGATAAGAACATCTGACCTCGCCGTCAGGCATCTGTTAAACAAATAGGCATCGAACCTGAATGTCGGCTCAACCCGAAGTTGAGAAGAACATCTGACCTCACTGTCAGGCATCTGTTAAACAAACAGGCATCAAATCCGAAGGCCGGCTCAACCCGAAGTTGAGAAGAACATCTGACCTCACCGTCAGGCATCTGTTAAACAAACAGGCATCAAACCCGAAGGGCAGCTCAACCCGAAGTTGATAAGAACGTTAGAACTATCTGCCAGGCATCTGTTAAACAAACAGACATCAAACCCAAAGGCCGGCTCAACCCGAAGTTGATAAGAACATTAGAACTATCTGCCAGGCATTTGTTTAACAGATGCCTGACGTTGAGGTCAGATGTTCTTCTCAACTTCGGGTTGAGCCGCCCTTGGGGTTCAATGCCTGTTTGTTTAACAGGTGCCTGACGGCGAAGTCAGATGTTCTTATCAACTTCGGGTTCGATGCCTGTTTGTTTAAAAGATGCCTGACGGTGAGGTCAGATGTTCTTCTCACCTTCGGGTTGAGCCGACCTTTGGGTTTCATGCCTGTTTGCTTAACAGATGCTTGGTGGTGAGGTCAGATGTTCGTCTCAACTTTAAGTTGAGTCGGCCTTCGGGTTTGATGCCTGTTTGTTTAACAAATGTTTGACGGCGAGGTCAGATATTCTTCTCAAGTAAGGATTGAGCCGGCCTTCGGGTTTGATGCCTGTTTGTTTAACAGATGCCTGGTGGATAGGTCAAATGTTCTTCTCAGCTTCGGGTTGAGCCGCCCTTCAGGTTCGATGCCTGTTTTTTTAACAGATGCCTGACGGCGAAGTCAGATGTTCTTATCAACTTCGGGTTGAGCCGCCCTTCGGGTTCGATGCCTGTTTGTTTAATAGATGCCTGACGGTGAGGTCAGATGTTCATCTCAACTTCGGGTTGAGCCGGCGTTTGGGTTTGATGCCTGTTTGTTTAACAGATGCCTGGCAGATAGTTCTAATGTTCTTATCAACTTCGGGTTGAGCCGCCCTTCGGGTTCGATGCCTTTTTCTTTAACAGATGCCTGACGGTGAGGTCAGATGTTCTTCTCAACTTCGGGTTGAGCCGGCCTTCGGATTTGATGCCTGTTTGTTTAACAGATGCTTGACAGTGAAGTCAAATGTTCCTCTCAACTTTATGTTGAGCCGACATTTAGGTTCGACGCCTGTTTGTTTAACAGATGCCTGACGGTGAGGTCAGATGTTCTTCTCAACTTCAAGTTGAGCAGGTCTTCGGGTTCGATGCCTGTTTGTTTAACATATGCCTAACGGTGAGGTCAGATGTTCTTCTCAACTTCGGGTTGAGCCGGCCTTCAGATTTGATGTCTGTTTGTTTAACAGATGCTTGACAGTGAAGTCAAATGTTCCTCTCAACTTCATGTTGAGCCGACCTTCAGGTTTGGTGCCTGTTTGTTTAACAGATGCCTAACGGCGAGGTCAGATGTTCCTCTCAACTTCGTGTTGAGCCGGCCTTCGGGTTTGATGCCTGTTTGTTTAAGAGATGCCTGACGGCAAGGTCAGATGTTCTTATCAACTTCTGGTTGAGTCAGCCTTTGAGTTTGATGCCTGTTTGTTTAACAGATGCCTGGCGGAGAGGTCTAATGTTCTTATTAACTTCGGGTTGAGCCACCCTTCGGTTTCGATGCCTATTTGTTTAAAAGATGCCTAACAGTGAGGTCAGATGTTCTTCTCAACTTCGGGTTGAGCCGGCCTTCGGATTTGATGCCTGTTTGTTTAACATATGCTTGACAGTGAAGTCAAATGTTCCTCTCAACTTCGGGTTCGATGCCTATTTGTTTAAAAGATGTCTGACGGTGATGTCAGATGTTCTTATCAACTTCGGGTTGAGCTGGCCTTCAGGTTCGATGCCTGTTTATTTAACAGATGCCTAATGGCGAAGTCAGATGTTCTTATCAACTTCGGGTTGAGCCGCCCTTCGGGTTCGATGCCTGTTTGTTTAACAGATGCCTGACGGTGAGGTCAGATGTTCTTCTCAAGTTCAAGTTGAGTCGGCCTTCGGGTTCGATGCCTGTTTGTTTAACAGATGTTTGACGGCGAGGTCAGATGTTCTTCTCAATTAAGGATTGAGACGGCCTTCGGGTTTGATGCCTGTTTGTTTAAAAGATGCCTAACGGCGAGGTCAAATGTTCTTCTAAACTTCTGGTTGAGCCGGCCTTCGGGTTCGATGCCTGTTTGTTTAACAGATGCCTGATGGAGAGGTCTAATGTTCTTCTCAACTTTGGGTTGTGCCGCCCTTCGGATTCGATGCATGTTTTTTTAATAGATGCTTGATAGTGATGTCAAATGTTCCTCTCAACTTCATGTTGAGCCGACATTCAGGTTTGATGCCTGTTTGTTTAACAGATGCCTGACGGCGAGGTCAGATGTTCTTATCAACTTCGGGTTGAGCTAGCCTTCGGGTTCGATGCCTGTTTGTTTAACAGATGCCTAACGGCGAATTCACATGTTCTTATCAACTTTGGGTTTAGCCGCCCTTCGGGTTCGACTTCTGTTTGCTTAACAGATGCCTGACGGTGAGGTTAGATGTTCTTCTCAACTTCAAGTTGAGCCGGCCTTCGGGTTCGATGCCTGTTAGTTTAACAGATGCTTGACGGTGAGGTCAGATGTTCTTCTCAACTTCGGGTTGAGCCGGCCTTCGGATTTCGCGCCTGTTTGTTTAACAGATGCTTGACAGTGAAGGTAAATGTTCCTCTCAACTTCATGTTGAGCCGACCTTCCGGTTTGATGCCTGTTTGTTTAACAGATGCCTAACGGCGAGGTCAGATGTTCCTCTCAACTTCGTGTTGAGCCGGCCTTCGGGTTCGATGTCTGTTTATTTAAGAGATGCCTGACGGTGAGGTCAGATATTCCTATCAACTTCTGGTTGAGCCGGCCTTTGGGTTTGATGCCTGTTTGTTTAACAGATTCCTGGCGAAGAGGTGTAATGTTCTTATCAACTTCGGGTTGAGCCGCCCTTCGGGTTCGATGCCTTTTTCTTTAACAGATGCCTAACGGTGAGGTCAGATGTTCTTCTCAACTTCGGGTTGAGCAGGCCTTCGGATTTGATGCCTGTGTGTTTAACAGATGCTTTACAGTGAAGTCAAATGTTCCTCTCAACTTCATGTTGAGCCGACCTTCAGGTTCGATGCCTGTTTGTTTAACAGATGCCTGATGGCGAGGTCATATGTTTTTCTCAACTTCGTGTTGAGCTGGCCTTCGGGTTCGATGCCTATTTGTTTAAGAGATGCCTGACGGTGATGTCAGATGTTCTTATCAACTTCGGGTCGAGCTAGCCTTCAGGTTTGATGCCTGTTTGTTTAACAGATGCCTAACGGCGAAATCAGATGTTCTTATCAACTTTGGGTTGAGCCTCCCTTCGGGTTCGATGCCTGTTTGTTTAACAGATGCCTGACGGTGAGGTCAGATGTTCTTCTCAACTTCAAGTTGAGCCGGCCTTCGGGTTCGATGCCTGTTTGTTTAACAGATGTTTGACGGCGAGGCCAGATGTTCTTCTCAATTAAGGATTGACACGGCCTTCGGGTTTGATGCCTGTTTGTTTAACAGATGCCTAACGGCAAGGTCAAATGTTCTTCTCAACATCGGGTTGAGCCGACCTTCGGGTTCAATGCCTGTTTGTTTAACAGATGCCAGGTGGAGAGGTCTAATGTTCTTATCAACTTTGGGTTGTGCCGCCCTTCGGGTTCGATGCCTGTTTGATTAACAGATGCCTGACGGTGAGGTCAGATGTTCTTCTCAACTTCGGGTTGAGCCGACCTTTGGATTTGATGCCTGTTTTTTTAACAGATGCTTGACAGTGATGTCAAATGTTCCTCTCAACTTCATGTTGAGCTGACATTCAGGTTCGATGCCTGTTTGTTTAACAGATGCCTGACGGCGAGGTCAGATGTTCCTATCAACTTCGGGTTGAGCTGGCCTTCGGGTTCGATGCCTGTTTGTTTAACAGATGCCTAACGACGAAGTCAGATGTTCTTATCAACTTCGGGTTGAGCCGCCCTTCGGGTTCGACGCCTGTTTGTTTAACAGATGCCTGACGGTGAGGTCAGATGTTCTTCTCAACTTCAAGTTGAGCAGGTCTTCGGGTTCGATGCCTGTTTGTTTAACATATGCCTAACGGTGAGGTCAGATGTTCTTCTCAACTTCGGGTTGAGCCGGCCTTCAGATTTGATGCCTGTTTGTTTAACAGATGCTTGACAGTGAAGTCAAATGTTCCTCTCAAATTCATGTTGAGCCGACCTTCCGGTTTGATGCCTGTTTGTTTAACAGATGCCTAACGGCGAGGTCAGATGTTCCTCTCAACTTCGTGTTGAGCCGACCTTCGGGTTCGATGCCTGTTTGTTTAACAGATGCCTGACGGAGAGGTCAGATGTTCTTCTCAACTTTAAGTTGAGCCGGCCTTCGGGTTCGATGCCTGTTTGTTTAACAGATGCTTGACGATGAGGTCAGATGTTCTTCTCAACTTCATGTTGAGCCGACCTTCAAGTTCGGTACCTATTTGTTTAACAGATGCCTGACGGCGATGTCAGATGTTCCTCTCAACTTCGTGTTGAGTCGACCTTCAAGTTCGATGCCTATTTGTTTAAGAGATGCCTGACGGTGAAGTCAGATGTTCTTATCAACTTCGGGTTGAGCCGCCCTTTGGGTTCGATGCCTGTTTGTTTAAGAGATGCCTGACGGCGAGGTCAGATGTTCTTATAAAATTCGAGTTGAGCCGGCCTTCGGGTTCGATGCCTGTTTGTTTAACAGATGAGTGACGGCGAAGTCAGATGTTCTTCTCAACTTCGTGTTGTGTCGGCCTTCGGGTTCAATGCCTGTTTGTTTAACAAATGCCTGACGGTGATGTCCGATGTTCTTCTCAACTTCAAGTTGAGCCGGCCTTCGGGTTCGATGCTTGTTTGTTTAACAGATGTTTGACGGCGAGGTAAGATGTTCTTCTTAATTAAGGATTGAGACGGACTTCCGGTTTGATGCCTGTTTGTTTAACAGATGCCTAACAGCGAGGTCAAATGTTCTTCTCAACTTTGGGTTGAGCCGGCCTTCGGGCTCGATGCCTGTTTGTTTAACAGATGCCTGGTGGAGAGGTCTAATGTTCTTATCAACTTCGGGTTGTGCCGCCCTTCGGGTTCGATTCCTGTTTGTTTAACAGATGCCTAACGGTGAGGTCAGATGTTCTTCTCAACTTCGGGTTGAGCCGGCCTTCGGATTTGATGCCTGTTTGTTTAACAGATGCTTGACAGTGAAGTCAAATGTTCCTCTCAACTTCATGTTGAGCCGACCTTGAGTTTCAATGCCTATTTGTTTAACAGATGCCTGACTGCGAGGTCAGATGTTCCTCTCAACTTCGTGTTGAGTCGGCCTTCGGGATCGATGCCTGTTTGTTTAACAGATGCCTGACGGCGAGGTCAAATGTTCTTATCAACTTTGGGTTGAGTCGGCCTTCGGGTTTGATGCCTGTTTGTTTAACAGATGCCTGACGGTGATGTCAGATATTCTTATCAACTTCGGGTTGAGCCGCCCTTCGGGTTCGATGCCTGTTTGTTTAAGAGATGCCTGACGGTGAGGTCAGATGTTCTTATAAACTTCGGGTTGAGCCTGCCTTCGGGTTCGATGCCAGTTTGTTTAACAGATGCCTGACGGCGAAGTCAGATGTTCTTCTCAACTTCGTGTTGTGCCGGCCTTCGGGTTCGATGCCTGTTTGTTTATCAGATGCCTGACGTTGAGGTCCGATGTTCTTCTCAACTTCAAGTTGAGCCGGCCTTCGGGTTCGATGCCTATTTGTTTAACAGATGTTTGACAGCGAGGTCAGATGTTCTTCTCAATTAAGGAGAGAGGGCCTTTAGATTCGATGCCTGTTTATTAACAGATGCCTGGAGGAGAGGTCTAATGTTCTTATCAACTTCGGGTTGAACCGCCCTTCGGGTTGGATGCCTATTTGTTTAACAGATGCCTGACGGTGAGGTCAGATGTTCTTCTCAACTTCGGGTTGAGCCGGCCTCCGGATTTGATGCCTGTTTGTTTAACAGATGCCTGACGGTGAGGTCAGATGTTCTTCTCAACTTCAAGTTGAGCCGGCCTTCGGGTTCGATGCCTGTTTGTTTAACAGATGTTTGACGGCGAGGCCAGATGTTCTTCTCAATTAAGGATTGACACGGCCTTCGGGTTCGATGCCTGTTTGTTTAACAGATGAGTGACGGCGAAGTCAGATGTTCTTATCAACTTCGTGTTGTGCCGGCCTTCGGGTTCGATGCCTGTTTGTTTAACAAATGCCTGACGGTGATGTCCGATGTTCTTCTCAACTTTAAGTTGAGCCGGCCTTCGGGTTCGATGCTTGTTTGTTTAACAGATGCCTAACGGCGAGGTCAAATGTTCTTCTCAACTTCGGGTTGAGCCGACCTTCGGGTTCGATGCCTGTTTGTTTAACAGATGTCTGGCGGAGAGGTCTAATGTTCTTATCAACTTCGGTTTGAGCCGCCCTTCGGGTTTGATGCCTGTTTGTTTTACAGATGCCTGACAGTGAGGTCAGATGTTCTTCTCAACTTCGGGTTGAGCCGACCTTCAGATTTGATGCCTGTTTATTCAACATAGGCTTGACAGTGAAGTCAAATGTTCCTCTAAACTTCATGTTGAGCATACCTTCAAGTTCGATGCCTGTTTGTTTAACAGATGCCAGACGGAGAGGTCAGATGTTCCTCTCAACTTCAGGTTATGCCGGCCTTCGGGTTCGATGCCTGTTTGTTTAACAGATGCCTTACGGCGAAGTCAGATGTTCTTATTAACTTCGGGTTGCTCCGCCCTTCGGGTTCGATGCCTGTTTGTTTAACAGATGCCAGACGGTGTGGCCTGATTTTCTTCTCAACTTCGTGTTGAACCGGCCTTCGAGTTCGATGCTTGTTTGTTTAACAGATGCCTGACAGCGAGGTCAGATGTTCTTATAAACTTCGGGTTGAGTCGGCCTTCGGGTTCAATACCTGTTAGTTTAACAGATGCCTAACGGCGAGGTCAGATCTTCCTCTCAACTTCGTGTTGAGCCGGCCTTCGGGTTCGATGCCTATTTGTTTAACAGATGCCTGATGGTGATGTCAGATGTTCTTCTAAACTTCGTGTTGTTCCGGCCTTTGGGTTCGATGCCTGTTTGTTTAACTAATGCCTGATGGGGAGGTCAGATGTTCCTCTCAACATCAAGGTGAGCCGGCGTTCGGGTTCGATACCTGTTTGTTTAACAGATGTTTGACAGCGAGGTCAAATGTTCTTCTCAACTAAGGGTTCAGACGGCCTTCGGGTTTGATGCCCAATTGTTTAACAGATGCCTGACTGCGAGGTCAGATGTTCTTCTCAACATTGGATTAAGTCGGCCTTTTGGTTTCAAACCTTTTTTTTAACAGATGCCTGACGGCTATGTCAGATGTTCCTCTCAACTTCGTGTTGAGCCGACCTTTGGGTTCGATGCCTGTTTGTTTAATAGATGCCTGGCAGCTAGTTCAGATGTTCTTCTCAACTTCGATTTGACCCGGCCTTCGGGTTTGATTCTTGCTTGTTTAACTAATGCCTTGCAGCGAGGTCAGATGTTCTTTTCAACTTCGGGTTGAGCCGCCCTTCTGGTTCGATGCCTGTTTGTTTAACAGATGCCTGACGGTGAGGTCGGATGTTCTTCTCAACTTCAAGTTGAGCCGGCCTTCGGGTTCGATGCTTGTTTGTTTAATGAAAGTGTGACGGTGAGGTCAGATGTTCTTCTCAATTAAGTATTGAGACGGCCTTCGGGTTTGATGCATGTTTGTTTAACAGATGCCTAACGGCGAGGTCAAATGTTCTTCTCAACTTCGGGTTGAGCCGGCCTTCAGGTTCGATGCCTGTTTGTTTAACATATGTCTGGCGAAGAGGTCTAATGTTCTTATCAACTTCGGGTTGAGCCGCCCTTCTGGTTCGATGCCTGTTTGTTTAACAGATGCCTGACGGTGAGGTCAAATGTTCTTCTCAAATTCGGGTTGAGCCGGCCTTCATATTTGATATCTATTTTTTAACAGATGCTTGACAGTGAAGTCAAAAGTTCCTCTCAACTTCATGTTGAGCCGACCTTCAGGTTCGATGCCTGTTTGTTTAGCAGATGCCTGAAGGCGAGGTCAGAGGATCCTCACAACTTCGTGTTGAGCCGGCCTTCGGGTTCGATGCTTGTTTGTTTAACAGATGCCTGACGGCAAGGTCATATGTTCTTATCAACTTCGGGTTGAGCCGGCCTTCGAGTTCGGTGACTATTTGTTTAACAGATGCGTGACGGCGAAGTCAGATGTTCTTATCAACTTCGGGTTGAGCTAACCTTGTTCGATGCCTGTTTGTTTAACAGATGGATGACGGCGCAGTCAGATGTTCTTATCAACTTCGGGTTGAGCCGCCCTTCGGGTTCGATGCCTGTTTGTTTAAGAGATTCCTGACGGCGAGGTCATATGTTCTTATCAACTTCGGGTTGAGCCGGCTTTCGAGTTCGATGCCTGTTTTTTTAACAGATGCCTAACAGCGAAGTCAGATGTTCTTATCAACTTCGGGTTGAGCCGCCCTTTGGGTTCGATGCTTGTTTGTTTATTAGATGTTTGACAACGAGGTTAGATGTTCTTCTCAACTAAGGGTTCAGAAGGCCTTCTGGTGTGATGCCTAATTGTTTAATAGATGCCTGACGGTGAGGTCAGATGTTCTTCTCAACTTCGGATTGAGGCGGCCTTCTGGTTTCACACCTTTTTGTTTAACAGATGCCTGACAGCGAGGTCAGATGTTCCTCTCAACTTCGTGTTGAGCCGGCCTTTGGGTTCGATGCCTATTTGTTTAATAGTTGCCTGGCAGTTAGGTCAGATGTTCTTCTTAACTGCGGGTTGAGTCGGCCTTCGGGTTTGATTCCTGCTTGTTTATCTAATGCCTGGAAGCGAGGCCGGATGTTCTTCTCAACTTCGGGTTGAGCCGCCCTTCAGGTTCGATGCTTGTTTGTTTAACAGATGCCTGACGGTGAGGTCAGATGTTCTTCTCAACTTCAAGTTGAGCCGGCCTTCAGGTTCGATGCCTGTTTGTTTAAAAGATGTTTGACAGCGAGGTCAGATGTTCTTCTCAATTAAGGATTGAGACGGCCTTCGGGTTCGATGCCTGTTTGTTTAACAGATGCCTAACGGCGAGGTAAAATGTTCTTCTCAACTTCGGGTTGAGCCGGCCTTCGGGTTCGATACCTGTTTGTTTATCAGATGCTTGGCGAAGAGGTCTAATGTTCTTATCAACTTCGGGTTGAGCCGCCCTTCGGGTTCGATGCCTGTTTGTTTAACAGATGCCTGACGGTGAGGTCAGATGTTCTTCTCAACTTCGGGTTGAGCCGGCCTTCGGATTTGATGCCTGTTTGTTTAACAAATGCTTCTCTCAACTTTATGTTGAGGCGACCTTCAGGTTCGATGCCTGTTTGGTTAATAGATGCCTGACGGTAAGGTCAGTTTTCCTCTCAACATCGTGTTGAGCCGGCCTTCGAGTTCGATGCCTGTTTATTTAACAGATGCCTGATGGCGAGGTCAGATGTTCTTATCAAATTCGGGTTGAGTCGGTGTTCGGGTTCGATGCCTGTTTGTTTAACAGATGCCTAACGTCGATGTCAGATGTTCTTATAAACTTCGGGTTGAACCTTCCTTCGGGTTCGATGCCTGTTTGTTTAAGAGATGCCTGACAGCGAGGTCAGATGTTCTTATCAACTTCGAGTTGAGTCGGCCTTCAGGTTTGATGCCTGTTTGTTTAATATATGCCTGACGGCGAAGCCAGATGTTCTTAACAACTTCGGGTTGAGCCGCCCTTCAGGTTTGATGCCTGTTTGTTTAACAGATGCCTGATGGCGAGGTCAGATGTTCTTATCAACTTCGGGTTGAGCCGGCCTTCGGGTTCGATGCCTATTTTAACAGATGCTTGACGGTGAAGTCAGATGTTCTTATCAACTTCGGGTTGAGTCGCCATTCGGGTTTGATGCCTGCTTGTTTAACATATGCCTGACGGGGAGGTCAGATGTTCTTCTCATCTCCGGGTTGAGCCGGCCTTCGGATTTGATGCCTGTTTGTTTAACAGATGCTTGACAGTGAAGTCAAATGTTCCTCACAACTTCATGTTGAGCCGACCATCAGGTTCGATCCCTGTATGTTTAACAGAAGTCTGACGGCGAGGTCAGATGTTCCTCTAAACTTTGTGTTGAGCTGGCCTTCAGGTTCGATGCCTGTTTGTTTAACAGATGCCTGACAGTGAGGTCAGATGTTCTTCTCAACTTCAAGGTGAGCCGGCCTTCGGGTTCAATACCTGTTTGTTTAACAGATGTTTGACAACGAAGTCAGATGTTCTTCTCAACTAAGGGTTCAAATGGCCTTCTAGTTTGATGCCTAATTATTTAACAGATGTCTGACGGCGAGGTCAGATGTTCTTCTCAACTTCGGATTGAGCCGACCTTCTGGTTTCACACTATTTTGTTTAACAAATGCCTGATGGCGATGTCAGATGTTCTTCTCAACCTCGGGTTGAGCCGGCCTTTGGGTTCGATGCTTTTTTGTTTAACTAATTCCTAATGGGGAGGTCAGATGTTCCTCTCAACTTCAAGTTGAGCCGACCATCGGGTTCGATGCCTGCTTGTTTAGCAAATGTTTGACGGTGAGGTCATATGTTCTTCTCAATTAAGGATTGAGAGAGCCTTCGGGTTCAAAGCCTATTTGTTTAACAGATGCCTAACGACGAGGTCAAATGTTCTTCTCAACTTGGGGTTGCACCGACTTTCGGGTTCGATGCCTGTTTATTTAACAGATGCCTGGCGGAGAGGTCTAATGTTCTTATCAACTTCGGGTTGGGCCGCCCTTCGGGTTCGATGCCTGTTAGTTTAACATATGCCTGATGGTGAGGTCAGATGTTCTTTTCAAATTCGGGTTGAGCCGGCCTTCGGATTTGATGCCTGTTTGTGTTAACAGATGCTTGAAAGTGAAGTCAAATGTTCCTCTCGACTTCATGTTGAGCTGACCTTCAGGTTCGATGCATGTTTGTTTAACAGATGCCTGACGGCTAAGTCAGATATTCTTATCAACTTTGGGTTGAGCCTCCCTTTGGGTTCGATGTCTGTTTGTTTAAGAGATTCCTGACGGCGAGTTCAGATGTTCTTATCAACTTCAGGCTGAGCCAGCCTCGGGTTCGATGCCTGTTTGTTGGACAGATGCCTGACGGTGAAGTCAGATGTTCTTATCAACTTCGGGTTGAGCCGCCCTTCGGGTTCGATGCCTGTTTGTTTAACAGATGCCTGACAGCGAGGTCAGATGTTCTTATCAACTTCGGGTTGAGCCGACCTTCGGGTTTGATGCCTGTTTGTTTAACAGATGCCTGACGGCGAAGTCAGATGTTCTTATCAACTTCGGGTTGAGCCGCCCTTCGGGTTCGATACCTGTTTGTTTAACAGATGCCTGACGGTAAGGTCAGATGTTCTTCTCAACTTCGGAATAAGCCGGCCTTCGGATTTGATGCCTGTTTGTTTAACAGATGCTTGACAGTGAAGTCAAATGTTCCTCTCAACTTCACGTTGAGCCGACCTTCGGGTTCGATGCTTGTTTGTTTAACACATGCCTGACGGCGAGGTCAGATGTTCCTCTCAACTTCGTGCTGAGCCGGCCTTCGGGTTCGAAGCCTGTTTTTTTAATAGTTACCTGACAGCGAGGTCAGATGTTCTTCTCAACTTTGTGTTGTACCGGCCTTCGGGTTCGATGCCTGTTTTGTAAACTAATGCCTGATGGGGAGGTCAGATGTTCCTCTCAACTTCGAGGTGAGCCGACCTTCAGGTTCGATACCTGTTTATTTAATAGATGTTTGACGGCGAGGTCAGATGTTCTTCTCAACTAAGGGTTCAGACGGCCTTCGAGTTTGATGCCTAATTATTTAACAGTTGCCTGACGGCGAGGTCAGATGTTCTTCTCTACTACGGATTGAGTCGGCCTTCTGGTTTCACACCTTTTTGTTTAACAGATGCCTGATGGCAAGGTCAGATGTTCTTCACAATTTCGACTTGAGCCGGCCTTTGGGTTCGATGCCTGTTTGTTTAACAGATGCCAGGCGGCTAGGTCAGATGTTCTTCTCAACTTCGGGTTGAGCCGGCCTTCGGGTTCGATTCCTGCTTGTTTAACTAATGCCTGGCAGCGAGGTCGGATGTTCTTCTCAACTGCAGGTTGAGTCGGCCATCAAATTCGATGTCTGTTTGTTTAACATATGCCTGACAGCGAGGTCAGATGTTCTTCTCAACTTTGTGTTGTGCCGGCCTTCGGGTTTGATGCCTGTTTGTTTAACTAATTCCTGATGGGGAGGTCAGATGTTCCTCTCAACTTCAAGTTGAGCCGGCCTTCGGGTTCGATGCTTGTTTGTTTAACAGATGTTTGACGGCGAGGTCAGATGTTCTTCTCAAGTAAGGATTGAGAGGGCCTTCGGGTTCGATGCCTGTTTGTTTAACAGATGCCTGACGGCGAGGTCAAATGTTCTTCTCAACTTCGGGTTGAGCCGGCCTTCGGGTTCAATGCCTGTTTGTTTAACAGATGCCTGACGGAGAGGTCTAATGTTCTTATCAACTTCGGGTTGAGCCGCCCTTCGGGTTCGATGCCTTTTTGTTTAACAGATGCCTGACGGTGAGGTCAGATGTTCTTCTCAACTTCGGGTTGTGCCGGCCTTCGGATTTGATGTCTAATTGTTTAACAGATGCTTGATAGTGAAGTCAAATATTCCTCTCAACTTCATGTTGAGCCGACCTTCAGGTTCGATGCCTGTTTGTTTAACAGATGCTGACGGCAAGGTCAGATGTTCCTCTCAACTTCGTGTTGAGCCGGCCTTTGGGTTCGATGCCTGACGGCGAGGTCAGATGTTCTTATCAACTTCGGGTTGAGCCGCCCTTCAGGTTCGATGCCTGTTTGTTTAACAGATGCCTGACATTGAGGTCAGATGTTCTTTTCAACTTCGGGTTGAGTTGGCTATCAAATTCGATGCCTGTTTGTTTAACAGATGATTGCCAGTGAAGTTAGATGTTCCTCTTAACTTTGGGTTGAGCCGGCCTTTGAATTTGATGCCTGTTTGTTTAACAGATGCCTGATGTCGATGTCAGATGTTCCTCTCAACTTCGTGTTGAGCCGGCCTTCGTGTTCGATGCCTGTTTGTTTAACAGATGCCTGACGGAGAGGTCAGATGTTCTTATCAACTTCGGGTTGAGCCGCCCTTCGGGTTCGATGCCTGTTTGTTCAATAGATGTTTGACGGTGAGGTTAGATGTTCTTCTCAACTAAGGGTTGAGACGGCCTTCGGGTTTGATGCCTGTTTGTTTAACAGATGTCTGACGGGGAGGTCAGATGTTCTTCTCAACTTCGAGTTGAGCCAGCCTTCGGGTTCCACACCTTTTTGTTTAACAAATGCCTGACGGCGAGGTCAGATGTTTTTCTCAACTTTGGGTTGACCCGGCCATTGGGATCAATGCCTGTTTGTCTAACAAATGCCTGGCAGCTAGGTCAGATGTTCTTCTCAATTTCGGGTTGAGCCGGCCTTCGGGTTCGATTCCTATTTGTTTAACTAATGCCTGGCAGCAAGTTCGGATGTTCTTCTCTACTTCGGGTTGAGTTAACCATAAAATTCGATGCCTGTTTGTTTAACATATGTGTGACAGCGAGGTCACATGTTCTTCTCAACTTCGTGTTGTGCCGGCCTTCGGGTTCGATGCCTGTTTTTTAACAAATGCCTGATGGGGAGGTCAGATGTTCCTATTAACTTCAAGTTGAGCCGGCCTTCGGGTTTGATGCCTGTTTGTTTAACAGAGGTTGGACGGTGAGGTCAGATGTTCTTCTCAATTAAGGATTGAGACGGACTTCGGGTTGGATGCCTGTTTGTTTAACAGATGCCTGACGGCGAGGTCAAATGTTCTTCTCTACTTCGTGTTGAGCCGGTCTTCGGGTTCGATGCCTGTTTGTTTAATAGATGCCTGGCGAAGAGGTCTAATGTTCTTATCAACTTCGGGTTGAGCCGCCCTTCGGGTTCGATGCCTGTTTATTTAACAGATGCCTGACGGTGAGGTCAGATGTTCTTCTCAACTTCGGGTTGAGTCGGCCTTCGGATTTGATGCCTGTTTGTTTAACAGATGCTTGACAGTGAAGTCAAATTTTTCTCTCAACTTCATGCTGAGCCGACCTTCAAGTTCGATGCCTGTTTGTTTAATAGATGCCTGATGGCGAGGTCAGATGTTCCTCTCAACTTCGTGTTGAGCCGACCTTCAGGTTCGATGCCTGTCTGTTTAAGAGATGCCTGACGGCGAGGTCTAATGTTCTTATCAACTTCGGGTTGAGCCGCCCTTTGGGTTCGATGCATGTTTGTTTAACAGACTCCTGACGGTGAGGTCAGATGTTCTTCTCAACTTCGGGTTGAGCCGGCCTTCGGATTTGATGCCTGTTTGTTTAATAAATTCTTAACATTGAAGTCAAATGTTCCTCTCAACTTCATGTTGAGCCAACCTTCAGGTTCGATGCCTGTTTGTTTAACAGATGCTTGACGTCGAGGTGAGATGTTCTTCTCAATTTCGGGTTGAGCCGGCCTTTGGGTTCCAAACCTTTTTGTTTAATAGATTCCTGACAGTGAGGTCAGATGTTCTTCTCAACTTCGGGTTGAGCCGACCTTTGGGTTCGATGCCTGTTTGTTTAACAGATGTCTGGCGGCTAGGTCAGATGTTCTTCTCAACTTTGGCTTGAGCCGACCTTCGAGTTCGATTCCTGTTTGTTTAACTAATGCCTGGAAGTAAGGTCGGATGTTCTTCTCAACTTTGGCTTGAATCGTCCTTCGGGTTTGATGCTTCCTTGTTTAACTAATGCCTGATGGGGAGGTCTGATGTTCCTCTCAACTTTAAGTTGAGCCGGCCTTCGGGTTCGATGCCTGTTTGTTTAACAGATGTTTGACGTCGAGGTCAGATGTTCTTCTCAATTAAGGATTGAGACAGCCTTCAGGTTCGATTTCTGTTTATTTAACAGATGCCTGACGGCGAGGTCAAATGTTCTTCTCAACTACGGGTTGATCCGCCCTTCAGGTTCGATGCCTGTTTGTTTAACAGATGCCTGACGGTGAGGTCAGATGTTCTTCTCAACTTCTGGTTGAGTCGGCCTTCGGAATAGATGCCTGTTTGTTTAAAAGATGCTTGACGGTGAAGTCAAATGTTTCTCTCAACTTCATGTTGAGCCTACCTTCAGGTTCGATGCATGTTTGTATAACAGATGTCTGACGGCGAGGTCAGATGTTCCTCTCAAATTCGTGTTGAGCCGGCCTTCGGATTTGATGCATATTTGTTTAACCGATGCTTGACAGTGAAGTCAAATATTCCTCTCAACTTCATGTTGAGCCGACCTTCGGGTTCGATGTCTGTTTGTTTAACAGATTCCTGACCATGAGGTCAGATGTTCTTATCAACTTCGGGTTGAGCCAGCCTTCGGGTTCCATACCTTTTTGTTTAACAGATGCCTGGCGGCGAGGTCAAGTGTTCTTCTCGACTTTGGGTTGAGCTGGCCTTTGGGTTCGATGCCTGTTTGTTTAAAAGATGCCTGGCGACTAGGTCAGATGTTCTTCTCAACTTCGGGTTGAGGCGGCCTTCGGGTTCGATTCCTGTTTGTTTAACCAATGCTTGACAGCGAGGTTGGATGTTCTTCTCAACTTCGGGTTGAGTCGGCCTTCAAATTCGTTGTCTGTTTGTTTAACATATGCCTGACAGCGAGGTCATAGGTTCTTCTCAACTTCGTGTTAAGCTGGCCTTCGGGTTCGATGCCTGTTTGTTTAACTAATGCCTGATGGGGAGGTCAGATGTTCCTCTCAAATTAAAGTTGAGTCGGCCTTCGGGTTCGACGCCAGTTTGTTTAACAGATGTTTGACGGCGAGGTCGGATGTTCTTCTCAATTAAGGATTGAGACGGCCTTCGGGTTCGATGCCTGTTTGTTTAACAGATGCCTGACGGCGAGGTCAAATGTTCTTCTCAACTTCGGGTTGTGCCGGCCTTCGGGTTCGATGCCTGTTTGTTTAACAGATGCCTGGCAGAGAGGTTAAACGTTCTTATAAACTTCGGGTTGAGCCGCCCTTCGTGTTCGATGCCTGCTTGTTCAACAGATGCCTGACGGTGAGGTCATATGTTCTTTTCAACTTCGGGTTGAGCCCGCCTTCGAATTTGATGCCTATTTGTTTAGCAAATGCTTGACAGTGAAGTCAAATTTTCTTCTCAACTTCATGTTGAGCCTACCTTCAGGTTCGATGCCTGTTTGTTTAAGAGATGCATGACGGCGAGGTCAGATGTTCCTTTCAACTTCGTGTTGAGCCGACCGTTTGGTTCGATGATTGTTTGTTTAAGAGATGCCTGACAGCAAGGTCTAATGTTCTTATCAACTTCGGGTTGAGCCGCCCTTCGGGTTCGATGTCTGTTTGTTTAATAGATGCCTGAAGGTGAAGTCAGATGTTCTTCTAAACTTCGGGTTGAGCCGGCCTTCGGATTTGATGCCTGTTTGTTTAACATGTGCTTGACAGTGAAGTCAAATGTTCCTCTTTAGGTTCGATGCCGGTTTGTTTAACAGATGCCTGACAGCGAGGTCAGATGTTCCTCTTAACTTCGTGTTGAGCTGGCCTTCGGGTTCGATGATTGACGGCGAGGTCAGATGTTCTTATCAACTTCGGGTTTATCCGCCCTTCGCGTTCGATGCCTGTTTGTTTAATAGATTTTTGACGGCGAGGTCAGATGTTCTTCTCAACTAAGGGTTGAGACGACGTTCGGGTTTGATGCCAGTTTGTTTAATAGATGCCTGACAGCGAGGTCAGATGTTCTTCTTAACTTCGGGTTGAGCCGGCCTTCGGGTTCCACACCTTTTTGTTTAACAGATACCTGACGGTAAGGTCAAATGTTCTTCTCAACTTCGGGTTGAGCTGGCCTTTGGGTTCGATGCCTGTTTGTTTAACAGATGCTTGGCGGCTAGGTCAGATGTTATTTTCAACTTCGGGTTGAGCCGGCCTTCGGGTTTGATTCCTGTTTGTTTAACTAATGCTTGGCAGCGAGGTTAGATGATCATCTCAACTTCGGGTTGATTCGGGCATCTATTTTGATGCTTGTTTGTTTAACATATGCCTGACAGTGAGGTCAGATGTTCCTCTCAACTTCGTGATGTGCCGGCTTTCGGGTTCGATGCCTGTTTGTTTAACTAATGCTTGATGGGGAGGTCAGATGTTCCTCTAAACTTCAAGTTGAGCCGGCCTTCGGGTTCGATGCCTGTGTGTTTAACAGATGCCTGACAGCGAGGTAAAATGTTCTTCTCAACTTTGGGTTGAGCCGGCCTTCGAGTTCGATGCCTGTTTGTTTAACAGATGCTTGGAAGAGAGGTCTAATGTTCTTATCAACTTTGGGATGAGCCGCCCTTCGGGTTCGATTCCTGTTTATTTAACAGATGTCTGACGGTGAGGTCAGATGTTCTTCTCAACTTCGGGTTGAGCCGGCCTTTGGATTTGATGCCTGTTTGTTTAACAGATGCTTGACAGTGAAGTCAAATGTTCCTCTTAACTTCATGTTGAGCCGACCTTTAGGTTCGATGCCTGTTTGTTTAACAGATGCCTGACGGTGAGGTCAGATGTTCTTATCAACTTCGGTTGACCCGCCCTTCGGGTTTGATGCATGTTTGTTTAACAGATGCCTAATGGTGAGGTCAGATGTTCTTCTCAACTTCGGGTTGAGCCAGCCTTCGGATTTCATGCCTGTTTGTTTAACAGATGCTTGACAGTGAAGTCAAATATTCCTCTCAACTTCATGTAGAGCCGACGTTCGGGTTCGATGCCTATTTGTTTAACAGATGCCCGACGGCGAGGTCAGGTGTTCTTCTCAACTTCGGGTTTAGACGCCCTTCGGGTTCGATGCCTGTTTGTTTAACAGATGCCTGATGGCGAGGTCAGATGTTCTTCTCAACTTTGTGTTGTGTCGGCCTTCAGATTCGATGCCTGGTAGTTTAACTAATGTCTGATGGGGAGGTCAGAGGTTCCTCTCAACTTCAAGGTGAGGCGGCCTTCGGGTTCGATACCTGTTAGTTTAACGGATGTTTCGTAGTGAGGTCAGATGTTCTTCTCAACTAAGGGTTGAGACGACTTTCGGGTTTGATGCCTGTTTGTTTAACAGAAGCCTGACGGCAAGGTCAGTTGTTCTTCTCAACTTCGGGTTGAGCCAGCCTTCGGGTTCCATACCTTTTTGTTTAACAGATGCCTGGCGGCGAGGTCAAGTGTTCTTCTCGACTTCGGGTTGAGCCGGCCTTTGGGTTCGATGCCTGTTTGTTTAAAAGATGCCTGGCGACTAGGTCAGATGTTCTTCTCAACTTCGGGTTGAGGCGGCCTTCGGGTTCGATTCCTGTTTGTTTAAGTAATGCCTGGCAGCGAGGTTGGATGTTCTTCTCAACTTCGGGTTGAGTCGGCCATCAAATTCGCTGTCTGTTTGTTTAACATATGCCTGACAGCGAGGTCAGAGGTTCTTTTCAACTTCGTGTTAAGCTGGCCTTCGGGTTCGATGCCTGTTTGTTTAACTAATGCCTGATGGGGAGGTCAGATGTTCCTCTCAAATTCAAGTTGAGTCGGCCTTCGGGTTCGATGCCAGTTTGTTTAACAGATGTTTGACAGCGAGGTCAGATGTTCTTCTCAATTAAGGATTGAGACGGCCTTCGGGTTCGATGCCTGTTTGTTTAACAGATGCCTGACGGCGAGGTCAAATGTTCTTCTCAACTTCGGGTTGTGCCGGCCTTCGGGTTCGATTCCTGTTTGTTTAACAGATGCCTGGCAGAGAGGTCAAACGTTCTTATAAACTTCGAGTTGAGCCGCCCTTCGTGTTCGATGCCTGCTTGTTTAACAGATGCCTGACGGTGAGGTCAGATGTTCTTTTCAACTTCGGGTTAAGCCGGCCTTCGAATTTGATGCCTGTTTGTTTAGCAGATGCTTGACAGTGAAGTCAAATTTTCTTCTCAACTTCATGTTGAGCCTACCTTCAGGTTCGATGCCTGTTTGTTTAAGAGATGCATGACGACGAGGTCAGATGTTCCTCTCAACTTCGTGTTGAGCCGACCGTTGGGTTCGATGATTGTTTGTTTAAGAGATGCCTGACAGCAAGGTCTAATGTTCTTATCAACTTCGGGTTGAGCCGCCCTTCGGGTTCGATGCCTGTTTGTTTAACAGATTCCTGAAGGTGAAGTCAGATGTTCTTCTAAACTTCGGGTTGAGCCGGCCTTCGGATTTGATGCCTGTTTGTTTAACATGTGCTTGACAGTGAAGTCAAATGTTCCTCTTTAGGTTCGATGCCGGTTTGTTTAACAGATGCCTGACGGCGAGGTCAGATGTTCCTCTTAACTTCGTGTTGAGCAGGCCTTCGGGTTCGATGATTGACGGCGAGGTCAGATGTTCTTATCAACTTCGGGTTTATCCGCCCTTCGCGTTCGATGCCTGTTTGTTTAATAGATTTTTGACGGCGAGGTCAGATGTTCTTCTCAACTAAGGGTTGAGACGACGTTCGGGTTTGATGCCAGTTTGTTTAATAGATGCCTGACAGCGAGGTCAGATGTTCTTCTTAACTTCGGGTTGAGCCGGCCTTCGGGTTCCACACCTTTTTGTTTAACAGATACCTGACGGCAAGGTCAGATGTTCTTCTCAACTTCGGGTTGAGCTGGCCTTTGGGTTCGACGCCTGTTTGTTTAACAGATGCTTGGCGGCTAGGTCAGATGTTATTCTCAACTTCGGGTTGAGCCGGCCTTCGGGTTTGATTCCTGTTTTTTTAACTAATGCCTGGCAGCGAGGTTAGATTATCTTCTCAACTTCGGGTTGAGTCGGGCATCTATTTCGATGCTTGTTTGTTTAACATATGCCTGACAGTGAGGTCAGATGTTCCTCTCAACTTCGTGATGTGCCGGCTTTCGGGTTCGATGCCTGTTTGTTTAACTAATGCTTGATGGGGAGGTCAGATGTTCCTCTAAACTTCAAGTTGAGCCGGCCTTCGGGTTCGATGCCTGTGTGTTTAACAGATGCCTGACGGCGAGGTAAAATGTTCTTCTCAACTTTGGGTTGAGCCGGCCTTCGGGTTCGATGCCTGTTTGTTTAACAGATGCTTGGAAGAGAGGTCTAATGTTCTTATCAACTTCGGGATGAGCCGCCCTTCGGGTTCGATTCCTGTTTGTTTAACAGATGTCTGACGGTGAGGTCAGATGTTCTTCTCAACTTCGGGTTGAGCCGGCCTTTGGATTTGATGCTTGTTTGTTTAACAGATGCTTGACAGTGAAGTCAAATGTTCCTCTTAACTTCATGTTGAGCCGACCTTTAGGTTCGATGCCTGTTTGTTTAACAGATGCCTGACGGCGAGGTCAGATGTTCCACTTAACTTTGTGTTGAGCCGACATTCAGGTTCGATGCCTGTTTGTTTAAGAGATGCCTGACGGCAAGGTAATATGTTCTTATCAACTTCTGGCTGAGCCGCCCTTCGGGTTCAATGCCTGTTTGTTTAACAGATACCTAACGGTAAGGTCAGATTTTCTTCTCAACTTCGGGTGGAGCCGGCCTTTGGGTTTAATGTCTGTTTGTTTCACAGATGCTTGACAGTGAAGTCAAATGTTCCTCTCAACATCATGTTGAGCCGACCTTCGGGTTCGATGCCTGTTTGTTTAACAGATGCCTGACGGCGAGGTCAGATGTTCCTCTCAACTTCTTGTTGAGCCGGCCTTTGGGTTCGATGCCTGTTTGTTTAACAGATGCCCGATGGCGAGGTCAGATGTTCTTCTCAACTTCGTGTTGTGCCGGACTGATGGAGAGGTCAGATGTTCCTCTCAACTTCAAGGTGAGCCGGCCTTTGGGTTTGATACCTTTTTGTTTAACAGATGTTTGATGGCGAGGTCAGATGTTCTTCTAAACTAAGGGTTGAGACGGCCTTCGTGTTTGATGCCTATTTGTTTAGCAGATTCCTGACGGCGAGGTCAGATGTTCTTCTCAACTTCGGGTTGAGCCGACCATCAGTTCGATTCCTATTTGTTTAACTAATGCCTGGCCACAAGGTCGGATGTTCTTCATAACTTCAGTTGAGTCGGCCATCAAATTGGATGCCTTTTTGTTTAACATATGCCTAAGAGCGAGGTCAGATGTTTTTCTCAACTGCGTGTTGTGCCGGCCTTCGGGTTCGATGCCTGTATGTTTAACTAATGCCTGATGGGGAAGTCAGATGTTCCTCTCAACTTTAAGTTGAGCCGGCCTTCGTGTTCGATGCCTGTTTGTTTAACAGATGCCTGGTGGGGAGGCCTAATGTTCTTATCAACTTCGGGTGGAGCCCCCCTTCGAGTTCGATGCCTGTTTGTTTAATAGATGCCTGACGGTGAGGTCAGAATTCCTCTCAACTTCGGATTGAGCCGGTCTTTGGATTTGATGCCTGTTTGTTTAACAGATGCTTGTCATTGAAGTTAAATGTTCCACTCAACTTCATGTTGAGCCGACCATCGGGTTTGATGCCTGTTTGTTTAACAGATGCCTAACTACGAGGTCAGATGTTCCTCTCAACTTCGTGTTGAGCCGGCCTTTGGGTTTGATGCCTGTTTGTTTAATAGATGCCTGACGGTGAGGTCAGATGTTCTAATCAACTTCGGGTTATGCCGCCCTTCGGGTTATATGCATGTTTGTTCAACAGATTCCTGACGATTAGGTCAGATGTTCTTCTCAACTTCTGGTTGAGTCGGCCATCAAATTCGATGTCTGTTTGTTTAACATATGCCTGACAGCGAGGTCAAATGTTCTTCTCAACTTAGTGTTGTGCCGGCCTTCGGGTTCGATGCCTGTTTGTTTAACTAATTCCTGATGGGGAGGTCAGATGTTCCTCTCAACTTCATGTTGAGCCGGCCTTCGGGTTCGATGCCTATTTGTTTAACAGATGTTTGACGGCGAGGTCAGATGTTCTTCTCAATTAAGGATTGAGAGGGCCTTCGGGTTCGATGCCTGTTTGTTTAACAGATGTCTGACGGTGAGGTCAAATATTCTTCTCAACTTCGGGTTGAGCCGGCCTTCGGGTTCGATGCCTGTTTGTTTAACAGATGCCTGGCAGAGAGGTCTAATGTTCTTATCAACTTCGGGTTGAGCCGCCCTTCGGGTTCGATGCCTGTTTGTTTAACAGATGCCTGACAGTGAGGTCATATGTTCCTCTCAACTTCGTGTTGAGCCGGACTTTGGATTTGATGCCTGTTTGTTTAACAAATGTTTGACAGTGAAGTCAAATGTTCCTCTCAACGTCATGTTGAGCCGACCATCGGGTTCGATGCCTGTTTGTTTAACATATGTCTGTCGGTGAGGTCAGATGTTCCTCTCAACTTCGTGTTGAGCCGACCTTCGAGTTCGTTACCTGTTTGTTTAATAGATGCCCGATGGCGAGGTCAGTTGTTCTTCTCAACTTCGTGTTGTGCCGAACTTCGGGTTCGATGCCTGTTTGTTTAACTATAGCCTGATGGGGAGGTCAGATGTTCCTCTCAACTTCAAAGTGATCCGGCCTTCGGGTTTGATACCTGTTTATTTAACAGATGTTTGACGGCAAGGTCAGATGTTCTTCTCTACTAAGGGTTGAGACAGCCTTCAGGTTTGATGCCTATTTGTTTAGCAGATGCCTGATGGCGAGGTCAGATGTTCTTCTCAACATCGGGTTGAGCCGACCTTCGGGATCGATTCCTGTTTGTTTAACTAATGCTTCGCAGCGAGGTCGGATGTTCTTCTCAACTTCAATTGAGTCGGCCATCAAATTCGATGTCTGTTTGTTTAACATATGCCTGACAACAAGGTCAGATGTTCTTCTCAACTTCGTGTTGTGCCGACCTTCGGGTTTGATGCCTGTTTGTTTAACTAATTCCTGATGGGGAGGTCAGATGTTCCTCTCAACTTCATGTTGAGCCGGCCTTCGGGTTCGATGCCTGTTTTTTTAACAGATGTTTGACGGCAAGGTCAGATGTTCTTCTCAATTAAGGATTGAGAGGGCCTTCGGGTTCGATGCCTGTTTATTTAACAGATGCCTGACAGCGAGGTCAAATGTTCTTCTCAACTTCGGGTTGAGCCGGCCTTCGGGTTCGATGCCTGTTTGTTTAAAAGATGCCTGGCGTAGAGGTCTAATGTTCTTATAAACTTCGGGTTGAGCCGCCCTTCGGGTTCGATGCCTGTTTGTTTAACAGATGTGTGACGGTGAGGTCAGATGTTCTTCTCAACATCGGGTTGAGCCGACCTTCGGATTTGATGCCAATTTGTTTAACAGATGCTTGACAGTGAAGTCAAATGTTCCTCTCAAATTCATGTTGATCCGACCTTCAGGTTCGATGACTGTTTGTTTAACAGATGCCTGACGGCGAGGTCAGATATTCCTTTCAACTTTGTGTTGAGTCGGCCTTCGGGTTTGATGCCTGTTTGTTTAACAGATGCCTGACGGCGAGGTCAGTTGTTGTTCTCAACTTCGGGTTGAGCCAGCCTTCAGTTTCGATTCCTGTTTGTTTAACTAATGCCTGACAGCGAGGTCGGATGTTCTTCTCAACTTCGGGTTGAGTCGGCCATCAAATTCGATGCCTGTTTGTTTAACATATACCTGACAGCGAGGTCAGATGTTCTTCTCAACTTCGTGTTGTACCGGCCTTCGGGTTTGATGCCTGTTTGGTTAACTAATTCCTGATGGGGAGGTCAGATGTTCCTCTAAACTTCAATTTGAGCCGGCATTCGGGTTCGATGCCTGTTAGTTTAACAGATGTTTGACGGCAAGGTCAAATGTTCTTCTCAACTTCGGGTTGAGCCGGCCTTCGGGTTCCATGCCTGTTTGTTTAACAGATGCCTGGAAGAGAGGTCTAATGTTCTTATCATCTTCGGGTTGAGCCGCCCTTCGGGTTCCATGCCTGTTTGTTTAACAGATGCCTGGAAGAGAGGTCAAATGTTCTTCTCAACTTCGGGTTGAGCCGGCCTTCGGATTTGATGCCTGTTTGTTTAACAGATGCTTGACAGTGAAGTCAAATGTTCCTCTCAAGTTCATGTTGAGCCGACCTTCAGGTTCGATGCCTGTTTGTTTAACAGATGCCTGACGGTGAGGTCAAATGTTCTTTTTAACTTTGGGTTGAGCCGGCCTTCGGATTTGATGCCTGTTTGTTTAACAGATGCATGACAGTGAAGTCAAATGTTCCTCTCAACTTCGTGTTGAGCCGACCTTCGAGTTTGATGCCTGTTTGTTTAACAAATACTTGACGGCGAGGTCAGATGTTCCTCCCAACTTCGTGTTGAGCTGGCCTTCGGGTTCGATGCCTGTTTGTTTAACAGATGCCTGAAGGCGAGGTCAGATGTTCTTCTCAACTTCGTGGTTTGCCGGCCTTCGGGTTTGATGCCTGTTTGTTTATCTAATGCCTGATGGGGAGGTCAGATGTTCCTCTCAACTTCAAGGTGAGCCAGCCTTCAGGTTCGATACCTGTTTGTTTAACAGATGTTTGAAGGCGAGGTGAGATGTTCTTATCAACTAAGGGTTGAGGCGACCTTCGGTTTTGATGATTGTTTGTTTAACAGATGCCTGACGGCGAGGTCAGTTGTTCTTCTCAACTTCGGGTTGAGCCAGACTTCGGGTTCCACACCTTTTTGTTTAACAGATGCCTGACGGCGAGGTCAGGTGGTCTTTTCAACTTCGGGTAGAGCCGACCTTTGGGTTCGATGCCTGTTTATTTAACAGATGCCTGGCGGCTAGGTAAGATGTTCTTCTTAACTTCGGGTTAAGTCGACCTACGGGTTCGATTCCTGTTTGTCTAACTAATGCCTGGCAGCAAGGTCAGATGTTCTTCTCAACTTCGGGTTGAGTCGGCCATCAAATTCGATGCCTGTTTGTTAAACTTATGCCTAACAGTGAGGTCAGATGTTCTTATCAACTTCGGGTTGAGCTGCCCTTTGGGTTCGATGCCTGTTTGTTTAACAGATGCCTGACAGTGAGGTCAGATGTTCTTTTGAACTTTGGTTTGAGCCGACCTTCGGATTTAATGCCTGTTTGTTTAATAGATGCTTGACAGTGAAGTCAAACGTTCCTCTCAACTTCATGTTGAGCTGACCTTTGGGTTCGATGCCTGTTTGTTTAACAAATGCCTGACAGCGAGGTCAGATGTTCCTCTCAACCTCGTGTTGAGCCGGCCTTCGGGTTCGATGCCCGTTTGTTTAACGGATGCCTGACGGCGAGGTCAGATGTTCTTATCAACTTCGGGTTGAGCCGCCCTTCGGGTTCGATGCATGTTTGTTTAACAGATGCCTGACGGTGAGGTCAGATGTTCTTCTCAACTTCGGGTTGAGCCGGCCTTCGAATTTAATGTCTGTTTGTTTAACAGATGCTTGACAGTGAAGTCAAATGTTCCTCTTAACTTCGTGTTGAGCCGACCTTTGGGTTCGATGCCTGTTTGTTTAACAGATGCCTGACGGCGAGGTCAGATGTTCTTCTCAACTTCGTGTTATGCCGGCCTTCGGGTTCGATGCCTGTTTGTTTAACTAATGCCTGACGGGGAGGTCAGATGTTCCTCTCAACTTCAAGGTGAGCCAGCCTTTGGGTTCGATACCTGTTTGTTTAATAGATGTTTGACAGCGAGGTGAGATGTTCTTATCAACTAAGGGTTGAGACGGCCTTCAGTTTTGATGACTGTTTGTTTAACAGATGCCTGACGGCGAGGTCAGATGTTCTTATCAACTTCGGGTTGAGCCGCCCTTCGGGTTTGATGTCTGTTTGTTTAACAGATGCCTGACGGTGAGGTCAGATGTTCTTCTTAACTTCGGGTTAAGCCGGCCTTCGGATTTAATGTTTGTTTGTTTAATAGATGCTTGACAGTGAAGTCAAATGTTCCTCTCATCTTCATGTTGAGTCGACCTTTGGGTTCGATGCCTGTTTGTTTAAGAAATGCCTGACGGCGAGGTCAGATGTTCCTCTTAACTTCGTGTTGAGCCGACTTTGGGTTCGATGCCTGTTTGTTTACCAGATGCCTGACGGCAAGGTCAGATGTTCTTATCAACTTCGGGTTGAGCTGCCCTTCGAGTTCGATGCCTGTTTGTTTAACAGATGCCTGGAAGAGAGGTCTAATGTTCTTATCATCTTCGGGTTGAGCCGCCCTTCGGGTTCGATGCCTGTTTGTTTAACAGATGCGTGACGGTAAGCTCAGATGTTCTTCTCAACTTCGGGTTGAGCCGGCCTTCGGGTTTGATGCCTGTTTGTTTAACAGATGCTTGACAGTGAAGTCAAATGTTCCTCTAAATTTCATGTTGCGCCGACCATCAGGTTCGATGCCTGTTTGTTTAACAGATGCCTGACGGTGAGGTCAGATGTTCTTCTCATCCTCAGGTTGAGCCGGCCTTCGGATTTGATGCCTGTTTCTTTAATAGATGCTTGACAGTGAAGTCAAATGTTCCTCTCAACTTCATGTTGAGCTGACCTTTGGGTTCAATGCGTGTTTGTTTAACAAATTCCTGACAGCGAGGTCAGATGTTCCTCTCAACTTCGTGTTGAGTCGGCCTTCGGGTTCGATGCCTGTTTGTTTAACAGATGCCTGACGGCGAGGTCAGATGTTCTTATCAACTTCGGGTTGAGCCTCCCTTCGGGTTCGATGCCTGTTTGTTTAACAGATGCGTGACGGTGAGGTCAGATGTTCTTCTCAACTTCGGGTTGAGCCGGCCTTCGGATTTGATGCCTGTTTTTTTTAACAGATGCTTGACAATGAAGTCAAATGTTCCTCTCAACTTCATGTTGAGCCGACCTTTGCGTTTGATGCCTGTTTGTTTAACAGATGCCTGACGGTGAGGTTAGATGTTCCTCTCAACTTCGTGTTGAGCCGACCTTCGGGTTTGATGCCTGTTTGTTTAACAGATGCCTGACAGTGAGTTCAGATGTTCTTCTCAACTTTGGGGTGAGCCGACCATCAGATTTAATGCCTGTTTGTTTAACAGATGCTTGACAGTGAAGTCAAATGTTCCTCTTAACTTCATGTTGAGCTGACGTTTGGGTTCGATGCCTGTTCGTTTAACAAATGTCTGACAGTGAGGTCAGATGTTCCTCTCAACTTCGTGTTGAGTCGGCCTTCAGGTTCGATGCCTGATGGCGAGGTCAGATGTTCTTATCAACTTCGGGTTGAGCCGCCCTTCGGGTTTGATGCATGTTTGTTTAACAGATGCCTGACGGTGAGGTCAGATGTTCTTCTTAACTTCGGGTTAAGCCGGCCTTCGGATTTAATGTTTGTTTGTTTAATAGATGCTTGACAGTGAAGTCAAATGTTCCTCTCATCTTCATGTTGAGTCGACCTTTGGGTTCGATGCCTGTTTGTTTAAGAAATGCCTGACGGCGAGGTCAGATGTTCCTCTTAACTTCGTGTTGAGCCGACTTTGGGTTCGATGCCTGTTTGTTTACCAGATGCCTGACGGCAAGGTCAGATGTTCTTATTAACTTCGGGTTGAGCTGCCCTTCGAGTTCGATGCCTGTTTGTTTAACAGATGCCTGGAAGAGAGGTCTAATGTTCTTATCATCTTCGGGTTGAGCCACCCTTCGGGTTCGATGCCTGTTTGTTTAACAGATGCGTGACGGTAAGCTCAGATGTTCTTCTCAACTTCGGGTTGAGCCGGCCTTCGGGTTTGATGCCTGTTTGTTTAACAGATGCTTGACAGTGAAGTCAAATGTTCCTCTCAATTTCATGTTGCGCCGACCATCAGGTTCGATGCCTGTTTGTTTAACAGATGCCTGACGGTGAGGTCAGATGTTCTTCTCATCCTCAGGTTGAGCCGGCCTTCGGATTTGATGCCTGTTTCTTTAATAGATGCTTGACAGTGAAGTCAAATGTTCCTCTCAACTTCATGTTGAGCTGACCTTTGGGTTCGATGCGTGTTTGTTTAACAAATTCCTGACAGCGAGGTCAGATGTTCCTCTCAACTTCGTGTTGAGCCGGCCTTCGGGTTCGATGCCTGTTTGTTTAACAGATGCCTGACGGCGAGGTCAGATGTTCTTATCAACTTCGGGTTGAGCCTCCCTTCGGGTTCGATGCCTGTTTGTTTAACAGATGCGTGACGGTGAGGTCAGATGTTCTTCTCAACTTCGGGTTGAGCCGGCCTTCGGATTTGATGCCTGTTTTTTTAACAGATGCTTGACAATGAAGTCAAATGTTCCTCTCAACTTCATGTTGAGCCGACCTTTGCGTTCGATGCCTGTTTGTTTAACAGATGCCTGACGGTGAGGTTAGATGTTCCTCTCAACTTCGTGTTGAGCCGACCTTCGGGTTTGATGCCTGTTTGTTTAACAGATGCCTGACAGTGAGTTCAGATGTTCTTCTCAACTTTGGGGTGAGCCGGCCATCGGATTTAATGCCTGTTTGTTTAACAGATGCTTGACAGTGAAGTCAAATGTTCCTCTTAACTTCATGTTGAGCTGACGTTTGGGTTCGATGCCTGTTTGTTTAACAAATGTCTGACAGTGAGGTCAGATGTTCCTCTCAACTTCGTGTTGAGTCGGCCTTCAGGTTCGATGCCTGACGGCGAGGTCAGATGTTCTTATCAACTTCGGGTTAAGCCGCCTTTCAGGTTCGATGCCTGTTTGTTTAACAGATGCCTGACGGTGAGGTCAGAGGGTTCTTCGCAACTTCGGGTTGAGCCGGCCTTCGGATTTAATGCATGTTTGTTAAATAGATGCTTGACAGTGAAGTCAAATGTTCCTCTCAACTTCATGTTGAGCCGACCTTCGGGTTCGATGCCTGTTTGTTTACCAAATTCCTGACAGCAAGGTCAGATGTTCCTCTCAACATCGTGTTGAGCTGACCTTCGGGTTCGATGCCTGACGGCGAGGTCAGATGTTTTTATCAACTTCGGGTTGAGCCACCCTTCGGGTTCGATGCCTGTTTATTTAACTAATGCTTGATGGGGAGGTCAGATGTTCCTCTCAACTTCAAGGTGAGCCAGCGTTCGGGTTCGATACCTGTTTGTTTAACAGATGTTTGACAGCGAGGTGAGATGTTCTTCTCAACTAAGGGTTGAGACGACCTTCTGGTTTGATGCCTGTTTGTTTAACAGATGTCTGACGGCGAGTTCAGTTGTTCTTCTCAACTTCGAGTTGAGCCAGCCTTCGGGTTCCACACCTTTTTGTTTAACAGATGCCTGACGGCAAGGTCAGATGTTCTTCTCAACTTCGGGTTGAGCTGGCCTTTGGGTTCGATGCCTGTTTGTTTAACAGATGCCTGGCGGCTAGGTCAAATGTTCTTCTCAACTTTGTGTTGAGCCGGCCTTTGGGTTCGATTCTTGTTTGTTTAACTACTGCCTGGCAGCGAGGTCGGATGTTCTTCTAAACTTCGGGTTGAGTCAGCCATCAAATTCGATGCCTGTTTGTTTAACATATGCCTGACAGTAAGGTCAGATGTTCTTCTCAACTTCGTGTTGTGCCGGCCTTCGGGTTCGATGACTGTTTGTTTAACAGATGCCTGATGGCGAGGTCAGATGTTCTTATCAACTTCGGGTTGAGTCGACCTTCGGGTTCGATGCTTGTTTGTTTAACAGATGCCTGACGGCGAGGTCAGATGTTCTTCTCAACTTCGTGTTGTGCCGGCCTTCGGGTTCGATGCTTGTTTGTTTAACTAATGCCTGATGGAGAGGTTAGATGTTCCTCTCAACTTCAAGGTGAGTCGGCCTTCGGGTTTGAGACCTATTCGTTTAACAGATATTTGACGGTGAGGTCAGATGTTCTTCTCAACTAAGGGTTGAGACGGCCTTCGGGTTTGATGCCTATTTGTTTAATAGATGCTTGACGGCGAGGTCAGTTGTTCTTCTCAACTTCGAGTTGGCCAGCCTTCGGGTTCCACACCTTTTTGTTTAACAGATGCCTGACGGCGAGGTCAGATGTTCTTCTCAACTTTGGGTTGAGCCGACCTTTGGGTACGATGCCTGTTTGTTTAACAGATGCCTGGTGGCTAGGTCAGATGTTCTTCTCAACTTCGGGTAGAGCCGGCCTTCGGGTTCGATTCCTGTTTGTTTAAATAATTCTTGGGAGCAAGGTCGGAAGTTCTTCTCAACTTCAGGTTGAGTCGGCCATCAAATTCGATACATGTTTGTTTAACATATGCCTGACAGCGAGGTCAGATGTTCTTCTCAAGTTCATGTTGTGTCGGCCTTCGGGTTCGATGCCTGCATGTTTAACTAATGCCTTATGGGGAGGTCAGATGTTCCCCTTAACTTCAAGTTTAGCCGGCCTTCGGGTTCGATGCCTGTTTGTTTAACAGATGCCTGATGGCGAGGTCAGATGTTCTTCTCAACTTCGTGTTGTGTCGGCCTTCGGGTTCGATGCCTGTTTGTTTAACTAATGCTTGACGGTGAGATCAAATGTTTCCCTCCACTTCGGGTTGAGCCGGCCTTTGGGTTCGATGCCTGTTTGTTTAACAGATGCCTGGCGGCTAGGTCAGATGTTCTTCTCAACTTAGAGTTGAGCCGGCCTTCGGGTTCGATTCCTCTTTGTTTAACTAATGCCTGGCAGCAAGGTTGGATGTTCTTCTCAACTTTAGGTTGAGTCGGCCTTCGGGTTCGATGCCTGTTTGTTTAACAGATGCCTGACGGCGAGGTCTAATGTTATTATCAACTTCGGGTTGAGCCGCCCTTCGGGTTCAATGCCTGTTTGTTTAACAGATTCCTAGTTGAGAGGTCTAATGTTCTTATCAACTTCGCATTGAGCCTCCCTTCGGGTTCGATGCCTGTTTGTTTACCAGATGCCTAACAGTGAGGTCAGATGTTACTCTCAACTTTGGGTTGAGACGACCTTCGGATTTGATGCCTGTTTGTTTAACAGATGCTTGACAGTGAAGTCAAATGTTCCTCTCAACTTCGTGTTGCACCGACATTCAGGTTCGATGCCTATTTATTTAACAGATGCCTTACGACGAGGTCAGATGTTCCTTTCAACTTTGTGTTGTACCGGCCTTCAGGTTCGATACCTGTTAGTCTTACCAATGCCTGATGGGGAGGTCAGATGTTCCTCTCAACTTCAAGGTGATCCGGCTTTCGGGTTCGATACCTGTTTGTTTAATAGATGTTTGACAGCGAAGTCAGATGTTCTTCTCAACTAAGGGTTGAAACGGCCTTCGGGTTTGATGTTGTTTGTTTAACAGATGCCTGACGGCGAGGTCATATGTTCTACTCAACTTCGGGTTGAGTCGGCCTTCGGGTTCCACTCCTTTTTGTTTAACAGATGCCTGACCACGAGGTCAGATGTTCTTCTCAACTTCGGGTTGAGCCGGCCTTTGGGTTTGATGCCTGTTTGTTTAACAGATGCCTGGCGGCTAGGTCAGATGTTCTTCTCAACTTCGGGTTAAGACCGACCTTCGGGTTTGATTCCTGTTTGTTTAACTAATGCCTGGAGGCAAGGTCGGATGTTCTTCTCAACTTCGGGTTGAGTGGGCCATCAAATTCGATGCCTGTTTGTTTAACATATGCCTGACAGCAAGGTCAGATGTTCTTCTAAACTTTGTGTTGTGCCGGCCTTCGGGTTCGATGCCTGTTTGTTTAACTAATGCCTGATGGGAAGGTCAGATGTTCCTCTCAACTTCAAGTTGAGCTGGCCTACGGGTTCGATGACTGTTTGTTTAACAGATGCCTGATGGCGAGGTCAGATGTTCTTATCAACTTCGGGTTGAGTCGCCATTCGGGTTCGATGCCTGTTTTGTTAACAGATGCCTGACAGTGAGGTTAGATGTTCTTCTCAACTAAGGGTTGAGACGGCCTTCGGGTTTGATGCCTGTTTGTTTAACAGATGTCCGACGGCGAGGTCAGATGTTCTTCTCAACTTTGTGTTGAGCCGGCCTTCGGGTTCGATGCCTATTAGATTAACTAATGCTTGACGGTGAGATCAAATGTTCCCCTCCACTTCGGGTTGAGCCGCCCTTTGGGTTCGATGCCTGTTTGTTTAACAGATGCCTGGCGGCTAGGTCAGATGTTCTTCTCAACTTAGAGTTGAGCCGGCCTTCGGGTTCGATTCCTCTTTGTTTAACTAATGCCTGGCAGCAAGGTCGGATGTTCTTCTCAACTTTAGGTTGAGTCGGCCTTCGGGTTCGATGCCTGACGGCGAGGTCTAATGTTATTATCAACTTCGGGTTGAGCCGCCCTTCGGGTTCAATGCCTGTTTGTTTAACAGATTCCTAGTTGAGAGGTTTAATGTTCTTATCAACTTCGCATTGAGCCTCCCTTCGGGTTCGATGCCTGTTTGTTTACCAGATGCCTAACAGTAAGGTCAGATGTTCCTCTCAACTTCGTGTTGAGCGGCCTTCGGGTCCGATGCTTGTTTGTTTAACAGATGCCTGACGACGAGGTCAGATGCTCTTCTCAAGTTCGTGTTGTGTCGGCCTTCGGGTTCGATAGCTGTTTGTTTAACAGATGCCTGACGGCGAGGTCAGATGTTCTTCTCAACTTCGTGTTGTGCCGGCCTTCGGGTTCGATGCTTGTTTGTTTAACTAATGCCTGATGGAGAGGTTAGATGTTCCTCTCAACTTCAAGGTGAGTCGGCCTTCGGGTTCGAGACCTATTCGTTTAACAGATATTTGACGGCGAGGTCAGATGTTCTTCTCAACTAAGGATTGAGACGTCGTTCGGGTTTGATTCCTATTTTTTTTAACAGATGCTTGACGGCGAGGTCAGTTGTTCTTCTCAACTTCGGGTTGAGCCAGCATTTGGGTTCCACACCTTTTTGTTTAACAGATGCCTGACGGCGAGGTCAGATGTTCTTCTCAACTTCGGGTTGAGCCGGCCTTTGGGTACGATGCCTGTTTGTTTAACAGATGCCTGGCGGCTACGTTACATGTTCTTCTCAACTTCAGGTAGAGTCGGCCTTCGGGTTCGATTCCTGTTTGTTTAACTAATTCTTGGGAGCAAGGTCGGATGTTCTTCTCAACTTCAGGTTGAGTCGGCCATCAAATTCGATGCCTGTTTGTTTAACATATGCCTGACAGCAAGGTCAGATGTTCTTCTCAAGTTCATGTTGTGCCGGCCTTCGGGTTCGATGCCTGCTTGTTTAACTAATGCCTGATGGGGAGGTCAGATGTTCCCCTTAACTTCAACTTGAGCCGGCCTTCGGGTTCGATACTTGTTTTTTTAACAGATGCTTGACGGCGAGGTCAGATGTTCTTTTCAATTAAGGATTGAGACGGCCTTCGGGTTCGATGCCTGTTTGTTTAACAGATGGCTGACGGCGAGGTCTAATGTTCTTATCAACTTCGGGTTGAGCCGCCCTTCGGGATCAATGCCTGTTTGTTTAACAGATGCCTAATAGAGAGGTCTAATGTTCTTATCAACTTCGCGTTGAGGCGCCCTTCGGGTTCGATGCTTGTTTGTTTAACAGATGCCTAACGGTGAGGTCAGATGTTCCTCTCAACTTCGGGTTGAGCCGACTTTCGGATTTGATGCCTGTTTGATTAACAGATGCTTGACAGTGAAGTCAGATGTTCTTCTAAACTTCGGGTTGAGCCGACCTTCGGATTTAATGACTGTTTGTTTAACAGATGCTTGACAGTGAAGTCAAATGTTCCTCTCAACTTCATGTTGAGCTGACCTTTGGGTTCGATGCCTGTTTGTTTAACAAATGCCTGACGGCGAGGTCAGATGTTCCTCTCAACTTCGTGTTGATCCGGCCTTCAGGTTCGATGCCTGTTTGTTTGACAGATGCCTGACAGCGAGGTCAGATGTTCTTATCAACTTCGGGTTGAGCCGCCCTTCGGGTTCGATGCATGTTTGTTTAATAGATGCCTGACGGTGCGGTCAGATGTTCTTTTCAACTTCAGGATGAGCCGGCCTTCGGATTTAATGCCTGTTTGTTTAACAGATGCTTAACAGTGATGTCAAATGTTCCTCTCAATGTCGTGTTGAGCCGACCTTCGGGTTCGATGCCTGTTTGTTTAACAGATGCCTGATAGCAAGGTCAGATGTTCCTCTCAACTTTGTGTTGAGCGGCCTTCGGGTTCGATGCGTGTTTGTTTAACAGATGCTTGATGGTGAGGTCAGATTTTCTTCTCAACTTCGTGTTGTTCTGGCCTTCGGGTTCAATGTCGGTTTGTTTAACTAATGCTTGATGGAGAGGTTAGATGTTCCTCTCAACTTCAAGGTGAGCCGACCTTCGGGTTCGAGACCTGTTCGTTTAACAGATGCTTGACGGCGAGGTCAGATGTTCTTCTCAACTTCGTGTTGTGCCGGCCTTCGGGTTCAATGCCGGTTTGTTTAACTAAAGCCTGATGGAGAGGTTAGATATTCCTCTCAACTTCAAGGTGATCCGGCCTTCGGGTTCGAGACCGGTTCGTTTAACAGATGTTTGACGGCGAGGTCAGATATTCTTCTCAACTAAGGGTTGAGAAGGCCTTCGAGTTTGACGCCTGTTTGTTTAACAGATGCCTGAAGGCGAGGTCAGTTGTTCTTCTCATGTTCGGGTTGAGCCAACCTTCGGGTTCCACACCTTTTTGTTTATCAGATGCATGACAGCGAGGTCAGATGTTCTTCTCAACTTCGGGTTGAGCTGGCCTTTGGGTTCGATGCCTGTTTGTTTAACAGATGCCTGACGGTTAGGTCAGATGTTCTTCTCAACTTCGGGTTGAGCCGGCCTTCGCGTTCGATTCCTGTTTGTTTAACTAATGCCTGACAGCGAGGTCAGATGTTCTTCTCAACTTCGGGTTGAGTCAGCCATCAAATTCGATGCCTGCTTGTTTAACATATGCCTGACAGCGAGGTCAGATGTTCTTCTCAACTTCGTGTTGTGCCGGCCTTCGGGTTCGATGCCTGTTAGTTTAACTAATGCCTGATGGGGAGGTCAGATGTTCCTCTCAATCATGGATTGAGACAGCCTTCGGGTTCGATTCCTCTTTTTTTAACAGATGCCTGACGGCGAGGTCAAATGTTCTTCTCAACTTCGGGTTGAGCCGGCCATCAGGTTCGATGCCTGTTTAGTTAAGAGATGCCTGGCAGCGAGGTCTAATGTTCGTATCAAATTCGGGTTGAGCCGCCCTTCGGGTTCGATGCCTGTTTGTTTAACAGATGTCTGACGGTGAGGTCAGATGTTCTTCTCAACTTCGGGTTGAGCCGGCTTTCAGATTTGATGCCTGTTTGTTTAACTGATGCCTGATAGTGAAGTCAAATGTTTCTCTCAACTTCATGTTGAACCGACCTTCAGGTTCGATGCCAGTTTGTTTAACAGATGCCTGACGGCGAGGTCAGATGTTCCTCTCAACTTCGTGATGAGCCGGCCTTCGGGTTTGATGCCTGTTTGTTTAACAGATGCCTGACAGCGAGGTCAGATGTTCTTCTCAACTTCGGGTTGAGCCGGCCTTCGGGTTCGATGACTGTTTGTTTAACAGATGCCTGGCAGAGAGTTCTAATGTTCTTATCAACTTCGGGTTGAGCCGCCCTTTGGGTTCGAGCTTGTTTGTTTAACAGATGCCTAACGGTGAGGTCAGATGTTCTTCTCAACTTCGGGTTGAGTCGGCCTTCGGATTTGATGCCTGTTTGTTTAACAGATGCTTGACAGTGAAGTCAAATGTTCCTCTCAACTTCATGTTGAGCCGACATTCAGGTTCGATGCCTATTTGTTTAACAGATGCCTTGCGGCGAGCTCAGATATTCCTCTCAACTTCGTTATGGGCCGGCCTTAGGGTTCGATGCCTCCTTGTTTAACAGAAGCCTGATAGCGAGGTCTAATGTTCTTATCAACTTCGGGTTGAGCCGGCCTTCGGATTTGATGCCTGTTTATTTAATAGATGCTTGACAGTGAAGTCAAATGTTCCTCTCAACTTCATGTTGAGCTGACATTCAGGTTCGATGCCTATTTGTTTAACAGATGCCTAGCAGAGGGGTCTAATGTTCTTATCAACTTCGGGTTGCGCCGACCTTCGGGTTCGATGCATGTTTGGTTTACAGATGCCTGACGGCGAGGTCAGATGTTCTTCTCAACTTCGTGTTATGCTGGCCTTCGGGTTCGATGCATGTTGGTTTAACTAATGCTTGACGTCGAGATCAAATGTTCCTCTCCACTTTGGGTTGAGCCGGCCTTTGAGTTCGATGTCTGTTTGTTTAACAGATTCCTGGCGGCTAGGTCAGATGTTCTTCTCAACTTCGAGTTGAGCCGGCCTTCAGGTTCGATTCCTGTTTGTTTAACTAATGCATGGAAGCAAGGTCAGATGTTCTTCTCAACTTTAGGTTGAGTCAGCCATCAAATTCGATGCATGTTTGTTTAACATATCCTGACAGCGAGGTCAGATGTTCTTCTCAACTTCGTGTGTTGCCGGCCTTCGGGTTTGATGCCTGTTTGTTTAACAGATGCCTAGTAGAGAGGTCTAATGTTCTTATCAACTTCGCGTTGGGCCGCCCTTCGGGTTCGATACCTGTTTGTTTAACAGATGCCTAACAGTGAGGTCAGATGTTCCTCTCAACTTTGGGTTGAGCCGACCTTCGGATTTGATGCCTGTTTGTTTAACAGATGCTTGACAGTGAAGTCAAATGTTCCTCTCAACTTCGGATTGCACCGACATTCAGGTTCAATGCCTATTTATTTAACAGATGCCTTACGGCGAGGTCAGATGTTCCTCTCAAATTTGTGTTGTACCGGCCTTCGGGTTCGATACCTATTTGTTTAACTAATGCCTGATGGGGAGGTCAGATGTTCCTCTCAACTTCAAGGTGATCCGGCCTTCGGGTTCGATACCTGTTTGTTTAATAGATGTTTGACGGCGAGGTCAGATGTTCTTCTCAACTAAGGGTTGAAACGACCTTCGGGTTTGATGTTGTTTGTTTAACAGATGCCTGACGGCGAGGTCAGATATTCTTCTCAACTTCGGGTTGAGTCGGCCTTCGGATTTGATGCCTGTTTGTTTAACAGATGCTTGACAGTGAAGTCAAATGTTCCTCTCAACTTCATGTTGAGCCGACATTCAGGTTCGATGCCTATTTGTTTAACAGATGCCTTGCGGCTAGCTCAGATATTCCTCTCAACTTCGTTATGGGCCGGCCTTAGGGTTCGATGCCTCCTTGTTTAACAGAAGCCTGATAGCGAGGTCTAATGTTCTTATCAACTTCGGGTTGAGCCGGCCTTCGGATTTGATGCCTGTTTATTTAACAGATGCTTGACAGTGAAGTCAAATGTTCCTCTCAACTTCATGTTGAGCTGACATTCAGGTTCGATGCCTATTTGTTTAACAGATGCCTAACAGAGGGGTCTAATGTTCTTATCAACTTCGGGTTGCGCCGGCCTTCGGGTTCGATGCATGTTTGTTTTACAGATGCCTGACGGCGAGGTCAGATGTTCTTCTCAACTTCGTGTTATGCCGGCCTTCGGGTTCGATGCATGTTTGTTTAACTAATGCTTGACGGCGAGATCAAATGTTCCTCTCCACTTTGGGTTGAGCCGGCCTTTGAGTTCGATGTCTGTTTGTTTAACAGATGCCTGGCGGCTAGGTCAGATGTTCTTCTCAACTTCGAGTTGAGCCGGCCATCAGGTTCGATTCCTGTTTGTTTAACTAATGCCTGGAAGCAAGGTCAGATGTTCTTCTCAACTTTAGGTTGAGTCGGCCATTAAATTCGATGCATGTTTGTTTAACATATCCTGACAGCGAGGTCAGATGTTCTTCTCAACTTCGTGTGTTGCCGGCCTAAGGGTTTGATGCCTGTTTGTTTAACAGATGCCTAGTAGAGAGGTCTAATGTTCTTATCAACTTCGCGTTGAGCCGCCCTTCGGGTTCGATGCCTGTTTGTTTAACAGATGCCTAACAGTGAGGTCAGATGTTCCTCTCAACTTTGGGTTGAGCCGACCTTCGGATTTGATGCATGTTTGTTTAACAGATGCTTGACAGAGAAGTCAAATGTTCCTCTCAACTTCGGATTGCACCGACATTCAGGTTTGATGCCTATTTATTTAACAGATGCCTTACGGCGAGGTCAGATGTTCCTCTCAAATTTGTGTTGTACCGGCCTTCGGGTTCGATACCTGCTTGTTTAACTAATGCCTGATGGGGAGGTCAGATGTTCCTCTCAACTTCAAGGTGATCCGGCCTTCGGGTTCGATACCTGTTTGTTTAATAGATGTTTGACGGCGAGGTCAGATGTTCTTCTCAACTAAGGGTTGAAACGGCCTTCGGGTTTGATGTTGTTTGTTTAACAGATGCCTGACGGCGAGGTCAGATGTTCTTCTCAACTTCGGGTTGAGCCGGCCTTCGGGTTCCACTCCTTTTTGTTTAATAGATGCCTGACGGCGAGGTCAGATGTTCTTCTCAACTTCGAGTTGAGCCGACCTTTGGGTTTGATGCCTGTTTGTTTAACAGATGCCTGGTGGGTAGGTTAGATGTTCTTCTCAACTTCGGGTTAAGACCGACCTTCGGGTTTGATTCCTGTTTGTTTAACTAATGCCTGGCAGCGAAGTTGGATGTTCTTCTCAACTTCGGGTTGAGTGGGCCATCAAATTCGATGCCTGTTTGTTTAACATATGCCTGACAGCAAGGTCAAATGTTCTTCTAAACTTCGTGTTGTGCCGGCCTTCGGGTTCGATGCCTGTTTGTTTAACTAATGCCTGATGGGGAGGTCAGATGTTCCTCTCAATTTCAAGTTAAGTTGGCCTTCGGGTTTGATGCCTGTTTGTTTAATGGATGTTTGACGGCGAGGTCAGATGTTCTTCTCAATTAAGGATTGAGATGGCCTTTGGCTTTGATGCCTGTTTGTTTAACAGACGCTTGACGGCGAGATCAAATGTTTTTCTCAACTTCGAGTTGAGCTGGCCTTCGGGTTTGATGACTGTTTGTTTAACAGATGCCTAGCAGAGAGGTCTAATGTTCTTATCAACTTCGGGTTGAGCCACCTTTCGGGTTCGATGGCTGTTTGTTTAACAGATGTCTAACGGTGAGGTCAGATGTTCTTCTCAACTTCGGGTTGAGCCGGCCTTCGGATTTGAAGCCTGTTTGTTTAACAGATACTTGACAGTGATGTCAAATGTTCCTCTCAACTTCATGTTGAGCCGACCTTCAGGTTCGATGCCTATTTGTTTAACAGATGCCTTACGGCGAGGTCAGATATTCCTCTCAACTTCGTGTTGGGCCGGCCTTCGGGTTCGATGTCTGTTTGTTTAACAGATGCATGTCGGCGAGGTCTAATGTTTTATCAACTTTGGGTTGAGCCGGCCTTCGGATTTGATGCCTGTTTGTTTAACAGATTCCTAACGGTGAGGTCAGATGTTCCTCTGAACTTCAGGTTGAGCCGACCTACGGATTTGATGCCTGTTTGTTTAACAGATGCTTGACAGTGAAGTCAAATGTTCCTCTCAACTTCGTGTTGCACCGGAATTCAAGTTCGATGCCTATTTGTTTACCATATGCGTTACAGCGAGGTCAGATGTTCCTCTCAACTTCGTGTTGTACCGGCCTTCGGGTTCGATACCTGTTTGTTTAACTAATGCCTGATGGGGAGGTCAGATGTTCCTCTCAACTTCAAGGTGAGCTGACCTTGGGGTCGATACCTGTTTGTTTAATAGATGTTTGACGGCGAGGTCAGATGTTATTCTCAACTAAGGGTTGAGACGGCCTTCGGGTTTGATGTTGTTTGTTTAACAGATGTCTGACGCGAGGTCAGATGTTCTTCTCAACTTCGTGTTTAGCCGGTCTTCGAGTTCCACACCTTTTTGTTTAACAGATGCCTGACGGCGAAGTCAGATGTTCTTCTCAACTTAGGGTTGAGCCGACCTTTGGGTTTGATGCCTGTTTGTTTAACAGATGCCTGGCGGCTAGGTCAGATGTTCTTCTCAACTTCGGGTTGAGCCGACCTTCGGGTTCGATTCCTGTTTGTTTAACTAATGCCTGACAGCGAGGTCGGATATTTTTCTCAACTTCAGGTTGAGTCGGCCATCAAATTAGATGCCTGTTTGTTTAACATATGCCAGAAAGCGAGGGCAGATGTTCTTCTAAACTTCGTGTTGTACCGGCCTTCGGGTTCGATTCCTGTTTGTTTTACTAATGCCTGATGGGGAGGTCAGATGTTCCTCTCAACTTCAAGTTGAGCCGACCTTCGGGTTCGATACCTGTTTGTTTAACAGATGCCTGACGGCGAGGTCAGATGTTCTTATAACCTTCAGGTTTAGACAGCCTTCGGATTTTATGCCTGTTTGTTTAATAGATGCTTGATAGTGAAGTCAAATGTTGCTTTCAACTTCATGTTGAGCCGACATTCAGGTTCGATGCCTATTTGTTTAACATATGCCTTACGGCGAGGTCAGATGATCCTCTCAACTTCGTGTTGGGCCGGCCTTCGGGTTCGATGCCTGTTTATTTAACAGATGCCTGACGGCGAGGTCTAATGTTCTTATCAACTTCGGGTCCGATGCCTGCTTATTTAACAGATGCCTGACGGCGAGGTCTAATGTTCTTATCAACTTCGGGTCCGATGCCTGTTTGTTTAACAGATGCCTGACGGTGAGGTCAGATGTTCTTCTCAACTCCGGGTTGAGCCGGCCTTCGGATTTGATGTCTATTTGTTTAACAGATTCCTGACAGTGAAGTCAAATGTTCCTCTCAACTTCATGTTGAGCCGACATTCGGGTTCGATGCCTGTTTATTTAACAGATGCCTGACAGAGAGGTCAGATATTCTTCTCAACTTCGGGTTGAGCCGACCTTCGGGTTCGATGCCTGTTTGTTTAACAGATGCCTGGCAGAGAGGTCTAATGTTCTTATCAACTTCGGGTTGAGCCGCCCTTCGGGTTCGATGCTTGTTTGTTTAACAGTTGCCTGACACTGAGGTCAGATGTTCTTCTCAACTTCGGGTTGAGCCGGCCTTCGGGTTCGATACCTGTTTGTTTAACAGATGCTTGACAGTGAAGTCATATGTTCCTCTCAACTTCATATTGAGTCGACCTTCAGGTTCGATGCCTGTTTGTTTTAGAGATGCTTGACGGCGAGGTCAGATGTTCCTCTCAACTTCGTGTTAAGCCGGCCTTCGGGTTCGATCCCTGTTTTTTTAAGAGATGACTGACGGCGAGGTCTATTGTTCTTATCAACTTCGAGTTGAGCCGCCCTTCAGGTTCGATGCCTGTTTGTTTAACTGATGCCTGACGGTGAGGTCAGATGTTCTTCTCAACTTCGGGTTGAGCCGGCCTTCGGATTTGATGCCTGTTTGTTTAACAAATGCTTGACAGTGAAGTCTAATGTTCGTCTCAACTTCATGTTGAGCCGACTTTAGGGTTCGATGCCTGTTTGTTTAACAGATGCCTGACGGCGAGGTTAGATGTTCCTCTCAACTTCGTGTTGAGCCGACCTTCGGGTTCGATGCCTGTTTGTTTAACAGATGCCTGACGGCGAGGTGAGATGTTCTTCTCAACTTCGTGTTGTGCCAGCCTTCGGGTTCGATGCCTGTTTGTTTAACAAATGCCTGGCAGGGAGGTCTAATGTTCTTATCAACTTCAAGTTGAACCGCCCTTCAGGTTCTATGCTTGTTTATATAACAGATGCCTGACGGTGAGGTCAGACGTTCTTCTCAACTTCGGGTTGATTCGGCCTTCGGATTTCATGCTTGTTTGTTTAAAAGATGGTTGACAGTGAAGTCAAATGTTCCTCTCAACTTCATGTTGAGCCGACCATCAGGTTCGATGCCTGTTTGTTTAAGAGATGCTTGACAGCGAGGTCAGATGTTCCTCTCAACTTCTTGTTGAGCCGGCCTTCGGGTTCGATGCCTGTTTGTTTAAGAGATGCCTGACAACGATGTCTAATGCTCTTATCAACTCCCGGTTGAGCCGCCCTTCGGGTTTGATGCCTGTTTGTTTAACAGATGGCTGACAGTAAGGTCAGATGTTCTTCTCAACTTCGGATTGAGCCGACCTTTTGACTTAATGCCTGTTTGTTTAACAGATGCCTGACGGCGAGGTCATATGTTCCTCTCAACTTCGTGTTGAGCCGGCCTTCGGGTTCGATGCCTGTTTGTTTAACTAATGCCTGATGGGGAGGTCAGATGTTCCTCTCAACTTCGAGGTGAGCCGGCCTTCGGGTTCGATACCTATTTGTTTAATAGATGTTTGATGGCGAGGTCAGATGTTCTTCTCAACTAAGGGTTGAGACGGCCTTCGGGTTTGATGCCGGTTTGTTTAACAGATGCTTGACGGCGAGGTCAGATGTTCTTCTCAACTTCGAGTTATGTCTGCCTTCTGGTTCGATGCTTGTTTGTTTAACAGATGCCTGACGGCGAGGTCAGATGTTCTTCTCAACTTCGGGTTGAGTCGGCCTTCGGATTTGATGCCTGTTTGTTTAACAGATGCTTGACAGTGAAGTCAAATGTTCCTCTCAATTTCATGTTGAGCCGACCTTCATGTTCGATGCCTGTTTGTTTAAGAGATGCTTGACGGCGATGTCAGATGTTCCTCTCAACTTCGTGTTGAGCCAGCCTTCGGTTTCGATGCCTGTTTGTTTAAGAGATGCCTGACAGCGAGGTCTAATGTTCTTATCAACTTCGGGTTTAGCCGCCCTTCGGGTTCGATGCCTGTTTGTTTAACAGATGCTTGACAGTGAGGTCAAATGTTCTTCTCAACTTCGAATTGAGCCGGCCTTTGGATTTGATGCTTGTTTGATTAACAGATGCTTGACAGTGAAGTCAAATGTTCCTCTCAACTTCATGTTGAGCCGACCTTTGGGTTCGATGCCTGTTTGTTTAACAGATGCCTGACAGCGAGGTCAGATGTTCCTCTCAACTTCGTGTTGAGCTGGCCTTCGGGTTCGATGCCTGTTTGTTTAACTAATGCCTGATGGGGAGGTCAGATGTTCCTCTCAACTTCAAGGTGAGATGACCTTGGGGTCGATACCTGTTTGTTTAATAGATGTTTGAAGGCGAGGTCAGATGTTCTTCTCAACTAAGGGTTGAGATGGCCTTCGGGTTTGAAGTTGTTTGTTTAACACATGTCTGACGCGAGGTCAGATGTTCTTCTCAACTTCGGGTTTAGCCGGCGTTCGAGTTCCACACCTTTTTGTTTAACAGATGCCTGACGGCGAAGTCAGATGTTCTTCTTAACTTAGGGTTGAGCCGGCCTTTGGGTTTGATGCCTGTTTGTTTAACAGATGCCTGGCGGCTAGGTCAGATGTTCTTCTCAACTTCGGGTTGAGCCGAACTTCGGGTTCGATTCCTGTTTGTTTAACTAATGCCTGGCAGCGAGGTCGGATATTCTTCTCAACTTCGGGTTGAGTCGGCCATCAAATTAGATGCCTGTTTGTTTAACATATGCCTGAAAGCGAGGGCAGATGTTCTTCTAAACTTCTTGTTGTTCCGGCCTTCGGGTTCGATTCCTGTTTGTTTTACTAATGCCTGATGGGGAGGTCAAATGTTGCTCTCAACTTCAAGTTGAGCCGGCCTTCTGGTTCAATGCCTTTTTGTTTAACAGATGCCTGGCGGCGAGGTCAGATGTTCTTATCAACTTCGGGTTTAGACAGCCTTCGGATTTTATGCCTGTTTGTTTAATAGATGCTTGATAGTGAAGTCAAATGTTGCTTTCAACTTCATGTTGAGCCGACATTCAGGTTCGATGCCTATTTGTTTAACAGATGCCTTACGGCGAGGTCAGATGATCCTCTCAACTTCGTGTTGGGCCGGCCTTCGGGTTCGATGCCTGTTTATTTAACAGATGCCTGACGGCGAGGTCTAATGTTTTTATCAACTTTGGGTTGAACCGCCCTTCGGGTTCGATGCTTGTTTGTTTAACAGATGCCTGACGGTGAGGTCAGATGTTCTTCTCAACTCTGTGTTGAGCCGGCCTTCGGATTTGATGTCTATTTGTTTAACAGATGCTTGACAGTGAAGTCAAATGTTCCTCTCAACTTCATGTTGAGCCGACATTCGGGTTCGATGCCTGTTTATTTAACAGATGCCTGACGGCGAGGTCAGATGTTCCTCTCAACTTCGTGTTGAGCCGGCCTACGGGTTCGATGCCTGTTTGTTTAACATATGCCTGACGGCGAGGTCAGATGTTCTTCTCAACTTCGGGTTGAACCGGCTTTCGGGTTCGATGCCTGTTTGTTTAACAGATGCCTGGCAGAGAGGTCTAATGTTCTTATCAACTTCGGGTTGAGCCGCCCTTCGGGTTCGATGCTTGTTTGTTTAAGAGATGCTTGACGGCGAGGTCAGATGTTCCTCTCAACTTCTTGTTGAGCCGGCCTTCGGGTTCGATGCCTGTTTGTTTAAGAGATGCTTGACAGTGAAGTCATATGTTCCTCTCAACTTCATATTGAGTCGACCTTCAGGTTCGATGCCTGTTTATTTTAGAGATGCTTGACAGCGAGGTCAGATGTTCCTCTCAACTTCGTGTTAAGCCGGCCTTCGGGTTCGATGCCTGTTTTTTTAAGAGATGACTGACGGGGAGGTCTATTATTCTTATCAACTTCGAGTTGAGCCGCCCTTCAGGTTCGATGTCTGTTTGTTTAACAGATGCCTGACGGTGAGGTCAGATGTTCTTCTCAACTTCGGAATGAGTCGGCCATCGGATTTGATGCCTGTTTGTTTAACAGATGCTTGACAGTGAAGTCTAATGTTCGTCTCAACTTCATGTTGAGCCGACTTTTGGGTTCGATGACTGTTTGTTTAACAGATGCCTGACGGCGAGGTCAAATGTTCCTCTCAACTTCGTGTTGAGCCGACCTTCGGGTTCGATACCTGTTTGTTTAACAGATGCTTGACAGTGAGGTCAGATGTTCTTCTCAACTTCGAATTGAGCCGGCCTTTGGATTTGATGCTTGTTTGATTAACAGATGCTTGACCGTGAAGTCAAATGTTCCTCTCAACTTCATGTTGAGCCGACCTTCAGGTTCGATGCTTGTTTGTTTAATAGATGCCTGACGGTGAGGTCAAATGTTCTTCTCAACTTCGGGTTGAGTCGGCCTTCGGATTTCATGCCTGTTTGTTTAAAAGATGGTTGACAGTGAAGTCAAATGTTCCTCTCAACTTTATGTTGAGCTGACCATCAGGTTCGATGCCTGTTTGTTTAAGAGATGCTTGACGGCGAGGTCAGATGTTCCTCTCAACTTCTTGTTGAGCCGGCCTTCTGGTTCGATGCCTGTTTGTTTAAGTGATGCCTGACAGCGAGGTCTAATGTTCTTATCAACTCCGGGTTGAGCCGCCCTTCGGGTTTGATGCCTGTTTGTTTAACAGATGGCTGACAGTGAGGTCAGATGTTCTTCTCAACTTCGGATTTAGCCGACCTTTTGATTTAATGCCTGTTTGTTTAACAGATGCCTGACGGCGAGGTCATATGTTCCTCTCAACTTCGTGTTGAGCCCGCCTTTGGGTTCGATGCCTGTTTGTTTAACTAATGCCTGATGGGGAGGTCAGATGTTCCTCTCAACTTCGAGGTGAGCCGGCCTTCGGGTTCGATACCTATTTGTTTAATAGATGTTTGACGGAGAGGTCAGATGTTCTTCTCAACTAAGGGTTGAGACGGCCTTCGGGTTTGATGCCGGTTTATTTAACAGATGCCTGACGGCGAGGTCAGATGTTCTTCTCAACTTCGAGTTATGTCGGCCTTCTGGTTCGATGCTTGTTTGTTTAACAGATGCCTGACGGTGAGGTCAGATGTTCTTCTCAACTTCGGGTTGAGCCGGCCTTCGGATTTGACGCCTGTTTGTTTAACAGATGCTTGAGAGTGAAGTCAAATGTTCCTCTCAATTTCATGTTGAGCCAACCTTCAGGTTCGATGCCTGTTTGTTTAAGAGATGCTTGACGGCGAGGTCAAATGTTCCTCTCAACTTCGTGTTGAGCCAGCCTTCGGGTTCGATGCCTTTTTGTTTAAGAGATGCCTGACAGCGAGGTCTAATGTTCTTATCAACTTCGGGTTTAGCAGCCCTTCGGGTTCGATGCCTGTTTGTTTAACAGATGCTTGTCAGTGAGGTCAGATGTTCTTCTCAACTTCGAATTGAGCCGGCCTTTAGATTTGATACTTGTTTGATTAACAGATGCTTGACAGTGAAGTCAAATGTTCCTCTCAACTTCATGTTGAGCCGACCTTTGGGTTTGATGCCTGTTTGTTTAACAGATGTCTGACGGTGAGGTCAGATGTTCTTCTCAACTTCTGGTTGAGCCGGCCATCGGGTTCGATGCCTGTTTGTTTAACAGATGCTTGAGAGTGAGGTCAGATGTTCTTCTCAACTTCGAATTGAGCCAACCTTTGGATTTGATGCTTGTTTGATTAACAGATGCTTGACAGTGAAGTCAAATGTTCCTCTCAACTTCATGTTGAGCCGACCTTCAGGTTCGATGCTTGTTTGTTTAACAGATGCCTGGCAGGGAGGTATAATGTTCTTATCAACTTCGTGTTGTGCCAGCCTTCGGGTTCGATGCCTGTTTGTTTAACAAATGCCTGGCAGGGAGGTCTAATGTTCTTATCAACTTCAAGTTGAGCCGCCCTTCAGGTTCGATGCTTGTTTGTATAACAGATGCCTGACGGTGAGGTCAGATGTTCTTCTCAACTTCGGGTTGAGTCGGCCTTCGAATTTCATGCTTGTTTGTTTAAAAGATGGTTGACAGTGAAGTCAAATGTTCCTCTCAACTTCATGTTGAGCCGACCATCAGGTTCGATGCCTGTTTGTTTAAGAGATGCTTGACGGCGAGGTCAGATGTTCCTTTCAACTTCTTGTTTAGCCGGCCTTCGGGTTCGATTCCTGTTTATTTAAGCGATGCCTGACAGCGAGGTCTAATGTTCTTATCAACTCCGAGTTGAGCCGCCCTTCGGGTTTGATGCCTGTTTGTTTAACAGATGGCTGACAGTGAGGTCAAATGTTCTTCTCAACTTCGGATTGAGCCGACCTTTTGATTTAATGCCTGTTTGTTTAACAAATGCCTGACGGCGAGGTCATATGTTCCTCTCAACTTCGTGTTGAGCCGGCCTTTGGGTTCGATGCCTGTTTGTTTAACTAATGCCTGATGGGGAGGTCAGATGTTCCTCTCAACTTCGAGGTGAGCCGGCTTTCGGGTTCGATACCTATTTGTTTAATAGATGTTTGACGGTGAGGTCAGATGTTCTTCTCAACTAAGGGTTGAGGCGGCCTTCGGGTTTGATGCCGGTTTGTTTAACAGATGCCTAACGGCGAGGTCAGATGTTCTTCTCAACTTCGAGTTATGCCGGCCTTCTGGTTCGATGCTTGTTTGTTTAACAGATGCCTGACGGTGAGGTCAGATGTTCTTCTCAACTTCGGGTTGAGCCGACCTTCGGATTTGATGCCTTTTTGTTTAACAGATGCTTGACAGTGAAGTCAAATGTTCCTCTCAATTTCATGTTGAGCCGACCTTCAGGTTCGATGCCTGTTTATTTAAGAGATGCTTGACGGGGAGGTCAGATGTTCTTCTCAATTTCGTGTTGAGCCAGCCTTCGGGTTCGATGCCTGTTTGTTTAAGAGATGCCTGACAGCGAGGTCTAATGTTCTTATCAACTTCGGGTTTAGCCGCCCTTCGGGTTCGATGCCTGTTTGTTTAACAGATGCTTGACAGTGAGGTCAGATGTTCTTCTCAACTTCGAATTGAGCCGACCTTTGGATTTGATGCTTGTTTGATTAACAAATGCTTGACAGTGAAGTCAAATGTTCCTCTCAACTTTACATTGAGCCGACCTTTGGGTCCGATGCCTGTTTGTTTAACAGATGTCTGACGGTGAGGACAGATGTTCTTCGCAACTTCGGGTTGAGCCGGTCGTCGGGTTCATTTCCTCTTTGTTTAACTAAAGCCTGATAGCGAGGTTAGATGTTCTTCTACACATCGGGTTGAATCGGCCATCAAATTCGATGCTTGTTTGTATAACATATATCTGACAGCTAGGTCAGATGTTCTTCTCAACTTCGTGTTGTGCCGGCCTTCAGGTTCGATGCTTGTTTGTTTAACTAATGCCTAATGGGGAGGTCAGATGTTCCTCTCAACTTCAAGTTGAGCCGGCTTTCGGGTTCGATGTCTGTTTGTTTAACAGATGTTTGACGGCGAGGTCAGATGTTTTTCTCAATTAAGGTTTGAGACGGCCTTCGGGTTTGAAGCCTGTTTGTTTAATAGATGCCTGACGGCGAGGTCAAATGTTCTTCTGAACATCGGGTTGAGGCCGCATTTGGGTTCGATATCCTGTTTTTTTAACAGATGCTTGACGGTGAGGTCTAATGTTCTTATCAACTTCGGGTTGAGCCGCCCTTCGGGTTCGATGCCTGTTTGTTTAGCAGATGCTTGACGTTAAGGTCAGATATTCTTCTCAACTTCGGGTTGAGCCGGCCTTCGGATTTGATGCCTGTTTGTGTAACAGATGCTTGACAGTGAAGTCAAATGTTCCTCTCAACTTCATGTTGAGCCGACCTGCGGGTTCGATGCCTGTTTGTTTAACTAATGCCTGATGGGGATGTCAGATGTTCCTCTCAACTTCAAGGTGAACCGCCCTTCGTGTTCGATACCTGTTTGTTTAACAGATGTTTGACGGCGAGGTCAGATGTTCTTCTCAATTAAGATTTGAGACGGCCTTCGGGTTCGATGCCTGTTTGTTTAATAAATGCCTGACGGCGAGGTTAAATGTTCTTTTGAACTTCGGGTTGAGGCGGCCTTCGGGTTCGATGCCTGTTTTTTTAACAGATGCCTGATGGCGAGGTCTAATGTTCTTATCAACTTCGGGTTGAGCCACCCTTCAGGTTCGATGCCTTGTTGTTTATCAGATGCCTGACGTTGAGGTCAGGTGTTCTTCTCAACTTCGGGTTGAGCTGGCCTTTGGATTTGATGCTTGTTTGTTTAACAGATGCTTGACAGTGAAGTTAAATGTTCCTCTCAATTTCATGTTGAGCCGACCTTCGGGTTCGATGTCTGTTTGTTTAAAATATGCCTGACGGCAAGGTCAGATGTTCCTCTCAACTTCGTATGGAGCCGGCCTTCGGGTTCGATGCCTGTTTGTTTAACAGATGCCTGAGGGCGAGGTCAGATGTTCTTCTCAACTTCGTGTTGTATCGGCCTTCAGGTTCGATGTCTGTTTGTTTAACTAATGCCTGATGGGGAGGTCAGATGTTCCTCTCAACTTCAAGGTGAGCCGGTCTTCGGGTTCGATACCTGATTGTTTAACAGATGTTTGACAGCGAGGTCAGATGTTCTTCTCAACTAAGGGTTGAGACGGCCTTCGGGTTTAATGCCTGTTTATTTAACAGATGCCTGACGGCGAGGTCAGATATTCTTCTCAACTTCGGGTTGAGCCGGTCTTCGGGTTCCACACCGTTTTGTTTAACAGATGCTTGACGGCGAGGTCAGATGTTCTTCTCAAGTTCGGGTTGAGCCGGCCTTTGGGTTCGATGCCTGTTTGTTTAACAGATGCCTGGCGGCTAGGTCAGATGTTCTTCTCAACATCGGGTTGAGCCGGTCTTCGGGTTCGATTCCTGTTTGTTTAACTAAAGCCTGACAGCGAGGTCAGATGTTCTTCTAAACTTCGGGTTAAGTCGGCCATCAAATTCGATGCCTGTTTGTTTAACATATGCATGACAACGAGGTCAGATGTTCTTCTAAACTTCGTGTTGTGCCGACCTTCAGGTTCGATGCCTGTTTGTTTAACTAATGCCTGATGGGGAGGTCAGATGTTCCTCTCAACTTCAAGTTGAGCCGAACTTCGGCTTCGATGTCTGTTTGTTTAACAGATGTTTGACGGCGAGGTCATATGTTCTTCTCAATTAAGGTTTGAGACGGCCTTCGGGTTCGATGTCTGTTTGTTTAATAGATGCCTGACGGCGAGGTCAAATGTTCTTTAAAACTTCGGGTTGAGGCGGCCTTCGAGTTCAATCCCTGTTTTTTTAACAGATGCTTGACGGCGAGGTCTAATGTTCTTATCAACTTCGGGTCGAGCCGCCCTTCGGGTTCGATGCCTGTTTGTTTAACAAATGCCTGACATTGAAGTCAGATATTCTTCTCAACTTCGGGTTGAGTCGGCCTTCGGATTTGATGCCTGGTTGTTTAACAGATGCTTGACAGTGAAGTCAAATGTTCCTCTCAGCTTCGTGTTGAGCCGTCCTTCGCGTTCGATGCCTGTTTGTTTAACTAATGCCTGATGGGAATGTCAGATGTTCCTCTCAACTTCAAGGTGACCCGCCCTTCGTGTTCGATGCCTGTTTGATTAATAGATGTTTGACAGCAAGGTCAGATGTTCTTCTCAATTAAGATTTGAGACGGCCTTCGGGTTCGATGCCTATTTGTTTAAAAAATGCCTGATGGCGAGGTCAAATGTTCTTTTGAACTTCGGGTTGAGGCGGCCTTCGGGTTTGATGCCTGTTTTTTTAATAGATGCCTGACGGTGAGGCCTAATATTCTTATCATCTTCGGGTTGAGCCGCCCTTCGGGTTCGATGCCTGTTTGTTTATCAGATGCCTGACGTTGAGGTCAGATGTTCTTCTCAACTTCGGGTTCCACTGGTCTTCGGATTTGATGCCTGTTTGTTTAACAGATGCTTGACAGTGAAGTCAAATGTTCCTCTCAATTTCATGTTGAGCCGACCTTCGGGTTCGAAGCCTGTTTGTTTAACAGATGCGTGACGGCGAGGTCAGATGTTCGTCTCAACTTCGTGTTGAGCCGGCCTTCAGGTTCGATGCCCGTTTGTTTAACAGATGCCTGAGGGCGAGGTCAGATGTTCTTCTCAACTTCGTGTTGTGCCGGCCTTCAGGTTCGATGCCTGTATGTTTAACTAATTCCTGATGGGGAGGTCAGATGTTCCTCTCAACTTCAAGGTGAGCCGGCCTACGGGTTCGATACCTGATTGTTTAACAGATGTTTGACGGCGAGGTCAGATGTTCTTCTCAACTAAGGGTTGAGACGGCCTGCTGGTTTGATGCCTGTTTATTTAACAGATGCCTGATGGCGAGGTTAGATATTCTTCTAAACTTCGGGTTGAGCCGGCCTTCGGGTTTCACACCTTTTTGTTTAACAGATGCATGACAGCGAGGTCAGATGTTCTTCTCAAGTTCGGGTTGAGCCGGCCTTTGGGTTCGATGCCTGTTTGTTTAACAGATGCCTGGCGGCTAGGTCAGATGTTCTTCTCAACTTCGGGTTGAGCCGGTCTTCGGGTTCGATTCCTGTTTGTTTAACTAAAGACTGACAGCAAGGTCAGATCTTCTTCTAAACTTCTGGTTGAGTCGGCCATCAAATTCGATGCCTGTTTGTTTAACATATGCCTGACAGCGAGGTCAGATGTTCTTCTCAACTTCGTGTTCTGCCGGCCTTCAGGTTGGATGCCTGTTTGTTTAACTAATGCCTGATGGGGACGTCAGATGTGCCTCTCAACTTTAAGTTGAGCCAGCCTTCGGGTTCGATACCTGTTTGTTTAATAGATGTTTGACGGCGAGGTCAGACGTTCTTCTCAATTAAGGTTTGAGACGGCCTTCGGGTTCGATGCCTGTTTGTTTAGTAGATGCCTGACGGCAAGGTCAAATGTTCTTCTGAACTTCAGGTTGAGGCGGCCTTCGGGTTCGATGCCTGTTTTTTTAACAGATGCCTGACGGCGTTGTCTAATGTTCTTATCAACTTCGGGTTGAGCCTCGCTTCGGGTTCGACACCTGTTTGTTTAACAAATGCCTGACATTGAGGTCAGATGTTCTTCTCAACTTGGGGTTGAGCCGACCTTTGGATTTGATGCCTGTTTGATTAATAGATGCTTGACAGTGAAGTCAAATGTTCCTCTCAACTTCATGTTGATCCGACCTTCGGGTTCGATGCTTGTTTGTTTAACTAATGCCTGATGGGGAGGTCAGATGTTCCTGTCAACTTCAAGGTGAGCCGCCCTTCGTGTTCGATGCTTGTTTGTTTAACAGATGTTTGACGGCGATGTCAGATGTTCTTCTCAATAAAGGTTTGAGACGGCCTTCGGGTTCGATGCTTGTTTGTTTAATAGATGCCTGACGGCGAGGTTAAATATTCTATTGAACTTCGGGTTGAGGCGTCCTTCGGGTTCGATGCCTGTTTGTTTATCAGATGCCTGACATTATGGTTAGAGGTTCTTATCAACTTCGGGTTGAGCCAGCCTTAGGATTTGATTCCTGTTTGTTTAACAGATGCTTGACAGTGAAGTCAAATGTTCCTCTCAACTTCATGTTGAGACGACCTTCGTGTTCGATGCCTGTTTGTTTAACAGATGCCTGACAACGAGGTCAAATGTTCCTCTCAACTTCGTGTTGAGCCGGCTTTCGGGTTCGATGCCTGTTTGTTTAAGAGATGCTTGACGGCCTTCGGGTTTGATGCCTGTTTGTTTAACTAATGCCTGATGGGGAGGTCAGATGTTCCTCTCAACTTCAAGGTGAGCCGGCCTACGGGTTCGATACCTGATTGTTTAACAGATGTTTGACGGCGAGGTCAGATGTTCTTCTCAACTAAGGGTTGAGACGGCCTGCTGGTTTGATGCCTGTTTATTTAACAGATGCCTGATGGCGAGGTTAGATATTCTTCTAAACTTCGGGTTGAGCCGGCCTTCGGGTTTCACACCTTTTTGTTTAACAGATGCATGACAGCGAGGTTAGATGTTCTTCTCAAGTTCGGGTTGAGCCGGCCTTTGGGTTCGATGCCTGTTTGTTTAACAGATGCCTGGCGGCTAGGTCAGATGTTCTTCTCAACTTCGGGTTGAGCCGGTCTTCGGGTTCGATTCCTGTTTGTTTAACTAAAGACTGACAGCAAGGTCAGATCTTCTTCTAAACTTCTGGTTGAGTCGGCCATCAAATTCGATGCCTGTTTGTTTAACATATGCCTGACAGCGAGGTCAGATGTTCTTCTCAACTTCGTGTTCTGCCGGCCTTCAGGTTGGATGCCTGTTTGTTTAACTAATGCCTGATGGGGAGGTCAGATGTGCCTCTCAACTTTAAGTTGAGCCGGCCTTCGGGTTCGATACCTGTTTGTTTAATAGATGTTTGACGGCGAGGTCAGACGTTCTTCTCAATTAAGGTTTGAGACGGCCTTCGGGTTCGATGCCTGTTTGTTTAGTAGATGCCTGACGGCAAGGTCAAATGTTCTTCTGAACTTCAGGTTGAGGCGGCCTTCGGGTTCGATGCCTATTTTTTTAACAGATGCCTGACGGCGTTGTCTAATGTTCTTATCAACTTCGGGTTGAGCCTCGCTTCGGGTTCGACACCTGTTTGTTTAACAAATGCCTGACATTGAGGTCAGATGTTCTTCTCAACTTGGGGTTGAGCCGACCTTTGGATTTGATGCCTGTTTGATTAATAGATGCTTGACAGTGAAGTCAAATGTTCCTCTCAACTTCATGTTGATCCGACCTTCGGGTTCGATGCTTGTTTGTTTAACTAATGCCTGATGGGGAGGTCAGATGTTCCTGTCAACTTCAAGGTGAGCCGCCCTTCGTGTTTGATGCTTGTTTGTTTAACAGATGTTTGACGGCGATGTCAGATGTTCTTCTCAATAAAGGTTTGAGACGGCCTTCGGGTTCGATGCTTGTTTGTTTAATAGATGCCTGACGGCGAGGTTAAATATTCTATTGAACTTCGGGTTGAGGCGTCCTTCGGGTTCGATGCCTGTTTGTTTATCAGATGCCTGACATTATGGTTAGAGGTTCTTATCAACTTCGGGTTGAGCCAGCCTTAGGATTTGATTCCTGTTTGTTTAACAGATGCTTGACAGTGAAGTCAAATGTTCCTCTCAACTTCATGTTGAGACGACCTTCGTGTTCGATGCCTGTTTGTTTAACAGATGCCTGACAACGAGGTCAAATGTTCCTCTCAACTTCGTGTTGAGCCGGCTTTCGGGTTCGATGCCTGTTTGTTTAAGAGATGCTTGACGGCCTTCGGGTTTGATGCCTGTTTGTTTAACTAATGCCTGATGGGGAGGTTAGATGTTCCTCTCAACTTCAAGGTGAGCCGGCCTTCGGGTTTAATACCTGATTGTTTAACAGATGTTTGACAGCGAGGTCAGATGTTCTTCTCAACTAAGGGTTGAGACGGCCTTCGGGTTTGATGCCTGTTTATTTAACAGATGCCTGACGGCGAGGTCAGATATTCTTCTCAACTTCGGGTTGAGCCGGTCTTCGGGTTCCACACCGTTTTGTTTAACAGATGCTTGACGGTGAGGTCAGATGTTCTTCTCAAGTTCGGGTTGAGCCGGCCTTTGGGTTCGATGCCTGTTTGTTTAACAGATGCCTAGAGGCTAGGTCAGATGTTCTTCTCAACTTCGGGTTGAGCCGGTCTTCGGGTTCGATTCCTGTTTGTTTAACTAAAGCCTGACAGCAAGGTCAAATGTTGTTCTAAACTTCGGGTTAAGTCGGCCATCAAATTCGATGCCTGTTTGTTTAACATATGCATGACAACGAGGTCAGATGTTCTTCTAAACTTCGTGTTGTTCCGACCTTCAGGTTCGATGCCTGTTTGTTTAACTAATGCCTGATGGGGAGGTCAGATGTTCCTCTCAACTTCAAGTTGAGCCGAACTTCGGGTTCGATGTCTGTTTGTTTAACAGATGTTTGACGGCTAGGTCATATGTTCTTCTCAATTAAGGTTTGAGACGGCCTTCGGGTTCGATGTCTGTTTGTTTAATAGATGCCTGACGGCGAGGTCAAATGTTCTTCTGAACTTCGGGTTGAGGCGGCCTTCGAGTTCAATCCCTGTTTTTTTAACAGATGCTTGACGGCGAGGTCTAATGTTCTTATCAACTTCGGGTTGAGCCGCCCTTCGGGTTCGATGCCTGTTTGTTTAACAGATGCCTGACATTGAGGTCAGATATTCTTCTCAACTTCGGGTTGAGTCGGCCTTCGGATTTGATGCCTGGTTGTTTAACAGATGCTTGATAGTGAAGTCAAATGTTCCTCTCAACTTCGTGTTGAGCCGTCCTTCGCGTTCGATGCCTGTTTGTTTAACTAATGCCTGACCGCGAGGTCAGATGTTCCTATCAACTTCGTGTTGAGCCGGCCTTCGGGTTCGATGCCTGTTTGTTTAACAGATGCTTGACGGCGAGGTCAGATGTTCTTCTCAACTTCGTGTTGTACCGGCCTTCGGGTTCGATGCCTGTTTGTTTAACTAATGCCTGATGGGGAGGTCAGATGTTCCTCTCAACTTCAAGGTGAGACGGCCTTCGGGTTTGATACCTGATTGTATAACAGATGTTTGACGGCGAGGTCAGATGTTCTTCTCAACTAAGGGTTGAGACGGCCTTCGGGTTTGATGCCTGTTTATTTAAAAGATGCCTGACAGCAAGGTCAGATATTCTTCTCAACATCGGATTGAGCCGGCCTTCGGGTTCCACACCTTTTTGTTTAACAGATGCTTGACGGCGAGGTCAGTTGTTCTTCTAAACTTTGAGTTGAGTCGGCCATCAAATTCGATGCCTGTTTGTTTAACACATGCCTGACAGCAAGGCCAAAAGTTCTTCTCAACTTCGTGTTGTGTCGGCCTTCAGGTTCGATGTCTGTTTGTTTAACTAATGCCTGATGGGGAGGTCAGATGTTCCTCTCAACTTCACATTGAGCCGTCCTTCGGGTTCGATGCTTGTTTGTTTAACAGATGTTTGACGGCGAGGTCAGATGTTCTTCTCAATTAAGGATTGAGACGGCCTTCCGGTTCGATGCCTGTTTGTTTAAATAATGCCTGATGGGGAGGTCATATGTTCCTCTCAACTTCAAGGTGAGCCGGCCTTCGGGTTCGATGCCTACTTTTTTAACAGATGCTTGACGGCGAGGTCTAATGTTCTTATCAACTTCGGGTTAAGCCTCCCTTCGGGTTCGATGCCTGTTTTTTTAACAAATGCTTGACGTTGAGGTCAGATGTTCTTCTCAACTTCGTGTTGAGCCGACCTTCAGATTTGATGCCTGTTTGTTTAACAGATGCTTGACAGTGAAGTCAAATGTTCCTCTCAACTTCATGTTGCGCCAACCTTAGGGTTCGATGCCTGTTTGTTTAACAGATGCCTGACGGCGAGGTCAGATGTTCTTCTCAACTTCGTGTTGGGCTGGCCATCGGGTTCGATGCCTGTTTGTTTAACTAATGCCTGATGGGGAGGTCGAATGTTCCTCTCAACTTCGAGGTGAGCCGCCCTTTGTGTTCGATACCTATTTGTTTAATAGATGTTTGACGGCGAGGTCAGATGTTCTTCTCAACTAAGGGTTGAGACGGCCTTCGGGTTTGATGCCTGTTTTTTTAACAGATGCCTTACAGCGAGGTCAGATGTTCTTCTCAACTTCGGGTTGAGCCGGCCTTCGGGTTCCAAACCTTTTTGTTTAACAGATGCCTGATAGCGAGGTCAGATGTTCTTCTCAACTTCGGTGTGAGTCGGCCTTTGGGTTCGATGCCTGTTTGTTTAGCAGATGCCCGATGGCTAGGTCAGATGTTCTTCTCAAATTCGGGTTGAGCCAACCTTCGGGTTCAATTTCTGTTTGTTTAACTAAAGCCTGGCAACGAGGTCGGATGTTCTTCTCAACTTCGGGTTGAGTCGGCCATCAAATTCGATGCCTGATTGTTTAATATATGCTTGACAGTGAGGTCAGATGTTCTTCTAAGCTCTATGTTGTGCCGGCCTTCGAGTTCGATGCCTGTTTGTTTAACTAATGCCTGATGAGGAGGTCAGACGTACCTCTCAACTATAAGTTAAGGCGGCATTCAGGTTTGATACCTGTTTGTTTAATAGATGTTTGACGGCGAGGTCAGATGTTCTTCTCAATTAAGGATTGAGACGACCTTCGGCTTCGATGCCTGTTTGTTTAACAAATGACGGTGTGGTCAAATGTTCTTCTCAACTTCGGGTTGAGCCGGACTTGGGGTTCGATGCCTGTTTGTTTAACAGATCCCTAGCAGAGAGGTCTAATGTTCTTATCAACTTCGGGTTGAGCCGCCCTTCGGGTTCGATGCCTGTTTGTTTAACAGATTCCTTACAGCGAGGTCAGATGTTCCTCTCAACTTCGTGTTGGGCCGGCCTTCGGGTTCAATGCCTGTTTGTTTAAGAGATGCCTGACGGCGAGGTCTAATGTTCTTATCAACTTCGGGTTGAGCCGCCCTTCGGGTTCGATGGCTGACGGTGAGGTTAGATGTTCTTCTAAACTTCGGGTTGAGCCGGTCTTCGGATTTGATACCTGTTTGTTTAACAGATGCTTGACAGTGAAGTCAAATGTTCCTCTCAACTTCATGTTGAGCGACATTCAGGTTCGAAGCCTGTTTGTTTAACATATTCCTTACAGCGAGGTCAGATGTTCCTCTCAACTTCGTGTTGGGCCGGCCTTCGGGTTCGATGCTTGTTTATTTAAGAGATGCCTGACGACGAGTTCTAATGTTCTTATCAACTTCAGGTTGAGCCTTCCTTCAGGTTCGATGCCTGTTTTTTTAACAGATGCCTGACGGCGAGGTCAGATGTTCCTCTCAACTTCGTGTTGAGCTGGCCTTCGGGTTCGATGCCTGCTTATTTAACAGATGCCTGACGGCGAGGTCAGATGTTCTTCTCAACTTGGTGTTGTGCAAGACTTCGGGTTCAATGCCTATTTGTTTAACAGATGCCTGACGGGGAGGTCAGATGTTGCTCTCAACTTCTTGTTGAGCCGACCTTCGGGTTCGATGCCTGTTTGTTTAACAGATGTTTCACGACGAGGTCAAATGTTCTTCTCAACTAAGGATTGAGATGGCCTTCGGGTTTGATGCCTGTTTGTTTAACAGATGCCTGACAACGAGGTCAGATGTTCTTCTCATCTTCTGGTTGAGCCGGCTTTCGAGTTCGATGCCTGTTATTTTAACAGGTGCCTGATGGCGAGGTCAAATGTTCTTCTCAACTTCCAGTTGAGTCGCCCTTTGGGTTCGATACCTGTTTGTTTAACAGATACCTGACGGTGAGGTCAGATGTTCTTCTCAACTTCGTGTTGTACTGGCCTTCGGGTTCGATGCCTGGTTGTTTAACTATTGCCTGATGGGGAGGTCAGATGTTCCTTTAAACTTCAAGTTGAGCCGGCTTTCGGGTTCCATGCCTGTTTGTTTAACAGATGTTTGACAGTGAGGTCAGATGTTCTTCTCAATTAAGGATTGAGACGACATTCGGGTTCGATGCCTGTTTATTTAACAGATGCATGACGGCGAGGTCGGATGTTCTTCTCAACTTCGGGTTGAGTCGGCATTCGGATTCGATGCCTGTTTGTTAACAGATGCCTGATGGCGAGGTCTAATTTTCTTATCAACTTCGTGTTGAGCCGCCATTCGGGTTCGATGCCTGTTTGTTTAAAAGATGCCTAACAGTGAGGTTAGATGTTCTTCTCAACTTCGGGTTGAGCCGACATTCGGATTTGGTGCCTGTTTGTTTAACAGATGCTTGACAGTGAAGTCAAATGTTCCTCTCAACTTCATGTTGAGCTGACCTTCGGGTTCAATGCATGTTTGCTTAACAGATGCCAGACGACGAGCTCAGATGTTCCTCTCAACTTCGTGTTGAGTCGGCCTTCGGGTTCAATGCCTGCTCGTTTAATAGATGCCTGACGGCAAGGTTAGATGTTCTTCTCAACTTCGTGTTGTACCGGCCTTCGGGTTCGATGCCTGTTTGTTTAACTAATGCCTGATAGGGAGGTCAGATGTTCCTCTAAACTTAAAGTTGAGTCGGCCTTCGGGTTCGACGCCTGTTTGTTTAACAGATGTTTGACGGCGAGGTCAGATGTTCTTCTCTATTAAGGATTGAGACGGCATTCGGGTTCGATACCTGTTTATTTAACAGATGCCTGATGGCGAGGTCAGATGTTCTTCTCAACTTCGGGTTGAGCCGGCCTTCAAATTCGATGCTTGTTTTTTAACAGATGCCAGACGGCGAGGTCTAATTTTCTTATCAACTTCGGGTTGAGACGCCATTCGGGTTAGATGCGTGTTTGTTTAAAAGATGCCTAACTGTGAGGCCAGATGTTCTTCTCAACTTCGGGTTGAGCCGAAATTCGGATTTGATGCCTATTTGTTTAACAGATGCTTGACAGTGAAGTCAAATGTTCCTCTCAACTTCATGTTGAGCCTACCTTAGGGTTCGATGCCGGTTTGTTTAACAGATGCCTGACGGCGAGGTTAGATCTTCCTCTGAATATCTTGTTAAGCTGGCCTTCGGGTTCAATGCCTGTTTGTTTAACAAATATTTGACGGCGAGGTAAAATGTTCTTCTCACCTAAGGGTTGAGACGGCCTTCGGGTTTGATGCCTGTTTGTTTAACAGATGCCTGACATCGAGGTCAGATGTTCCTTTCCACTTCGTGTTGAGCCGGCCTTCGGAATCGATGCCTGTTTGTTTTACAGATGCTTGACGGCTAGGTCAGATGTTCTTCTCAACTTCGTGTACTGCCAGAGTTCGGGTTCGATGCCTGTTTGTTAACTAGTGCCTGATGGAGAGGTCAGATGTTCCTCTCAACTTCAATTTGAGCCGCCTTCGGGTTCGATACCTGTTTGTTTAACAGATGCTTGACGGCAAGGTCAGATGTTCTTCTCAATTAAGGATTGAGACGGCCTTCGGGTTCGATGCCTGTTTATTTAACAGATGCCTGACGACGAGGTCAGATGTTGTTCTCAACTTTGGGTTGAGGCGGCCTTCGGATTCGATGCCTGTTTTTTAACAAATGCCTGATGGCGAGGTCTAATTTTTTTATCAATTTCGGGTTGAGCCGTCATTCGGGTTCGATGCCTGTTTGTTTAAAAGATGCCTAACGATGAGGTGATATGTTCTTCTCAACTTCGGGTTGAGCCGACATTCGGATTTGATGTCTGTTTGCTTAACAGATGCTTGACAGTGAAGTCAAATGCTCCTCTCAACTTTGGATTGAGTCGGCCTTCAGATTCCACGCCTGTTTGTTTAACAGATGACTGACGATGAGGTCAGATGTTCTTCTCAACTTCAGGTTGAGCCGGCCTTCGGGTTCCACGCCTGTTTGTTTAACAGATGCCTGACGACGAGGTCAAATGTTCTTCACAACTAAGGGTTGAGCCGGCCTTTAGGTTCAATGCTTTTTTATTTAACAGATGCCTGGAGGCAAGGTCATATGTTCATCTCAACTTCGGGTTGAACTGGCCTTCGGGTTTGATGCCTGTTATTTTAACAGATGCCTGACGGCGAGGTCAAATGTTCTTCTCAACTTCGGGTTGAGCCGGCCTTCGGGTTCGATGCCTTTTTGTTTAATAGATGCCTGACGGCGAGGTCTAATGTTCTTATCAACTTCGGGTTGAGCCGCCCTTCGGGTTCGATGCCTGTTTGTTTAACAGATACCTCACGGCGAGGTAAGATGTGCTTCTCAACTTCCGGTTGAGCCGGCCTTGTTTGTTTAACAGATGTCTGACAGTAAGGTTAGATGTTCTTCTCAACTTCGGGTTGAGCCGGCCTTCGGATTTGATGCCTGTTTGTGTAACAGATGCTTGACAGAGAAGTCAAATGTTCCTCTCAATTTCATGTTGAACCGACCTTCGGGTTCGATGCCTGTTTTTGTAACAGATGCCTGACGGCAAGGTCTAATGTTCTTATCAACTTCGGGTTGGGCCACCCTTCGGGTTCGATGCCTGTTTCTTTAACAGATGCCTCACAACGAGGTCATATGTTCCTCTTAACTTCGTGTTGAGCCTCCCTTCGGGTTCGATGCCTGTTTATTTAACTAATGCCTGATGGGGAGGTCAGATGTTCCTTTAAACTTCAAGTTGAGCCGGCCTTCGGGTTCGATGCCTGTTTGTTTAACAGATGTTTGACGGCGAGGTCAGATTATCTTCTCTACTACGGGTTGAGAAGGCCTTCAGGTTTGATGCCTCTTTGTTTAACAGATGCTTGACGGTAAAGTCATGTGTGCTTATCAACTTTCGATTGAGCCGGCCTTCGGGTTCGAGGCCTGTTTGTTTAATAGATGCCTGACAGCGAGGTCAGATGTTCCTCTCGAATTCGTGTTGAGCTGGCCTTCGGGATTGATGCCTAATTGTTTAATAGATTCCTGACAGCGAGGTCAGATGTTCTTCTCAACCTCGTGTTGAACCGGCCTCCGGGTTCGATGCTTGTTTGTTTAACAGATGCTTGGCAGCGAGGTCAGATGTACTTCTCAACTTCGTGTTGAGCCGGCCTTCGGGTTCGATGCCATTTTGTTTAACAGATAACTGACATTGAGGTCAGATGTTCTTCTCAACTTCAGATTGAGTCGGCCTTCAGATTCCACGCCTGTTTGTTTAACAGATGACTGACGATGAGGTCAGATGTTCTTCTCAACTTCAGGTTGAGCCGGCCTTCGGGTTCCACGCCTGTTTGTTTAACAGATGCCCGACGACGAGGTCATATGTTCTTCTCAACATCAGGTTGAGCCGGCCTTTAGGTTCAATGCTTGTTTATTTAACAGATGCTTGGAGGCAAGGTCAGATGTTCATCTCAACCTCGGCTTGAGCCGGCCTTCGGGTTTGATGCCTGTTATTTTAACAGATGCCTGGCGGCGAGGTCAAATGTTCTTCTCAACTTCGGGTTGAGCCGGCCTTCGGGTTCGATGCCTTTTTGTTTAACAGATGCCTGACGGTGAGGTCAGATGTTCTTCTCAACTTTGGGTTGAGCCGGATTTGGTGCCTGTTTGTTTACTAGATGCTTGACAGTGAAGTCAAATGTTCCTCTCAACTTCATGTTGAGCCGACCTTCGGGTTCAATGCCTGTTTGTTTAACAGATGCCTGACGGCGAGGTTAGATGTTCTTCTCAACTTCGTGTTGTACCGACTTTCGGGTTCGATGCCTCTTTGTTTAACTAATGCCTGATGGGGAGGTCAGATGTTCCTCTAAACTTCAAGTTGAGCCGGACTTCGGGTTCGAGGCCTGTTTGTTTAATAGATGCCTGACAGCGAGGTCAGATGTTCCTCTCGACTTCGAGTTGAGCCGACCTTCGGGAACGATGCCTGTTTGTTTAATAGATTCCTGACAGCGAGGTTAGATGTTCTTCTCATCCTCGTGTTGAACCGGCCTCCGGGTTCGATGCCTGTTTGTTTAACAGATGCCTGACAGTGAGGTCAGATGTACTTCTCAACTTCGTGTTGAGCCGACCTTCGGGTTTGATGCCTTTTTGTTTAACAGATAACTGACATCGAGGTCAGATGTTCTTCTCAAATTAGGATTGAGTCGGCCTTCAGATTCCACGCCTGTTTGTTTAACAGATGACTGACGATGAGGTTAGATGTTCTTCTCAACTTCAGGTTGAGCCGGCCTTCGGGTTCCACGCCTGTTTGTTTAACAGATGCCTGACGACGAGGTCATATATTCTTCTCAACATCAGGTTGAGCCGACCCTTAGGTTCAATGCTTGTTTATTTAACAGATGCCCGGAGGCAAGGTCAGATGTTCATCTGAACTTCGGGTTGAGCCGGCCTTCGGGTTCGATTCCTGTTTGTTTAACTGATGCCTAACAGCAAGGTTAGATGTTCTTCTCAACATCGGGTTGAGCCGACCTTCGAGTTCGATGCCTGTTTGTTTAACAGATGCCTGACGGCAAGGTAAGATGTGCTTCTCAAATTCTGGTTGAGCCGACTTTGTTTGTTTAACAGATGCCTGACAGTGAGGTCAGATGTTCTTCTCAACTTCGGGTTGAGCCGGCCTTTGGATTTGATGCCTTTTTGTTTAACAGATTCTTGACAGTGAAGTCAAATGTTCCTCTCAACTTCATGTTGAGCCGGCCTTCGGGTTCGATGACTGTTTGTTTAACAGATGCTTGACGGTAAGGTCTAATGTTCTTATCAACTTCGGATTAAGCCACCCTTCGGGTTCGATGCCTGTTTGTTTAACAGATGCCTCACAGCGAGGTCATATGTTCCTCTCAACTTCGTGTTGAGCTGCTCTTCGGGTTCGATGCCTGTTTGTTTAACTAATGCCTGATGGGGAGGTCTGATGTTCCTCTCAACTTCAAGTTGAGCCGGTCTTTGGGTTCAATGCCTGTTTGTTTAACAGATGTCTGACGGCAAGGTCAGATGTGCTTATCAACTTCCGGTTGAGCCGGCCTTCGGGTTCGATGCTTAATTTTTTTAACAGATGCCTGACGGTGAGGTCAAATATTCTTCACATCTTCGGGTTGAGCTAGCCTTCGGATTAAATGCCTGTTTGTTTAAAAGATGCTTGATAGTGAAGTCAATTGTTCCTCTCAACGTCATGTTGAGCCAACCTTTGGGTTCGATGCCTGTTTGTTTAACAGATGCCTGACAGCGAGGTCAGATGTTCCTCTTAACTCCGTGTTCAGCCGGCCTTCGGGTTCGATGCCTGTTTGTTTAACAGATGCCTTACAGCGAGGTCAGATGTTCCTCTCGACTTCGTGTTGAGCCGGCCTTCGGGATCGATGCCTGGTTGTTTAATAGATTCCTGACAGCGAGGTCAGATGTTCTTCTAACCTTCGTGTTGAGCCGGCCTCCGAGTTCAATGCCTTTTTTTTTAACAGATGCCTGACAGCGAGGTCAGATGTTCTTCTCAACTTCAAGTTAAGCAGGTCTTCGGGTTCCACGCCTGTTTGTTTAAAAGATGCCTGACGACGAAGTCAGATGTTCTTCTCAACTACAGGTTGAGCCGGCCTTTAGGTTCAATGCTTGTTTGTTTAACAGATGCCTGGCACCGAGGTCAGATGTTCATCTCAACTTCGGGTTGAGCCGGCCTTCGGGTTCGATTCCTGTTTGTTTAACTGATGCCTAACAGCAAGGTCAGATGTTCTTCTCAATATCGGGTTAAGCCGGCCTTCAGGTTCGAGGCCTGTTTGTTTACTAACTCCCTGACGGCGAGGTCAGATATTCTTATGAACTTCGTGTTGAGCCGGCCTTCGGGTTCGATGCCTGTTTGTTTAACAGATGCCCGACGGCGAGGTCAGATGTTCCTCTCAACTTCGTGTTGTTCCAGCCTCAGGGTTCGATTCCTGTTTGTTTAACAGATGCCTGACAGCGAGGCAAGATGTGCTTCTCAACTTCCGGTTGAGCCGACCTTATTTGTTTAACAGATGCCTTATGGTGAGGTCAAATGTTCTTCTCAACTTCGGGTTGAGCCGGCCTTCGGATTTGATGCCTATTTGTTTAACAGATGCTTAACAGTGAAGTCAAATGTTCCTCTCAACTTCATGTTGAGCCGACCTTCGGGTTTGATGCCTGTTTGTTTAATAGATGCCTAACAGCGAGGTCAGATGTTCCTTTCGACTTCGTGTTGAGCCGGCCTTCGGGATTGATGCCTGTTTGTTTAATAGATGTCTGACAGCAAGGTCAGACGTTCTTCTCAACTTCGTGTTGAGTCGGCCTCCGGGTTCGATGCCTGTTTGTTTAACAGATGCCTGACAGCGAGGTCAGATGTACTTCTCAACTTCGTGTTGAGCCGACCTTCGGGTTCGATACTTTTTTGTTTAACAGATAACTGACATCGAGGTCAGATGTTCTTTTGAACTTTGGGTTGAGCCGGCCTTCGGCTTGCACGCCTGTTTGTTTAACAGATGCCTGACGACGAGGTCAGATGTTCTTCTTAACTTCAGGTTGATCCTACCCTTAGGTTCAATGCTTGTTTGTTTAACAGATGCCTGGCAGCGAGGCCAGATGTTCATCTTAACTTCTGGTTGAGTCGACTTTCGGGTTCGATTCCTGTTTGTTTAACTGATGCCTAACAGCGAGGTCAGATGTTCTTCTCAACATCGGGTTGAGCCGGCCTTCGGGTTTGATGCCTTTTTGTTTAACAGATCCTTGACGGCGAGGTCAGATATTCTTATGAACTTTGTGTTGAGCCGGCCTTCGGGTTCGAGGCCTGTTTGTTTAATAGATGCCTGACGGCGATGTCAGATGTTCCTCTCAACTTCGTGTTGTGCCAGCCTCAGGGTTCGATGCCTCTTTGTTTAACAGATGCCTGATGGCGAGGCAAGATGTGCTTCTCAACTTCCGGTTGAGCCGGCCTTATTTGTTTAACTGATGCCTGACGGTAAGGTCAAATGTTCTTCTCAACTTCGGGTTGAGCCGACCTTCGGATTTGAAGCCTGTTTCTTTAACAGATGCTTGACAGTGAAGTCAAATGTTCCTCTCAACTTCATGTTGAACCGACCTTCGGGTTCAATGCTTGTTTGTTTAATAGATGCCTGACAGCAAGGTCAGATGTTTCTCTCAACTTCGTGTTGAGCCGGCCTTCGGGTTCGATGCCTGTTTGTTTAACAGATGCCTGACAGCAAGGTCAGATGTGCTTATCAACTTCCGGTTGAGCCGGCCTTCGGGTTCGATGCTTGTTTTTTTTAACAGATGCCTGACGGTGAGGTCAAATATTCTTCTCATCTTCGGGTTGAGCCGGCCTTCGGATTTAATGCCTGTTTGTTTAATAGATGCTTGATAGTGAAGTCAAATGTTCCTCTCAACGTCATGTTGAGCCAACCTTCGGGTTCGATGCCTGTTTGTTTAACAGATGCCGGACAGCGAGGTCAGATGTTCCTCTTAACTCCATGTTGAGTCGGCCTTCGGGTTCGATGCCTGTTTGTTTAACAGATGCCTTACAGTGAGGTCAGATGTTCCTCTCGACTTTGTGTTGAGCCGGCCTTCGAGATCGATGCCTGTTTGTTTAATAGATTCCTGACAGCGAGGTCAGATGTTCTTCTAACCTTCGTGTTGAGCCGGCCTCCGGGTTCAATGCCTGTTTTTTTAACAGATGCCTGACAGCGAGGTCAGATGTTCTTCTCAACTTCAGGTTGAGCAGGTCTTCGGGTTCCACGCCTGTTTGTTTAACAAATGCCTGACGACGAAGTCAGATGTTCTTCTCAACTACAGGTTGAGCCGGCCTTTAGGTTCAATGCTTGTTTATTTAACAGATGCCTGGCACCGAGGTCAGATGTTCATCTCAACTTCGGGTTGAGCCGGCCTTCGGGTTCGATTCCTGTTTGTTTAACTGATGCCTAACAGCAAGGTCAGATGTTCTTCTCAATATCGGGTTAAGCCGGCCTTCAGGTTCGAGGCCTGTTTCTTTAACAACTCCCTGACGGCGAGGTCAGATATTCTTATGAACTTCGTGTTGAGCCGGCCTTCGGGTTCGATGCCTGTTTATTTAACAGATGCCCGACGGCGAGGTCAGATGTTCCTCTCAACTTCGTGTTGTTCCAGCCTCAAGGTTCGATTCCTGTTTGTTTAACAGATGCCTGACGGCGAGGCAAGATGTGCTTCTCAACTTCCGGTTGAGCCGACCTTATTTGTTTAACAGATGCCTTATGGTGAGGTCAAATGTTCTTCCCAACTTCGGGTTGAGCCGGCCTTCGGATTTGATGCCTATTTGTTTAACAGATGCTTAACAGTGAAGTTAAATGTTCCTCTCAACTTCATGTTGAGCCAACCTTCGGGTTTGATGCCTGTTTGATTAATAGATGCCTAACAGCGAGGTCAAATGTTCCTTTCGACTTCGTGTTGAGTCGGCCTTCGGGATTGATGCCTATTTGTTTAATAGATGTCTGACAGCAAGGTCAGATGTTCTTCTAAACTTCGTGTTGAGTCGGCCTCGAGTTTTGATGCCTGTTTGTTTAACAGATGCCTGACAGCAAGGTCAGATGTACTTCTCAACTTCGTGTTGAGCCGACCTTCGGGTTTGATACTTTTTTGTTTAACAGATAACTGACATCGAGGTCAGATGTTCTTTTGAACTTCGGGTTGAGCCGGCCTTCGGCTTGCACGCCTGTTTGTTTAACAGATGCCTGACGACGAGGTCAGATGTTCTTCTTAACTTCAGGTTGATCCTACCTTTGGGTTCAATGCTTGTTTGTTTAACAGATGCCTGGCACCGAGGTCAGATGTTCATCTCAACTTCGGGTTGAGCTGGCCTTCGGGTTCGATTCCTGTTTGTTTAACTGATGCCTAACAGCAAGGTCAGATGTTCTTCTCAATATCGGGTTAAGCCGGCCTTCAGGTTCGAGGCCTGTTTGTTTAACAACTCCCTGACGGCGAGGTCAGATATTCTTATGAACTTCGTGTTGAGCCAGCCTTCGGGTTCGATGCCTGTTTGTTTAACAGATGCCCGACGGCGAGGTCAGATGTTCCTCTCAACTTCGTGTTGTTCCAGCCTCAGGGTTCGATTCCTGTTTGTTTAACAGATGCCTGACGGCGAGGCAAGATGTGCTTCTCAACTTCCGGTTGAGCCGACCTTATTTGTTTAACAGATGCCTTATGGTGAGGTCAAATGTTCTTCTCAACTTTGGGTTGATCCGGCCTTCGGATTTGATGCCTATTTGTTTAACAGATGCTTAACAGTGAAGTTAAATGTTCCTCTCAACTTCATGTTGAGCCGACCTTCGGGTTTGATGCCTGTTTGATTAATAGATGCCTAACAGCGAGGTCAAATGTTCCTTTCGACTTCGTGTTGAGTCGGCCTTCGGGATTGATGCCTATTTGTTTAATAGATGTCTGACAGCAAGGTCAGATGTTCTTCTCAACTTCGTGTTGAGTCGGCCTCGGGTTTTGTTGCCTATTTGTTTAACAGATGCCTGACAGCAAGGTCAGATGTACTTCTCAACTTCGTGTTGAGCCGACCTTCGGGTTCGATACTTTTTTGTTTAACAGATAACTGACATCGAGGTCAGATGTTCTTTTGAACTTCGGGTTGAGCCGGCCTTCGGCTTGCACGCCTGTTTGTTTAACAGATGCCTGACGACGAGGTCAGATGTTCTTCTTAACTTCAGGTTGATCCTACCTTTGGGTTCAATGCTTGTTTGTTTAACAGATGCCTGGCACCGAGGTCAGATGTTCATCTCAACTTCGGGTTGAGCCGGCCTTCAGGTTCGATTCCTGTTTGTTTAACTGATGCCTAACAGCAAGGTCAGATGTTCTTCTCAATATCGGGTTAAGCCGGCCTTCAGGTTCGAGGCCTGTTTGTTTAACAACTCCCTGACGGCGAGGTCAGATATTCTTATGAACTTCGTGTTGAGCCGGCCTTCGGGTTCGATGCCTGTTTATTTAACAGATGCCCGACGGCGAGGTCAGATGTTCCTCTCAACTTCGTGTTGTTCCAGCCTCAGGGTTCGATTCCTGTTTGTTTAACAGATGCCTGACGGCGAGGCAAGATGTGCTTCTCAACTTCCGGTTGAGCCGACCTTATTTGTTTAACAGATGCCTTATGGTGAGGTCAAATATTCTTCTCAACTTCGGGTTGAGCCGGCCTTCGGATTTGATGCCTATTTGTTTAACAGATGCTTAACAGTGAAGTTAAATGTTCCTCTCAACTTCATGTTGAGCCGACCTTCGGGTTTGATGCCTGTTTGATTAATAGATGCCTAACAGCGAGGTCAAATGTTCCTTTCGACTTTGTGTTGAGTCGGCCTTCGGGATTGATGCCTATTTGTTTAATAGATGTCTGACAGCAAGGTCAGATGTTCTTCTCAACTTCGTGTTGAGTCGGCCTCGGGGTTTGATGCCTGTTTGTTTAACAGATGCCTGACAGCAAGGTCAGATGTACTTCTCAACTTCGTGTTGAGCCGACCTTCGGGTTCGATACTTTTTTGTTTAACAGATACCTGACATCGAGGTCAGATGTTCTTTTGAACTTCGGGTTGAGCCGGTCTTCGGCTTGCACGCCTGTTTGTTTAACAGATGCCTGACGACGAGGTCAGATGTTCTTCTTAACTTCAGGTTGATCCTACCTTTGGGTTCAATGCTTGTTTGTTTAACAGATGCCTGGCAGCGAGGTCATATGTTCATCTGAACTTCGGGTTGAGTCGGCCTTCGGGTTCGATTCCTGTTTGTTTAACTGATGCCTAACAGCAAGGTCAGATGTTCTTCTCAATATCGCGTTAAGCCGACCTTCAGGTTCGAGGCCTGTTTGTTTAACAACTCCCTGACGGCGAGGTCAGATATTCTTATGAACTTTGTGTTGAGCCGGCCTTCGGGTTCGATGCCTGTTTGTTTAACAGATGCCCGACGGCGAGGTCAGATGTTCCTCTCAACTTCGTGTTGTTCCAGCCTCAGGGTTCGATTCCTGTTTGTTTAACAGATGCCTGACGGCGAGGCAAGATGTGCTTCTCAACTTCCGGTTGAGCCGACCTTATTTGTTTAACAGATGCCTTATGGTGAGGTCAAATGTTCTTCTCAACTTCGGGTTGAGCCGGCCTTCGGATTTCATGCCTATTTGTTTAACAGATGCTTAACAGTGAAGTTAAATGTTCCTCTCAACTTCATGTTGAGCCGACCTTCGGGTTTGATGCCTGTTTGTTTAATAGATGCCTAACAGCGAGGTCAGATGTTCCTTTCGACTTCGTGTTGAGCCGGCCTTAGGGATTGATGCCTGTTTGTTTAATAGATGTCTGACAGCAAGGTCAGACGTTCTTCTCAACTTCGTGTTGAGTCGGCCTCCGGGTTCGATGCCTGTTTGTTTAACAGATGCCTGACAGCAAGGTCAGATGTGCTTCTCAACTTCGTGTTGAGCCGACCTTCGGGTTCGATACTTTTTTGTTTAACAGATAACTGACATCGAGGTCAGATGTTCTTTTGAACTTTGGGTTGAGCCGGCCTTCGGCTTGCACGCCTGTTTGTTTAACAGATGCCTGACAACGAGGTCAGATGTTCTTCTTAACTTTAGGTTGATCCTACCCTTAGGTTCAATGCTTGTTTGTTTAACAGATGCCTGGCAGCGAGGTCAGATGTTCATCTCAACTTCTGGTTGAGTCGACTTTCGGGTTCGATTCCTGTTTGTTTAACTGATGCCTAACAGCGAGGTCAGATGTTCTTCTCAACATCGGGTTGAGCCGACCTTCGGGTTTGATGCCTTTTTGTTTAACAGATCCTTGACGGCGAGGTCAGATATTCTTATGAACTTTGTGTTGAGCCGACCTTCGGGTTCGAGGCCTGTTTGTTTAATAGATGCCTGACGGCGATGTCAGATGTTCCTCTCAACTTCGTGTTGTGCCAGCCTCAGGGTTCGATGCCTCTTTGTTTAACAGATGCGTGATGGCGAGGCAAGATGTGCTTCTCAACTTCCGGTTGAACCGACCTTATTTGTTTAACTGATGCCTGACGGTAAGGTCAAATGTTCTTCTCAACTTCGGGTTGAGCCAACCTTCGGATTTGAAGCCTGTTTGTTTAACAGATGCTTGACAGTGAAGTCAAATGTTCCTCTCAACTTCATGTTGAACCGACCTTCGGGTTCGATGCTTGTTTGTTTAATAGATGCCTGACAGCAAGGTCAGATGTTTCTCTCAACTTCGTGTTGAGCCGGCCTTCGGGTTCGATGCCTGTTTGTTTAACAGATGCCTGACGGCAAGGTCAGATGTGCTTATCAACTTCCGGTTGACCCGGCCTTCGGGTTCGATGCTTGTTTTTTTTAACAGATGCCTGACGGTGAGGTCAAATATTCTTCTCATCTTCGGGTTGAGCCGGCCTTCGGATTTAATGCCTGTTTGTTTAATAGATGCTTGATAGTGAAGTCAAATGTTCCTCTCAACGTCATGTTGAGCCAACCTTCGGGTTCGATGCCTGTTTGTTTAACAGATGCCGGACAGCAAGGTCAGATATTCCTCTTAACTCCGTGTTGAGTCGGCCTTCGGGTTTGATGCCTGTTTGTTTAACAGATGCCTTATAGTGAGGTCAGATGTTCCTCTCGACTTTGTGTTGAGCCGGCCTTCGAGATCGATGCCTGTTTGTTTAATAGATTCCTGACAGCGAGGTCAGATGTTCTTCTAACCTTCGTGTTGAGCCGGCCTCCGGGTTCAATGCCTGTTTTTTTAACAGATGCCTGACAGCGAGGTCAGATGTTCTTCTCAACTTCAGGTTGAGCAGGTCTTCGGGTTCCACGCCTGTTTGTTTAACAGATGCCTGTCGACGAAGTCAGATGTTCTTCTCAACTACAGGTTGAGCCAGCCTTTAGGATCAATGCTTGTTTGTTTAACAGATGCCTGGCACCGAGGTCAGATGTTCATCTCAACTTCGGGTTGAGCCAGCCTTCGGGTTCGATTCCTGTTTGTTTAACTGATGCCTAACAGCAAGGTCAGATGTTCTTCTCAATATCGGGTTAAGCCGGCCTTCAGGTTCGAGGCCTGTTTGTTTAACAACTCCCTGACGGCGAGGTCAGATATTCTTATGAACTTCGTGTTGAGCCGGCCTTCGGGTTCGATGCCTGTTTATTTAACAGATGCCCGACGGCGAGGTCAGATGTTCCTCTCAACTTCGTGTTGTTCCAGCCTCAGGGTTCGATTCCTGTTTGTTTAACAGATGCCTGACGGCGAGGCAAGATGTGCTTCTCAACTTCCGGTTGAGCCGACCTTATTTGTTTAACAGATGCCTTATGGTGAGGTCAAATGTTCTTCTCAACTTCGGGTTGAGCCGGCCTTCGAATTTGATGCCTATTTGTTTAACAGATGCTTAACAGTGAAGTTAAATGTTCCTCTCAACTTCATGTTGAGCCGACCTTCGGGTTTGATGCCTGTTTGATTAATAGATGCCTAACAGCGAGGTCAAATGTTCCTTTCGACTTCGTGTTGAGTCGGCCTTCGGGATTGATGCCTATTTGTTTAATAGATGTCTGACAGCAAGGTCAGATGTTCTTCTCAACTTCGTGTTGAGTCGGCCTCGGGGTTTGATGCCTGTTTGTTTAACAGATGCCTGACAGCAAGGTCAGATGTACTTCTCAACTTCGTGTTGAGCCGACCTTCGGGTTTGATACTTTTTTGTTTAACAGATAACTGACATCGAGGTCAGATGTTCTTTTGAACTTCGGGTTGAGCCGGCCTTCGGCTTGCACGCCTGTTTGTTTAACCGATGCCTGACGACGAGGTCAGATGTTCTTCTTAACTTCAGGTTGATCCTACCTTTGGGTTCAATGCTTGTTTGTTTAACAGATGCCTGGCAGCGAGGTCATATGTTCATCTGAACTTCGGGTTGAGTCGGCCTTCGGGTTCGATTCCTGTTTGTTTAACTGATGCCTAACAGCAAGGTCAGATGTTCTTCTCAATATCGAGTTAAGCCGGCCTTCAGGTTCGAGGCCTGTTTGTTTAACAACTCCCTGACGGCGAGGTCAGATATTCTTATGAACTTCGTGTTGAGCCGGCCTTCGGGTTCGATGCCTGTTTGTTTAACAGATGCCCGACGGCGAGGTCAGATGTTCCTCTCAACTTCGTGTTGTTCCAGCCTCAGGGTTCGATTCCTGTTTGTTTAACAGATGCCTGACGGCGAGGCAAGATGTGCTTCTCAACTTCCGGTTGAGCCGACCTTATTTGTTTAACAGATGCCTTATGGTGAGGTCAAATGTTCTTCTCAACTTCGGGTTGAGCCGGCCTTCGGATTTGATGCCTATTTGTTTAACAGATGCTTAACAGTGAAGTTAAATGTTCCTCTCAACTTCATATTGAGCCGACCTTCGGGTTTGATGCCTGTTTGTTTTATAGATGCCTAACAGCGAGGTCAGATGTTCCTTTCGACTTCGTGTTGAGCCGGCCTTAGGGATTGATGCCTGTTTGTTTAATAGATGTCTGACAGCAAGGTCAGACGTTCTTCTCAACTTCGTGTTGAGTCGGCCTCCGGGTTTGATGCATGTTTGTTTAACAGATGCCTGACAGCAAGGTCAGATGTACTTCTCAACTTCGTGTTGAGCCGACCTTCGGGTTCGATACTTTTTTGTTTAACAGATAACTGACATCGAAGTCAGATGTTCTTTTGAACTTCGGGTTGAGCCGGCCTTCAGCTTGCACGCCTGTTTGTTTAACAGATGCCTGACGACGAGGTCAGATGTTCTTCTTAACTTCAGGTTGATCCTACCTTTAGGTTCAATGCTTGTTTGTTTAACAGATGCCTGGCAGCGAGGTCAGATGTTCATCTCAACTTCGGGTTGAGTCGGCCTTCGGGTTCGATTCCTGTTTGTTTAACTGATGCCTAACAGCGAGGACAGATGTTCTTCTCAACATCGGGTTATACCGACCTTCGGGTTTGATGCCTTTTTGTTTAACAGATCCTTGACGGCGAGGTCAGATATTCTTATGAACTTTGTGTTGAGCCGGCCTTCGGGTTCGAGGCCTCTTTGTTTAATAGATGCCTGACGGTGATGTCAGATGTTCCTCTCAACTTCGTGTTGTGCCAGCCTCAGGGTTCGATGCCTCTTTGTTTAACAGATGCCTGACGGAGAGGCAAGATGTGCTTCTCAACTTTCGGTTGAGCTGGCCTTATTTGTTTAACTGATGCCTGACGGTGAGGTCAAATGTTCTTCTCAACTTCGGGTTGAGCCGACCTTCGGATTTGAAGCCTGTTTGTTTAACAGATGCTTGACAGTGAAGTCAAATGTTCCTCTCAACCTCATGTTGAACCGACCTTCGGGTTCGATGCTTGTTTGTTTAATAGATGCCTGACAGCAAGGTCAGATGTTTCTCTCAACTTCGTGTTGAGCCGGCCTTCGGGTTCGATGCCTGTTTGTTTAACAGATGCCTGACAGCGAGGTCAGATGTTCCTTTCGACTTCCTGTTGAGCCGGCCTCCGGGATCGATGCCTGTTTGTTTAATAGATGCCTGACAGCGAGGTCAGATGTTCTTCTCAACTTCGTGTTAAGCCGGCCTCCGGGTTCGATGCCTGTTTGTTTAACATATGCCTAACAGCAAGGTCAAACGTACTTCTAAACTTCGTTTTGAGCCGACCTACGGGTTGGATGCGTTTTTATTTAACAGATAACTGACATCGAGGTCTGATGTTCTTCTCAACTTCAGGTTGAGCCGGCTTTCAGATTCCACGCATGTTTGTTTAACAGATGCCTGACGATGAGGTCAGATGTTCTTCTCAACTTCAGGTTTAGCCGACCTTCGGGTTCCACGCCTGTTTGTTTAACAGATGCCTGACAATGAGGTCAGATGTTCTTCTCAACTTCAGGTTGATCCGGCCTTTAGGTTCAATGCTTGTTTGTTTAACAGATGCCTAACAGTAAAGTCAGATGTGCTTCTCAACCTCGGGTTGAGCCAGCCATCAAATTCGATGCCTGTTTGTTTAACAGATTCCTAACAGCTAGGTCAGATGTTCTTCTCAACATCGCGTTAAGCCGGCCTTCGGGTTCGATGCCTGTTTGTTTAACAGATCCCTGACGGCGAGGTCAGATATTCTAATGATCTTCGTGTTGAGACGGCCTTCGGGTTCGATGCCTGTTTTTTTAACAGATGCCTGACGGCGAGGTCAGATGTTCCTTTCACCTTTGTGTTGTGCCAGCCTCAGGGTTTGATGCCTGTTTGTTTAACAGATGCTTGACGGCGAGGTCAGATGTGCTTCTCAACTTCCGGTTGAGCCGGCCTTATTTGTTTAACCGATGCCTGACGATGAGGTCAAATGTTCTTCTCAACTTCGGGTTGTGCCAGCCTTCGGATTTGATACCTCTCAACTTCATGTTGTTCCTCTCATATTCATGTTGAGTCGACCTTCAGGTTCGATGCGTGTTTGTTTAACAGATGCCTGATGGTGAGGTCTAATGTTCTTATCAACTTCGGGTTGAGCCGCCCTTCGGGTTCGATGCCTGTTTGTTTAATAGATGCCTCACGACGAGGTCATATGTTCCTCTCAACTTCGTGTTGACCCGCCCTTCGGGTTCGATGACTATTTGTTTAGCTAATGCCTGATGGGGAGGTCAAATGTTCCTCTCAACTTCAAGTTGAGCCGAACTTCGGGTTCGATGCCTGTTTGTTTAATAGATGTTTGACGGCGAGGTCAGTTTTTCTTCTCTACTAAGGGTTGAGACGACCTTCGGGTTTGATGCCTCTTTGTTTAACAGATGTCTGACGGTTAGGTTAGATGTTCTTATCAACTTCGGGTTGAGCCAGCCTTCGGATTTGATGCCTGTTTGTTTAATAGATGCTTGACAGTGAAGTCAAATATTCCTCTCAACTTCATGTTGAGCCGACCTTCGGGTTCGATGCCTGTTTGTTTAACAAATGCCTGACAGCGATGTCAGATGTTCCTCTCAACTTCGTGTTGAGCCAGCCTTCAGGTTCGATGCATGTTTGTTTAACAGATGCCTGACAGCGAGGTCAGATGTTCTTCTCGACTTCGTGTTGAGCTGGCCTTCAGGATCGATGCCTGTTTGTTTAATAGATGCCTGACAGCGAGGTCAGATGTTCTTCTCAACTTCGTGTTGAGCCGACCTCCGGGTTCGATACTTGTTTGTTTAACAGATACCTGACATCGAGGTCATATGTTCTTATCAACTTCGGGTTGAGCCCGCCTTCGAATTCCATGCATGTTTGTTTAACAGATGCCTGACGATGAGGTCAGATGTTCTTCTCAACTTTAGGTTGAGCCTGCCTTCGGGTTCCACGCCTGTTTGTTTAGCAGATGCCTGACGACGAGGTCAGATGTTCTTCTCAAATTCAGGTTAAGTCGGCCTTTGGGTTCAATGCTTGTTTATTTAACAGATGCCTGGCGGCAAGGTTAGATGTTCTTCTCAACTTCGGGTTAAGGCGGCCTTCGGGTTCGACTCCTGTTTGTTTAATTCATGCCTAACAGCAAGGTCAGATGTTCTTCTCAAACTCGGGTTGAGCCGGCTATCAAATTCGATGCCTGTTTGTTTAACAGATGCTGACAGCAAGGTCAGATGTTCTTCTCAACTTCGGGTTTAGCCGGCCTTCGAGTTCGATGCATGTTTATTTAACCGATCCCTGAAGGCAAGGTCAGATATTCTTATGAACTTCGTGTTGAGCCGGGCTTCGGGTTCGATGCCATTTTGTTTAACAGATGCCTGACGGCGAGGTCAAATGTTCCTCTCAACTTCGTGTTGTGCAAGCCTCAGGGTTCGATACCTGTTTGTTTAACAGATGCCTGACGGCAAGGTCAGATGTATTTCTCAACTTCGCGTTAATCCGGCTTTCGGGTTCGAAACCTGTTTGTTTAACAGTTGCATGACGGTGCGGTTTAAATGTTCTTCTCAATTTCAGGTTGAGTCGGCCTTCGGGTTCGATGCCTATTTGTTTAACAAATTCCTGACAGCGAGGTCAGATGTTCTTCTCAACTTTGGGTTGAGCCGACCTTCACGTTCGATGCCTGATAGAGAGGTCGGATGTTCTTCTCAACTTTGGATTGAGCCAGCCTCTGGGTTCGATGCCTGTTTGTTTAACAGATCCCTAATGGCGATGTCAGATGTACTTCTCAACTTTGTGTTGAGCCGGCCTCCAGGTTCGATGCCTGTTTGTTTATCAGATGCCTGACAGCAAGTTCATATGTACTTCTCAACTTCGTGTTGAGCCAGACTTCAGGTTCAATGCCTTTTTATTTAATAGATAACTGACATCGAGGTCAGATGTTCTTCTCAACTTCGGGATGAGATGGCCTTCGGGTTCCACGCCTATGTGTTTAATAGATGCCTGACGACGATGTCAGATGTTCTTCTCAACTTCAGGTTGAGCCGGCCTTCGGGTTCCATGCCTGTTTGTTAAACAGATGTCTGACGACGAGGTTAGATGTTCTTCTCAACTTCAGGTTGAGCCGGCCTTCGGGATCAATGCTTGTTTGTTTAACAGATGCCTGGCGGCAAGGTCAGATGTTCTTCTCAACTTCGGGATGAGCTGGCCTTCGGGTTCGATTCCTGTTTGTTTAACTGATGCATGACAGCAAGGTCTGATGTCCTTCTCAACCTCGGGTTGAGCCGACCATCAAATTTGATGCCTGTTTGTTTAACAGATGCCTGAGAGCGAGGTCAGATGTTCTTCTCAACTTCAGGTTGAGCCGGCCGTCGGGTTCGATGCCTAGTTTTTTAAACAGATCCTTGACGGCGAGGTCAGATATTCTTATGAACTTCGTGTTGGTCCGGCCTTCGGGTTCGATGCCTGTTTGTTTAACAGATGCCTGACGGCGAGGTCAGATGTTCCTCTCAACTTTGTGTTGTGCCAGCTTCAGGGTTCGATGCCTGTTTGATTAACAGATGCCTAACGACAAGGTCAGATGTACTTCTGAGCTTCGTGTTAAGCCGGCCTTCAGGTTTGAAGCCTGTTTGTTTAATAGATGCCTGATGACGAGGTCAGATGTTCTTCTCAACTTCGGGTTGAGCCGGCCTTCGGGTTCGATGTCTGTTTGTTTAACAGTTGCCTGACTACGAGGTCAGATGTTCTTCTCAACTTCAGGTTGAGCCGACCTTCAGGTTCGATGCCTGTTTATTTAACCGATGCCTGACGATGAGGTCAGATGTTCTTCTCAACTTCGGGTTGTGCCGACCTTCGGATTTGATACCTGTTTGTTTAACAGATGCTTGATAGTGAAGTCAGTTGTTCCTCTCAACTTCATGTTGAGCCGACCTTCGGGTTTGATGTGTGTTTGTTTAACAGATGCCTGATGGCGAGGTCTAATGTTTTTATCAACTTCGGGTTGAGCCGCCCTTCAGGTTCGATGCCTGTTTGGTTAACAGATGCCTCACGGCGAGATCATATGTTCCTCTCAACTTCGTGTTGACCCGCCCTTCGGGTTCGATGCCTGTTTGTTTAACTAATGCTTGATGGGGAGGTCAGATGTTCCTCTCAACTTCAAGTTGAGCCGACCTTCGGGTTCGATGCCTGTTTGTTTAATAGATGTTTGACAGCGATGTCAGATTTTCTTCTCTACTAAGGGTTGAGACGGCCTTCGGGTTCGATGCCTCTTTGTTTAACAGATGCCTGACGGTGAGGTCAGATGTTCTTCTCAACTTCGGGTTGAGCCAGCCTTCGGATTTGATGCCTGTTTGTTTAATAGATGCTTGACAGTGAAGTCAAATATTCCTCTCCGTGCAAACGGGCCGTCATATTTAGGCATCCACTTTCCCCGTGCATCTTTGTGAACTGGTAAAATCTTTTTGAGCACAAGTTCCCCTTCTTAGAATTCTCGGACACGAACTTTCTTGTCAAAAGCCCTCTTGATCCTTTTCTGATATAACTGACCATGACACATCGCAGACATGCACTTCTCGTCGATAAGATTCAACTGATCAAAACTTTCTCTCACCCATTCTGCTTCTTCAAGCTTGGTCTTCATTATGACTCTCAAAGAAGGTATTTCGACCTCAATAGGAAGTACCGCATCCATCCCATATACCAAAGAAAAAGGGGTTGCCCCTGTTGAAGTGCAGACGGACGTTCTGTACCCATGCAATGCAAATGGTAGCATCTCATGCCAATCTTTGTAAGTTTTCACCATCTTTTGCAAAATCTTTTTGATATTTTTATTCGCAGCTTCTACAACTCCATTCATCTTGGGACGATAAGGAGAGGAATTGTGATGTTCAATTTTGAAGTCATCGCACAAATCTTTCATGACTTTGTTGTTCAAATTGGTGCCATTGTCCGTTATGATTCGGCTCGGAATTCCGTAACGACAGATAATCTCCTTCTTGATAAAACGGGCCACCACTTGTCGAGTAACATTAGTGTAGGATGCGGCTTCAACCCAATTTATGAAATAATCAATAGCAACCAGAATAAATCGGTGTCCGTTAGAAGCTTTTGGCTCAATTGCCCCAATCATATCAATGCCCCACATAGAGAAAGGCCACAGTGATGACAATACATTTAGCAACGTCGGAGGTACATGCATCTTGTCCGCATAAATCTGGCACTTGTGACATTTCCTGGCATATTGAATACAGTCAGTTTCCAAAGTCAACCAGTAATAACCAGCCCTTAAAATCTTTTTAGACATAGCATATCCATTGGCATGAGTGCCAAATATTCCCTCATGAACATCTTGCATTAACAATTCTGCTTCTTGTCTGTCGACACATCTAAGCAGGATCATATCATGATTTCTTTTGTAAAGCACATCATTGCTGAGAAAGAACTTGGATGCTAATCGTCTCAGAGTTTTCTTGTCAAGTGACGTAGCATCTACTGGATACTCTTGTTTTAACAGATAATTCTTGATGTCGTGGAACCAGGGCATATCATTAGTTTCTTCTTCAACCATCTGACAGTAGGCGGGCTCGGTCTTGCATTCAATTCGAATGAGAGTGGCATCATTGATATCCCTGACTTTCCACATTGAGACTAACATGGCTAGGGCATCGGCGATGTGATTTTCAGACCTCGGAACATGCTTGAAGGTGATTTCATCAAAATACTCAATCATTTGAACAATGTAGGCTCTGTAAGGGATCAGATTCTCATGTCTAGTTTCCCAGTCACCAGTAACTTGATAAATAACCAAAGTGGAATCTCCACTTACTTCAAGAAGTTTGATTTTGAGGTCGATAGCTGCTTCAAGGCCGAGAATGCATGCTTCATATTCGGCGATATTGTTCGTGCAGTCAAAATCCAACCTGGCGGTGAATGGAGTGTAACCACCTTCCAGACTCATTAAAACGGCGCCTACACCATGCCCACTGTATTTGGAGGAACCATCAAACATCATTTTCCACCCAAGATCTGTCTGCGGACCCTCATCAATACCTGTCTCTTCACAATCTTTTACCAACATAATGTCCTCATATGGGAAATCAAATTTGAGAGACTCATAATCTTCCACTGGTTGATCTACAAGATATTCTGACAAAACACTACCCTTGATAGACTTCTGGGCTACATACTGGATGTCGTATTCTGATAATAACATATGCCAACGGGCGAGCCGTCCGGTCTAAGCAGGTTTCTCAAAAATATACTTTATCTGATCCATTTTTGAAATCAACAAAGTGGTATGACAAATCATGTATTTCCTCAAGCGTCTGGCAGCCCATGCTAAAGCACAACAAGTTTTCTCCAGAAGTGAATATCGGCTTTCACAATCAGTAAACTTCTTACTCAAATAATAAATAGCATGTTCTTTTCGTCCGGACTCGTCCTGCTGACCTAACACACAACCCATTGAATTCTCAAGCACTGTCAAATACATGAAGAGAGGTCTCCCCGGAACAGTAGGTATCAAGATCGGAGGTTCTTGTAGGTAACCCTTGATCTTATCAAACGCTTGCTGACAATCTGAATTCCAAACGACCGTCTGATCCTTGCGTAACAATTTGAAGATGGGCTCACAAGTAGGGGTCATATTGGAAATAAATCTGGATATGTAGTTCAGTCTTCCAAGAAAACCTCTGACTTGCTTCTCAGTTTGTGGAGTTGACATATCTTGAATGGCTCGGACTTTATCTGGATCCACCTCAATCCCTCGGTGACTGACAATGAAACTGAGTAACTTCCCAGATCTTACCCCAAAGGTGCACTTAGCTGGATTCAGTCTCAACTGATATTTTCTGAGTCTCTTAAATAACTTCAAAAGATGTTCTAAATGGTCCTCCTCACTCTGAGATTTGGCTATCATGTCATCAACGTATACCTCTATCTCCTTGTGCATCATGTCATGAAATAAAGCCACCATGGCTCTTTGATAAGTAGCACCTGCGTTCTTCAGGCCGAAAGGCATAACTCTATAACAGTAAGTCCCCCACGGAGTAATGAAAGTAGTTTTTTCCATGTCATCGGGATCCATCTTAATCTGATTGTAACCGGAGAAACCATCCATAAATGAGAAAACTACAAAACGAGCCGTATTATCCACCAACGTATCAATATGCGGCAAAGGGAAATCATCCGTCGGAATGGCCTTGTTCAGGTCTCTATAATACACACACATTCTGACTTTCCCATCCTTTTTTGGTACAGGTACAATATTGGCCACCCATTTGGGGTATTTGGACATTGCTAAGAAACTGGCGTCAATCTGCTTTTTTTACTTCATCTCGAATCTTGAGAGTCATGTCAGGTCTTGTTCTTCGGAGCTTTTGTTTAACCGGTGGGCATTCTGGTCGAAGCGGTAATTTGTGAACCATTATGTCAGTGTCTAAACCCGGCATATCTTAGTATGACCAAGCAAATACATCCACATACTCTTTCAGAAGCTTCTCTAGTTGCTGCTTGACTTCTGCCCCTAGGGCTGCCCCAATCTTGACTTCTTTCTTGTCTTCTTCGGTGCCAAGATTAATGACTTCTACCTGTTCTTTGTAGGGTTGAAGCTCTGTGTACTCATAGTGTGCCCATTTTACCAGTTCATCAGGGATTTCAAAATCTTCGTCCTCATCTTCAGCTTGGTATATTGGTGAATCAAAGTCAGGAGGGAATGCAAGGTCATAGGATTCAACGAGTATTAGGACATCACTGCACGTTGGAATGGCTTAATTTGTTAAAACACACAAAGACAAATGCAGCACACAAAAGAGAAAATTGTTTTGGTTTTTTTTAAGATTACCATTTTTCTTTTAAAATGAAAGCAAAAGCAGTAAAGGAAATTAACAAAATAATTCGTTTTTCATTGATTTTCTTGAAAGCACGGGGCCCTTACAAAACATTCCTATAGCCTTGGGCATGGCTATGGAGATTCAAAACAAAAACAAAAAAAGAAAGACAAACAAATTACTTTAACTCAGGAAAGACCATAGGAATCTCAATAGCTTCCCAGTTGCTCAAGGCAGATTCGCCATGATACACTAACTGTTCAAGGTCTTCATCTTCAAAATCTTCTTCCACAACACTAACTTGGAATCCTCCACTGATGAATACTTCTTGTATAGTTTTTGGGCGTCCTTTGTCATGTGTCGGTGCTTCATCATGAGTTTGTTTGTAACCCAACCCTTGGCGATCCATCTTTGGCTTCACTTTAATAACCTCTCCCCAACCTGCAGGAGTACCTTCTTCCAGTGTAGACTTGATGCTCTGAGCGGATGCAAAAGATGGACCACTCTTAGCCACTGTTTCCTCTAACATCACTGCGTTAGCTATCTCGAGTGCCTGAAAGGAAGTTTCTAAGGCGCCTTCATCTGCCTCAATATACTTGAATGATGACAGATTGCTCACCATTAGGTCCTCTTCATCGTGTACAATCACCAACTTGTCATTCACAACAAATTTCATTCTTTGATGTAAAGTGGAAGTCACCGCCCCAGCTAAATGAATCCACGGTCGCCCCAACAAACAACTATAAGCTAGGTTAATGTCCATGACTTGGAATGTAATATCGAACACATGAGGTCCTATCATGATTGGCAATTCTACCTCTCCAACAACTGTTCTTCTTGAACCGTCAAAAGCTTTTACAATCAATGACGTCGGTTTCATTTCTGCCCCTGCATATGCTAACTTCGCGAGCGACCTTGCGGGCAATACATTCAATGAGGATCCAGTGTCGACTAAAACTCGTGCCATTGAATCTTCTTGGCACCTGACAGATATGTGCAACGCACGGTTGTGATTATGTTCTTCTTTTGGCAACTCTGCATCACTAAAACTCAGGGTGTTACATGCAGTAATGTTGGCTATCACTGAGTCAAATTGTCAGAGAGTTATATCTTTTGTCACATGTGCCTGCTTCAATACTTTTTGCAGAGCTTCTCTGTGGGCTGAAGAGTTCATCAAGAGAGACAAGATCGATATCTTCGATGGGGTTTGGTGAAGCTTATCAATAACCCTGTAATCACTTTTTCGACTAATCCTTAAGAATTCCTCGTCGTCTCCCTCAGTACTTGGTACCTCTTTTTCTTTTGTCGCCGCAGGTGTGACCTCTTTTGGAATGGCTACTGTTATCTTTGGCTGATAGATTCGACCACTACGGGTCATTTTGCTTGTACCTGCAATGTTTGTCACGTCCACTTGGTCGTCTTTCACTGTCTCTTTCTGACTAACCCTCTCAGATCCTCGGTCTATCACAGTCATGTCATATTTCCATGGAATAGCCTTCGTGCTTTCAAAAGGAAATGGTCTTGGTTTCTGAATAATAACCGGTCGAGGTTGATTGATAGCCGATTTGCTGAAAACAGGCTTCACACTTTTGTTGGTCATTTTGAACACCGGAACTTTCTCACCTTTCTTTGGTAAATTAAAAACAGGCTCAATTATCGAAACTTCTTCTTTCCTCACCTTACTACACACTTGCAATAATCCATCATCAATCAATCTTTGTATATCTCCTCGTACCACATCACACCCTCTAGAATCAATAGAACATTCTTCACAATCATTATGGGTACCTTCTATCAATCCTACTTTCAACAGCTTCTCGTGAAGTAACTTTACCGGAGTCTTGATCTCTGACACACCTCGGACTATCTTTTCATCTGAAACTTCTTCTGCAACATTAACCCCTCCATGATTCGGCAATGGATTGCTTTTAACATTTGGGGGTACATCATCAAAAGATAAGATCTTCTTTTCTATCAACTCCCTGACAAGATGTTTTAAGTCAAGACATCCTTCTAAATCATGACCGGCAGCGCCTTCGTGAAAGGCACAATGACCATTCGGATTATAGTGAGGAGATGTAGTGTCTGGATTTAACGGTCGTGTTGTTACTAATCCTTGCTGCACCAAAGAGGGGTACAACTCTGTGTAAGTCATCGGTATCTGAGGAAGTGGCGGTTTTGTTGTTGGTCTCCGATTCTGGTAGTTTTGTCTGGGTGCCTGAGCTCTAGGCTGATGATGTTGTTGATAGGGTGGAGCGTTGGGAGCTCGTTGATACCCTTGTTGAATTGGCTGATATACAGGTGTTGGCACTGCCTGATAGCTGGGAATAGGATGATTGAAAGCCGGAGTTACAGCTGCCACATATGGTTGTTGGGTATACTGCAACGGATACATTGGTCATTGTTGCTGGGATTGCTGAACATAACTTGCTTGAGGCTGCTGAACAAAGCCTTGCTGAGGTTGTTGGACATAACTTTGCTGATACTGTTGGTAAGGCGGTCTCCAGGTGCGACTCTTTCTTCCCACGGTTACTGCATTTGTCTCCCCTTCCTTCTTTTTATGAAAATTACTGCTGAACTTCTTGACATTGTTGTTACCAGAACTGCTAGAACCACTAGCCACCTTTCCATTCTTCATTCCTAACTCCACTCTCACCCCCACTGCAACTATATCAGAAAAACTTGCGGTTACACTACTGATCATCTTCTCATAAAACTCCGGTCTTACTGTATCGACGAACCAATCTGTCAACTCTTTTTCACTCAAAGGAGGTTCCACCTGAGAGGCGGTTTCCCTCCACCTTTGTGCATATTCTTTGAAAGATTCCAAACTCTTTTGCGACATACTCAGTAATTGTCTTCTATCAGGGGCTAAATCCATGTTGTACTTGTAATGTTTTACGAAAGCATCGGCCAGGTCTTGGAAAATGTGAATACGAGACTGATCCAGACCCAAATACCATTTAGAAGGAGCTCCTTTCAAACTATCCTGGAAACAGTGAATCATCAACTTGTCATCTTCTACATGAGCGGCCATTCTTCGGTAATACATAATCAGATGCGTCCAAGGACAAGTAGCACCAGAATACTGATCAAAATTGGGAACTTTGAATTTTGGCGGAATTACCAATCCAGACACTAAGCACATATCTCTGGCATCAGTACCAAAGATGTCATTCCCTTCCATTGCTATGACTTTCCTGCCTATAGTCTCTACACTTTCTTTCAACTTATCATGTCGGCCACTCTCCTCTTCATACCCATCAAGACCTTCGTACACTTGTGGAGGATTATGAAAGGCAGGGCGCGCTTGAATCTGAACAGATGGCTGAGTGTAAGTAGGGATAACTTGAGGAACTTCTGCCCCTAGGGGAACTGCTTGTTGACTGACTACTGGTGGAGGTACAAAGCCAGGCGGTAACCCATATGGTGGGACATTTGCAACAGTGACTGCCGTTGGGATCGGCTCTACAGCTATGCCAGTGATTTCAGAAACAACAGTGGCTTGAGTGTCCATCTTTGCACGAATGACTTGTAGGGCTTCCATGATCTGCCCCATGCCTCCTCGTAGCTCTCCAAGTTCATTATCAATCCTGTCCACATCCAAATTCTGTCCTTCCATTCTTAGGCGAGCTTGGGCTCAGGTATTGTATCGGTGTTGAGGATTCAATGTGATTCTCTCTCTCTCTGGAGACAAGACAGCGAGATGAGACACAACACAAGAATATGTACATGCAATGCTTATGAAATGAAAAATGCAACAATGCAAAATTAATCATTCAAGGAATCCAAAGAAATATTTGCAAAAATTATAATAATGGGGAAATAAAGGAAACTCAAAGTCTTCATAGATTAATGATTGAGAGTTTTACAACAACAATTCTGAAACTGAAATACAAGTCTTCAATACAGATACATGATGAAATAAAACGGAAAACAAAAGGATCTTAGATCTTCTGGTTGGATGGCCCTTCGTCTTCTGGCTGATTTCTCTTTTGACGGATCAACTCTTGAAGCTCTTCCTTCTCTTGCATAACCCTGAAATACTTATCCCTCCAAGCCTTTCCTTCTTTTTCAGCTTTTGCCAAAGCAGCCTTCAATTCTTCTACGAGAATAGGTTTGGGCGAGTCAGGCTCGAAGCGAGTATAGAACATCTTCAATGCTGCTTCCCTTACCCATGATAAGTAAGATTCTGAAACAGTGGTGTCATGGTAACCTAGGGCAGTTACTCCTCTTGTGTGGACATGACGCCAAGCATACACAATCTGAGCCCTGTAAGCGGGATTCTTCCCCTCTTCAATGTAGAAGCTTCTCAAAAAGTCTGGGTCTGGTTCACTCTCCATCGGGTGCCCCAACTACCGATGAGCTAAAATAGGATTATAGCTGATGCAACCATTAACGCTGATGAGCGGTACATTCGGGAAATCCCCACAACTTTAGATCATGGCAATCCCCCCATACATAGGGTCATACCACTTAATATCTGAGTGTTTGAGTAACAACAGCTTTTAAATCCATGAGAGCCCATTTTGCTTATCCTAGAGGGCTGAAATTCTTGGCAAGTGCGAAATAAACCACTTGTGCAAGAGAACAGTGCAACATTCAATCTGACCAACTCCATAACGGTTCCTACGGTGGATGGAAAAGTACACATCAGCCAACAAAGTAGGTACAAGGTTCTTGATTAAGAAAAAGTTGATTGCATTTGCGTCCACAAAATCATTAGCAGTCGGGAACAGGAACAATCCGTAGATTAGTAAAACCATGATGGCCTCAAATGCTTCAGAATTTTTCGACTAGGCATATCTTTGAGCTTTTTCATACAGGAACATAGCCAGAAATCCATACAACCCTCCCTTAGCAATCATGTGAGATCGTACTTCGTCCACCTCCAAATACACGGCCTCTGCAACTGCTCTTTCATTAGGAGTCTCTTCTCTTCCAGAAAATGGTCTAGGAGTGACGCCTACTCCCATCAGGGCAGAATATTCTTCCAAGGTTGGCAGCAACTGATAATCTGGAAATGTGAAACAGTGATAGGTTGAATCATAGAACAGCACGAGTGCGGACAACATCTCTTCATATACTTGAACTTCTAGCAAAGACAACATATTCCCATACTTCTCTCTGAATGCCTCGGGGTCTTCTACTAAGCTTCCCAGTTTCTTCAAGTTCTCAAATTTTGGGCTTCGGAACACAATCTCTGCTTTCTTTCCAGAATCCATCTTATAATATCTACAAAATAATCTTTAATTCCTTGAATGATTAATTAATGAGAATGCAAATGCAAAGGTTTCATGGAACTCAGATTTTGTAAACATCAAAACATCATTTCATTTCATTGATTTTTAAGTCTTGAATTACAAAATAGTACATCTTACAAAAAGTCCTAAACATAGAGCTAACGATATTTTAACAAAAGTCCTCTCTTGCTTTGATCTTATTGAGTTCTTCTTCTATCCGCGTCTTCTCAAGAATGAGCTTGTCCATCATTAACTTCCATGGAGTTGACTGATGGCTGGAATAAAATAAATCTTCATGCGCCTTGCTCTTCTTACAAACAATCATTTCTTCATTCTTCAACTGAAGTTGTCTACGGAGTTCATTATTTTCTTCCACGGCCACTTGGTACTTGTATCTCCAGGCTACTTCAGTTTGTGTTGATTTTCTCAAAGCAATCTTCAACTTCTCCTCTTCAGACATAAAGATCAATGTGGGTTCCTCCTTCAAAACCATGGGTTCCTGCTGAGGATAAGGCATCTTCAGCTAAATAGCTCTCTTTCAGACCCATTGGAGATAAGGCTCGAGAGAGATGCAATTAGGTTTCCCTAAGTCTTCGTTTCCTTTCTTATGCACATGACCCCAAGCTTTTAGGATCTCTTTTCTTAATTCTAATTCTCCCTTAAAGAAAATATTCTCCACATGAGCGCTATTAGGTTTGTCTTTCAAAGGATATCCAAGCTGTCGGCGAGCGAGAACAGGGTTGTAACTGATTCCTCCATTTGTACCAAGAAGAGGTACATTACCAAAACTTCCACAACTGTCAATGATCTTTATCACATCGTAATTACGGCTGTACCAATCAATATCAGAGTGAGTAAGAGCCATAACCTTCTTAGACCACCACCCTTCCCTCCAAAAAACATGAGCCTTAGGTAAGTGAGAAATAAACCACTTGTATAATAAAGGGACACATCAGATAACCATTCCTCCTTTGTGAAAATTCCTCAGATGAACAGAATGATAGGCGTCAGCTAGTAAAGTAGGCACGGGGTTTTTCTTCAAGAAAATCTTAATGGCGTTGAGATCCACAAAATTATCAAAACTTGGGAACAAGAAGATCCCATAAATGAGAAAGGCAAAGATGGCCTCGAATGTATCCATACTCAAATGATCAGCGTAGTATTGGGCTTTACAAACCAAGAACTCTGCAGTCAAACCAAAGATTCCTCCTTTAGTAGCCATATTTTTCTGAATATCCACTAATCCCAAACGTGTAGCTTTAGCAATTTCTTCCTCCTTAGGGTCCTTTTCCATGACTGGGAAAGGAGACTTATCAAGAATGGGTAACCCAACCAAGCAAGAAGTTTCCTCAAGTGTAGGTACCAGCTGATAATCAGGAAAAGTGAAACAATGGTAGAGCGGATCATAAAACTGGAGAAGTTTGGAGAGAAGTCCCAGATCCATCTTCTTCTTTACCCTCAACAATGACAATAAGTTCCCATACCTGCTTTTGAATCCTTCTAGATCTGTTCTCAAAGTGCTCAACCTCTCTATGTCATCCAAGTTAAGACTTTTGTAAGTGTACTTCATAGTTTTCTTTTTTCCACTATCCATGATGATCCTAATGTTTACAAAAAAAAAGCCTCTAAACAAACAAGGCCGGCTCAATCTGAAGTTGAGAAGCACATCTTACCTCGCCATCAGGTATCTGTTAAACAAACAGGCATCGAATCCGAAGGCCGCCTCAACACGCAATTGAGAGGAACATATGACCTCGCCGTGAGGCATCTGTTAAACAAACAGGCATCGAACCCGAAGGGCGGCTCAACCCGAAGTTGATAAGAACATTATACCTTGCCGTCAGGCATCTGTTAAAAAAACAGGCATCGAACCCGAAGGCCGGCTCAACACGAAGTTGAGAGGAACATTTGACCTCGCCGTCAGGCATCTGTTAAAATAACAGGCATCGAATCCCGAAAGCCGGCTCAACCCGAAGTTGAGAAGAACATCTGAGCTCACCATCAGGAATCTATTAAACAAACAGGCATCAAACCCGAAGGCCGTCTCAACCCTTAGTTGAGAAGAAAATTTGAACTCGCCGTCAAACATCTGTTAAACAAACAGGTATCGAACCCGAAGGCGGCTCAAATTGAAGTTGAGAGGAACATCTGACCTCTCCATCAGGCATTAGTTAAAAAAACTGACATCGAACCCGAAGTCTGGCACAACACGAAGTTGAGAAGAACATCTGACCTCGATGTCAGGCATCTGTTAAACAAACAGGCATCGAACCCGAAGGCCAGCTCAACATGAAGTTGAGAGGAACATTTGACTTCACAGTCAAGCATATGTTAAACAAACAGGCATCATATCCGAATGCCGGCTCAACCCGAAGTTGAGAAGAACATCTGACTTCACCGTTAGGCATCTGTTAAACAAACAGGTATCGAACCCGAAGGGTGGCTCAACCCAAAGTTGATAAGAACATTAGACCTCGCCGTCAGGCATCTGTTAGACAAACAGGCATCGAACCCGAAGGCCGGCTCAACCCAAAGTTGAGAAGAACATTTGACCTTGCCGTCAGGCATCTGTTAAAATAACAGGCATCAAACCCAAAGGCCGACTCAACCCGAAGTTGAGAAGAACATCTGACCTCGCCGTCAGGCATCTGTTAAACAAACTGGCATCAAACCCGAAGGCCGTCTCAACCCTTAGTTAAGAAGAACATTTGACCTCGCTGTCAAACATCTGTTAAACAAACAGGCATCGAACCCGAAGGCCGTCTTAACACAAAGTTGAGAGGAACACCTGACCTCACCGTCAGGCATCTGTTAAACAAACAGACATCAAACCCTAAGATCTACTCAAACATGAAGTTAAGAGGAACATTTGACTTCACTGTCAAGCATCTGTTAAACAAACAGGCATCAAATCTGAATGTCGGCTCAACCCGAAGTTGAGAAGAACATATCACCTCATTGTTAGGCATCTTTTAAACAAACAGGCATCGAACCTGAATGGCGGCTCATCCCGAAGTTGATAACAAAATTAGACCTCGCCGTCAGGCTTCTTTTAAAAAATAGGCATCGAATCTGAAGGCCGGCTCAACCCGAAGTTGAGTAGAACATCTGACCTCGCCGTCAGGCATTTGTTAAATAAACAGGCATCGAACCCGAATGCCGTCTCAATCCTTAATTGAGAAGAAAATATGACCTCGCCGTCAAACATTTGTCAAACAAACAGGTATCGAACCCGAAGGCGGCTCAAATTAAAATTGGGAGGAACATTTGACCTCCCCATCAGGCATTAGTTAAACAAACAGGCATCGAACCCAAAGTCTGGCACAACACGAAGTTGAGAAGAACATCTGACCTAGCCATCAAGCATCTGTTAAAGAAATAGGCATCGAACCCGAAAGCCGGCTCAACCCAAAGTTGAGAAGAACATTTGACCTCGCCGTCAGGCATCTGTTAAAATAACAGGCATCGAACCCGAAGGCCGGCTCAACCCGAAGTTGAGAAGAACATTTGACCTCGTCGTCAGGCATCCGTTAAACAAACTGGCATCAAACCCGAAGGCCGTCTCAACCCTTAGTTGAGAAGAACATTTGACCTCAACGTCAAACATCTGTTAAACAACCAGGCATCGAACTCGAAGGCCGGCTTAACACGAAGTTGAGAGGAACATCTGACCTCGCTGTCAGGCATCAGTTAAACAAACAAGCATCGAACCCTAAGGTCGGCTCAACATGAAGTTGAGAGGAACATTTGACTTCACTGTCAAGCATCTGTTTAACAAACAAGCATCAAATCCGAATATCGGCTCAACCCGAAGTTGAGAAGAACATCTGACCTCACCGTTAGGCATCCTTTAAACAAACATGCATTGAACCCGAAGGATGGCTCAACATGAAGTTGAGAGGAATATTTGACTTACTGTCAAGCATCTGTTAAACAAACAGGCATCAAATCTGAAGGCCGAGTCAACCTGAAGTTGAGAAGAACATTTGACCTCACCGTCAGGTATCTGTTAAAGAAACAGGCATCGAACCCAAAGGGCGGCACAACCCGAAGTTGAGAAGAACATTTGACGTCGCCGCCAGGCATCTGTTAAAATAACAGGCATCAGTTAAAATAACAGGCATCGAACTCGAAGGCCGGTTCAACCCGAAGTTGAGAAGAACATCTGACCTCGTCATCAGGCATCTGTTAAACAAACATGCATCAAACCCGAAGGCCATCTCAATCCTTAGTTGAGAAGAACATTTGAGCTTGCCGTCAAACATCTGTTAAACAAACAGGCATCGAACCCGAAGGCCGGCTCAACAAGAAGTTGAGATGAACATCTGACCTCCCCGTCAGCCATCTGTTAAACAAACAGGCATCGAACCCGAAGTCTTGCACAACACCAAGTTGGGAAGAACATCTGACCTCGCCGTCAGGCATCTGTTAAACAAACAGGCATCGAACCCGAAGGCCGGCTCAACCCGAAGTTGATAAGAACATTAGACCTCGTCGTCAGGCATCTCTTAAACAAACAGGCATCGAACCCGAAGGCCGGCCCAACACGAAGTTGAGAGGAACATCTGACCTCGCTGTAAGGAATATGTTAAACAAACAGGCATCGAACCTGAATGTCACTCAACATGAAGTTGAGAGGAACATTTGACTTCATTGTCAAGCATCTGTTAAACAAACAGGCATCAAATCCGAAGACCGGCTCAACCCAAAGTTGAGAAGAACATCTGACCTCACCGTCAGGCATCGAACCCAAAGGCCGGCCCAACACGAAGTTGAGAGGAACATCTGACCTCGCCGTAAGGAATCTGTTAAACAAACAGGCATCGAACCCGAAGGGCGGCTCAACCCGAAGTTGATAAGAATATTAGACCTCTCTGCTAGGGATCTGTTAAACAAACAGGCATCAAACCCGAAGGCCGGCTCAACCCGAAGTTGAGAAGAACATTTGACCTCGCCGTCAGTCATCTGTTAAACAAACATGCATCGAACCCGAAGGTCGTCTCAATCCTTAATTGAGAAGAACATCTGACCTTGCCGTCAAACATCTGTTAAACAAACATGCATAGAACCCGAAGGCCGACTCAAGTTGAAGTTGAGAGGTACATCTGACCTCCCCATCAGGCATTAGTTAAACAAACAGGCATCGAACCCGAAGGCCGTCACAACACGGAGTTGAGAAGAACATATGACCTTACTGTCAGGCATTTATTAAACAAACAGTCATCGAATTTGATGGCCGACTCAACCCGAAGTTGAGAAGAACATCCGACCTTGTTGCCAGGCATTAGTTAAACAAACAGAAATCGAACCCGAAGGCCGGCTCAACCCGAAATTGAGAAGAACATCTGACCTAGTCGCCAGGCATTTGTTAAACAAACAGGCATTGAACCCAAATGCCGGCTCAACCCGAAGTTGAGAAGAATATCTGACCTCGCTTTCAGGCATCTGTTAAATAAATAGGCATCAAACCCGAAGGCCTTCTCAACCCTTAGTTGAGAAGAACATCTAACCTCGCCATCAAACATCTGTTAAACAATTAGGTATCAAACACGAAGGGCAGCTCACCTTGAAGTTGAGAGGAACATCTGACCTCCCCATCAGGCATTAGTTAAACAAACATTTGACCTCGCCGTCAGGCATCTGTTAAACAAACAAGCATCGAACCGGAAGTTTAGAAGAACATCTGACCTTGCTGTCAGGCTTTAGTTAAACAAACAGGAATCGAACCCGAAGACCGGCTCAACCCGAAGTTGAGAAGAGCATCTGACCTAGCCGCCAGGCATCTGTTAAACAAACAGGCATCGAACCCAAAGGCCGGCTCAACCCGAAGTTGAGAAGAACATCTGACTCGCTGTCAAGCATCTGTTAAACAAAAAGATGTGGAACCCGAAGGCCGGCTCAACCCGAAGTTGAGAAGAATATCTGACCTCGCCGTCAGGAATCTGTTAAATAAACACGCATCAAACCCGAAGGCCGTCTCAACCCTTAGTTGAGAAGAACATCTGACCTCGCTGTCAAACATCTGTTAAATAAATAGGTATCAAACCCGAAAGCTGGCTCACCTTGAAGTTTAGGGGAACATCTGACCTCTCCATCAGGCATTATTTAAACAAACAGGCATCGAACCCGAAGGCCGGCACCACACGAAGTTGAGAAGAACATCTGACCTCGCCGTCAGGCATCTGTTAAACAAACAGGTATCGAACCCGAAGGCCGGCTCAACACGAAGTTGAGAGGAACATCTGACCTTGACGTCAGGCATCTGTCAAACAAACAGGCATCGAACCCGAAAGTCGGCTCAACATGAAGTTGAGGGGAACATTTGACATCACTGTCAAGCATCTGTCAAACAAACAGGCATCAAACCCGAAGGCCGTCTCAACCCTTAGTTGAGAAGAACATCTGACCTCGCCATCAAACATCTGTTAAACAATTAGGTATCGAGCACGAAGGGCGGCTCACCTTGAAGTTGAGAGGAACATCTGACCTCCCCATTAGGCATTAGTTAAACAAACATTTGACCTCGCCGTCAGGCATCTGTTAAATAAACAGGCATCGAACCGGAAGGCCGACTCAACACGAAGTTGAGAGGAACATCTGACCTCGCCGTCAGGCATTTGTTAAACAAACAGGCATCGAATCCTAAGGTCGGCTCAACATGAAGTTGAGAGGAACATTTGACTTCACTGTCAAGCATCTATTAAACAAACAGGCATCAAATCCGAAGGCCGGCTCAACCCGAAATTGAGAAGAACATCTGACCTCAACGTCAGGCATCTGTAAAACAAACAGGCATCGAACCCGAAGGGCGGCTCAACCCGAAGTTGATAAGAACATTAGACCTCGCCGTCAGGCATCTGTTATAAAAACAGGAATCGAACCCGAAGGCCGCCTCAACCCGAAGTTCAGAAGAACATTTGACCTCGCCGTTAGGCATTTATTAAACAAACAGGAATCGAACCCGAAGGCCGTCTCAAACCTTAATTGAGAAGAACATATGACCTTGCCGTCAAACATCTGTTAAACAAACAGGCATCGAACCCGAAGGCCGGCTCAAGTTGAAGTTAAGAGGAACATCTAACCTCCCCATCAGGCATTAGTTAAACAAACAGGCATCGAACCTGAAGGCCGGCACAACACGAAGTTGAGAAGAACATCTGACCTCGCTGTCAGGCATATGTTAAACAAACAGGCATCGAATTTGATGGCCGACTCAACCCGAAGTTTAGAAAAACATCTGACCTCGCTGTCAGGCTTTACTTAAACAAACAGGAATCGAACCCGAAGACCGGCTCAACCCGAAGTTGAGAAGAACATCTGACCTAGCCGCCAGGCATCTGTTAAACAAACAAGCATCGAACCCAAAGGTCGGCTCAACCCGAAGTTGAGAAGAACATCTGACTCACTGTCAAGCATCTGTTAAACAAAAAGGTGTGGAACCCGAAGGCCGGCTCAACCCGAAGTTGAGAAGAATATCTGACCTCGCCGTCAGGAATCTGTTAAATAAACAGGCATCAAACCCGAAGGTCGTCTCAACCCTTAGTTGAGAAGAACATCTGACCTCGCTCTCAAACATCTGTTAAATAATCAAGTATCAAACCTGAAAGCTGGCTCACCTTGAAGTTGAGGGGAAAATCTGACCTCCCCATCAGGCATTAGTTAAACAAACAGGCATCGAACCTGAAAGCCGGCACAACACGAAGTTGAGAAGAACATCTGACCTCGCCGTCAGGCATCTGTTAAACAAACAGGTATCGAACCCGAAGGCCGGCTCAACACGAAGTTGAGAGGAACATCTGACCTTGCCGTCAGGCATCTGTTAAACAAACAGGCATCGAACCCGAAGGTCGGCTCAACATGAAGTTAAGGGGAACATTTGACATCACTGTCAAGCATCTGTCAAACAAACAGGCATCAAACCCGAAGGCCGTCTCAACCCTTAGTTGAGAAGAACATCTGACCTCGCCATCAAACATCTGTTAAACAATTAGGTATCGAACACGAAGGGCGGCTCACCTTGAAGTTGAGAGGAACATCTGACCTCCCCATCAGGCATTAGTTAAACAAACATTTGACCTCGCCGTCAGGCATCTGTTAAATAAACAGGCATCAAACCCGAAGGCCGTCTCAACCCTTAGATGAGAAGAACATCTGACCTTGTCGTCAAACTTCTGTTAAACAATCAGGTATCGAACCCGAAGGCCGGCTCACCTTGAAGTTGAGAGGAACATCTGACCTCCCCATCAGGCATTAGTTAAACAAACAAACATCGAACCCGAAGGCCGACACAATACGAAGTTGATAAGAACATCTGACCTCGCCGTCAGGCATCTGTTAAAAAAATAGGCATCGAACCCGAAGGCCGGCTCAACACGAAGTTGAGAGGAACATCTGATCTCGCCGTCAGGCATCTGTTAAACAAACAGGCATCGAACCCGAAGGTCGGCTCAACATGAAGTTGAGAGGAACATTTGACTTCACTGTCAAGCATCTGTTAAACAAATGGGCATCAAATCCGAAGCCGGCTCAACCCGAAGTTGAGAAGAACATCTGACCTTAACTTCAGACATCTGTTAAACAAACAGGCATCGAACTCGAAGGGCGGCTCAACCCGAATTTGATAAGAACATTAGACCTCGCCGTCAGGCATCTATTAAACAAACAGGTGTCGCTTGCGCGAAAATAAGGTGCCGGCATGACAGAAGAGTCGCCACCTTTCGTTATTTATCCCTCAGAGCGGGAAAGGAAACGATCGGAAAAACCTGACGAATAAGGGTAAGACAAGGTCGTCGCAACCATTGTCTGGGTTCGGGAGTCGGTTACGCAAGGGGAAGGTATTAGCACCCCTCACGTCCGTCGTACTCGACGGGATCCTCGCTTGTTTGTTTACTTGGACGGGTTGGTTATAATCTATCTACCTATCAAGGCTGGCTGAAAAAGAAAAGAAAAATGACTCGGCAAAGCGTCGCACTTTATGCCTACGTATCCCCGTCTGGAACGAGAAATCAGAGTCAACGTAGTTCGGCCTAACTACGGGTGAAGGTGGGGAAGGTTGCTCGCTAGGACGTCGCATCCTATGCCTACGTACTTTCATCTGGTATGAAAGATCAGAGCAAACGTAGTTCGGGAAACTACGGATTAAAATGGCTCAACTAGGAGGGAGACTATCAAGTCCTACTGTTATCATGCCATGGATTCATCCTATGGTTGAGGTTTGAGCAGGGAACTCCTAGATGTTGTCATGCATAGGTTTCAACCTAAAAGTCTATCATCAAATCCTCATCAGAGGAAATGAGAGTCCTAAGGGATCATGTCAATGGTACACAGAAACAGACAAAAACATCAGCTTTAACAGTAAAATGTATGCAATGCAAGTGAGGGAGGAAATGTGTGTGGGGCTTCAGCCTCCACAAGCTCATCTCAACCTCAAGCCAGTCATGAAATAACAGCAATCATACTGAAAATAATCAACATGCTATCAAGCAATAACAGTAAACTGCAATCACACAGATAAAGGAAATGAAGTGCCATCAGGCAAACAAAACACAAACTTGAGAAAGAATCAATCTACTCTCTAATACTGACCCTAATCACAGAATCTAAACAGATCTAAGCAAAGCTCTCAATCAAAACCCTAAACAAGAGAAATCAATCCCAGTCTTCAAGCTTCAGAACAAGCTTACCAAAGAAAGGGAGCTAAGTAAGCAGACCCATAGTGTCTTCCTCAGGAAAGCACTAGGAGGTGTATACTCAGGAGTCATATCCTACGTGGCTCAACCACTGTGATCAGTTTACGTTCCTCCTCAGGAGAAACTAAACTCACAAGCAGGCTCCAACATCACTGGATATTTAGGAAATCCTATCTGAACTAGTGGAACTAAGTGAATAGACTCATAGGACCTTCCTCAGGAAAGTACTAGGAGGCTTCCACTTAGGAGTTGTATCCCATGTGGCTCAACAACATGTGATCAGTTTACATTCCTCCTCAGGAGAAATTAAACTCACAAGTTGGCTCCGACATCATTGGATACTTAAGAAATCCTAGACAAACTAAGGGAACTAAGTGAATAGACCCATAGGACCTTCCTCAGGAAAGTACTAGGAGGCTTCCACTTAGGAATTGTATCCCATGTGGCTCAACAACATGTGATCAGTTTACATTCCTCCTCAGGAGAGATTAAACTCACAAGTTGGCTCCAACATCATTGGATACTTAAGAAAGAGGTGAGAAGGAAGGATAAAAGTCATTCATAGTGCCTTCCTCAGGAAAGTACCATGAACTTCCTTCAAACTTCAGGCTCTCAAACCTCACAGACAGGAGACAAGACCAGCTCTGGGTCTCTGAATCTTGATCTCCAATCTTCACCTCATGATGCTCTCCATCAATATCTTCAAGGCAACACAAGCCCCTTAACAAATTCCTCAGAAAGAACCCCACAGATGAACAGATAACCCACCGAACAGACCAAATCAACAGGCAACTTCAGAAAATACCTAAAAATACTAAACTAATGGGGAAAAATCTAACAAATATTCACAAGGGTCCTCAACACCTACTCTTAACATCTACAAAGGTCTCTACCTAAAAATCAAAATGAAACTCAATCAAAGAAAGGAATTCATCACCTATGCACAATTAAAACCCTAATCAGGATACCCTAAGTCTACCCTAATTAAACTAATCAAGATTAATTCTAAAAAATCTAGAAAAAATCCTATGGGGAAGTATGACTCATCATCTAATTGCATAAAAAAGAATGGGTGAAAAACCCTAAGGGAATGTCCTACAATAATTCCTACAAAATCATGACACAAGATTAAACAATTAAAAAGCTATTTAATTGGAAAAACTATTAAAAATATTAAACCTAAAAATAAAATCTCAATTTTATTTTTATAATTTTCTATACATTTTAATCTACTCATAGAAAAAAGAAGGATTAAAAAATCATTTATTATCTATTTTTAATGAATTATTCAAAAACAGAAAAATAAAAGAAAGAAAAATAAAACAATTATATTAATTAAAGGGGAGGGGGGTCAGAATAGCAACAGGCGCTAGTTAAAATGGATTGGGCCAAATAAAAGGGGGGTGGGGATAGAATTCCAAGCCCAGAACCGGTCTTTAATGAAACGACCGCGTTTCATATATTTCAAATCTCCCTCCAATTCTCAGGCGCATCCACGACCGTTGGATCTAAGGAATTAGTCAAACGCTGAGACCCATCCAAGGGCGCTCCTTCATCGTCTCCATCAAAACCCTAGGGTTTGCAGAACCCCACCTCCATGAGCCAACCTTCGAGCTCTATTATCTCCCTCTACACGCCACGGTTTGCCACGACTTAAAAATGAAAGTTGCTCTAAATCTCAAGGGGAACACAACCCTACGTACAGTTTCTTTTAAATCGCCCTAGATAGCCCTAACAGAGGGATTGAAGATCCGGGTACAACCATGGTTCAGAATTTCCAACTGATGTCAATCCTCACTAAACTCAAAACCAAAGCTACAAACTTATTCTTGATGTTATCCTGATCATTTTAACCCAATTTATGCTACCTAAAACTCTTTAAACAGCCAGTCATGGAAGATTAAAGAATCATGGTTCTGTTATGCAACCTCATGGATCGTGCCCTAGCTTTCAAGAATTAATCCTCTACCCTAACACATCAATTATACACCTAAAGAATGAACTAAAACTACATAATTTAGGGGATAGAGAGTGAAGAAAGAACCTGTCAAGAGGTTATGGTGCAGTGATGTAGAGATGGTTCCAAAGCTTGAAATGGCTTCAATGAGATCCTACAATGGTGAAGAGCCTTCTGTTTGCACTTGATGTGAAGGTGGTGGCTTGTAATGAAAGAAAACTCAAGTTGCTTCAACTTGAAGAAACTTCTCCAATGGCTATGTATCCTTCTCTCTCCTCTGACTTGGCTCAGATTTCACCAACCTCTAACACTCCTTGATGCATTCTTTTTATAACAATTGATGGATGCTTCTAGATTCATCTAGAATGATGTGGAAAGTTCATGAAAGTTCCATGATATGCCATGTTGGATTATCTCATCTCATATGCCATGCCTTGTTATTTGGCCTCAAAATGTCCTTATGTGAGATATTGAGAAGGGATGAGTGAAAAACTAGGGCATTCTTGGCTTGTGTAGGGTTTTTCAACATTGCCTTCTTATGCAAGTAAGAAATTTCCAAAGGAACTTCATTTTTAAAGCCTCAAATGAAAATTCTACTTAAACCAATCTTCTCAAAATGGTTTTTCCAATCAAAATGATATATTGGATGACCTATTTTGGATTTGTGGATCTCCCAAATCACTTTTCAATTTCAACTTTTCAAAGTTATAAGTCATTTTTAGTTCATTTTTGACCAATCATGGAATCTTGTGCTATGAGCTTTTTCAACAATTTGTGACCTTCTTTCTAGACTTAAAATCACATTTTGAGCAACTTTCATGTTTTAAGTTTTTCCATTTGAGGCTTGGAAATAGGAGTTTTAGGCATTGGCTAAAATGACCTATAACTGACAAATGACCAAAATGCCCTTGCCTTGTTCAAACCATAACTTGAGTTCCACAAATCCAATCAAGGACTTCTACCACTCAAATTAAAGCTAAGAAGATCCTCTTCAACATTCATGTTGACCAAGAAACCATAGGAATCAACCTACTAGGGCAAAAGTTGTCTGCAAGTTGGGTGACTTTCAAGGACCCAGATTCACACACCTCTGCTGACCTGTAATTTGTCAAAACCATAACTTGAGCTCTGTAACTCCTATCAAGGACTTCCACCACTCAAATTAAAGCTTAGAACAAGCTCTACAACATTCATGTTGTGGGGAAGATGAGATATCAATCACATCTAGAGCTAAAACTGTCTGGAAGATAGGGATCAAATTAGGGTTTTTCCACTGACAATCCTCAGAAACCCTAACTCAAAACTTCTCAAACTCCTCAATCATGATGAGTTGGTCTAGGAATCATCTTTATAACATCTCTATGCATCATTCCATGATCTCATGGCCCTTGGATTAAGTCTCAACCTTCTCCAAATCTTCAGCTATCCTAGGGTTGACCCAGTCAAAACCCTAATTCCACCATTCATGGTTGAATCTTCTGAATTCTTGCATAATGACCTTTCTGGGCTTCATGATGGCTATCAAGACATCTCATAGACTTTCTCAAAACATCAAGTTCTTTCTCAAAGTCTCAGAATCATCTGAGGGGCACCCACAACTTTCAAACTGTGAAGCACACAACCCTGGTTTCAACCAATTCCTCTAAGAATCTCTTGAACTGTCTGATGAAGATATCAACTTTCAAACACTCAATGGATGAATAAATGTTGGTCAAATTTTGGGGTGCAACAGCTGCCCCTATTCAAACGGCTTGAACCTGACTGGGTGAGAAGCGAACGACTCTCAACCAATCAAGGTACGAGACGGTTGAATACCGGTAAACCCGAAAATTTGCCAACTGCACAAGCACACGGTACTCTGCGGGGAACAAATCTTCGAACACTGCAACACTAGCTGCTCAACAACTAGCTGGAGAGATACTGATCTGACATCGCGCCGGAAACAAACATCATTCTGAGAGACACTCGACATCGCCGTTGTACCAACATCATCTCTGCTGGGGATCTATGGAGTCTGACATTGCCGTCAAACAAATCATAATCTGACCTCGCCGTCGGAAACAAACATTCAACCTCGCCGTCGGACAAAATATAATCTGACCTCGCCGTCGGATAATCAAAATGCCCAACCTCACTGCTGGACAACTATATCACTGAACAATTCTGACCTGGGGTTCACCCCTGGTAAATGGAACAAAAGGTACACTTGCGTACTTGAACCTACTCTGCTGGGAACGAGAGACTTAACCGAGCACACTCTGATCTGGGGTTCACCCTCAGAACCATAGCGAATATCGGAATACTGCGGCACACTGCCTGCCGTTGAACTTCAACATTAAAGATATATGAAACCCTGGCCCCTGGCCCTTTCCAGCTTCAGCTAGAAAACGATCTTCAAGTATTTCTGAATATGAATGAAACCCTGGCCCCTGGCCACTCCAGATCCGCTGGAGAATCTTCAAGTATCTTTGAAGATAGATGAAACCCTGCCCGTCGGCTATTCTAGCTTCAGCTAGAAAGAACATCCTTGGCCTTCAAGGACGTAAACTTTGCCCGTCGGCAACTCTGCAGGAGGTATCTTCGACTTCAGTCTGAAGAAATGGTCCTTGGCCTTCAAGGATACATGGATCTGCCTTCAGGCAACTCCGCCTCTGCTATAGAGTATCCGAGACGTCAGTCAGGGATATACTTCGACCTTCAGTCCGAAAAATGAATCCTAGGTCATTCATAACCTTGGGGGTAACCTTGCCCTTAGGCACCTTCGCTTCAGCTTAGGAAATCTGTGACTTCAGTCAGAGAAATGGTATCCTGAGCCATTCATGACTCTACGGGGATTCAAACACTTTGCCTTCAGGCAAAACTCCGCTTCAGCTGGAGAAACATCTTCGACTTCAATCAGAAGACGTATCATTCACTTGATCGCGCTCAATCATCACCTCAGGATAACTGACTTGGTCTTCAGACTCACACGAATCACTCTGTTGTATCTACAACCCTGGAACCTTGTCTTCAGCTACCTGTTGATTCTTCAACACGGAAATCTGGACTCACCGGAACCTTTGATTCCGCCTTCAGGCGTTTACGGAATCCATCTTCAGATTAGACATCGTTGTTGGAGCAGACATATCATGCTGCTGAGGACTTCAAGAATCAATCTTGAACAAACAGATCCGTCGGGTATCTTCAAGAATCGTCCTGAACTGATAACCTTTCTGGAACAAACATTCTGTTGGGAATTCCGGGAATCTTCCTGGGCAACTCTTGCTGGAGGCGCTATTGGGGAGCTCAAGTATCATACTAAGCAAACAAACTCGGGAAGCTGTACTGGGGTCTTAAGAATCGTCTTAAGCAAACGGCCCTGCTGAGGGATTCGAGAATCATCTTGAACCGAAGACTTCGCTGGGGATCTAAAAAAATCATCTTGAGCGAGCGACCTGCGGGGATCACACCGGGGTCTTTAGAATCATCTAAGAAAATAACCTTGCTGGGGAGAACTTCAAGAATCGTCCTGAGCAACCGGTCTTTTGGTGGTACACCTGTACAACAAGGATGATAATGACCTAGATCATGCTTATGACGTGTATGTTTCTGCACTATGCCTCACACGGTGGGAATGATATGCGTTTATGCTAGATGCTGTGCAATCATGCACAAGGCTATGCGACGTTTAAATGCTATGCAGTCATGCACAATGCTATGTAGTCATGCACAATGATGCGATCCTGTCAGCAAAATAAATGCCGAGGGGGAAATCCTCCTGTCAAGGAGGAAGAACCACTCAGGTAGAGGAATCATCCTGCTGAGGAGGTTGTGAACATGCCAATATCAATTAGGCTCTGTCTGGGGAATTGATCTTCCGCGAACTGCTGCAGGGGAACAACTTCAGCTGACTGCTGCAGGGGATGAAGCTCTACGAGAACTTGGATCCGCTGATATTAATCGCGAGAATGAATTGCGCGGCCGTCTCGGCTACTCTTCTGGGGATGACCACTCTGTGGGGAACCAACTTCAGCTGCTTAACACTCCACTGGGGAAAACCCAACCATGATCTGATCAACTTCCAAGGATTCGGATCTCTTGGACATCTGCAAACTCGGCTAAGGAAGGAGAAATCATTCTGCTTTGCTGGAGAGAGTGCGACTCTGGGGAAAATACAGCATCGGCTGTTCTACGCTCTGCTGGGGAACATCGATCATGATCTGACCGACTTCCAAGGATTCTGCTTTTCTGCGGACTCAGCCGGGGAGAGAAATCATTCTACTTCACTGGAGAGTACGACTCTGATGGGGAAATTCGATTCCACTGGGGAAGAAAGGAATCATCCGACTTCGGGGGAGAGTACAACTCTGCAGGGGCATACAACATCAGTTGTTCCAACACTCTACTGGGGAAGATGGAATCATCGAACTTCAGGAGAGAGCCTGACTCTGGTGAGGGAATCTCAACTCCGCTGGAGACTTCAGTCTGGCACCATCAGTTACTGCATACTTCGGTATACGACTAGCTTCCTGCGAAACCTGCACTTGTGACCCGGTGCGGGGGAGACACCTGCTTCAGCGACTTTACTGGGGAAAACACGAGCTTCGGTACCCGAACACTTCTCTGAAATCTGCACTTGTGACCCGGTGCTGGGGATGGAGAAATCATTCTTCGGTGCTTAACTCAGTTGATGAGGTGACATTCCTTCAGGATGTGTCTGCTTGGGGAAGAGAATCATCTCTGCCTGGTGGACATATCAATGCTCACTGCTCTGCGTTCAGATTCTGCGAAGGAGAGACTACTGAACTTTGCTGGAGAGGGAGGACTCATCCTGCTTCGGGGATACGCACGGCACATCTTCTGGCGAGGTGTCACACCTGCAACAAACAAACAGACAAGATACCCTCCTCAAAGGGGCCTATCAGGGTTATCATCTCGTGACATTGTTCAGTTAGTTAATTGTTTCAACAATCAATGGGCTTAGGCCCGCAAGTTTATGTATGCGCATTTTTATCAAAAACACATCGGCGTTATCATTCGCAAACAAAACAGATAAATGCTAAACAGACAAGTAGAATTGCTGAATAATGTGCATTTTATTGATAATGAACCCCTGAATGGGCAAAGATGTTTTACAACAGAGGCAAGCTCCTGGAATGAGGAAGCCGCGCAAAAGGAAAACATAAATATACATCAGTATATACAAATGTCGGCAATCGAGGCGTAGACGAACACCATGAGTTGATCCCTCTAAGACCCACTCGACTTCGATACTTCTCCGATGCTTCAGCTTTGGAAGAGATTGATTCAGATGAACGGCCCTCAGGTCTTCCGAACCACTAAACAATGAAAGTCCATACGCGGAACGCAGTCATTTGCTTATTTAAATCCCTAACTTTTGCGTGAACCGCCCTTTCGGGTTTTCAGTTCACCGGGATACCCTTTTTTGCCGAAGCCGCCCAGTGTAGGTTTTCGACTTCGCGGGTGTACATTTTTTCAATATATCCCTAATTTTTGCCCGAACCTTTTATTCTGTTTTTGGTTCGCCGGGATGCCCCTTTTTTGCCTGGACTCTCTTTTTTTTGTCCAGCGGGTCGCTTTCAAGCAAAGTATTTTTTAACTGCGTCCGCGTTCACCGGGGATGCAAAACCTTCACCATCCATCGTGGACAACAACAAAGCTCCTCCCGAGAAGACCTTGCTGACGACATACGGCCCTTCGTAATTCGGAGTCCACTTGCCCCGGTGATCGGAGTGTGGTGGAAGAATCTTCTTCAGGACGAGGTCACCCGTCTGAAAGCTTCGAGGACGCACCTTCTTATCATAAGCTTTCTTCATTCGGCTTTGGTACAGGCGACCAAATGCAATCGATGCTAACCTCTTCTCGTCCATCAGGCTGAGCTGGTTCAGGCGATTCGTCACCCATTCTGCCTCATCAAGCTTCACATCAACCAAAACTCGCAAAGAGGGAATCTCCACTTCTAGCGGTAGGACAGCTTCCATACCGTACACCAAGGAGAAAGGAGTTGCCCCGGTCGACGTACGCACCGTCGTACGATAACCGTGCAAGGCAAACGGCAGCATCTCGTGCCAATCTTTATACGTCACAACCATCTTCTGAACAATCTTCTTGATGTTCTTGTTGGCCGCTTCAACAGCGCCATTCATCTTCGGCCGATAAGGAGATGAGTTGTGGTGTTCAATCTTGAAGCTCTGGCACAGCTCCTTCATCATCTTGTTATTCAAATTCGAACCATTATCAGTAATGATCCGCTCGGGAATTCCATAGCGACAGATGATGTCCCTCTTTATGAATTTAGCAACCACCTGCTTGGTCACATTAGCGTACAAGGCTGCCTCCACCCACTTGGTGAAGTAGTCGATAGCTACCAGAATAAAACGATGACCATTGGATGCGGTGGGCTCGATCTTGCCTATCATGTCGATGCCCCACATGGAGAACGGCCAAGGGGAGGACATGACATTCAATGGGCACGGCGGCACATGAGCTTTGTCAGCATAAATCTGGCATTTATGACATTTCTTCGCGAATCTGAAGCAATCCGACTCCATAGTCAACCAGTAATATCCTGCTCTCAGGATCTTCCTCGTCATGGCATGCCCGCCGGCGTGCGTACCAAATGTGCCTTCATGGACTTCCTCCATGAGCATACTCGCTTCTTTCTCATCTACACATCTGAGTAGCACGAGATCGTGGTTTCTCTTGTACAGCACTCCATCAGGGTTGAGGTAAAAGTTTCCAGATAGCCTCCTCAGAGTCTTCTTATCCTGGGTAGACGCACCCGCAGGATACTCCTTAGTCATAAGGAAGGTCTGGATATCGTGGAACCATGGCTTGCCGTCAGTGGCATCCTCGATTGCGAACACATATGCTGGTCTGTCAAGACGCGACAGGACAATGCTTGGAGCCTCATTCCAAAGATTGACCTTATACATTGAAGCCAACGTGGCTAAAGCATCAGCCATTTGATTTTCAGCCCGGGGTACATGATGAAGTTCTACTCGGTCGAAGAACGGAAGCAGCCTCCTGGCGTAATTCATGTACGACACTAGATTCGGTTGACGAGTTTCCCACTCCCCTTTAATCTGATTGATTACAAGCGCTGAGTCACCATATATGTCTAGATTCTTGATTCTCAAATCAATTGCCTCTTCTAGACCCATAATACACGCTTCATACTCGGCCTCGTTGTTGGTAACTGGAAACGTCAGTCTCGCAGTAAACGGGATGTGGGATCCGTGAGGAGTCGTGATGATAGCCCCGATACCACTTCCATAGGAATTAACCGCTCCGTCGAATATCAACTTCCACTGAGACTTCCTATCCGGCCCCTCGTCGGGCAATGGCTCCTCGCAATCCTTCGCTTTGAGAAACATAATGTCCTCGTCAGGGAACTCGAACTTCATCGGCTGATAGTCTTCGATTGGCTGCTCGGCAAGGTAATCAGACAATACGCTTCCCTTGATGGCTTTCTGAGAGACGTACTGAATATCATATTCTGTTAACACCATCTGCCATCTGGCAATCCTGCCCGAAAGAGCCTGCTTCTCGAAGACGTACTTGATCGGATCCATCTTCGAAATCAGCATAGTGGTGTGATTGAGCATATACTGTCGTAGACGTTTGGCAGCCCAAGCTAATGCGCAACACGTCTTCTCCAGCATCGAGTATCGAGATTCACACTCAGTGAACTTTTTACTCAAATAATAAATGGCATGCTCTTTCCTGCCTGTCTCGTCGTGCTGACCGAGAACACACCCCATACTATTCTCCAGAACTGTCAAGTACATGATTAATGGCCGTCCAGCCACTGGGGGTATCAAGATTGGAGGTTCTTGAAGATACTGCTTTATCTTATCGAATGCCTTCTGGCAATCTTCATTCCAAGTAATCGCCTGATTTTTCTTTAACAATTTGAACATCGGTTCACAAGTGGCCGTGAGCTGGGAGATAAACCTCGCAATGTAGTTTATTCGGCCCAAGAACCCACGAACTTCTTTTTCTGTTTTCGGCGCTGGCATCTCTTGGATAGCTTTTATCTTCGCAGGATCAACTTCAATACCTCGTTCACTAACGATGAACCCCAGCAACTTTCCGGACCGCACTCCGAACGTGCACTTGTTAGGATTCAGCCTCAGCTTGAACTTCCTAAGCCTTTCAAACAGCTTCAGCAAATTGACCAGATGCTCCTCCTCCGTTTGGAACTTTGCAATCATGTCATCAACATAGACTTCAATCTCGTGATGAATCATATCATGAAACAAAGTTACCATTGCTCGCTGGTAAGTGGCCCCTGCGTTCTTCAGACCGAAGGGCATTACCTTGTAGCAAAACGTGCCCCAGGGGGTAATAAACGTTGTTTTCTCCATTTCCTCCGGCGCCATCTTAATCTGATTGTAACCGGAGAAGCCATCCATGAACGAAAACACGGAAAACTGGGCTGTATTGTCGACCAACACATCGATATGAGGCAACGGGAAATCATCCTTAGGGCTCGCCCTATTCAAATCCCGATAATCGACGCACATGCGTACCTTACCGTCCTTCTTCGGTACAGGCACTATGTTGGCGACCCACGGAGGGTAGGTGGTAACGGCTAGAAATCCTGCGTCCAACTGCTTCTGGACTTCTTCTTTGATTTTTACAGCCATGTCTGGTCTCGTCCTCCTGAGCTTCTGCTTGACTGGAGGACAATCCTCTCGCAACGGCAAGCGATGAACCACGATATCTGTGTCAAGTCCGGGCATATCCTCATATGACCAAGCAAAGACGTCACTATACTCTCGAAGCATCTCGACCATCCTATGCTTGACATCCTTCTGCAGCGCAGCCCCAACTCTGACATTCCTGATAAGCTCCTCAGAACCCAGATTTATGACCTCAATCTCCTCTTCATGAGGCAGAATAATCTTCTCCTCTTGTCTCAACAAGCGGGCCAACTCTTCTGGAAGGTCTTCGTCTTCATCAATCTCATCTTCGGCTTGATAGATCGGGCAATCAAAGTCGTAGTGAGCCGTAGAGGGTCCAGAGTCGATGTCGTCTGTTACGTGGATCCTGCAATAACAAGGGTTAAGTTTAAAGCAGGAATATGCAGGTTAGCACGAGCCTCGTCGCCATTTTGCTGTTTTTCAAAACAAGCATAAAATATGAATAACAGAGAACACAATATTTGATTACGAAGAAAACGCCTTTTCATTTATTGACAAAATGTATACACATAATCCAACAAGGCCCTGACAGTAAAACCACTATGCCCCGGGCAGGACATAGGGTTGTACAAAGATTGTAAGAAGCAAATCATTACTCTTCACTCGTCAGTTCGATAATCTCCTTGATGGTCCAGTTGTGAAGGCGCTCGCCTGGCTTGCTCGGTTGAATCCAGGCATCTAGATCACAGTCACTGTCTCCGCTGTCCTCCGACGCTGCGTTGACACTTTCGAATATTACTCCTCCCTTGGTGAATAGGATCGGCCCCTTCCCACGAGATGAGCTACCAGAAGAAGTTGAAGCTTCAGCTTCAGGAGAATATCCCAATCCAAACTTATCCTGTTTGAATGGTATATCCAAGACATGCCCCCAGCCTGGGGTAGAACCAGCTTCGACAACGGCTCTAGCTTCCTTAAACGAAGAGAGGTTCACCTCTTGCTTCTCTGCAACAACGGGAGCTACCTCCTTCACCTTGACGGTCTCAAACGCCTGGCAAAGAGTCTCATGGATCTCGCCATCCATTTCGACATACTTGAAGGACGACAGGTGGCTTACCATGATGTCCTCCTCTCCACAAACTGTCACTATGCTGCCCCCAACAGCATATTTAAGCTTCTGATGCAACGTAGACGTTACGGCACCAGCAGAATGAATCCACGGCCGACCCAAGAGGCAACTATAGGCGGGCATGATATCCATAATATAGAACACTGCATTAAACGTCTCTGGACCAACCTGAATTGGCAGGGTCAATTCTCCAAAGACGTGGCGCTTGGTTCCGTCAAAAGCCTTTACGACCAGATCACTGGGCGTGCACAGCAGTCCCCGGGTATCCAACTTCATCAGTGCTTTCTTCGGAAGCACGTTCAGCGAGGAGCCCGTATCTACTAGGACATGTGACATAATCGTGCCTCTGCACTCTATCGAGACGTGCAAGGCATTGTTGTGATCTCTTCCCTTGGGCGTCAGCTCCAAATCTGTAAAACCCAGCCCATTACCAGCGTTGACATGAGCTACTACTTCCTCAAGTTGGTTAACTGATATCTCCTGCGGCACGTAAGCAGCATTCAATACTTTCAGCAACGCGTTGCGGTGTGCTTCAGAACACAGCAACAGGTTAAGAATCGAGATCTTCGACGGAGTTTGGTGAAGGTGATCTACAATCTTGTAGTCACTTTTCCTGATCAGCCGCATGAACTCTTCTGCATCTTTAACCAACAAATCTTTCTCTGCCCTTGCCGGAACCTCCTCAACAGCTTTACCTTTGCCTTTGTCCACAGCGTCAGCCCGGACTACCTTCTCTGCCGCACCCTCTGCCGGCGCGAACACTCTGCCACTTCTGGTGATACCACTGGCCTCAGCAAGATTCTGCGCAGTCGATCTGGGCGGCTCAATCTCTACCTTCTGGCCATTACAATACACTTCAGCGCCGTAATGCCATGGCACGGCATTGGTACTCTCGAACGGGATTGGTCCAGCTCTGGTGATGGTGATAGTAGGCGGACGAGGTGCAGAAATGGTGATAGGGTGGCGAGGAATGGTGATGGTAGCAACTTCGTCCGCCTGCTTCAGCACGACTTCCCCTGACGCCTTCTCAATGCTTCGACTGAACTGCAGAATGCCCTCGGTCATCAGACTCTGGATACCTTCACTCAACTGCTCACACCCGTCAGGAAGTGCAGCACATGCCATACAAAACTCCCCACACCCGGGAAAGAAGCCTTTCTTTAGCAGCTTAGCTTTAACAAAACTCAGTGGCGTTTTCAAATCTCTGACATCAGTCAGCAAGTCTGAATTCTCTTCAGAGATGATAGCATTCACTCCGCCCCCCCTGTGGTGAGGCATCGGATTCTTGGTGACGTTGGGCACGTTGTCAGAAAAATTTATTATCTTGGCGTCAATCATGTCCTGGACTTTGTGCTTAAAAGCTTTGCAATTCTCAACTGTATGGCCAGGTGCCCCAGAATGAAATTCACAAGTAGCATTAGCATCGTACCCGGGTGGTGGTGCCCCTGTCAAGGGAGCTAGCGTCCTTTTCTGAACCAGTTGGAGCTGAAGCAACGTCTGCAGAAGCTGTGCATATGACATGGGAGGAGTTTCCAAATGACGGTTTGCTAGGGGACCCCGATGCTGATATTTCTTATATCCCGGGTTATTCTGTTGCTGAGGCTGCTGCTGCGGCTGCGGGGGAGCAACTGGGATGTTTATGCTAGCGATCTGAGACTGAGGGCCCTTGCCCTTTCTCCTAGCATTAGAGACAGCACTGGCATCGCCCTCCCGACGCTTGCCAGTATAAGGTTTCTTGCTGGCTCCTCCAGATGAGGATGATTCGCCTTGAATCTTGCCGATCTTTATACCATTTTCAACATGCTCGCCCAAAGTAATGAGGGCTGAGAATGTCCCGGACATGCCACTAACCAACTTCTCATAATAGACTCCGGGAAGAGTAGCCACGAACATCTGTACCAACTCACGCTCAACCATCGGCGGTTGAACCCGAGCAGCCAATTCACGCCACCGCTGGGCGTACTCCTTGAAGCTTTCATTGCTCCGCTGCGAGAGATTCTGAAGCTGAACCCGGTTGGGAGCCAAGTCGCTATTATACTGATAGTGGAGAACAAACGCTTCAGCGAGATCTTTCCACGTACGCACAGCAGCGGGTTCCAAACCCATATACCATTCAAGCGATGGGCCAGAAAGACTATCCTGAAAGAAGTGCATCAGCAACTTCTCATCATCAGAGTAAGCGGACATCTTCCTGTAATACGATCGGAGATGAACACGGGGACAAGTAGTGCCTCTATACTTCTCAAAGATAGGCACCTTAAACTTGTGAGGTACTTTAAAGTCAGCAATCAGCCCAAGTTTGGACATGTCAACGCCCAATGTGTTCTGATTTTCTATATCTCTCATTTTATCTTCCAGTGCCTTGAACCTGAGTCTAGCTTCAGCAGTTAACTCAGCCTCTACACCCCTCTGAGAGAAAATGTCGTCCTGATGGTCCTCCAGCCACGGTTGAGGCACCACCATATTTCCTGCACCAACATTGCCGTTGACCGGCCCCACGGTAACATTGGCTCCCAAACCACCATTGACGGCGCCCGCCGCATTAAGTCCGAGATTAGTCATAAGATTGCCGTTAGCACTACCGTTGCCCCCGGCAGCAGGAACAACGTTCTGAGGAGTATCACCTTGAGGAGGAGGAGTGGGTACGGCCCCGCCGTGAAGAATTCCATTGCTGTCAACCCTGGAGATGAGAGGTTGAACCAGAGTACGCAGCTGATCTTGCCCGTTTGCAACTACTTGCATCAACTCCATAAAACGATCCATCCTTTCACGAAGCTCCTGAACATCTGATTGAACCTGTTCCATGATTCTTGTTTGGTTGGCGCGAGTTGAGTAGCGGTGGATGAATCTTTGATCAATCCTGGAGATTGAAAGCAGCTCGGAACCTGAGTACCTGAAAAACCTGTCAAGATCAAAGGTTAGGAAAAGGTAACAGAATGTATGTCATGCAAGAATGCTTCATGCAAATGCATGCGTGAGTCTGTGTGCTAGAGAGATTTTCCCCGATCCTGGCGCCTGCTGGCGATAATAAGGAGAGAAATCCGGGCCCAATCATGGAAATAGTAACCTGTCACAGACACACGCTAATGGAATGATTATGCAAGCTAATGCAAAATGCAGGCACGCAACAATATATCCAGGTGGCTGCTGTGGAGATTCGATGTCAACAGTCGCTGCTGAGAAGGAAACCCCAGTGTAAACCACTGATCTGATCTGCTGTGAATAACCATCTGGTAGGATCGAGATCAAAATTCCGCTCTGACAGGAACGAAAGCCGGATAATAAAGACCCCGGATGCAAGATCAAGGAATATCTGTTGATGAAGTCTTCAGACCCCAAATCACAAATCTGCCCTTTCAAGAACAAATACACAGCTGATGATGAGATCTTCACACCCTACTCGAAATCTGCCCTATCAAGAACAAAATAACAACTGCTGACGAGATCCTCAGACCCCACTCAAAATCTGCTCCATCCAGAACAAACCTCTGATAACAATACTCTGATCGGAACCTGCTCTATCAAGAACAAACAAACACCTGATGATAAGATCCTCTGATCAAACCCTTGCTCTATCAAGAACATATCTGCAACTGAGAACCCAACATACTGATTCACTGTCAAGAAAACCAGGTGGTCTGGAGGTCAAAGTTTCCTGCAATACCCCAACCCACTCACAGGTATGATGGACCTAATCCACGGACAAAGGGTACGGCATCCTATGCGGTCGTCAGCGTCACAGACATTCATGAGTGACAATACGATTCCCAGAAGGAGTGGCATCGTCAAGTCATGAAGAGGCCTCTCTTAGCTGACTTCCAAATGATCGGTCCCCAGAGTCGACAATCCTCACGTCTGGACTCCCCTCAGATCCTCAGGACCGGAAAGGAGCACCTCTGCAAGAATCTCGTCTGAGCGCAGATTTTCGTAGGGAACTGTGCCTGTTCAACAGACAGGTTCGTCTACTACTTCTCCACAACTATATCTAGGTGTGTACTCAAAGCCCAGGTCCGGCTTTTCACTCACAGTAACATCCCTCTCCCACAGCAGCACAGATAATCATATCAAACTGGAAATAAAATGCGGGAAATAAAAATGCGATAAATAAACGCAACCCAACAAGCAAACACACAAACGATAGGATTGACTCGCGTAGGGGATGGGAAACGGTCCCAGCATAAGGGATGGGAAAGGTCCCTAGATGCTATGAAAGTCCCCAGCAGAGTCGCCAGCTGTCGCTTGCGCGAAAATAAGGTGCCGGCATGACAGAAGAGTCGCCACCTTTCGTTATTTATCCCTCAAAGCGGGAAAGGAAACGATCGGAAAAACCTGACGAATAAGGGTAAGACAAGGTCGTCGCAACCATTGTCTGGGTTCGGGAGTCGGTTACGCAAGGGGAAGGTATTAGCACCCCTCACGTCCGTCGTACTCGACGGGATCCTCGCTTGTTTGTTTACTTGGACGGGTTGGTTATAATCTATCTACCTATCAAGGCTGGCTGAAAAAGAAAAGAAAAATGACTCGGCAAAGCGTCGCACTTTATGCCTACGTATCCCCGTCTGGAACGAGAAATCAGAGTCAACGTAGTTCGGCCTAACTACGGGTGAAGGTGGGGAAGGTTGCTCGCTAGGACGTCGCATCCTATGCCTACGTACTTTCATCTGGTATGAAAGATCAGAGCAAACGTAGTTCGGGAAACTACGGATTAAAATGGCTCAACTAGGAGGGAGACTATCAAGTCCTACTGTTATCATGCCATGGATTCATCCTATGGTTGAGGTTTGAGCAGGGAACTCCTAGATGTTGTCATGCATAGGTTTCAACCTAAAAGTCTATCATCAAATCCTCATCAGAGGAAATGAGAGTCCTAAGGGATCATGTCAATGGTACACAGAAACAGACAAAAACATCAGCTTTAACAGTAAAATGTATGCAATGCAAGTGAGGGAGGAAATGTGTGTGGGGCTTCAGCCTCCACAAGCTCATCTCAACCTCAAGCCAGTCATGAAATAACAGCAATCATACTGAAAATAATCAACATGCTATCAAGCAATAACAGTAAACTGCAATCACACAGATAAAGGAAATGAAGTGCCATCAGGCAAACAAAACACAAACTTGAGAAAGAATCAATCTACTCTCTAATACTGACCCTAATCACAGAATCTAAACAGATCTAAGCAAAGCTCTCAATCAAAACCCTAAACAAGAGAAATCAATCCCAGTCTTCAAGCTTCAGAACAAGCTTACCAAAGAAAGGGAGCTAAGTAAGCAGACCCATAGTGTCTTCCTCAGGAAAGCACTAGGAGGTGTATACTCAGGAGTCATATCCTACGTGGCTCAACCACTGTGATCAGTTTACGTTCCTCCTCAGGAGAAACTAAACTCACAAGCAGGCTCCAACATCACTGGATATTTAGGAAATCCTATCTGAACTAGTGGAACTAAGTGAATAGACTCATAGGACCTTCCTCAGGAAAGTACTAGGAGGCTTCCACTTAGGAGTTGTATCCCATGTGGCTCAACAACATGTGATCAGTTTACATTCCTCCTCAGGAGAAATTAAACTCACAAGTTGGCTCCGACATCATTGGATACTTAAGAAATCCTAGACAAACTAAGGGAACTAAGTGAATAGACCCATAGGACCTTCCTCAGGAAAGTACTAGGAGGCTTCCACTTAGGAATTGTATCCCATGTGGCTCAACAACATGTGATCAGTTTACATTCCTCCTCAGGAGAGATTAAACTCACAAGTTGGCTCCAACATCATTGGATACTTAAGAAAGAGGTGAGAAGGAAGGATAAAAGTCATTCATAGTGCCTTCCTCAGGAAAGTACCATGAACTTCCTTCAAACTTCAGGCTCTCAAACCTCACAGACAGGAGACAAGACCAGCTCTGGGTCTCTGAATCTTGATCTCCAATCTTCACCTCATGATGCTCTCCATCAATATCTTCAAGGCAACACAAGCCCCTTAACAAATTCCTCAGAAAGAACCCCACAGATGAACAGATAACCCACCGAACAGACCAAATCAACAGGCAACTTCAGAAAATACCTAAAAATACTAAACTAATGGGGAAAAATCTAACAAATATTCACAAGGGTCCTCAACACCTACTCTTAACATCTACAAAGGTCTCTACCTAAAAATCAAAATGAAACTCAATCAAAGAAAGGAATTCATCACCTATGCACAATTAAAACCCTAATCAGGATACCCTAAGTCTACCCTAATTAAACTAATCAAGATTAATTCTAAAAAATCTAGAAAAAATCCTATGGGGAAGTATGACTCATCATCTAATTGCATAAAAAAGAATGGGTGAAAAACCCTAAGGGAATGTCCTACAATAATTCCTACAAAATCATGACACAAGATTAAACAATTAAAAAGCTATTTAATTGGAAAAACTATTAAAAATATTAAACCTAAAAATAAAATCTCAATTTTATTTTTATAATTTTCTATACATTTTAATCTACTCATAGAAAAAAGAAGGATTAAAAAATCATTTATTATCTATTTTTAATGAATTATTCAAAAACAGAAAAATAAAAGAAAGAAAAATAAAACAATTATATTAATTAAAGGGGAGGGGGGTCAGAATAGCAACAGGCGCTAGTTAAAATGGATTGGGCCAAATAAAAGGGGGGTGGGGATAGAATTCCAAGCCCAGAACCGGTCTTTAATGAAACGACCGCGTTTCATATATTTCAAATCTCCCTCCAATTCTCAGGCGCATCCACGACCGTTGGATCTAAGGAATTAGTCAAACGCTGAGACCCATCCAAGGGCGCTCCTTCATCGTCTCCATCAAAACCCTAGGGTTTGCAGAACCCCACCTCCATGAGCCAACCTTCGAGCTCTATTATCTCCCTCTACACGCCACGGTTTGCCACGACTTAAAAATGAAAGTTGCTCTAAATCTCAAGGGGAACACAACCCTACGTACAGTTTCTTTTAAATCGCCCTAGATAGCCCTAACAGAGGGATTGAAGATCCGGGTACAACCATGGTTCAGAATTTCCAACTGATGTCAATCCTCACTAAACTCAAAACCAAAGCTACAAACTTATTCTTGATGTTATCCTGATCATTTTAACCCAATTTATGCTACCTAAAACTCTTTAAACAGCCAGTCATGGAAGATTAAAGAATCATGGTTCTGTTATGCAACCTCATGGATCGTGCCCTAGCTTTCAAGAATTAATCCTCTACCCTAACACATCAATTATACACCTAAAGAATGAACTAAAACTACATAATTTAGGGGATAGAGAGTGAAGAAAGAACCTGTCAAGAGGTTATGGTGCAGTGATGTAGAGATGGTTCCAAAGCTTGAAATGGCTTCAATGAGATCCTACAATGGTGAAGAGCCTTCTGTTTGCACTTGATGTGAAGGTGGTGGCTTGTAATGAAAGAAAACTCAAGTTGCTTCAACTTGAAGAAACTTCTCCAATGGCTATGTATCCTTCTCTCTCCTCTGACTTGGCTCAGATTTCACCAACCTCTAACACTCCTTGATGCATTCTTTTTATAACAATTGATGGATGCTTCTAGATTCATCTAGAATGATGTGGAAAGTTCATGAAAGTTCCATGATATGCCATGTTGGATTATCTCATCTCATATGCCATGCCTTGTTATTTGGCCTCAAAATGTCCTTATGTGAGATATTGAGAAGGGATGAGTGAAAAACTAGGGCATTCTTGGCTTGTGTAGGGTTTTTCAACATTGCCTTCTTATGCAAGTAAGAAATTTCCAAAGGAACTTCATTTTTAAAGCCTCAAATGAAAATTCTACTTAAACCAATCTTCTCAAAATGGTTTTTCCAATCAAAATGATATATTGGATGACCTATTTTGGATTTGTGGATCTCCCAAATCACTTTTCAATTTCAACTTTTCAAAGTTATAAGTCATTTTTAGTTCATTTTTGACCAATCATGGAATCTTGTGCTATGAGCTTTTTCAACAATTTGTGACCTTCTTTCTAGACTTAAAATCACATTTTGAGCAACTTTCATGTTTTAAGTTTTTCCATTTGAGGCTTGGAAATAGGAGTTTTAGGCATTGGCTAAAATGACCTATAACTGACAAATGACCAAAATGCCCTTGCCTTGTTCAAACCATAACTTGAGTTCCACAAATCCAATCAAGGACTTCTACCACTCAAATTAAAGCTAAGAAGATCCTCTTCAACATTCATGTTGACCAAGAAACCATAGGAATCAACCTACTAGGGCAAAAGTTGTCTGCAAGTTGGGTGACTTTCAAGGACCCAGATTCACACACCTCTGCTGACCTGTAATTTGTCAAAACCATAACTTGAGCTCTGTAACTCCTATCAAGGACTTCCACCACTCAAATTAAAGCTTAGAACAAGATCTACAACATTCATGTTGTGGGGAATATGAGATATCAATCACATCTAGAGCTAAAACTGTCTGGAAGATAGGGATCAAATTAGGGTTTTTCCACTGACAATCCTCAGAAACCCTAACTCAAAACTTCTCAAACTCCTCAATCATGATGAGTTGTTCTAGGAATCATCTTTATAACATCTCTATGCATCATTCCATGATCTCATGGCCCTTGGATTAAGTCTCAACCTTCTCCAAATCTTCAGCTATCCTAGGGTTGACCCAGTCAAAACCCTAATTCCACCATTCATGGTTGAATCTTCTGAATTCTTGCATAATGACCTTTCTGGGCTTCATGATGGCTATCAAGACATCTCATAGACTTTCTCAAAACATCAAGTTCTTTCTCAAAGTCTCAGAATCATCTGAGGGGCACCCACAACTTTCAAACTGTGAAGCACACAACCCTGGTTTCAACCAATTCCTCTGAGAATCTCTTGAACTGTCTGATGAAGATATCAACTTTCAAACACTCAATGGATGAATAAATGTTGGTCAAATTTTGGGGTGCAACAACAGGCATCGAACCCGAAGGCCGTCTCAAACCTTAATTGAGAACAACATCTTACCTCGCCATCAAACATCTGTTAAACAAACAGGCATCGAATCCGAAGGCCGACTCAACTTGAAGTTGAGAGGAACATCTGACCTCCCTATCAGGCATAAGTTAAACAAATAGGCATCGAACCTGAAGGCCGGCACAACACGAAGTTGAGAAGAATATCTGACCTTGTTGTCAGGCATATGTTAAACAAACAGGCATCGAATTTGATGGCCGACTCAACCCGAAGTTTAGAAGAACATCTGACCTTGTTGTCAGGCTTTAGTTAAACAAATAGGAATAGAACCCGAAGACCTGCTAAATCCGAAGTTGAGAAGAACATCTGACCTAGCCGCCAGGCATCTATTAAACAAACAGACATCGAACCCAAAGGCCGGCTCAACCCGAAGTTGAGAAGAACATCTGACGTTGCAGTCAAACATCTGTTAAACAAAAAGGTGTGGAACCCGAAGGCCGGATCAACCCGAAGTTGAGAAGAATATCTGACATCGCCATCAGGCATCTTTTAAATAAACAGGCATCAAACCCGAAGGTCGTCTCAACCCTTAGTTTAGAAGAACATCTTACATCACCGTCAAACATCTGTTAAACAATCAGTTATCGAACCCGAAGGCCGGCTCACCTTGAAGTTGAGAGGAACATATGATCTCCCCATCAGGCATTAGTTACACAAACAGGCATTGAACCCGAAGGCCGGCACAACACGAAGTTGAGAAGAATATCTGACCTCGCCGTCATGCATCTGTTAAACAAACAGGCATCGAACCCGAAGGCCGACACAACATGAAGTTGAGAGGAACATCTGACCTCGCTGGCAGGCATCTGTTAAACAAATAGGAATCGAACCCGAAGGTCGGCACAAAATGAAGTTGAGAAGAACATCTGACCTCACCGTCATGCATCTGTTAAACAAGCAGGCATCAAATCCGAAGGCCGGCTCAACCCGAAGTTGAAAAGAACATTTGACCTCCTTATCAGGCATCTGGTAAGCAAACAGGCATCGAACCCAAAGGGCGGCTCAACCCGAAGTTGATAATAACATTAGACGTCGCCGTCAGGCATCTGTTAAACAAGCAGGCATCGAACCCGTAGGTCGGCTCAACATGAAGTTGAGAAGAACATTTGACTTCACTGTCAAGCATCTGTTAAACAAACAAGCATCAAATACGAAGGCCAACTCAACCCGAAGTTGAGAAGAACATCTAACCTCACCATCAGGCATCTGTTAAACAAACAGGCATCGAACCCGAAGGGCGGCTCAACCCGAAGTTGATAAGAACATTAGACCTCGTTGTCAGGCATCTCTTAAACAAACAGGCATTGAACCCGAAGGCCGGCTCAACACGAAGTTGAGAGGAACATATGACCTCACCGTCAAGAATTTGTTAAACAAACAGGCATCGAACCCGAGGGTCGGCTCAACATGAAGTTGAGAGGAACATTTGACTTCACTGTCAAGTATCTGTTAAACAAACAGGCATCAAATTCGAAGGCCGGCTCAACCCGAAGTTGAGAATAACATCTGACCTGACCGTCAGGCATCTGTTAAATAAACAGGCATCGAAGCCGAAGGGCGGCTTAACCCGAAGTTGATAAGAAAATTAGACCTCGCTGTCCGGCATCTCTTAAATAAATAGGCATCGAACTCGAAGGCCGGATCAACACGAAGTTGAGAGGAACATCTGACCTCGCCGTCAAGCATCTCTTAAACAAACAGGCATCGAACCTGAAGGTCGGCTCAACATGAAGTTGAGATGAACATTTGACTTCACTGTCAAGCATTTGTTAAACAAACAGGCATCAAATCCGAAGGCCGGCTCAACCCGAAGTTGAGAAGAACATCTGACCTCTCTGTCAGGCATCTGTTAAACAAACAAGCATCGAACCCGAAGGGCAGCTCAAGTTGAAATTGATAGGAACATTAGACCTCTCTGCCAGGCATCTGTTAAACAAACAGGCATCGAACCCGAAGGCCGGCTCAACCCGAAGTTGAGAAGAACATCTGACCTCGCCATTAGGAATCTGTTAAACACACAGGCATCGAACCCGTAGGTCGGCTCAACACGAAGCTGAGAGGAACATCCGACCTCGCCGTCAGGCTTCTGTTAAACAAACAGGCATCGAACATGAAGTTGAGATGAACATTTGACTTCACTATCAAGCATCTGTTAAACAAACAGACATCAAATCCGAAGGCCGGCTCAACCCGAAGTTGAGAAGAACATCTGACCTCACCATCAGGCATATGTTAAACAATCAGGCATCGAACCCGAAGGGAGGCTTAACCCGAAGTTGATAAGAACATTAGACCTCGCCGCCAGGCATCTGTTAAACAAACAGGCATCGAACCCAAAGGCCGGCCCAACACGAAGTTGAGAGGAACATCTGACCTCGCCGTAAGGCATCTGTTAAACAAATAAGCATCGAACCTGAATGTCGGCTCAACATGAAGTTGAGAGGAACATTTGACTTCACTGTCAAGCATCTGTTAAACAAACAGGCATCAAATCTGAAGGCCGGCTCAACCCGAAGTAGAGAAGAACATCTGACCTCACCGTCAAGCATCTGTTAAACAAACAGGCATCGAATCCGAAGGGCGGCTCAACCTGAAGTTGATAAGAACATTAGACCTTGCTTTCAGGCATTTGTTAAACTAACATGCATCAAACCCGAAGGTCGTCTCAATCCTTAATTGAGAAGAACATCTGACCTCGCCATCAAACATCTGTTAAACAAACAGGCATCGAACCCGAAGGCCGGCCCAACACGAAGTTGAGAGGAACATCTGACCTCGCCGTAATGCATTTGTTAAACAAATAGGCATCAAACCTGAATGTCGGCTAAACATGAAGTTGAGAGGAACATTTGACTTCATTGTCAAGCATCTGCTAAACAAACAGGAAATAAATCTGAAGGCCGGCTCAACCCAAAGTTGAGAAGAACATTTGACCTCACCTTTAGGCTTCTGTTGAACAAACAGGCAGCGAACCCGAAGGGCGGCTCAACGCGAAGTTGATAAGAACATTAGACCTGTCTGCTAGGCATCTGTTAAACAAACAGGCATCGAACCAGAAGGCCGACTCAACTTGAAGTTGAGAGGAACATCTGACCTCCCCATCAGGCATTAGTTAAACAAACAGGCATCGAACCCGAAGGCCGACATAACACGAAGTTGAGAAGAACATCTGACCTTGCCGTCAAACATCTGTTAAAAAAACAGGCACTGGACCCGAAGGCCGGCTCAACCCGAAGTTGAGAAGAACATCTGACATAGCCGCCAGGCATCTGTTAAACAAACAGGCATCAAACCCAAAGGCCGGCTCAACCCGAAGTTGACAAGAACATCTGACCTCACCGTTAGGCATTTGTTAAACAAACATGCATCGAACCGGAAGGACGGCTCAACCCGAAGTTGATAAGAACATTAGAACTCTCTGCTAGGCATTTGTTAAACAAACAGGCATTGAAGCCAAAGGTCGGCTCAACCCAAAGTTGAGAAGAACATTTGACCACGCTGTCAGGCATCTGTTAAACAAACATGCATCGAATTTGATGGCCGACTCAACTTGAAGTTGAGAGGAACATCTGACCTCCCCATCAGGCATTAGTTAAACAAACAGGCATCGAACCCGAAGGTCGGCAAAACACGAAGTTGAGAAGAACATCTGAGTTTGCTGTCAGGCATATGTTAAACAAACAGGCATCGAATTTGATGGTCGACTCAACCTTAAGTTAAGAAGAACATCCGACCTCGCTTCCAGGCATTAGTTAAACAAACAGGAATCACACCCGAAGCCCGGCTCAACCCGAAGTTGAGAAGAACATCTGATCTAGCCGCCAGGCATCTATTAAACAATCAGGCATCGAACCCAAAGGCCGGCTCAACCCGAAGTTGAGAAGAACACCTGACCTCGCCGTCAGGCATCTGTTAAACAAAAAGTTATGGAACCCGAAGGCCGGCTCAACCCGAAGTTGAGAAGAACATCTGACCTCGCAGTCAGGCATTTGTTAAACAAACAGGCATCAAACCCGAAGGCCGTCTCAACCCTTAGCTGAGAAGAACATCTGACCTCGCTGTCAAACATCTATTAAACAAACAGGTATCGAACCCGAAGGCCGGCTCACCTCGAAGTTGAGAGGAACATCTGACCTCCCCATCAGGCATTAGTTAAACAAACAGGCATCGAACCCGAAGGCCGGCACAACACAAAGTTGAGAAGAACATCTGACCTCACCATCAGATATCTATTAAACAAACAGGCATCGAACGCGAAGGCCGGCACAACACGAAGTTGAGAAGAACATCTGACCTCACTGTCAGGCATCTGTTAAACAAACAGGCATTGAATCCGAAGCCCGGCTCAACACGAAGCTGAGAGGAACATCTGACCTCACCGTCAGGCTTTTGTTAAACAAATAGGCATTGAACCCGAAGGTCGGTTCAACATGAAGTTGAGAAGAACATTTGACTTCATTGTCAAGCATCTGTTAAACAAACAGGCATCAAATCCGAAGGCCGGCTCAACCCGAAGTTGAGAAGAACATCTTACCTCATCGTGAGGCATCTATTAAACAAACAAGCATCGAACCCGAAGGGAGGCTTAACACGAAGTTGATAAGAACATTAGACCTCGCTGTCAGGCATCTCTTAAACAAATAGGCATCGAACCCGAAGACCAGCTCAACACGAAGTTGAGAGGAACATCTGACATCGCCGTCAAGCATCCCTTAAACAAACAGGCATCGAACCTGAAGGTCGGCTCAAAATGAAGTTGAGAGGAACATTTGACTTCACTGTCAAGCATCTGTTAAACAAACAGGCATCAAATCCGAAGGCCGGCTCAACCCAAAGATGAGAAGCACATCTGACCTCACAGTCAGGCATCTGTTAAACAAACAAGCATCGAACCCGAAGGCCGGCTCAACCCGAAGTTGGTAAGAACTTCTGACCTCGCCGTCAGGCATCTGTTATACAAACAGACATCAAACCCGAAGGCCGTCTCAAACCTTAGTTGAGAAGAACATCTGACATCGCCGTCAAACATCTATTAAACAAATAGGTATCGAACCCGAAAGCCGGCTCACCTCGAAGTTGAGAGGAACATTCGACCTCCCCATCAGGCATCAGTTAAACAAACAGGCATCGAACCCGAAGGCCGACACAACACGAAGTTGAGAAGAACATCTGACCTTGCCGTCATGTATCTATTAAACAAACAGGCATCGAACCCGAAGGCCGGCTCAACACGAAGTTGAGAGGAACATCTGACCTCGCTGTCAGGCATCTGTTAAACAAACAAGCATCGAACCCGAAGGTCGGCTGAACATGAAGTTTATAGGAACATTTGACTTCACTGTCAAGCATCTGTTAAACAAATAGGCATCAAATCCGAAGTTCGACTCAACCCGAAGTTGAGAAGAACATCTGACCTCACCGTCAGGCATCTGTTAAACAAACAGGCATCGAACCCGAAGGGCGGCTCAACCCGAAGTTGATAAGAACATTAGACCTGCCTGTGAGGCATATGTTAAACAAAAATGCATCGAACCCGAAGGTCGGCTCAACACGAAGTTGAGAGGAACATCTGACCTCGCCGTCAAGCATCTCTTAAACAAACAGGCATCGAACCCGAAGGTCGGTTCAACATGAAGTTGAGAGGAACATTTGACTTCACTGTCAAGCATCTGTTAAACAAACAGGCATCAAATCCGAAGACCGGCTCAACCCGAAGTTGAGAAGAACATCTTACCTCACCGTGAGGCATCTATTAAACAAACAAGCATCGAACCCGAAGGGAGGCTTAACACGAAGTTGATAAGAACATTAGACCTCGCTGTCAGGCATCTCTTAAACAAACAGGCATCGAACCCGAAGACCAGATCAACACGAAGTTGAGAGGAACATCTGACATCACCGTCAAGCATCCCTTAAACAAACAGGCATCGAACCTGAAGTTCGGCTCAAAATGAAGTTGAGAGGAACATTTGACTTCACTGTCAAGCATCTGTTAAACAAACAGGCGTCAAATCCGAAGGCCGGCTCAACCCAAAGTTGAGAAGAACATCTGACCTCACCGTCAGGCATCTGTTAAACAAACAAGCATCGAACCCGAAGGCCGGCTCAACCCGAAGTTGAGAAGAACATATGACCTCGCCGTCAGGCATCTGTTAAACAAACACGCATCAAACCCAAAGGCCGTCTCAACCCTTAGTTGAGAAGAATATCTGACCTTGCCGTCAAACATTTATTAAACAAATAGGTATCGAACCCGAAGGCCGACTCACCTCGAAGTTGAAAGGAACATCTGACCTCCCCATCAGGCATTAGTTAAACAAACATGCATCGAACCCGAAGGCCGGCTCAACACGAAGTTGAAAGGAACATCTGACCTCGTCGTCAGGAATCTATTAAACAAACAGGCATCAAACCCGAAGGTCGGCTAAACATGAAGTTGAGAGGAACATTTGACTTCACAGTCAAGCATCTGTTAAACAAACAGTCATCAAATCCGAAGGACGGCTCAACGCGAACTTGGGAAGAACATCTGACCTCACCTTCAGGGATCTGTTAAACAAATAGGCATCGAACCCGAAGGGCGGCTCAACCCGAAGTTGATAAGAACATTAGACCTCCCTGTCAGGCATCTCTTAAACAAACAGGCATCGAACCCGAAGGTCGGCTCAACACAAAGTTGGGAGGAACATCTGACCTCGCCGTCAAGCATCTCTTAAACAAACAGGCATCGAACCTGAAGGTCGGCTCAACATGAAGTTAAGAGGAACATTTGACTTCACTGTCAAGCATCTGTTAAACAAACAGGCATCAAATCCAAAGGCAGGATCAACCCGAAGTTGAGAAGAACATCTGACCTCACCGTCAGGAATCTGTTAAACAAACAAGCAACGAACCCGAAGGGCGGCTCAACTTGAAGTTGATAAGAACATTAGCCCTCTCTGCCAGGCATCTGTTAAACAAACAGGCATCGATCCTGAAGGCCGGCTAAACCCGAAGTTGAGAAGAACATCTGACCTCGCCGTCAGGCATCTGTTAAACAAACAGGCATCAAACCCGAAGGCTGGCTCAACACGAAGTTGACTGGAACATCTGACCTCGCTGTCAGACATCTGTTAAACAAACAGGCATCGAACCCGAAGGTCGGATCAACATGAAGTTGAGAGGAACATTTGACTTCACTGTCAAGCATCTATTAAACAAACAGGCATCAAATACGAAGGACGGCTCAACCCGAACTTGAGAAGAACATCTGACCTCACCGTCAGGCATCTTTTAAACAAACAGGCATCGAACCAGAAGGGCGGCTCAACCCGAAGTTGATAAGAACATTAGACCTCGTTGTCAGGCATCTCTTAAACAAACAGGCATCGAACCCGAAGGTCGGCTCAACACAAAGTTGAGAGAAACATCTTACCTCGCCGTCAAGCATCTCTAAAACAAACAGGCATCGAACCTGAAGGTCGGCTCATCATGAAGTTGAGAGGAACATTCGACTTCACTGTCAAGCATCTGTTAACAAAACAGGCATCAAATCCGAAGGCATGCCCAACCCAAAGTTGAGAAGAACATCTGACCTCACCGTCAGGCATCTGTTAAACAAACAAGCATCGAACCCGAAGGGCGGCTCAACTTGAAGTTGATAAGAACATTAAACCTCTCTGCCAGGCATCTGTTAAACAAACAGGCATCGATCCCGAAGGCCGTCTCAACCAGAAGTTGAGAAGAACATCTGACCTCGCCGCTAGGCATCTGTTAAACAAACAGGCATCGAACCCGAAGGCTGGCTCAACACGAAGTTGAGAGGAACATCTGACCTCGCTGTTAGGCATCTGTTAAACAAACAGGCATCGAACTCGAAGGTCGGTCAACATGAAGTTGAGAGGAACGTTTGATTTCACTGTCAAGCATCTGTTAAACAAACAGCCATCAAATCCGAAGGCCGGCTCAATCCGAAGTCTAGAAGAATATTTGACCTTATTGTTAGGCATCTGTTAAACAAACAGGCATCGAACCTTAGACCTTGCTGACAGGCATCTCTTAAACAAACAGGCATCGAACCTGAAAGTCGGCTCAACATGAAGTTGAGAGGAACATCTGACCTCACTGTCAGGCATCTGTTAAACAAACAAGCATCGAACTCGAAGGCCGGCTCAACCCGAAGTCGAGAGGAACATCTGACCTCGCCGTCAAGCATCTCTTAAACAAACAGGCATCGCACCTGAAGATCGGCTCAACATGAAATTGAGAGGAACATTTGACTTCACTGTCAAGCATCTATTAAACAAGCAGGCATCAAATCCGAAGGCCGGCTCAACCAGAAGTTGAGAAGAACATCTGCCCTCACCGTCAGGCATATGCTAAACAAACAAGCATCGAACCCGAAGGCCGGCTCAACCCGAAGTTGAGAAGAACATCTGACCTCGCCGTCAGGCATCTGTTAAACAAACATGGATCAAACCCGAAGGCCGTCTCAACCATTAGTTGAGAAGAACATCTGACCTCGCCGTCAAACATTTGTTAAACAAATAGGTATCGAACCCGAAGGCCGACTCACCTCGAAGTTGAGAGGAACATCTGACCTCCCCATCAGGTATTAGTTAAACAAACAGGCATCGAACCCGAAGGCCGGATCAACACGAAGTAGAGAAGAACATCTGACCTCGCCGTCAGGCATCTGTTAAACAAACATGCATGGAACCCAAAGGTCGGCTCAACATGAAGTTGAGAGGAACATTTGACTTCACTGTCAAGCATCTGTTAAACAAACAGGCATCAAATCCGAAGGACGGCTCAACGCGAACTTGGGAAGAACATCTGACCTCACCTTCAGGGATCTGTTAAACAAATAGGCATCGAACCCGAAGGGCGGCTCAACCCGAAGTTGATAAGAACATTAGACCTCCCTGTCAGGCATCTCTTAAACAAACAGGCATCGAACCCGAAGGTCGGCTCAACACAAAGTTGAGAGGAACATCTGACCTCGCCGTCAAGCATCTCTTAAACAAACAGGCATCGAACCTGAAGGTCGGCTCAACATGAAGTTAAGAGGAACATTTGACTTCACTGTCAAGCATCTGTTAAACAAACAGGCATCAAATCCAAAGGCAGGATCAACCCGAAGTTGAGAAGAACATCTGACCTCACCGTCAGGCATCTGTTAAACAAACAAGCAACGAACCCGAAGGGCGGCTCAACTTGAAGTTGATAAGAACATTAGCCCTCTCTGCCAGGCATCTGTTAAACAAACAGGCATCGATCCTGAAGGCCGGCTAAACCCGAAGTTGAGAAGAACATCTGACCTCGCCGTCAGGCATCTGTTAAACAAACAGGCATCGAACCCGAAGGCTGGCTCAACACGAAGTTGACAGGAACATCTGACCTCGCTGTTAGACATCTGTTAAACAAACAGGCATCGAACCCGAAGGTCGGATCAACATGAAGTTGAGAGGAACATTTGACTTCACTATCAAGCATCTGTTAAACAAACAGGTATCAAATACGAAGGACGGCTCAACCCGAACTTGAGAAGAACATCTGACCTCACCGTCAGGCATCTTTTAAACAAACAGGCATCGAACCAGAAGGGCGGCTCAACCCGAAGTTGATAAGAACATTAGACCTCGTTGTCAGGTATCTCTTAAACAAACAGGCATCGAACCCGAAGGTCGGCTCAACACAAAGTTGAGAGAAACATCTTACCTCGCCGTCAAGCATCTCTAAAACAAACAGGCATCGAACCTGAAGGTCGGCTCATCATGAAGTTGAGAGGAACATTCGACTTCACTGTCAAGCATCTGTTAACAAAACAGGCATCAAATCCGAAGGCATGCCCAACCCAAAGTTGAGAAGAACATCTGACCTCACCGTCAGGCATCTGTTAAACAAACAAGCATCGAACCCGAAGGGCGGCTCAACTTAAAGTTGATAAGAACATTAAACCTCTCTGCCAGGCATCTGTTAAACAAACAGGCATCGATCCCGAAGGCCGTCTCAACCAGAAGTTGAGAAGAACATCTGACCTCGCCGCTAGGCATCTGTTAAATAAACAGGCATCGAACCCGAAGGCCGGCTCAACACGAAGTTGAGAGGAACATCTGACCTCGCTGTTAGGCATCTGTTAAACAAACAGGCATCGAACTTGAAGGTCGGTCAACATGAAGTTGAGAGGAACGTTTGATTTCACTGTCAAGCATCTGTTAAACAAACAGCCATCAAATCCGAAGGCCGGCTCAATCCGAAGTCTAGAAGAATATTTGACCTTATTGTTAGGCATCTGTTAAACAAACAGGCATCGAACCTTAGACCTTGCTGACAGGCATCTCTTAAACAAACAGGCATCGAACCTGAAAGTCGGCTCAACATGAAGTTGAGAGGAACATCTGACCTCACTGTCAGGCATCTGTTAAACAAACAAGCATCGAACTCGAAGGCCGGCTCAACCCGAAGTCGAGAGGAACATCTGACCTCGCCGTCAAGCATCTCTTAAACAAACAGGCATCGCACCTGAAGATCGGCTCAACATGAAATTGAGAGGAACATTTGACTTCACTGTCAAGCATCTATTAAACAAGCAGGCATCAAATCCGAAGGCCGGCTCAACCAGAAGTTGAGAAGAACATCTGCCCTCACCGTCAGGCATATGTTAAACAAACAAGCATCGAACCCGAAGGCCGGCTCAACCCGAAAATGAGAAGAACATCTGACCTCGCCGTCAGGCATCTGTTAAACAAACATGGATCAAACCCGAAGGCCGTCTCAACCATTAGTTGAGAAGAACATCTGACCTCGCCGTCAAACATTTATTAAACAAATAGGTATCGAACCCGAAGGCCGACTCACCTCGAAGTTGAGAGGAACATCTGACCTCCCCATCAGGCATTAGTTAAACAAACAGGCATCGAACCCGAAGGCCGGATCAACACGAAGTAGAGAAGAACATCTGACCTCGCCGTCAGGCATCTGTTAAACAAACATGCATGGAACCCAAAGGTCGGCTCAACACGAAGTTAAGAGAAACATCTTACCTCGCCATCAAGCATCTCTAAAACAAACAGGCATCGAACCTGAAGGTCGGATCAACATGAAGTTGAGAGGAACATTTGACTTCACTGTCAAGCATCTGTTAACAAAACAGGCATCAAATCCGAAGGACGGCTCAACCCGAACTTGAGAAGAACATCTGACCTCACCTTCAGGGATCTGTTAAAGAAACAGGCATCGAACCCGAAGGGCGGCTCAACCCGAAGTTGATAAGAACATTAGACCTTGCTATCAGGCATCTCTTAAACAAACAGGCATCGAACTCGAAGGCCGGCTCAACCCGAAGTCGAGAGGAACATCAGACCTCGCCGTCAAGCATCTCTTAAACAAACAGGCATCGCACCTGAAGATCGGCTCAACATGAAATTGAGAGGAACATTTGACTTCACTGTCAAGCATCTATTAAACAAGCAGGCATCAAATCCGAAGGCCGGCTCAACCAGAAGTTGAGAAGAACATCTGCCCTCACCGTCAGGCATATGTTAAACAAACAAGCATCGAACCCGAAGGCCGGCTCAACCCGAAGTTGAGAAGAACATCTGACCTCGCCGTCAGGCATCTGTTAAACAAACATGGATCAAACCCGAAGGCCGTCTCAACCATTAGTTGAGAAGAACATCTGACCTCGCCGTCAAACATTTATTAAACAAATAGGTATCGAACCCGAAGGCCGACTCACCTCGAAGTTGAGAGGAACATCTGACCTCCCCATCAGGCATTAGTTAAACAAACAGGCATCGAACCCGAAGGCCGAATCAACACGAAGTAGAGAAGAACATCTGACCTCGCCGTCAGGCATCTGTTAAACAAACATGCATGGAACCCAAAGGTCGGCTCAACACGAAGTTAAGAGAAACATCTTACCTCGCCGTCAAGCATCTCTAAAACAAACAGGCATCGAACCTGAAGGTCGGATCAACATGAAGTTGAGAGGAACATTTGACTTCACTGTCAAGCATCTGTTAAACAAACAGGCATCAAATCCGAAGGACGGCTCAACCCGAACTTGAGAAGAACATCTGACCTCACCTTCAGGGATCTGTTAAAGAAACAGGCATCGAACCCGAAGGGCGGCTCAACCCGAAGTTGATAAGAACATTAGACCTTGCTATCAGGCATCTCTTAAACAAACAGGCATCGAACCCGAAGGTCGGATCATCACGAAGTTGAGAGGAATATCTGACCTCGCCATCAAGCATCTCTTAAACAAACAGGCATCGAACCTGAAGGTCGTTTCAACATGAAATTGAGAGGAACATTTGACTTCACTGTCAAGCATCTGTTAAACAAACAGGCATCGATCCCAAAGGCAGGCTCAACCCGAAGTTGAGAAAAACATCTGACCTCATTGTTAGGCATCTCTTAAACAAACAGGCATCGAACCCGAAGGGCGGTTCAACCCGAAGTTGATAAGAACATTAGACCTCGCTGTCAGGCATCTCTTAAACAAACAGGCATCGAACCCGAAGGTCGGCTCAACATGAAGTTGAGAGAAACATCTTACCTCGCCGTCAAGCATCTCTAAAACAAACAGGCATCGAACCTGAAGGTCGGATCAACATGAAGTTGAGAGGAACATTTGACTTCACTGTCAAGCATCTGTTAACAAAACAGGCATCAAATCCGAAGGCAGGCCCAACCCAAAGTTGAGAAGAACATCTGACCTCACCGTCAGGCATCTGTTAAACAAACAAGCATCGAACCCGAAGGGCGGCTCAACTCGAAGTTGATAAGAACATTAAACCTCTATGTCAGGCACCTGTTATACAAACAGGCATCGATCTCGAAGGCCGGCTCAACCAGAAGTTGATAAGAACATCTGACCTCGCCGTTAGGCATCTGTTAAACAAACAGGCATCGAACCCGAAGGCCGGCTCAACACGAAGTTGAGAGGAACATCTGACCTCGCTGTTAGGCATCTGTTAGACAAACAGGCATCGAACCCGAAGGTCGGTCAACATTAAGTTGAGAGGAACGTTTGAGTTCACTGTCAAGAATCTGTTAAACAAACAGCCATCAAATCCGAAGGCCGGCTCAATCCGGAGTTGAGAAGAACATCTGACCTCATTGTTAGGCATCTATTAAACAAACAGGCATCGAACCTTAGACCTCGCTGTCAGGCATCTCTTAAACAAACAGGCATCGAACCCGAAGGCCGGCTTAACACGACGTTGAGAGGAACATCTGACCTCGCCGTCAAGCATCTCTTAAACAAATAGGCATCGAACCTGAAGGTCGGCTCAACATGAAATTGAGAGGAACATTTGACTTCACTGTCAAGCATCTGGTAAACAAACAGGCATCAAATCCAAAGGCCGGCTCAACCCAAATTTGAGAAGAACATCTAACCTCACCGTCAGGCATCTGTTAAACAAACAAGCATCGAACCCGAAGGCCGGCTCAACCCGAAGTTGAGAGGAACATCTGACCTCGCCGTCAAGCATCTCTTAAACAAACAGGCATCGCACCTGAAGGTCGGCTCAACATGAAATTGAGAGGAACATTTGACTTCACTGTCAAGCATCTATTTAAAAAGCAGGCATCAAATCCGAAGGCCGGCTCAACCAGAAGTTGAGAAGAACATCTAACCTCACCGTCAGGCATATGTTAAACAAACAAGCATCGAACCCGAAGGCCGGCTCAACCCGAAGTTGAGAAGAACATCTGACTTCGCCGTCAAGCATCTCTTAAACAAACATGCATCAAACCCGAAGGCCGTCTCAACTATTAGTTGAGAAGAACATCTGACCTCGCCGTCAAACATCTATGAAACAAATAGGTATCGAACCCGAAGGCCGACTCACCTCGAAGTTGAGAGGAACATCTGACGTCCCCATCAGGCATTAGTTAAACAAACAGGCATCGAACCCGAAGGCCGGCTCAACACGAAGTAGAGAAGAACATCTGACCTCGCCGTCAAGCATCTTTTAAACAAACAGGCATCGAACCCGAAGGCCGGCTCAACACGAAGTTGAGAGGAACATCTGACCTCGCTGTTAGGCATCTGTTAAACAAACAGGTATCAAACCCGAAGGTCGGCTCAACATGAAGTTGAGAGAAACATTTGACTTCACTGTCCAGCATCTGTTAAACAAACAACCATCAAATCCGAAGGTCGGCTCAATCCGAAGTTGAGAAGAACATCTGACCTTATTGTTAGGCATCTCTTAAACAAACAGGCATCGAACCCGAAGGGCGGTTCAACCCGAAGTTGATAAGAACATTAGACCTCGCTGTCAGGCATCTCTTAAACAAACAGGCATCGAACCCGAATGTCGGCTCAACACGAAGTTAAGAGAAACATCTTACCTCGCCGTCAAGCATCTCTAAAACAAACAGGCATCGAACCTGAAGGTCGGATCAACATGAAGTTGAGAGGAACATTTGACTTCACTGTCAAGCATCTGTTAACAAAACAGGCATCAAATCCGAAGGCAGGCCCAACCCGAAGTTGAGAAGAACATCTGACCTCACCGTCAGGCATCTGTTAAACAAACAAGCATCAAACCCGAAGGGCGGCTCAACTCGAAGTTTATAAGAACATTAAACCTCTCTGCCAGGCATCTGTTAAACGAACAGGCATCGATCTCGAAGGCCGGCTCAACCAGAAGTTGAGAAGAACATCTGACCTCGCCGTTAGGCATCTGTTAAACAAACAGGCATCGAACCCGAAGGCCGGCTCAACACGAAGTTGAGAGGAACATCTGACCTCGCTGTTAGGCATCTGTTAGACAAACAGGCATCGAACCCGAAGGTCGGTCAACATGAAGTTGAGAGGAACGTTTGAGTTCACTGTCAAGCATCTGTTAAACAAACAGCCATCAAATCCGAAGGCCGGCTCAATCTGAAGTTGAGAAGAATATCTGACCTTATTGTTAGGCATCTATTAAACAAACAGGCATCGAACCTTAGACCTCGCTGTCAGGCATCTCTTAAACAAACAGGCATCGAACCCGAAGGCCGGCTTAACACGAAGTTGAGAGGAACATCTGACCTCGCCGTCAAGCATCTCTTAAACAAACAGGCATCGAACCTGAAGGTTGGCTCAACATGAAATTGAGAGGAACATTTGACTTCACTGTCAAGCATCTGGTAAACAAACAGGCATCAAATCCGAAGGCTGGGTCAACCCAAATTTGAGAAGAACATCTGACCTCACCGTCAGGCATCTGTTAAACAAACAAGCATCGAACCCGAAGGCCGGCTCAACCCGAAGTTGAGAGGAACATCTGACCTCGCCGTCAAGCATCTCTTAAACAAACAGGCATCGCACCTGAAGGTCGGCTCAACATGAAATTGAGAGGAACATTTGACTTCACTGTCAAGCATCTATTAAAAAAGCAGGCATCAAATCCGAAGGTCGGCTCAACCAGAAGTTGAGAAGAACATCTAACCTCACCGTCAGGCATATGTTAAACAAACAAGCATCGAACCCGAAGGCCGACTCAACCCGAAGTTGAGAAGAACATCTGACTTCGCCGTCAAGCATCTGTTAAACAAACAAGCATCAAACCCGAAGGCCGTCTCAACCATTAGTTGAGAAGAACATCTGACCTCGCCGTCAAACATCTATGAAACAAATAGGTATCGAACCCGAAGGCCGACTCACCTCGAAGTTGAGAGGAACATCTGACGTCCCCATCAGGCATTAGTTAAACAAACAGGCATCGAACCCGAAGGCCGGCTCAACACGAAGTAGAGAAGAACATCTGACCTCGCCGTCAGGCATCTGTTAAACAAATATGCATGGAACCCAAATGTCGGCTCAACATGAAGTTGAGAGGAACATTTGACTTCACTGTCAAGCATCTATTAAACAAACAGGCATCAAATCCGAAGGACGGCTCAACCCGAACTTGAGAAGAACATCTGACCTCACCTTCAGGGATCTGTTAAAGAAACAGGCATCGAACCCGAAGGGCGGCTCAACCCGAAGTTGATAAGAACATTAGACCTCGCTGTCAGGCATCTCTTAAACAAACAGGCATCGAACCCGAAGGTCGGCTCATCACGAAGTTGAGAGGAACATCTGACCTCCCCATCAGGCATTAGTTAAACAAACAGGCATTGAACCCGAAGGCCGACACAACACGAAGTATAGAAGAACATCTGACCTCACCATCAGATATCTGTTAAACAAACAGGCATCGAACCCGAAGGCCGGCACAACACGAAGTTGAGAAGAACATCTGACCTCACTGTCAGGCATCTCTTAAACAAACAGACATTGAATCCGAAGCCCGGCTCAACACGAAGTTGAGAGGAACATCTGACCTCGCCGCCAGGCATTTGTTAAACAAATAGGCATCGAACCCGAAGGTCGGTTCAACATGAAGTTGAGAGGAACATTTGACTTCACTGTCAAGCATCTGTTAAACAAACAGGCATCAAATCCGAAGGCCGGCTCAACCCGAAGTTGAGAAGAACATCTTACTTCACCGTGAGGCATCTATTAAACAAACAAGCTTCGAACCCGAAGGGCGGATTAACACGAAGTTGATAAGAACATTAGACCTCGCTGTCATGCATCTCTTAAACAAACAGGCATCGAACCCGAAGACCAGTTCAACACGAAGTTGAGAGGAACATCTGACATCGCCTTCAAGCATCCCTTAAACAAACAGGCATCGAACCTGAAGGTCGGCTCAAAATGAAGTTGAGAGGAACATTTGACTTCACCGTCAAGCATCTGTTAAACAAACAGGCATCAAATCCGAAGGCCGGCTTAACCCAAAGTTTAGAAGCACATCTGACCTCACAGTCAGGCATCTGTTAAACAAACAAGCATCGAACCCGAAGGCCGACTCGACCCGAAGTTGGTAAGAACATATGACCTCGCCGTCAGGCATCAGTTATACAAACAGATATCAAACTCGAAGCCGTCTCAACCCTTAGTTGAGAAGAACATCTGACATCACCGTCAAACATCTATTAAACAAATAGGTATCGAACCCGAAAGCCGGCTCACCTCTAAGTTGAGAGGAACATTCGACGTCCCCATCAGGCATCAGTTAAACAAACAGGCATCGAACCCGAAGGCCGACACAATACGAAGTTGAGAAGAACATCTGACCTCGCCGTCATGTATCTATTAAACAAATAGGCATCGAACCCGAAGGCCGGCTCAACACGAAGTTGAGAGGAACATCTGACCTCGCCGTCAGGCATCTGTTAAACAAACAAGCATCGAACCCGAAGGTCGGCTGAACATGAAGTTTATAGGAACATTTGAATTCACTGTCAAGCATCTGTTAAACAAACAGGCATCAAATCCGAAGTTCGGCTTAACCCGAAGTTGAGAAGAACATCTGACCTCACCGTCAGGCATCTGTTAAACAAACAAGCATCAACCCCGAAGGGCGGCTCAACCCGAAGTTGATAAGAACATTAGACCTGCCTGTGAGGAATATGTTAAACAAAAATGCATCGAACCCGAAGGTCGGCTCAACACGAAGTTGAGAGGAACATCTGACCTCGCTGTCAAGCATCTCTTAAACAAACAGGCATCGAACCCGAAGGTCGGTTCAACATGAAGTTGAGAGGAACATTTGACTTCACTGTCAAGCATCTGTTAAACAAACAGGCATCAAATCCGAAGGCCGGCTCAACCCGAAGTTGAGAAGAACATCTTACCTCACCGTGAGGCATCTATTAAACAAACAAGCATCGAACCCGAAGGGCGGCTTAACACGAAGTTGATAAGAACATTAGACCTCGCTGTCAGGCATCTCTTAAACAAACAGGCATCGAACCCGAAGACCAACTCAACACGAAGTTGAGAGGAACATATAACATCGCCGTCAAGAATCCCTTAAACAAACAGGCATTGAACGTGAAGTTCGGCTCAAAATGAAGTTGAGAGGAACATTTGACTTCACTGTCAAGCATCTGTTAAACAAACAGGCATCAAATCCGAAGGCCGACTCAACCCAAAGTTGAGAAGCACATCTGACCTTACAGTCAGACATCTGTTAAACAAACAAGCATCGAACCCGAAGGCCGGCTCAACCCGAAGTTGGTAAGAACATCTGACCTCGCCGTCAGGCATCTGTTATACAAACAGACATCAAACCCGAAGGCCGTCTCAACCCTTAGTTTAGAAGAACATCTGACCTCGCCGTCAAACATCTATTAAACAAATAGGTATCGAACCCGAAAGCCGGCTCACCTCGAAGTTGAAAGGAACATTCGACCTTTCCATCAGGCATCCGTTAAACAAACAGGCATCGAACCCGAAGGCCGGCACAACACGAAGTTGAGAAGAACATCTGACCTCGCCGTCATGTATCTATTAAACAAACAGGCATCGAACACGAAGGCCGGCTCAACACGAAGTTGAGAGGAACATCTGACCTTGCTGTCAGGCATCTGTTAAACAAACAAGCATCGAACCCGAAGGTCGGCTGAACATGAAGTTTATAGGAACATTTGACTTCACTGTCAGGCATGTGTTAAACAAACAGGCATCAAATCAGATGTCCGGCTCAACCCGAAGTTGAGAAGAACATCTGACCTCACCGTCAGGCATCTGTTAAACAAACAGGCATCGAACCCGAAGGGCGGCTCAACCCGAAGTTGATAAGAACATTTGACCTGCCTGTGATGCATATGTTAAACAAAAATGCATCGAACCCGAAGGTCGGCTCAACACGAAGTTGAGAGGAACATCTGACCTCGCCGTCAAGCATCTCTTAAATAAACAGGCATCGAACCTGAAGGTCGGCTCAACACGAAGTTGAGAGGAACATTTGACTTCACTATCAAGCATCTATTAAACAAACAGACATCAAATCCAAAGGCCGGCTCAACCCGAAGTCGAGAAGAACATCTGACCTCACTGTCAGGCATCTGTTAAACAAACAGGCATCGAACCCGAAGCGCGGATCAACCCGAAGTTGACAAGAACATTAGACATCGATGTCAGGCATCTCTTAAACAAACAGGCATCGAACCCGAAGGCCGGCTCAACACGAAGTTGAGAGGAACATATGACCTCGCAGTCAAGCATATCTTAAACAAACAGGCATCGAACCTGAAGGTCGGCTCAACATGAAGTTGAGAGGAACATTTGACTTCACTGTCAAGCATCTGTTAAACAAACAGGCATCAAATCCGAAGGCAGGATCAACCCGAAGTTGAGAAGAACATCTGACCTCACTGTCAGGCATCTGTTAAACAAACAAGCATCGAACCCGAAGGCCGGCTCAACCCAAAGTTTAGAAGAACATATGACCTCGCCGTCAGGCATCTGTTAAACAAACAGGCATCAAACCCAAAGGCCGTCTCAACCCTTAGTTGAGAAGAACATCTGACCTTGCCGTCAAACATCTATTAAACAAATAGGTATCGAACCCGAAGGCCGACTCACCTCGAAGTCTAAAGGAACATCTGACCTCCCCATCAGGCATTAGTTAAACAAACATGCATCGAACCCGAAGGCCGGCTCAACACGAAGTTGAAAGGAACATCTGACCTCGTCGTAGGGAATCTGTTAAACAAACAGGCATCGAACCCGAAGGTCGGCTAAACATGAAGTTGAGAGGAACATTTGACTTCACTGTCAAGCATCTGTTAAACAAACAGTCATCAAATCCGAAGGACGGCTCAACGCGAACATGAGAAAAACATCTGACCTCACGTTCAGGGATCTGTTAAAGAAATAGGCATCGAACCCGAAGGGCGGCTCAACCCGAAGTTGATAAGAGCATTAGACCTCGCTGTCAGGCATCTCTTAAACAAACAGGCATCGAACCCGAAGGTCGGCTCAACACAAAGTTGAGAGGAACATCTGACCTCGCCGTCAAGCATCTCTTAAACAAACAGGCATCGAACCTGAAGGTCGGCTCAACATGAAGTTGAGAGGAACATTTGAATTCACTGTCAATCATCTATTAAAATAACAGGCATCAAATCCAAAGGCAGGATCAACCCGAAGTTAAGAAGAACATCTGACCTCACCGTCAGGCATCTGTTAAACAAACAAGCATCGAACCCGAAGGGCGGCTCAACTTGAAGTTGATAAGAACATTAAACCTCTCTGCCAGGTATCTGTTAAACAAACAGGCATCAATCCCGAAGGCCGGCTCAACCAGAAGTTGAGAAGAACATCTGACCTCGCCGCTAGGCATCTGTTAAACAAACAGGCATCGAACCTGAAGGCCGGCTCAACACGAAGTTGAGAGGAACATCTGACCTCGCTGTTAGGCATCTGTTAAACAAACAGGCATCGAACCCGAAGGTCGGTCAACATGAAGTTGAGAGGAACGTTTGAGTTCACTGTCCAGCATCTGTTAAACAAACAGCCATCAAATACGAAGGCCGGCTCAATCCGAAGTCTAGAAGAACATCTGACCTCATTGTTAGGCATCTGTTAAACAAACAGGCATCGAACCTTAGACCTTGCTGTCAGGCATCTCTTAAACAAACAGGCATCGAACCCGAAGGCCGGCTTAACACGAAGTTGAGAGGAACATCTGACCTCACCGTCAAGCATCTCTTAAACAAACAGGCATCGAACCTGAAAGTCGGCTCAACATGAAATTGAGAGGAACATTTGACTTCACTGTCAAGCATCTGGTAAACAAACAGGCATCAAATCCGAAGCTCGGCTCAACCCAAAGTTGAGAAGAACATCTGACCTCACCGTCAGGCATCTGTTAAAGAAACAAGCATCGAACCCGAAGGCCGCCTCAACCCGAAGTTGAGAGGAACATCTTACCTCGCAGTCAAGCATCTCTTAAACAAACAGGCATCGAACCTGAAGGTCGGCTCAACATGAAATTGAGAGGAACATTTGACTTCACTGTCAAGCATCTGTTAAACAAACAGGCATCAAATCCGAAGGCAGGATCAACCCGAAGTTGAGAAGAACATCTGACCTCACTGTCAGGCATCTGTTAAACAAACAAGCATCGAACCCGAAGGTCGGCTCAACCCGAAGTTTAGAAGAACATATGACCTCGCCGTCAGGCATCTGTTAAACAAACAGGCATCAAACCCAAAGGCCGTCTCAACCCTTAGTTGAGAAGAACATCTGACCTTGCCGTCAAACATCTATTAAACAAATAGGTATCGAACCCGAAGGCCGACTCACCTCGAAGTTGAAAGGAACATCTGACCTCCCCATCAGGCATTAGTTAAACAAACATGCATCGAACCCGAAGGCCGGCTCAACACGAAGTTGAAAGGAACATCTGACCTCGTCGTCTGGAATCTGTTAAACAAACAGGCATCGAACCCGAAGGTCGGCTAAACATGAAGTTGAGAGGAACATTTGACTTCACTGTCAAGCATCTGTTAAACAAACAGTCATCAAATCCGAAGGACGGCTCAACGCGAACTTGAGAAGAACATCTGACCTCACCTTCAGGGATCTGTTAAACAAACAGGCATCGAATCCGAAGGCCGGCTCAATCCGAAGTCTAGAAGAACATCTGACCTCATTGTTAGGCATCTGTTAAATAAACAGGCATCGAACCTTAGACCTTGCTGTCAGGCATCTCTTAAACAAACAGGCATCGAACCCGAAGGCCGGCTTAACACGAAGTTGAGAGGAACATCTGACCTCACCGTCAAGTATCTCTTAAACAAACAGGCATCGAACCTGAAAGTCGGCTCAACATGAAATTGAGAGGAACATTTGACTTCACTGTCAAGCATCTGTTAAACAAACAGGCATCAAATCCGATGGTCGGCTAAACCCAAAGTTGAGAAGAACATCTGACCTCACCGTCAGGCATATGCTAAAGAAACAAGCATCGAACCCGAAGGCCGACTCAACCCGAAGTTGAGAGGAACATATGACCTCGCAGTCAAGCATCTCTTAAACAAACAGGCATCGCACCTGAAGGTCGGCTCAACATGAAATTGAGAGGAACATTTGACTTCACTGTCAAACATCTATTAAACAAGCAGGCATCAAATCCGAAGGCCGGCTCAACCAGAAGTTGAGAAGAACATCTGACCTCACCGTCAGGCATATGTTAAACAAACAAGCATCGAACCCGAAGGCCGGCTCAACCCGAAGTTGAGAAGAACATCTGACCTTGCCGTCAGGCATCTGTTAAACAAACATGCATCAAACCCGAAGGCCGTCTCAACCATTAGTTGAGAAGAACATCTGACCTCGCCGTCAAACATCTATTAAACAAATAGGTATCTAACCCGAAGGCCGACTCACCTCGAAGTTGAGAGGAACATCTGACCTCCCCATCAGGCATTAGTTAAACAAACAGGCATCGAACCTGAAGGCCGGCTCAACACGAAGTAGAGAAGAACATCTGACCTTGCCGTCAGGCATCTGTTAAACAAACATGCATGGAATCCAAAGGTCGGATCAACATGAAGTTGAGAGGAGCATTTGACTTCACTGTCAAGCATCTGTTAAACAAACAGGCATCAAATCCGAAGGACGGCTCAACCCGAACTTGAGAAGAACATCTGACCTCACCTTCAGGGATCTGTTAAAGAAACAGGCATCGAACCCGAAGGGTGGCTCAACCCGAAGTTGATAAGAACATTAGACCTCACTGTCAGGCATCTCTTAAACAAACAGGCATCGAACCCGAAGGGCGGCTCAACTTGAAGTTGATAAGAACATTAGACCTCTCTGCCAGGCATCTGTTAAACAAACAGGCATCGATCCCAAAGGCCGGCTCAACCCGAAGTTGAGAAGAACATCTGACCTCACCGTCAAGCATCTGTTAAACAAACAGGCATCGAACCCGAAGGCCGGCTCAACACAAAGCTTAGAGGAACATCTGACCTCGCTGTTAGGCATCTGTTAAACAAACAGGTATCAAACCCGAAGGTCGGCTCAACATGAAGTTGAGTGGAACATTTGACTTCACTGTCAAGCATCTGTTAAACAAACAGGCATCAAATCCGAAGGCCGACTCAACCCAAAGTTGAGAAGAACATCTGACCTCACGGTCAGGCATCTGTTAAAGAAACAAGCATCGAACCCGAAGGCCGGCTCAACCCGAAGTTGAGAGGAACATCTAACCTCGTCGTCAAGCATCTCTTAAACAAACAGGCATCGCACCTGAAGGTCGGCTCAACATCAAATTGAGAGGAACATTTGACTTCACTGTCAAGAATCTATTAAACAAACAGGCATCAAATCCGAAGGCCGGCTCAACCCGAAGTTGAGAAGAACATCTGACCTCACCGTCAGAATCTGTTAAACAAACAAGCATCAAACCCAAAGGCCGGCTCAACCCGGAGTTGAGAAGAATATCTGACCTCGCCGTCAGGCATCTGTTAAACAAACATGCATCAAACCCGAAGGCCGTCTCAACCATTAGTTGAGAAGAACATCTGACCTCGCTGTCAAACATCTATTAAATAAATAGGTATCGATCCCGAAGGCCGGCTCAACCCGAAGTTGAGAAGAACATCTGACCTCACCGTCAAGCATCTGTTAAACAAACAAGCATCGAACCCGAAGGCCGGCTCAACACAAAGTTGAGAGGAACACCTGACCTCGCTGTCAGGCATCTGTTAAACAAATAGGCATCGAACCCGAAGGTCGGCTCAACATGAAGTTGAGAGGAACATTTGACTTCACTGTCAAGCATCTGCTAAACAAACAGCCATCAAATCCGAAGGCCGGCTCAATCCGAAGTTGAGAAGAACATCTGACCTCACCGTCAGACATCTGTTAAACAAACAGGCATCGAACCCGAAGGGCGGCTCAACCCTAAGTTCATAAGAACATTAGACGTCGCTGTCAGGCATCTCTTAAAAAAATAGGCATCGAACCCGAAGGTCGGCTCAACACGAAGTTGAGAGGAACATCTGACCTCGCCATCAAGCATCTCTTAAACAAACAGGTATCGAACCTAAAGGTCAGCTCAACATGAAGTTGATAGGAACATTTGACTTCATTGTCAAGCATCTGTTAAACAAACAGGCATCAAATCCGAAGGCAGGCTCAACCCGAAGTTGAGAAGAACATCTGACCTCACCGTTAGGCATCTGTTAAACAAACAAGCATTGAACCCGAAGTGAGGCTCAACTTGAAGTTAATAAGAACATTAGACCTCTCTTCCAGGCATCTGTTAAACAAACAGGCATCGATCCCGAAGGCCGGCTCAACCCGAAGTTGAGAAGAACATCTGACCTCACCGTCAGGCATCTGTTAAACAAACAGGCATCGAACCCGAAGGCCGGCTCAACACGAAGTTGAGAGGAACATCTGACCTCGCTGTCAGGCATCTGTTAAACAAACAGGCATCGAACTCGAAGGTCGGCTCAACATGAAGTTGAGAGGAACATTTGACTTCACTATCAAGCATCTGTTAAACAAACAACCATCAAATCCGAAGGCCGGCTCAATCCAAAGTTGAGAAGAACATCTGACCTCACCGTCAGGCATCTGTTAAATAAACAGGCATCGAACGCGAAGGGCGGCTCAACCCGAAGATGATAAGAACATTAGACCTCGCTGTCAGGCATCTCTTAAACAAACAGGCATCGAACCCGAAGGCCGGCTCAACACGAAGTTGAGAGGAACGTCTGACCTCGTCGTCAAGCATCTCTTAAACAAACAGGCATCGAACCTGAAGGTCGGCTCAACATGAAATTGAAAGGAACATTTGACTTCACTGTCAAGCATCTGTTAAACAAACTGGTATCCAATCCGAAGGCCGGCGCAACCCAAAGTTGAGAAGAACATCTGACCTCACCGTCAGGCATCTGTTAAACAAACAAGCATCGAACCCGAAGGCCGGCTCAACCCGAAGTTGAGAAGAACATCTGACCTTGCCGTCAGGCATCTGTTAAACAACAAGGTATCGAACCCGAAGGACGGCTCACCTCGAAGTTGAGAGGAACATCTGACCTCCCCATGAGGCATTAGTTAAACAAACAGGCATCGAACCCGAAGGCCGGCTCAACACGAAGTTGAGAGGAACATCTGACCTCACCGTCAGGCATCTGTTAAAAAAATAGACATCGAACCCGAAGGGCGGCTCAACCCGAAGTTGATAAGAACATTAGACCTCGCTGTCAGGCATCTGTTAAACAAACAGGCATCGAACCTGAAGGTCGGCTCAACACGAAGTTGAGAGCAACATCTGACCTCGCCGTCTAGCATCTCTTAAACAAATAGGCATCGAACCTAAAGGTCGGCTCAACATGAAGTTGAGAGGAACATTTGACTTCACTATCAAGCATCTCTTAAACAAACAAACATCAAATCCGAAGGTCGGCTCAACCCGAAGTTGAGAAGAACATCTGACCTCACCGTCAGGCATCTGTTAAACAACAAAGCATCGAACCCGAAGGGCGGCTTAAATTGAAGTTGATAAGAACATTAGACCTCTCTGCCAGACATCTGTTAAACAAACAGGGATCGAAGCCGAAGGCCGGCTCAACCCGAAGTTGAGAAGAACATCTGACCTCGCTTTCAGGCATTTGTTAAACAAACAGGCATCGAACCCGAAGGGCGGCTCAACCCGAAGTTGATAAGAACATTAGACCTCGCCGTCAGGCATCTCTTAAACAAACAGGCATCGAACCCGAAGGCCGACTCAACTCGAAGTTGAGAGGAACATCTGACCTTGCCGTTAAGCATCACTTAAACAAACAGGCATCGAACCTGAAGGTCGGCTCAACATAAAATTGAGAGGAACATTTGACTTCACGGTCAAGCATCTGTTAAACAAACAGGCATCAAATCCGAAGGATGGCTCAACCCGAAATTGGGAAGAACATCTGACCTCACCGTCAGGCATCTGTTAAACAAACAGGCATCGAACCCGAAGGGCGGCTCAACCCGAAGTTGATAAGAACATTAGACCTTGCTGTCAGGCATCTGTTAAACAAACAGGCGTCGAACCCGAAGGTCGGCTCAACACGAAGTTGAGAGCAACATCTAACTTCGCCGTCAAGCATCTCTTAAACAAACAGGCATCGAACCTGAAGGTAGGCTCAACATGAAGTTGAAAGGAATATTTGACTTCATTATCAAGCATCTCTTAAACAAACAGGCATTAAATCCGAAGGTCGGCTCAACCCGAAGTTGAGAAGAATATCTGACCTTACCGTCAGGCATCTGTTAAACAAACAAGCATCGAACCTGAAGGTCGGCTCATCCTTGAAGTTGACAAGAACATTAGACCTATCTGCCAGGCATCTGTTAAACACACAGGCATCGATCCCGATGGCCGGCTCAACCCGAAGTTGAGAAGAACATCTGACCTCGCCGTCAGGCATCTGTTAAACAAACAGACATCGAACCCGAAGGCCGGCTCAACACGAAGTTGAGAGGCACATCTGACCTCGCTGTCAGGCATCTATTAAACAAACAGGCATCGAACCCGAAGGTCGTCTCAACATGAAGTTGAGAGGAACATTTGACTTCACTGTCAAGCATCTGTTAAACAAACAGCCATCAAATCCGAAGGCCGACTCAATCCGAAGTTGAGAAGAACATCTGACCTCACCGTCAGGCATCTATTAAACAAACAGGCATCGAACCCGAAGGGCGGCTCAACCCTAAGTTGATAAGAACATTAGACCTCGCTGTCAGGCATCTCTTAAACAAACAGGCATCGAACCGGAAGGCCGGCTCAACATGAAGTTGAGAGGAACATCTGACCTCGCCGTCAAGCATCTCTTAAATAAACAGGCATCGAACCTAAAGGTCGGCTCAACATGAAATTGAGAGGAACATTTGACTTCACTGTCAAGCATCAGTTAAACATTAGGTATCAAATCTGAAGGCCGGCTCAACCCAAAGTTGAGAAGAACATCTGACCTCACCGTCAGGCATCTGTTAAACAAACAAGCATCGAACCCGAAGGCTGGCTCAACCCGAAGTTGAGAAGAACATCTGAGCTCGCCGTCAGGCATCTGTTAAACAAGCAGGCATCAAACCCGAAGGCTGTCTCAACCCTTAGTTGAGAAGAACATCTGACCTCGCCGTCAAATATCTATTAAACAAATAGGTATCGAACCCGAAGGACGGCTCACCTCGAAGTTGAGAGGAACATCTGACCTCCCCATCAGGCATTAGTTAAACAAACAGGCATCGAACCCGAAGGCCGGCTCAACACGAAGTTGAGAGGAACATCTGACCTCGCCGTCATGCATCTGTTAAACAAACAGGTATCGAACCCGAAGGTCGGCTCAACATGAAGTTGAGACGAACATTTGACTTCACTGTCAAGCATCTGTTAAACAAACAGGCATCAAATCCGAAGGACGGCTCAACTCGAAATTGGGAAGAACATCTGACCTCAACGTCAGGCATCTGTTAAACAAATAGGCATCGAACCTGTAGGGCGGCTCTACCCGAAGTTGATAAGAACATTAGACCTCGCTGTCAGGCATCTGTTAAACAAACAGGCATCGAACCCGAAGGTCAACTCAACACGAAGTTGAGAGCAACATCTGACCTCGCCGTCAAGCATCTCTTAAACAAACAGGCATCGAACCTGAAGGTCGTCTCAACATGAAGTTGAGAGGAACATTTGACTTCACTCTCAAGCATCTCTTAAACAAACATGCATCAAATACGAAGGCCGGCTCAACCCGAAGTTGAGAAGAACATCTGACCTCACCGTCAGGCATCTGTTAAACAAACAAGCATCGAACCCGAAGGGCGGCTTAACTTGAAGTTGATAAGAACATTAGACCTCTTTTCCAGGCATCTGTTAAACAAACAGGGATCGAAGCCGAAGGCCGGCTCAACCCGAAGTTGAGAAGAACATCTGACCTCGCCGTCAGGCATCTGTTACACAAACAAGCGTCGAACCCGAAGGGCGGCTCAACCCGAACTTGATAAGAACATTAGACCTCGCCGTCATGCATCTCTTAAACAAACAGGCATCGAACCCGAAGGCCGGCTCAACACGAAGTTGAGAGGAACATCTGACCTCGCCGTCAAGAATCTCTTAAACAAACAGGCATCGAACCTGAAGGTCGGCTCAACATAAAATTGAGAGGAACATTTGACTTCACGGTCAAGCATCTGTTAAACAAACAGGCCTCAAATCCGAAGGTCGGCTCATCCCGAAGTTGAGAAGAACATCTGACCTCACCGTCAGGCATCTGTTAAACAAACAAGCATTGAACCCGAAGGGCGGCTCAACCCGAAGTTGATAAGAACATTAGACCTCACTGTCAGGCATCTCTTAAACAAACAGGCATCAAACCCGAAGGTCGGCTCAACACGAAGTTGAGAGCAACATCTGACCTCGCCGTCAAGCATCTCTTAAACAAACAGGCATCGAACCTGAAGGTCGGCTCAACATGAAGTTGAGAGGAACATTTGACTTCACTATCAAGCATCTCATAAATAAACTGGCATCAAATCCGAAGGCCGACTTAACACGAAGTTAAGAAGAACATCTGACCTCACCGTCAGGCATCTGTTAAACAAACAAGCATCGAACCCGAAGGGCGGCTCAACTTGAAGTTGATAAGAACATTAGACCTCTCTTCCAGGTATCTGTTAAACAAAAAGGGATCGAAGCCAAAGGCCGGCTCAACCCGAAGTTGAGAGGAACATCTGACCTTACCGTCATGCATCTGTTAAACAAACAGGCATCGAACCCGAAGGCCAGCTCAACACGAAGGTGAGAGGAACATCTGACCTCGCCGTCAGGCATCTATTAAACAAAAAGGCATCGAACCCGAAGTTCGGCTCAACATGAAGTTTAGAGGAACATTTGACTTCACTGTCAAGCATCTGTTAAACAAACAGGCATTAAATCCGAAGGCCGACTCAACCCGAAGTTGAGAAGAACATCTGACCTCACCGTCAGGCATCTGTTAAACAAACAGGCATCGAACCCGAAGGGCGACTCAACCTGAAGTTGATAAGAACATTAGAGCTCGCTGAAAGGCATCTCTTAAACAAACAGGCATCGAACCCGAAGGTCGGCTCAACACGAAGTTGAGAGGAACATCTGACCTCGCTGTCAAGCATCTCTTAAACAAACACGCATCGAACCTGAAGGTCGGTTCAACATGAAGTTGAGAGGAACAATTGACTTCACTGTCAAGCATCTGTTAAACAAACAGGCATCAAATCGGAAGGCCGGCTCAACCCGAAGTTGAGAAGAACATTTGACCTCACCGTCAGGCATCTGTTAAACAAACAAGCATCGAACCCGAAGGGCGGCTCAACTTGAAGTTTATAAGAACATTAGACCTCTCTGCCAGGCATCTGTTAAACAAACAGGCATCGAACCCGAAGGCCGGCTCAACCCAAAGTTGAGAAGAACATATGACCTCGCCATCAGGCATCTGTTAAACAAACAGGCATCGAACCCAAAGGCCGGCTCAACACGAAGTTGAGAGGAACATTTGACCTCGCTGTCAGGCATCTATTAAACAAACAGGCATCGAACCCGAAGGTCGGCTCAACATGAAGATGAGAGGAACATTTGACTTCACTGTCAAGCATCTGTTAAACAAACAGGCATCAAATCCAAAGGCCGGCTCAATCCGAAGTTGAGAAGAATATCTGACCTCAATGTCAGGCATCTGTTAAACAAACAGGCATCGAACCCGAAGGGCGGATCAACCCCAAATTGATAAGAACATTAGACCTCGCTTTCAAGCATCTCTTAAACAAACAGGCATCAAACACGAAGGCCGGCTCACCACGAAGTTGATAGGAACATCTGACCTCGCCGTCAAGTATCTCTTAGACAAACTGGCGTCGAACCTGAAGGTCGGCTCAACATTAAATTGAGAGGAACATTTGACTTCACTATCAAGCATCTGTTAAACAAACAGGCATCAAATCCGAAGGCAGGCTCAATCCGAAGTTGAGAAGAACATCTGACTTCACTGTCAAGCATCTATTAAATAAACAGGCATCTAACCCGAAGGGCGGCTCAACCCGAAGTAGATAAGAACATTAGACCTTGCTGTCAGGCATCTCTTAAACAAACAGGCATCGAACCCGAAGGCCGGCTCAACACGAAGTTGAGAGGAACATCTGACCTCACTATCAAGCATCTCTTAAACAAACAGGCATCGAACCTGAAGGTCGGCTCAACATGAAATTGAGAGGAACATTTGACTTCACTGTCAAGCATCTGTTAAACAAACAGGCATCAAATCCGAAGGCCGGCTCAACCCGAAGTTGAGAAGAACATCTAACCTCACCGTCAGGCATCTGTTAAACAAATAAGCATCGAACCCGAAGGCCGGCTCCACCCGAAGTTGAGAAGAACATCTGACCTCGCCGTCAGGCATCTGTTAAACAAACAGGCATCGAACCCGAAGACCGGCTCAACACGAAGTTGTGAAGAAAATTTGACCTCGCCGTCAGGCATCTGTTAAATAAACAAGCATCGAACCCGAAGGCCG